>CM067545.1:24193311-25647378 GCA_034509755.1 Anisodus tanguticus
CCTCTAAAGAGTACGTAATATCATAAGGTCGGGACAGGGCCCCGCCATACCTCTATGCATATCAAAAATATCATGCCACGACTAGACTGCAACTCTAGAACAAATAGAGTGCTCCAATATCAGCTAAACCAGCAACCTACTAGTGCGAACCGTGACCCTCTTTACCTGAGCATGCGGGCATGAAACGCAGCATCCCCCGATAAAAGAGACGTCAGTACGACTGATGTACTGAGTATGCCAAGCATGAAAAATAGCATAATAGAAACTGAAAGTAACATGAGACAAGAAACAACCAATTATTTACTTTGCTCTTATCGTAAGTTTGATTCCATTTGGGTAATTGTTGATAGACTAACCAAATCAGCTCATTTCCTGGTGGTCAAAACTACCTACACAACCGGGACTACGCAAAGGTATATGTTTAAGGAGATTGTTCGCCTTTATGGTATGCCTAGTTCTATTATATAAGACTGAGATACGCAGTTCACAGCTAAATTTTGGAAATCATTTCAAAAAGGTTTGGGCACACAAGTTAATCTTAGCACAACTTTCCACCCTCAGATACACGGGTAGGCCGAGAGTATGATTCAAACGCTCCAAGACATGCTACGAGCTTGCGTATTGGAATTCAAGAGAAGTTAGGATGATCATATATTCCTTATTGAATTTATGTACAATAACAGTTATCATGCTAGAATTAAAATGGCTCCATACGAGGCTTTGTATGGACGGAAATATAGATCTCCTATCAGATAGTTTGAAGTAGGCAAATCAGGATTATTTTGGGCCTAACCTAGTGCACCAAGCCATAGAGAAGGTGAATCTTATCAAATAACGGTTGTTAACCGCTCAGTGTCGTTAGAGGTCGTATTCAGATGTGCGACAACGGGACTTAGAGTTCCAAGTGGATGATTAGGTCTTTTTGAAGATCTCTCCTATGAAGGGTGTAATGAGGTTTGGGAAAAAAAGGGAAATCTTAGCCCAAAGTGTACAGTGCCATATCGCATAATTAGACGAATCGGCCAAGTAGCTTACGAATTGGACTTGCCTTCGGAGTTAGAGTTGGTTCATTCAGTTTTCCATGTTTTTATGTTAAAAGAGTGTGTTGGGGATCCTTCCCGAATTGTACCAATTGATGATGTGAAGGTTACGGAGTATCTATTATATGAAGAGGTCCCTTTGCTATCTTAGATCGTCAAGTCCGCAAGTTGAGGACTAAAGAGGTAGCCTCCGTGAAAGTTCTATGGTGGAATAAGAATTTAGAGGAAGTGACGTGGGAGGCAGAAGAGGAGATGAAACACAAATATCCATACCTATTACAGATCAACGCCGAAGTTCCGAGAGAAGCATAAGGTGAATTCTATTTCATAATAATATAATTAATGCTTAAGGACCATGGGAGGTCTGATGTAATGATGTATGGTATATTATATGGCCCCGTGAAAAAATAGTTGTATTCTCTAGTTAATAACGGGGATCAGATATGTCACCCCAACATTCGAGGACGAATGTTTCTAAGGGGGAAAGGATGTAACACCCCGTACGTTCGGGTGATGGTTTGAATGACTAGACGTATGTAAGTAGACCCGAGCCTTGAAGGATTTACATCATATTCACGTATGCAAATGAAGAGCTTAGTATATAAACGAATGTTGTCCCAAAATAATTTAGGATTTAACAAGTGGGACGACGGAGATTAATGATAATAGTTGTATGTCCCAAAAGAGGTTATGGACTAGTGCTATATCACATGATTATGACATTGAATATATGAAGGCTTTATAAGTCATTAATATGTAGGTGACATGAGATCAACAAATTGTTTATTTGGCAATTGATTAATTATGGAGATTGAAAGTGAAAGAAGGAATTAGTTAGTGGACAAGTGTTCTGTTAATATACACATTCACGTGTTCAGGATAGAGAAGCAGCAAATTGACACATATCATAAGGTGGTTTAGTGGCAATCAATTAAGATAAAGGTGTCCTAGCTAGACTACACATGCAAATGGGTTTGTGATGATAAAACAAATGGATACCCAATTAATAACATGTGTAAGTGGTGAAAGAAGTCTTTTAAAATACTTTACAACTTGTGTTGGTTTCCTATATTTAGATAGAAGTATATACATATACATAGGAGGTGTTGCACGTTAGTTATATAGAGGGAGACACTAAATATATTATCTTAACATCATAAAGTGGAGAAATGTTCTTTTAAAACAATATGGGCAGCAACATGATTTTCCATAGTGTGCAACAATGTTGTTCTTGTTTTTTTTAGAAGTTGAATAATATTCTTCTCGACAACAAAAGAAAGTAAGTCCTTCGACTAAGGCAAAAGTTTTTAACCACATCGATTTCCTCCGGGTAATAGCAAATCGAAGATTTCTTTATAATAAAGTAAGGTAAAAGAAGAGGGGTTCTTGGCAAATAAGTTCGAGGTGTTAGATGAGCTTCATTGATTGGTTTGTTAAGAAGACCAATAAAAGTATGTCAAGGAAAATCATTTATTCTTTTGGCATATTCTAAGTACGAAACATAAGCGTAATATTGTTCCATAAATGATTTTACTCTTAGTAGTTAAGGATGTTCATGTTATTCATTCCTATTGTCAAAGCATGTCTAAATATGTTCCTAAATTCTTGTTGAGGTATATGGAAAAGGTGTTAGTATTCATAATGTTAATCGGAGGTGAAGCGATATTACATCACCCCGACAAACATATAGTGTCTTATTATCATAACATTCATGCATTGTATTCATGTGCATACCTTGACCTAAAAGGAGTTATATACTCTACTATATGTATGAATTATATATGTATGTGGAATAGGAAAATGGAAGGCATTATATATGCACACTACCTGCAGCTGGTACAGATATACACGATAATGATTATGCCTATAGAGGCCGATATGATCTGACGGGATGCCCACAGAGGCTTGATGGAGTTGTATACACATATGGATATGAATGACAACATTTGCATTGTGCATGGAATTTAGGGATATTATGGCCCTAAGAGTCATTCTACACAAACATGATACTTATGCATATTATGGCCCTCAGAGGCATTCTCCACTGGTTGATTGTTTCTTGTCTCAAGTTACTTTCAAGTATATATTATGCTATCTTTCATGTCTGAGATACTCGGTACATTAGTCGTACTGACGTCCCTTTTGTCGGGGGATGCTGCGTTTCATACCCGCAGGTCTAGATAGATAGGGCAACGGTCTACACCAGTAGGCTGCCAGTTCAGCTGATATTGGAGCACTCCATTTGTTCCGGGGTTGCGGTCTAGTCTTGGTACAACATTTTGCATATGCATATAGGTATGGCAGGGCCTTGTCCCGACCTTATGATATCACGTACTCTTTAGAGGCTTGTAGACAGTTGTCCTGTGTATAGTAGTCGTATATGGCCTTGTCGGCCTTGGTATGTATATGTATATTGATTGGGTCCTTCTGGTTGCAGGATTTTACATAGCTCCTTTCCAGTCTACTATTTTTGTATATCAGCAGGATATCTCGTAGCGTCCTCGTAGGTCATGCAAAATTATGGATATATGCTAAACATATGATTAATGGTACTCGACAAGTAAGGTTTAGGTTCCCGTCATGACCCTCCAGTTTAGGTCATGACAACTGTGTCTTGGAATTCCTCTAACCAAACATGTATCGCTCGATCCACGATGGTATCGGAGTTTATTTCTTTGGATAAAGCAGGAGAAGAAGCAGAATGGCTTCACGACTTCTTAGAGGATATCCCTTGTTGGGATAAACTCGTACCTTCGATGATGATTCACTGTGACAGCCAATTGGCTTTAGGAAGGGCACGAAACAGTATGTACAATGGCAAGTCTAGACATATTCGTCGGAGACATAAGACCGTTAGGTAGTTGATCACAACGGGTGTCATTTCCATTGAATACGTCAAACCAAAGGATAATATAGTGGATCCATTAACTAAAGGCCTACCCAAAGATCAAATATTTTGCCTGTCTAGGGGAATGGGCTTAAAACCCAAACAATAATAATCTTTATGGTGGTAACCCAACCTTACTGACTGGAGATCCCAAGAATTTGGTTCAATGGGACAACTAAATTGTAGAGGTTCAGTTTTAGCGCTTCACTTGAAGTAAGAGCACTTTAGATTATTATTCTTTAAAGAAATATAATTCCAAAATTGTTCCCGCGATAGACCTTAAGTGCTACCTACAAATATGATAAAGGATAAGTTTCTAAAACTTAATGATTCCTAAACAGATGCTAGTGGGGTATAGCAGGATACCTTATAGGAGATCACCTATTTAAGTGCGAAGACAAGCCGCTTCAATTATACGCACTTAAGAATTCAAGAGTTGTCCATGGACACAACGGACAAAACTATAAGAAGAAATGAATGAGGGAAGTTATTGTGTTGATATCATTGTCTCGGTTTACACTAAACATTGATGGTTCAAGACATCACGTTCACCGTGCAGTAAGTAAATTTGATGGTAATCGACTAAGGAAGGTTCAAAGCCGAAAGCTACATTTCCTGATACAATATCTTTCCGCTGAAAGATTGCTGAACTTTGGCACCCTGTGTGCACCAATTCTCATTCAAGAGGGGATTGTTGGAAATTTAACTATGTGGGATTGAATTTTTCCCGTCTTAAGTGACTTAAAGATGTGGGCCCCGCATATCGAAAATAGCGTTTCTTCGCACATGCCTAATCTACTAAATGAGTAGATGATATTAGTGCCAAGTATCATCAAATTTCGTTAATAAATAAAAGAGATATTGGTACAAAAAGTAAGGTGTTTTGAGACATGAATAGATGGATTGTTTTGGCCAAATAACAAATCTCCCACATAGGTAGAAGATGGAAGGATTGAGCACTATATAAACTCTTGTTTTGAGTAAGGGTTTGGGACCCCAAAGGGTAACCCATGTGTTAAAAAGAGGGAGGACCTAGTTGAGCTTGGGTTCAGGGCTAACCCCCACATGCGCGTCACCGCCGCCCGCCCGCCCATCCGGTCCGTCTCGGGCTCGGGTCACGGATCACGGGCCACGGGTTGTGGGCTGAAAGTTTCAGAGATAACCAAACATTACAACAACTCTGAAACGTTGCAACTAATCTACTTCAACAGTCAGAAATGCCCTCCTCTTTCCTATATACTAAACCCTTCTGTTCAGTTCTAAAGGAGATAGAAAAAGAGAATACAGAAACACACAGATCCTCTCATCTTCAACAGTCTATTTTATATTCATTTTCTTATCTAGAATCAACCTTACTTGTTTTCTATTGTTTATTGTTGTTGTTTTATCTTGGGAGACTATTGTCCATTACCGTAAAAGCATATATATACGGGACAATTTTGTCTTAAAGAAAGAGTCATCTCTCGATTCAGCTTTTGTTCTGTTTAACCTTTCTGACACCATGATGATGTGTACTTTGAGTTCCCTCAAGTGAATGAAGGGTTACTGTCATTGAAGAATCTGGATCTCAGTTACTGTAATTTAATAGATGGAGGACATCCTGAAGACATTGGATGTTTATCCTCTTTGGACAGTCTGGATCTCAGAGGAAATAACTTTGATCATTTGCCTCAAGTATGGCCCAACTTGATAGTCTACGATTCTTGGACTTATCGGATTGCAAGAAGTTAAAGACTTGCCAAATTTCACAGGGATTCCAAATTTGGAGACTTTGAATTTGTCAAATTGTATGAACCATGAAAAGGTTGATCATTCCCTGGAATGTTAACAAAGATCACTGAGTGTTAGTTATACGCGTGATATACATGGGTTTGTATACCATGTATATCACGGTTTCACAAGGTAAATTACCATATGTGAAACCGTGGTATACACGGCATACAAACCCGTGTATATCACAATTTTTGGTAAGTTTAATTAGTGTAAATATTGTATTAAATTAGTATTGTACACTTACCATAATTATAGTATTCTTGTACAACTAGAATAGGGTTTTGGGAGTAGAATAGGAATAGAATTTTCCTATTATGGAAAATTTTAAATTGTATAGATACTCTTTCATTAATGAAAATAATCAAGGGATTATTTCTCTCATGGTATCAGAAGTCTAGGTCTCAAATTCTCTCCCAAAAATTTTGTCCACTTTTTGCATCATGTTCGAGCCTCTCTTCTTAGTTTTCATGCCCGGTGGTACCTCCTCTCTTCCCAAATTTCATCTTCCCAATCCCTACATCACGTTTTGTGTCGCGATTATGGATAAGAACATGTTTCATCTTGCCCTTACTGTTT
Organism: Anisodus tanguticus; assembly: GCA_034509755.1. Classification (NCBI taxonomy): domain Eukaryota; kingdom Viridiplantae; phylum Streptophyta; class Magnoliopsida; order Solanales; family Solanaceae; genus Anisodus; species Anisodus tanguticus. The sequence continues at coordinate 24,199,588 of CM067545.1, forward strand.
CTAACATCAAGAATCACATCCATGTCATTATTGAGATAGAAAACGTCAAATACGCGATGTGGGCCGAACTGTTCAAACTTTACGCACGATCGCATCAAGTCCTCCATTACATTATCCCCGCGGCTCCTACGGATACGGAGGTGCCCAAGATTGAGGATGATCCTAAGTTATGGACAACCATTGATTCTACCATTCTTCAGTGGATTTACTCCACTATTTCTACCGACCTATTTTCAAACGATTATCGAACCCGACGCTACAGCGATGGATTCTTGGAATAGAGTATGTGATATATTCCAAGATAATCAAAATTCTCGTGTTGTTACCCTTGAGCAGGAATTCTCCCACGTCAATATGGAAGACTTTCCCAACGTCTCAGCATACTTCAAAAGGATGAACGAATTGGCGGACCAACTCTGCAATGTTGGTGCACATGTTACGAACGATCGCCTTGTCCTTCAGATGGTTGCAGGACTATTTGAGGCCTATAGTGGCGTCGGTACGCTTCTTCGTCAGAGCAGTCCTCTTCCATTGTTTTATCAGGCCCATTCCATGCTCACACTCGAAGAAGCAAGCTTGGATAAGAAAGCAGCCATTAGGGCCCCCTTCGGTAGTCATAGTGACCGAGTCCACCTTTTCTCCATCTATCTCCAGTAATTCCGGCCAAAATCGCAACAACGATGACGGGAAAAAAGGACAGAATCGCAAAAATAATTGTAAAAACCATGGCGGCAGCCGAGGTGACAATAACAGGGGTAGAAATGGGCCTTGGGGCAATGGGCCGCAAGCCAATTGGCCACAGTCCTGGGGCCTATGGCCGTGGAACTAGGCCAGTGGGCCTGGGCCCAACAACCACTATTTTCCGTCCTATGGTGCCAACCCAAGCTGGGCCCATTTTCAGCCATCAAGCAGGCCCAATTATTCAGGCCCACAGTGGAACCAGAGAAGAACTTCTGGGTCGGGGCAGCAAGCCGGCGTTCTTGGGCCTCGGCCCCACAAGGCACACCATGCAGCGGGGCCCACCCCTACCGATATTAAAGCAGTGATGCACACTCTTGGATTAAATCCCCCAGAACTAAATTAGTACTTGGACATCGGTGCCACTACCCACATGACGTCCGATGAAGGTACTCTCTCGTCTTATTCCAATTTGAGCAACAATCGTGGCATTATTATTGGTAATGGCAATTCAATTCCAGTTCGTGGTTATGGTCATAAAACTTTATCTCCCCCTATCCACATCTTGTCTTAAAATTCCCTTCATGCCCCTCACTTAATTAAAAATTTGGTGTATGTCCGTAAATTCACCACTGATAATTGGGCTTCTGTTAATTTTGATCCTTTTGGATTTTATGCGAAGGATTTCAAGACGGGGATTCCTCTCATGAGATGTGATAGTAGGGGAGATATTTATCCTATCACTTCCACATCCGGTCTCTCGAGTCAATCCTTGCCATCTACTTTTGTAGCTCTCGCTCCTTCCTTATGGAATGCACGTTTGGGTCACTCTGGGTCGTCTATTGTTTCTTCCTTACATAAAAGCAATTTTATTTCTTGTAAGGGTTTGCATAGTACTCTAATTTTTCAATCTTATCCACTAGAAAAACTTGTTAGATTGTCGTTTATAGACTTTACTTCTCATACTTTAATTCTATTTGATATTATTTGTAGCGACTTATGGACATCTCCCGTTTTAAGTTTTGTGGGCCATCATTATTATGTTCTATTTTTGGATGATTATTCTAATTTTTTATGGACTTTTCCGTTAATGAAAAAATCTCAAGTTTTTTCCACCTTTTTAAAATTTAGAGCATTCATCCGTACCCAATTCGAACGAGACAAAAAGAACATTCAATGTGACAATGGCAAGGAATATATAATGGGATGTTTCGGAAATTTCGTGCAAATAATTACATTGTTTTTCATTTTTCTTGTCCTCATGCATCTTCACAAAATGGGAAAGTCGAATGAAAAATTCGTACGATTAATAATATTGTCCGAACTCTAATGGTCCATGCTTCCGTACCCCCTTCCTTTCGGCATCATGCTTGTACCCGTAATTTTGGGTGATGGTTTGAGTATCTAGACGTATGCAAGTAGACCCGAGCCTTGGGGAATTTATGTCATATTCATGTATGCAAATAAAGAGCTTAGTATATAAAAGGATGTGATCCCGAAACAATTTAGGATAAAACCCCAAAATAATTTTGAACGTAACAAGTGTGACGATGGGGATCGAAAATAAATTTGGTGTGTGCATAATAAGGCGATGTACTTGTATTATATCGCATGATTATGACATTTAATATATGAAGGATTTATATGTCATCAAGATTTAGGTGAATTGGGATCAAGAAATTAATTATATGTGTAATTGGATGTATGTTGAATTAGTAGGAGACATGGAGAATTAATTAGCGGGGACAAGATTAGGTGGGATATTACGTGTAGGATGTGAGTGAACTACCTAATGACTAAGGCAATATGATTTAGTAGGTGATTACACCTCCACATTAATAAGAGGTGGCAACCTATGTGATAAAGGGTTAAGGGAGAGGGGACCAAAAGTGGACACGGGTAAAAGAGGGGGATATACGTATATATCCTAATCACTACTTAGAGAGTGATGAGATATAGATAGGATTAATATATATAGGATATGAATCAACAAAAGGTTCCAATATTTTTACATTTTAAAAAAAAACATACCAAATGTCCATTTTGCATTCTAGTACAAGAAGAAGAAGGGTTGCTCCTTTCTAATTGGTTTTGATTAACAATTGTAGTAACAGATATCCAAATTCCACCCCACCAACATAATTCTAATTCTTCTAACATCAACGTGATTAACTTTTAAGTGAAATAGAGGTATGTTAAGGCAAATTATTTTTTTCTTTTGACATGTTCCATGTAACGAAACGTAACCGTAATATTGTTTCATAAATTATTCTACTCTTAGTAGTTAAGAATGTGCATGCTATTGATTCCTATGTTGAAAGCATGCCTAAATATGTTCCTAAATCCTTATTGAGGTATCTGGGAAAGATGTTGATATTTCCAATGTTAGCCGAAGATAAATGTTAATATTCCCAATGTTAGTCGAAGATAAATATTAATATTCCCAATGTTAGCCGAAGGTATAAGGATATTATGTAATCCGATAAGTTCAGAATGTTTCATTGTCATTCATGCATTTTCATTTGCATTATATTCATGTATTACCCTGGACCCACATATGTGATATACACTACTATATGATATCAATATATATATGTAGGGGATGGGAAAAAGGGAATGACGTTATATACATGTCACCACCTGCAGCTGGTACAGATATCATGAAAAGAAGATGCCCAATGAGGCCAATATGGTAATGATTATGCCCACAGAGGCCAAAATGAAATGATGCCCACAAAGGTTGTTATTGGAAGGAGATGCCCTTGTGTGGCCAATATTTATATGTATACCGCATTTGCATTGTGCGTAAGATTTAGGCATATGTATCGGGGGACGCTGCGTTTCATGCCCGCAGGTTCACGTAGGCAAGGAGACAATCCACGTTAGTAGGTTACTGATCTAACATATTTTGGAGCACTCCTCTTGTTTCAGAGTGTCAGTTTAATATGGCATGGTATATTTTTGCATGTATATATATGGGTATGGCGGGGTCCAGTCCCGACCTTTTGATATCACTTACTCTTTAGAGGCTTGTAGACAGTGTCCTGTGTATAGCAGTCAAATATGGCATTGTCGGCCTTAGTTTGTATATATGTATGGGTTGAGTCCTGCCGTTGTAAGATATTACATACCTTCCTTCTAGTCTATGATTTATTTGTGTCAGCAGGGTACCGGGTGACGGCCTTTGTGGCCCGTATTTAATTATGATTAGACGTTGACTGTATGGTTAGTGGTACTCAGCAGGTAAGGTCAGTGTGCCCTTCATGACCCTCCAGTTTGGGTCGTGACAATGCTCTACAAATGGCTACTTATCTTCTTAACATACTTCCTACTAAAGGTTTGGTTAATCCTCCCTTCTTCAAATCTTATACAATAAGACTCCTTCGTGTTCACATCTTAGGGTCCTTGGGTGCTTATGTTATCCGCTCTTTCCGTCAACTACAATTAACAAACTTCAAGCCTGTTCTACTCCTTGTGTGTTTTTGGGTTATCCCTCTAATCATCGTGGTTACAAGTGTTTTGATTTGTCGTCTAATAAAATCATCATTACTCGTCATGTTATTTTTTATGAAACCCAATTTCCGTTTGCAATGGTAAATAGTCTCGGGCGTAGTTCGTATAATTTTTTAGATGACGATGTCTCCTCATATATTATCCACCATTTATCGGACCTATCCCGCACCCAAAATCCACCAGCGAGCCCACTGTCCGCTGGTCCACCAGTACCATCACAGTCTAGAGTTATTAGGCCAGCAACTGGGCCGCCTATCCAGCCCAGTTCTGCCTCAATTTCTGTTTCCGATGTCGGTCCCAGTTCCAGGTGGGCCTGCTGGCCAGTCCGTCACCTATCCCGATATTTCCCAACATCCACCCAATTCTCCCCTGAGTCACCGACCGGTCACTCGTAGTCAACTGAGTATTTTTAAACCGAAAAGACATTTCAATTTAAATTTTAATGTTCTTAAATCCCCTCTACCCTATAACCCAGTGTCCACATTAAATGACCTAAATTGGAAATTAGCTATGACCGACGAATACAGTGCTCTTATTGCAAATAAGACATGGGAGTTGGTACCCCATCCTTCTAGTGTTAATATTATTTGGTCTATGTGGATTTTTACTCATAAGGATAATTTGACGGTTCTTTTGCAAGGCATAAGGCTCATCTTATAGGTGATGGTAAGACTTAGCAAGTTGGCGTGGATTGTGGTGAGACCGTTTACATGCATCAGCCCTTGGGTTTTCGAGACCCCAAATATCCTCATTATGTCTGTTTATTGAAGAAGTCCTTGTATGGACTTAAGCAGGCCCCACGGGCTTGGTATAAGTGGTTTGCAGACTATGTTTCATCTAATGTGTTTTCACACAACAGGTCTGATAATTCATTGTTCATCTATTTTCGTGGTCCTTCCCTGGCTTATATACTATTATATGTTGATGATATTATCTTGACTGCCTCTTCTGATGCTTTGCGAAAGTCTATCATGACAATGCTCACTTCTGAGTTTGCTATGAAAGACTTGGGGTCCTTGAGTTATTTTTGGGGATTGTTGTCTCTCATTATGAAGATGGGTTGTTCTTATCACAATGAAAGTATGCTGCTGAGATCATTAAGAGAGTTAGTATGTCCTATTGCAAGTCTACTTCCACTCCGGTTGATACTAAGCCCAAGCTGGGTGTTGCGGCTGGCTCACCGTACGAGGATCCGACTCACTATCGCAGTCTTGCAAAGGCTATTCAGTAACTTACTTTTATGAGACCAGATAGTACGTATGTCGTACAGCAGGTGTGCTTGTTTATGCATGATCCCAGGGTTGAGCACATGAATGCGCTCAAACACATTATTTGATACATCCAGGGGACACTTGACTATGGCTTACATTTATATCCTTCATCGACATTTACACTTGTCTCGTATACTGATGCTGATTGGGGTGGTTGTTCGGATACCAGACGTTCTATGCCCGATTATTGTATATTTCTTAGTAATAACTTGGTCTCATGGTCAACGAAGCGTCAGTCTACATTGTCTCGCTCTAGTGCAGAGGCCGAGTATCGAGGGGTAGCCAATATGGTCTTTGAATCCTGTTGGTTACGTAATCTTCTTTTAGAGCTTCATAGTCTATTCAGAAAGCTACCTTGGTTTATTGTGATAATATTATTGCCATCTACATGTCTGGTAATCCAGTTCATCACCAGTGCACTAAACACATCGAGATGGATATTCACTTTGTTCGCAAAAAGGTAGCTCGTGGACAAGTACGCGTCTGCTATGTCCCTTTCAGGTATCAAATTATAGACATCATTACCAAAGGTCTTCCTTCGATGCTCTTTGAAGATTTTAGGGACAATCTCAGCATACAAAGACCGCCCCCTATGACTATGGGGGTGTGTTAGTTATACCCGTGATATACATGGGTTTGTATACCATGTATATCACGGTTTCACAAGGTAAATTACCATATGTGAAACCGTGGTATACACGGTATACAAACCTATGTATATCACAGTGTTTGGAAAGTTTAATTAGTGTAAATATTATATTAAATTAGTATTGTACACTTACCATAATTATAGGATTCTTGTACAACTAGAATAGGGTTTTGAGAGTAGAATAGGAATAGGATTTTCCTATTCTGAAAAATTGTAAATTGTATATATACTCTTTCATTAATGAAAACAATTAAGGGATTATTTCTTTCACTTAGTTAGAATTGACTAATTGTAAATGCCTTAAGAGGTTTCCAGATCATTCCAGACTTTGTTTGTTGTATAAAGATGAGCATGAGCTTGAGTCCTTGTTACAAATGAGGGAAAATAATGATGAACTTGTTGGTTACAAAGGTGCAGGAAATGAAATTACAAGTAACTGCTAAGTAATAGAAGAACTGAAATTACAATTCAACAACAAACTGAAAATTACACAGAAATTGAAGAATGAACTGGAACTGTTTGTGTATGCTGAGTCGAGTGTTTGAACTCTGTCTTTAATACAATATTTCCCCGTATGTATCCTTTCTACGTCGTGGACAATTGTCTCCCAAGATAAAACAGCAAATGAACAATTGAGCAAAGGAAACTCAAGTGTTACCGTGAAGAATTTTGAGTAATAAAATGATGCTCGAAGTAGTAGGAAGACTGAAATCTGTTTCTGTTTATGTATTTTCGTGTACCTCAACAAAGGTGACAAGGGGTCCTTTATATAGTGGAAGGAGAGGCTGATGAATTGCCTCCATAAGTGCCATTACTGGCCAAGTAATGGCAATTATGGAGGTAGTAATTCCTCCAAAATAAATGGTGAAGATGTTCAACGGATTGACCATTTAGTAAGAGTAATTCAACCAAAATAAATTGCTGAATTGAGTGCTGGTGGACGTTTCTGCTCACTGCCCAATTCTGACTTTCTTGAAACTTCAGGGACCAAACTATACATCTTGAAACTTCAGGGACCAAACTGTACAAATGAAAGAATTCTGGTAAAAAAAGATAATATCAAAAGAAGCACAGCCCACGACCCGAGAACCTGAGAACCGGATGGGACGGGACGGGGCGGGCGGCGGCAGCGCGCGTGTGGGCTTTCCTCGAACCGAAGCACATCTAGGTCCTCCCTCCTTTAAACACATGGGATACCCCTTGGGGTCCCAAACACCAAGCCAACTTTGAGTCTTATAAACAAAACAATTCTTTCTTCCTCCACTGATGAGGGAGAATTGATCCCATACCACACTTTTTCATGCTTCAAACACCTCACTTCGTGTAAAGAACCGGATTCTCCAACATGCGTAACACTAGTGTTTAAGCCGTTAAAGTTGGTCGGACGCAACTCCCGCCAAAGGCAAATTTCCAACAATCCCCTTTTTTCATTTCCAGCAATATTTCAGCGGACCGATGTTGCATAAGGAGAAGTAGCTTCAGCTTTGAACCTTCCATAGTTAAATCCCATCGGAATTACTTACTGCGCGGTGAACGTGATATCTTGAACCGTCAGTGTTTAGTGTAAGCCAAGTCAATAGTATCAACACAACAAATTCCCTTACTCTCTTATTCATAATGTTTTGTCCGTTATGGCCATGGACAACTTCTTGGATTCTTAAGTGCGTTCATTTGAGGCGGCCCGCCCTCGCACTTAAATAGCTGGTCTCCTACAAGGTATCTTGCTATACCCCACTTCACAAGTGTTAGGATTCATTAAAAGTTTCCCAAAATTGTTGAGGATCATTAAAGGTTTTGAAAACTTAACCTTTACCCATACTTTGTAGATAGCACTTAACGTCTATCGCGGGAACGACTTTGGATTTGGTGTTTCTTTACAAAAATCACCATCCGAAGTGCTCATGCTTCCACTGAAGTGATCAATTGAAACTTTTACAGCTTAGTTTTCCCATTGAACCAAATTACTGAGATCTCCAGTTAGTAAGGTTAGGTTACCACTGTATTTGTCCTTATATTTTGGGTTTTAAGCCCATTCCCCAGACAGGAAAGCCATCTGATCCTTGGGTAAGCCCTTTGTCAATGGGTCTGCTATATTATCCTTTGACTTAATGTAATCAATGGATATTATACCCGTGGTGATTAGTTGCCTAACAGTCTTATGCCTCCGTCGAATATGACGAGACTTGCCATTGTACATAGCATTCCGTGCCCTTCCTAGAGCCGACTGACTATTACAGTGGATCATTACCGAAGGTACGGGTTTTTTCCAACATGGAAAATCCTCTAAGAAGTCATGAAGCCACTCAGCTTCTTCTCCTACTTTGTCTAAAGCGATAAACTCGATTCCATTGTGGATCGGGCGATGCAAGTTTGCTTAGAGGATTTCCAAGATACAGCCCCACCACCAATTGTAAATACATACCCACTGGTGGACTTGGTGTTCTCTATATCATATATCCAGTTTGCATCACTGTACCCCTTTAGTAGAGCTGGATATCTCAAATAGTGTAACCCAAAATTTAACGTGTATTTTAGGTATTGTAATACCCGAATCCATTGCCTTCCAGTGATTATCACTCGGATTACGGGTGAACCTAGCCAACTTATTGACTGCATAAGAAATATCAGGTCGGGTGCAGTTTGTTATATACATCAAACTACCGATCACTTGTGCATATCGCTCCTGGTATACAGGTGCACCAAGATTTTTATCAAGCTTTTGATTTGTATCCATTGATGACTTTATCGGTGAACTGTCTAACATCTCAAACTTTCTCAACACATCCTCGATGTAGTGAGACTGAGATAAAACCAGTCCGTTAGACATCTTAGAGATTTTAATCCCTAAGATGACATCAGCGATACCCATATCCTTCATGTCGAAGCATTGTTTCAACATATTCTTAGTCTCTAGGATTACTTTAGGACTGCTTCATGTAATCAACATATCGTCTACATACAGGCATATCATAACAAATGAGTCAGAGTTACCTTTCGTGTAGACACATTTATCACACTCATAAATGGAAAAACCCTTCCATAGTATAGTACTATCAAATTTTTCGTGCTATTGCTTCAGGGCTTGTTTCAGCCCGTATAGAGATTTGACAAGCCGACAGACTTTCTTCTCTTGCCCTTGAACCACATACCCCTCGGGTTGGTCCATATAAATTTCTTCTTCCAAATCACCGTTTAGGAAGGCTGTCTTGACATCCATTTGATGTATCTCAAGGTAATGCAAAGCTGCGATCGCAATGAATACCCGTATGGATGTAATCCGGGATACCGGGGAGTATGTGTCAAAGTAGTCAAAACCTTTTGTCTGCCGATAGCCCTTGACTACCAACCTAGCCTTTTACTTGTCTATAGACCCATCTGCTTTGTCTTTCCGTTTGAGTATCCATTTACAACCTAATGATTTATTTCCGGAGGAAGATCAACCAACTCCCAAGTATGGTTATGCAGAATGGAGCCTATTTCACTCTCAATAGCTTCTTTCCAGAGCGGTTCTTCTGGAGTTGACAACGCCTTAGCAATTGTCCTCGGTTAATCATTAACCATATAAGCTACAAAGTCAGGACCGAAGGATTTATCCTTTCTGGCCCTTTTACTTCGCCTTAGATCCATCTCTGGAGTCTCCAAGTTATGAGAATCTGGAACACTAGATTCTGGATGTTCAGCCACCTCGAGATCCACTAGATCTAAATCATCTAGATCCGGGCCGTCAACGACTCCCGGTTCTTGAGAGCTTTGTGCATAACTTTGTTTGCGAGAGGTTATGTCTTTTTCCTTTCTAGGAAAGGTGCCTTCAAAGAATAGAGCATTCCTTGGTTCCATGATTGTACCCTGGTGGATATCTGGAATATCTGACTTATGCACTAAGAAGCGATAAGCACTACTGTTATTTGCATATCCGATGAATATGCAATCTACAGTCTTAGGCTCAATCTTGACCTACTTTGGCTTGGGTACTTCAACCTTTGCCAAACAACCCCACACCTTAAAATATTTGTAGGTGAGTTTCTTTCCCTTCCATTATTCATATGGAGTTTTGTCCTTACCCTTATGTAGGACTCTGTTAAGAATCATATTCGCGGTAAGGAAGAATTCTCCCCACGTGTTTTGGGGAAGACCGGAATTGATAATCAAGGCATTCATCATTTCCTTCAATATGCGGTTCTTACGTTCCGCCATACCGTTTGATTGAGGTGAGTATTGAGCCGTCGTTTGATGAACAATACCTTCTTGGGCATAATATTCCTCAAATGGCGCTACGTATTCTCCCCCTCTATCGCTACGAATGGATTTAATCCGTAGGCTTAGTTGGTTTTCAACTTCTGCTTTGTAACGTCGGAACGCTTCAAAGGCTTCATCCTTACTTTTCAACAAGTAAAGGTAACAATACCTTGTGCTATCATCAATGAATGTCACAAAGTACTTGTTCCCCCCTCTAATTTGTGCGAACTTCAAATCACATATATCTGTGTGAATATGTTCTAGAGGAGTGGTATTCCTTTCGACGGATCGAAAAGGAAGTTTGGTGAGTTTTGCCTCTACGCACACCTCACATTTATGTTGAGGGATTACGTCGATAGACGGCAACAACTCCATTTTTACCAGCCTTTGGATAGACTTGTAGTTAACGTGTCCTAATCTATGATGCCATAAATTAGAAGACTCAAGCAAATAAGAAGAAGGTTCAATTTTATTACTTGGACGTATTACAGACATGGCATTCACTTTGAAGAGGCCTTCACAGACGAAGCCTCTCCCCACAAATGTGCCATTCTTAGTGAGTACAAACTTATTGGATTCAAACACTAGCCTAAAACCAGCATTAACCAATAAAGGTCCAGAAATTAAATTTCTTCTAATCTCTGGGACGTGCATCACTTCCTTCAGAGTGAGCTCCTTACCGAAAGTCATCTTCAGGACCACCTTTCCTACCCCCAGCACGTCAGAGGAAGCGTTGTTTCCCATGAACAATTTCTTGTCGGTGACCGGTGTGTACGTGGAGAAGGCATATCTGTTGGAACAGATATGTCTGGAAGCACCTTTGTCCATCCACCACTGCATCGGATTCTCAACCAAGTTGGCTTCTACACCACTGCCGAGAATTCCTCAATCATGTCATCTAGGAGCGTGTCCTTGACAACGTTAGCAAGCGCCTTGCCTTTAGACTTGGCTTTCTGTTGTCGCTCAGTCTTGAGCTTGCTGCATTCCTTGATCCTATGACCAGGTTTCTCACAGTGGTGACAGTTACCTCTGAACATCTCCGCTGCATGGGCCTTGCCGTCTTTCTAGAACTTCCGCTTCTTGCTTGAGTTCCCTTTGGCCTCAGCCAGATTTGCCTTTGCCTCAGCAGGTTGTCTACCCCTAGGAAAGGTCTTCTCATTATCTTCCTGGATTTGGAGTTTGATAATAAGCTCTTCAAAGGTCATCTCTTTTGTCTTGAGTTTTAAGTAACTCATAAACTCATTCCACGAAGGAGGTAACTTTTCAATCAGCAATGCAACCAAAAACTGCTCATCTGGTTTCATTCCTACCAAATCCAGGTGTTGTAAAATCATTTGGAACTCCTGGACTTAGGACATCACTATCTTACTATCCACAATTTGGAATTTTAGAAATTTCCCAACGATGAACTTCTTAGTACCCGCATCTTGTGCGTTGTACTTATTTTGCAGTTTTTCCCACAACTCTTTGGCAGTGCCAACGGTGCAATAGACCATGTAAAGAGGGTCTGCCAAGCAGTTCAGTATGTAATTCTAACACATGAAATCGCTATGATTCCACGCATCAAGAACCATCTTCATGTCGTTAACGACATGGATACCAAGGCCCCCTTCACCCGTTTCATTAGGCGAAGAGTCCATTTCATCTCCAGCTTGTGGAGGATCTTCCGTTAGGAACCGGGCCATGCCCATAACAGTTAAGTAGAACAGCATCTTTTGCTGCCATCTCTTAAATTCTGATCCCATGAATTTTTTAGGGCGATCATGGTGTGAGGCAGAAGGTGGAGCAGCAGCAGTCGGGAAGGCAGCGGAGTTGCTGCCTTGAACGATAGCGGCGGCAGCGAGCCGAAGGCAAAGCGCGAGTTACTGCATTGGCCGATGTAGCGCAGCGATGCGGGGAAGGCAGCATTGTTGCCTTGAGAAGTAGCAGCAGTAGCAGCAGCATCGATCATGTTTCCATCCACGTTGCAGCAGTTACAGTAAGCTAATATTGTCTTAAACTTTTTGGTTACAAAGGTGCAGGAAACGGAAATTACAAGTAACTTCTAAGTAATAGAAGAACTAAAATTACAATTCAACAACAAACTGAAAATTACACAGAAATTGAAGAATGAACTGGAACTATTTGTGTATGCTGAGTCGAGTGTTTGCACTCTGCCTTTAAGACAATATTGCCCCGTATGTATCCTTTCTATGTCCTGGACAATTATCTCCCAAGATAAAACAGCAAATGAATAATTGAGCAAAGGAAACTCAAGTGTTACCGTGAAGAATTTTGAGTAATGAAATGATGCTCGAAGTTGTAGGAAGACTGAAATCTATTTCTGTTTATGTATTTTCGTGTACCTCAACAAAGGTGACAAGGGGTCCTTTATATAGTTGAAGGAGAGGCTGATGAACTGCCTACATAAGTGTCATTACTGGCCAAAGAATGGCAATTATGTAGGTAGTAATTCCTCCAAAATAAATGGTGAAGATGTGCAACGGATTGGTCATTTAGTAAGAGTAATTCAGCTAAAATAAATGGCTGATTGAGGCTGGTGGATGTTTCTGCTCACTACCCAATTCTGACTTTCTTGAAACTTCAGGGACCAAACTGTACATATAAAAGAATTTTGGTCCAAAAAGATAATATCAGAAGAAGCACAGCCCACGACCCGAGAACCCGAGAACTCGAGAACCAGATGGGATGGGAGGGGCGGGCGGTGGCGGCGCGCGTGTGGGCTTTCCTCGAACCGAAGCACATCTAGGTCCTCCCTTCTTTAAACACATGAGATACCCCTTGGGGTCCCAAACCCCAAGCCAACTTTGAGTCTTATAAATAAAACAATTCTTTCTTCCTCCACCGATGAGGGAGAATTGATCACATACCACACTTTTCCATGCTTCAAACACCTCACTTCGTGGACCAATATCTCTTTCATTTCTCAACGAAATTTGACGATCCTTGGCCCTACGGTTATCTACTTACTTATTAGATCATGCACGTGTGAAGAATCGGATTCTCCAACATGTGTAACACTAGTTTTTAAGCCGTTAAAGTTGGTCGGACGCAACTCTTGCCAAAGGCAAATTTCCAACAATCCCTTCTTGAAAGAGATTTTGGCACACTCACATGGTGCCTTTTTTCATTTCCAGCATTATTTCAGCGGACCGATGTTGCATAAGGAGAGGTAGCTTCAGCTTTGAACCTTCCATAGTTAAATACCATCGGACTTACTTACTGCGCGTTGAACGTGATATCTTGAACCGTTAGTGTTTAGTGTAAGCCAAGTCAATAGTATCAACACAACAAATTCCTTTACTCTCTTCTTCGTAATGTTTTGTCCGTTGTGGCCATGGACAACTTCTTAGATTCTTAAGTGCGTTCATTTGAGGTGGCTCATCCATGCACTTAAATAGGTGGTCTCCTATAAGGTATCCTGCTATACCCCACTTCACAAGTGTCAGGAACCATTAAAAGTTTCCCAAAACCTAACCTCAACTGTTGAGGATCATTAAATGTTTTGAAAACATAACCTTTACCCATACTGTAGATAGCACTTAATGTCTATTATGGAAACGACTTTGGATTTGGTGTTTCTTTACATAAATCACTATCCGAAGTGCTCATGCTTCCACTGAAGTGATCAATTGAACCTTTACAGCTTAGTTTTCTCATTTAACCAAATTACTGGGATCTCTAGTTAGTAAGGTTGGGTTACCACTGTATTGTTCCTTATATTTTGGGTTTTAAGCCCATTCCCCTATACATGCAAGCCACTGATCCTTGGGTTAGCCCTTTGTTAATGGGTTTGCTATATTATCCTTTGACTTAATGTAATCAATGGATATTATACCCGTGGTGATCAATTGCCTAACGGTCTTATGCCTCCGTCGAATATGACAAGACTTGCTGTTGTACATAGCATTCCGTGCCCTTCCTAGCGCCGACTGACTATCGCAGTGGATCATTACTGAAGGTATGGGTTTGTTCCAACACGGAACATCCTCTAAGAAGTCATGAAGCCACTGAACTTCTTCTCCTGCTTTGTCTAAAGCGATAAACTCCGATTCCATTGTGGATCGGGTGATGTAAGTTTGCTTTGAGGATTTCCAAGATACAGCCCCACCACAAATTGTAAATACATACCCTCTGGTGGACTTGGTGTTCTCTATATCAGATATCCAGTTTGCATCACTGTACCCCTTAGTACAAATTGGATATCTCGAATAGTGTAACTCGAAATTTAACGTGTATTTCAGGTGTTGTAATACCCGATTCAATGCCTTCCAGTGATTATCACTGGGATTACGGGTGAACCTAGACAACTTATTAACTGCATAAGAAATATCAGGTCGGGTGCGCTTTGTTATATACATCAAACTACCGATCACCGTGCATATCGCTCCCGGTATACAAGTAACGTGCACCAAGATTTTTATCAAGCTTTTGATTTGTATCCATTGGTGACTTTATCGGTGAACTGTCTAACATCTCGAACTTTCTCAACACATCCTCGATGTAGTGAGACTGAGATAAGACCAGTCCGTCAGACGTCTTAGAGATTTTAATCCCTAAGATGACATCTGCGCTACCCATATCCTTCATTTCGAAGCATTGTTTCAACATGTTCTTTGTCTCTAGGATTACTCTAGGACTGCTTCCTGTGATCAACATGTCATCTACATACATGCATATTATAACAAATGAGTCAGAGTTACCTTTCGTGTAGACACATTTATCACACTCATTAATGGCGAAACCCTTCGATAGTAGAGTACTATCAAATTTTTCGTGCCATTTCTTCGGGGCTTGTTTCAGCCCGTATAGAGATTTGACAAGCCGACAAACTTTCTTCTCTTGCCCTTGAACCACATACCCCTCTGGTTGGTCCATATAAATTTCTTCTTCTAAATTAACGTTTAGGAAGGCTGTCTTGACATCCATTTGATGTATCTCAAGGTCATGCAAAGCTGATATCGCAATGAATACCCGAGGGGTCCAAAAATATAATATCGAAAAAGCACACCCCACGACCCGAGAACCCGAGAACTCGAGAACCGGATGGGACGGGTCGGGCGGGCGGCGGCGCGCATGTGGGCTTTCCTCGAACCGAAGCACGCTAGGTCCTCCCTCCTTTAAACATATGAGATGCCCCTTGGGGTCCCAAACCCCAAGCCAACTTTGAGTCTTATAAACAAAAAAATTCTTTCTTCCTCCACCGATGAGGGAGAATTGATCCCATACCACACTTTTCCATACTTCAAACACCTCACTTCGTGGACCAATATCTCTTTCATTTCTCAAAGAAATTTGACGATCCTTGGCCCTCCGGCTTATCTACTTACTTAGTAGATCATGCACGTGTGAAGAACCGGATTCTCCAACATACATAACACTAGTGTTTAAGCCGTTAAAGTTGGTCGGACGCAACTCCTTCCTAAGGCAAATTTCCAAAAATCCCCTCTTGAAAGAGATTTTGGCGCACTCACATGGTGCCTTTTTTCATTTCCAACAATATTTCAGGATGTTGCATAAGGAGAGGTAGCTTCAGCTTTGAACCTTCCATAGTTAAATACCATCGGACTTACTTACTGCGTGGTGAACGTGATATCTTGAACCGTCAGTGTTTAGTGTAAGCCAAGTCAATAGTATCAACACAATAAATTCCCTTACTCTCTTCTTCGTAATGTTTTATTCGTTGTGGCCATGAACAACTTCTTGGATTCTTAAGTGCGTTCATTTGAGGTGGCCCGTCCTCGCACTTAAATAGGTGGTCTCCTACAAGGTATCCTGCTATACCCCACTTCACAAGTGTTAGGAAACATTAAAAGTTTCCCAAAACCTAACCTTAACTGTTGAGGATCATTAAAGGTTTTGAAAACTTAACCTTTACCCATTCTGCAGATAGCACTTAACGTCTATCACGGGAACGACTTTGGATTTGGTGTTTCTTTACAGAAATCACTATCCGAAGTGCTCATGCTTCCACTGAAGCGATCAATTGAACCTTTACAGCTTAGTTTTCCCATTTAACCAAATTACTAGGATCTCCAGTTAGTAAGGTTGGGTTACCACTGTATTGGTCCTTATATTTTGGGTTTTAAGCCCATTCCCCTAGACAGGCAAGCCATCTGATCCTTGGGTAAGCCCTTTGTCAATGGATCTGCTATATTATCCTTTGACTTAATGTAATCAATGGATATTAAACCCGTGGTGATCAGTTGCCTAACGGTCTTATGCCTCCGTCGAATATGATGAGACTTGCCGTTGTACATAGTATTCCATGCCCTTCCTAGAGCCGACTGACTATCGCAGTGGATCATTACCGAAGGTACGGGTTTGTTCCAATCCGAAACATCCTCTAAGAAGTCATGAAGCCACTCAGCTTCTTCTCCTACTTTGTCTAAAGTGATAAACTCCGATTCCATTGTGGATCGGGCGATGCAAGTTTGCTTAGAGGATTTCCAAGATACAGCCCCACCACCAATTTTAAATACATACCCACTGGTGGACTTGGTGTTTTCTATATCAGATATCCAGTTTGCATCACTGTACCCCTTTAGTACAGCTGGATATCTCGAATAGTGTAACCCGAAATTTAACGTGTATTTCAGGTATTGTAATACCCGATTCAACGCCTTCCAGTGATTATCACTCGGATTACGGGTGAACCTAGCCAACTTATTGACTGCATAAGCAATATCAGGTCGGGTGCAGTTTGTTACATACATCAAACTACCGATCACCTGTGCATATCGCTCATGGTATACAGGTGCACCAAGATTTTTATCAAGCTTTTGATTTGTATCTATTGGTGACTTTATCGGTGAACTGTCTAACATCTCAAACTTTCTCAACACATCCTTGATGTAGTGAGACTGAGATAAGACCAGTCCGTCAGACGTCTTAGAAATTTTAATCCCTAAGATGACATCTGCGCTACCCATATCCTTCATGTCGAAGCATTGTTTCAACATGTTCCTTGTCTCTAGGATTACTCTAGGAATGCTTCCTGTGATCAACATGTCGTCTACATACAGGCATATCATAATAAATGGGTCAGAGTTACCTTTCGTGTAGACACATTTATCACACTTATTAATGGCGAAACCCTTCGATAGTAGAGTACTATCAAATTTTTCATAAAATCGAGGCCCCTTGGCCAGGTGGGATGTAAATCGAGGGATATGCACGAGTGGCAGCCCTGCAAGGGAGAGGACCAACGGGACACGAACCCAACAACAACCCTTGCAATATTTCAGCAAAGTCTATCACCACACGGATTCGAACCCGCGACGTCGTAGTGGTTGTACCCCAATCACCTTGCCACTTAAAGAATTTCCTAATATAGAAACGTGTAATTCTTTCCGTCATTAACTTAGAAGAAAAGAGTCATATAAAATGGAAGTGGGAATACTTTTAAGGAACAATGTAAATAATTAAGCAACAAAGTCTGTTCGTGAAATTTCAATTTCTTGCAAAAATATTGAGTGCTAGATTTTAAGCCTTTTGCTCAAGACTGAATGCACTAATTTCATTATCAGATGTTGTGATTGTTTAGTATTAGAAATATGCGATTATGTTGTCTGTTGTCTTATTTACATTGATCTTGATAAAGTATTAACATCTATATTTTGATTACTTATAAGTGGTTTTTGGTTTTGGATTGCTTTGGCAGAGCAAACTGGGAAGTGTTAGAATATTATGTAAATCATATTATTATTATTATGTATTAATGTAGTATCATTTTATATATGGTAGGTAGTAAAATGTTAATTAGGAATATTATGTTAATTAGGTAGAAGATTATTAGGGATTGATTAGGAAGATTAGGCATGATTGACTCTTCCTAATTACATGTATATGGTGTATATATTGTGCCCTTTAAGGATGAATACATTGAGGAAAATACTTTCAAAGTCTACATGGTATCAAGAGCTTAAGGAAATATTCAAAATCAGTTTATTTTCTTCCAAATTTTTGGTCATCTTCCTCCCTGGAACCCTAGTTGGCCAAAATTTCTTCATTTTTTTTCTCTCTTACTCCATTATTGATTATCCTTCATCACAACCAATTATGTCTGAAACCAAATCATCATTTCACCCTGCCCTTGTTGTCTCAAACATCAAAACACATGTTTCCATTAAACTAGAAATGGAAATTGTTCATTATGCGACTTGGGCGGAATTATTCAAAATATGTTGTCGTGCTCACAAAGTTCTTCATCATATAATTCCTCCAAAAGATGGTAAAAGGAAAGACATAACAAACGATGCAGACAAGGAATTGTGGGATACACTTGATGCCACAGTCCTTGGTTGGATTTATGCAACAATCTCCACTGACTTGTTGCATACGATAATGGAACCGGATTCAATAGACATGGCGGCGTGGGAACGCTTGCGAGATATTTTTCAAGATAACCAAAACTCTCGCGCTGTTACATTGGAACAAGAGTTCTCAACCATTGACATGGCGGACTTCCCTAATGTTTCTACATATTGTCAACGACTCAAAGTGTTGGCCGATCAATTAAGAAACGTTGGTTCACCGGTTACTAATAATCGGTTAGTCTTGCAATTGGTCGTCGGTCTCACCGACGCGTATAACGGC
The DNA here is from genome assembly GCA_034509755.1 of Anisodus tanguticus. Classification (NCBI taxonomy): domain Eukaryota; kingdom Viridiplantae; phylum Streptophyta; class Magnoliopsida; order Solanales; family Solanaceae; genus Anisodus; species Anisodus tanguticus. The sequence continues at coordinate 24,218,533 of CM067545.1, forward strand.
GTGGGAACTCTAATCCGTCAAAGTAATCCTCTACCACAATTTTATCAAGCAAGGTCCATGCTTGTACTTGAAGAGTCGGGCTTGGTGAAAAAGGCCTCAACTACTTCAAATTCCGCCATGCTTGCCACTTCTTCGAATGATGGTAATTTTTTTTACCCTTCTCAACAAAATAAGGGACAAAAAGGACGTCATAACAATAAAAATAAGGGTGGAAATCGTGGAAATAACAAAGCTGGAGGCCACCGAAATTCCGGTGGCGGCGGTAATGGCGGCAATACCAACTCCGGTAGTGGACAGTGGCAGCAGCACGACGACAGGGGTGGCGGACAGTGGCAGCAGCCCGGCGGCAGAAGGTGGTGGACAGTGGCAACAACCCAACGGCTGGCAGTGGCCTTGGGCTATACCACCCGGCCCCGGCCCCAACAGGCAATTGGGCCAAGCAACCCCAAAGGCCCACTGGCCAGCCATAGCAAAACAGTGGGTACTTTCCACCAATTTGGCGGTAGCAGCAACAGGCCCAACAGGCCCATTTCGCTGGGTCTGTTAACACAGGCAGTAGCAGTGGGCCTCAGCCGGCCCAGTGGAATGAGTCCCATTCAACAAAGGCCCACCCCACGGAAATTGAGTCCGTCATGCACACTCTTGACTTAATCCACCGGATTCAAATTGGTAAATGAACTCCGGAGCGACGTCTCATATGACGTCCTCCCAAGGTAATCTCTCATCCTATTTTAATTTGAGAAATGATAATGGAATAATTGTCGGAAATGGCCATTCAATTCCAATAAAAGGTTATGGTTCTAGCAAATTATCACCACCAAACCCACCTCTATTTTTAAAGAATGTCCTTCATGCTCCCAAATTAATCAAAAACTTGGTTTCTGTTAGAAAGTTTACAACTGATAATTGGGTATCTGTCCGGTTTGACCCCTTTGGCTTTTCCGCGCATGATTTTTAGATGAGGAAGCTTCTCATGAGATGTGATAGCAATGGGGAGCTCTATCCAATAAATTTGTCAACACAACAATCCAAGTTTCCTTCTATTTTTACAGCCTTGGCACCATCTTTATGGCACCAACGTTTGGGACATCCGGGAGAGGCTGTTTTGACTTCTCTTAAACAAAATAATTTTATTTCTTGTACCCAAACACAGACTCTAAATAAGTGTCATTCTTGCACACTTGGTAAACATGTTAAGTTGCCATTTATTTCCTCTACTTCATGCACTTTTTTGCCATTTGATATTTTACATTGTGATATTTGGACATCACCTGTTTTGAGTTCTTCTAGTCATAGATATTATTTGCTTATACTTGATGACTACTCTAATTATTTGTGGACATTCCATTTGTCGAAAAAATCACAAGTGTTTTCCACTTTTCTCACTTTTACGAGCATTCATCCGAACTCAATTTGAACGTGATATCAAAAATATTCAATATGACAATGGGGGGAGTTTGACAATAAACAGTTTTGGGATTTTTTCAAAACAAATGGTCTTCAGTTTCTTCTGTCTTGTCCTCATACTTCATCATAAAATGGGAAGGCGGAACGCAAAATTAGAACCATTAATAATATTGTTAGAACATCTCTTTCTCATGCTTTACTTCCCCCTGTATTTTGGCATCATGCACTCCAAATGGCCACTTACCTGTTGAATGTCCTTCCTCATAAAAACCTATCATACCAAGCTCCTCTAAAAATGTTTTATTTACGAGAGCCCACATATCATCACTTAAGAGTGTTTGGTTGTCTTTGCTACCCCCTCTTTCCATCCACCACAATCACAAAACTCCAAGCCCGGTCTACTCCATGTGTTTTCTTGGAATATCCTACTCATCATCGCGGTTACCAATGTTACGACATTTCTTCCAAAATAATATTTATAAGTCGTCATGTAATCTTTGCTGAAACAATTTTTTTATTTGCTAAGATACATGCCACCGGGACTCATAACTATGATTTGTTGGATGATGATAATCTTTCGTATCTAACACATTTTTTTCACAGCTCGGTACCGATTGCTAGTGTTGAACACCGTAATTTAGGCCCATTGGACCAACGATCGATGGCCCAACTGACTAACATTTTAATGCAGCAGCTTGGGCCTTCGATTCTGAGGCCCAGTCCCACTACCGCACAATCGCCGAGTCCAGTGGATTGGGCCAGTCCACCACTACGGGCCTAGTTCTCTCCAGCAATACAGCCCACTGGACCCTCGGTTTCTCATTCCTCGGTCAGTGGCATCCAATCTACTGGCCCAACAAATCTTCTAGCCACCCGTAGTCAACATGGAATTGTCAAACTCAATGCCAAATATAGTCTTCACACCCAGGTCTCGAAATCACCTTTGCCTCGTAAACCAATGTCTGCTCTAGAAGACCCGAATTGGAAAATGATCATATATGATGAATATTATGCTCTAATTACAAATAGGACATGGGATTTAGTACCTCGTCCATCTAATGCTAATATAATTCGATCTATGTGGATTTTCAGCCATAAAGAAAAATCTGATGGAACTTTTGAGCGGCATAAAGCCCGTCTTGTAGGTGATGGGAAGACACAGCAGGTTGGTGTACATTGCGGGAAAACAATCAGTACAGTGGTCAAACCTGCAACTATCAGAACAGTTCTCAGCCGGTCTCTCTCAAAATGATGGCCACTTCATCAATTGGATGTCAAAAATGCCTTCCTCTATGGACACCTTAATGAGACTGTATACATGCACCAACCATTGGGATACAGGGATCCTAAATATCTCAACCATGTGTGTTTGCTCAACAAATCATTATATGGCCTCAAGTAGGCCCCCAGGGCTTGGTATAAGCGATTTGCAGATTTTGTGTCATGCATGGGTTTTTCGCACAGCCGTTAAGATAATTCCATGTTTATTTATCGTCAGGGTAATCATATTGCTTATCTTCTTCTATATGTGGATGATATTATTCTAACAACATCTTCAGATTCTCTTCGCAAGAATATCATGTCACAGCTTAGTTCTGAATTCGCTATGAAAGATCTTGGCCCACTACACTACTTTTTAGGAATTGCTATGACACAACATACAGGTGTATTATTTCTCTCCCAGAAGAAGTATGCATCAGAAATTGTGGAACGAGCTGGGATGCCTTTCTTCAAACCTTCGGCAACTCCGGTAGACACAAAGTCAAAATTGAGTGCCATCTCTAGCAAACCTTTTGTTGATCCGACGTTATACCGCAGCCTAGCAGGAGCTTTACAATATCTCACATTCACCAGGCCAGATATTACCTATGTAGTGCAACAAGTGTGTCTATTCATGCATAATCCAATGGAGGAACATATGCATGCTCTGAAACGCATTGTGCTATATATTCAGGGCACTCTGGAGTATGGATTACATATATACCCGTCCTCTATTTCCAAACTTGTTACTTACACTGATGCAGATTGGGCAGGATGTCCGGATACAAGACGATCCACCTCCGGGTATTGCGTCTTCCTTGGTGACAATTTAATCTCATGGTCCTCAAAAAGGCAGCCACGGTATCACGCTCAAGTCTTTGAAGCGAGAATATCGTGTTGTGGCCAATGTTGTATCTGACTCATGTTGGATTCGGAACCTGTTACTTGAACTTCATTGCCCTATTTCGACTGCAACAATAGTATACTGTGATAATATTAGTGCAATCTATGTCTCAAGGAATCCTATCCACCATCAACGCACTAAACATATTGAGTTAGATATTCATTTTGTATGCGAGAAGGTGGCTCGCGGACAAGTGTGGGTGCTACATGTCCCAACGCGTCATCAAATCCAGATATCTTCACAAAAGGACTTCCGCTGATATTATTTGAAGATTTTAGGGACAGTCTCAGCATTCACCGCCTTCCAGGTTCGACTACGGGGGAGTGTTAGAATATTATGTAAATCATATTATTATTATTATGTATTAATGTAGTATCATTTTATAGATGGTAGGTAGTAAAATGTTAATAAGGAATATTATGTTAATTAGGTAGAAGATTATTAGGGATTGATTAGGAAGATTAGGCATGATTGACTCTTCATAATTACATGTATATGGTGTATATATTGTGCCCTTTAAGGATCAATACATTGAGGAAAATACTTTAAAGTCTTACAAGAAGATGGTACTTTGAGAATGGAACTGGTGACACTGCCTATGAAGGGAACATATTTCCTCTGTTTGTAACCGAACAACTAGACTCTCGGCCTGAGAAAGAGATTCGCGAAAGAACTTTCTACTTGCGGTCAAACCTCTCTATAATGACATTATTTGTCCAAAAATTTTATGACTGCTATAGTGATGTACTGTTATATATGTATAGTGTCATTTGATGTTTAGATCTCATTTAACTGTTATAAACAAAAGTGTGCAAATAATTATTTTTCTGTATTTTTTATGTAATAAACTAAAATAATATAGTACTTGTTAATTTAAAATCTCACTTGATTTTCATATCTCATTAATTAAAAATTAAAAATACTAATAAATTACTAAGAAATCTATAACTAGATTATCATACCGATAAAGAATTAATATATAAGGAACATATCCATATAAAATTATTTGACAATTTAAATAATTCAAGTTTTACGTAAGAATTCTACGATTGTAACTTGTTTCGTAAATTCCAATTTTTTAGTCATAATATAACGCTTGAATTGACGAAGAACTTTATTCAAACTTTCAACAAAAGAAAATTCAATAGCTTTTCCTTGAACGTTGTCTAAGAGCTTAACAGTTTACTCTTCTTCGAATGAAAGATTTTGTTACATTAATGATAATTATCATGAATATTTTAATATTTTTTACACATAATATATTTCTTACAAAATATTAATACATAATATTTGAGTATGACTGTTATAGAGAAGTAATTTTACAAAGAGTGTACCATCATTATTGTTATAGGTATAATGTTATTATAGAGAAGTAAAATATAACATGAAAAATCGGTACCAGAGAAAATTAGGTCGTTATAGTGAAATGTTGTTATAACAAATGACAATTATAAAGAGGTTTAACTGTATTTTGTGATTGAACAAAGTGATGTATGTATTTTCAAGAATAGAGTAAATGTGATATACTATCTTTTCATTTGTTTTGGCTTATAACTTCTAGGTGTATTTGTAGTTTCTTTTTACTGTTTTAGTACATGAACTGCCGACGAGAATGAGGTTAATCGTGATAATAATTGGCAATTTTGCAACAAGTAATACTTTCTCCGTCGAGATAGAATTCTCAAAGTATAAAAAAACAACAACGGATGATAAGGAAGAAGAAGAAAGCTTTGTTTCTTTAATAACTTAAGTTTTTAAATGAGATGATCACACTTCATACTATCAAAGTCAACGGAGTTATCACCATTATCAAAAAAAATTGGCAAATATTTAGATTAGCTACTCTTTTGACACGAGAAAACTCCAGGAACGACACACAATTCAGTTGCCCTGCCAATCAGTTCAAATAATCTGAATACCCAGGTGCATTTTCTAAATAGAATTTCATCACAGCCCCACACTTTTTATTTATTTCAGATCATCTCCACTCTACCTTTAGAAGAAAAGTTCTTTTGGATCCAAGTCCGATGAATTGTACATGAAATTTAAATTGATAAAGTTTTAAACTTCATGAACGTTTTCTAGAGTTCAAAATTCCAGCAAATTTTTTAATTCCGGCACACTGCAGTTAAGACTTGTAAAGTGTCGAACTCCTCCAGCACACTATGCTAGAGTTTTTCCACGTTTAAGTAGAAATGTCTTTATCCAATATTTATTTCTGCATTAACAAGTAGTTATTTCTCAATTACATTTTAAACCGTGACTAAATATTAATAAGCAATCCAAAAAATAACCTCCCACCTAATTTTCACTATTATCAAAAAGAAAATTCATTTGTTTGACACATGAAAAAAGAATCTACACGCACGAGATATAATTAACAAAATAAAAGTGGGTTCTCTTCACACTTCAACACACCCTAACACAACGACAGGGCATAGTGGTTGAATGCCATATGAAAAGCATAATGTAATCCGAATACAAGACCCCTCTCCCTAAAGAAAAGCTGAAAAGGTCCTCATTGTCAAACTGTTGATTGGAACATAATTTCTAAGTTTTTGGACAAAAATACATAAATTGGGAACACGTGAATCATGCAAATGGTCCGGTCCACCATTTGATTTATATCACCAGTTGCACACGGGGACCAATTTTGATAGATACATCCTTGATACTTGGACATCCCAAATGATAGACCTTTTTTCAACCTTTAAAGAAAAAAAATGCAGCCCGGTGCACTAAGCTCTCGCTATGCGTGGGGGCGGAAAAGGGCCGGCCCACAAGGTTCTTTATGATGGACTTCACCGCTTTTATTTTAAAGGGAAAGAGGAAGCCCCGGACGTCAACTTCTTTGAACTTACGCCAAAGAGTCTTTGACAAATGACGATTCAGACGAGATTCAGCATTTTTGAACCAAGAAAAGCTCGGTTTCCATTTCGGTTGTAGGTGTAACCAACCTGCTATTAAGGACAAACTCGGACTCAGATAGGATAGGATTGTGCATGCTGGACCCTTCGGATCTCATATTTTGGCCGAGTTTACCGTACCTCCGTCCCCTATGTTAGGCGGCCGAAGTTCTATTGTAAGCAGCCTTACCCTGCATTTCTGCAAAAGGTTGTTTCCACAGCTTGAATCGTGACCTCCTGGTCACATGGCAACAACTTTTCAACCTTTTTGCAAGCTAAAATATCCCAACCCCATAAATTAGCAAGTTGGCACCCTTTTCTTGAATTATTAGCTTTTGACAAGTGAAAAGATCAAGAGAGAGATGGAATAATCTGCAACTTGAACCAAAAAGGACTGCATTACCACACATTATTATCAACATAACAAAGAGGGAAAAACACACAATCTTGTTATCTCTTTGACAAGGTACATAATCTTGGTATATATGCGATAGAAATGAAAGCTAGCAATCAAGAATAAATAAGACAGGAGAGTTGGTTTTTACAAAATTCTACTTTTACCAACACTAGGGAGAGAATGGATAATTCCCACACTCTAATATAGCTGGGGCCCACCTCTCCGGTCTACAACAAATATTAAATGCCCCTATTGTTTCCTCTTTTTCTTTCTTTGCTCCCAGTAGATATGTGAGACCTTAAAACGGATGGAACTAGATAAAACTGAAAAATAACCAAAAAAAATAAATCCAAAGTCTGAAATCTCACCCTCTGTTGCCTCTTTGAGTTCGATTCCCGGCAGTTTACTTCTTGTCCTTGTCAGGCACAAACCTTGGCAATGTCAATAACGTGTTCAGCCGGGAAACCCCTTCAAGTGCAGACCATTCCGTCCCCACCTCTGACAGCAGTTCCTCAGGTTCCGAGGCTTCCTCTATCCCTTCTCCTGAAACGTCATCACCTTCTCCGGAAACGTCATCACCTTCTCGAACAGTTCCAGAACGAGGCAATGCAGTTGGACCAGAGGCATCATCTGTTTTGGCACCAACTTCATTTGCTTCCACTGAGACAGTCTCAACATTGTCTTTTGTATTGGAAGCAGTGGACAAGTTGTTTGAGTTTGAATCAAGAAAAAGACAAACAACTGCACAATCATCAACTTTAGAAGTAGGGTATTTTGACCTCCAGGCTCGAACAGCTGATTCAACTAGCGATCGAGCTGCAGCCGAGCGGGATGAAGCAGATGCGATAATCTTTACAACTTCATCATTTGAAAGTACATCCCATATCTGTCATACGAATTAATTTTTGATTAGGATAAATTAGATGTAATAAACATTGAGCAACTAATACCAAGAACCCGTGTATACATTTGTTTTTTATTGTTAGTGTATCCGCGTTTTTAAAAAAATAATAAAGGGTAATACAAGGTACTAAAAACTCAAGTTTCATACCCCATCAGTCGCCAGAACAATGAACTCATCTTTTCCCGTTAAACGCCTATATGATACTTCAGGCACAGAGATGAGACCAAAATCCTTGAGGCAAAAATCTCCAAAAGCACGTGCCATGGCAAGTCCAGGAGAGTCACAATTTGGCAACCACACTCTTGCAACCTCCGGTTCATCCCGAAGAGAAAAAACACGCCCTCTACATTTACGAATTCTCTCAGCCTCCGCTGTACATTTCGGAAGAAGATGATATGAGAAAACATTGCATTGAAATAAGCACCAATAGTATTAATTAGTCACCTATCCCAAAAAGAGAAAATATGCTTTCAAGGGAAAAAAATCTATAAGGTTGAACATTATGTAGAATGGCTACCATCCTACTTTACAGTATTCATTTTTGCACCAGGTTTTTGTCCGTATAATGCATCCACCAGAAAAAAGTCTAAAAGTTCAGCTTCCTAGATTTGCCAAGCAAGCATCTCATTGATCAAATTTATTTTGGTCAGCTCCTACTCAGACACAGATTTTTCCAATCCTATTTTCTTCCTAATATCTGTCTTATTCCTTCCAAATAAAGGTAACTCTATTCCGTTTTACTTTACTTCACTATGATAACATGAGTAATGTTTGTTGATAATTGGTCATGGATGTAAAGAGACTTTGATTGCACATCACAGAACTGCAATTTGTCGAAAAGGTTAAACTTCTAAATAAATGAGCATAGATTTTCAAATTGGCTATCGACAAGATTTATACGATGGAGAACAGTTTGGAATCACCAAATCAGACCAGATAAACAAACAGATAAAACAGCAGAGAAAATTAAACTATAATCACAAATCAGTTGTCCATTTATCATAGTGGGTGTGTTTGTATCAACAGTTCAACTGCCACTAATAGTAAGTAGCTTCTATACGAAAGGGCCACCTTACGTAGATGATTTTACAGCAGGACCTGCTTAACCAGTCCCCTAATACTGAACCTACACAGATGAGATCCTAATCTTTCTAGTTTATGCAGCACTTAAGTCAGCAAAAAAAGACGAATATCAGTTTGACTGTTATCAAACTTATTTTGACAATGTACAAGCAATTAATTCATCACAACTCTGCCAATGTTTTCCTATTCATCCACTATATAGTCCTGCAGAAGCTCACTTTCAAACATGCAGTGCGCCCACCGTGACGTTATATTAAGGGACAACATACCCAGTGAAATTCCACACAGTGGGGTCCGGCATGATGTTATATTAAGAGAAAATACATAAATTGGTAAAAAAATTGGTACAACATAAATTAGTAAATTGCACCCTCAACTTGTCCCAAAAGGCCTGTTATACACTAACTTTACGGGCGTCCCCTTGCCCCCGTCGTCTCCTCTTAATTCCTGAGACTCCATTACGAAACTGCTAGGAAACTATTATTTAACCCTCAAAAATATTTAATTGAACCAAACAAATCCTCCAATGCGGCAAGTAGGCCAAATGCCTTTCTTTTCTGTTCCTGTCTATCAATGTGAAAATTGACCCTATTAAGTTAGTGGTTCTCTTCTTTTTTTTGTTAAAGATAATTCTTATAAAACAAATAAAGCAACATAAAAGAATGCCTAGAAACAAGAAGATGATAAAATGAACTAGAAAAAGAAAAGAAGAAAGAGCAAATGACAAGTGAGGTTGCTCCAGTGGCAAGAGCTCCATTTCCAGCCAAGAGGTTGGAGTTCGGGTGACTACGGGAGCAAAGGGAGGAAGAGGGCCACTGTTGACTCCTCGGAAGTTGGTTTGGAAGTGGGGTTTACTTTATCATAAAAACAAAGAGAACAAAATAGAACATGCCAACATGGTATCTGTTATGGTGATTGAACGGGCAGCAGAGAGAAACTTTGAACTTTTTTACCTTCCAAGTCCTCTAACTTTTTTCCCTCGTTGGAAAAGGTTACTTCTATAATTGCAACAAGAACATAACAAATAATATGTGGAAAAGTTCTTTTTTGTTCCTTATCCAAAAAAGCAGCTCTTTTTAGACCCTTAACTAGAAGGTCAAGAGTAAATTTGAACTAATCCAGAGGTTGAAAATGGTATGTGGTTTTGAATCCAAGACAAATAAAAATGTCACTGTGGTCATAGTTAAGTTATATAGAAGCAGCTGATTGCAGTAAAATTGAAGTTTGTACAATTTTTTAATAGGTTTGTACATTTAGGTGAGGCCAAAATAGGGGGAGATCAAGGTAAATGAAAGAAAGTTTTAGCAACAGACATCATGAAGTTTTTTTGCCAAACTAAATGGCATCATAATTCATATCCAAGTTGATGGCTACATAAATATGAGAATTGGACAATTTTTACAGCAGTCAAAACCCTGACAGAAGAATCAGGACTAGAAAGTAATAAGTTCATCAAATCAATAAAAGCTAATTAATTGGTAATCCTGTAAGATGATCTAACACAAAAGCAAAAATCCATAAAAGTGATCCATAATCAGTTCAATCGGCACAACGCAAGATATTGAAACCAACCTGGTAGATTAGGCTTCAGATCCACTGTCAATTGTACAGCAGTTAGAGAACCATCTTTATCTCTGGTACCCAGAACTGCTCGGGAGTCTCCTACATTTCCTATAACAAGATCCTGACCCTGCAAATACAAAAAGAAATTATGGGGTTCACTCTTCCAAAGAACAAAGCATAAAATCTAACTTGGTTCAAATTTCCGAATCTGTCAAAAGGACCTGTTTAACAAGGGTTACAGCTGTTGTCCCACTACAGAAGCAGTCAATATTGGTGTAGCTTCTCAGTTCCCTATCCATAACCTTATAAGCCTTCAGAAATGATTCCTTCAAAGTCTGAAAGACCTCTGGGTGCTTTTCAGTCTCTTCAACATCAATTGAGACCCTAGACTCATCAGCAGCAGATATAAGAGAAGCATCCTCAGAATTTAGACTGATCTCCTTTAGAACTTCCTTGCTTTTCAGATTAACTTCCCAATGCGCACTTAGCTTTGAGGGAAGGGAATCTCTGACTCGCTTTGCAACCATATGGCCATGAGGACCGTGGCCATCAAAAACACCACAGAATACTGTATCTGTTCTGGAACCAAAGTTCTGAAATTTAATTATAAAGATGAATTAGGAGATGCTCTCAATATAGGTATAATGAGACAAATTTGAACATCTGGATCGCTAAGAAAAAGCAGGGCAAGAAAGAAAAGATGTGAACAAATCCTCTGTCACATGCATCCACTAAGTTTTGTTATTCTAAAGAATCCATTGCCTATGCTTTTATCCTTGTTTTTGGATTGGTGGATTACTCATGCTTTTATCTTTAATTACCCATGCTCTTAAATGGAAATGTACATGGAGAACAAGTCTGTTAAGTTCTACTAACTTTATAAACTGACTATCCCTCAATCCAAAACTAGTAGGGCCAACAATGTGATGTCTCCATAAACGAAAAACTTGAAACCCAAAAGAAAAAGGAAAATATAGAGATTTTTGAGTTTATCCATTTTGAAAGATGACTTGCTAGAGTAACTTGAAGAAGATAATGATTCGGTATAAGTGAGGCAAATTCTTTTTGATAAAAACAAGAAGGTTTTCAACCCATTCAACTATACTTCAACACCAGACAAAGTTTCCAGCAGAGAATACATTATAGGCGTAGCTGAGCCACCTTGTCCCAAAGGTGTCAATTGACACCCATTTGCTGAAATATTACACTGTGCAGATAGGTAAAAAGAAATATTTTTTTTGTATATATACTATTCGTTGAATCCCCTTGACTTCTTCATGAGTTTTTTTTTTTTTCATATTTTGACTCTTAGTGAAAGTCTTGGCTCCACAACTGATAATAGGACCCTTAGGCGCCTAACGAAAAAACAACAAATGTGGCAGTTATAGTTGCTCGCAAATCAGATGGTCAACGGAATACTCAGGTGAACAATCTGAGACCAAACACACCCACCAACTCCCCATATCCTATAAGCACTATAAAGGTTGAAGCAAAAACAACTATGATTAGGCTATTTCCCCGAGAAAAAGCCTACGGTTAGCCTCCAAAACAATAGTCCAAGATAACTACAATCATACCTCTCTATAACCGTCATCCTCTATACCAACGTTTCACTATTAAAACCATGTTTCCTATGGAACCGACTTTCATGTTATGTTATATTATATGTTCTTTATAACATCAACAAAAACATATCCGAACAAACGATGTTGTTATAGAGATATTTGACTGTATTTGCAACTATAGAAAGATGAATTTGAAGGACTAACCTCCCAAACAAGCATTGCATCTTGATTAGTTCCTTTCTTGCCCTGCTGAGTGAAAAGTGAAGCCACCACGCTCGAGCCATTCAAGAACAATCGCCCGGGGATCCTACGCAGCAATTCTTCCTTTGATTTATTGAAAGAAGAATTTCTAGAAACAGGCCTCCTCCTTTTCTTCTTAATACCAACTGCAGGTGATGTAGGAGAACCCGGAATAGGGGTCCTGCTTTCATAAGTTAAGCAGGACCCCGTCCGGAGTGCCCGGACTATATTCAATAAGCAATCCAGAGCACCAACACAACAACCAACCCCACCACCCCTATTTTCCGTGTTCCGATCCGTTGTAAATAACAATCTTTTCAAAATCCACAATACCCAATTCTCCTCTCAATCCAACAAATCCACCATTTTGGGCAAATCAAAATCCAAGAATCTAATGCCCCAAATAATGTTTCAGCCTCAAAAAGTGCTGAAACTTTTACAATCCTTTATAAAAAAAAAATCTATGCAACAATCTTGAATTGATTATTCAAGAATTGTAGGAATAGAATAATAATAATAATAATAACAAACAATACCCACTAACTTTTTTCACCCTTGAAACTACGAAAAGTAAGTGCAAAAGGGGGATAGATAGATCATAAAAAGCAGATCTATCACTTCCAAGTATATTTTTTATAGCACTAAAATCCAATTTGATACCTTTATTTCTGTCTCAGTATATCATGTCAAAGAAAGCATAATAATAATAATATGGAATAAATATCAAGAAAAACAAAGCGCCAAATTGAATAAAGACAGAAAAAAAGGGTGACCCAGAAACCGAATAAATGGGAAGAGGAGAATATGAATGGCAACAAACTATAACACACACGGAGGGAGAATGGAGATCACAGAAAACCCGCCAATTAAGGCTTGCGTTTTTTTCGTTGGTGTGGGTGAATTTTACAAACAATACCCACAGGTTTTTTTTTGGACATGGTGGGGTCGAGATTCGAGCTATGGGCCTATGGCTGCCATGCATCTCTGTCACTTTCATCACCAATCCTATTCTATTTCTTTTTAATAAAAAAGAACTTGACACATAAACTTTTATAGCTAAAATTTATTTCAGAATAAAACGAAAATTTAAAATTAATTATAAGTTTATAACTTTCTTCTATCTAAATTAATTAATGTTTTAGCCTCTAAAAGTTAATTTAAAATAATTGACATTTCACAAAACTAAGAAGTTATTTAATTTTCTTTTCAATACATCTTCCTAATCTCCGTTATAATTATGTCAATCTAAAAAGAAAAATTCATAATTTAGGGTGTTTTAGTAAAAATCCATCTTAGTTTTAGGAGGAAGTGAATCCATTAATTCATGTGGTCAAGCCTAAAACATCAATTATTTTACACTGAAATTATGTCATTTTTTAAATTGATAAAAAAAAAAGAGCATAAAGTAAATTGAGAGGATGGATTATTTTTATTAAGTTTTGGATGTAGACAACTTTTAATTAGCGCCACATAAAATTTATTAAAGGAGAAACACTCTCTATCAAAAATTCATTTCATAGCTCAATACTTTATAATTAAAAGTTGAAAGATTCTATCGATTCCACCATAATATTTAATGGTAGAATTATTTTACATTCAACATATGATTTATGCATAAAATTTATCCTAAAGAAGGTGATTGGATGTGGGTACAAACTACAAAGGATTTATTTGGCATCGTAGATGTTTTTTCTTGTTAATTCATATAAAAGCTTTTGTCCTAAATTGTATTATGCATAAAACAGTAAAGTAATAAATTTTCGCGAAAGATATTTCAATACTGAGGAAAAAAAGAAAATGGTAATGAGCTGTCGGTGTATTAGTGATGTGAAATTTTATATTGAAAATCAAATATTATATTAGTACTCACCGATAGGAGTTAAATTTTTAATTTATGAATTCTGAATTTAAGAAATGTGTTATATAAATTTTCAAGTACAACGACATATTTGAGCCAAAGCTATTAAATCCTGCATAACCTCTCAGAATTGTAGCTTCATCCCTATTAGTATCGCACAATTTTATGTGTGGATATTTTTAGGGAAATTAAATGATCCGTTGGAGAACATAGTTTGTATCACTCTGAACTATGATATTTTTAAATTGTATATCTTAACACATGAGAATACGTTCATATTAGACACTTTCGGGTCATATTTTAAAAAATTCTACGAATATTCTCAAACGCTCATTACGTAGATAAGTTAAACATATAAAAATATGTTTCCTCCTTTAATTATACACACCAATATCAATCGGAACAAGCATAAAGTTTTGCGACTTGTTGAGGTTAATTCGCATAATTGAATGAGATGACATATTTTAAGTATAGTTAACTAATCTACGTAATTTGGTGCTTGAGAACATGTGCGGGAGTTTTTCCAAATTTTTGAGTTGAAAGTAGCTAATATGAATACTTACGTATTCAATAGAAACAAATTATAGTCGGGTCTTCAAATAAAATTTATTGATAAATTTTGTAAAGAATGGATTTGGGTTTAACTCAACAAAAAAGCTAGCTTGTAGGGTGAGGATTGTCCAAGTCCATATAAGGAGTCCATATTCCAATTTCATATCCGATGTGAGACTCTTAACACTCCCCGAACGTCCAAACCTTGTTAACTGGAGCATGGATAATATAATTTGGGGGCTCCCCGCACGCTCATACCTTGTTAACTGGAGCATGAATAATATAATTTGGGGGCCCAACATCGCTGAACAAAGAATTGGAATGGGTCTGACTCTAATATCATGTAAATAATGGATCTTGGGCCTAACTCAACCCCAAAAGCTAGCTTGTAGGATGAAGATTGTCCAAATCCATATAAAGAGTACAAGTTTTTATTCCATATCCAATATAAAGTCTATATCCGATGTGTGACCCTTAACAAATTTAATGAGCTATATGTATTCTGCCATTTATTAATATCGGCAAACACACATGCAATTTTGAAATGAATAACGTATCATCAATTTTAATCATCATGTTATATTTGTACCAACTCTGTAACAAACTTTACGACTTAAGAACCCCCCACATCTCCAACATGCTAGTTAAGAAAATTAATCACGTTTTCCCACTTCAATCTTCTAATTAAAATAAAATAAAACTCAATGGATTGCCTTATTTGCCACCAAGTAAGATAAACATCGACTTATATGTTAGGTAAAAATAATCAATTGCTTTTCTTGTGCATCCCCTAATTTTTGACGTGGATGATATATCAACTTGTGATGGTATAGATAGTAGGAGTTATGATTTCGAGTTTATGAATTTTGAAATTTAAAAAAATATAATTCAACGAGTTTTTGATAAATTAAATATATATATTAAGTGAATTTTTAAATATAAATTATACTAAATTCTGTTGGGAGTTTTTGCTCTATGGTACTTTATAAAGCAGTACGGGAAGTATTTAACTATTACAAGTATTCGAAAGGATAAACAAAGAATACAATATTTTTCGACTAGAATCTGAAAATTACAATATAACAACAAAATTGAAATTACGATTTTGTTGAAGACCGAAAAAATGGAAAATGTTTTTCTTTGAGTCGAGTGTGGCACTCTGTCCTTAAGACAATATTGCCCCGTATGTATCCTTTATACGTCCTGGACAATTTGTCTCCCAAGATAAAACACAATGGAACCCTTGAGCAAAGGAAACTCAAGAGCTACCGTGAAGAATATTGAGTAACGAAATGATGCTTGGAAGTTGTAGGAAGAAAACTGTTTTTGTTGTGTATTTTCGTGAGCTTTATGAACTGTATTATTTTTCTGTTCTTTGTGGTGCTCAACAATGGTGTAAGGGTGTGTTTATATAGGTGAGGGAGGGGCTGAAAAGCGCCTCCATAATAGCCAAATAATGGCCATTATGGAGGTAGTAAAGTCACCAACATAAATGGTGAAAGAACCAACGGATTTGGCCATTATAGGAGGAGTAATTCGGCCAAAATAAATGGCTGAATTGAGTGCTTGACGTTTGTTTTGACCATCGAAATTCTGAACTTCGGGGACCAAACGTACATCTTGAAACTTCGGGGACCAAACATCTTGAAACTTCGGGGACCAAACGGTACATCGAAAGAATTCGGTTCAAAGCGTACGTACGAAACTTCGGGATCAAACGTACTTCCTTACGCAAAGTTTTACGGCCCAAAAAGATAATATCGAAAGGCCCGCGGCCCACGACCCGGACCCGTGACCCGTGAACCCGAGAACCGGAACCGGAACCGGAACCGCCGGACCGGAGCCGGACGGGACGGGCGGGCGGCGGCGGCGCGCGTGTGGTCTTTCCTCGAACCGAAGCACATCTAGGTCCTCCCTCCTTTAAACACATGGGATACCCCTTGGGGTCCCAAACCCCAAACCAATTTCGAATCTTATATACACAACAATTCTTTCTTCCTCTACCGATGAGGGAGAATTACACACAATACCACACTTTCCATGCTTCAAACACCTTACTTCGTGAACCAATATCTCTTTCATTTCTCAATGAAATTTGACGATTCTTGGCCCTACGGTTATCTACGTACTTAGTAGATCATGCATGTGTGAAGAACCGGATTCTCCAACATACGTTACACTAGTGTTTAAGCCGTTAAAGTTGGTCGGTCGCAACTCCCGCCAAAGGCAAATTTCCAACAATCCCCTCTTGAAAGAGATTTTGGCGCACTCACATGGTGTCTTTTCATTTCCGACAATATTTCGGCGGACCGATGTTGCATAAGGAGAGGTAGCCTCGGCTTTGAACCTTCCATAGTTGAATACCATCGGACTTACTTCTTTGCGCGGTGAACGTGATGTCTTGAACCGTCGGTGTTTAGTGTAAGCCAAGACAACGGTACCAACACAACAAATTCCCTTACTCTCTTCTTCGTAATGTTTTGTCCGTTTTGGCCATGGACAACGTCTTGGATTCTTAAGTGCGTTCAATTTGAGGCGGCCGTCCTCGCACTTAAATAGGTGGTCTCCTACAAGGTATCTGCTATACCCCACTTCACAAGTGTTAGGAACCATTAAAAGTTTCCCAAAGACCTAACCTCAACTGTTGAGGATCATTACGAGTTTTGAAAACTTAACCTTTACCCATCTGCGAGATAGCACTTAACGTCTATCGCGGGAACGGCTTTGGATTTGGTGTTTCTTTTCGAAATCACTATCCGAAGTGCTCATGCTTCCACCGAAGCGATCAAGCGAACCTTTACAACTTAGTTTTCCCATTGAACCAAATTACGGGATCTCCGGTTCGTAAGGTTGGGTTTCCATTTGTATTGGTCCGTATATTTTGGGTTTTAAGCCCATTCCCCTAGACAGAGCGAGAAAACTTGATCTCCGGTAGTCCCTTAGTTAGTAAATAAGGAAGTGACACCGTGATGATCAAGCGCCATACGGTCTTATGTCTCCGACGGATCTGACGGATATGTCCGGACGCCGTCATCCGTGTCCTTCCTAAAGCCGACCGGCTAGCCACGGTGTATAGCTGCTGAAGGCACGGGTTTCTCCCAATAAGGGACGTCCTCTAAGGATCCGTGAAGTTACTCAACTTCTTTCATGCTTTGTATAAAGCGATAAACTCCGATTCCATCATGAATCGGCCGATGCAAGTTTGCTTAGAGGATTTTCCAAGAACCACCATACACATTTACTTGTGGCTTTGGTGTTCTTCGATCGATGTCCGGTTTGCATCACCGTGTTCTCCCGAACCGCTGGACATCCGAATACAATAATCCGTAGATAAGCGAATAATTCGGATATCGTCATATCCGACTTAACGCCTTCTATTGATCATGTATTAAGATCATCGGTGAACCTTAGTTCAACTAATATGTTTGTAGGACGATACCGGGTCGGTTGTAGTGTGTACAATACATTGAACTACACGTGACTTTGTGCATATCACTCCTTGTCTATGGGTGCACCATGATTCCAATCGGTTCTATGATTCATATCCATTGGTGGCTTCAACGAGGCTGTCAACTATTGACCGATCCGTTAGATGTCTTAGAAATTCAATTCCTAAGAAGTCATCTGTGATACACATATCTTTCATATCGAGACTTTGTTTCAATATGATTTTCACTCTCGAGACCGTTGGTTTTCCAACTGTTGGCTTTCTAACTTCGAGCCAATGTTTCGTGGTCGATTCATTGTTTCTGTTTTATCGAGACTTTCGGGACTAAAATGTAAACATTTCGGGGACCAAAATGAAAGTTCGGGAAGAAGCCCAACAGATTCGACAAACCAATTCGATCCTCTTCTTCCAACTCTCCGGTTGGGAAGGTACATTTCAACACCCATGCCATGTAAGATTACAATGGCCCTGGATGTGAAGCTACTCACATGGGAGCACTTTTTACAACCCAAAGGTTCTTTTCCGGAGGAAGATTAACTATTACACACGTATGGTTCTATATATGGAATCTATTTCTCCCTTTAGCTTCTTTCCAAAGCGGCGCTTTTGGAGATAACAATTATTTGTTAATTGTCCATGGTTCATTATTCAACCATACAAGCTAGAAGGACTGGAACAAGTCTTTGTCCCCTCTTTGCTCCGTCTTGGTTCAACATCTAGAATCCACGAGTTACGCGATCTGGAATATTAAGTTCGGATAGACGACGCAACTTTCGAGTCATGAAGATACGGAACGTCTAGTTCGGACGATCGAGCCCTCGCGGGTTCTTGTTAACCTTGAGCAATTACTCCTTTTCCTTTTCCAAGGAAAGTTATCTCCAAAGAATTCAGCATTCTTTGACGCCAAGAGCGATCAACACTCTTGTTATTTGCGGATCCGGTGGATATGCAATCTACGATCTTAGGTCGAACTTGACTGTTTCGGTAGCCCATCTTTTACCAAGTTACCCCTCATAATTTGGGCGTACGACTTCGTGCTTGGCTAACACCGTTAGGGCGAGGTGAGAAATGAACATTCGTTTAATGAACGATGCTTCACATTCTCCCCCTCTATTGCTACGACGAATTTCTCAATCCATAGGCTTAGTTGATTTTCAACTTCGCTTTGTAGCGCTTATCCGCTTCAACAACTTCATCTTTGCTTTTCAACAAACAAAGGATTCCATACGTTGTACCATCATCAATGAAGATCACAACGTACTTGTCTCCCCCTCTATTTTGTATAAACTTCAAATCACCCAATTAGGTGTGACTAAGTTCTAGAGGAGCGGTGCTTCTTTCGCTATTCCCTTGACGGAATTTGGAAAGGTGATTTTGCCTCTTCGTCTACCTCACATTTATTTTGAGGGTTTATGTCGACGAAGGCAACAATCTCAACATCGTTAGCTTTTGAATGACTTGCTATTTAACGTGTCTTAATCTATGATGGCATAGATGCACGGATTACAAATATATCATTCATTTGGCTACGGACATCTTGTGTACCATTCTTAGTTATTACGGACTGTTGGACTAGTCTCAAACTAGCTTGACCAACGGCGTCCCTTAAACCAAGTTAGGGATATGTATCACATCATCTTAGAGTGATCTCATTCCACGAAGTCCTATTGAGGACAACCTCTCCAACCCCTTCTACTTTAGAGGTGGTGTTGCTTCACATGAACAACCTCTTACCGTGGTTAGGGCGTAACCGGATCATATATGATCCGGATACTCGCCCACTCCGGTTGCTTTGGGGCCCGAGTGTCCAATTTCTTTCTTGCCTTTCTTTAGGCCTTCGGATCATTAAGACACGGAAACTCGGCCCACCTTACTAGGTGTCCATTACTTTTCCTATGAAATGAATTACGGCACCACTCCGATCGCCGGAGGCTTTATATGACCGAGTGTCCAATATCATCATATCAAAGGAATTTTGGCCCACTTCGATCGCCGGAGGCTTTGTATGACCGAGTGTCCAATATCATCCTATGAAGGATCTTCGCCAAATAATATGACGGGCTCAACGTCATCAATTTTTAGACTTCTTCCGTTATGATTGGTGCCCGATAATTCTTGGCGCTTACTTAAGAGTGGTAACGAGTTTTCGCACGATTAGTGGATCTTTCTCCATCGTATGTGCGAACATACTTTACACACTTTAACAATTACACTTAAAAGAACGGATCTTTTTAAGTCATTTACAATCCAATCTTTAAACGGAAAAGAAGATAAGATTAAACTTCGATTTTTAAAGCGTAAGGAATATAAATTATTTTCATATTCCTCCTTACTTTAATCCATTTTTAATCGGACATCATTTAATCTTTATTCTTGACAAGTAAGAAAAACTACTTATCCCAATTTTATCGGATTTTTGGATTACGGCTCACTTCGGTCACTTCATCGGACCGAGTGTCCATTTCCTTCTCACCATTATTCGGATCCTTTGTGCGGGACGATATAGGCCTTCTGCTACAAGATAGAATAACATCTTCACTCTTCTCCTCTTGTCCCGGTTGACATCCTCGAGCTCTCGAGAGCGCTTGTTTCCACCGAGTCTTGGTGGCGGTGACACCATGAACACGTTCATCATCATCACTCTCTTCTACCAAAAAACCATTTCCATATCCGATTTGGTCACACAATTTTTGACCGACATCTTTCGAATACTAATAGTAATACAATACAAATATTGTCTTAAGTTGTTGGGAGATTTTTGCTCTATGGTACTTTATAAAGCGATGCGGGAAGTATTTAACTATTACAAGTATTCGAAAGGATAAACAAAGATTACAATATTTTTCGACTAGAAATCTGAAAATTACAATATAACAACAAAATTGAAATTACGATTTTGTTGAAGAGCGAAAAAATGGAAAATGGTTTATCTTTGAGTCGAGTGTGGCACTCTGTCCTTAAGACAATATTGCCCCGTATGTATCCTTTATACGTCTGGACAATTTGTCTCCCAAGATAAAACAGCAATGGAACCCTTGAGCAAAGGAAACTCAAGAGCTACCGTGAAGAATATTGAGTAACGAAATGATGCTTGGAAGTTGTAGGAAGAAAACTGTTTTTGTTGTGTATTTTCGTGAGCTTTATGCTTTATGAACTGTTATTTTTCTGTTCTTTGTGGTGCTCAACAATGGTGTAAGGGTGTGTTTATATAGGTGAGGGAGGGGCTGAAAAGCTGCCTCCATAATAGCCAAATAATGGCCATTATGGAGGTAGTAAAGTCACCAACATAAATGGTGAAAGAACCAACGGATTTGGCCATTATAGGAGGAGTAATTCAGCCAAAATAAATGGGTGAATTGAGTGCTTGACGTTTCTGTTTTGACCATCGAAATTCGAACTTCGGGGACAAAGCTGTACATCTTGAAACTTCGGGGACCAAACCACATCTTGAAACTTCGGGACCAAACGGTACATACGAAAGAATTACGGTTCAAACGTACATCGAAACTTCGGGATCAAACGTACTTCGCGGCAAGTTTTCGGCCCAAAAAGATAATATCGAAGGCCCACGGCCCACGGCCCACGGCCCGTGACCCGTGAACCGTGAACCGGAACCGGAACCGGAACCGGACGGACCGGACGGACGGGCGGGCGGCGGCGCGCGCGTGTGGTCTTTCCTCGAACCGAAGCACATCTAGGTCCTCCCTCCTTTAAACACATGGGATACCCCTTGGGGTCCCAAACCCCAAACCAATTTCGAATCTTATATACACAACAATTCTTTCTTCCTCTACCGATGAGGGAGAATTACACACAATACCACACTTTCCATGCTTCAAACACCTTACTTCGTGAACCAATATCTCTTTCATTTCTCAATGAAATTTGACGATTCTTGGCCCTACGGTTATCTACGTACTTAGTAGATCATGCATGTGTGAAGAACCGGATTCTCCAACATACGTTACACTAGTGTTTAAGCCGTTAAAGTTGGTCGGTCGCAACTCCCGCCAAAGGCAAATTTCCAACAATCCCCTCTTGAAAGAGATTTTGGCGCACTCACATGGTGTCTTTTCATTTCCGGCAATATTTCGGCGGACCGATGTTGCATAAGGAGAGGTAGCCTCGGCTTTGAACCTTCCATAGTTGAATACCATCGGACTTACTTCTTGCGCGGTGAACGTGATGTCTTGAACCGTCGGTGTTTAGTGTAAGCCAAGACAACGGTACCAACACAACAAATTCCCTTACTCTCTTCTTCGTAATGTTTTGTCCGTTTTGGCCATGGACAACGTCTTGGATTCTTAAGTGCGTTCAATTTGAGGCGGCCGTCCTCGCACTTAAATAGGTGGTCTCCTACAAGGTATCTGCTATACCCCACTTCACAAGTGTTAGGAACCATTAAAAGTTTCCCAAAGACCTAACCTCAACTGTTGAGGATCATTACGAGTTTTGAAAACTTAACCTTTACCCATCTGCGATAGCACTTAACGTCTATCGCGGGAACGGCTTTGGATTTGGTGTTTCTTTTCGAAATCACTATCCGAAGTGCTCATGCTTCCACCGAAGCGATCAACGAACCTTTACAACTTAGTTTTCCCATTGAACCAAATTACGGGATCTCCGGTTCGTAAGGTTGGGTTTCCACCTATATTGGTCCGTATATTTTGGGTTTTAAGCCCATTCCCCTAGACAGCGAGAAAACTTGATCTCCGGGTAGTCCCTTAGTTAGTAAATAAGGAAGTGACACCGTGATGATCAAGCGCCATACGGTCTTATGTCTCCGACGGATCCGACGGATATGTCCGACGCCGTCATCCGTGTCCTTCCTAAAGCCGACCGGCTAGCCACGGTGTATAGCTGCTGAAGGCACGGGTTTCTCCCAATAAGGGACGTCCTCTAAGGATCCGTGAAGTTACTCAACTTCTTTCATGCTTTGTATAAAGCGATAAACTCCGATTCCATCATGAATCGGCCGATGCAAGTTTGCTTAGAGGATTTTCCAAGAACCACCATACACATTTACTTGTGGCTTTGGTGTTCTTCGGATCGATGTCCGGTTGCATCACTTGTGTTCTCCCGAACCGCTGGACATCCGAGAATACAATAATCCGTAGATAAGCGAATAATTCGGATATCGTCATATCCGACTTAACGCCTTCTATTGATCATGTATTAAGATCATCGGTGAACCTTAGTTCAACTAATATGTTTGTAGGACGATACCGGGTCGGTTGTAGTGTGTACAATACATTGAACTACACGTGACTTTGTGCATATCACTCCTTGTCTATGGGTGCACCATGATTCCAATCGGTTCTATGATTCATATCCATTGGTGGCTTCAACGAGGCTGTCAACTATTGACCGATCCGTTAGATGTCTTAGAAATTCAATTCCTAAGAAGTCATCTGTGATACACATATCTTTCATATCGAGACTTTGTTTCAATATGATTTTCACTCTCGACCGTTGGTTTTCCAACTGTTGGCTTTCTAACTTCGAGCCAATGTTTACGTGGTCGATTCATTGTTTCTGTTTTATACGAGACTTTCGGGACTAAAATGTAAACATTTCGGGGACCAAAATGAAAGTTCGGGAAGAAGCCCAACAGTTCGACAAACCAATTCGATCCTCTTCTTCCAACTCTCCGGTTGGGAAGGCACATTTCAACACCCATGCCATGTAAGATTACAATGGCCCTGGATGTGAAGCTACTCACATGGGAGCACTTTTTACAACCCAAAGGTTCTTTTCCGGAGGAAGATTAACTATTACACACGTATGGTTCTATATATGGAATCTATTTCTCCCTTTAGCTTCTTTCCAAAGCGGCGCTTTTGGAGATAACAATTATTTGTTAATTGTCCATGGTTCATTCTCAACCATACAAGCTAGAAGGACTGGAACAAGTCTTTGTCCCCTCTTTGCTCCGTCTTGGTTCAACATCTAGAATCCCGAGTTACTGCGATCGGAATATTAAGTTCGGATAGACGGCAACTTTCGAGTCATGAAGATACGGAACGTCTAGTTCGGACGGTCGAGCCCTCGCGGGTTCTTGTTAACCTTGAGCAATTACTCCTTTTCCTTTTCAAGGAAAGTTATCTCCAAAGAATTCAGCATTCTTTGACGCCAAGAGGCGATCAACACTCTTGTTATTTGCGGATCCGGTGGATATGCAATCTATCTTAGGTATGAAACCACCCCCTTAGGTCGAACTTGACTGTTTCGGTAGCCCATCTTTTACCAAGCTACCCCTCATAATTTGGGCGTACGACTTCGCGCTTGGCTAACACCGTTAGGCGAGGTGAGAAATGAACATTCGTTTAATGAACGATGCTTCACATTCTCCCCTCTATCACTACGAATTTCTCAATCCATAGGCATAGTTGATTTTCAACTTCGCTTTGTAGCGCTTATCCGCTTCAACAACTTCATCTTTGCTTTTCAACAAACAAAGGATTCCATACGTTGTACCATCATCAATGAAGATCACAACGTACTTGTCTCCCCCCTCTATTTTGTATAAACTTCAAATCACCCAATTAGGTGTGACTAAGTTCTAGAGGAGCGGTGCTTCTTTCGCTATTCCCTTGACGGAATTTGGAAAGGTGATTTTGCCTCTTCGTCTACCTCACATTTATTTTGAGGGTTTATGTCGAAAGAAGGCAACAATCTCAACATCGTTAGCTTTTGAATGACTTGCTATTTAACGTGTCTTAATCTATGATGGCATAGATGCACGGATTACAAATATATCATTCATTTGGCTACAGACATTCTGTACCATTCTTAGTTATTACAGACCTGTTGGACTAGTCTCAAACCAGCTTGACCAACAGCGTCCCTTAAACCAAGTTAGGGATATGTATCACATCATCTTAGAGTGATCTCATTCCCTGAAGTCCTATTGAGGACAACCTCTCCAACCCCTTCTACTTTAGAGGTGGTGTTGCTTCACATGAACAACCTCTTACCCGTGGTTAGGGCGTAACCGGATCATATATGATCCAGATACTCTGGCCCACTCCAGTTGCTTTGGCAGACTGAGTGTCCAATTTCTTTACTGCCTTTCTTTAGGCCTTCGGATCATTAAGACCTGGAAACTCTGGCCCACCTTACTAGGTGTCCATTACTTTTCCTATGAAATGAATTATGGCACCACTCCAGTCGCCCGGAGGCTTTATATGACTGAGTGTCCAATATCATCATATCAAAGGAATTTTGGCCCACTTCGATCGCCGGAGGCTTTGTATGACCGAGTGTCCAATATCATCCTATGAAGGATCTTCGCCAAATAATATGACGGGCTCAACGTCATCAATTTTTAGACTTCTTCCGTTATGATTGGTGCCCGGATAATTCTTGGCGCTTACTTAAGAGTGGTAACGAGTTTTCGCACGATTAGTGGATCTTTCTCCATCGTATGTGCGAACATACTTTACACACTTTAACAATTACACTTAAAAGAACGGATCTTTTTAAGTCATTTACAATCCAATCTTTAAACGGAAAAGAAGATAAGATTAAACTTCGATTTTAAAGCGTAAGGAATATAAATTATTTTCATATTCCTCCTTACTTTAATCCATTTTTAATCGACACATCAATTAATCTTTATTCTTGACAAGTAAGAAAAACTACTTATCCCAATTTCGGATTCGGCTCATTCGGTCACTTCATCGGACGAGTGTCCATTTCCTTCTCACCATTATTCGGATCCTTTGTCGGGACGATATAGGCCTTACTGCTACAAGATAGAATAACATCTTCGACTCTTCTCCTCTTGTCCCGAGTTGACATCCTCGAGGCTCTCGAGAGCGCTTGTTTCCACCGAGTCTTGGTAGCGGTGACACCATGAACACGTTCATCATCATCACTCTCTTCTACCAAAAAACCATTTCCATATCCAGATTTGGTCACACAATTTTTGACCGACATCTTTCGAATACTAATAGTAATACAATACAAATATTGTCTTAAGTTGTTGGGAGATTTGCTCTATGGTACTTTATAAAGCAGTACGGGAAGTATTTAACTATTACAAGTATTCGAAAGGATAAACAAAGATACAATATTTTCGACTAGAAATCTGAAAATTACAATATAACAACAAAATTGAAATTACGATTTTGTTGAAGACGAAAAAAATGGAAAATGGTTTATCTTTGAGTCGAGTGTGGCACTCTGTCCTTAAGACAATATTGCCCCGTATGTATCCTTTATACGTCTGGACAATTTGTCTCCCAAGATAAAACAGCAATGGAACCCTTGAGCAAAGGAAACTCAAGAGCTACCGTGAAGAATATTGAGTAACGAAATGATGCTTGGAAGTTGTAGGAAGAAAACTGTTTTTGTTGTGTATTTTCGTGAGCTTTATGAACTGTTATTTTGTGTTCTTTGTGGTGCTCAACAATGGTGTAAGGGTGTGTTTATATAGGTGAGGAGGGGCTGAAAACTGCCTCCATAATAGCCAAATAATGGCCATTATGGAGGTAGTAAAGTCACCAACATAAATGGTGAAAGAACCAACGGATTTGGCCATTATAGGAGGAGTAATTCAGCCAAAATAAATGGCTGAATTGAGTGCTTGACGTTTCTGTTTTGACCATCGAAATTCGAACTTCGGGGACCAAAGCTGTACATCTTGAAACTTCGGGGACCAATACATCTTGAAACTTCGGGACCAAACGGTACATCGAAAGAATTCTGGTTCAAACCGTACATCGAAACTTCGGGATCAAACGTACTTCGGCAAAGTTTTCGGCCCAAAAAGATAATATCGAAAGACCCACGCGCCCCACGGCCCGGCCCGTGACCCGTGAACCGTGAACCCGGAACCGGAACCGGAACCGGAACCGGACGGACGGACGGGCGGGCGGCGGCGGCGGCGCGCGTGTGGTCTTTCCTCGAACCGAAGCACATCTAGGTCCTCCCTCCTTTAAACACATGGGATACCCCTTGGGGTCCCAAACCCCAAACCAATTTCGAATCTTATATACACAACAATTCTTTCTTCCTCTACCGATGAGGGAGAATTACACACAATACCACACTTTCCATGCTTCAAACACCTTACTTCGTGAACCAATATCTCTTTCATTTCTCAATGAAATTTGACGATTCTTGGCCCTACGGTTATCTACGTACTTAGTAGATCATGCATGTGTGAAGAACCGGATTCTCCAACATACGTTACACTAGTGTTTAAGCCGTTAAAGTTGGTCGGTCGCAACTCCCGCCAAAGGCAAATTTCCAACAATCCCCTCTTGAAAGAGATTTTGGCGCACTCACATGGTGTCTTTTCATTTCCAGCAATATTTCGGCGGACCGATGTTGCATAAGGAGAGGTAGCCTCGGCTTTGAACCTTCCATAGTTGAATACCATCGGACTTACTTCTTGCGCGGTGAACGTGATGTCTTGAACCGTCGGTGTTTAGTGTAAGCCAAGACAACGGTACCAACACAACAAATTCCCTTACTCTCTTCTTCGTAATGTTTTGTCCGTTTTGGCCATGGACAACGTCTTGGATTCTTAAGTGCGTTCAATTTGAGGCGGCCCGTCCTCGCACTTAAATAGGTGGTCTCCTACAAGGTATCTGCTATACCCCACTTCACAAGTGTTAGGAACCATTAAAAGTTTCCCAAAGACCTAACCTCAACTTGTTGAGGATCATTACGAGGTTTTGAAAACTTAACCTTTACCCATCTTGCAGATAGCACTTAACGTCTATCGCGGGAACGGCTTTGGATTTGGTGTTTCTTTTCGAAATCACTATCCGAAGTGCTCATGCTTCCACCGAAGCGATCAACGAACCTTTACAACTTAGTTTTCCCATTGAACCAAATTACTTGGGATCTCCGGTTCGTAAGGTTGGGTTTCCATTTGTATTGGTCCGTATATTTTGGGTTTTAAGCCCATTCCCCTAGACAGGCGAGAAAACTTGATCTCGGGTAGTCCCTTAGTTAGTAAATAAGGAAGTGACACCCGTGATGATCAACGCCATACGGTCTTATGTCTCCGACGGATCCGACGGATATGTCCGACGCCGTCATCCGTGTCCTTCCTAAAGCCGACCGGCTAGCCACGATGTATAACTGCTGAAGGCACGGGTTTCTCCCAATAAGGGACGTCCTCTAAGGATCCGTGAAGTTACTCAACTTCTTTCATGCTTTGTATAAAGCGATAAACTCCGATTCCATCATGAATCGGCCGATGCAAGTTTGCTTAGAGGATTTTCCAAGAACCACCATACACATTTACTTGTGGCTTTGGTGTTCTTCGGATCGATGTCCGGTTGCATCACTGTGTTCTCCCGAACCGCTGGACATCCGAGAATACAATAATCCGTAGATAAGCGAATAATTCGGATATCGTCATATCCGACTTAACGCCTTCTATTGATCATGTATTAAGATCATCGGTGAACCTTAGTTCAACTAATATGTTTGTAGGACGATACCGGGTCGGTTGTAGTGTGTACAATACATTGAACTACACGTGACCCGTGCATATCACTCCTTGTCTATGGGTGCACCATGATTCCAATCAGTTCTATGATTCATATCCATTGGTGGCTTCAACGAGGCTGTCAACTATTGACCGATCCGTTAGATGTCTTAGAAATTCAATTCCTAAGAAGTCATCGTGATACACATATCTTTCATATCGAGACTTTGTTTCAATATGATTTTCACTCTCGACCGTTGGTTTTCCAACTTGTTGGCTTTCTAACTTCGAGCCAATGTTTACGTGGTCGATTCATTGTTTCGTTTATCGAGACTTTCGGGACTAAAATGTAAACATTTCGGGGACCAAAATGAAAGTTCGGGAAGAAGCCCAACAGTTCGACAAACCAATTCGATCCTCTTCTTCCAACTCTCCGGTTGGGAAGGTTTTTCAACACCCATGCCATGTAAGATTACAATGGCCCTGGATGTGAAGCTACTCACATGGGAGCACTTTTTACAACCCAAAGGTTCTTTTCCGGAGGAAGATTAACTATTACACACGTATGGTTCTATATATGGAATCTATTTCTCCCTTTAGCTTCTTTCCAAAGCGGCGCTTTTGGAGATAACAATTATTTGTTAATTGTTCATGGTTCATTATTAACCATACAAGCTAGAAGGACTGGAACAAGTCTTTGTCCCCTCTTTGCTCCGTCTTGGTTCAACATCTAGAATCCCCGAGTTAACGGATCCGGAATATTAAGTTCCGGATAGACGGCAACTTTCGAGTCATGAAGATACGGAACGTCTAGTTCCGGACGGTCGAGCCCTCGCGGGTTCTTGTTAACCTTGAGCAATTACTCCTTTTCCTTTTCCAAGGAAAGTTATCTCCAAAGAATTCGACATTCTTTGACGCCAAGAGGCGATCAACACTCTTGTTATTTGCGGATCCGGTGGATATGCAATCTACGATCTTAGGTCGAACTTGACTGTTTCGGTAGCCCATCTTTTACCAAGTTACCCCTCATAATTTGGGCGTACGACTTCGCGCTTGGCTAACACCGTTAGGCGAGGTGAGAAATGAACATTCGTTTAATGAACGATGCTTCACATTCTCCCCCTCTATCACTACGAATTTTGCAATCCATAGGCATAGTTGATTTTCAACTTCGCTTTGTAGCGCTTATCCGCTTCAACAACTTCATCTTTGCTTTTCAACAAACAAAGGATTCCATACGTTGTACCATCATCAATGAAGATCACAACGTACTTGTCTCCCCCTCTATTTTGTATAAACTTCAAATCACCCAATTAGGTGTGACTAAGTTCTAGAGGAGCGGTGCTTCTTTCGCTATTCCCTTGACGGAATTTGGAAAGGTGATTTTGCCTCTTCGTCTACCTCACATTTATTTTGAGGGTTTATGTCGACAGAAGGCAACAATCTCAACATCGTTAGCTTTTGAATGACTTGCTATTTAACGTGTCTTAATCTATGATGGCATAGATGCACGGATTACAAATATATCATTCATTTGGCTACAAACATCTTGTACCATTCTTAGTTATTACGGACTGTTGGACTAGTCTCAAACTAGCTTGACCAACAGCGTCCCTTAAACCAAGTTAGGGATATGTATCACATCATCTTAGAGTGATCTCATTCCCTGAAGTCCTATTGAGGACAACCTCTCCAACCCCTTCTACTTTAGAGGTGGTGTTGCTTCACATGAACAACCTCTTACCGTGGTTAGGGCGTAACCGGATCATATATGATCCGGATACTCGGCCCACTCCGGTTGCTTTGGCGGTGAGTGTCCAATTTCTTTACTTGCCTTTCTTTAGGCCTTCGAGATCATTAAGACACTGAAACTCGGCCCACCTTACTAGGTGTCCATTACTTTTCCTATGAAATGAATTCTGGCACCACTCCAGTCGCCCGGAGGCTTTATATGACTGAGTGTCCAATATCATCATATCAAAGGAATTTTGGCCCACTTCAGTCGCCCGGAGGCTTTGTATGACTGAGTGTCCAATATCATCCTATGAAGGATCTTCTACCAAATAATATGACAGGCTCAACGTCATCAATTTTTAGACTTCTTCCGTTATGATTGGTGCCCAGATAATTCTTGGCGCTTACTTAAGAGTGGTAACAGTTTTCGCACAGTTAGTGGATCTTTCTCCATCGTATGTGCGAACATACTTTACACACTTTAACAATTACACTTAAAAGAACGGATCTTTTTAAGTCATTTACAATCCAATCTTTAAACGGGAAAGAAGATAAGATTAAACTTCTGATTTTAAAGCGTAAGGAATATAAATTATTTTCATATTCCTCCTTACTTTAATCCATTTTTAATCGAACATCATTTACATCAATTAATCTTTATTCTTGACAAGTAAGAAAAACTACTTATCCCAATTTCGGATTACGGCTCACTTCGGTCACTTCATCGACCGAGTGTCCATTTCCTTCTCACCATTATTCGGATCCTTTGTCCGGGACGGATATAGGCCTTCTGCTACAAGATAGAATAACATCTTCACTCTTCTCCTCTTGTCCCGGTTGACATCCTCGGGCTCTCGAGAGCGCTTGTTTCCACCGATCTTGGTAGCGGTGACACCATGAACACGTTCATCATCATCACTCTCTTCTACCAAAAAACCATTTCCATATCCAGATTTGGTCACACAATTTTTGACCGACATCTTTCGAATACTAATAGTAATACAATACAAATATTGTCTTAAGTTGTTGGGAGATTTTGCTCTATGGTACTTTATAAAGCGATGCGGGAAGTATTTAACTATTACAAGTATTCGAAAGGATAAACAAAGAATACAATATTTTTCGACTAGAAATCTGAAAATTACAATATAACAACAAAATTGAAATTACGATTTTGTTGAAGACTCGAAAAATGGAAAATGGTTTTTCTTTGAGTCGAGTGTGCACTCTGTCCTTAAGACAATATTGCCCCGTATGTATCCTTTATACGTCTGGACAATTTGTCTCCCAAGATAAAACAGCAATGGAACCCTTGAGCAAAGGAAACTCAAGAGCTACCGTGAAGAATATTGAGTAACGAAATGATGCTTGGAAGTTGTAGGAAGAAAACTGTTTTTGTTGTGTATTTTCGTGAGCTTTATGAACTATTATTTTTCTGTTCTTTGTGGTGCTCAACAATGGTGTAAGGGTGTGTTTATATAGGTGAGGGAGGGGCTGAAAACTGCCTCCATAATAGCCAAATAATGGCCATTATGGAGGTAGTAAAGTCACCAACATAAATGGTGAAAGAACCAACGGATTTGGCCATTATAGGAGGAGTAATTCAGCCAAAATAAATGGCTGAATTGAGTGCTTGACGTTTCTGTTTTGACCATCGAAATTCGAACTTCGGGGACCAAACGTACATCTTGAAACTTCGGGGACCAAACATCTTGAAACTTCGGGACCAAACGGTACATCGAAAGAATTCGGTTCAAACTGCACATCTGAAACTTCGGGATCAAACTGTACTTCGGCAAAGTTTTACGGCCCAAAAAGATAATATCGAAAGACCCACGGCCCACGGCCCACGCCGTGACCGTGAACCGTGAACCGAAACCGGAACCGGAACCGGAACCGGACCGGGACGGGGGACGGGCGGCGGCGCGCGCGTGTGGTCTTTCCTCGAACCGAAGCACATCTAGGTCCTCCCTCCTTTAAACACATGGGATACCCCTTGGGGTCCCAAACCCCAAACCAATTTCGAATCTTATATACACAACAATTCTTTCTTCCTCTACCGATGAGGGAGAATTACACACAATACCACACTTTCCATGCTTCAAACACCTTACTTCGTGAACCAATATCTCTTTCATTTCTCAATGAAATTTGACGATTCTTGGCCCTACGGTTATCTACGTACTTAGTAGATCATGCATGTGTGAAGAACCGGATTCTCCAACATACGTTACACTAGTGTTTAAGCCGTTAAAGTTGGTCGGTCGCAACTCCCGCCAAAGGCAAATTTCCAACAATCCCCTCTTGAAAGAGATTTTGGCGCACTCACATGGTGTCTTTTCATTTCCAAAGAATATTTCAAATGGACCGATGTTGCATAAGGAGAGGTAGCCTCGGCTTTGAACCTTCCATAGTTGAATACCATCGGACTTACTTACTTGCGCGTGACCGTGATGTCTTGAACCGTCGGTGTTTAGTGTAAGCCAAGACAACGGTACCAACACACAAATTCCCTTACTCTCTTCTTCGTAATGTTTTGTCCGTTTTGGCCATGGACAACGTCTTGGATTCTTAAGTGCGTTCAATTTGAGGCGGCCCGTCCTCGCACTTAAATAGGTGGTCTCCTACAAGGTATCCTGCTATACCCCACTTCACAAGTGTTAGGAACCATTAAAAGTTTCCCAAAGACCTAACCTCAACTGTTGAGGATCATTACGAGTTTTGAAAACTTAACCTTTACCCATACTGCGAGATAGCACTTAACGTCTATCGCGGGAACGGCTTTGGATTTGGTGTTTCTTTTCAGAAATCACTATCCGAAGTGCTCATGCTTCCACTGAAGCGATCAACTGAATTGTGAGATGAATGCAAAATCTTATAATTACTATGATACATATATTTCTCAAACATTTTAGTTCTAAATTATACTCCACCAGTTATTTCTTTTGTTTTTAGCGTCAATTTACAGTTTGGTTGGATGGTCATTTTAGATTATTTTTTGATGGACTAGTAGAAGATTTGGGCGTGTACCTAAAATTTTCCAATGGAATGCAAAATTTCCTCATATAAAAAGAATAAAAAATTTACGATCCCATTTCCACCTTTGCGTTGATTTTTGTGGGAGATCAGGTTTAAAGGAGCGAAGAGAATGAGATGAATAAAACTAAGATTTTTTTTTTTTTATCAGAGATTGAACCGATCAAAAAAAAATTTGTCGCTCAAACAGAATCATGTTGGGTGTTAGCGAGAAATAATTGTAATTAAATCGCGAACAAAAGCAGAAATAGTGTGTATATTGGTCAATTTCTTTGTCTTGTTTTGAAAAAGAGGCATGTGAACTCCATCACAATGTCCTGAAATTTTAATGGTGGAATTAAAAGTTAATGATAATGACTATTTTTTAATCGCAGTAACAAAAAAAAGACTCAAGTGCAAATTTACTCGATAGGAAAAGACTATCCAAATGAATCATTTTCAGGTTTCTATTCGCTTCGTAGTCCAAAATTAGCTCACGATCGAATGCCTCATTCGCTTTGTGCTAGGAAGGGAACAAAGTTCAGTTCATGAGGTTGCAACTCCACATGAAGTAAACAGGTAAAAGTTGGGTAAAAGTTGGGGTAATGTGTATCCGAAATGTTAAACAAAAGAAACGCTGAGTCGAGAGATGGCTTTCTGTCTTTAAGAAAAATTGTCTCGTATAGATGCTTTTACGGTATTGGGCAATAGTCTCCCAAATAAAACAGCAACTAATCAACTGTAAAAAAGTAAATACAGTTGATTCTAGTGAAGAAAATGAATAAGAACAGATTGCTTGTTTGAGTTTCTGATTCTCTGTTTTCTATATGTTCTGAACAGAAGAGAAGATTTTGTGTTGTGTGTTCTATGTATCCGTACTCTATAATTTGAACAGAACTGTTCCATTTATAAGAGCAGAAAGGGAGGCAAACAATCAAATCTATTGGTGTCTTCAATGTTTTGTTTAGTTGAACAGTCACGTATGTTGGAGTCCGTTGTGATGTTCCAAAAACTTCAGAGACCAAAAAGAAAGTTCTGGAAGAAAGCAACAACCCACAGGCCACGACCCGTGACCCGACCCTAGACCGGACGGACGGGCGGCGGCGGCGCGCGTGGGGCTTAGCCCTGAACCCAAGCTCACCTAGGTCCTCTCCCTTCTAAACACATGGGTTACCCCTTGGGGCCCCAAACCCTTACTCAAACTTAGAGTTTATATATATCATAAACTCTTTATCTTCTACCAATGAGGGAGATTTGTCATTTTTTGCCAAAGACCATCCATTTTTTTATGTCTCAAACACCTTACTTTGTGTACCAATATCTCTTTCATTTCTTAACGAAATTTGACGATACTTGGCACTAACATCATCTACTCACTTAGTAGATTAGGCATGTGCTAAGAAATGACGTTTCTGATATGTGGGCCCCACATATTTAATTCATGAAAGACGGAATAAACTCAATCACACATTTAGTAAATTTTCAACAATCCCCTCTAGAAAGAGAATTGGTGCACACAAGGTGCCAAAGTTCAGCAATCTTTCAGTTGAAAGATATTGCATCAGGATAGGTAGCTTTTGGCTTTGAACCTTCCTTAGTCGATTACCATCAGATTTACTTACTGCGCGGTGAACACAATGTCTTCAACCGTCAGTGTTTAGAGTAAACCAAGACAATGATATCAACACAATCACTCTCCTTTTTCATTTCTTCTTATTATTTTTTCCGTTATGGCCATGGGCAACGCTTGGATTCTTAAGTGTGTACATTTGAAGCGGCCTGTCTTCTCACTTAAATAGGTGATCTATATAAGGTATATTGATCTACCCCACTCTCAAGTGTTAGGAATCATTAAAAGTTTCATAAACTTATCCTTTACCCATTATGCAAGTAGCACTTAATGTCTATAGCGGGAATGGCTTTGGAGTTATCTTTCTTTAAAAAATGATAATCTAAAGTGCTTTTACTTCAAGTGAAGCGCTAAGGATCTCCAGTCAGTAAGATTGGGTTACCACCATAAAGATTCTTATTGTTTGGGTTTTAAGCCCATTCCCCAAGACAAACAGAATATTTGATCTTTAGATAGGCCTTTAGTTAATGGATCCGCTAAGTTATCTTTTGATTTGACGTAATCAATGTAAATGACACCCGTAGTGATCAATTCCTAACGGTCTTATGTCTTCGACGAATATGTCTAGACTTGCCGTTGTACATATTACTATGTGCCCTTCCTAAAGCCGATTGTTTGTCACAATGAATCATCACCGAAGGTACGGGCTTATCCCAACAAGGGATATCCTCTAAGAACTCGTGAAGCCACTCTTCTTCTTCTCCAATTTTTCCAAAGCGATAAACTCTGATTCCATCGTGGATCGGGCGATGCATGTTTGCTTAGAGGATTTCCAAGACACAACCCCACCACCAATTGTAAAAACATACCCACTAGTGGATTTGGTGTTCTTTATGTCCGATATCCTGTTTGCATCACTGTATCCTTCCAGTACGGCTGGATATCTTGAATAATGTAATCAGTAAGTTAGCGAATATTTCAGGTATTGTAGTATCCGATTTAGCGCCTTTCAGTGATTATTTCCAGGATTACGAGTGAATCTAGCCAACTTATTGACTGGATAAGCGATGTCGGGTCGGGTGCAGTTTGTAATGTACATTAAACTACCAATAACCTGTGCATATCGCTCCTGGGATACGGGTGCACCACGATTTTTATCAATTCTATGATTCATATCCATTGATGACTTCATAGGGGGACTGTCAAATACATCAAATTTCCTCATAACATCTTCAATGTAATGAGATTGAGATAAGACTAGCCCGACAGATGTCTTAAAAATCTTAATTCCTAAGATCACATCTGCAATACCCATATCTTTCATGTTAAAACATTATATAACATGTTCTTGGTTTCCAAGATCAAATTTAGACTACTTCCGGTGATGAGCATGTCATCTACGTAAAGGCATATCATGACAAATGAGTCAGAGTTCCATTTGATATAGATATATTTATCACATTCATTTATGGAGAAACCTTTTGTTAATAAAGTATTATCAAACTTTTCATGCCATTGTTTCGGGGCTTGTTTGAGTCCGTACAAAGACTTAACAAGACGACATGCTTTCTTTTCTTGTCCTGGAATTACATACCCCTCGGGTTGTTCCATGTATATTTTCTCTTCCAATTCTCCGTTTAGGAAGGCTGTCTTAACATCCATTTGATGTATCTCAAGGTCACACAAAGCTGCAATGGCTATGAATATCCTTATGGATGTTAATCTAAGACACATGGAAGTATGTGTCGAAGTAATCGAGGCCTTCCTTTTGTCTATAGTCTTTGACTACTAATCTGGCCTTGTGCTTGTCAATAGTTCTATCTGCTTTGTACTTTCGTTTGAGTATCCACTTACAACCTAAATGTTTGCTTCCCGAAGGATGATCAACCATTTTTCATGTATGGTTCTGCATGATGGAATCTATTTCGCTTTCTATAGCTTCTTTCCAAAGCAGTGCTTCTGGAGTTGACAATACTTCTTTAATTATCCTCTGTTCATTTTCAACCATACAGGTTAGAAAGTCTGAACCAAAGGTTTTGTCTGTTTTGGCTCTTTTGCTCCGTCTTGGTTCAACCTCTGGAACCCCTAAATTCTGTAGGTCTGGAACATTAAGTTTCGGATAGTCGGCAACCTCTAAGTCCTGTAGATCTAGAACGTCTAGTTTCGGATAATCAAAGACTCCTGGGTCTTGTTGGTTTTGAGAATTTTGTTCATAATTTCATTTACGCGAAATTATTTATTTTTCCTTTTAGGAAAGATATGTTCAAAGAATTCAGCATTCCTTAATTCCATGATCGTACCCTTGGGATATCAGGTATCTCCGACTTATACACTAAGAAGCGATAATCACTACTGTTATTTGCATATTCGGTGAATATGCAATCTACAGTCTTAGGTCCAATTTTGACATATTTTGGTTTAGGTACTTCGACATTTGCCAAACAGCCCCACACTTTCAAATATTTGTAAGTGGGTTTCTTTCCTTTCCATGGTTCATATGGAGTTTTATCCTTACGCTTATGAGGAACTCTATTGAGAATTATATTAGCGGTAAGAATCGCTTCGCCCCATATGTTTTGGGCTAAACTGGAATTGATGAGTAAAACATTCATCATTTCCTTTAACGTACGGTTTTTGCGCTCGGCAATACCGTTTGATTGAGGTGAGTAAGGAGCGGTCGTTTGATGAACAATGCCTCATTGAGCACAATATTCTTCAAACGGTGCTACGTATTCTCCACCTCTATCACTACGGATTGCCATAATCCGTAGGTTTAGTTGATTTTCAACTTTTGCTTTATAACGTTTAAATGCTTCAAACACTCCATCTTTAATTTTCAACAAGTAAACATAACAATACCTTGTACTGTCATCAATGAAAATCACAAGGTACTTATTCCCGCCTCTAGATTTCACTAACTTTAAATCACATATGTCGGTGTGAATAACTTCTAGAGGAGCGGTGTTTCTTTCGACAGAATGGAAATATTATTTGGTTAATTTTGCCTCTACGCACACCTCACATTTATGTTGAGGGTTTATGTCGAAGGAAGGCAACAATTCCAATTTTATTAACTTTTGAATGAATTTGTAGTTAATGTGTCCTAATCTATGATTCCATAGATTAGAAGACTCAAGCAAGTAGGTAGAAGACTGTGTTTCATTAGATGAATGGATTACAGACATAGCATTCATTTTGAAGAGGTCGTCACACGCGAAGCCTCTTCCTACAAATATACATTCTTAGTTATTATAAATTTGTTGGACTCAAAAACTAGTCTAAAACCAGCCTGGACCAACAGCGGCCCTGAAACTAAGTTCTTACGGATGTCAGGGACGTGCATCACTTCCTTCAGAGTAAGCTCTTTACCTGAGTCATTTTGAGGACAACCTTTCCAACCCCTTGCACTTTAGAGATGGCGTCGTTGCCCATGAACAACTTATTGCCCGTGACTGGGGCATAAAAGGAGAATGTATTTTCGTTAGAGCATATGTGACGGGTTGCACCCATTTCTATCCACCATTACCTTATGTTCTCCACCAGATTTCCCTCCAGCACCACTGCCAAGAAATCCACAATATTGTCGTCAAGATCCGGAGGATTACCCTCCTCTTATCAACGTTAGCCTCTGCCTTGCATTTG
This sequence comes from Anisodus tanguticus, assembly GCA_034509755.1. Taxonomy (NCBI): domain Eukaryota; kingdom Viridiplantae; phylum Streptophyta; class Magnoliopsida; order Solanales; family Solanaceae; genus Anisodus; species Anisodus tanguticus. The sequence continues at coordinate 24,257,031 of CM067545.1, forward strand.
TTCTTGGCCTTCAGGTCATTTGTGACCAGAGTATTTTGGCCCACTTCAGTCGTTGTGTTAGATTGAGTGTCCACTACATCCCCACTAGAAGGAGGATCTTCTGTCTAAGATTGTGACAGGCTCAACGCAGTAAGATAGAACAACATCTTTAGTCTCTTTCTCTTGTTGTAATTGTTATCCAGAACCTTACCTGGGCGTTTTTTTAGAAACTGTCAGGATCATGGACAACACCAATTCCTTGAGCAGCGCCAGAGATAACAACATTTCATTGAGCAGTGGTAGAGACAACAACATTGCCTTGAACAGCAGCAGAACTAGAACCAAAATTGTTGACAGTAGTAAAACCAGAACTACCAACGTAATTATTAACAGAACTACCAACGTAATTGTTAACAGAATGTCAACAGAATAGTTGGCAGAAACAGAGCCAAACCCAGAGTTGGAACCACAACCGGAAGCACAACTATTAGCAGACATCTTTCGAACACTTAGAAAATAACAAACTTTTGTATTAAAATTGTAGGTAAAAGTTGGGGTAAAGTGTATACGAAAGGTTAAACAAAAGAAACGCTGAGTCTAGAGATGACTCTCTGTCTTTAAGACAAAATTGTCCCGTTTAAATTCTTTTACGGTATTGGGCAATAGTCTCCAAAGATAAAACAACAACTAATCAACTGTATAAAGCAAATACAGTTGATTCTAGCGAAGAAAATAAATCAGAACAGATTGTTTGTTTGAGTTTTTGATTCTATGTTTTATGTATGTTCTGAACAGAAGAGAAGATTTTGTGTTGTGTGTTCTGTGTATCCGTACTCTGTAATTTGAATAGAACTGTTCAATTTATAAAAGCAGAAAGGGAGGCAAATAGTCATGTCTATTAGTGTCTTCAATGTTCTATTTAATTGAACAGTCACGTCTGTTGGAGTCCGTTTATGATGTTTCGAAAACTTCATGAACCAAAATGTAAATAGTTAATATTTCAGGGACAAAAAGAAAGTTCCATAAGAAAGCAACAACCTGTGACCGGACCGAACAGGCGGCGACACACGTGTGGGGCTTAGCCCCGAACCCAAGCTCACCTAGATCATCTCCCTTCTAAACACACGGGTTACCCCTTGGGGCTCCAAACCCTTACTCAAACTTAGAGTTTATATATATAATAAACTCTCCATCTTCTACCAATGAGGGAGATTTGTCATTTTTGGCCAAAACCTCCATCTTTTTATGTCTCAAACACCTTACTTTGGGCACCAATATCTCTTCATTTCTTAACAAAATTTGACGATACTTGACACTAACATCATCTACTCACTTAGTAGATTAGGCATGTGCGAAGAAATGATAATTCCGACATGCGAGGCCTATGTGTTTAAGTCATTAAAGACGGGATAAACTCAATTCCACATTTAGTAAATTTCCAACACATATGCATTTCATGACATACGTTATGTGTATGTGTATGTGCCTATACAATTTTAAAATCATATTTGGACAAATCAATAGTGAGGAACCAAGAAGAAAAGAAGATTCTGAAAGGGAAATATGTTGATGGGGGTGAATATTTAAGAACAAATTCAAAGAAAAGAATGTTCTAAGAAAGTAACCACTTAACATTGTATCTATTGGTGTTTCATAATGGCTTTGGTGTATTCCTTTCTTTATAAAGGCTTTTCCCCCTTTTCTATAAAGTTCTTTTTTTCTCTTTGGGTTTAAGTCTTTATTATAATTTATAGGTATATATCATTATTCCTCCTTCATTTGAGATCCTTCGACTAGTTGGTAATGTGGCTTATGAGTTGGCTTTTCCACCGGGTTTGTTAGGTGTCCATCTAGTTTTTCATGTCTCTATGATGAAGAAATACAATCCTGATGGGTCCTACATCATCCACTGGAAGTTGATGTTATTTGATCAAAATCAGTCATTCGAGGATGAGCCTGTGGCCATTTTGGACAGGCAGGTTAGGAGGTTCAGGTCCAAGAATATTGCTTTAGTTAAGGTGCAATAGAAACAACGTCTGATTAAGTAGGCCACTTAGAATACTGAGGCAGATATGCATAGTAGATATCCTCCGTTATTTAGCGGATCAGGTATTACCTCCCACCATATTTGTTTTTGCTCGCAAATGAGCGATTGTGTGATTGGTATTTGATGTAACGACGCGTTTGGTCATTTAGCCTTTTGGGAATTATAGTACCTAAAATTTCTATTCCATGACCTCTATTTAGGTTTTTTTAGCTCGCTGGGTAGATGGAACATTTCTCTAGGTAAATCAAACTCGTTCCGTAATCAAAATCCTAAGTTAGAGCTTTGTTGAGTTTTTGAAATGATAAGTTTGACAAAAAGTTGACTTTTGGGGAAATGGTCCATATTCGAGTTTCGTTAGTTTCAAAATGCCGTTTATGACTTAGTTGAGTCCTTAGTTCAGGTCCCGAGGTGTTGGTACGTGATTTGGGTACTTAGTTAGCTATTTTTGAAATATGAGCAAGTTAGGTGGTTTTGGGGAAAATGTGTTATAACAATGTCGGATTGGTGTTTTGAGTGTCCGAGCAAGTCAGTGATGTTAAATCTACTCAGTTAGCATGTTTGGATTGTGTCCAGGAGGTCCTGGATGAGTTTCGAAGGTCAAATCCAAGTTTGGGGAACACAAAAAAAAATTGGTGTTCAATATCTATTTTCCTACTTCGCGGTCGCGAAGAAAGACCACGATCGCGGACCTCGGTAAGGCTAGTCATCACGATCACAAGGTGTCATTCACGATCGTAAGTGGACGTACGTTTCTAGCAGGTGAAGCATGGTGCTACAAGATCGCAGGTCGGGCCTTGTGATCGCGGAGCAGTCTTAGTGGTCCATGTCACTGTTTACCATTGTGATCGCGTGGTCCCACACTACAATCATATTGTAGACCAGCATTTTTAATTGGGGAATCCAAGACCTTCGCCCCATTTCTCATCTTCGACTTCGTGAGCTCAATTTTGGAGGAAATTTCAAGGTGCCCATCAAGAATCTTCATTGGGGTAAATTTGTAATCTTATTCCTGTTATTTTATGATGTTCCCTTTAATATTTCGTGGTATAAATCATATTTTTGTATTGGATAATTGGGGATTTAAAACTCTAGATTTGAAAATGGGATTTTGTGGAATTGGGGACCAAGTTCGAAGCTTTTTGTCGTGATTTTCATAACATAGGCTAATGAGGCTTTGGGTAATATGATTTTTAAATAAAATTCCCATTTCACCCTTAAGGCTCGGATTTGATTTTTGGGTTCATTTTGGGAATTTTTCGAAAGGTTTAGTGATATGGGTATCAATGGAATTCTATTTTAACTTAGATTCCATAATTGATAGATTTCGACCATTAGGAGGCACTTTTGAAGGAAAATGCGCAAGTTTGAGGATTCGTAGCATTCACTCGGCCTTGAGGTATGTTATGTCTTACTTTTGTTAGACTCCAATTAGAGAATCGTGTGTAGTTATAAAGTTTGACGGGATATCATGATAAGCCTTCGGGCATGGTTTGGAGGTGAATTCCAATTAGGTTGATATCGTCAACTATTATATGGGCTATATTTGACATATTTGATGTCTATGCGTATTTCTTGATTCGTATTGCGTTCATCCTTTTGTTGTTTGAATAAAGTATAAAAAGGAATTGTTCATGAAAATAATGTGTCAAGTGCAATGTAATTATGGTTATTTACCTCTTGTACCCTCGATATTTGGCATTATGATATTTTTCATGCTCATTCATTCACTCATATGCTCTGTTGATGATTTATTGTGGAATTGAGGTACGATATGATCCTACTAGGCAGGAAAGAGGTAAGAAGTATATTGTGTAAGCCCGATGTGAACTATTCCGAGTAGATGATGTAACAGTATAGTAAGCCCCCGATGGGAATTATTCTGGGTGGATGAGATATCGATATGGTAAGCGCTCGATAGGAACTATTTTGGGTGTACAACAACTTTACAGGTCCCTCATGGGTCATGTTTTTGAGGCATTTCCCTTAGCATGTGTGTATGGGAGTGAAGAGAGAGAGGGGGGGCCTTTTCATTGCATTACATGTATTCATCAATTTATTTAACTGTCGTTGGTGGATTATATGACTCTTGATATTTACTTGAACATAATTTCATGATCGTACTTGATTGCTATACTTGCTACTTGTCAATTTCAATATCTCCATGTGTTATCTAATCGTTGTCGGTCTATGATGCTTACCAGTAGTAGTGTTGTACTGATTACTCTTGCTGCACTTTTTGTTGAGTGCAGATTTCGATCCAGGATTCACCTCTAGACCCCGTAGTTGATTCGCGAGGGTGACTCTTGTGGTTTTCAGGGTAAGCTACTTGGTTGTTTGTGGCACCCGGAAGACCCTTCTCTACTTATTTGTGTTTTTACATTCAACAGATAGTATTTTGCCTACGTCATCTTTCAGAGTTGTATTTACATTCGTACTTTAGTGCTCATTCACTATTTGACTAGATTTTGAGATATGTTGGATATTTCTTAGTTATGAAAATTATTAAGACCTGATAATTTATTCCTTATTAAATTCCTTTTTTAAAACTTGTTTCTATGTATTTTTGGGATGTGGTTCGCCTGTCCGGGGATAGTGTATGTGCCACCATGACTAGCGATTTGAGTGTGACAAATTAAATTTATAAGTTGGAGTCTCTTTACGAATTTTGATATTACAAAAACGATGATAGAACACTTAGTAGTTATTTTATGAAAGAACACAACTTTTGGAAGAGGCACTTGAAATTAATTTTTAGTCCTTTTTATTAATTATTAAATACATAAATAAGGTAATTATTTAGAAGGGTAGTATTTAGACTAATTAAAAGTATATTTTAGTAATTTAACTTTTGACTTAAAGGCTTTCCACTTTTAATATAACTAGTCTTTGGGCACATGCATTGTACGTGTATCTCATATCAATTAGTATAAATATTTTAATATGGATAACAAAGATCATTTGATATTCATTGCCATGGTGATGCACAAACATACTGAAATAATTTTAAGATTTGTAAAAAATTGAATTCTAGGGGTAGAACTTTTATAGACTTTTTTCTACTCGGTTACATTATAGTTTACAATTGTACACAACAATATTTTATAACTTTTTTCCTTTTGTTTAAATATGCTATAGTCTTTCTCATTCGTTTAAAACTCATTTTTTATTGAGTCTCGAAAATTCTAAAATTGAACTGCTAGTGGCGTAAATAAATTAATATATTCAGAGTTGCAACAACTATAGGGGTATCAAGCTGCTAAGCCACACTATGAAAGTTTGAAAAAGGGTCATGGAGATGAGGGTGAAAAGAGGCATGTCTATTTCCGAGAACCAGTTTGGATTCATGTTGGAGCGTTCGACCACATAAGTCATTCATCGTATTAGGAGGTTGGTGGAGCAGTATAGAGAGAGGAAGAGGGACTTACATACGTTTTTCATAAACCTTGAGAAGGCATAGGACAAAGTTCCTAGGGAGGTTCTATGGAGATGTTTGGAGGTTAGAGGTGTACCTATCGCGTACACTATGGCGATCAAGGATATGTATGATGGAGCCAAGACTAGTACGGACAGTAGGAGGAGACTCGGAGCACTTTCCAGTGGTGATGGGGTTGCACCAGAGATCAGCTCTTAGCCCATTCTTATTTTCCTTGGTGATGGATGGACTGACGCAACAAATCCAAGGAGAGGTGCGATGGTGTATGTTATTCGCAGCGACATAATCCTGATTAATGAGACTTGCAGCGGAGTGAATGCTAAGATGGAGGTTTGGAGACAGATTCTGCAATCTAAATGGTTCAGGTCGAGTAGGATCAATACAGTATACTTGGAGTTCAAGTTCAGTAATGGGAGCGACCTTGAGACAGGAGTGGAGGTAAGGCTTGGTACTTAGGTCATTCCAAAGAAAGGAAGCTTCAAGTACCTCGGGTGTATTATGCAAGGGGATGAAGAGATTGATGATGATTTCACACATTGTATTATGGAAGGGTAGATGAAATAGAGGCTCGCATCTGGAGTCTTATGCGATAAAAAGGTGCCACAAAAACTTAAAGGCAAGTTCTATAGGGCGGTAGTTAGACCGGCTATGTTGTATGGGGCGGAGTGTTGTCCAGTCAAGACTTCGCACATCCAAAAGATGAAATTTGCAAGATGAGCATGCTGAGATGGATGTACGAACATACAAGGAGGGATATGATTAGAAATGATGATATCCGGGACAGAGTGGGATTGACCTCAGTGGAGAATAAGATGTGGAAAGCGAGTTTGAGATGGTTTAGGCATGTGCAAAGAAGAGATACAAATGTCCAGTGCGGAGGTGTGAGATGTTGGCTATGGACAGGTTCAAGAGAGGTAGAGATAGGCTAAAGAAGTATTAGGGATATGTGATTAGATGGGATATGACGCAGGTGCAATTTACTGAGGACATGACCTTAGATATGAGGTTGTGGAGGACACGGATTAGGGAAGAAGGGTAGTAGGTAGTCCAGCATAGTCCTATTTACGCTTACAAACTGGTAGTTATAGTGTTATTATTGTAGGCCCGCCTAGCCTATCAAACTAATAGGCGCAGTATTGCTTTATAGTCCCCTGTAGTTTGATTTCTGGCTGCTATGTTTCCTTTAGTATACTTTGTTTAGCTTATTAACCTGCGCTAGTTACTGCTTACTTTTTCAGAATGCGCTATCATAACTTGTTCGCTTTTGATACCAGCTTTTTCATACTGCTTTAAATTTTTTGACCGGGTTTGGCCGTTTCTCTTGCTTTGATTTCGCTTTTTCTTTGCTTGTGCTTATGCTCTGTCTTGAGCCGAGGGTCTTTAAAAAACAACCGCTCTACCTACCAAAGTAGAGGTAAGGTTTGCATACACTCTACCATCCCCAAACCCCACATTTTGAGATTTCACTGGGTATATCATTGTTGTTATCATTCAAACTCCCACGGTAGGAGAACCAAGAACAAAGATATCAATATGAGGAAGCCTTTCACGAAGAAGAAAATATAAATTAGAAAGGGAAATAGTATTGTCCACCTCCACTACTCATCCACTATCATTGATCCTTCAGTAATCTCATTTGTTATGTGTTTTGGTGCTAATGTGCCTTAAATTATGCCTTTCATGCTTCCACGTGTACCAAAAATATCACCATCATCAGAACAAGATTGTAGGTAAAAATCGGGTAAAGTGTATTTAAAAGGTTAAACAAAAGAAACGCTGAGTCTAGCGATGACTCTTTGTATTTAAGATAAAAATTCCCCGTATAGATGCTTTTACGCTATTAGGCAATAGTCTCCCAAGCTAAAACAACAACTAATAAACTGTACAAAGCATATACAGTTGATTCCAGCAAAGAAAATAAATAAGAACAAATTGCTTGTTTGAGTTTCTGATTTTCTGTTTTTGTTCATGTCGAACAGAAGAGAAGAGAAGATTTTGGGTTTTGTGTTCTCTGTTTTGTGTTTTTTGTTCTTTTGTAATTTGAACAGAAAAATTCAATTTATAAGAGCCCAAAGGGAGGCAAACAGTCATGTCTGTTGGTGTCTTCAACATTCTATTGAACAGTCGTGGCTGTTGGTGTCTTCAAGAACCGTTGTAACGTTCTGAAAACTTCAGGGACCAAAAGGAAGTTCTGGAAGATAGAAACGACCCAATAGCCCATGACCCATGACCCACGACCCGAGTGTAAGCCCGAGCCCAGATAGGACGGGACGGGCGGGCGGCGGTGCGCATGTGTGGCTTAGCCTGAACCCAAGCTCACTTAGGTCTTCTCCCTTCTAAATACATGGGTTACCCCTTGGGGTCCCAAACCCTTACTCAAACTTAGAATTTATATACATTATAAACTCTCCATCTTCTACCAATGAGGGAGATTTGTCATTATGGCCAAAGACCCTCCATCTTTTTATGTATCAAACACCTTACTTTGTGTACCAATATCTCTTTCATTTCTTAACGAAATTTGATGATACTTGACACTAACATCATCTACTCACTTAGTAGATTAGGCATATGTGAAGAAATAATGTTTTCGACATACGGAGCTCACATGTTTAAGCCATTAAAGGCAGGATAAACTCAATCTCACATTTAGTAAATTTCCAACAATTCCCTCTTGAAAGAGAATTGGTGCACACAGGGTGCCAAAGTTCAGCAATCTTTCAGCGGAAAGATATTGCATCAGGAAAGGTAGCTTTCAGCTTTGAACCTTCCTTAGTCGATTACCATCGGATTTACTAACTATGCAGTGAACGCGATGTCTTGAACCGTCAGTGTTTAGTGTAAACTAAGACAATGATATCAACACAATAGTTCTCCTTATTCATTTCTTCTTATTGTTTTGTCCGTTGTGGCCATGGACAACGCTTGGATTATTAAGTGCGTACATTTGAAGCGGTCTGTCTTGGCACTTAAATAGCTGATCTCCAATAAGTTATATTGCTCTACCCCACTCACAAGTGTTAGGAATCATTAAAAGTTACAGGAACTAATCCTTTATCCATTATGTAGGTAGCACTTAATGTCTATCGCGGGAACGACTTTGGAGTTATCATTCTTTAAAGAATGATAATCCAAAGTGCTCTTACTTCAAGTGAAGTGCTAAACTAAATCTCTATATTTTAGTTTTCCCATTGAACCAAATTCCCGGGATCTACAGTCAATAAGGTTGGGTTACCACCATAAAGATTCTTATTGTTTGGGTTTTAAGCCCATTCCTCTAGACAAGCAGAATATTTGATCTTTAGATAGGCCTTTAGTTAATGGATCCGTTAAGTTATCCTTTGATTTGACGTAATCAATGTAAATGACACCCGTAGTGATCAACCGCCTAACGGTTTTATGCCTCTAACGAATGTGTCTAGATTTGCCGTTGTACATATTACTTTGTGCCCTTCCTAAAGCCGATTGTTTGTCAGAATGAATCATCACCGAAGGTATGGGTTTATCCCAACTAGGGATATCCTCTAAGAAGTCGTGAAGCCACTCTGCTTCTTCTCCTTCTTTGTCCAAATTGATAAACTTTGATTCCATCGTGGATAGGACGATGTATGTTTGCTTAGAGCAGCCCCACCACTAAATGTAAAAACATACCCACTGGTGGATTTGGTGTTCTTTATGTCCGATATCCAATTTGCATCACTGTAACCTTCCAGTACGGCTGGATATTTTGAATAATGTAATCTGTAAGTCAGAGAATATTTCAGATATTGTAGTATATGATTTAACGTCTTCCAGTGATCATTTCCAGGAATACTAGTGAACCTAGCCAACTTATTGACTGAATAAGCGGTGTCGGGTCTGGTGCAGTTTGTAATGTACATTAAACTACTAATGACCTGTGCATATCGCTCCTGGGATACAGGTGCACCACGATTTTTATCAATTATATGATTCATATCCACTGGTGACTTCATAGGGGGACTGTAAACTATATCAAATTTCCTCAAAACATCTTCAATGTAATGAGATTGAGATAAGACCAGCCCGTCAGGTGTCTTAGAAATCATAATTCCTAAGATTACATATGCAGTACCCATATCTTTCATGTCGAAACATTATTTCAACATATTCTTGGTTTGCAGGATCAAGTTAAGACTACTTCTGGTGATGAGCATGTCATCTACGTAAAGGCATATCATGACAAATGAGTCAGAGTTCCCTTTGATATAGATACATTTATCACATTCAGTTATGGAGAAACCTTTTGATAATAAAGTATTATCAAACTTTTCATGTCATTATTTCAGGGCTTGTTTGAGTCCGTACAAAGACTTAACAAGTCGACATACTTTCTTTTCTTTTATGGTTCTGCTGCTATTGCTCAAGGGAATGTTGTTGTTCTTGCCCGTTTTCAAGGAGAACACCTAGAAAAATTTCTGGGTACCAATTTCTAGAGATGGCAACAGAAAATGTTGTTCTATCTTACTATGTTAAACTTGTCACATTTTCTGACAAAAGATCCTCCTTCTGGTAGGGATGCGAATCGACACTCAGTCTAACACAAAAATCGGGGTAAAATGTATTCGAAAGGATAAACAAATGAAATGCTGAGTCGAGAGATAAACAACAACTAATCAATTGTACAAAGAAAATACAGTCGATTCTAGCGAAGAAAATAAATAAGAACAGATTGCTTTCGAAGGAGAACAGAAAAATATATTTTCGGCATGAGTTGTGTCTTCTTTGTGTCTTTAATTTGAACAGAAATGTTCAATTTATAAGAGCAGAAATGGAGGCAACCGTCATGTCTATTTGTGTCTTCAACTTTCTGATGAAAAGTCATAATTGTTCTGTTTCAAGAACCGTTGTAATGTTTTGAAAACTTCAGGTACCAAAATATAAATAGTTAACATTTCAAGGACCAAAAAGAAAGTTCCAGAAGAAATCAACAGCCCACGACCCGTGACCCATGACGTTTGTGGGGCTTAGCCTCGAACCCAAGCTCACCTAGGTCCTCTCCCTTCTAAACACATGGGTTACCCCTTGGGATCCCAAACCCTTACTCAAACTTAGAGTTTATATATTGCATAAACTCTCCATCTTCTGCCAATGAGGGAGATTTTTCATTTTTAGCCAAAGACCCTTAATCTTTTTATGTCTCAAACACCTTACTTTGTGTACCAATATCTCTTTCATTTCTTAATGAAATTTGGCACTAACATCATCTACTCACTTAGTAGATTAGGCATGTGCGAAGAAACAATGTTTTTTACATGCGGGGCCCATGTGTTTATGTCATTAAAGACGGGATAAACTCAATCCCACATATTTCATAAATTTCCAACAATCCCCTTTTGAAAGAGAATTGGTGCACACAGGGTGCCAAAGTTCAGCAATCTTTCAGTGGAAAGATATTGCATCAGGAAAGGTTGCTTTCGGCTTTGAACCTTCCTTAGTCGATTACTATTAGATTTACTAACGTGTAGTGAACGCGATGTCTTAAACCGTCAGTGTTTAGTGTAAACTAAGACAATGATATCAACACAATAGTTCTCCTTATTCATTTCTTCTTATTGTTTTGTCCGTTGTGGCCATGGACAACGTTGGATTCTTAAGTACGTATATTTGAAGTGGCTTGTCTTCGCATATAAATAGGTGATCTCCTATAAGGTATATTGCTCTACCACACTCGCATGTGTTAGGAATCATTAAAAGTTTTAGGAACTTATCATTTACGCATTATATAGGTAGCACTTAATGTCTATCGCTGTAGGACTTTGGAGTTGTCATTCTTTAAAGAATGATAATCCGAAATGCTCTTACTTCAAGTGAAGTGCTAAACTGAACTTCTATAGTTTAGTTTTCCCATTGAACCAAATTCCTGGAATCTTCAATCAATAAGGTTGGGTTATCACCATAAAAATTCTTATTGTTTGGGTTTTAAGCCCATTCCCATAGACATGCAGAATATTTGATCTTTGGGTAGGCCTTTAGTTAATGGATCCGCTAAGTTATCCTTTGATTTGACGTAATCAATGGAAATGACACCCGTAGTGATCAACTGCCCAACGGTCTTATACCTCCGACGAATGTGTCTTGACTTGCTGTTGTACATATTACTCTATGCCCTTCCTAAAGCCGATTGGCTATCACAGTGAATCATTATCGAAGGTACGGGTTTATCCCAACAAGGGATATCCTCTAAGAAGTCGTGAAGCCACTCTGCTTCTTCTCCTACTTTGTTCAAAGCGATAAACTCTGATTCTTTCATAGATTGGGCGATGCATGTTTGCTTATAGGATTTCCAAGACACCGCCCCACCATCGATTGTATAAACATACCCACTGGTGGATTTAGTGTTCTTTATGTCCGATATCAAGTTTGCATCACTATAACATTTCAGTATGGCTGGATATCTTGAATCATGTAATTCGTAAGTCAGTGAATATTTTAGATATCATAGTATCCCATTTAACGCCTTCCAGTGATCATTTCCAGGATTACGAGTGAACCTAGCCAACTTATTGACTGGACAAGTGATGTCGTATCTGATGCAGTTTGTAATGTACATTAAACTACCAATGACTTGTGCATATCTCTCCTGGGATACAGGTCCACCACGATTTTTATCAATTCTATGATTCATATCCACTGGTGACTTCATAGGGGACTGTCAACTATATCAAATTTCCATAAAACATCTTCAATGTAATGAGATTGAGATAAGACCAACCCGTCAGGTGTCTTAGAAATCTTAATTCCTAAGATTACATCTGCAATACCTATATCTTTCATGTCGAAACATTATTTCTACATATTCTTGGTTTGCAGGATCAAGTTAAGATTGCTTCTGGTGATAAGCATGTCATCTATATAAAGGCATATCATGACAAATGATTCAGAATTCCCTTTGATATAGATACATTTATCACATTCATTTATGGAAAAACCTTTTCATAATAAAGTATTATCAAATTTTTCATGCCATTATTTTGGGGCTTGCTTGAGTCCGTACAGAGACTTAACAAGTCAACCTACTTTCTTTTCTTATCATGTATTCACATACCCCTCGGGTTGTTCCATGTATATTTCCTCTTCCAACTCTCCATTTAGGAAGGCTTTCTTAACATCCATTTGATGTATCTCAAGGTCACGCAAAGCTGCAATGGCTATGAATACCCTTATGGATGTCAATCAAGACACATGGGAGTATGTGTCAAAGTAATCGAGGCCTTCCTTTTGTCTGTAGCCTTTGACTACTAATCTAGCCTTGTACTTGTCAATAGTTCTATCTGCTTTGTAATTTCGTTTGAGTATCCACTTACAACCTAAATGTTTGCTTCCCGAAGGAAGATCAACCATTTTTCAAGTATGGTTCTGCATGATGGAATCTATTTCGCTTTCTATAGCTTCTTTCCAAAGCAGTGCTTCTGGAGTTGACAATACTTCTTTAATTATCCTCTGTTCATTTTTAACCATACATATTAGAAAGTCTGAACCAAAGGTTTTGTCTGTTTTGGCCCTTTTGCTCCGTCTTAGTTCAACCTCTGGAACCCCTAAGTTCTGTAGGTCTGGAACATTAAGTTTTCGGACAGTCATCAACTTCTAAGTCCCGTAGATCTAGAACGTCTAGCTTCGGATAATCAGAGACTCCTGGGTCTTGTTGGTTTTGAGCATTTTTGTTCATAATTTCATTTACGCGAAATTATTTCTTTTTCCTTTTTAGGAAAGATATGTTCAAAGAATTCAGCATTCCTTGATTCCATGATCGTACCCTCGGGATATCAGGTATCTCCGACTTATACACTAAGAAGCGATAAGCACTACTGTTATTTGCATATCCGATTAATATGGAATCTACAGTCTTAGGTCCAATTTTGACTTGTTTTGGTTTAGGTAATTCGACCTTTGCCAAACATCCCACACTTTCAAATATTTGTAAGTGGGTTTCTTTCCTTTCCATGATTCATATGGAGTTTTATCCCTACCCTTACGCGAAACTCTATTGAGAATTGTATTAGCGGTAAGAATCGCTTCACCCCACATATTTTGGGCTAAAACGGAATTGATAAGTAAAGCATTACGGTTTATGTGTTCGACAACACCATTAGACTGAGGCGAGTACGGAGCGGTCGTTTGATGAACAATTCCGAATTGAGCATAGTATTCTTCAAACGGTGCTACATATTCTCCATCTCTATCACTATGAATTGCCTTAATCCGTAGGTTTAGTTGATTTTCAACTTCTGCTCTGTAATGTTTAAATGCTTCAAACGCTTCGTCTTTACTTTTCAATAAGTAAACATAACAATACCTTGTACTATCATCAATGAAAGTCATAAAGTACTTGTTCCCTCCTCTAGTTTGCATTAACTTTAAATCACATATTTTCGTGTGAATAAGTTCTAGAGGAGCAGTGTTTCTTTCGACAGAATGGAAAGATGTTTTGGTTAATTTTGCCTCTATGCGCACCTCATATTTATGTAGAGGGTTTATGTCGAAGGAAGGCAACAATTCCAACTTTACTAACCTTTGAATGAATTTGTAGTTAACGTGTCCTAATATATGATACCATAGATTAGAAGACTCAAGCAAGTAGGTAGAAGGCTTTATCTCATTATATGAAGGGATTACCGACATAGAATTCATTTTGAAGAGGCCATCACACGTGAAGCCTCTTCCTACAAATATACCATTCTTAGTTATTATAAATTTGTTGGACTAAAAAACTAGTCTAAAACTAGCTTAGACTAACAGTGGCCCTGAAACCAAGTTCCTGCGGATGTCAGGGACGTGCATCACTTCCTTCGAGTAAGCTCATTGCCTGAAGTCATTTTGAGGACAACCTTTCTAACCCCTTGCATTTCAGAGGTGGCATTATTGCCAATGAACAGTTTCTTGCTCGAGATTGGGATGTAAGAAGAGAATGTACTCTTGTTTGAGCAGATGTGATGGGTTGCACCCGTGTATATCCACCATTACCTTGGGTTCTCCACCAGATTTTCCTCCAACACCACTGCCGAGAAATCCACAGTCTTGTCGTCAAGATCTGGAGGATTACCTTCGTCTTGTACAATGTTAGCCTCTGCCTTGCGTTTGTTCATGGACTTTTGGTCATTTGTGACCTAGATATTTTGGCCCACTTCAGTCGTTGTGTTAGATTGGGTGTCCATTGCATCCCCTGCAGAAGGAGGATCTTCTTCTGAGATCGTGACAGGCTCAACGCAGTAAGATAGAACAACATAATTAGTCTCCTTGTTGTAATTGTTATCCAGAACCTTACCTGAGCGTTTTCTTTGCAAACTGTTAGGAGCAGGGACAACAATATTTCCTTGAGCAGTGCTAGAGGCAGTGTCTTGATCTGCAACAGTATAACCAGCTCTGTTTCTACTTCTTCTGCTGATGTTCAAGGCACTACTGCTGGTTATGTTGTTGCAGATCAAGGCACTGCCTCTAGCACTGCTCAAGGAAATGTTGTTGTCTCTGCTTCTGACAGTTTGCAAAGAAAACGCCCAGGTAAGGTTCTTGATAATAATTACAACAAGGAGACTAAAGATGTTGTTCTATCTTACTGCATTGAGCATGTCACGATCTCAGACAGAAGATCCACTTTCTGGTGAGGATGCAATGGACACCACGTCTAACACAACAACTGAAGTGGGCTAAAATATCCAGGTTACAAATGACCTAAAGGCCAAGAACAAACGCAAGGCAGATGCTAACATTGTACAAGACATTCCAGATCTACAAGACTCAGAAGTTACTGACTATATGGAACTTAATGTTCCAGACCTACAGAACTTAGGGGTTCCAGAGGTTGAACCAAGACGGAGAAAAAGGGCCAAAATGGACAAAACCTTTGGTTCAGACTTTCTAACCTATATGGTTAAAAATGAACCGAGGACAATTAAAGAATCATTGTCAACTCCAAAATCACTGCTTTGGAAAGAAGCTGTAGAAAGTGAAATAGATTTCATCATGCAGAACCATACTTGGGAAATGGTAGATCTTTCTCCAGGAAGCAAACCTTTGGGTTGTAAGTGGATACTCTAAAGAAAGTACAAAGCAGATGGAACTATTGACAAGTACAAGGCCAGAATAGTATTCAAAGGCTACAGACAAAAGGAAGACCTCGATTACTTCGACACATACTCCCATGTGTCTAGATTAACATCCATAAGGGTATTCATAGTCATTGCAGCTTTGCGTGACCTTGAGATACATCAGATGGATGTTAAGACAGTCTTTCTAAACGGAGAGTTGGAAAAGGAAATATACATGGAACAACCCGAGGGGTATGTGATTCCAGGATAAGAAAAGAAAATATGTCGACTTGTTAAGTCTCCGTACGGACTCAAGCAAGCCTCGAAACAATGGCATGAAAAATTTGATAAGACTTATTATCAAAAGGTTTCTCCATAAATGAATGTGATAAATGTATCTATATCAAAGAGAATTCTGACTCATTTGTCATGATATGACTTTACGTAGATGACATGCGTATCACCTGAAGTAGTCTTAACTTGATCCTTGAAACCAAGAATATGTTGAAATAATGTTTCGACATGAAAGATATGGGTATTGCAGATATAATCTTAGGAATTAAGATTTCTAAGACACGTGACAGGCTGGTCTTATCTCAATCTCATTACATTGAAAATGTTGTGAGGAAATTTGATGTAGTTGACCATCCCCCTATGAAATCACCAATGGATATGAATCATAGAATTGATAAAAATCGTGGTGCACCCGTATCCCATGAGCGATATGCACAAGTCATTGGTTGTTTAATGTACATTATAAACTGCATCAGACCCGACATCGCTTATCCAGTCAATAAGTTGACTAGGTTCACTCGTAATCCTGGAAATGATCACTGGAAGGCGTTAAATCAGATACTACAATATCTAAAATATTCACCGACTTACGGATTACATTATTCAAGATATCCAGCCATACTGGAAGGTTACAGTGATGCAAACTGGATATCGGACATAAAGAACACTAAATCCACCAGTGGGTATGTTTATACAATTGGTGGTGGGGTTGTGTCTTGAAAATCCTCTAAGCAAACATGCATCGCCCGATCCATGATGGAATCGTAGTTCATCTCTTTGGACAAAGTAGGAGAAGAAGCAGAGTGCCTTCACGACTTCTTAGAGGATATCCCTTGTTGGGATAAACCATATCTTCGGTGATGATTCACTGTGACAGCCAATCGGCTTTAGGAAGGGCACATAGTAATATGTACAACGACAAGTCAAGACACATTCGTCGGAGGCATAAGACCATTGGGCAGGTGATCACTACGGGTGTCATTTCTATTGATTACATCACATCAAAGGATAACTTAGCGAATCCATTAACTAAAGGCCTACCCAAAGATCAAATATTCTGCAGGTCTATGGGAATGGGATTAAAACCCAAATAATAAGAAACTTTATGGTGGTAACCCAACCTTACTGATTGAAGATCCCAGGAATTTGGTTCAATGGAAAAACTAAACTATAGAGGTTCAGTTTAGCGTTTCACTTGAAGTAAGTGCACTTCGGATTATCATTCTTTAAAGAATGACAACTCCAAAGCCGTTCCCGAGTGGGGTAGAGCAATATACCTCATAGGAGATCACCTATTTAAGTGCGAAGACATGCCGTTTCAAATTTACGCACTTAAGAATCCAAGCATTGTCCATGGCCACAATGGACAAAACAATAAGAAGAAATGAATAAGGAGAACTATTGTGTTGATATCATTGTCTTGGTTTACACTAAACACTGAGGTTCAAGACATCGCGTTCACTGCACAGTTAGTAAATCCGATGGTAATCGACTAAGGAAGGTTCAAAGTCGAAAGCTACCTTTCCTGATGCAATATCTTTCCGCTGAAAGATTGCTGAACTTTGGCACACTGTGTGCACCAATTCTCTTTTAAGAGGGGATTGTTGAAAATTTACTAAATGTGGGATTTAGTTTATCCCGTCATTAATGACTTAAACACGTGGGCCCCTTATGTTGGAAAATATCGTTTCTTCGCACATGCCTAATCTACTAAGTGAGTAGATGATGTTAGTGTAAAAAATTATCAAATTTCGTTAAGAAATGAAAGAGATATTGGTACGCAAAGTAAGGTGTTTGAGACATAAAAATGGAGGGTTTTTGGCCAAAAATAACAAATCTCCCTCATTGGTAGAAGATGGAGAGTTTATGCAATATATAAACTCTATGATTGAGTAAGGGTTTGGGACCCCAAGGGGTAACCCATGTGTTTAGAAGGGAGAGGACCTAGGTGAGCTTGGGTTCGGGACAAAGCCCCACACGCGCTCCACCGCCCGCCCGCTCGGGCTCAGGTCTTTATTTCATAATCACCACCTTGGTGTATTTTTTATTTTCATCCATTTTTTTCTTGTTACTTGTTCAGTCTCATAAAACTTTTCCTACAATTGACATTATCAATCATTCGCACATTAAGCGTATAACATAATGTGAAGAAAGTGAACAAAATAAGTAGCCAAAAGCAATATACCAATAGTTTAAATATACTAAGAACACCTAAAAGATAGATAACTACACAAATATCTGCTAACACTAAATTGAATTACAACAAAGTTAATCATACTCTAAGGGGTCATGCTAAAGAGATTTTTGCCTTTGTATTGCTATGGTTGAGGAAGAATAAGTCTCCTCAATATAACTATATCTCAAAAGGTTGTCTTGACCCTTGAAATTCTTCTATAAATTCATTAGTATTTTGACAAATTAAAAACTTTAAATAGAGATTTAATTATGGAGAAAGAGGAAAAGAACCAAATAATTAGAGATTTTGGGCAAATAAGAGGAAATCAAAGTAATAACATTTGAAGAATTGATTTCATTACATTTTCATGTGAACGTTGCCTGTAAGATATATATGTATACATATTTCATAATCACAAAGAATGTGAAAAAATGCGAATGGACAATGTTAACGGTAGAAACTACAAGTAGAATGATTAAAGCCCAAAAAATAGTTGAAGATGTAAGAATTCTTTCCTTATATTCAATTTTAGTGTAATTGAACTTATCCGTTTAAGAGAATTTGTTTTTCAACGTGCTATCATTTGTCAGAACATCCATTCTCTAGGAATTTGAGATCTAAAAACTTTTGTATTGGAGAAATATGCTGAATTTCATCTGCATACTACCTACCATACATACAAGCATATTGCATGAAGGATGAAATAGTTGGTAAGAATGAATAAACATAAATACAACTATTTACCCCAGTGGACAAATACTCGGAACAACGAACATAAAAATTGGAGCATCATCCATTTATGTTTATAAATATTTAGACACTTGGGGCTCTTTGCACTTGTTGCTGATTCACCATAAATATGACAGTCTCTTCAACTGCTCAAAATTGTGCATTACATGAACCTAATTAAGAGCAATTAACTACTACTAAATTCTAGGTTTGGAGAGTAATATAGTGGTAGATACTGAAAGGATCAATTGGCTCTTCATTACCTTCACCTGTACTACAATTTTTCGGTAGACAAGTTAATTATAAAAAGAGCGATTGAGAATCTCGAGAACCACTGTTCGGGTAATTTTAATCTGAGACAAACTTCATAATTGTTATTAATATATTAGTTATGGAGGAATAATTTAGAGGAAGGGCAAGGGTGAATCAACTTTAAAATGGTATTTTCGTAATCTAAATTTAGGCTTAGGAGCTTCTCATTTTTAGTATAACTAGTATTTGAGAACGTGTGTGGCACGTTTATCCCCTGACATCATATTTTGACATATTTCCTATCATACATTAGATTTAGTTGATCTGCATTTGAAAATTCATGATGCTAAATATCTAGCTAGTAGTTACCAAAACAAATATATTATACAGAGCAAAACAAATTAATTTTCTTTATATACCTATATTTTAAGGCGTTCCTCAACTCCAGTTTTAATCAACCTAAAATATTCCCTCGCAAAAAGTAGCACTAGGAAATTTAATCAAAAGAATCACAAAAATGCTCTTTCCAGCATATTCTAAATATGTGGATAAAGGACAAAATACACATCTATAAAATTAAATCTGGGAGAATATAAAGCTATAAAATCGATATAAATTAGATACCTTTTACGCATCAAACAAAAATACTAATTCTTGAGTCCAATTCCAATGATCTGAAATTAGCAAACGTTTATATGGCAACAAGAAAGAAATAAAAAAAACTGTGAAGCCCAATGTATTTATAAGCTAAGAATGATCACATTATTATCTTTTAGAGAATTTAAATAGTCAACTTTAAAAAATGAGAAGCTAAGTTGTAAAACGTAAAGATTTCTATATAAATCCACCAATATAACATTAATGCAATTTAATACGTGCTTCATTACTCTCACATTCAGATCACACAATCGATTTTTGGGTGAATGTCTCTACCCTTCAAGTATTTCAAAGGATTTTTTTTTAGGTGTGACTGTTCAGTGTTAAAGTTCACTTTTTTATTTTTTGGTAATAAGTTTACTAACTTCTGAATGAGATACTAATGGCAAGAAGTGAAAAAGTTTCATCTACATTATTATTATAGTAATAGTGTTTATTATGAATGATTCTATTAGACATTTACTAATTCATTAATACTAATTGGGATGAGAACGTGTAATTTGTGATGCAACAAATGACAAAAGTAATAAATTGGGATGAGAATGTGTAGGGACTTTTAATAGGTGGACTATTAATGCAGGTAAGAATTTTGGGGATTAAATTGTGAGATGAGGGGTAATTTAGTCAATCAATATATTTGAGGGATATTATCGTAATCTAACTTTTAATAAGGAGATTTTCACTTTTAGAATATATTATATTAGATATAATGATATAGATATAGATAGATGTCTGAAAACAAAAGTCTATATTTTTACATTTTATACGCAAAAAATAAAGTCAATGAATTTTAAAAGCAACTTATGTTAAATCTGTTGACATTAGTAGATTAGACTAATAGTTAGCTCATTAACTTAATGGCATTATTGTAATTCATGAAGTTAGTTGGAATTAGATAGAAGGTTGTTATAATGTGGTGAGAGGTAGTTAGAGATAGATTAGATATTTTGATAAGTCTAGTAAATATTTTCAATTCCCGGGTATCTTGTATAAATACATTGATTGATCAAATGAATAATTAGTTTGCATTTGCAAAAGTTCGATCTCTCTTCTTCCTTATTTCCTCTCTGTTCCTCAGTGCTCTTACGAGCAGTTGCAAGCTCCATTAATGGAGGCTATGAACTAAATTCAATTGTCTCCTAGTTTTAATAGGGTATCAGAGCTTTGCTCTTCGTTTCATGGATAATTCTCACGAAATCGTTGCGTTCATTATCGTCAAAAATCAACAAACCCTATGTTCTTCGATTGAAATCAATTACGTGCATTTACTTAGAATTCGCCCAAAATTCAATCATTTTTTTATTTCACCTCTCAATCTTAATCAATACCAACTCAAATTCATATAACTCATTTCAATTTTTCAATTTTCAAATCAATATCTACATCATGAGGGAGAATCACGATGCCAATGCGGTGGAACAAACCACAGTCGGTCAAACAATTCTAGACTCGACTAATTCGGTATGCATGCATCCTTCAGAGAGTACTGGTTCTACTTTGATTCCAATGAAATTTGATGGAAGATTTTACAGATCATGGAGACGAGGTGTGCTTCGTGCACTGTCAGTGAAGAACAAGACTGAATTCATCAACGAAAAGTGCAAAAAAGCCGATTTAATTTTGAAAGTCTCGCACAGTGTGAAAGGTGTGATGACATGGTTACTTCGTGAATATTGAATTCATTGTCACAACATCTGATGGATAGTTTACAATACGTGAACAATTCTAGAGAACTATGGAAGGATCTTGAGGATACATACGATCAAACAAATGGAGTAAAACTTTATCAGTTACAATGAGAAATAAATGAACTCAGTCAGGGCACACTTCAATAGACCCTTGTGGTTCGGCTCTTTCCCGGATCCCGCACATAGTGGGAGTTTAGTGCACTGGGTTGTCCTTTAATCAGGGCATACTTGACATCACTGATATTACAAATAAGTGAGAAAATTGTGAGAAGAATTGAGTGCATTGAACACTAATTCTCAATGCAGTTGTGTGTGCACATGTGGAAGAAAAACAAATATGCAGAAAATTGATCAAGACATGAGTTTAATCCAATTTCTAATGGGGCTAAATGAGGTGTACACAGTAATGAGAGGTAGTATTTTGATGATGAAACCTTTGCTAAGTATGGCACAAGCATTCTCTATTTTGGCTGAAGAGGAAAAGCAAAGAGAGGTCAGGCCTCATAATAGGATGACTTTGGAGTCTACTTCTTTGAGTGCAAGTGTATTAGGAGGTGTAAATTTCAATGGACAAAGCTCTAGGACCAACTACAACCAACAAAGAAACTTTGGAGAAATTGAGGGAACAAGTCTGATTATTTACCTAATAACAATCATACACATAACAAATAGACACCTAGCACTAGCTACTCATAAAGCAGATCAAATTTATTTTGTGACTATCGCAAGAAATATGGGAACAAAAAAGACAAGTGTTATAGACTTCATGCCTTTCCTCAAATTTTTATGTTCACAAAGTGGAAGAATATGGAAAATGCAGCAAATGTACATGGGAGTGTGATGAAATCAATACTAACACATAACACATGAATCAGAATTTTGAGAAAAGAGCACAGAATTTAATGGTGGCGGTACTGAGAACTCATCTAGTGTCTCGACCACCGAAACCATTGCAATCTGATCCAAACAAAAGAGACCAGTCCATTTGGTACTCTTTTCACGGCACTTACAGACATAAAACTGCGGATTGCAGATCTACGATAAAATATGGCAGGAATACTAAGCGTGGTCCACCTATGAGAATATTTGAACGAAAGAGCCCGCAACAATTATGAGCAAGGACCTCCCGTCGAAGGTAAATCAAATTCAACTGCGCCACCCCATGCTATAAACATGATCTATGGTGGGTCGATGCTTACCGCAACATCGTTTACTGTAGCAAAAAAGACAAAAATCTATGTAACTCGAGAGAAGAGATTCCCGGAGATACCTGGCGAACATGATATCACATTCACCAAAGATTTCGGTGTAATCTCTTCTCATAATGATGCATTGGTGGTCACAGTACCTATCGACTGCTTCCAAGTGAAGAGGATTCTAATCAATACCGGGAGCTCGGCTAGTATTATTCGGCTAAAAGTGGTAGAAGAAATGATTATGGCAGACAAGATAGTTCCAGCCGCCAGAACTCTCTCAGGTTTCAATATGTCAAGTTAAACCACTAAAGGTGAAGTGGATTTACCGGTGGATGCGATGAGAGTCATTAAGGCAACAAAATGTTATGTCATTGATGGTGACACAATGTATAATGCCGTATTCGGAAGACCTTGGATACATGATATGAATGCGGTCCCGTCAACACTGCATCTGCTGGTTAAATTTTCTACACCATAAGGGATTCAATAAATTCGATGTGAGCAGCCAGCTGTCAGGGAGATGTACGCTATAGAAGAACCAGAGGTGGTGACATACTCTAAATAACAATTATAGGAAGCAGAGCCGATACCAGAGGATATTCACCAGGTTCCACTAGTAGAAACATAATCAACCCATCAGGAGGAGGAGTTTTTGGATCGATACCAAGTGCCAATGTATTTTGAAGTACCAGATGAGTCAAATGCCACCAAGTCCACGATAGAGGAACTTGAGCAGATTGCACTACATTCGAAAACCCCAATAGGAAGGTATACTTAGGCATCGAGTTAACCTAGGGGCTCAGGGATTTAATTATTAAATATCTAATATCTAACGTTGATTTCTTTGTATGGTCTCATAAAGATATGACAGACATCCCTCCAGAAGTCACAACTCACAAGTTGGGTCTGAATCTCAGTTTCCCTCCAATGCATCAGAAAAAATGACCGATCACCGAACTCTACAATAAGTTTATTAAATAAAAGGTAGCAAGATTACTCAATATAGGATCAATTCGGGAAGTAAAATATATGGTCTGGTAGCAAACATAATCGTAGTACCTAAAAAGGGGAACACATTTAGAATGTGCATTGATTATAAGGATTTGAATAAAGCATGTTCTAAAGACTCGTTTCCGCTACCGAACATATATTAAATGATCAATAATATGTCCGGACACGAGAATCTTCAGAAGAGGAAGATTAATATAGCTTGTGTCTAAGAGATCAAATGGGTAGGACCTAAGGCTAAGGATGTAGATGGGTATAAAGAGGAGGAGAATAGGCATTTTTGGAAGATTTGGACGAAGTGGTAGGAGGTATACCAACCATTGAGAAATTATTTCTATGAGGGGATTTCAATGGACATATCGGGACACTTCCGGGGGGTTATGACGACGTGCATAGAGGTTTTGGCCTCAAGGACAAGAACGGGGGAGGCGTCTCACTTTTGGAGTTTGCTAAAGCTTTTGGGATGGTGATAGTCAATTCAAAGTTCCTGAAGAAGGAGGAGAATTTGGTGACTTTTCGTAGTTTGATGGCTAAGACTCAAATAGACTTTTTGATCCTTAGGAAGGTTGACAAAGGTCTTTGTAAAGACTGCAAGGTTATTACGAAGGAGGATCTTACAACCCGACATAAGCTTTTGGTGATGTATTTGGAGATTAAGATGGAGAAGAAGAAGAGGGTTGTGGATGGCAAGTTAAAAATCAAATGGGGGAGTTTGACCATGACTAGTGTCAAGGAGATGGGGGAGAGGTTGATGGCTAAGGGGGTTTGGAGAGTAGTGGGGATGCGACTGGAATGTGGGACAAGACGGCTAGTTGCATTCGAAAGGTTGCTAAAGAAGTGCTAGGGGTCTCGTGGGGTAGCCGTAGTAGGCATCGATGGGACTGGTGGTGGAATGGTAAAGTTCAAGAGAAGTGCTAGGGGTCTCGCGGGGTAGCCGTGGTGGGCATCGATGGGACTGGTGGTGGAATGGTAAAGTTCAAGAAAAGGTGGAAGTGAAAAAAGCGGCATATGCAAAATTGGTAGAAAGCAAAGATGAGGTGGAGAAGTGGACGAATATGGAATTATATAAGATAGCTCAGAAAGAGGCAAAACTAGCAATTACAGTGGTGAAAATGGCGGCTTTTGAACGTCTATATGTGGAATTAGAGGGAAAAGGCGGGGATAAGAAGTTGTACAGACTAGCCAAAGCGAGGGAGAGGAGGGCTCGAGACTTGGATCATGTGAGGTGCATCAAGGATGAGGACGACAAAGTGCTGGTGGAGGACACGCATATTAGGCGGAGGTGACAGTCTTACTTCCATAAACTCTTAAACGAAAAAAAAGATAGAGACATTGTGCTGGGAGATCAAGAGCACTCTGGTAGGTACCATGATTTTAGGTATTGTGAAAACATTAAGGTTGAGGAGGTTCAGGGTGCTGTGTGCAGGATGCGTAGGGGATGAGCGACCAGGCCTAATGAGATCCAGTTGAATTTTAGAAAAGCGTAGGCAAGGTAGGTTTGGAGTGGCTGGCGGAGTTGTTTAACGTCATTTTTAAGACGACAAGGATGCCCGAAGAATGGAGGTGGAGTACAATGATTCCTTTATATAAGAACAACGGTGATATCCAGAGTTGCAATAACTTTAAGGGTATTAAGCTGCTAATCCACACTATGAAAGTTTGGGAAATAATCGTGGAGATGAGGGTCAGAAGATAGGTGTCTATCTCTGAGAACCAGTTTGGATTCATGCCCGTGCGGTCGACTACAGAAGTCATCCATCTTATTATGAGGTTGGTGGAGTAGTATAGGGAGAGGAAGAGAGACTTACATATAGTTTTCATCGACCTCAAGAAGGCATACGATAAAGTCCCTAGGGAGGTTCTATAGAGATGTTTGTAGGTTAGAGGTGTACCTCTGGCATATACTAGGGCAATCAAGGATATGTATGATGGAGCCAAGACCAGGGTACGGACAGTATGAGGAGACTTGGAGCACTTCCTAGTGATGATGGGGCTGCACTAGGGATCAGCTCTTAGCCCATTCCTATTTGCATTGGTGATGGATGGACTGACGCGACAAATCCAAGGGGAGGTGCCATGGTGTATGTTATTCACAGACATAGTCCTAATTGATGAGACCCGCAGCGGAGTGAACGCTAAGCTGGAGGTTTGGAGACAGACTCTGGAGTCTAAAGGGTTTAGGTTAAGTAGGACAAAGACAGAATAATTAGAGTGCAAGTTCAGTGACGGGAGCGACCTTGAGACATGCGTGGAGGTGAGGCTTGGTACCCAGGTCATTCCAAAGAAAAAGAGCTTCAAGTACCTCAGGTCTATTATCCAAGGGAATGGGGAGATTGATGACGATGTCACACATCGTATTGGGTCATGGTGGATGAAATAGAGGCTCACATCTTGAGTATTGTGCGATAAAAAAGTGCCACCAAAACTTAAAGACAAGTTCTATAGGGTGGTGGTTAGACGACCATGTTGTATGGGGCGGAGTGTTGGCCAGTCAATACTCCGCACACCCAAAAGATGAAAGTTGCGGAGATGAGGATGCTAAGGTGGATGTGTGGCCATACAAGGAGGGATATAATTAGAAATGATGATATCAGGGACATAGTGGGAGTGGCCTCGGTGGAGGATAAGATGCGAAAAGCTAGGTTGAGATGGTTTGGACACGTGCAGAGGAAAGACATAAATGCCCAGTGTTGAGGTGTGAAAGGTTGGCTATGGATGGGTATATGAGGGGTAGAGGTAGGCCGATGAAGTATTGGGGAGAGATGATTAAACGGGATATGTCGCATGTGCAACTCACTGAGGACATGACCTTAGATAGGGGGTTATGGAGGACATGTATTAGGGTAGAAGGATAGTAGGTAGTCCAGCGTAGTCCTACTTACGCTTACAAACTGGTAGTTGTGGTATTATTATTGTATGCTCGCTTAGCCTATCATATTGCATTATAGTCCCTTGTCGTTTGATTTATGCTGCTATGTGTATTTTGTTTGTCTTATTTACTTGCATTAACAATTGCTTCTTTGTTTCAGAATGCGCTGTCATGACTTACGCACTTGTGCTTTGTCTTGAGCCGAGGGTCTCTCAAAAACAACCGATCTACCTACCAAGGTAGAGGTAGGGTCTGTGTACACTCTACCCTCCCCAGACTCTATATTGTGGGATTTCACTGGGTATGTTGTTGTTGTTGTTGTTGTTGTTGTAGCGGCCTTATGTATGTGAAGATTTGACTACATCCATGGGAGAGTTGGCCTATTCTTTACCTTAAAAATTATGGCCTTGCATGCAAACATGGAGATCTGACAATACGCACAGGAGAGTATCAACGTATCTCTCAAAACAATCAATAGAATCTGTTAGAATGAAGTATTTGATCCTGATCTCTGGCAGCAAATCACGCTTTATGAAGGTATACCTGCAAGCATGTGTTGGGTATCCCAGACCACCGTGATACTCTTGCTCGTAGAGGTAGATTACTTCTCCCTTTTGAATGTGATATGAATCTGAATTGAATTGAATTTTAAAGCTACACATAACAAGTAATTAAATCACATCATAATAGTTCGTCATTTTCCGTCATTCTGAGCAAACATATTGCACATAACTGAGGTCTGTAATGTAATACATTCTGACATGTAAGGCTAATTACAGTTTATATTCATATGCTCACTAGAATGTTAAAAGATTTAGGCAAGGATTATACACTTAAGCGTTCTATCAAGCACTTAATATGGACATTCCAACCTAGCTAGCATTTGACTTAAAGAAGAAACCACACTAATTACCTGGAAACAACTCCAAGTCTTCTCTCAACCACTTCGTATAGTTAACTCTTTGAAATCTGAATTTAAGTGGTTAAAACCGTTAACCAAAATAAACCGAACTCCTCTTTCAATGTCTCATTTAACCATTTAGGACTTAAATAAATTTCACTGTCAAACTTCATCAGTGTTTGTATTCTATATATAGTCATAATACTGTCAAAAGACTTTAACTTTAATGCTAGAGAGTAGCAGAATTATCTTTAGCGAAGTTCTCACAAAATCCTAAGTTTTTCCCTCTTGAGCTTTTAAAGTTGTTTCTTAGGATGTAGGGATTCGTCAAGTGATTCAATGTTGGGAGCGTCATTAAGTATTAAAAGTGTATGTATTTGTTGGAAATTAGCCTTTGGCGGGAGTTGCGACCGACCAACTTTAACGGCTTAAACACTAGTGTTACGTATGTTGGAGAATCCGGTTCTTCACACATGCATGATCTACTAAGTACGTAGATAACCGTAGGGCCAAGAATCGTCAAATTTCATTGAGAAATGAAAGAGATATTGGTTCACGAAGTGAGGTGTTTGAAGCATGAAAAGTGTGGTATTGTGTTCAATTCTCCCTCATCGGTAGAGGAAGAAAGAATTGTTGTGTATATAAGACTCGAAAGTGGTTTGGGGTTTGGGACCCCAAGGGGTATCCCATGTGTTTAAAGGAGGAAGACCTAGATGTGCTTCGGTTAGAGGAAAGACCACACGCGCGCCGCCGCCGCCCGTCCGGTTCCGGGTTCACGGGCTGTGGGCTGTGGGGGCCTTCTGATATTATCTTTTTGGGCCGAGAAAACTTTGCCGAAGTACGGTTTGATCCCGAAGTTTCGATGTACGAGTTTGGTCCCCGAAGTTTTCGTAAAGTCGAATTTCGACGATCCGAACGAAAAAATCCGGCACTCAATTCACCATTTATTTTGGCTGAATTACACCTCCTATAATGGCCAATCCGTTGGCAATTTTCTCCATTTATTTGGTGGCTTTACTACCTCCATAATGGTCATTATTTGCAATAATGGCTGTTATGGAGGCGATCAAACGATCCTCTTCCTCCTATATAAACACCCCTTACACCATTGTTGAGACACACTTGATATACACGAAAAATACACAAAGCGAGAAGCGTTTCTTCCTAATCTTCCAAGCATCATTTCGTTATTCAATATTCTTCACGGTAGCTCTTGAGTTTCCTTTGCTCAAAAGTTCCATTCTTTGTTTTATCTTGGGAGACGAATTGTCCGGGACGTATAAAGGATACATACGGGGCAATATTGTCTTAAGGACAGAGTACCACACTCGACTCAAAGAAAAACAAGTTTCAGTTTTCGTGTTCAACAAAATAGTAATTTCAGTTTTGTTGTTATATTGGTATTTTCAGTTTTATAGTTGAATTGTAATTTCAATTCTTACATAAGCAGTTACTTGTAATTTTCGTTTCCTGCAAATCCTTGTAACCCAACAACTTGTACAGTTTGGTCCCTGAAGTTTCAAGAGTATTTACCTACAAATTACTCAGCTTTAAATGCGGGAGTTTGCTCAATATCGTATTTTTTTGTTGGAGAAGACTTAATGCTTAAAATCTTCAAATAAAAGTTTTTTCCAAAATCTGATTTTTTTACCTACAGACGATTGTGTACTGAAATGAAGCTGGTCGCACATAAGCAAATTACAGACCGTGTGGCGGTCGCATCTGGAGCGAAATAGAGCTTTGTTTTATACACTTGGCCAAATTCCAAATAGCATAGCGATCGCGTATTGGGGCGTATAGCACGTGTGTACTATATATTATATTTACCATATTTAGTATTATGTAATTATGGTAGAACTAGGATCTCTGTTGTATAAGATTCCACATTGTACACCTATGTATATTTGTATTAATAAGAAAGACTCCACAAGGGAGATTAATATAATTTTACATGGTATTAATGAGAAAGACTCCACCTATCCCATTGTCGTCCCCTGTATCCACCCACCCTGTGTCCGTTGGCATCCCTAAAAGTGACTGAAATTGGTGATGTTACTCCTGGTTCTGCATTAACTCTGTATAGAGTGATATTTGTGCCTAGTTTTAAGTTTAATTTGAGTCTATGCATTGTCTAGCCTCTTTATTAAAAGGAATTTTCAGTTTCAATGATCTATTATATTTGTTGCAAGGCCGACACTTTTGACATAGGAAGTAGAGATAAAAATGTTCATTCTTTTTCTTGTGTCAAAAATGTTTGCTCCACATTTGTAAATAGTTCTTTTGGTACTAGCTCAACAGTAGTTTATTCCAACCATGATACTGCATTGGCATCTCCTATACCACCTATACAAAACATTCAATCAATAAGACTACCAGTCCTGTTGTGAATTCTTGCTTGTCTTCTTCTGTATTCTCTGAATATCATGAAAATGTTGTTGATCATTTGTGGAATTATAGACTAGGTCATGTGCCTTTTTTGTGAAAATGAGGACCATTTCTTCCATACTAGTCAATTTTGCACCAAAATAATCCTTCACCTACACTGTTTGCCAATGGCAAGACAAACTAGATTAGTAGATCTACGTGGACTCAACTGCTGGCTTGTAAAAGTAATGCCCTACAAACAATAAAAGTTTTTGTATCACTCATCCAGAAATAATTCCAAACAACCATTAAGTACATAAGATCTGATAATGGATCAGAATTCACTAGCAATAAAGCTCAAGCCTTCTTTCAAGAAAAATAAATTATACACCAAAGATCATGTACTTACACACCCTAATAAAATTAGGTGGTTGAGATAAAATACAAATCTCTCCTTGAAACTGCTAGAGCACTATTATATCAATCTAAATTACCCATAAGATATTGGGGGAAGTGTGTACAAACAACCACTTACCTAATAAATAGTCCACCTTCCACAACACTCAATAACAAATGCCCTTATGAACTGTTATACCAGAAGAAACCAACATATGCTCACCTAAGAGCCTTTGGCTGTCTATGTTTCCATACTACACTCAAAACTCACAAAGATAAGTTTAACCAAGAGCAACTTCTCACATTTTTGTTGGATATCCTTATGACACAAAAGGATACAAGGTACTAGACTTGACCAGTAGTAGAATACACATTTGCAGAAATATTTATTTCATGAGCATGATTTTTCTTTCACTATTTTCCTTGTAGGTTCTAGTTTTGAGTCTGTCATAAAAATTCTAATGCATGGATCAGATAACTTGGCTTCCACGTATAATTTCTCTGTAGAAGATTTAATGATGGGCAAGAATATTCCTTTTGATGTCAATACTTTACCTGGTTCCATAAATCAGACCATATCAATACAAGACTTACCATCAAATACTGATCAAACCTTGACCCAACCTAGTTATGATACTGAGCATGTGAATTCCATCCAACAACAATCTTCACCAAACCAACCTAAGAACTCTGTACAACAACTCTCACCAGTACAACATCAACCTACATCTGCAATTCCTAACTTAGAGGTCAGAAGATCTTTTAGGCTTAATACCACACCTGCCTACCTGAAAGAATACAAGTACAACATTCCCAACTTACAATCTCATTCCTCCAACACCATATTTCAACCTAGTTCATCTAATTCAACCTTAGCTCTTCATGCCCTTCTACCACACAACTAACATGTAGCCTTCACTACTTTAGAATCTAATAGTCAACAGTTAGTTAGAAATTTTTATCATGATTGTGAGCCTCCTTCATATGAAGAGGCATCCTTAAATTTTACATGTCAAGCAGCTACGACACAAGAATTTGAAGCTTTATATGTAAATAACACTTGGGATCTAGTAAATTTTCCTACAGGAAAGAAAGCAATAGGGTATAAGTGGGTATACAAAATCAAGCACAAGGCAGATGGAAGTATAGAAAGGTCCAAAGCAAGGTTAGTGGTTCAAATATATACAAAACAAGAAGGGATAGAGTACACTGAGACCTTTTCTCCAGTTGTAAAAATGACTAGTATCAGGACAATTATCAATTTAGCTGTCAAAAGAGGTTGGGATTTGTTTCAGTTGGATGTCAATAATGCATTTATTCATGGTGATCTCCGTGAAGAAGTGTACATGGAAGCACCACAAGGCCTAGAAGTTGCAAAGAATACCTTATTTGCAGACTAAGAAAGTCACTCTATGGTCTGAAACAGGCAAGTAGACAATGGTATGACAAATTGGCTGAAAGCTTGTGTTCTAAAGAATATGTGCTTTCCACTAGTGATTATTCATTGTTCTATAAAAAGAATGTGGCATCAACAGCGTTTGTGGCAATCTGTGTGGATGATGTGATCCTCACAGACATAGATTTAATTGAAATTCAATCTCTGAAATCTTTCTTGCATCACAAGTTCAAAATCAAATACCTTGGGAAGCATCACTATTTTATGGATTAGAAGTATTATACAAGATTGATGGGGTTTTGGTTTCACTGAGGAAGTTCACTTTATACCTCCTCAAAGAGTTTGAATGCATGCACTGCACACCTGTGTCCTCACCTCTTGACAGTACCATCAAACTTAGTTCAAATGAGGGTACTTTGCTGACTGATCCCTCATATTACAGAAAGTTGGTTGGCAAATTGAACTTTCTCACCAACACAAGGTTGGACATTGCATACAGTGGACAACACCTTAGCCAGTTTATGCAATCACCTAGGGAACCACACTTGAAGGTTGCTTTTCATGTGCTCAGATATCTACTGAATGATCCTACTATGGGCATATTTTTCTCAAATAAACAAGTCTATTCTATCTCAACTTACTGTGACTCTGATTGGGCTTCTTGCCCAGACTCAAGAAGATCAATCAATGGGTGCATTGTTCTCCTAGGTGACTATCCTATAGGGTGGAAATCAAAGAAGCAAACTACCATATCTTTACCATTAGCTGAGGCTGAGTATAGAGCCATAATACAGGTAGTTGGAGAGCTAGTATAGATGTCCAGATTGCTAGAAGAATTGGAAGTGCCATGCAAGTTGTCCATTCCATTTTTTTGTGACAGTCAGGCAGCTGTGCATATTGTTAAAAATTCAATTTTTCATGAGGGTTGAGATTAGTAGATTAGACTAATAGTTAGCTCATTAACTTAATGACATTATTGTAATTCAGAAGTTAG
This sequence comes from Anisodus tanguticus, assembly GCA_034509755.1. Classification (NCBI taxonomy): domain Eukaryota; kingdom Viridiplantae; phylum Streptophyta; class Magnoliopsida; order Solanales; family Solanaceae; genus Anisodus; species Anisodus tanguticus. The sequence goes on from CM067545.1 coordinate 24,289,453, forward strand.
TTAGAGTTAGTTGGAATTAATTATAAGGTGGTTAGAAGTAGTTAGAGATAAATTAGATATTTTCATAAGTCTAGTAGATATTTTCAATTGCCTTGTATCTTGTATAAATACACTGATTAATCAAATGAATAATCAGTTTGCATTTGCACAAATTCGATATCTCTTCTTCCTCGTTTCCTCTCTGTTCCTCAGTGCTCTTACTAGCAGTTGCAAGCTCCATTAATGGAGACTATGAACTAAATTCAATTGCCTCTTAGTTTCAATAAAATCCATAAAATTATTTTCAATATAATCATGAAAAAATGAATTATAATCTTAAACATATGTGTTGACAAAAAACAAAATCACTTTAGCTAAATTAGTAGGTAATGATTTTGTAATTATATTTCAAAGCAAATTTAAATATTAAATAGAATTTATTAAAACATATAATATGAACTGCATCATGATGAGTGAGAATACAACATAAAGTTGCTTAAAGGAGAAAAGGAAAAGTAAGAATTTTTTTTGACAAGAATAATAATCGAGATAAGAAGTAATTGGGCTGATTCAGAATGACAAAAACAAGAAAAAACCCTTCACATGAATAATGTGCATCATTAATTACCTCAAAAGGAAAAAAAAATCTAATGACAAAAAATTATAACATCAAAAAGATAATCATAATGTCCTATTTTCTTCTTTTAATCGACGCGGAGCTGTCTAAAAAAAATCATCAAACATTATAACATGCTAAGAAGCGACTCTAAAGTTACGAATTTAAGTCTTCCTGAGATTGAACAATAACAAATATAAATATAATTTATTTTGTCTCATCTATATCTATATATATAATAAAGCTAGGAAAAAGAAGAGTGATGTGCCATCTCTCTTTGGCCAAGGATTCTATTTATCTTTTTTCTCATTTTTTTTGTCTTTTCTCTCTTTTTTATTTTATTTATATGCTATGTTACAAAACTAAAAAAATACTCATTTAACACTCTTAATGATATTAAATATACTATATTTAACTCTCTTTATAACATTAATAACAGAAACCCTTAATAATTATGATAATTAACTTCAATATTGTACCTCATCTTTTCGAGTAAACAAAAAGACGTAGCATACGGCCTCCAAGGGACGTAACTTATGAGTTAATTACACAATATTAAATTGAATTCACAAACTCAACGGTTTTCTCTTTTAATGGGTTTTGCAGTTTTTTTTTTTTTTCGTTGTTTGGTTATGTGTTTTTAAGAAAAAGTTTCGAGAGAGTTTACACTAAGGGTGGTCAGTGGGCCGGAGTCGGGTCTGGCGGGGTCGAGGTCGGGGCGGGACGAGCCAAGGGGTCGGGGTCGGGTCTAGCAGGGTCTGGCGGGGTCGGGTTTGGCGGGACCTGCTCCAGTCCCGTCCCGATCCCATCGGTATCGGGTCGGGGCGGGGTCCGGCGGGTTTTCCTTTTTTTTTTTAAAAAAAAATAACATATGTATAAAAAAAACTCAATAAATAAGATAAGATAGTGTAATAAAAACATCCCAAGGCTGTTTTTGTGCCTCTTATATTATTTAATAGACATGATTTTTTTGTAATACAAATACAATTGTCTAAAATCTAAATTGCAACTTTGTGGTGTTGTCCAAAAGTTGCAAATTACATAATAAAATTGCAATTAAAAAAATTACATTCTCAAAAAAATTTGTTCTAATTGCTTGATGATTTCCTGGTTCTTCGGTTGGAATTGGTATTTGTTGGTCAAATTGATCCACGTCGCTTCCACTACCTTTGGTTAAGATTTCATTGTAGTTTTCATCTTCTTCTTCGTTGATCTCCGGTTGACCGCACCTTCTCCGCTCCGCTCGTATCCAATCTCTAAATAATACGCAATTTCCAAGTCGTCTCCGGCTAATGAGTGCGTGGTCTCCTATTTGATATCTCGCCGTGCAGAAAAAGCGCTTTCGGACACGCTTGAATGACGCTTGAATGTTCAAAACATCTCGGGCCATCAATGAAAGTGTCGGAAAGGTCTTCTCATTCCCCCCCAAGATTTCGGTAAGTCTTCATGTCCATCTTCATTGATAACTTCTTGATACGGTACGAACCCCGCAAAACAAAAATATCAAACTCGCTAATTTTGTTAGTAGGTACGGCCGCACATTCTATTTCGAGGCTTTCAATACTAGCCGCGAAACAAAGATGTCTTTTGTGAGGTTGTGTTGAAGATGAAGAAGATGGTATGGAAGCCGGTAAGTTACTAGCATTTTCTTGTTGATAAAATCTATATATTTTTTTGCATTGGTGTTCTACGCTAGACAACACTTCTTCTTTAGTTTGTTCAATAGGTGGTGGGTGATTTAGATTTTTGGGACTTGGAGGTGGTAGTACTTCTATACAATCGTAAATAGTTTCAATTAGTGATTTAGTACCGTCTATTTTAATAGTAGGATTTAATACAGAACCAATAATATAAATAGAGGGAATAGGAATAAAATATTTTTTTATTTTGACAAACATTTTTTTAATAGCTGTCTTATAAGCTGGTTTTTCCATATAGTCACTAAGCAATAAAAATATTAGAGTTATATAAAACAACATAGTTGAAATAGTAGGATAATATATACCGGAAAATTCTTTTGTTGCTTGAAAAAATTTCTCTAAAAATACAATAAGTTCGGAAAATTTTACCCAATCACTATCTAAAATCATATTAGCTGGATTTTTATTATGAGAGTTAAAAAATAAAGTTATAGGTATTCTATAGTCATAAGCAACAAGTAGTTGCTCGTATAAAGAATTTCACCTAGTGGATACTTCTTGTGGAATTTTTATATAAGGTAGTCCACAATCGTGACAAGTTTTTTTATATTCTTTTCTACGTTGTACTTTATTACTTTTAAAAATAAAGTTTACAGCAAATTGTATTTTACTAAGAATGTCTTCAAAAAGTGATAGACCATCCTTTACAATTAAGTTATAAATATGGCACACGCATTTTATATGAAAATGATCTGGAAAAGATGGAGTTAAACTATTTTTTTAAATTGTAATTGCGTAATTGTTAGAAGAAGTGTTATCTAATGTAATAGTCATAATTTTATCGGTTATTCAGTAATAATGGCACACTTGATAAATATTAGCTGCAATAAAAGTACCAGTGTGCCTATCATCTATTTATCTATACGCTAAAATACGTTTTCGCATAGACCATTTATAATCTATCCAATGACAAGTTACAGTTAAATAATCATGGCCGTTAGTACTACGACCTATATCAGACATGATACATACTTTGCCATTAAAATGATATAATGAAAAACGTAAATATTGTTGATATTCATGCGCGAATTTAAATACATCTCTCTTAACAGTTGATCTAGGAAAACCGTTAAAAGCATGATTATATATATCTCTAATGTAATGAATAAAACCGGGAGATGAAGGAAATGAAAATGGCAAACCCTCCACAACAACTAATTTTGATATTGCTTATCTATCTCTATGTTTATTGTATTTAGAGCCTACAATTCCTCCCGTCATAGGGTTAATTTGACCCTGTACTTGGTCCGGGACGATATCGGTATGTGAACCTTGTTCCGATGGAGCGGCGTTTGCGCACCCGGTTTTGAAGCCCGGTATTGGGCATACCTAGTCTGGATGAGCACTTACTACGTGTCTAATTAAACCCCCGTCCCACCGTGACCTTTTCCCCGTTTTAAATTTTAAAACTTTTTTACAAATTTTACATATAGCTACTTGATTCTCTACGTCCCTATCAAAAAATGTCCATGCATCTGATTTTAATGGTCGTTTTGCTGGACCTCGTCTCATACTAGGGGGAATAGGAGGTATTTCAGTTGAAGGTGCACTAGTGGGTGTATCGTCTAGATCATCGTCTAAATTAAAGTCTTCTTGAGTTCCAGAAAACAACTCCTCGTCTAAATCTAATGGTATTGTAGGAAAATGTTGAGTATCAACAAAATCATCCTGTATAGGAATAAGATGACTAGAAGAAGTACCCTTGCCCTGGTTGCCCCTACTAGAAGAAGTCTTACCCTTACCCTTAAACATACCTCTAATTCCTTCCATTTTAATTATATGCTAACAAATAATTAAAGTAAATGAAATTAAGTGCGCTAAATAAAATAAACAGACAATAATAATTTAATGAAGGAACGAATGTACCAAACGCCGACGTGTAATCGAGAGGTTGAAAATTGAAACTTTGCTCGATGGAAGATCCTCAAGCTAGTTGCCAACTTCACTCCCAATTCCCAAATGAATAAATAAAATTGAATATTTAGCAAACAATGTAGACTTGTAGAGAGATATATTGAGAGATTAGAGAGATTGTAGGAAGATTTGTGAGAAAGATGAAGAGAAAATGAGTTATATATAGTTGAAAAATTGGGTTAAAGTGTAAATATAATAACTTATGGGTTAAAAATAAATATTAAGGGGTAGGGGGGTTGGGGGATGGGGGTAGGCCTAAAATGGCCGTTGGCCAATGGCCAAAATCTAAAATGGCCGTTGGTGCAACGGTCATATTTGCAAAGGGGGGACAAAGGGCGGGGTCGGGGTCGGGACGGGGTCGGGGCGGGGTCGGGTCGGGCGGGCTTGGGGCGGGCTCGGGTCTGGTGGGACGAGACATTGTCCCGTCACGAGTTCGAGTCCCGCCACAGTTCTTTTTTTTTTTTTTTAAGCGGGGTCGGGGCGGGACCGGGGCGGGCTCGGGACGGGGTCGGGTCGGGGTCGGGCCGTCCTGGCCACACTTAGTTTACACCGGGTATGAAATCAGTAGAGATTGAGTGAATTTATTCTTCGAAGATTACCGGTTAAAATGGTGAGTCCTATTTTTGCATTGTTGTATTTCCGTTTTTTATTTAAAAGCAAGCAGGTGGTATATGATGATAGAATTTTTGGTAGTAGATCACTATAGCCTAAATCAACTACTTCATTCTCTTTCTCCTTTTCCTTCTTGCATATCTCTGAGCAATTTGCAGATTTATCGACTCCAAGAGGTATGTTTTAAAATAACTTTATCAAGTTCAGTTAACAGCGAGATGCACAGACTGTAACTTTTTATTGATTTTCTGAAACTACTTTTTCTATTCTCTCTTAATGCAGGAAAAATCCATGGATTCTCAAAATTATTATAACTACGGACTAATTTTATTTTAATTTTCTTTACTTTGCATGTATAGGGTTGTGACTTTTTAAAATTAATCTGATACTTAGGCCGCGACAGGGCACCTGCCGAGCTTCTACCCATGAAGCGATCCCTCTAAGCTAAGCATGCGATTAATTAAAAGATAAAGAAGAAGAATACTCAACGTCTCGTAATATAAAGATAAGTGCGGAAGCGTAAAATAAATATCGAATCTTCCCATAAACCCTATAGTATGTCTAAGTCATGAAACTACTAGCCTGAATACAAAAGTACGAGAAGCAACTCAAAATACTACTAAGTCAACTAAAGAAGAAGAGGTCGCCATGATCTAATGGTAGCTCACGTCGACTAAACTGGACTGAAGAAAGATGGAAGAATCAAGTGTCGGCTACCTCGTCATTAACCACACCTGCACATATACAAACATCAACAAGCGTGAGTCTAAAAGACCTAGCAAGATCATCGACACACTCTTAGCTTACCCCTGGGGCAAGTCTTAGAAATTCCTGATTTTAGAAATCTCTGATAATGCATAAAAGTAATTAAACAATAGAAGTATATTAAATATATACAAACACTGAAGTTGAAGCTGAATTCATGAAGTATAACAAGCAACACATGAAATACACTAAATCTGAATCTATGCTCACGAGACATGATACGTATTTGTCCATGTCTTACCCCGTCTTCCAGAGTGGGGATTATTTACTCACAATCTTATCCCGGTCCCTCATAATTCAGGCATCTACCCCCAACTGAACCCAATGGGGCCTGTCGAAGTGTGCCCCTCGGAAAATATGATAAAGTGAACAAATATCCAGTTGATATCAACTCAAAACTTTACATATATAGCAAATATCTATTTAAGCGAAATTACGCTAAAGGACTCATATGGTAATTACTAATTACTTTAGACACTTGTAAGCTATCCACATTAGACCATGCTTGCCCACTCACACAAACTGAATGGTTTAAATGTATACATACAACACAAACCATATGTTTTTATGAAAAGCAAGTAAACTAATAGTTTAAGTCTCACTTGCCTTATAACCGGAATGCAACCTCTCTTGAAAAGTTAATAATGATCTTATTGGTCCCTCGAGTCTATTGGTTAGGAGGCGGGCGTCGACCCTACTTTATGAGTATTCGGACTTTCTTCGAACGATCTCCAATAATCTTAGTCTATTCAATAACATAAATGAATGGTCCAAATTAGTTTAGGAAATTAATTCCATAATTTTAGTATATTCTCCCAGGTCAACGGTACGAAATTCGAAATTGATTACGTGGATACATTACCCATAAGCCATGGACTCTAAATCTTTAGCCAAATTTCAATCTTGATATCAATTGATGGGTCAAATTTCATATTTCCCAAATTTTAAGTTTAGAGCTAAATCTCAATATTCTATACCTCAATACCATAATTCTTAAAATGTAAAAATTGTATCTCAATACTCTTAATAAACAATTATATATGTATGTTCTAGTCTCAAAAAAATAATAACCCTAATGTGGAAAGAAAGAAAGAAAGAAATTGAAAACATACAGTGACAGTTTTTAGTTCGAGAATTTCCCGTAGCAAATTTGTACACTTTGAACACCTATATATTTATTTTATATCTAATCCTACCACGAACCAATCCTACACTAATCATCATTTCTATAATCATTGGTCTCCCTAATCCTTAGGTAATCATTATCTCAACTTTTTGCGATCACTAATATATTTGAGTAATTACATCTCAACAACAGCCCAAAGCTCATATATACTAAAGATTCCTCTTGATTTATATACCTGATGCCTTATTAAATAAAGAGGAATCTCCACTGTGAAACCTTTTAGGTGCAGCCAACAGCCTCTGCTGCCCTATGCTCGCTTCTTTCTTGAGGCTAGAAATAAAATAATAACTTCCTTTTGTTCTCACTCTGCTAAAAAAATCTTACGTGACCAATCAAAAGTAGTGGGCCTGGCCCACTTATTCACCATCTCATATATCAAAAATTATATTTTCAAATAAATATGTATACATATAATATGAATATAATTAATGCCCGTTTCGATAAGTAACCCGTTAAAATTAGTGAACTATAATTAAAGGAATACTTCAAGTTCACTTTGAAAAAATGTAAATTTACTGTTACATTCTCTCGTCCGCGAACGTAAGACAAGTCATACCTTATCTGCCTAACAAATCTCCTAGGTCTACCGAAATTTCGGCAGAATTTTTCTTGTAATTAGAACTAATGTCATTTATATACTTGTCTCAAAAGAGCTAACAACAACACCCAACAGTCATAATTTATAAACTAACATATACTAGGGAGTTCCCGGCGATTCCATACCATCATGCAATAATTACAAATAAAAAATATAAACACCAATGTAACTCAATGGGACAACATACCAATATGAATATGTAAATCCAGGATCTATTTAGTTTAAAATCCTTGTGAGAATACACTGATAATATACCTGAAACCAATGCACGTATGCATTAAAACTTCTTAGGGTCAAAATATGATCCGTTAAAGGATCCAAGATTCACTAAAGTGTGTGATCTTCTTAACGGAATGCCTTATGAATGTTTTCATGCTTAAGTACAAAGGTGACAAAGAAACTGTTAATATTTGCATAAAGTAAACTGTAAATTCTAACAAATGTTCCTTAAACATGCTAGTTAACAATTTAACATGCACCTCTTTGGAGTGGGACCATACTAACTAGGTAATATTACTTCTTCTCTTTTACATCAATGGTAAAGTTCATACTCTAGTACTCGGGATTTGATTGGTCTTAAATATATTTCATCTCTTTGTTCTTCTTAGTGCTATGGCCTTTGATTTTTTTTTTTCCTCAAAGCATGTCAATGGCTTATAAAATGTGTCTCTTGAGTATTTTGCTTACAAGTTTTGCAGATACAACCCATTGAAACCCAACTATTCTCTGTTACAACCTACTATGCCTTCAACAAACTGAACATAAACAAAATTGTCTTTACCTCTGCCATTTTCAGTTATACGAAAAGGCTATACTTTCATCAATGTCTTATCCATTTCAAACAGCTATTTGAGAGCTTCAACACAATGGAAAAACTTTTAATCTTCCTTGCCTTTGGATTTATTTGGTTTAATTGTCAACCTGCTGGTTGCAATAAAAAAAAAAATACCAATTCGACGTTAGTGCCTCCAATTAAACAAGTTCCTGTTTTCCTTGATTCATTACATTACTTCAAGAAAATTTATAGGTATCTGTCCGGAATGTCCTGCTCCGCCTCCCAAGTAGCCTCCTCACTAGGGTGTGGTTCCTCCACAACACTTTTATAAAAGGAATACTCATGGATCTCAACAGGCAAACCTGTTTGTCAAAAATAGCTATTGGGGCCGAGCTGAACAGTCTCGTAGTCAATAACCTGAATAATATGGCTCGGGTCTAGGGAGTATTTTTAGAGAATGGAAACATGGAAAAAACCCAAATGAACTCGTGATAAAGCTGGTGGTAAAGCCAGTTTGTAAGCTACCGCTCCAATCCGTTTCTCAAAGGTAACTGGTAAGACTGTACAAGCTTTTCGGCACTGCATCAGTGCAATTACTGTGTTGCATAAGAAATCTGATCCGGTATAAAGTACAGGGATTCAATGAGCCTATCAACAGTCACCCAACTGACTCAATTTCCTCTATGTTACCCGGTAACTATACAATAAAGCCAACACTGAAACTTCATACAGCTTAAACAAAAAGAAATCATTCCACTATTCATCCTTAACCAAGGTCTCGAGTTCTAACACCCTTGAATACGGAGCCATCATTGTTAGGGAGTGCTTTACCTCCCATTATGAAACTATCCGACACGAATCTAAATTAGTCGGGACCAATGCGGGTACCGGACACCGAATGAAAAACCAAACCAAATATCATAAAACGACATTTCCTTGGTAGAAACAAATGTTAGCTAAAATATACAGATTATTGCTATACCTTTGTTTTACTTATGCACAATAAAAAATTAGGTAATTCTCCTTTCTTCGCTAAATCTAACATTTATGCATATATGGTAAATACTGTCAAGTTTGTCACTGGTTTGGTAATATTAAATGTTTTAACTAAATATAGGACCTTAAATAGGAGGAATATAATATTTGACACAAATATCCATATTTTGCGTCACTTTACCTCTTGTTCTTAGTACTTTAATTGCCTTATTTATAATGAAATCGTTGTACTCGGGTTTATGTTGGTATGTTTTGTATGTATGGGTACAACGAGGACAAATGAAGGAAAATCGAGCAGTTTTTGATAGAATTTGGATATATTTGCATCAGAACGAGATGACGAGAGGATGCACACAACACTTGGAAAAACATCTGAGTGCTGGAAGGGTCCACGTGTTGAGCACGCATTGCAGAGAAGGCTTCCATGCGATGCAGGCGTGTCGCCCACTGATCTCGCAGTTTCAACACTCTGAATCCCAATTTTTGTAAATATGAGAAGACACTCGCATTGCATGCGCGACCCGGGTTCAACGCGGGCTATCGTTAGTTTTTCCCAATTTATTTAGGATTTAGTTTTCTTGTTTTATATTATTACCCTAGGCTATAAATAGACGTTTTTATTATTAGAAAGGCGTGCTGGGATTATTTATAAGACTTGTAAGCAGCCTTCTCTCATTCTTGTTGCATTTATTTTATTTTTCTTCATAGAACCCTAGTTTTTCTCATGAATTTATTCGTCGTTAATCGAATCATGAGTTGCTAAACTTCTCTTTTCGTTATGGCAAAAATATGAAAGTTAGTTCAATGATCATTTTTGCTTATTAGATTTTCATTATTGGGTTGCTTATTTATTCTTGAGCTTAATTGTTTAATTACTTGATCACTAATTAGACACTATATGTGGTGTATGAATTGAACTAGATATAGGAAATTTGCATGCATAATAAGAATAAATAGGGCTTATTCATATTAATACATTTAGCTAATGAGGATAGGAATATACCATTTAGCCTTACTTAGTTGAATGCAGAGATTTAAATGTGTTCTTGTTATTTTTCTGATGGCCATATGGATATAGGCGTTAGAGTAGCACCTACAGGATTGTGAGCAACTCGGAAGATACTCATAAAGTTAACATCAACACGTCAACTAGTAACCTAGGAAATTGAATAGGTAGAACTATCGGAAAAATTAATTCGATTGTCGAAAGCCATGACCCTGGATTCCATTCTCATATGACAAATCTTAAAGTCTTCGTCGCAATTGTCTCATTCACAAAATACTCATTTTTTATTTTTTTTCTTTCAATCATAGTTTAGTTCCAACAAAACCGCTTGATTTTACTCCCTTGAATAGTTACGAAAAAATTTGAATTATTTGAGAAGTAGAAAGTATAAGTCTCTATGGGTACGATATCTGGACTTACAATCCTATATTACTTGTACGACCGCGTATACTTGTGTGTGCATTTGGGAGCAACAAGTTTTTGGCGGCGTTGTCGGGTACTTAGAAAACTTTACTGTTTTTCTAGTTTGAATTATGTTTGCTCTATTCAAGATTTTACTCTTTGGTTCATTTTTGTGCATCTTAGGAGACTGCTATGTTTAATGCTAAATACTCGGAGACAGGGAAAACCGTTGGTTGACTTTGATCCCGAAATCAAGAGATCTTTTCACAAAGCAAACAAACTGGCTGAAGAGGTTCCTCATGAGTTAGTAGAAAACAAAGAACTTGTAGCGGTAAATGTCGCGCCCGTTTTTAACCCGCAGGCTTCGCGACGTGATGGCTCGATTCTCTCTGGATTGGACAAATGCTTGCTTGAGGAGTCGCCAACTAATTATTCTAAGGTGAATTAGGGCACCTAAATGCTAACTAAAAATGCAAAATAACTCCAATTTTGTGATCTGTGAAACTAATGAGATTCTAGATAAGGGTTCTCTATTATCCTAAAGGGAAGGGGTTAGGCATCCTTTAAGATCCGCTAACTTGCGGTTATCCGATCAAACTCAGGTTAATTATTGTACTAAGAAAATGCATGTTTAAAAATATAAAGTTAAAATGATGTTGCAAGTATTTAATGAAATGATGCATTTGTACAAGTATACATTGTATGGCATTAAAAATACATGTAAAGTTGAAAAAAAGTATGCATTTGAATGAAAATTGATAAAAATATATGCAATGTAAATTTTTATGGGCGACGACCTAAAAATAGGTAAACTAGTGATTTTCGGTTTTAAAACTAACCGAGCCTAAATAAATAAACTAGCGATGGGTTTCCAGTTTTAGACTACCCTATTAATTAATTCTAAGTCTAACTATTCTAAACATTTCAATAATTTCACGAGTACAATAATATTACAATACATAATGAAATAAAGTTGAATTAAAGAATGTAAAAACAACAATAAAATAAATCATCTCCGAGAGGTATCTTGTCTTCTTTAACTTTCATAAATATGTCTTGCAAGCTGCCAAGAACAAACGGTTAGAAACAGTCAATATAAATAACTTCGGATCTGTATCCAAAACAGTAAATGTTTTGATTACGGAGGGCTCAGACTTAAATTTTTGAAAAGATCATTCCAATCATGTCGTGGCTGCGAACATATGACTCGTTTATCATTTTAGTTGCCTTGCCTACCGAACGTGTTGGTCTCTCGGTGAAAAAAAGATTTAAGTTTCATCCTTGCCCAGAAGTTTTATTTTCCGTCTTTAAAACTGTGGAGGCCTCAAAAATCGACGGATATTATTTCATCGGCTCAGTATTTATTCAAATCGGTAAAACAGTAAAGAAAACAGAAACTGAGAAAATAATTTCCGAAGGCACACGACCTCAAATTTCATTTCATTAGCCTAAATGGAGTATTTATTCAAATCAGTAAAATACCAAAACAACAAACTGAAACGGGGAAGCAATTTTCAAAGGGGCGCGGCCTCAAATTCAATTTCATTGGCCCAAATGCAATATTTGTTCAAATCAGCAAATTTCAGATATATTGCAGTTGTCCGAAAGAGTCTTAAAACAGCAGTTTCTAAGCCAAGAAACCAGAAGCAACTATGGTAAAATACAACAGTGATAAACATCAAAAGTGTCCAAAAATGCAGCAGTAATTTGGCCAAAAACCAGCAACAACTGTGCAAAAAAAACAAATGGTCCTAAATGCAGCAACAATCAACCAGGCATAGCATCACAAAAATAGTAATAGATGTAGCATTTGTTAATGCTATCATGTAGTACCAAAGTGTTACGGAATTTAACCCACAAATAACATTTGTTTTCAATCAAAGGCATCATCTAAAATGCAACAACTCAACTCAATATACAACATAATGGCTAAATATGCAGCAAAAGATCAACACAAAAATGAAGCAAAACTCGACATAAATAACTCAACATTCAGCAAAATCTGGGCCAAATATTACAGCGACAAACTGTCCTTAGAGAGACCCGACCCGGAATAGTAACCCGACCCAGATTTCGACAAAATAGTAAAGAAAATTAGGTAATCGACCAGTTCTGAAAAAAGACCCGGATAGATTACCTAGATTTTGGGTCGACCCAACACGAGAAATGCAACCCGAAACAGTGGTGACCCGAAATCATTTTTTTTTATTTTCAGATAACCAACAACAAGATATAAACAAAAAATCTGGAAATTTACTCAAACCAAATCGACCCGACCCGAATCAGTGACCCGACCCGAATCGGATGTTTCAACCCGAATTGATTTCTTTCTATATTTCAGATAACCAACAACAAAATATCAAACATATAAATCAGGAAATTTGCCCAAACCGGGTCAACCCGACCAGAATTGAAAATAGGCAGGCGACAATGGACCACAACCATGGTAAAACAGTGGCGAAAATAGCCAAAAACAGAGCAATATCCCAAAAATGAGCAATATTCAACAGAGCAAACAGAGGCAAATGCCGGAGTAATTATCCGGTTAGAAACTATCATAAATTAGCAGAATATTAAGAAAAGTCCAAATAAGCCAACACGCCGGCAAACATACTCGCTGGAGTATGTCAAAAATGAGATTAAATCACTCCAACAAAACACACAACAATATAACCACAAGAGAAATAGAAACGACCGTAGTGTCGCCGGAGTTCGACCTCCGGTCAGATATGGAAAAAGCGAAGAGCTCAACAAAACCAAGTATCATTGTAGATCCCATGGTGATAGGCTAGCAGTGATGGTGGTGGAGGTTCGCTCCAGTTCATCGGAGCTAGAAGCTCCTCCCGGAGCAGTGATGGATGAGATGACGATGTTAGTGGTGGGGGTGTCGGCGACTGGTTGGAGGGTGTAAGGTGACCGGTTGGTGGCAGGGATGCTGTCGGCCGAAAGGGTGTGTTTGGTGAAGGAGATAAAGAGAGGAGTGTTTTTTTTTGGGGTGTGCGGCTGATTTTTCTTTTTTGGCGAGCCCTTTTGTTGTGTTAGGGTTGGGTTGGTTAAAAAGGGGGGGGAAATAAAGAAGGGATTGGGCTTGGGGGGTTGTGGGCCAAATTGGGGTGTTTCGGTTGGGTTTGGCCGAAAATGGGGTGGCCAAATGGGCTTCCCCTTTAAAATGAGTGTTTGTTTTGGGTTGGAAAAAATAAATGGGTTATGGGTTTGAAATATAAAAAGAGGTTTTATTATATAAAAAGAAAGCTTTGCAAAATTTATAAATTGTAAAGATAACAATATGATAAAAAAATATGATATTTGCGAAATGCTTGGTGCTAAAAAAAATAAAAATGCGATGCCGTTTTTTGCGAAAATAAAAATAACATATAATATTAGAATAAAAGTATGATTATGATATAAAAAATGCAAATGACAATAAAAGACAAATAATAATAATAATGACGATAAATAATGATATTGAGAATAATTTATATATATATATATATATATATATATGCCTATATATTAAAATTATTTTGAGGTGTCAAAAACATTCAAAATTGCAAATAAAATCAGAAAAGGTGGGACAAAATTGGGTGTCAACAGTAGAGATGGCATAAGAAGGGGTTTTTGTGATGAATTTTGCTAGGCCAACATAGAGAATGCATCGAAAGCTATCGTTAAGCCTAATACCACAAGAAATTTTGAGCTGAAAGAAGGTACAGTTCGGCTGATGCAGAATACGTGCCAGTATATGGGTAAGCCACATGAAGACCCACATAAGCACTTGATGGCGTTTGTTGAGCTGAGCGAGAATTTTCATTATCAGAATGTCTCCGAAGAATATGTGAAGCTGGCATTATTTCCTTTCTCATTGATCGGGGAATCAAAGAAATGGTTGTAGGATGAGCCGGCTGGCTCCATTACTTCTTGGGAAATCTTGTCCAATCGTTTCCTCGACAAATTCATTCCTTACAGGAGAATGAAAGAGTTGAGAGAGAGAATTGCTAGTTTCACTTTGAGAAAGAGTGAGGAGTTACGCAAGCGTGGGAGAGATACAAGAGATACTTGAGAGATTCCCTAAATCACATATTCTCAAAGGATTTAGTTGCACACAACCTCATAGAGAGGATTCAACATGAGTCAAAAGCGTTATTGGATGCTATTGCTCAGGGTCAGATCTTAGAAAAAACATATGAGGAGATAAAAGCAATCTTAAATTTAATATCTGCAGGTAGTCAATCTTATGCAGATACATGCCGTTCAGGGGTCACTCAGAGAGTTGCTGGGGTACTTCAAGTAGAAAAGATGACAGCACTTCGAGTAAAGTTGAGTCAGATTGACCACGCCATTAATTGGTTGGTTAATGCTCTATTTCCCAGTCCAGTGCAATAGGAATGAGTTTCTCGTAAGGTTTGTGGTGATGAGAATGCTTACGGGAATTATTCGTAGAATTCAAAGTATATCCATTATGTGGGGCACCAAAACCATCCAGGGTAATCAGTTTGGCAAGAGCTATAATTCGAACCACCGTAATCATCTGAATATCTCTTATGGTGGAAATCAGAATAATCAGAGGCCTTATAATAATTATCAGCAACCTCAAATGCAACAACCAAGTAGTTCCCTTGAGGATTTGCTAAAGAAATTCATGGCCAAACAAGATAAGGTGAACACTAAGGTGCAAAAATTTATTCATGAGCTAGAACATGAGATGCGGTAGATGGCAGTTTTGCAGAATGTTAGACATGATAGTGCTCTTCCAAGTAACACAAAGAAGAATCCGAAGGATCAATGTCATGATATATCATTGAGAAATGAGAGGCAGTTAGAGGAAGTCCCTCCAAAGAACAAGAAAGTGATTGATGAGTTAGTTCCTGCTAGGAGGACAAAGGTAGAGTAGAACAATGATGAGAAAGCAGCAGAGCAGTCGGAAGTCATGGTAGTTAATCCACCCCCATAATTTCCACAGAGATTCCAAAAGCAAAAGACAGATTCAACTTGTAAGAAGTTTCTTGAAATTTTGAAGCAGGTACATGTCAACATCCCCTTAGTAGAGCTCTTGTAAGAGGTTGTAAAATATGCTAAGTACATTAAGGACATTGTTGCAAATAAAATAAAGCTGACACATTTTGAAATGATGGCACTTACTAAGGAGTGCAGTTCGAGGATGAGGAGCAAACTTCATCCGAAGTTGAAACATCCAACAGTTTCACTATTTTGATAAAATTTAGGAACTTTGAGGTGGGACTTGCAGTATGTGATTTGGGGGATAGTATCAATTTGATAACCACTTTTGTATTCAAAACATTGGGATTGGGTGAGCCATGACCAACGACTGTGAAATTGCAACATGTTGATAGATCTTTGGCCTACCCGAATGGGATAATTGAGGATATACTCGTGAGGGTGGGACCCTTCATTCTTCTCGTTTATTTTATTATTTTTTATAATGAGGCTGACAGGAATGTACCCATTATTTTTGGGAGAGGATTTCTAGATACAGTGGATGCTATCATTTGAGTCTGAGAGGGCAAAATGACCATGGCAGTAGATGGGCAAGGGACAACTTTCGATGTATTCAAAGCTACTAAATTTTCTGCCCATTATGAGGAGTTGAAGATGATTACTATGGTGGAGCCTGAGATATCATCCATGGAGCTAGATCACTTTCTAGCTAGCAGAGACTCATTGGAGACAACACTGGTTTATGGTGGAGACTTGGTAGAGGATGAGGTAGTCGAGGAATGTATTTATATTCTTGACACTTCTTGTGCCTTTGTTCTAGGAGATAAACCGTTCGAGGAGCTTGATAGACCAACGACTTGGAAGAAATAAAAACCCTTTATTGAGGAGCTAACAGTTCTTAAACATAAACCTTTACCTTCTTATCTTCGTTATGTTTATTTGGCCAATGATAACACACTACCCGTGATCCTCTTTGCATTTTTGTCTGATGTGCAGGTTAGCATGTGCTGCGAGTGTTGAGTGACAGAATAAAAACACTCGGATGGTCCAGACATCCGAGGTATCAGCAGTGCATTTTGCATGCACTAGATACTTGTAACTTCCCGTAATTTTGAGCGATGGTTTGAGCACCTAAACGTAGGCAAGTAGACCGGGCCTCGGGGAATTTATGTTATATTTACGTATGCTAATAAAGATCTTAGTATACAAAAGGATGTAGTCCCGAATTAATTTTGGACGTAACAAGGGTGATCACGGGGATCAAAAATAAATTTGATGTGCGCATAAAGAGGTGATGTACTGGTATTATATCGCAAAATTATGACATTGAGTATATCAAGGTCTTATAAGTTATTAAGATTTAAGTGAATTGGGATCAAGGAATTAATTGTGTGTGTCATTGAATAATTATGGGATAAGTTTAATTAGTGGGAACTTGTTCGTGTAATGTTTAAATTAGACACATTAGAATTATAGGTGGAACTTAACATTAAGGATTAAGTTAAGTGGGAGACAAGATTATGAGAATCTAATAATGATGTTTAGGAATGAGTCAAGGCATGTTTTAAGGGGGAGGTTATACGTGAAGCACTAAGTCTATTTAGAGAAGTGACCTATTTAATTCTAACAGTTAATAAGGAATCTAGTAGGCTATACGTTTTAGCTAGCAATATGGAAGATAGACTAGTATGTTTACAACAACCTCTTAAACTTAGAAATTCTTTTAGAAAATAAACACTTCTTGCTTCAAGGCAACGTCCCAGCAATATTAAGCTTCAGAACAAATTGTTTTTAGGAGAGAAACGTAAGAAGAAACATAACCATCATGGTCGTTTGGTTGTAGTGGAATAGAGGTATGTTAAGGCAAATTATTTTTTTCTTTTGGCATGTTCCATGTAACAAAACGTAATCGTGATATTGTTCCATAAATTACTCTACTCTTAGCAGTTAAGGAATGTTCATATTATTGATTCCTATGTTAAAAGCATGTATAAATATGTTCCTAAATCCTTATTGAGGTATGTGGAAAAGATGTTGATATTCCCTATGTTAGCCGAAGGTACAAGGATATTATGTCATCCGATAAGTTCAAAAATGGTTTATTGTCATTCATGCATTTTTATTTGCATTATATTCATATATTATCCTAGACCCATATGTGTTATATACACTACTATCGCGAAAAGAAAAATGCCCATGTGAGGCCAATATTGATGCCCTTATGTGGCCAATATGATATGATGCCCTTGTGTGGCCGATATAACCTGATGTCCACAAAGGCGGTTATGGGAAGGAAGATGCCCTTATGTGGCCAATATTTATATGTATACCACATTTGCATTGTGCATAACATTTAGGCATATGCATTAGGGCCCTCAGAGGCATTTACTGCTGGTTAGCTGTTTCTGTCGTTGTTGCTATTGTCGACTATTTCAGTTATTGTTGTATCCCTATTATGCTATTATTCATACCTGAATACGCAGTACATCAGTCATACTGACATCCTTTTTGTCGGTGATGCTGTATTTCATGCCTGTAGGTTCACGTAGGCAAGGTGACGATCCACATTTGTAGGTTGCTGACTCAGCGGATTTTGGAGCACTCCCCTTGTTTCAGAGTATCGGTCTATTTTTGCATGTCTATATGGGTATGGCGGGGCCCTGTCCCAACCTTTTTTATGTGATGTACTCTTTAGAGGCTTGTAGACAGGTGTCCTGTGTGTATAATAGTCATGTATGGGCTCACCGGCTTGGGGATGTATATATATATATATATATATAAGTTGGGTTCTGGCTAATATTTTACATTGTCCTTTTTCGGGTTAGTCCGTCTTTAATTATGATTAGGTATTGATAGTGTGATTGGTGGTACCCGGCTGGTAGGGTCCGGATGCCCGTCGCGGCCCTCGGGTTTGTATCGTGATAAACTTGGTATCAGAGCATGTCTGTCTTAGCGAGTCTACAAGCCGTGTCTAGTAGACTCTTATTTATGGGTATGTTGTGCACCATAGTTATAAGCAGGAGGCTATCTGACATTTAGGGATGATTTCATTCTTTCATTTCATAAATCATGCAGTAGAGCTGAGTATAAGCATTTCACTCCTAATCCGTCTCGTGTTTATGATTCCAGCAATGCCTACAACAAGTAAGAAGTTTAAGAGTATCAGGGCGTTAAATATGGCTATAGGTGAAGGTACCAGCCGATTACCACCCGCTAGTGAGGGCCAGAGTGAGAACCTCGGTACGACTTCTTCGTATGACTCTCCCAGTTCACCACCATCGGAGGAGATTAGTGGAGCTACGCTACCCCCCAGTTCCTTCACTTGATATTTCAGACGTGGATCTTGATATGCGACGCGCTGTACAGTTCCTGAGACAATTAGTGGCCGCTCAGTCCTAATGTCAGGTTCCTAGTCATTCTGATAGAGCTGCTAGCGCGAAGGCTCGGGATTTCATTAACTTAGACCCTCCGATGTTCACGGATCAGACCAGAATGCGGACCTGCAGAATTTTAAGGATCAGATACAGCATACCTTGTGGGTAATGGATGCTACCAATACCGAATCGATAAAGTTTGCTTCTTAGAGATTGCGGGATGTTGCGGTGACCTGGTATGAGACATGGGAGCAATCTAGGGGACCTCGTACTCCACCAACAGGATAGAGAGAATTTTTAGAGGCCTTCCTACAACATTTTCTGCCGGTCGAGCTTCGACGAGCCAGGTAGGATATGTTTCTACGTCTAGAGCAGGGCAACATGAGTGTTCGAGAATATAGCTTGCAATTCAATTCATTGGCCAGATATGCTCCTACGATTATACCTGAGATGAGTGATCGGGTACATATGTTTGTTACCGGCTTAGGGCCACACTTGGTCAACGAATGTACTATGGCTTCTTTGAATCCAAATATGTATATTGCTTGCATTCATGATTATGCACAGAATCTTGAGGATCGTAAGAGGCAACAACGAGTCGATCGAGAGCGTGAAAGGGGCCAGCATAAGAGGCTCAATCCATAGGTGACATGAGGGATTTTAGAGGTGGGCCCAAGACACAACTTTATAGACGACCATCCTATCCAGCATCTAGTGCATCATTACCATTTTCAAGGTCAAGGGTTGATCGGTTTGTTCAATCGGGACTAGGTCAGAGTTTACGAGCGTCAGGGTCTTATTACAGAGCGGATTCTATTCAGATTAGACCGCCGTTGGCTCGATGTGAGCAGTGTGGTAAGACCCATTTAGGGTCGTGCTAACAAGGATCAATGGTGTGTTATTCTTGTGATGAACGTGGTCATATTATGTGGGAATATCCGATAGGAGGCAGAGGTGTTAGAGCCCAGCCAATCGGATATGCAGCAGCTTCATCACAGTCAGTACGCCCGTTAGGGCAGAGTTAGCAAACATTATCCGGTCGAGGCAGAGGTAGGGGCCAGAACCGCACTTATGCATTGATGGGATGACAGGATCAGGAGTCCTCACCTGATGTTGTTACAGGTATATTATCGGTCTTTTCACATAATATGTATGTATTGTTAGATCTAGGATCCAATCTATCATATATCACCTATTTTATTACCTATAAATTTGGTATGGAACATGAGTTGATAAGAGATCCATTTATGGTATCTATACCAGTTGGTGAGTCGGTAGTTGCTAGACGGGTCTATCGGAATTGTGCGGTATTGGTTTGTAGCCATCAGACATTAGCAAATTTGGTAAAATTAGAAATGGTTGATTTTGATGTTATTATGGGCATGGATTGGCTGGCATCGTGCTATGCTAATGTCGATTGCCAAACAAAGATTGTTAGATTTCAGTTCCGAGGTGAGCTAGTTCTTGAATGGAAGGGCAATACGGCGTCGCCAAAAGGTAGGTCTATTTCATACCTTAAGGCAAGGAAGATGATATCCAAAGGTTGTATATACCATCTTGTTCGGGCGAGAGATATCGATGTCGAACCACCTACTTCTCAATCAATTCCGGTGGTTAATGAGTTTCTTGATATATTTCCAGACAAACTTCCTGGCCTTTCTCCCGAAAGGGGAATTGAGTTCGGTATAGATGTGTTGCCATAAACTCAACCGATATCTATTCTTCCTTATAGAATGGCTCCAGCTGAATTGATAGAATTAAAGGAGCAATTAAAATATCTTCTTGAAAAAGGCTTTATTAGGACCTAGCATATCTTCTTGGGGTGCGCCGGTATTGTTTGTATAAAAGAAAGATGGCTCATTACGGATGTGTACCGACTATCGGCAGCTGAATAAAGTCACTATTAAGAACAAGTACCCCTCTTCCCAGAATTGATGATTTGTTTGACCAGTTACAAGGTGCAAAGTGTTTTTCAAAGATCTACCTAAGGTCAGGGTACCATCAACTAAGGGTTAAGGAGAAGGACATTCTGAAGATGACTTTCAGGATAAGATACGAGCACTTCGAGTTCTTAGTAATATCATTTGGACTCACAAATGCACCGACAATATTTATGGATCTAATGAATAGTTTGTTTCGCCCATTTCTGGATGTATTCGTGATAGTATTTATAGATGATATTCTGGTTTACTCTCACTCGGAAGCAGAGCATGTGGATAATTTGTGGATAATATTACAGACGCTCCGGGACCATAAGTTGTATGCCAAGCTCTCTAAGTGTGAGTTTTGGCTGAAATCAGTGGCTTTCCTTGGTCATATAGTGTCAGATGATGGTATAAGAGTTGACACTCGAAGATTGAAGCGGTGAAGAATTGGCCGAGGCCTACGACTCCATCAGAAGTTCGCAGCTTTCTGGGCTTAGTCGGGTATTATAGGAGGTTTGTGGAAGGGTTTTTCACTATATCAACACCATTAACAAAGTTGACACAAAAGGCCATGAGATTCCAATAGTCCGATGCTTGTGAGCAGAGTTTCCAAGAATTAAAGGATAGACTAACATCAGCACCAGTCCTTACCCTTCCAGAGGGTCCAGAAGGCTATGTTGTGTATTATGATGCCTCTGGGGTAGGTTTAGGATGTGTGCTAATACAGCATGGTAAAGTGATTGCCTATGCTTCAAGGCAATTGAGGAAACATGAGAAAAACTATCTAACACACGATTTGGAGTTGGCTGCAGTGGTCTATGCATTGAAAAGATTTGGTGGCACTACTTGTATGGTATTCATGTAGACATTTTCAGGGATCATAAAAGTCTGCAATACATATTTAAGCAGAAAGAGTTGAATTTGAGGCAAAGGAGGTGGCTGCAATTATTGAAGGATTATGATGTGGACATCTTATATCATCCCAAAAAAGTTAATGTTGTAGCAGACACGCTCAGTCGTAAGTCGATGATCAGCTCGACTCCGGTACAGGTCGAGAGGAAGGAACTAGTAAGGGAGATCCATCAGTTAGCTAGTTTGGGAGTCCGGTTAAGGGATTCAGAGGATGGTGGTTTTGTGATTCAGAATATGTCAGAATCGTCCTTTGTATATGAAGTTAAGGAATGACAATGGGAAGACCCTAGTTTGAAGAAGATCAGAGAGGGAATTCAACTGAAGAAGATCACAACCTTTAAGATCAACGAACATGGGATTCTCAAGCAGCAGGGCAGTTTATGTGTTCCAAATGTAGCAGGATTACGAGATAGAATTATCACGGAGGTCCATTAGTCACGATATTCCATTCATCCTGGATCTACTAAGATGTATCATGATCTCAAGGATATTATTGGTGGAACGACATGAATATGAGCGTGGAGGAATTCGTAGCTTAGTGTCCTAATTGTCAGCAAGTAAAATAGAGCACTAAAAGCCAGGCAACTTGACTCAGAATATTGAGATTCCGATGTGGAAATGGAAAATGATTAATATGGATTTTGTTACGGGTTTACCTCTTTCTTATCGGAAGTTTGATTCTATTTGGGTAATTGTTGATAGACTAACCAAATCAGCTCATTTCTTGCTGGTGAAAACTACCTACACAGCCGATGATTATGCGAAGTTGTATATTAAGAAGATTGTTCACCTTCATGGTGTTCCTATCTCTATTATATCTGACCGAGGTGCATAGTT
The DNA here is from genome assembly GCA_034509755.1 of Anisodus tanguticus. NCBI lineage: Eukaryota > Viridiplantae > Streptophyta > Magnoliopsida > Solanales > Solanaceae > Anisodus > Anisodus tanguticus. The sequence continues at coordinate 24,312,006 of CM067545.1, forward strand.
TACAACTAACTTCTGGAAGTCATTTTAGAAGGGTTTAGGCACCCAAGTTAATCTTAGCACAGCTTTCCACCCTCAGACAGACGGACATGCCGAGCGTACGATTCAGACGCTCGAAGACATGCTACGAGCTTCTGTATTGGATTTCAAGGGAATTGGGATGATAATTTATCCCTTATTGAGTTCGCATATAATAATAGTTATCATGCTAGCATTAAAATGGCTCCATACGAGGCTTTGTACAGATGAAGATGTAGGTCTCCTATCGGATGGTTCGAGGTAGGAAAATCAGAGTTATTTGGGCATGACTTAGTGCACTAAGCCATAGAGAAGGAAAAGCTGATCCAGGAACGGTTGTTAACCACTCAGAATTATCAGAAGTCGTATTCAGATGTGCGACGACAAGACCTAGTGATTCGGGTGGATGATTGGGTCTTTTTGAAGATTTTGCCTATGAAGGGAATAATGAGATTCGGGAAGAAAGGAAAGCTCAGCTCAAGATATATTGGGCCATATCGTATAATTCGAAGAATCGGTCAAGTAGTTTACGAGTTGGACTTACCTTCGGAGTTGGAGTTTGTTCATCCAATTTTCCATATTTCCATATTTCCATGTTGGGAACATGTGTTGAAGATCCTTCTTGAATAGTACCGATTGATGATGTGAAGATTACAGAGGACTTATCATATGAAGAGGTTCATGTTTCTATCCTAGATCGACAAGTCCGCAGGCTGAGGACTAAAGAAGTAGCCTCCGTGAAAGTTCTGTGGCGAAATAAGAACATGGAAGAGATGACATGGGAGGCGGAAGAGGAAATGATGCTCAAGTATCCATACCTATTCCAGACCAACGCCAAGATTCAAAGAGAAGCATAACGAGAATTTTAATTCCTGATATTATAATTAATGCTTACGTACCATGTGAGATCTAATGTAGTGATGAATGTTACCTTATATGGCCGTGAAAAAAATAGTTGTAATCTCGGGCTACGTAACGGGGATTAGATACGTCACACCAACATTCGAGGATGAATGTTTCTAAGGGGGAAAGGATGTAACATCCCGTAATTTTGGGCAATGGTTTGAGCACCTAAACGTAGACGAGTGACCTGGTACATATGCTAATAAAGAGCTTGGTTTACAAAAGGATGTAGTCCCGAATTAATTTTAGACGTAACAAGGGTGACAACGGGGATCGAAAATAAATTTGATGTGCGCATAAAGAGGCGAGTACTGGTATTATATCGCAAAAATTATGACATTGAGTATGTGAAGGTCTTATAAATTATTAAGATTTAAGTGAATTGGGATCAAGGAATTAATTGTGTGTGTGATTGATTAATTATGGGATATGTTTAATTAGTGGGAACTTGTGCATGTAATGTTTAAATTAGCCACCTAAGTGACTAGGCAACATTAGAATTTTAGGTGGCAACTTAACATTAAGGATTAAGTTAAGTGGGAGACAAGATTATGAGAATCTAATAATGATGTTTAGGAATGAGTCAAGGCATGTTTTAAGGGGGAGGTTACACGTGAAGCACTAAGTCTATTTAGAGAAGTGACCTATTTAATTCTAACAGTTAATAAGGAATCTAGTAGGCTATACGTTTAAGCTAGTAATATTGAAGATAGACTAGTATGTTTACAACAACTTCTTAAACATAGAAATTCTTTTAGAAAATAACACTTCTTGCTTCAAGGCAACGTCCCAGCAATATTAAGCTTCGGAACAAATTGTTTTTAGGAAAGAAGCGTAAGCAACAACATAACCGTCATTGTCATTTGGTTGTAGTGGAATCGAGGTATGTTAAGGCAAATTATTTATTTCTTTTGGCATGTTCCATGTAACGAAACGTAACCGTGATATTATTCCATAAATTACTCTACTCTTAGTAGTTAAGGAATGTTCATATTATTTATTCCTATGTTAAAAACATGTCTAAATATGTTCCTAAATCCTTATTAAGGTATGTGGGAAAGATGTTGATATTCCCTATGTTAGCCGAATGTACAAGGATATTATGTCATCCGATAAGTTCAAAAATGTTTTATTGTCATTCATACATTTTCATTTGCATTATATTCATATATTATCCTGGACCCACATGTGCTATTTACACTACTATATGCTATAAATTATATATATGTAGGGGATGGGAAAAAGGGAAAGGCATTATATACGTGTCACCACCTGCAGCTAGTACAAATATCACGTAAAGAAAGATGCCCATGTGAGTCCAATAATGATGCCCTTGCATGGCCAATATGATATGATGCCCTTGTGTGGCCAATATGATATGATGCCCTTATGTGGATGATATAACCTGATGCCCACAGAGGCGGTTATGGGAAGGAAGATGCCCTTGTGTGACAAATATTTATATGTATACCGCATTTTCATTGTGCATAACATTTAGGCATATGTATTAGGGCCCTCAGAGGCATTTACTGCTGGTTAGATGTTTCTTTCGGTTGTTGCTATTGTCGACTATTTCTGTTTCAGTTATTGTTATATCCCTATTATGCTATTATTCGTACCTTAATACTCAGTACATAAGTCATATTGACGTCCCTTTTGTTGGGGGACGCTGCATTCCATACCCGCAGGTTCACGTAAGCAAGGCGATGATCCACGTTAGTAGATTGCTGACTTAGCGGATTTTGGAGCACTCCCCTTGTTTCGGAGTGTCGGTCTATTTTTGCATATCTATATAGGTATGGCGGGGCCCTATCCCGACCTTTTTGATGTGGTGTACTCTTTAGAGGCTTGTAGACAGGTGTCCTGTGTGTATAGTAGTCATGTATAGCCTCGTCTGCCTGGGGATGTATATATATTTATAAGTTTAGTTCTGGCTAAGATTTTACATAGACTTTTTTGGCTTAGTCCGTATTTAATTATGATTAGGTGTTGATAGTGTGATTCATCGTACCCGGCGGGTAGGGTTCGGATGCCCGTCGCGGCCCTCGAGTTTGGGTCGTGACAATACTAATGAAGGAGGAGAGCGTGTCTAACATTGAACATCAACGGAGGTTGAACCCGATTATGAAAGAGGTAGTCAAGAAAGATGTGATTAAGTGGATTGATGCCATTATATTTTGATGTATATAAGAAGGGGTGTATGTGGGTCGGAGTTTGGTTGTAAGTGGATTGACACGAAAAGGGACTTGAAATGAGGTTCTCGAGTGGGATTTTTCTGCCGGGCAGTGTGGTGTTTGGTGGTTATTTTGGGTAGTTATATAGGAAATTGGGTCAATGAGTTTTATGGAGCAATTGCGGGTGTGTTGAGAGTGATGTTAGTGATTCGGACCTAGTGGTTGGATGGTGGAGAGGTGACAGGATAGAATTGAAACAATGAGGTTCTAGTGATGTGGGTTGTGCAGACAATTTGGTATTGTCGGGTTTGGGCGTGGATTTGGTGGTGGTTTAGGGGGTTGATATTTGTTGCGGATGTTTGTAAGGTACTGTGGGATGTGGTGGTGGAAAGTATGAAGTGGTTTGGACAAGGAATGAACACGGGATACTAGGTACAAACCCGAGTACAAACCAAGTGATGGACGGTCAATATAACAAGGATAGAGACACGAGGGTTTTAATGCTCGAGTCGACACCAAGTTGAAGTTGGCCAATTGGACAAGGACATTATCGGGGTTGATAAGTACAAGCCCAAATATAAACCAAGTGAGAGTGGTCGTTAACCTTAAGATAGACCCTAGGCTTGGGTTTGGTTGGATCACACAAGTTCCAACGTTCACTTGCACCAAAGAGGTTCCTTAAGCTTGGGTTTGATTAGGTCACACAAGTCCTAACAAAGACTTATAATGAAGAGACCTTATCTTGGGTTTAACTAGGTCACACAAGTACTAGCTTCAACATACACTAAGGGATTGGTTCACATAAGAACCGAAGGCCCTCCCGAAAGACCAACTAATGTATACAACCCCGGGTTGAATACCTTAGCTTTTGAATAAAACTCACTTTGTATATATCATCATCAACTCTGCTTTTTACAACATCCTAAGGGTCCTATTTATAGTAGTACATGGACCTTTCTAGAAGAGTAAATAAAGGGACACAAAACTACCTTGAATCTTTCGGCCAAGTGGGGACAAATGGGAAAGGGTTCGGGTTTTCTTGATGACCAAGGGTGTCGTCGGCCTATGGGAAAGGTCTTGCCTTTACATGGGCACAAAGGATGAACCCAATCTTTTCACACCTCTTTGTGGATCCCATGAAGAAGAATGCATGAACTTGGCTCCTCATAAATCTCATCTTCTTGAAATATGTTTGGAATCTTCCATTCTTTGTATGTCCTTGGACGAATGTAGATGGAAGAGCATTTCGACCACCCCTTCATATTCTTGGTGTCTTCAATGTAGCCAAATACATGAATTGTCTTCTTGGTAGCCTCATCTTCTAGATCATTCTTTCCATTGTCACCTTGTCCTCTTACCCTCGGCCTAGTCACCTTCTTGGAAGTCTTTTCGGCCTAGTCACCTTATTACATGGCCTAGTCATCCCTTCCTATTACATGGCTTATTAAGGATGTCCTAATAAGAACTAAAATCTAAGGTAAGAATTAAAGACAAGCTAAAAATAAACAAGATGGTCTCGGTCAAGACCAATAAGAACGCCGAATAAAATATGACATATTCTCAAATCTTCACGTGATACCGTTCATCCTACTCCTCATTTCATCCCATTTGAGTCATTTAACTGTAGGTTGATGGTGAGTTGTTGGCATCTTTAGCAAGCTACTTAATGGCTCAAGTTGGGAATTTATGTCCACGGTCTTTCTTACATCATATTTATCCTATCTCCGATAGTAATTGGTGAGCCTTATGCAATTTTTCCTGAATAAAGGAGGCATGACAGTTATGGAAAATGAGAAAGGCAAACTTGTGCCTTAGAGAACGGTAACTGGTTGGCAAATCTGTATTAACTATCGCAAGATGAACATGGCAACCAGAAATGATCACTTTCCCTTACATTTATGGACCCGATGCTTGATCGACTACCAGGGCGTGATTATTTTTGTTTCCTAGATGGATATTCAGGGTATAATCAGATTATGATAGCGCTGAAGGATCAGGAGAAGACCACGTTCACATGTCCTTATGGAACTTTCACATTCCGGAGGATGCCATTTGGGTTATGCAATGCTCCAGGTACTTTCCAGATATGTATGATAGTTATTTTCATCGACGTGGTGGAAAAATATGTGGAAGTATTAATGGATGATTTTTAGTGTTCGGGGAGTCATTCGATGAGTGTCTGCGCCATTTTGATGCGGTTCCTGCACGTTGTGAAGATGGTAATTTGGTGATCAACTGAGAGAAGTGTCACTTCATGGTTCGAGAGGGTAGTATTCTTGAGCATAAGATCTCCAAAAAGGTCATTGTCATTGAGGTTAAAACCGCCACCCCCGATCAAAAGGTCGAGGCACATGTTTCTATTGAGCCTCGCACTTTTGATGAGTTGAAATTCATATTTAATGAAGCCTGCCTAAAGGCTTTTGATGAGTTGAAGTTGAGGCTGGTGACTGCCCCGATCATTATTGCACCCGATTGGACTCTGCCATTTGTTTTGATGTGTGATGCAAGCGACTTTTCTATGGGAGCTATTCTCAGTCAGAAATGGGACAAGATCTTTCATCCTATTTACTACGTCAGCAAAACACTTAATGCAACACAGATGAATTACACAGTCACAGAGAAAGAGTCATTGGCGATGGTCTATGCCTTTGAAAAATTCAGATCTTACTTGGTGGGGACAAAGGTAATAATGTACATAGACCATACTGTTTTCAAAATTTTTTTTGCAAAGAAAGACATGAAGCCTAGGCTAATTCATTGGGTATTATTGTTGCAAGAGTTTGATTTTGAGATTCTTAGTCGAAAGGGCACAGAGAACCAAGTGGCGGATCATCTATCCAAACTTTAGGATCGAGAACATGTTGATGAGGGAACAATGATTAAGGTGACTTTTCCAGATAAATAGCTTTTTGCTCTTTAGTCAGCTGAACTACCATGGTACGCATACATAGTAAACTTTTTGGTGAGTGAAATTTATCCACCCGATGTAAATTCTGAGAGGAAAAAGAGAATCTTGCATGATAGTAGATTCTATATTTGGGATGAGTCGTATTTGTAAAAGATTGGTCCAGATCAGTTAGTAAGGAGATGTGTCCTAGCAGAAGAGGTGAGAGTGATTCTGGAGCATTGTCATTCGACACCTTATGGGGGGGGGGGTATTTAGGCAGCTACAAGGTATAGGACCCTAGAGACATAGTTGCTGTTGTGGCTCAGTTTCTGGGTCATCTAGCTCAGGGTGTTCCCATTCGTCCAGTTATTCAGCCTACTATGATAGTTGAGAAGTAGAAAATGTGGGATAAGTTTGAGAAGATGAAGCCACAATAGTATGATGGACATCCTAATGATGCTTATGAGTTCTTAGTGAGTTTCCATGAGAGGTTTCATAATATGGGGTTGGCTATGTCTAGCAGAGTCAGTTTTGTAGCTATGTGGATGGTTGGCCCTGCCAAGCAGTGGTGGAGGGTGTTTATTGAGACTAGACCAGCTAGGTCACCTTCACTTACTGGGGCCTAGTTTTCTAAGGTGTTTCTAGAGAAGTAGGTTCCCCGTAGTTTGAGGGAGGAGAGGCGAGAAAAATTTGATAGGTTGGAGTAGGATGGTATGTCTATGATAGAGTATGAGATGAGGTTCTATTCTTTGTCTCACCATGCCTTGTTTATCTTGCTAGACGAGATAGAGAGGATTCACAAGTTTATACGAGGTATGTCCTATCATCTTAGGGTTATAACGATGCATGTAGCAGTATTAGGAGGTACCTTTCATGCAATGATAGATGCTGCTAGGAGTGTTGAGACTATCAGGCATTAAGAGTTTGGAGACAAATTGGGAAAAAAGTCTCGTAGCTCGGGTAGTTTTGGAGCTACCTCATCTAGAGGTAGAGGTTACCAGGGTAGGCGTTATCGCCCACAGTTCAGTAGGCTAGTTCAGGTAATGATTCAGACTTTGACTTGTGGTTCTTCTGGTTCGTGGTGGTTACAACTCGGGCCAGAGTTCTCAGGGTTCTTATTCCTAACCCGGAGGTCAAGGTGGTCATTCTAGTTATTTTAGTTTGCCCCAACCACCTGTGTCTCCTCATGCATGGTATGAGTGTAGAGAGTTGGGATATTTTATGAGGACTACCCCAGGGTTAGATAGAGTAGTCATCACTCTGGTACTTAGGGTTTAGGATCTAAGAAACCAGTTAAGCCGACTAGAGGTGGTGGATAGAGTAGGCAAATGTGGTTTTCAGTTTAGTAGGGGTGGTTCTCATTCGGGCTGTGGTGGTGGTCGCGGAAGTTCTCAAGCCAAGGGTGTCCGTACTTAGTTTTGTGTCATTCATAGGTTATGCGGTGACTAAAAATTTCATATGGTATATCCCAAGAAGATTGAGGTGGTCCGTGATTGGGTCATACCTACTTTAGTTATCGAGATTCGGAGTTTCATTGACCTCTTCAGTTATTATCAGCTATTTATGGAGTGGTTTTCATCTATTATGTATCATTTGCCTTATTGACTCAAAAAAATATACCCTTTCAATGGTCGGATGAATGTGAGGTGGGCTATCAAAAGCTCAAGCCTTTGTTGACTACAACTCCGATCTTGACTCTTCTCGTGGAGGGAGAGGGCTTTACTGTGTATTGTGATGCTTCACGTATTGGTCTTGGTTGCATATTGATGCAAAAAGGGAAAGTTATAGCCTGTGCTTCGAGGTAATTGAAGGTTCATGAGAAAAATTACCCCACTCATGATTTGGAGTTGGTGGAAGTAGTGTTTGCTTTGAAGATTTAGAGACACTACCTTTATGGTGTCCATTGTGAAGTGTACATGAATCATAAGAGTCTTTAGAATATGTTTAATTAGAGAGATCTTAATTTGTGGCAGTGGAGGTGGTTAGAGATGCTTAAGAATTATTACATATCAATTCTCTATCATCCGGGAAAGGCCAATATAGTGGCGGATGCCTTGAATTAAAAGGCGGTGAGTATGGGTAGCCTAGAATATTTATAGGTTGGGGAGCGACCTTTGGCTATGGAGGTGCAGTCTTTGACAAATACGTTGGTGAGACTTGATATTAATAATCCTGTCAAAGTTTTCACTTATGTTGAGTCGCAGTCTTCTGTATTAGAGTAGATTAGGGCTTGACAATTTGATGATACTAAGTTATGCAAGATTCAGGACAAGGTATTGAAAGGAAAAGCCAATGAGGCAATTCTTGATAGTGAGGGTGTATTGCGTATTAAGGGTCGTATATGTGTTCTTTAGGATAAGGATTTGATCCAGTTGATATTGGAGAAGGCTCATAGTTTGAGGTATTCCATTCATCCAGGGACTACAAAGATGTATCGGGATTTGAAAAAATACTATTAGTGGTGTAGTATGAAGAGGGACATCGTGGAGTTTGTGTTCAAGTGTTTGAATTATCAACAAGTAAAGTAGGAGCACCAAAAGTGGGAGCCGATTGCTATGGACTTTATGATAGGGTCACCATAAACTTTGGGAAATTTTGATGCCATTTGGGTGATTATAGATCGGTTGACGAAGTCGGCTCACTTTATACCCATTCAGACTACTTATAATTCAAAGAAGTTTGCTAGAATCTACATCCATGAGATAGTTTGATTGCATAAAGTGCTCATTTTTATCATTTAGGATCGTGGCACGCATTTTACATCCCACTTCTAGAGATCTATGCAGAAGGAGTTGGGTACTCGGGTGGAGCTTAGTACATCAATTCACCCTAAGACATATGGTTAGTCGGAGCAGACTATTCAGGTCCTTGAAGAAATATTACAGGCTTGTGTAATTGATTTTGATGGTTATTGGGATCAATTTTTACCTTTGGCGGAGTTTTCTTGCAATAACAGTTATCATTCTAGCATTGATATGGCACTATTTGAGGCATTGTATGGTAGGATGTGTCGTTCTCCTATTGGTTAGTTTGTTGCATTTAAGGTTAGGCCTTGTGGTACAGATTTGTTAGGTGACTCCTTAGATAAGGTCAAGCTTATCCAAGACAGGCTTCTCACAACTCAGAGTCAGCAAAAGAGTTATGCGGACCGAAAGGTTTGTGATTTAGAGTTCATGGTTAATGAACAAGTTCTGTTGAAGGTTTCACCCATGAAGGGTGTGATGAGGTTCGGGAAGAGGGGTGAGTTGAGCCCCAACTGCACTAGTCATTTTGAGATTATGCTGCATATATGTGAGGTAGCCTATGAGTTGGCTTTGCCTCTAAGATTATCGGGTGTTCACCCTGTGTTTTATAATCCATGCTCAAGAAGTATTATTTGGATGGTTCTCATATAATTTCGTGGCATTCGGTATTGCTTGATCAGAATTAGACTTATAAGGAGGAGCCGATTACTATACTTGATAGGCAAAGTCAGAAGTTGAGATCAAAAGAGATAGTCCAGTGGAGGCATCGTCCAGTCGAGGTGGCTACCTAAGAGACTAAGATGGACATGCAGACTAGATATCCTCAACCTTTTAAAGATTCAGATACTTATTTTCTCTTTCATGTTCAATAATGAATATTAAGTGGTAGATGATGTAACGACCCGTTAGGTCATTCTGACTATTTTGCTTATTTTATTAGAAATACCCTTTCCCCTAGCCTTTTTGTGGTGATTTTGATGAGTGGCGTGATTCCCAAGGCAATCAGATGAGAATAACAGAAGAAAATCCATGTTTTGAATTTAGGAAGTTTCATCTTTGAAAAGTTTGACTATGAATTGACTTTTGAATAAATACATCCAGAATCAAATTCTAATGATTTCATCAGCTCCAAAACATTACTTTTGACTTAGGTGGACTGTTGGAATGGGTCCCAAATGATTTGAGTGCGTTTCGGGCTAGTTTTCTGGAAATTGGAAAGTCTTAAGTTAAGGAATAAGCTTTAGTTGACTAAAGTCAACATTGAGGGCATTTGAGTCTTTTTTGAAGTTTTGTCAATTCTATCAGGTCATCTAGTCGAGTCTTTGGTTTGGTTCTAAAGGAACTCGAGAGTATTTCGGGCGTTGGGTTGAAATTCTAAGTCTTAAAAAATTTAATATGGGTTTTAGTTGAATATTTAGTCAAGATGACCTCATAAGACGATGCTAAATGAGCGAGTGAGTTCTCGCCCGCATAACTTTTGAGTTTTAGAAGGTTCGTAGCATGTTTTATATTTAAGATGCATATTTGGTTTGTGTCCTGTGGGTCCTAGATGAGTTTCGAAGGTATATTCCGAGTTTAGAAACACTAGATTTTTTTGATGTTCAGTTACTGAAGTTCTTCTTCGCAATCGCGAGATACCTGTCGCCATCACAGTGTGTCTCGTAGTCCTTAATCGTGATTGGGATAGGCCTATAACATTTGCGAAGGCCATCGCGTGGGCTGGGTTAGGGCAGTGCTCCGCGATTATGAGATTGGGGCTGGCGATCATGAAAGGTGTGTCTGTCTAGCGAATTAAAATCTCAAAAATGCCATTTTGAGTCCCATTTTCATATTTTGAGCTATGGACATCGGATTGAGAAGATTTTTAGAGGATTTACAAGGTTCATCAAGTGGTAAGATTTTAACTCCCTTTTTACATTCATGTCATTAATTAGTAGGAATTTCCATGTTAGAATCCATATTTTGGATTGAGAATTTGGGGAAATAAATCTTAAGCTTGAAAAATAAAATTTCTTCATTTGAGCATGATTTTAAGGTTTAAAATGATGATATTTCATATCTAGGATCCATAAAGGTTGGGTAAACTAATTTTGGAATAAATTTCTTATTTTGCTCTTCGAAGCTCGGGATCCTATTTTGGGTAACTTTTTAGGTCCGAATGCTTATTATAGCAATATGGATATCATTAGACTCGTGTGTTAACATATAATCTATATTTGAATAGATTGTCACATTTCGGAGGCATTGCAAAAGGGTAAAGATATATTGAGACTCTCAGGCTTCTAATCTAGACAAGTTGAGATCTTGTACCTTATCTTAATCGTTATTGTTGGTCTAATGATATCATTAAGAAGGGGTAATGGAGTTTAAAATGGGGTCTTGATACTTGTGAGGTGATGAGCACTCGTATCGAGTACCAGTGACATGTTATGGGTACTTGTGCTTTGAATTACTTAGTGAATGCCCTACATAGGGCACTAGCTGATAAAATAGTATGATCTTTTGGATCCATGATTGGTTCCCGTACTTTCCGCAATATTATTACCTATCTATGTGATATGTGACTTTGTGTCTTCATCATCCCTTTATACTTGTTTAAAAGTGGAAAAGAAGCTAAAGATCAAGTCTTTATTGAACAACTGACTAAAGTTAGAACCTTTATTGCATATACGTGCTTCTTGTTATTGTGCATGTCATATTTATGCTCCATATTGTATAAACCTGTGTAGCAATCGACGAGTATAATATATGTGTGGTTAGAAATAGGTATTGTGTGAGCATGTTGTGTGGTTATACTTAGGTATTGTGTGAGCTTGAGTTATATATGGACCTCACGAGTCCCCCATAGGTCACGATTCATTAATATTCAAACGTGTGTGTACTGGTAGGGGGAAAGAAGACCTTTCATATTCATTGTATATCATATCATTATATTTATAATCTTGATTGGTGTTTACACTGTTGGTTGTCATCCTGTGACTTGATTATGTAACCACTTGATTGATTGATGGACTTGTAATGACCCGTTCGGTTGTTTTTGCTATTTTGCATATTTTCCTGAAAATATCCTTTCCCCTAGCCTTGATATGGTAATTTTGAGGTGCGGGGATGGGTGATACGATTCTCGAGAAAATTGGATGAGAATAATGAGAGAAAACTGAAGTTTTGAGTTTTAGAAGTTCCATGTTTGGAAGTTTGACTAAGAGTTGATCTTTGAATAAATGCGTGTGAAATCGAGTTCCGAAGGTTCTATCAAGTCAGGAACATGATTTATGACTTAGGTGGACTATTGGAATGAGTCCCGAGTGATTTGAATGCAATTCGATAAGTTTGTAGAAATTGGAAAGGCTTTATGAAATAATCTTAAGTTGACTAAAGTCAATATTGAGCGTATTTGAGTCTTTTTCAAAGTTTTGTCAATTCCATCAGGTCCGAAATGTCTAATATGGTAGAGTCGAGTGGTTATTTCTGTTCTCGAGGCACTCGGATGTATTTTGGGCATTTGGTTGAAATTCTTGAATTTTAAAAGATTAAGAGTTAACTTGGGACAACATTTGGTCAACACGACCTCGTATGACGATTACGAGTGCGCGAGCAGATTTGTTGCGTATTTTAGGAGTGGTTTGCATATTAGATTTGTGTTCATATGGTTCCGAGTGAGTTTCAGGTGTTAAAGCGAAGTTTTGAGTAGAGCTGAAAAATTCTAATATCTGGTGTGAGCGCAATCGAGCACAAGGAGCGCAATCACGCAAGAGGAGGAGTAGCTGGGCAGTGCTATCGAGCGGGGCGATCAAGATCGTGCAAGAGGAAGGTTGGTTGGTCAGCACTATCGCGCACAGAGCAACACCATTGGCATTGAAGGATTTTCTCCAAGTCGACCGTGATCGCGTAGGCCCACCACGATCATGCTAAGCAGGCTTCAGTGATTAAAAATGAGCATAATCGGGATTTTTGGTCATTTTCACCATTGTTAGAGTTAGAGCTCCGTTTTGGGCGATTTCAGGTGTTATTTGAAGGATTCTTCGCGTGGGTAAATTCCTAATCTCCATTTTATCATTATACTTATGATTGTTAAGGAATTTCATCTTTGGAATTGTGATTTGAGACTTGAAATTGGGGATTAAAAAACCCTAGGTTGAAAATGGAGATTTCTTCAAATAAATCTTGGATTTGATGTTGGATTGAGTTAATTTTTGATATCTAGACTCCATAGATGCTGGGTAAACTGATTCTGAAATAAATTTCCAATTTTGCCCTTTGAGTATCGATGTCTTATTTTTTGGTTACTTTTTGGATTCGAATGTTCTATATAGCAGTATGGGTGTCGATGGACTCGTGTGTTGATTTATTTTCCATATTTGATTAGATTTGGACATTTTGGAGGCGTTACGAAAAGACAAAGCTTCCTTGTGGCTATGAGACTCATATTTCAGGCAAGTTGAGATCTTGTACCTTACTTCAGTGTCATGGTTGGTTTAAATAAATTAATTGAAGATGGGAGTAATTGGGTCCCGATACTTGTGAGGTGATAAACACTCGTATCGGGTATGGATGCCATATTATGGATATTTGTGAGTGGGACATGAAGTCGGTACTTTCTGCGATATTATTATCTGTCTGTGTGCTATGTGATGGTGTGTCCCCTTTCATCCCATCATACTTGTTTAAAATGAAAAGAAGCTAAATATTGAGTTTTTATCATATAAATGACTAAGTTATAACATGTGTGGCCTATAATTGCTTCTTGTTGTTGAGCATACTATATTCATGCTTCATACTATAATAACTTGTGGCCTATAATTTCTTCTCATTGTTATGCATATCATAATTACACTTCATAGCGTATAAACATGTGTGGCAATAGACGAGTATAAAAGCTGTGTGATTATACTTAGGTATTGTGTGAGAGTATTAGATATTGTGTGAGCCTACTGTGTGATTATACTTAGGTACTTTATGGGCCTGCTATTTAAGCATACATAAGTACTGTGTGAGCCTACTCTGTGATTATACTTAGGTATTGTGTGTGAGCCTAAGTGGTATATAGACCTCGCTAGTCCCTCGTGTGTCACGATTCGTTGACATTCGAACGCGTGTATACCGGTGATGAGAAACAAAGGCATTGCCTTACAAAACATCTACATTTCATATTATTTACTCATTCTTTCTTTATTGTTTGTTTGCCTAAATTGCGTACTTAGCTATTTGAGTGTTCATGAGTAGTGAGATTCTTATGCTTAGGCTTAAATATTGGATTGATTAGACTCTATTGATATGAATCGTGAATACCTTATTAGGCTTGGGGAACTAGATGATATAACGCTTAGACTCTTGGTTTGCGTGAATTCTGATAATGTATCTTTGTAGAAAATTGATGACGATCCATCCAATTTTTGGGCCAATTCCCCCTTCGTACTACCAAAAAAGGAAGAAGGTGTTCAAAAGGCATTAGTGGACTTCAAAGAGTTAGCCTGCTCAAAGTGTGAACATTTTTTGTAAGCCAAAAGTGAACTTTAGGTAAGTAAGTAGTCCCGTATTAAATTCGGAAAACGAAAGGGCATATTTATTATTAATATAAGGAAAAGGTAATTGTATGGGTCTTTTCTTCGAGAACAATCATATTAGCGCCTTCGTAGCCTGCCTTTCCATTTTCCGAGTGCAGTTCCTTCTCGAGCCTTTTCTTTATGACTCCTACCGAAGCAAGCGTCTCAAGTGCTGACCCTTTTTCCCCCCTTTGGTGAGCTGGCCTTCTTGTGTCACTAGTGATGTCAAACCTCTTTCTTGTGTGGAAGTAGTAATTGATAGGCTAGCCCCCGTCTCCGTTTAAGATAGGGTCGGTCGACGATACTGCTGAGTATCCGTTGTTTTTGTACTCACGCTATACTTATTGCACCTTTTCGTGTGCATGTTCTGTTCCTAGATCTAGTGGAGTTGCGACTATCCAGTCATTGTGAAGCTATTTTGAAAGATTCGGGGTGAGCTACATGGTAGATCTGTGGCACCGAATCCTTCTTCTTTACTTCTTAATTATGTCTTCTCATTTTTGGATAATTATGTATTTAGGGATATATTTCCAACCTCTATTCCATAGATAGTTCTTGTATAAGTGACACCAGTCTTGGGAGTTTGTAATATTTTCGTATTATTTATACTATGAGATTTCATAAGACTTAAAATTGAGTTACTTAACAATTTCCGCTCTGTATTTTTCTATTTAATTCCTGTTGGATGGTTGTGGTTGGCTTACTGATCCTTGGGGTTAGTGTCATCACGACTTTGTGATTTTGGGTCGTGACACGACTAGACGCTATAACCTAGGATTGAACTCCTTAAATGAGTATATCTGTAATGTGGTTATTGTGATGGATTATTTGGCAGTTGGTGTAGTTTATAATAGGATCGGTCGACAATGCTATTGAGTACACGTAGTTTCTCATACTCACTCTACATTTGTTGCACCTTTTTTGTATGTAGGTTCCTTCCCTAGTATCAGTGAGGCGCGCGGTTACTCGTCCCGTTGGGTAGTTATGCCTGGATTATTCGGGGTGAGCCCCTAGAGATTCATGGCACCAGATCTTCCTCTTATTATTTACTTTTTGTCCTTCCATTCCGACAGCTTTTGAGTATTTACGGGACATATGTATTCTCAGAGTTGTATTACTCATTAGTGAGTTCTTGTACTGTAAAACCGATTTTGGGAGATTTTGTACTTAGTATTTTGGCTATTCTATGAATATTATTAAAGATTTAAAAGTTGTCTTCCATTATTATTTTTCCGCTTTTTTTTTTTTTTATTGTTTTGGGCAACGATTGGCTAACCGACTCGTGAGAGTTGGTGTCATTATGACCCTCGATTTTGAATCTTGACGTTTAGCGGTGACATGAAGTTCGCAAGTATACAATTTTATATAACAGAGAGGAAAAGATTAGGCAAAATTATTTTAAATGTTCAATAACTTACTAATAAAAATAAGAAAAATTATTTAAGTATTCAATAACTTACTAATAGTACTTCCTATTGGTAAGTGGACAAATGTAGGTAACAAATAGAATAATAGGAATTTAGATGTTGATGTCTCATATTGCTCAAGGTTATTACAACAAATCGCTAAGACTGTTTTGATATAACTGAATATAGAAAAGATTATCTTGAAAAAATATATATTTTCTAGATCATTTTCAAATTTAAGTAATAACACAAAGTGGAGGATATGATAGGGAAATAGTGATTTTATGACTCATTTGAATGCTAATAGTTGATGTTAATAATAATATGTAAGTATTGATTGTAACAATTGAAATAGAGTAACGCGCTCAGATCCCATAAGTGATACAAGCCATTTTTGTTTATAATTAAAAGTGTTTCCTTGGAAAATAATTTAGGTAACTAAACACTACAAATGATTTTATCAAGAAAACACTATCCCTCCATACTAAATCCATAACAGGAAAATAAATAAAATACAAAAGTACACCCTGTCTTGATTCAAGAAATACAAAAAACAAAGTAAATAGGTCAAATAAAAACTATTTGTATAGTCAACACTAAATATCCAGACTAGCCAGTAGAGATATTATATAACAGGCTTCAAAAATATAGGATACTCTACCAAAAGAGTTAAAATTTTCACGAATAAATTCAGACATTTTATTACATTTTTTTCATTTCTTATATCTCTTCCTTGTTATGTCTGAAGAGAATTCTCAAACTGTTGAAGAAACAAATAGTTCAATGACAACTCCTTATTATGATATGACTAAAGAAGTTTGTGTGATGGTCGTTGATCATGATAAAAAGTTTGTTACTCAGATGGTTGATTTGCTAAAGTCTCATGAATATAAAGGTAAAAATTAACATCTCTAAAAGAAATAGAACTAAATTCTGTGTGATTTATATATATATCTGAGATTTAATTGATATATGATACTTGTTGTCTCTTTTTTATTTAACATCAATCTATTTTTGGATTTCATTTATCTTTTAAATCTTGAATTTCCTTTCCTTGTCATCATAACACTATATCTATATTTGTTTATGTTGTTTTACATTTTACAAGCTAATAAATGAGTTTTTTGTGGTTATAAAGAATCAAATTTGATTCTCTACTTTTGGTTCTTGCTATATGCATGTCATATAAGCGATTAGTTCTCCATCGAGATGTATATGATTTTCTTTAAGGGTCGATAGTTTTATGTTAATCTCTGTCTTGTTCCAATTTGACATAGTTTTATGTGAATTGTAATTTTTTAATCAACTTATATATGTATTTTACACTTAAGATTCTTTTGCAGAAAAGGGGAAAATTGTTCTTTGTCAATTGACCTAGAGTGACATAGAGTTGGAGGAGAGAATTAATTAAATTCATCAAAAATAATTTTGAAGGTGTAGATCTTTAATGTTTACAATCTATAGTCTTAGAATAAAATATATTATTTGGGTGGTGGAGGCACAAGATTGTCCAAATCTATCTATCATTTTAGAAGAAAAAAAATTAGTATAGTGGTGGAGGCACAAGATTAGGGTAACGGGAGGGAAAAAAAGAGCAAAAAAATGACATGATAAGAGCTGATCTGGTTATCTTTATTATTGACCTTGAGATAATTTTTTTGTCTTTTATTGAATGTAGACAATAAAATAGAAGAGACCTGATTTTCATTAAAAAAACATTTTTCCTTTCATTTGTTTTGTTTAATTAAAAATTGCCAAATTGATTTATTTGGAGGTTTTTTATTTCTTTGTAATTTATCAAAAAAGAAAAAGAAATTTTTACTAATTTTTTTGTTAATATACACCTGTTATTCCATCCTTTTCGCTACATGAGCGCCTTTGATTTTAAAATGTTTAAATTTAAGTAAGTTTAATTCTTCAACTACTATTATTTTAGGTAATTGTTTTTTCAAGCATATATATTTTTTCAGTTTGCGGATCTATATTCTTTAAAGATTTATGATTTTTTTGTCAGCTTATGATCTTATAATCATTTGTATTTATGTTGTCGCATTTAAGATATTTTTAATTCAATTAAATGATGATATAATAATATATGAGACATATAATGACAAGTGAATTTGATAGAACTTTCTA
The DNA here is from genome assembly GCA_034509755.1 of Anisodus tanguticus. Classification (NCBI taxonomy): domain Eukaryota; kingdom Viridiplantae; phylum Streptophyta; class Magnoliopsida; order Solanales; family Solanaceae; genus Anisodus; species Anisodus tanguticus. The sequence continues at coordinate 24,329,814 of CM067545.1, forward strand.
TTAATATCTTCATATTTAATTGAAATAATTATATTACTGATGTCAAGACTTAAAAGATCATTGATAGGACAATAGACAAGTCAAACGAGAATGATTAAAATTTGTTGATAAATCAGAATGAATAAATTTTGTTGTTAAATCTGTTTTTCTATCTTTATTAAATCTTCTAAACTTATTAGTTGCATTTGCATATTCATGAAATAAGATTATATCAAAACATGATAATACCCCTATTAAGTGATTATTTGTTTTCAACAAGTCATATAAATAAACTGGAATAGATTCTTTAATGATATATTCCTATATATAATATTCACTATTTTATATAATCCTATTATTCATCCTAAACAATATATGACCTTTTTATGTGAACCTTAACATTGCTCACATTGATTACAATATAAGTTGATTGACATGTGCAATTGCATCTACTAAAGTATAGCAATATAACATGAAAATTAATAATTGAATTTATGTGTGAAACAAACATACCCTTTTTAACAACAAATAACCATATTTTGAGATATACAATTTTGTGTATAATATATTTTTTCCGTTGTTCTTTGGTACAGTTACGACGGTTGACATGGCTTCCTCAGCAATGTCAATTCTCTCCAAAGGAAAGGAAAAAATTGATGTGATGATAATCAATGTCCATTCACTTGATTCGCTTTCTTTTCAACTTTTGGATCAAACTGTGGCCATGGGTATCGTTTCACTCTGTGAGTATTTATTTTACTCTTCCATTTATGACATGAAAAACACAATTATTTTAATTAATACACTACAAAAATAATTAGCCACAAAATTCGTCATTAATCTATCTTTAAATAGTCTGTAGCTAAACGAAATCTTTATAATATGTTATTAAATAGGACTAGCGACAGATTTTTGTTGTTTAGACAGAGAAATTGTTCGTTGTTATTCATATTTCTTAATATACGATAAAAAGTTATTTTATAACATTATTATTGTGATTAAATAAATGAATGAATATACATGAAATTAACTAGCCACGTATGTCTACAATATAACATGTATATTGTTGTTTATAGGGGATAAAGTTAGTTGTTTTAATTACTACACTACAAAAAAAATTAACTCTGAAATTTGTCATTAAATATCCTGTAACTAACATGATATATTAATAATTTATTGTTAAATAAGATTAGTGATGAATTTTTATTATTCAAGGACAAAAGTTATTCGTTGCTAATCCTATTCTTCTTTTTGTTATAGTGATATGATAAACGATTGTTTTGTAATAATAATACTATTAATCGATAAAATTTAGTGATTATACATGAAATTAACTATACACATAATATTTACATTAATATAATTCAATTCTAATGGCTAGCTTTTCGAAATAATTATGCAGTTGTATGTGATGAACATGATGCGTTCTTAGCAAAGAAGGCTTTCAGTAATGGAGCTTACCTTTATCTGAAAAAGCCACTCGACGAGAAAATTGTAAAATACTTGTGGCAATTTGTATTGAGGGAAAAATTACAAAGAGAGAAGGTGAGAGAAGAATTAGAAGAAAATGAAGATCAAGTGAATGCTGATGATATTGATAACAATAATATTGTTGGAGATGAAGAACAAGCTAGAGAGAAGAATATATCTAATACTGAGGAACAAGGCAACAATATTCATGAGGCTGAAAATGATATAGTATCAAATGAAAAATACAAACTAAGGAGGAAGAGAGGTAGAAAAAACACAAAAGAGATTAGTGAAGGAGATAGCCAGAGCAGTGCTAATAAGATTGTTAGGAAAAAGGTATGCACAAAATGGACTTTGGATCTTCATGCCAAATTCATGAAAGCTGTGCAACAACTTGGTGAAGGAAGTAAGTTTGTTTTACATAATTAATTTTCTCTACAATATTAATTATATGGAGCGATAAGGTGAGTATATAGCCAATGTTAACTTGTTTGAGATTAAGGGGTACTAATTATTGTATTTGCATAAACTGCTTGATCGAGGACTACTGTTATAGTGATTAAAATGAAATTACAATTCATATGAAACATGTAGGATGCTACCCCAAAGATATTCGTGAGGCGATGAATGTACCTGATGTTACCAGGATGCAAATTGCTAGCCATCTTCAGGTACATTCTTTTAAAAAATCAAGTGGTAAATTATGTATAATTTGTATGTGTTTGGTACGGAAAAGTATTTTGCAGAAAAAATATTTTTCATAAAGCTATTTTCTCGTATTTAGTTACTAGAAATGTTTCTCTTGGAAATATTTTTCTTCAAACACTTGTGAGAGAAGTCATTTTTTCTACATCTATCTTAATTGTAATTTTATATCAAAACAATATTATATCACTTCCACCAATAAGTATTTTGACAGTATTATCAACCTTTAGTGCTTAAAAGTTTTATCAAAATACTCATTAATTGAGGATTAGCGACAGACTTTTGCTGCATATTTAGTGACAGACGTTATTTGTTGCTAATATCTATTTTTTTGTAGTGACTATTCAATAAAACAATATTATTATCTATCTTTAATTCATATTGATTCAAAAGATTTTTATCGTTCACCAATTACCAAACGTCAAAAATAGTTTTTATTAAAAATGACTTATGTCGTTTTAAACACCTAAATCAACGATTTCAGATGATAAATACATCCATGGTCCAACTCTCCTTTCAATTTTTTTCTTCTACCACCTCTCAGAAATGTCGTAACAATAATTGGAGAGCTCCAAGAGAGCGAAAATCTATTCGTCGCCGATCAGGTCAAGGATCATCAAGTGGTTCTCAACAAAGAAGTAGCCACAGAAATTTTGGGGTAATGCCTAGTCTTCAAACAAATGATCCAAATTTACAACAGCAACAACATAATCCAGATCAAACCCAGAGAGGCCTTGAGTTTTCATCTTCACCAAATACCAATAACATTTTTTCTAGAGAAGAGATTTCAGCTCAACAACAGCTCTATCACCCACAAATTCAGATTCAATCCCACTATCTTAGCATTGACAACCCATTAAATAACCCATTTTTGTCGGCCCAAAGTAATGTTGGTGGTGAGCCACAAAAACAATATGGACCATTATTTGGAATGCTGGTTTCACAAGAATTTCAAGGCCCAATTATTGAAAGCACAAATTATAGTCCTGGGTTGGCGTTTAGCGGTGGGGATCATCATACTCAAAATGACTACAACTTGGATCTCAATGTGGCACATGTAACAACATATACAGGTAGCACAATAATGTCTGGTACAACAAATGCTAATTTCCAGCAATATATTGGTGAACCAAACATGCCTGATGCAAGCAATATTATAGCGACATCACATGAGATTGATAATGAAGGAAGTGATTTAAATGAGAGGGAAGATTATGATGTGTATTTCAATTTCAATAATATGGATTATCCCTTCCAGAATCTTGAACCTCCAACTGCTAACCTACCTAATGAACATGACAATGAATTTGATCAAGTTTACTTTGATGATCAGGTTAGTGCTTCTATCTAATTTTGCTTATTTCGTAAGACTACTCCTTATTTATTTAAAATATTAGCTTAATATGATGGAAGTCATTTTTCAAAAATACTTTTCGAAAAAAAGGCACATATATTGTTGAAAACTACAATTTCTAAACAAATTAATTTTTTCCAGTGTTTTTTTGTAGGATGATAGATATTAACAGACAAAAAATTATATTGATTGATAAAAATCTTGTCAATTGTTTGGTTATCGGGATTAGAATATTAACTTTGGTATAAAATTTGATATTACATTTGGTCCGTGTTTGATTATTCGTATTAGCTAATATCAGAATAAATTTTAAATTAAGTTTTTTGTATTACATATTCATATAGGACGTGTGAATAAATCCCATTTTCCAGTGTATGGCGAATATATATATATATATATATATATTTTAGGCAAATGTTAGTTTCTTTCACAATTCTCTCAATTCTTTACTTCATATGACTGTCCTAAGTCTTCACCAATATATATATATATATATATATATATATTTATTGGTGAAGACTTAGGACAGTCATATGAAGTAAAGAATTGAGAGAATTGTGAAAGAAACAACATTTGCCTAAAAGTGAAAGAAGTCATTTTGCTCCCTTTGGTGATTTTTTCATAAAACATATTTTTTTTGACAACTCAATACTGATTTATCTTTCAAGAAATTTTTTAAATCATACTGAACACACCTGTAATCTCCTACATCTTTTTCCTTAACATAACATATGCAGGTCGAATCGACTCCGAGTGTCCAATTTTCACGAGTGGAAATTTTTTCTGACAAATCATAAACATGATGATCCAATGCTGTCGGAGACTACCAATGACAACTCTCATGGGTTCTTTGTAGTGACAAAGTTGTCTTCTCAAGTGAAAATTGCTATCTTTTATTTTTCTGAAGACTATTTTGTTTCATATGACTTGGATTGGTGGAACTAAAGATATTTAAATTTTTTTCATTTCGAACTAATGGTCGGTATTTAACTACAGGATTTTGTTATTTTCTTGACTTGGGATTATAATTTTGTTTTGTATCACATTAATCATTATGGCATTACAAGCCTTTCAGTTGACTAATTATATATTATGGAATAGATTCTTTGTGGGATTATGTAATGACTCGTTTGATCGTTATTGCATTTTGACCCATTTGCCCCGTTAACCCATCCCCGAGCTTTGTTAGTATGATTTTTAACCCGCACAGATGGATGACATGGTTCCCGAGGTAATCGGGCGAGTTTCATGGTGACTTATGAAATTAGAATCTTAAAGTGAAAAATCATTGACTGATAGTTGACTTTTGAGTAAACGGACCTTTTACGGGAATTCGTCGACTCTGAGAGGTTTGGAGGGTCGATTATGACTTGGTGGGACGTTTAGTTTCATTCCCGAGGCATTCGAGAGCGTTTTAGATTATTGGTTGGAAAGTTGGTTTTTTTCTTTTGGCCATTGGGTTTTGACTCGGTCAAATAGACATCCGTTAGAAATTTCGAGACTATGAGTGAGTCTGTAGCAACTATTTTTGTATGTTTACATGTCTAGTTTGCATCTGGAAGGTCTCAGGTGATTGTCTGGTTTTGGAAAGAAGTTAGGGGAAAACCAGCAAATAGTTGGTGTCTGATATCTACCTGGGGTGAGCCATCGTCCTCTCTAGTGAATGGTACTCCACTGGAGCAGATGCGCTATGGCGGGATGAGCATCGCGCGGAGCGGTTCCGCTATAGCGGACCCCTTACCGCTGCAGCGGAAAACACAAAAATAGATTCTATTTTATGTTAAGTTAAACCCTTCATTTCCCATTCCCAAAATTATTTCTCCAAAATGTCTCAAGGGTGATTTGAAGTGTTCTGAGGTGATTCTCCTTGGGGTAAGTCTCTTCAACCTTGCTATCCTTTATTTACCTTTCCTAAGCTTGAATTTATGGTGAAAATCTAGAAAACTACTTGAAAAAGATGAGTCTCTACCTACATAGTGTTTATTGAATCTTAAGCATTGAATGTGAGATAAATTGATAGGTTTGACTAATCTAAGTATGGAATTTGATGAATTAGTAACCAATAGGCTTAAATTTTCCATTATAGTTGAAGGATTGAAAAGTTGAAAGTTAGGGTTTATACCCAAATAAGGGGTTTTGACTTGAATAATGAAATCAATACTTGAGATAATTTAAAAATTGGTGAGGAGAATTGAACTTCTAGGACGTTGGGTTACCTATTCCATCTTTGAAATACTCATTTTACCCTTATAGGCAAGTTTTCCCCTTTTTCCTCAGTTGATTTTTATTCGAACGAATGTATTACAATATGAGTACTGTTGTTTCCCATTTCTAACTTAGATTAATGACTAGACTATGAGTATTTAGAGGCTCTCTAAAAAGGCAAGGCGAATGTGTGATTGTTCGTGGCACCCGATTGGCTACCAGGTAGGTTACGACTTACCTTATGATTAGACTTCGGTTAGCGAAGCATATGTAGCGTTAGTGATTGTTGGAGAAATCATATTATGCCTTCAGATATGACGTTGGGATGGAATACTTAGGTTGGTATTGTTGTTGGATTGTGGTTTGTTGCCTTATTTGATATAGTGGCTCATCGCCACTTGTATGATACTAGACTTGACTGTATATAGAGGAAGGGTTGATTCATTCTTGACATGATGTTATTTGTCCATGCGTGGCCCGATTGACTTGATATTTTCCCATTGGTGTTGATATATTCTCATTTGCATTTGATATCATTCATATATTCATGATCATACGTTTGGATCAGGTTGCGCACCGCAATATATATATATATATATATATATATTAGACCGAGTTGCATTGGGTCATACATTCCGCAAAATATGCATATATTGGACTTGGTTGTCGGTTCCGCAACATATACTTATATTGGATCGGGCTGTGCATCACAACAGGTACATGGACTTCACGTGTCTCCCATGGGTCATGACTATCGAGGTGTAGAGGTATTCCACCCGGAGCATGTGTGTATCATTGCATAGCATATGTATTCATATTCACATATTCATACTTATTGAATTCGGACTTGTATTTGTAGTTGTGATGCTATTCTTAAACTGTATAATATTTATTTTTTATTGTAAGTATGTCTATCTTTAAGTCTATTACTTTATATATGTTAACTAACGGTTGTCATCCTATGATACTTATCGGTAAATAGTGTTTATACTGATACTACCTTGCTGCATTCTTTTCTGAGTGCAAAGTACGTGACATAGTTCACTTCCTCTCCTCGTGACCGAGTCCCGAGGCTTTGCTGATGAGCATCTAGGGTGAGTATATGGACGGATCCGCATCCCAGATGTCTCTCTTATCTACTTGTATTATTTTGCTATTCCGAGATAGTATTTTACTTTGGAAACTATGTATTAGTATTAAGATTTGTAGTTATGTAGTAGTGGATCTTGTACGGCCTTAGACCAGATTCCTTGGGATTATTATATTACTTCCGCACTATTTCCTTATCTATCCTAGACTTATTATGTATATGTGATCGTTGAGTTCTACTTTATTTTTTATTGAGCAATGACTAAGGGACGAGCTCACCTACAAGGTGGGAAAAGGGGTACATGTCCGCGCGTTCCTCGATTTGGGACATGACAAGTTAGTATCATTGCCCTAGGTTACCTGGTCTATAAGTACAAGAGTATGTCTAGTATAGTCTTGCGGATCGGTACGATGAGCTTCGTACTTAGCTGCGAGAGGCTAAGGGATATTTAGGAAACTTGAATTTATTTCCTTCATTTCGTGCTACTTCATTCAAATTGGTATCTAGTCGAATCAAATTGGTATCTGAATATCCTTGTCTTAATCTCTCCCGGATTGTGGGAACTCATGCTTAAATTCTTATGCGAGCGGTTTTGTTATGACATGGCTTGGTATGGTACGCGATGTGTCATCCTGATTCAGACGCGTGACCAAGTTCAGTTTCTAGAGATGGCTTAAGGATTCAGTTATGTGGGGTTATAGTTAGACTCATTTATTATGGGGGTTCCCTTGAGAAATGGGAGAGATGATACAGAGGGTGAAATGATCTCTATGATTTCAGCATTGGAGTTTCTCAAAAGTCACAAAAGTGAATTTATGGCTTAATAAGAGTGATTTGTTCGATGATATGATTGGTTCGGGAAAAGTTTCAACTTCATCAAGGCATTATGATGGTGTGTATGGCACGAGTGTAGCAATAGCAGGTCAACGATTCATCAATGGCAGGGTATTAGATGTCGATATGCGGGGACAAGTATAAGTTCGGTAAGGATCATCGTATTTGGCAAAAGTATAGTGGCAGCGTGTAATAAAGATGAACAATTGGGAATAAGGACATAAAGGATGACTTTTGTGGAAACGTGTAGCGAAGTAAGACTTCTTAGGGTATATTGGTAAGAGTACTTTTTGTGGTATGAGATGGAGGCATAAGAATGAGAATTTTGGATAGATTAATCTCCGTTATTATGAAGGGAAAAATTGATATCTGACGTGTTTGACAGGATAAGGTTCCAATTGGTACGAGAGTGGATTTTGTATTTAGTTGTGAAAAGTTAAGTTGGACTTTGACGTAACTATATGGTAGTGGTTTGTGGGTTCTTCCAGGAAATTGGTTATCGATTCTAGATTGGAAAGCAAGGTTATTTGATGAGTGGAGACTTAAGATATAAAGTAGTTGTGGTCATGGTCCTTCAGTAAGGGGTATGTTTGTCGGGTCGTTGTGTTTAGAGGAATTATAAGGAGATCGTGGAATCAAGAGCTAGTTGATTTGAGGATTACGTTGCGAGCATACATGGTAGAATAAACATAAGGGTTCAGTATTGAGTTGGTAAGTTTGGTTATGTCGTGGGCCAATGGGAGCCAGTGGTTGACAATAAGAATGACCCTAGCGTTGGACAAGTGCGGAGTTTTAGAACACAAGGAGTTATCGGGTGTTGCATGTAATATTGGATTAGGGTTGAGAGTATGTACCTGTTGTGTAAGTTTCGACTAGTTCCTGCTACTACTGGTGTACTACTCGGTTGAGTTGACCTAATGAAAGGGATAATTGCGCGAATGATTAGAGGTGTTCTGGTTCAACAATTAGGAAGTTTAAAGTGGTAAATCAGTGATGAGGTTTGAATTAATTTGAGTTGTGGAGAACATTTTGGAAATCGAGTTAAGGAAATTTGAGCAAGGACACCTTGGTGGAGATAAGTGAGAGCATTAGTAGGACTGTGTATTTGATAAGCTAGATTTAGACAATAATTAGTTTTCGAGTTGAGTGAGGTAAGGGAACTCTAGGGTGTAGAGTGTGTGGCATACTACTATCTCCAGGATTGACTCGGTTAGTTTGCAAGACTTATGATTATGCAGTAAACTATTGAGTGAGTTCGAGTAATGGTTAAACGGTGGAAGTGATTGTGGTATCTCGCTTGCCCTTAGTCCGTCTAGCGACTTTCGGTTGGGATCCGCCCTGGGGGTTAGGTTAGACCGCTTGGGTTTTTTTTCATCTATCGAAGGCAGTCAACGTGTCAGCCATTCTGGACCCATCAGATCAGTTAACTAATTGAAATTGAGGAATTGAAAAGTCAAGAAAAGGTATAGTTGATCGAGAATCGGCAAGAATAAGGTACATCTTCAGGATTACTTGGGTCATTATGGATTGTGGTGTTATTGTCTCTCTTATTTCGGATGAGGTGTGATTATGGAGTACGCTTTAAGACGGAAGTATACAAAATGGACTAAGTGATGTGACAAATTTCCGTAAGGTTTTATGATTAACGACTAGTGAGAAGCAAATTTTAGGTAATGGACATGTTAAGACATATGGAGATGGCTTTTGTGGTACACAGTTAGGTAATTTTGTGTATTTGGATGAACATCGAGAATAATGAAGATTGCGATCATACGGTACAGTTTATCGGTACTAAGTTGACCACATGGATAGAATTCATCTTTTGATGTCGAGGTTGATAGACATGATTGATTATGCATGAGAAAAGATTAGAATTGGCCACCACAGATGTGTTATAAGACTGCGATTGGTTTCAAAAAGTTTAGAGTCAGTTCGAGTGACTATTGGTGGTATTCAGGGATGTGTGCATTCATTCCGAGTCCGAATTGTCTGATTAGAACCTAGTGGACCATGTTTATATTTCCAAAAGGACTTATAGGTTTCCTAGTAAATCCTCTTTACGGATTTGATGGGTTTCAGTTCAGATTTTCCGAGTTTATCAGAGTTTACGAGTAGACTTGATGATATTTAACCAAGGGAAGTCATTCGGACATTTATAATGGTTTATGTTGGTGCGTGGTAATGATTTGAGGAGGCACTATGGTTATGAGAAGTCTACAGAGTGGTCAGATGGTTCGTTACTCTCGATGAGGTAACCAGTGGGTATGCTTCCGGTATGATGATTCGAAGATTTAAGAAGGCTTAGGAATTGGGTTTTGGCTAAAGTAGTTTCAACATCGAGTTACGGAATTAACAGACTTGGAACTAGCGAAATTGGCTTTGAGCAAGATCAGTTTTGATGGAATTGCATAAAAATCTCAAATGGAGCAAGTATTATTTTCTAGCAAGAGTAAGTCATGGTCTCGGGTTTGTGGTGTGTGTTTATGTGTTTCTAAGAAATCGTGATGTGAAGACCAACTTTAGGAGGTGTATGAGAAGGGTTAGCAGAATCAGAACCTTTTACCGGTTCAGAATGGGTTATGGTTGTGTCTATATTTTAAGGATTGTGTGGTTTGGGAAAATATTTATGGGACCCATCAATCCCATTCATAGGTATGGTTTTATCGAATCAGAGAATTCCAGCGGAAACAATTCTTATACTCGGGGATCAGTTGTGAAAGAAATTTTGAGTATGAAAAATCGAATCTTGAGCTAAATTAAAGGAAGTTTTGACTGATAAGGTGAACAGGAAGTGATTGGCGTACTTCTGGCCTTAGAGGCTTCCGTGTGGTTATAATAAGATTCCTTGGTTACCGTTAGCTTTCATACTTTGTTTCTTCATTCGATGAATGTTTATTTAATTGGTATCTAATGTAATAACTTGTTTGATCCCCCATTGACTCATCCCCGAGCCCTGTTAGTATGATTATTGACCCGCGGGGATGGGCGACATGATTCTAGAGGTAATCAGGCATGTTTCATGGTGACTTATGAGAATTAGAACCTTATAGTGAAAACCTTGGACCGATAGTTGACTTTTGAGTAAATGAAACTTTTATGGGAATCCGTCGATTTCGAGAGTTCTGGAGGGTCGATTATGACTTGGTGAGATGTTCATATCGATTCCCTAGGCATTCGAGATCATTTTGGTTTATTGGTTGGAAAATTAGTTTCTTTCTTTTGGCCATTGGGTGTTGAGTCGGTCAAATAAACCTATTTGGAATTTTAAGACTATGAGTGAGTTTGTAGCGTGTTTTATGTATGTTTACATGTCTCGTTTGTTCGAGAGCATTTTGGTGATTGTTGTGTATTGGAAAGAAGTTAGGGAAAAACCAACAAATAGTTGGTGTCTGATATCTAGCTGGGGTGAGCCATCGCACGCCATAGCGGACCTGTCATAGCGAGGCCTGGTCCGTTGGCGTGGGTATTAAGGATTCTTATGAATCCCCTTTAGCGGATGGTACTCCGCTAAAGAGGATTGTCGCTATAGCGAGGCGGGCATTTTGGGAGCGGTTCTGCTGTAGCGGACCCCTTACCACTGCAGCGGAAATGCAAAAATAGATTCTATTTAATGTTAAGTTAAACCCTTCACTTCTCATTCCCAAAATTATATCTCCAAAGTGTCAAGGGCGATTTGAAGTGTTCTGAGTAGATTCTCCTCGAGGTAAGTCTCTTCAACCTTGCTATCCTTTATTTACCTTTCCTAAGCTTGAATATATGGTGGAAATCTAGAAATCTAGTTGAACAAGATGAGTCTCTACCTACATAGTGTTTATTGAATCTTAATCTTTGAATGTGAGATAATTGATGGGTTTGACTAATTTAAGTATGGAATTTGATGAATTAGTAACCAACATGCTTGAATCTTCCATTATAATTGAAGGATTGAAAGGTTGAAAGTTAGGGTTTATACCCAAATTGGGGTTTTTGAATTGAATGATGAAGTTGATAAATACTTGAACTAATTTAGAAATTGGGGAGGAGAATTAAACTTCTAGGACATTGGGTTACCTATTCCATCTTTGAAATACTCGATTTACCCTTTTGGGTCAGTTTTCCCTCTTTTCCTCTATTGATTTTGATTCAAACGAATGTATAGCAATATGGGTATCGTTGTTTCCCATTTCTAACTTATATTTTGATAATGACTAGACTTTGAGTATTTGGAGGCTCTCCGAAAAAGAAAGACAAAGGTGTAATTGTTCGTGGCTCCCGCTCGGCTACCAGGTAGATTACGATTTACCTTATGGTTAGACTTCGGTTAGCGAAGCATATGTAGAGTTAGTAATTGTTGGAGAAAACATGTTACAACTTCGGTTAGCGAAACATATGTAGAGTTAGTGGTTTGTTGCCTTATTTGATTTAGTGGCTCATCGCCACTTGTATGATACTAGACTTGACCGTATATAGAGGAAGGGTTGATTTATTCTTGACATGATGTTATGTGTCCATGCGTGGATTGACTTGATATTTTCCCGTTGGTGTTGATATATTCTCATTGGCATTTGATATCATTCATACATTCATGATCATATATTTGGATCGGGTTGCGCTCCACAACATATATACATATATTGGACCGAGTTGCACGTTTCACAACATATACATATATTGGACCGGGTCGCACGTTCCGCAATATATGCATATATTAGACCGAATTGCACGTTCCGCAACATATACTTATATTGGATCGGGCTATGCGGCACAACAGGTACATGGACTTCGTGGATCGCCAAGGATCATGACTATTGAGGCATAGAGGTATTTAGCCAGGAGCGTGTGTGTATCATTGCATTGCATATGCATTCATATTCACATATTCATACTTATTAGATTCATACTTGATATTTGTGATGTTATTCTTGGACCGTGTAATCTTTATATCTTGTGTGCATGCCTATCTTTCAGTCTCTTACTTTATATATGTTAACTAACTATTTTCGGCTTATGATACTTACCGGTAGATACTATTTGTACTGATACTACCTTGTTGCATTCTTTTATAAGTGCAGAGTACGTGACAGGGTCCACTTCCTCTCCTCGTGACTGTGTCCCGAGGCTTTGCTGACGAGCATCTAGGGTGAGCACATGGACGGATCCGCAGTCCAAATGTCTCTCTTATCTACTTGTGCTATTTTGCTATTCCAAGACAGTATTTTACTTTGCAAACTATGTATTAGTATTCAGACTTGTAGTTATGTAGTAGTGGCTCTTGTACGACCTTAAACCAGATTCCTTGGGATTGTTGTATCACTTCCGCACTATTTTCTTATCTATTCTAGACTTATTATGTAAATTTGATGGTTGAGTTCTTGTTTATTTTTGATCCAGCAGTGACTAAGGAACGAGTTCGCCTACCAGGTAAGAAAAGGAATAGATGCCCGCACGTTCCTCGATTTGGGACGTGACCGATTAAGCATAATATTTATGGGTTTATATATTTCATTTTAATTTCTTCGTTTGTTTTCTTATAATTCAGTGATATTCTTGGAACATGATTAGCACACCTTCCTAACGTGCGCTAACCTCCATTTTCAATGGAAAAATTGAGTCTAGGACAATTAAGGAAAGACAAAATTGTGACTTACATTATGCCTCAGAGTAAGAATGGCCTTGGAGAATCCATTGGTGTGGGGATCCCTATTACTGCAGTTGTACTTGCACACACCAATGGAACATTTACCGCTGGGATATGGACAACAATTCTTATGATGAAATAGATAGATCCAAAGTTGAAATCACCTTATACTCGCTTGAAATCAGTAGATCTGAGAATGAAGGGGGGTCCATTCACAGGTGAAAGCAACGACACTGAAGCTGAAATCAGTGAAATGTAATATAGATGCAACCTTGATGGAAGGGATCTAGCTCTACGGCACCAGTTGTGACAAGGATAGTAATAATTGAACAGGTTGTTCCAACTTAAGATAAGCAAGGTATAGCTCAAGGACAACTGAAGGAGAATGAGGAGGAGATAAGGAAAATCCAACTAAGAACTGGTCTGGACTATTTTCGCAGAAGCGAACTGCAATTTATGGTATGGCCCTCACATATATTCCTCCTACAGTGATAGATGAAAAACTTACTGTTACATTAGAGGCAAATGATCTGGCTGAACACACCAAGGAACACAGTAATGCTCTAATTCTATACACTATGAGTGATGTTCCTAATTTCAAATATCTGAGATCTTATATAGATAAAAGTTGGAACAGTATGGCTTCACAAGAGCTATCCTTACATGATGAGGGATACTATATAGTGAAATTGTAGAATATATAGGATAGGGATGAGTTTCTGTATTCATGACCGTATACACTGAAAAACATGCCATTATTTTTGGAAGTCTGATCCCCTGCATTTGACTTCCAACAAGAGTTTCCTCGAACTATACCCCTATGGGTAAGATTACCCAAGCTTCCCCTGAATTGCTGGGGTCATCTTACTCTGAGCAAAATAGCAAGTAGACTTGGCGATCCAATTTTCGCAGATGGATGCACAAAGAAACAAACTAGAATTTTTTATGCAAGAATTTTAGTTGATATAGATACTAATTAAGAATTGCCTAAGGAAGTTGAAATCATTGATCCCCCAGGAAGGATGTTCACACAATCAGATTGTACTATCCTAAATGCTTGCAACATGGTCACATATGTAGAGCCAGAGAAAACACTTCTACCTAGAGAAGATAATGGGAAGAAACCACAAAGGATTGTACATGTACAGAAACAGAAGGAAGTGCACAAGGGTACTTGGAAAATGGTGAAGAAATGGATTTGTAAACCTGCTACAGTTGAGGAATATAATGTGCCAATGTGAAAGATGTGGCTCAAACAGTGTCTAAACCTGCTACAAAGCAATTACCTGCAGCAAATCAGAAACAGGTGAATCCAACAACTACAGGTGCCAGTAGGTCTCCCAATCCAGTAGCTCAATAACTAGAGAATAAACTATCTATTGTATGGCCACTACTTGGGAAATTTGCTACTCCAAAGATGCAAGTGACTCCAAAAGCTATAATTGTAAGAAGCTCTTGCACACCTAAAGGAGGTATGGGGGGATGTTTTATGCTGAATTAGTATTACATGGATCTGCCTTAGTACGTAGGGGCCCTTTGATGAGAATTTCAAATTTCTTTTCCCCTTTGGCACAAGGTGCTTTGGTAAATATGGTTCCAAGAAAACCTCCAGATAGGAGGAAAACCCAAACTTCTATATGAAGTGGCTATCATGGAATGTGAAAGGTCTGAATATACCATTCAAACAGAGGGAGATGGGGGATTATTTGAGGAAACACAAATTTTGTCTGGCAGGCACTAAAATTTCAAACTACTGTCCAGAATTGTCCTAGAGGATGGAATTCCAATTAATAATTATATACAGGCAAGCAATGGAATAATTTAAGTTATATGGTAGGAGGAGGAGGTGTGTGTGATACACTTGTTCAATTTCAGTATATTCATTGTTTAATCAATGACAAAAGGACAAATTTATCATGTGCCTTAACTGGTATATGGTAGCAATAGCATGAGGAATCAAAGGACTTATAGAACGGTCTTATCAAGATAGGTACTAACATGACAGAACCTTGGTGTATTTGTGTAGATTTTAACTCTCCACTAACTACTAAAGATAGAATTGACAGCCAACTAGTTGCTGTTAATGAAGTTAGGGACTTCCAAAATGTTATAGATGCACTCAATCTCACTGATATGAAGTCCTCTGGAAGATAGCTTACATGGAATAATAGACGATGTATTGAGTTAGATAGATAGAGCCCTATACAATGACATACGAGTGATGAGGTATGGAAGTATTACATCACAGTTCCTGAAAAATCATTTCTATGACCAATTTTCTATTCACTTTGAAATTACCACTGGTGGAGCACCAAGCGGAAAGCCTTTTAGGTTTATGAATGCACTAGCTGATGATGATAGATTGTAGTAGATTGTGGACAGTATATGGCATCATATTGAGGGAACTTGCATGTATAGACTATGATACAAACTGAAGTTATGTAAAGAAGCTAATTAAGCAGTTAAAACACCGAGTAATGGGTAGTCTAGATAAGAGGATCAATGATACTAGAGACTACCTAAATGTTATCCAGTCTCTGGTAACATGCCAAATAGATAAGGACTTGGTTGAAAAGAAGGAGGTAACTGAGGAATTGAACAAGTGGCTTGGCATTCAAGAAAGGGATTTAAGCAGAAATTCAAGGTTCACTAGATTGAGGAAGGAGATGGCAATAACAGATATTTTTTCAACTACATGAAGGCTAGATCAAGCATGGATAATATCTCAATACTAAAAGATATGATAGAAGGATGTTGCACAAGTTAGATGCTATTGAAATGGAGATCCTTCAATTCTACAGAGGACTGCAAGGTTCTGCAGTTGGTAGCATACCAGCTATTGACTTGACTATTATGAGGAAGGGGCCTAGTGAAACGCCCCGTGTTTTTCGCATTAGATTACGTAGTCATAAGTTAAGTTATCCAGGGAGGATAAGAACTCGTACAAAATTAGTAATAGTTTAAAACTAAAGTTAAGGCCAAATATATAACACATCGTACCCTTGTATTCGTTCGTGTGCGTAGATGGTCGAACTAGACTACGATGACTTATGTTACATCCCGTACTTTTAGGCTATGTCGTGAACCACCCAACATATGTAAGTAGTTCGAGCCTTAGAGAATTTTGATCATATTCAAGTATGCGGATCAAGAGCTCGTTGTATAAAAAGATAAAATTCCGAAATGATTTACGACTTAAAAGTGTAACGACGGGGATTGAAAATAATATTTTGTGTATGTCAAAGGAGAATACGACTAGTGCTATATCACATGATTGTAAGAATGTGTATTTAAAGTATGTTAAAAATAATTAATATTTAAATAAATTGAGATCAATAAATTAATTATATGGGCATTTGGTTAAATGTAAAATAAGGTGGGAGGGTAAAGAATTGATTATGGTATTAATTTGAATTATGTGGATAAGTGGTAATTGGTTTGCATACACGTGTAATTATGGAATGAGTCTATAATGATATACATATATATATTCTTTTCATTTTGGGTATTAGTGTCAAAGGTGTGGATTAAGATAATTCCATGTGTAATGATGTGGGATAAGGTGTCATATATATATATATATATATAGCTAATTACACTATTCTTGATAGTGGACTTAGAAGGAAAAGATGCAGCCACCTTTATTATATATACATCCACCATTATTATATATGCAACCACCTTTATTATATATACATCCACCATTATTATATATACAGCCAATTTTATCATATATGCGGCATCTTTTAATTTGCACAACCTAGTTCTAACGTGTTCTACCCAAAAATACATAGCAACAACCTTTCTTACAACAACACAGCTCTTACGTTTTCTTCCCAAAAACATAGCAGCAACGCTGGTGCTATTTAAAATCAACCCAAGTTCAATTATGATAATTCTTCCATTGATTTGGTGATTCTAACATCGATTTCCTACGGATCATGTAAGTCGGAGATTTCTTCGTAATGAAGTAAGATGTCGGAAAGCTTTAAAAAGGTGTCACGATCCCTTTTCAGGAATTATAGTGGCACGTACGCAATCCCACCGGTAGGCGAACCATTTCCCTATCCTTCACATGATATAACATAAGTAAAAGCCGAAGATAACAAAATACTACATAAGTTGTCTCATATCATAAAGTGGAAGAATTATAAGTCTGATACATCTATAACATCCCCCAAGATCTGATCTGTGAATACAAGAGAACTATACATTTATACAAGTCTGAAAGTCAAAGACATCAAGTGCAAAAACTGAATACATAGCTAAATGGTCCTACATGTCTCTCCAATACAATAAAAGACAAGAGTAAAGATAAGAGTATCGAGGGCATGCTCAATGGAAGCATCCTCACCCCGAACCCTGGAAGTCTACCCGCTCGGACTCACACTTGAACTCACGAACTGGTAGAAGGATATGTATCTATATCAGGAAAAGATGCAACATGTGTAGCATGAGTACACAATGTACCCCGTAGATATCATAGGCCGACAATGATGAAAGATACGTAATAGAGATAAATATCAAATTAACACCAGATAAGCATATACTAGACAGTTCAATAGCTAATACAAGTCGCGTTGTACACATATGAATTCACTGATTCATAAAGTCACATTGTTCACATAAGGTTCCAATCATAGTCAAGTACAATCAATCCATTCACATATATAGGGACCTTACTATCAAAGTACCTACCGACTAGTACCCTCTCTTATCCATGTCATATTCAAGCTTAACCCCAGTTACCCAACTTATCACATTAAATAAACAAGTCAACACTTAGATCACAACAATCATTTTAGAACGCTTCCAAGAGTGTTACACCTAAGCTAAACATGATGACGTTAACTCTTTTATTAACCTTAGCCTTTACACTTAGTTAAGTCTCTATAAAGTTACGGTCTGACACACATAGATCTCTCCACATCTACCTTTTCAATACTGACACTTATCATAGGTTCCTTACTAGACTCATAACCCAGTCACATGATCAATTACCAGACAACACACAAATGCACATAATTCCCTGGACCTAGACAATAGTCATGGAATAATCGACAATTCGGACAACAATAGAAGTTGACATTAAACACTTAGACTTACAATTATTAAACCTAAAAATCCATAAATGAGAAAGCAAGACACATACCTTAACCAAATCAATTTAACAACCTCAAAAAATTATCCAAGTGTTCATAGAGCCTAATCATCATTTCCAAGTATTCATAGAGACAAGCTCAATCATAGCACCATTTTGGTATAATATAATCAATTCAATCCAAGTAAATCAAGATTTCACCCAAGTTCCAATGACCAATCCATATCACATTAACAAAACAAAAATAGTCAGTGCATAATGAATACATGTATGATATAAATGCAATGCATATGTAAGGTACCTTTCTCAACCTGATATACAATACATCAAGGTTTTATTATGATTTGTACACTCATGGGGGCCTGTGAAGTCCATAAACTACTCGTAGCCAGCCGGAATTCTATTGACAAATCTGGCTAGAGCCCAAGACTCATTTGTCTTGAATAATATCATGTTGCAGGTGTGCAACCCTAGCCATCTGTATCATCATCATCATCTTAATGTTGCCATAATCTCATAAGTATTCTTACATTTCCGGCCTCTTGGGCCCTCAGCAGATTCATACCACTCTCATATCAATATCACAAAACCATGAGTGTATGAATGCAAATGACAATATAAGTCAAGATATCATGATATAATGAGATGCAACTAGGTAAAGAGTTGAAATATCACATGCTTTCAAGAGTTCAACAACACACATATACTCCAATACATAGAATTTATATCAAAGCAATGTGATGAATAAACACAACAATATCAAATATGGAAACGAGCCCATATAATGGCGATAAACCCAAATAACATCAGTCAGAATTAGCATAAGACTGATCCCTCAAATCACCCATATCACAGTTCAACATCGGTACCTACTCAAACGTTCATCACAACTCTTTGAGTGGGACCCCCAAACACGTCCAATACCTCCTCAATATTTATAACTACTAAGGACTTCTATCGGAGTCTCAAAAAACTAAACCGTAGTCTAACTCAAAGCCGAGCATGAGCCACGAACTGCTAATCCACAAGTCCTCCCAAGCGAATATCGGACGGTTATAGTTCAAACAAGTGCATGAAGTTCATATTCAATCAACACATAAGGACCAATTCTACAT
Organism: Anisodus tanguticus; assembly: GCA_034509755.1. Lineage (NCBI taxonomy): Eukaryota > Viridiplantae > Streptophyta > Magnoliopsida > Solanales > Solanaceae > Anisodus > Anisodus tanguticus. Next base: position 24,349,284 of record CM067545.1, read on the forward strand.
TACACATGATTCTAATGATACCAAACATGTCTTGTAAGAAACTCAGGGTCAAAAATAAATTTAAAACCTCGTCCCAGTTCTTTAGGGTCAAAATGGTAATTTTATTGAGAAAATGAGTTCAATATTATCAAAATAGTGTTCTACGGGTTCATACGAAATTAACAACACCCATATTGCTATCCTTTAGTCCGAAATCCAAAACGTGACCATGCGGCCGCATGGGCAAAATTAGAAATTTAAGTTAGAAACACGTTACCCATAATTTAAAAGTCATAATATAAAGTTTTATAAAATTCTAACCCTAATTGAGCCTCCAATTTTATGACTTTGTCAAAACCCATAAATCGAATGTTTACAAAATTCGAATTGAATTCGAAATCTATGTTAGAAATAGTTTACCCAAGGTTTAAACAAGTAAAAAACCTAGAATTTACTCAAATCCAACCATAATTAATTGAAGAAAACTCAAATTTCAACTTAGTGTTAAAAACCCCAAATTTTTCACAACCAAATACGAATAAAATCGATAACCAATGAAAATAATCTTAAATAAATGTCAAAATAAAGGTTGGATACTTACCCCCCCCCCCTCCATGAAAATCACCTCAATCAGAGCTCTAGAACTTAAGTTATGTGTAAAATATTAAATGAACGCAGTATGATTTTTAATACACAGTCATTCCGCTCCGACGGACCAATTTCCGCCCCGGCGGATCCGTTCCGGCGCCTGGAGTCAACCCCAGCAGACACTAGAACCCAAAAAAATTTTTCCATAAACTAAAATGGGAATAACTCCCTCATACGGTGTCGGAATTTGACGATGCAAATTGCTACAGATCACAATTTCGATACGCATCTATTCCAAAATTAGAACTCAATTCTAATATCAAGTGTATATAATGGTATATTAAAGCATCGAAGGTTAGCGACTTATGCCAACGACTCAAACATCTAAACTTGACCAAATAAAGTCCAAATCCATTTTCGGAAGTTCTTAAAAGTCACAAATGATCATACAAAGCTGCTGAAACTCTCAAAACACCCAAATGGATCCATCTTGACCCAATGTTAACCATGGTCAACTCCAAATCATTTCAAAAGTTAGTTTGTCAACCAATCACCTAAATCACATATGAACCTCTCGGGAACCGAACCAATGACTCAACTAAGACATTAATCACGTTCCGAAGCTAATAAAATTGACAAAACTTTGAAAAAGACGCATTTTCCCCTGATGTTGACTTTGGTCAAACTTCTTCATTTCCTAACTTATGAATTTCTAAAATATCCTTTTCCTTATCCAAAACTCCTCCAAAAGTCGTGGGAATCGCTTCACCCATCCCTGCAAGTCGAATACACTCTAATGATATTAAGGGAAGGGTCAACAAGGGTAAAAGGGTAAAATTCCTAAATGACCAAACAAGTCATTACATCGGATACCAATTAAACAAACGTGCGTCCTCAAATGGAAAAAGGAAAGTACGAAAGCCAGCGAGTAATCAAGGAATATCCATCATAGCAAGATGTCAAGACCTATCACATAAAGAAAATGCAAAAAGTTAGTAAGCAACAATAAGGCTAGACCTATAGGGAAAGACCACCATGGATAAAGAAACAACACTAGCGAGTGACTCACCAACTCGGAAGTCAGAAACTGGAAAGCCAGGAAGCTGCTAATTCAAACGTTTCAAACCCTAACAAATGACGGAAGAATATCTTGATATATAAACCAAAAGTCATGCCACCTTATACGTCGTGAAACTCACCTAAATTCATTCTATAGGGCCAGTCGAGTAGTTCTCTTCTCCCATATCTACCATTCAAGTTGACTCTGCCCTTACGCACCGTTCTATAGGAGTAACCCATTACCTTCTGGGTGGAATTGCCACAACATGGGCATTCTTCTTAGCAATAATTATTGCAGTAGGATAATGGCTAGGAGGATTTGAAAAGCATTATGGCATTACGATTTCCAAGTTTAGCCAAGGCGTAGATCAGGACCCCACTACTCATCGTATTTGGTTTGGTATTGCTATTGCACATGACTTCGAGAGTCATGATGATATTACTGAGGAACGTCTTTATCAGAATATTTTTGCTTCTCCCATTTACTTATGTTTTCTCATACGAATCTTTTGTCTCCGGTTATTGGGGATCCCATTTCCGTACCAACACAAGATATGCTTATTGGACTCTATGTATTTATGAGCGGAAATCATCGAGGTATTTGTGTAAATAGATATAATCCATGTAATCGCAGAAACTATCAAAATAAAAAAAGAAGTGACATAGTTACTATATGTATACGAAAGAACTTTTTTTTTGAATTCCTATGATGCAATTGGAGCTTATCAGTAGAAATGAATCAATTTAGATAGTCCTTTGTGGCTCCGGTGGTGACTAGATCAACGCATGCCAACTGCCACCTATCGACCCCGATCTCTTTTCATTTGTTTTGGATATTACCAAACGTCTTCGTACATCATACTAAAGCGGACACCCAACTATGGAAAAGCCTCCTTAAGGGTGGGTTAGATTAGTCAATCCGGCCTGAGATGCGTTCGTTGACAAAACCGCCGTAGGAATTCCTACTTTTCAATAAAACGGAGGTGAACTGATCAATGAGAAAGAGGCCCTACTCACTACAAAAGAATACACCACAAGATTGAACTACACTTATGCCTCTCTCGCATCAAGTTGTCCACCATCCCGTAGTAGTGATTCTATCAATCATGTACGTAGGTAAGACCCTCCATTCTTATTAGTATATCATGAAAAAAGAAAGCCATTTGCACCAGGCGCACTGCACTTTCCCTTGTCCAGATGTTCGCCTTTATAAGTCAAGTAATGGTGACCCCTTTCGTAAGGGGACTGGAGCTTCATAACATGTTGACGAAGGCCCCCGAACTGAGGGTTTAGTCAGTAGAAGGGACGACTTTGTCTCCCAAAAATAAAAATAGCCCCGCTCTCTAGCCGACTGATCCCGTTGATTATATAACTAGGGAGGGAACGTGTCACATTAGAGGTGAACGATCAGAGGTGTCCTCTAATCACCACGATAAGACTGGTCGATACTACTAGAAAGGATAATTTTCCCATACGCAATCCTTTGTATAGACGTTGTGGCGGACGAACGCTAAGATAGAATAGGCCCGCTAATATGCCACGGGTAACAAATCCTTATTAAGTAATAGGTTTTTAAGGGGGCCAGCTTACGGGCCAGGCCTCTCTCTGACCTGATAACAAGTATCGCCTCCCACCCAGCTCTATCAACGGGCCCTTTCTTTTGCAATACTTAAAAGAGTCTCTCATGGCACAATTATTATTATAGCATTCTCTACCATAGAATTCAGACTTCTGGGTAAACCCGGCGGCTTCTATGAAGAAGGCGGCGCAAAGGAGGCTCGAGGTTCTTTGTTAATCAAGATTTGTTTTCTTATTTTGGTTCAATGTCAAATGTCCAATGTAGCAAGCATTATTACTATCTGTTTTCATCCAAATTCAAAATAATGTTGACATTCATCCATACTATACTAGTGTAATTGTTGGGAAGAAAGCCAATAACTCTGGAATTAAAGGCCAAGGATATGGGAAGAAGGATTGCGCCCGAAAGTTATCATCAACAATTCAATGAATATGGGTCGATATATGTCGAGTGTTATTGCACAGACCTATATTTAACATCAAGGCAGAGTGTATGCTGCAAAATGCAGAATGGTAAACTTATGTTGAAATACTAGAAATCATATGTTTTTGCTAAGTAGAGATCCATTTCTTCTATATCTATTTTAGTGTCTTCCGAAATTGCGTTGTGCTTAATAACTTCTCAACTCTTTGAACTCATCTCCTAGAGCTTTCAGAGAGGAAAAGACATACTAGAAAGCTTGTAGTGAACAACCCCATTATGAACTGAGCGACAGACCCGACGTGACTGACAGATAAGCTGACGTTAATAGCAGGTCTAATTCCACGATAAAAGAGCTCAAAAAACTTCTCTTTTTGTTTTGACGTTGTCAACATCCCCAAAGATACGTCATGGTTTTATTATTATCCCTACACCCATGGGGACCTACGAAGTCCATATACCACTCCTAGCCAGCCGGAATTCCAAACACAAATTTGGCTAGAGCCCAAGACTCATTTTTTTAATAATATCATGTTGTAGCCATGCAACTCTGTTCCCCGCGTATCAATATCCATTGTGGCGTGCAATCTGAGCCATTTGTATTATCATCATCATCTCAATGTTGCCATAATCTTATAAGTGGTCTTACCTTTCTGGCCTCTTGGGCCCATAGTAGTTTCATACCACTCTCATATCAATATCACAGAACTATGAGTGTATGAATGAAAATGACAATATAAGGCAAGATATCATGATATAATTAGATGCAACCAGGTAAAGAGATAAAATATCACATGCTTTCAAGAGTTTAATAACACACATATACTCTAATACATAGAATTTCATTTCAAAGCAATGCGATGAATAAACACAATAATATCAAATATGTTGACGAGCCCACATAATAAAGACAAGACCAAATAACAACAGTCGGAATCAACATAATACTGATCTCCCAAATCACCAATTATCACAGTTCAACACCGGTACCTACTCAAGTATTCATCATAACCATTTTAGTGGGACCCCCAAACATGCCTAATACCCTCCCTCAATATTTATAACTACTATGTACTTCAATCGAAGTCTCGAAAAACTAAAACATAGCTTACATCAAAGTTGAGTAAGGGACACAAAATCCTAATCCACAAGTCCTCCCGAGCGAATATCGGACGATCGTAGTCAAACAAGCGCATGAAGTTCCTATTCAATCAACACATAAGGACCAATTCTACATTACATGTGATTCTAATGATACCAAACATGTCTTGTAAGAAACTCGGGGTCAAAAGTAAATTTCAAACCTAGTCCAGGCCCCCAAGGGTCAAATGGTAATTTTATCGAGAAAATGAGTACAATATTATCAAAATAGTGTTCTACGGGTTCATACGAATCTAAAAACAGTCATATTACTATACATTAGTACAAAACCCAAAACGTAACCTCGGCCCCACAAGGAAAAAATAAGAAATTTAAGTTAGAAATACATTACTCATAATCTAAATAGTCATAATCTAAAGTTTCATGAAATTCTAACCCCAATTGAGCCTCCAATTTTATGACTTTGTCAAAACTCTCTTTGTGTCAAAGTCCAAAAATTGAATGTTTTTTAAAATCCTGATTGAAATCAAAATTTATATTAGAAATAGTTTACCCAAGGTTTAAACAAGCCAAAACCTAGAATTTACTCAAATCCAACCATAATTATTTGAAGAAAACTCAAATTTCAACTCATGATTCAAAACACCCAATTTTCCCAAACCAAATACGGATAAAATCGATAACCAACGGAAATAATCTTAAAAAATATCAAAATAAAGGTTGGATACTTGCCCCCTAGTTCAGATGAGAACAACGCCGTGAAAATCACCTCAATTGGAGCTCTAGAACTCAAGTTATGTGCAAAATACTAAATGAACGCAGTATGACTTTTAATACACAATCATTTCCGCTCCGGAAGACCAATTTCCTCCCCGGCGGATCCGCTCCGGCGCTCGTAAGTCCGCCCCGGCGGACACAAGAAATCAGCATTTTTTTTGTGAAACTAAAATGGGCATAACTCCCTCATACGGTGTCATAATTTGACGGTTCAAGTTGCTACAGATCATGAATTTTGATACGCATCTAATCTAACAATCAAGACTCAATTCGAACATCAAATAAATATAATGGTATATTGTAGCGTAAAAAGGCGAGCAACTTATGCCAATGACTCAAACACCTAAACTTGACCAAACGAAGTCCAAATCTAATTCCGAAAATTCCTACAGATCACAAATGATCATACAAAGCTGCTCGAACTCTCAAAACACCCAAACAGATCCGATGTTTACCGTGGTCAACTCCAAATCATTTTAAAAGTAAGATTCTCAACCAACCACCTAAATCATATCCGAACCTCTCGGGAACCGAATCAATGACTCGACTAAGTTATAATCACATTCCGGAGATAATGAAATCGACAAAACTTTGAAAAAGATGCATTTTCCCTTAATGTTGACTTTGGTAAAACTTCTTCATTTCCTAACTTAAGGATTTCCAAAATATCCTTTTCCATATACAAAAATCCTTCGAAAGTCTCAGACAATGATCCACCCATCCCCAAAAGTCGAATACACTCTAATGATGCTAGGGGAAGGTTCAACAGGGGTAAAAGGATAAAATGCCTAAATGACCAATTGGGTCGTTACAAAAAGGCAACCAAGGTTGAGTGTATATTGGATAGATTAACTTATTGTAATCATTCAAAGGTCGAATCGAGGTATGTAATGTCTATCCCTTCTTTCTATAGCATGAATTCGTATCTAAATGGTACTCGTGATAGATGTAAAAGAGAAGGGTTTATAAGTAGCTCATGCCTCGTATTTAGATATCATTGAGATGTTATTATTTGTCCCTTGTCGGGGTACTTTCTACCTTAAAGCTTATTCTCTTTATTAGTTGAGTATATATAGATCTTACGGACTTAGTTCTTGGTTGACGATAGTTGTTTATTTCTTCGAGCTACATTTGACTAGTTGGCACCGTGTTCTTATTCCACAGAGCCTATAGATGGACTGGTATGTCATATACTTATACCACAGAGCCTTGTTGTGTCCTGATACATTATATTTATTGCACAGAGCCTCACAATAGCCTGGTACATTGCGTACACCACAGAGCCCCCAGTGGTCCGATGTAACTTATGATATTTCCACAAAGCCTCGTCAAATCCTGGTACTTATACTTATCAACAAAGCCTCATCAAGACCTGGTATGTTATACTTATCCACAGAACCTAGTTAAGGCTTGGTACGTCATACTTATCCACAGAGCCCCATTTAAGGCCTGGTACGTTATACTTATCCATAAAGCCCCGATAGAGCCTGGTACACTGTTCATATTACTGTAAGATGTGAGCATGGAACATGTAGGTACATCCTCATATTTCCCTTCTATCTCTCAGACATGTTTATCTATTATGCCTACAATTTTAGTTCTGCTTTCAGTTATTCAATTGCCTTACATACTCAGTACATCTATTTGTACTGGCGTCCCTTTGTCGGGGCGTTGCATTTCATATGTGCAAGTTCTTAGAGACAGCTAGACAAGCCTTCACAGTAGGCACTACAGAGTTCAACTGATTGGTAAGCTCCATATCATTCGGAGTTGCCAAGTCCAAAGTGTGGAGTACTTTTTGAGTGTTTATAGCTCTGATGGGTTGGCTGGGGCCCTATCCCGACCACATTACACTTGATCTTTCCTAGAGGCTTGTAGATATGTCATGTGTTGTCCAGTTTGTATAGTACACCCTTGTAGTCCTGGATGTTATTTAGAAGTTTGGCTTATGTTGCGTTTCTCAACTAATGACCCAAAATGCACTCGTACAACTCAGAACCCGAACCAATGATTTGACAAAGTCAAAAGTCACATTTCATAAATAGAATCGACGAAACATAAAAAAAAATGCATTTACCCTTGATGTTGATTTGGTTAAACTTCCTCATCTCTTTAACTTAGAAACCTCCAATTCCAAAAATTCTTCTATAATGCGCACCTGATTGCCTCGGGAACCATGTCACATATCCCTGCAAGTCACAAATACAACTAATGACATCCAGTTTGTCTTATGTTGCATTTCTCAACTAATGACCCAAAATGCACTCGTATAACTCAGAACCTAAACCAACGATTTAACAAAGTCAAAAGTAACATTTCATAAATAGAATCAATGAAACGTAAAAAAATGCATTTACCCTTGATGTTGATTTGGTCAAACTTCCTCATCTCTTTAACATAGAAGCCTCCAATTCCACAAATTCTTCTCTGATGCACACCTGATTGCCTCGGGAACCATGTCACACATCCCCACAAGTCACAAATATCATTATAAAGCAATGAGAATGGTCCTTTTGAAAAAATAATAAAACCCCAAAACTACCTGAAGGGTCATTACAAACACATGGCATTCAACATCTACACTATTGGACAAGTGGTCATAACTACTAACATGTGTCAAAGAATCTTCAGTAAACCAAGACTAGTGTAAAGTTTTAGGTGAGTGTCAATATTATAAATAATGTCATTCCTTCCTCAATAACTCTATTTATATCCCATCATCAATGTCACATTTTGAAATTCACATGAATAATTAATAATTTTGCATCATTTTAAAAAACTAACCCCCGATAATTTTATTGTTGGAGGATAAAAATTGGATAAACATTTCAAACTTTTTTAAAAGTAATTGTTGGGACTCAATAGTGTAATAACTCTCAATCATTTGCAATATTTGTGATTTTGTTGTCGTAAATAAAGGGCCAATGATGATTTAATGTATACTTTATCTTTTATGTTGTACTCTATCTAAAATTAAGAAAAACTCTTCATACCATCTAGTATTCCTTAGGGGTCGTTTCGTTCTTGATATTAGATTACTTATCTCAGTATAAAATTTGAAATTACATTTGTTCCATGTTTGATTGTGAATATAATAAATAATATTTTTCTTATAAATTATATATATCAAATTTTAATATTTGGGATAATAATTTCAAGATTATTAATCATTAAATAACTCTATTTTGAATCAAACAATCCCTATAGTTTCGTTGTGCATAATTTCTATTTGTTAAAATCATGTTATTAATGAGCTAGAGGAAACAATAGAAAAAAGAGAGGGAAAAGAAGAGGGAGAACATTTCAAAATTTTATTTTCAGAAAATAAAAATAGTGTGAACATAACTATTTACTAATAGTATGATGTGTCACTATTTTTATATTCTCTTACAATGATAAAGTGGATAACTATTGGAATAATAGTAGTGGAGACTGAAGATAACTATTGTAATAACATAGAAAAATTTAATTGAAAATTAGTTTTACTAGCTTAAATTTTCTTTTGAATAAACTAGTTTTTCGGCACGTGCGTTGCACGTGGATGTCCAGTCATGGAGTATACGCTTTTTTGAAATAATCAATATTATGAAAGTAAAATTTTAAATAAAAAATTGTATATAAAATAATAAAGTACAAGTTTATGTGAGTGATTGTAATGACTCGTCCAATTATTTTTAGCTAAAGACTCTTATTTGACTAAATTACCCTTCCCGTAGACTTTATATGAGCTTTGTAATGCACAGGAATGGGTGGCACAAATCCCGATGTTTATTTAGATAAGCTTCGAATGGGTTTGTTTTTGGGTTTTGTCGATTTCGGTAGCTCCGGAAGGTCATTTATGACTTAGTTGAGTCATTGATTCTCTTTTTGAGATAATCGGATGTATTTTGTGGTCTTATTTGGAAAATTTAGATATTTGATCATTTTGGGTGATTCTTTAGAAAAGTATGCCTTAGCTCAGTTAAATGGGAAATCCAAGGGAACGGGTGAGTTCGTAGCACTGTCTACCTTGGGAGAGCATGTTTGATTTGTGTCCGGGAGGTCTCGGGAGTGTTTCGATCGTTTGGTGGATGTTTGGAAAAATTCCATGTTACTAGTGTCTGGTGTCCGCTCTAGTGGGCTGTTGTCCACTCCTGCATGTCCGTCTCTGTGGAGGTTGCTCGCGGAAGCGGGTCTTGAGTGATTGGTTGGTTTTCTGCCTCGGTGTAGAGTTTCACACAGGGTGAATGCGCCTCTACGGGATGATGTCCGCTTCTATACTGAGGCGAGCTGTCAAGTGACTGCGCCTCAATGAGTCCTCTTTACGTGTGAGCGAGACTACGCCAGCGAAGTTGATTCCGCTATGGCAGAATTGCTGGATTTGTTAGCCTATTAATAAGCTAGGTCGAAATCACTTTTCCAAAATACCTCATCTCGATTCTAGAGCTCTCTAAGGAGGAAATCTTGAAGGTTGGGACTAAGTTCTTTATTAGAGGTATAATTCGTTACCCGTTGTGATTTATTTCATATTTTAAGGCTCTAGTCTTGGTATAGACTTTAATTTGGGGAAAATGAGTTCTAATATTCATGTTGGAATAAGAGGGTGAGACTTTGATCTGAGGGTGTAATATGAGTTAAACCATCTTGATATTGTCAATAAGTAACGATTTATGATAGATGATCATATTGTATTCTCTTATTTGATTATGGAAGTCTCTTTTGATTTAGGAGAAAATTCTATGGTTTCCAAATTGAGGCTTTTGTATATTGATCAATTGAAGGTCCAAATTAATATAGATTTCTAATTAACTTAAGTATATGATTACCTAATATAAGTTCTTCCGTTTTAAGCAATAAAGTTGGAGTCTTGATGACATGGGACGGGGTTGGTCTTTAAAGTCTTGCTTTTCTAAGGATTATGTCCTTGTATGTAGTGTTCACTTTACTTTAACGAATAATATATATGTGTTAGACTACGACTACAATGAGGCCTTCCGAAAGGGAAAGCCTTGCATGTAGAGTCGACCGTTCGTGTCTCCTGCTTGGCCCAGAGGTAGGCTACGGTTTACTTTCACTAGACTCCGATAGAAGTACGTAATTAATTATAAATGTTTAGGGGTATTGGGCATGTTTGGGGGTCCCATTAAAAAGGTGTGATGAACATTTGAATGTGTACTGGTGTTGAACTATAATGATGGGTTTGGGGAATCAGCCTCGAGTTGATACTAACTGCTGATTGATTGGGCTTATCATCATATTTGCTATTGTCATACTTATTCATCATACATGATTTGATATTATATCATGATTGTACTTGGATCATATATTATTGCATTCTTGAAAGCATGTCATCTGTATTCATACATTCATAGTTCTTATGATACGGATATGAGAGTGGTATGGAAATGTTATAGGTCCAAGAGACCTGGAAGGTGAGAATACTCATGAGACTTTGGCAATATTGATTGATATGATACTATAACCACAGAGCTGGGATCTGATGGGAAATTCAGGATGATGATGATACGCGAGGAACGGAGTTGTACGCTTGCAATAATTATTATTCAGCTAAGAGATGGGCTCTAAGAGAAATTCTGGAGGAGTATATGGACTTTGGGTCCTCCATGAGTGTGCATTTCATAATAAAAACTTGAGCGCCTATATACTGGAGAAAGAGGTACCTGACATTTGCATTCATAACATACACATTTCATTGCATGGATTATCTATTGATTGGAAATTGGGTTGATTCTATTGAATCAGATTGGTTGCCATGACTGGGCTTGTTTATGTGAATACTTGGATAATTGGATTGATTATATTGAATCGGGAAGGTTACCATGATTGAGTTTTGTCTTTGTGAATACTTGGATAATTACGTTGATTTTGTTGAATCAGATTTGATTGCCATGTGTGGCTTGATTTCTCATGTACTGGGTTCTGTGGTTTACAATTTATGCATCTAAGTGTTGAGGTCCACTGCTACTGCAGCGGTGTTGTCAATATGTCAGGACTATCATTTAGATTAAAAATGAGTTATGTGTGTTCGTGTGTTGTCTGATAGGTGATTACGTTATGGGGTAATAAGTCTAGTAAGGAACTTATGTGAAGTGTTGTTATTGTGGTTATGGACTCATTTCCATGTGTGTGTAGGATTTCCCTCCTATATTAAAGGGTGGATGGAATTGACCACTACTTAGAGAATAAGACGGACGGTGTATGAGCTAATGTGTGTAAGACTATAGTTTCACAGAGTCCTAATTAAGTCTAAACGCTAGAGATAATAAGGGTTGCTAAGAATTAAGTGTCAACTTTCTTATTTGATGTGTCAAGTCGAGTAAGTGGGCTAAATATAAATATGGCCTAGATAGAGTTCAGATCGGTGGGTGTTAACAGTAAATTCCCTGTGTGAACCTTATGAATTAAAGTGTACTTGATTGGTGGTTGAATTTGGATGTGAATTAAGTGGCTTGTATGATTCATGAAATTTTATATGGACAAGGTGTTATGCTGATTCTATGAACCATTCTGTGAACAACGTGACAATGTTTAGGTTATTGAACTCTTAGTATAGGACTATTCGGTGTCAACTTTATATATATATCTCTTTTTGCGTATCTTCCATTATTTTCGGCCTATGATGTCTACAGGGGTATGTTGTGTACTCATGCTATACTTGCTATATCTTTTCCTGATGCATATGCAGATCTCTCTACCAGTTCGCGACCTAGAAGGTGAGTTCGAGCGGGCATACTTTAGTATTTAGGGTGAGGATGCTATATCCGGCATACCTTGGATGCTCTATTTTTCCTGTCTTTTATTTACATTCGAGAGACATGTTTAGATACTTAGATTATGAGATTCAATTTTGGCTTATGTTGCGTTATTCAGACTTGTATCAGATTTTAGTGCTCTTATATTATTGACCAATTCATTTGGGGGTTGTAATCGATTTTCAAGACTTAAGTTCCGCATCTTTATATTATGATAGACAATTTATTTAAGTATTTCATTATCTTTTTGCATTTCTTTCTTATATCATGTTGAATGAGATTGGGAGTGGTTTACCTACCAGTGGGAAAGTGTAGGTGCCACCACAATTCTCAAAAGGGGTCGTGACAAAGTTGGTATCAGAGTTTTAGGTTAAACGGTCTTAAATACAAAAGCAATGTCTAGTAGAGTCTTGCGGATCAGTGCAGAGACATCCGTACTTATCTTCGAGAGGCTATGGTACATTTAGGAAACTTCAATTTCTTTATTCTTTTAGTGCTAAGTTGAATCAAATTGGTATCTGAAATTTCTTTTTCCTATTATATCACCAATAGCGGTAACACACTCTTCAATTCTTGCGTAAGTAGTTTGATATGACGTCGCGCGGTGGGGTATGAGATGTGTTAAGATGATACAGACATGTGACCAACTTCAGTTTTCAACTTTAACATCCATTTGAAAAAGTTTAAATTTCTTAAAAGATGCATATACCAGTAAAATGCAACTTGATTCTAACCGAGCAACAGGTGCCAAAGTTTCATCATAGTCGATTCCTTCTTGTTGTGAGTAACCTTGATCTACCAAATGGGCCTTGTTTCACACTAGTTCCCCAGCCTCATTCAGTTTGTTCCTGAACACCCATTTTGTTCCAATGATTGAAATTTTGTCAGGTCGAGTAACTAATATTCATACTTTGTTTTTCTCAAATTGATCGATTTCTTCTTTCATTGCCTTGATCAAAAGGGTATCCTTTAGAGCTTCATCAACTTTTCTTAGCTCAAGTAGTGAGATTAGAGCCAAATTTGCATTATTTTTATGGATTCTCTAGTTTTCATTCCTTCATTAATGTCTCCAACGATGAATTTCTTTGGGTAGTCAGGTTCACTTCTCCATTCTTTTGGAACTACTTCAACAATCACATTAGTCGACTCTTCCTGTGCAGTAGATGACGTAGTTTCATCTCCTTTTTTGGTAAAGTAGTGAGAACATTGACTTTTTTACTTTCTTATTCATCTGCAATTTTGCTTTCTCAACCAAGCAATTGGTATCATCAACTATTACATGAATAGATTATTCAATTGATAAAGTACATTTATTGAAGATTATGTAAGATCTACTAGTGGTTGAATAACCATTAAATATACCTTCATCACTTCGTGGATCAAACTTACCAATATTGTACTTACCGTTGTTGTGAACAAAACATTTACACCCAAATGGATGTAAGTAGCAGATGTTTGGTTCTTTCCATTCCATAGTTCATATGGGGTTTTATTGAACATGGGCCAGATTAAACATCTGTTTAAAACGTGACATGCAATACTTATAGCTTCTGCCCAAAACTAGTGTGGTAGAGCATGTTCCACAATCATGGTCCTAGCCATGTCTTGTGGAGTTCTGTTTTTTCGTTCAACAACATCATTTTGCTGAGGGGAACTAGGTGAAGAGAAAATATGAGTTTGTCCTTGTTCATTTCAAAATTCATCAAATTCATTGTTTTCAAATTCTCATTCATGATCGCTTCTAATAGAGGTGATATAGTACCCCTTTTCACGCTCTTTCCTCTAATGTTAGCAGTTCTAGTCGGACTAACAAGGTACATATAGAGTAGCTATAGACGTTTAGAAGTAGAAACAAATATGTTTTGAATTAAAAGAATTTCTGATTTGCTTACCTTTTTGGCATGCATTACAAATGTGATCCTTTAAATAGTTTAGTTTAGGCAGTCCCTTTACTAGATCATGCTTTGCAAGTTTGTTAATTAGACGCATACTTGCATGGCCTATATTTTTTCTTTTTTTTTCTCACACACCCATGGATCTTCTCCCATTGAAGCTAGACATATGTGTCCTACTGAACTTTTGACAGATTCCAAAATATAAACATCTTTGTTTCTGCTTCCAGGTAGAATTGTTTTTCCAATTGAATTCTCAACGATGAAGCTTGCTTTTCTGAATCTTATCTTAAGGTCGGAATCACATAGTTGACTTATGCTCAGAAGGTTGTAGTTCAGTCCCTTTACTAGATAAATGTTATTAATATCACATGAATTATTAAAAGCAATAGTTCCTATACCAATTACTATTCCTTTGGAGTTGTCTTCAAATGTTACTAATCCTCCATCAAAGTCAACGACTGATTTGAATAAGTTTTTGTCGCCAGTCATGATTTGAACACACACTATCTAAATATCATGAAACAAGCTTTCTTGGGTCCTTTGAGGTTAGTTTCATGAATATTTGAACCATCTTTGGTTCTCCATAAAAAACCTGGAGTAGATGCATAAAGAAATATGCATTTATAATATTTATGACCAATTTTATCATAATAAAAACATGTTTGAGAAAAGTGTTCTTCAGTGACATTCTGGTTAGTCGACTTATTCATATTGCTTCTAGACTTCCTACCAATTGACTTAAGAGTTCTAATCGACTGATCCATCTTAATACTAGAGGTCGACGTCACGACCCAATTTACTAAGTCGTGATGGCACTAATTTCTACTAAGTAGGTGTTTTGGACATGCGATTTCATCTCATAATTTCTTCTCATGAGATGAAATCAGCATTTGGACATGCGATTTCATCTCATGGTTTCATCTCATGAGATGAATTCTCAAATTATCCAAAAAGGCATGATTTGGGATTCCAAAATTTTAAATGTAAAAATTAACCCATAAGTTTATATTTTATAAAAATAGATCCATAAGGTGGTAGATATATTTACCAATAATGTTTACGAACTATTTATATCAAATATTAAAAGATCTACAAGTTGGTAGTATATTTATAAAAATTTCATCTTACCAACCACGTGGGAGGATTATATTAAAGAGTAGTTACACTACAACTCATGTTCAAATTTTCAT
This sequence comes from Anisodus tanguticus, assembly GCA_034509755.1. Taxonomy (NCBI): domain Eukaryota; kingdom Viridiplantae; phylum Streptophyta; class Magnoliopsida; order Solanales; family Solanaceae; genus Anisodus; species Anisodus tanguticus. Next base: position 24,364,624 of record CM067545.1, read on the forward strand.
TTAATTGAACTAAAGTTTGATCAATTGATGATGTATTTTTTAGAAAGGCTTTCTAGTATTGTATTAATTTGTTATGAACTATGACTTGCTCATTTGTTAAGATTGTATAAGAATTGAGAACGTTTTGATGGTTTTCACAACTTGTGGGGTTTTGATGTCTATAAGAAAAAATACAACTTAAGAAATTCAAATTGCATGTCCAAACAAAACTTCAACTTCAAATCATCATGATTTCAAATCATGTCCAAATGGATCCTAAGTCAGTAAGCCGACCATAGCTCATCTATGACATTCAATTAAAAGAACAATGCGGAATAATAAAGAAAATCAATTTAAAGTCTTTAATAAGTCTCATAATATAGAAAATACGGAAACAGTACACCAAATCTGAAAACCTAGTGTCACTGGTACAAAAATGAGCGAAATAGGAGTATAAGTCTGGGATGTAACCCGAATACATGATCTGTCTAGAAATAGAAAGACATAAATAAAGATGGATAAATAATTTAGTGCCACGGATCATGCTAGTAGCTCACCCTAAATCCTTTGGATGGTCTCTTCAGCGGCCAGCATAGTCTCGAAGTCCATTCGTGCTAAGAATGGAATCTGCACACAAAAGAGTGCAGCAACAACATGAGTACAAGGAATAATATGTACTCAGCAGCACCGTCGACCGACCCGAGTTGAAACGAAGATGAGGGTTTGTCTTCTGAAAACAACTTCTATACTTAACCGCTATTAGTCTGATACAATGATGCAACCTTTAATCATAAGTTCAACATTCGATATAAGAAACCTCAAAATCCATGAAATCGTTCAAGTAATCAAATATGCATGATAATGTGATTCAATAAGCAATTAGACAATTCAATCAACAAGAAATCAATGATACGTTATGATATACACATATTGAGTAAATGCAAGGCCTTTTTCTCATCACCGGTACACACACGTTCAAATACTATGAATCATGATCCATGGGGGATCGCGATCTCCATATACCACCCGGAATCATTTTCCTTCGGGTTCCTTATCCAATATTAGGCTTCCAATAACACCACTTAGCCAATTTTAAGCTCACATTACCTGTCTCTAGCCAATCGGGCTCATATACAACTCATCACTCATCCGAAAACATTTTTCCTCAGACTCCGTCTATGTATCTGCAAACTTTACATGCGTGAGATACCATATGAAGCATAATATGACATACACAATAATAAGAAGCACATATATACAATAAAGATTCAATCATTAATAAGGTAGGTCATAAATATTCGACCTTTAACCAACTACACAATAAAGATTTGATCTTTAGCTTCTTTTCAACTTTTAAATGAGTATTTAGGAGTGATGATAAACACATAATCATAGATAATATATCCATATAAATATAGAGACAGAAAGTACGTGTTTCATAGCCCAATCAAAGATCCATAGGATCATACTATCTATTAGCGAGTGCCTAAAGCATGGCATATAGACCGGACTTTACTATTAAAATAGTGCAAATACCCATAATATGGCACCGGTACCCGATACAAGTGCTCGTCACCTCAAAAGTGCTTTATTATGTCCATTACACCCTCTTAATTAGTTCATTATACTAACCACGATGCTTTAAATAATTTTATAAGTCTCAACTTGCCTGAATTAGGAGTCCGACGGTCACAAGAAAGCCTTGCCTTTTGTCGAGTCTCTAAATGGTCCAAATTTATTTAAATATGAAAAATGTGTTAACACGCGATTTCATAGACACCCATATCACTATATGGAAGTTTCAGACCCAAAAAGTCACCAAAAATAAGATTTTGAGCCTCGAAGGGAAAATCGGGAAAAAAGTCCAAAAATTAATTTACCCAAGGTCTATGGAGTCTAAATACCAAAAATCAACTCAATCCAACATCAAATCCAAGATTAATTGAAGATCTCCATTTTCAACATAGGGTTTAAATCCTCAATTTCAAGTCTCAAATCATGTTTTCTAACATAAAAATCCATAATAATCGATGATATAATTGTAAAAGGAGGGTTAGAAACTTACCCACTTGACGAATCTCATAAAAGTTGATGACAGGCTTAAAACAAAAAAATTTAGCTATATTTTGCATTTTATTTACTACACTTTAATTATATTTGAGTTTGAATATTAGTATTTTATACTTATTACGTGTGTTTTCTTGTGTAGGATTTGTTTCCGAGCAAACGAACACTTTTAAATCTTAAATAGGAGGTTTTGACACTTTGAAGTATAAGTAGAAGTTCAACAAATTAATCGGGATCGAATTTAGGAATGGAGAACCGAGTATGCATACGGATTTTTTTTTAAAAAAGGTTCAAGGCTAGAAATGGCCTATCACGGCGTTAGAGGTGGCTATCAATAATATGTCTTCAGGCAGGGACGAAGCCTCACATGCCCCACTAGAGGCTATAGACCCCAACAAAAAAAAATTACTATTACTATATTAACAATTGCCAAAAAGCCCTCACCCACAAAAAATATTAGCCCCCAATCTTTTGCTACTCTTAAATTATCCAAGCCCAATAAATTTGCAAAAGGAAATCCATAAGCCCAGCAAAAGAAAAAAAAGCACTAGTCTATGAATACACAACAAAGTCAGCGTATGTGCTGATTAAAAAACAGTGTTGCCTTTCTCTATTAAAATAACAAAACACTTTGTCTTCTTCAGGGTTTCACGCTCGAGACCAACTTAGAAATTGACGATTTCTTCTTTAGTTCTTCCGTTTCTTTTCTTGTGATCTTCTTCAAGACTTTGGTTTTTGCGCTACTCATCTTTATTTAGTACATGTAAGATTTTTCCATCATATATTCAATTTCATTATAATAGTTATTTTTTGTGAACCCTAATTAGTGCAAATTTATTATTATTTGAATTAATTAATGTTTGATAAATGATCATATAGTTTTGGATTTTTGTAGAACATTATTGTTGTCGATTTAAAGATTGTATTGACGGAGAAATTTCTTAAAAGAAAGTCTGCAATGGTTGATTCTTCTAAATCAAATTCTCAAAAGAGACATTCAAATGTTGAAATTGACTTTGACAATCGCCCGGCAGACCCTGGAAAGCGACCAACAATATGGAGTTACGATGCTAATCATAGAGATAGAGTAAGACAAGCTTATCTATTAAAGGGGTCATTTCAACCTAGAAACTGCAACTTTTCATGGAGCCAACCAGATGATAAAATTCAAAAAAGAAGGTTTGTTGAAACTTGGTTTGACAAATATCCAAATTGGTTGGAGTATAGCATAACGGAAGATAGAGTATATTGTCTTTACTGCTATCTTTTTAGGACTCAAAATAATCAAGGTGGGACAGATTCATTTGTCGGAGTTGGATTCAATAATTGGAAAAAGAAGAAAAGATTTGATGTTCATGTTGGAGGGCATAGCAGTTTTCATAATCAATCAAAAAAGAAATGCCAAGATCTAATGAATCAAAACCTTACAGGAAGTGTTTCTACTCTATTTACTCATAAAGTAAATAAAGAGAGAATCAACTACCATATTCGGTTGAATGCAGTTGTTAAATCTGTGTATTTATGTTTGAATCAAGGACTATCATTTCGAGGTAGAGATGAATCTGAGCTGTCGAGAAATAAGGGCAACTATCTTGAAGTTTTTCATTTGCTTGTCGTTAATAATGAGAAAATAAAGAATGCCTCATTTGAAAATGCTCCTCTAACTTCACAATTAATTTCATCTGATATTCAGAAAGATATTTTTAAAGCTTTTGCTGCTGAGACTACTTCTGTGATCATCAAAGATATCGGTGATAAATTTTTTACAATCTTGGTTGATGAGTCACGTGATGCATCAATGAAGGAGCAAATGACAATTTGTTTAAGATATGTGAACAATGAGGGATGGATAATTGAACGTTTTCTTGGTATAAGACATGTTCCAAATACAACTGCAGCTTTACTCAAGGAGATTGTCACAGGATTACTCTTTGATCATGGTTTAAGCATATAAAGGTTGAGAGGTCAAGGCTATGATGGAGCAGCCAACATGCAAGGTAAGCTTAAAGGTTTGAAAACTCTTATTTTGAATGAAAATCCATGTGTCTTTTATGTTCATTGCTTTGCTCATCAGCTTCAGTTGAGTTTAGTAGAGGTTGCAAAGTTTCACTTTCTTCCTCAATATCTTTTTGAAATTACATCAAGGGTTGTAAATATGGTTGGAGGTTCGAGTAAGAGGCAAAATATTCTCAAAGACATACAAAGTAAAGAATAATTGAAGCATTAATTAAGGGAGAACTTGTTAGTGGGCGTGGGCGAAACCAAGAAACTAACTTGTAACATCCAAGTGATACTCGTTGGAGCTCGCATTATAATACTTTACTTAGACTCATTGGCATGTTTTCATCTGTTATTGAAGTACTTGATCTTATAATGGATGATTCAGAGCAAAGTGTTGATGCAAACATATTTTTAAATGCATTACAATCATTTGAGTTTGCATTTGCTATGCATTTGATGAAAAAGGTATTGACGATTATCAATGAGTTTTCATTAGCATTGCAACAAAAGAGCAAGAGATAGAGAATGCTATGAGATTAGTGGAGATTTCAAAGCAAAAATTACAATATTTGAGAGACAATGGATGGGATTCTCTAGTTAATGAAGTTTCTTTGTTTTGTTCTAATCATGAGATTGTTGTCCCTAAAATGAATGAAAAGTATGTGTCTCCTCGGCGGTCCAAGCGGAGAACTGAAGAAAAGACTAACGATACTTATTTTCGCATCGAGTGCTTTTATGGTGTTTTGGACAAACAACTTATGGAGTTAAATAGCCAATTTTTTGTGACAAATGTTGAATTGCTTCTTTTTGTTGGGTGCCTTAATCCTAGAAATTCATTCTTTGCTTTCAACAAGGAAAGTCTCGTCAAGTTTGCTCGATTGTATCCTCGGGAGTTTTCTTCACATGATCTAGAGTTACTTGATAATCAACTTGAGACTTATATTATTGATATGCGTAGTAGCATTGAGTTTTCAGAAATTGTTGGCATTGGAGATCTTGCAAAGAAGATGGTGAAAACAAAAAGACATGGAATCTATCCTTTGGTTTACACGCTTCTTACCGTAGCATTAACTTTGTCAGTTGCTACTGCAAGTGTTGAGAGAGCCTTTTCTTCTATGAGCATCATCAAAGATCGACTGCGAAATCGAATATCGGACAATTGGCATAATGATTTATTAGTACCTTATATTGAGAACGAAATTTCGTATGAGATCAATAACGAAGTTGTTATGAAACGTTTCAGACTATAAAATCTCATCGAGAAAAATTGTGATTATATTTTCATTATTTTTGAACGATTTGTATTTATGTTATTTAGAATTTAAATTATTACCTACTTTTTAAAATTTGTATAATAAAGTACTAGCCCCCTTGGAAAAATTGGCTGGCTTCGTCCCTGAACTTCAGGCAACAAATAAATCAATTTCTCTTAAGTTGGCCACTAGCACATCATGTGCTAGGTAGTGGATAAGGATGTGTTTAAGCCATTTCTGGCTTCACGTGGAGAAAGCAAAAATGCGAACATATGTTTTCCATTGCCACATCGTGTACCAGGACATGGGTCACGATGTGGCAATTTTTTTTTTTGGCCTGTGCAATCTTCGCTTCATTAAGGAAATTTTTCGTCCGGGGTTAATTTGGGACAAATAGTTTCTAAACATGTTTTAGGGAACTTTTGCCCTAGGGAGCATTGGAGGCGCGCAGAAGAGTTCAGATGCACCTAAATTTGTTGCTTTCTATCACGATTCTATTCAATACGAAAGTTTGGATCAATCGTTGGTTGTTATGATTTCTAGTTCTTATTCTTCTTCTATGTTTTCTTCTTCTAATATGGAGTAATCTCTATTAGGGTTTGATAGACATGGTATTTTGAGTATTATTTGTGGATTTTAACTCCTGTTTATTGTTTGAATTTGTTAATGGAGTTTTGAATTGAATTGCAGAATTGTTTACTACTTTATATAATCGAAAGAGGAATAATTTAGCAAATTTCTCTACATAATCTTGTTTGGTTTGAACTCAATATTTCTTCTAAGTAATCAAAAGAGCCTCTTGAATTTATTGGTTGAACCAAGAGGAAAAATATTCGAAAGACGTTTTTCCTTAAGGCCAAACCATTATCGGGTTCTAGCATATATGTTCATAGGGCTTGTTGTTAGTTTATTTCAAAGAGTTTAGATTTAATCGGAAGAGGAATATGAACACAAAGAATGTTCTAGTTAACTATTGAATTCGTGAGAATCAATAGAACTTTAGAAAGTGAATCTTGAACAGAGTTAGGTTCCGATAATTCTCTTGCACTTATCTTGTCTATTACCCTTGCTTATCCTATTGATAGTAACCATTGTTTCTCATTATCAATCGTCTTTAACAACTTTTCTTTAGTCGTTATTCGTAGGTAAGAACCACAACAATTCAAGTTTTGATCACCTAAATTAATACTAAGCAAGTTTTTTGTTTGAGTATTTATTTGTATCAATCCCCGTGGAGATCTAAATACTATACTATCATTGACTAGCGAAGCGCTTAAATTATAATGTGTTTTGCACTCGTCAAAATCCCTCCAAAATCACCTTAGATCGAGCTCCCAAGTCCCAAATATGAGAATGAAATGTCCAAGTTCGAAATGGGGGACTTAAAGGCATTCTGCCGAGCAATTTCCACAAAAGCAACCATTTCCCCACATCTGCGCCCAATTTCTCGCAGATGCAAGGTCCACTTATTCGGCCCAAGATAGCATGTGCGGTGCAATGCGTGCAGATGTGATCTCGCTCCTACGGAATATTCCACGCAGAAGCGACCTCACTCCTGCGGACGGTTCCACACAGAAGTGGCCAGGTCTCTCCTTAACCAATCTCGCACCTGCGACCCACCTTGCGCAGGTGCAACCCCAAGATCGCAGAAGCAAGACACCAGAACCAGCAACCTCAACACATGTTTTAAACTTGATTCAACCTTCGAAACTCATATGGGACCTCACTGAGAAAAACAAAATATGCAAACCACTCCTAAAACATGAAACGAACTTGCTCGCGCACTCGAACACTTGTACGAGGTCATCTTGACCCATTGTTGGTCGTTGTCAACTCCAATTTCCTTAAAAGGCTAGAATTCCAACCAAGAGTCCAAATTACCCCCGTGTCCCTCTGCAACCGAACTAATGACTAGACTAAGTTATAAACGACATTCCACACCTAATGGAATTGATGAAACTTTGAGAAGATTTGTTTACCCCCAAGGTTGACTTTAGTCAACCCAAATCTCTTCTTTAGCTTAAGAACTTCTTAGAATTAACTTTCTTATCCGAATCTCACCCAAATCACTCGGGACTCGTCCCAACCATCAATCAAAGTCAAAAATTATGTTACAGATCTAATGGAACGGTCAGAATTTTATTCCCGATGTGTTTACCCAAAAGTCAACTCTTAGTCAAACTTCACAAACTCAGAACTTCAAAATTTCAAAACGTAGATTTCCTTCCGATATTTCCACCCAATTGCCTCAGAAATCACGTCACCCATCCCCGTAAGTAGAATATATCAAAACAAAGCTAGGGAAAAGGTAATTTATGGGAAAATAAGAAACAAATCTAAAATAACCTAACGGGTCATTACATCATCCTCTACATAAATACATGTTCGTCCTCGAACATAAAAGAGAAATGTAGTACTTGAATCAGCGAAAACCTGAGGATATCTACTCCACATGTCGAACTCGATCTCCTAAGTAGCCTCCTCGATCGGATGATGCTGTATTAAACTTTTACCAAAGCAATCTCCTTAGATCTCAACTTCCGAATTTGTCTATCAAGAGTAGCAACTGGCTCTTCCTCAAAAGTCAAATTCTGATCAAGAAACACCGAATCCCATTGAATCACATCAGAGCCATTCGAATGGTACTTCTTGAGCATAGAAATATAAAATATGGGGTGAACATCCGACAAACCAGGAGGCAAAGACAACTCGTAGTCTACCTTACTAATATGTTGAACAATCTCAAATGGTTCAATATACCTAGGACTCAACTTGCCCTTCTTCCTAAATCTCATCACACCCTTCATGGGTGAAACCTTCAACAGAACCGACTGACCAACCATGAACTCCAAGTCATGAACCTTCTGATCCGCATTACTTTTTTTCCTACTCTAAGTTGTGAGAAGTCTCTCCAGAATCAACTTGACCTTGTCCAAGGAATCCTGCAACAAGTTTGTACCCCATGTTCTAACCTCATATGCATCAAACCAACAAACAGGAGAATGATACCTCCTACCATACAATTCTTCAAATGGTGCCAGCTCAATGCTCGAATGATAACTATTGTTGTAGGCGAACTCAGCCAAAGGAAAGAACTGATCCCAATGACCATCGAAATCAATCATACAAGGCCGCAATATATCATCAAGGACCTGAATAGTCTGCTCGAACTAACCATTCGTATGAGGGTGAAATGTTGTAATAAACTTCACCCGAGTACCCAACTCCTTCTTCATAGATCTCTAGAAAATAATAGAAATGGGCACCCCATGCAATCGAACAATCTCTCATGACCAACTTCTCTGAATTGTAAGTAGTCTGAATCAGTATAAAGTGAGCTGACTTCGTCAACCGATCCACAATCACCAAAATGGCATCAAACTTTCCCAAAGTCTGTGGTAAACCTACAACAAAATTCATTGCAATCCCGCTCCCTTTTCCACTAAGGTATAGGCATCCTCTGAGTAACTCCACTCGCCTTTTGGTGCTCATACTTCACTTGTTGATAATTCAAACATCGAGATAATGTTATTTCAAATTATAGTACATCTTTGTAGCCCCCGGATGAATATAGTATCTCGAACTATAAGCCTCATATATGATCAATCTAGTCAAATCCCTCACTTGGAGAACACAAAGGCGATCCTTGATTCTCAATACTCCCTCATCATCAATAATTGCTTCCCTTGTCTTTCCCTTAAACACTTTGACCTGAATCTTGCACAACCTGGCATCATCAAACCGTCGAGCCCTAATTTGCCCCAATAAAGAAGACCCTAACTCCACACAAGCGAAAACCTTGCATGCCTAGGAATATCAAGTCTTACCATATTATTTGTCAAAGACTGAACATCCATAGCCAAAGGTCGCTCCCAGACCTACAACGATTTTATGCCACCCATACTCACCGCCTTATGACTCAAGGCATCCGCTACTATATTGGCATTGCACGGGTAATAAAGTATAGTCATGACATAATCCTTGAGCATCTCTAATCATCTCCTCTGCCTCAAATTGAGATCCCTATGATTGAAAATATGATAAAGATTTCGATGATTAGTAAACACCTCACAATGCACATCATAGAAGTAATGCCTCCAAATCTATAATGCAAACACTACCGCCGCCAACTCCAAGTCATGAGTGTGGTAGTTATTCTTGTGAACCTTCAACTGCCTCAAAGTATAGGCTATTTATGAATAGAGTATTGTCAACGATGTTACTGAGTACATGTGTTTTCCCATACTCACTCTACACTTGCTGCACTTTTTTGTGTGCAGGTGTTGATCCGAGTTTGAGTTGAGGACATGATCCATCCGATTGCTCAGGCACTTCTTGTAGTCTAGAGTGATTTGCTGGCTATTCCTCGGCACTAGACTCCAATTCTATTTTATTATTCTGTCTTTATCTTTCGGACAATATTTGTAGTACTTCATACTTGTATTTCAGATTTAGTAGCTCTTGTACTTATGACTTCCAGGTCTTGGATAGATGTATGACTTAGACTTATTTATATTATGAGATATTAGACTTATTATGAACTTATGGATTTTTCCTCTTAATTTCCGCTTCAATTTATGATTATAAGAGTTAGTTCTTATTTGAGTTCTCCTACGGGTTTAGGTAGGTGCCCTCACGTCACATTGAGATTTTGGGTCATGACAATAAGCACAAAATATGTCTTAGGCTTCCAATTTTGGGACCCCCAATTTTTAGCAACAATAAGTTATGTGTTAATTTTTTTTTTAAATGATTATTTATGATAAAAAGTACACCATTTTTTAATAAATTTATATTATTTATTATCTTTAACCTTTTTCAAATTGAAGAAATCAAGAAAACATTGGTTTGCTTTCTTGCATTCTGTCCGCTAACATTTTATTCTGTTTAACTCCTGTTTTACCCTCTTTCTTCAAATTTCTAATAAATCAGAGTAATATTCTGTCAAAAATAAGAGTCAATGGTCGAAAAGTGTTGAACAAAGTGAATTGCAAATTCCTTTTTAATTTCTTCTAGGTTTTCGAGCATTGCACCAAGCATAGTGAAGTGGGTATACCAAATTATCAATTTCTTGAGTCAGATTCTATCGTTCTTTATTTTTATCTAAAATTTGTTAATTTATTGCTCACATAATTACGTTAATAGTTCCTATAATGATTGCCTCAATGGAAAGATATTTTTCAACATTGAAATTGATAAATCTTCCTTAAAATTAACAATTGAAAAAAGTTATTCGAAAGAATCGACTATAAAAAGTTGCTTGTAATAATTTTTCATGTAAAAAAAAAGTTTAAAAAATAGATTTCAAATAAAATATATACAAATTTTGGTTAGTTTTTAGGCTTCCAGTTAAAATTTTTGTTTTAGGCCTCTAATTATATTCAACCGCCCTTGCAATATTAAGGGCAATCAAGGTCAGGCAGCGGACGGGATGTCCTTACAGATTATAGAGGGAGTATGATGATGGCCTTTTCTTATATATTTTGGAGTGTGCTCTAACAACCTAGCAGAGGAAAAAGCAGTACTCTTTGGCATTAATGGACAGGGGCGGATCTAGGGTCAGGGGAGGGTGTTCACCCTCGGAAAAACTTACATCATATATATAAGGTATTTTTTGTTGGAAATTTGCCTTTGGCGGGAGTTGCGACCGACCAACTTTAACGGCTTAAACACTAGTGTAACGTATGTTGGAGAATCCGGTTCTTCACACATGCATGATCTACTAAGTACGTAGATAACCGTAGGGCCAAGAATCGTCAAATTTCATTGAGAAATGAAAGAGATATTGGTTCACGAAGTAAGGTGTTTGAAGCATGGAAAGTGTGGTATTGTGCGTAATTCTCCCTCATCGGTAGAGGAAGAAAGAATTGTTGTGTATATAAGATTCGAAATTGGTTTGGGGTTTGGGACCCCAAGGGGTATCCCATGTGTTTAAAGGAGGGAGGACCTAGATGTGCTTCGGTTCGAGGAAAGACCACACGCGCGCCGCCGCCGCCCGTCCGGTCCGGGTTCACGGGTTCACGGGTCTTCTGATATTATCTTTTTGGGCCAGAAGTACAGTTTGATCCCAGAAGTTTCCAGATCCAGAATTCTTTCAGATGTACAGTTTGGTCCCTCAAGTTTCCGAATCCGGACAACACAAAGCGAGTTGCCAAGCACTCAATTCACCATTTATTTTGGCTGAATTACTCCTCCTATAATGGCCAAATCCGTTGGTCTTTTCTCCATTTATGTTGGTGGCTTTACTACCTTCATAATGGTTCAAGGGTTCCATTGCTGTTTTATCTTGGGAGACAAATTGTCCAGGACGTATAAAGGATACATACGGGGCAATATTGTCTTAAGGACAGTGCTACACTCGACTCAAAGAAAAAACAATTTCCATTTTTCCATCTTCTACAAAACTGGAATTTCCGCTTTCTTGTGTAACTATTGTAATTTTCAGATTTCTAGTTGAATTATTGAATCTTTGTTTATCCTTTCGAATACTTGTAATAGTTATATACTTCCCGTACTGCATTATAAAGTACCATAGAGCAAAAACTCCCAACAACTTAAGACAATATCGTATTGTATTACTATTAGTGTTCGAAAGATGTCGGTCAAAAGTTGTGTGACCAAATCTGGATATGGCAATGGTTTTCTGGTAGAAGAGAGTGACGATGATGAACGTGCTCATGGTGTCACCGCTACCAAGACTGGTGGGAAAAAGCGCTCTCGAGAGCCTGAGGATGTCAACTGGGACAAGAGGAGAAGACTCAAGATGTTATTCTATCTTGCAGCAGAAGGCCTATATCTGTCCCAGACAAAAGATCCGAATAATGGTGAGAAGGAAATGGACACTCAGTCTGATGAAGTGACTGAAGTGAGCCAGAATCCGAAATTGGGATAAGTATTTTTCTTACTTGTCAAGAATAAAGATTAAATGATAAGTATTTTTCTTACTTGTCAAGAATAAAGATTAAATGAGGTCTGATTAAAAATGGATTTTAAAGTAAGGAGGATTATGAAAATAATTTATATTCCTTACGCTTTAAACAAATCAGAAGTTTAATCTCATCTTATTTTCCGTTTACAGATTGGATTTTGTAAACAACTTAAGAAGATCCGTTCTTTTAAGTGTAATTATTAAAGTGTGTAAAGTATGTTCGCACATACGAGGGAGAAAGATCCACTGACTGTGCGAAAACTGTTACCACACTTAAGTAAGCGCCAAGAATTATCTGGGCACCAATCATAACGGAAGAAGTCTAAAAGTTAATAACGTTGAGCCTGTCATATTATTTGGCAGAAGATCCTTCATAGGATGATATTGGACACTCAGTCATACAAAGCCTCCGAGCGACTGGAGTGGGCCAAAATTCCTTTGATAGGATGATATTGGACACTCAGTCATAAAAAGCCTCCGGGCGACTGGAGGGTGGGCCAAAAATTCCTTTGATATGATGATATTGGACACTCAGTCATATAAAGCCTCCGGGCGACTGGAGTGGGGCCAGAATTCATTTCATTGGAAAAGTAATGGACATCTAGTAAGGTGGGCCAGAGTTTCTAGGTCTTAAATGATCTGAAGGCCTAAAGAAATTGGACACTCAGTCTGCCAAAGCAACTGGAGTGGGCCAGAGTATCCAGATCACATATGATCTGGTTACGCCCTAATCACGGGCAAAAGGTTGTTCATGTGAAGCAACGTCACCTCTAAAGTAGAAGGGGTTGAAGAGGTTGTCCTCAATAGGACTTCATGGATTGGGATCACTCAAAGATGAGGTGATACATGTCCCAAACTTGGTTAAAGGGACGTTGTTGGTCAAACCTGGTTTGAGACTAGTCCAACAGGTCTGTGATAACTAAGAATGATACAGTATGTCTGTAGCCAAATGAGTGATATATTTGTAATCCGTTAATCTATGCCATCATAGATTAGGACACGCTAAATAGCAAGTCATTCAAAAGCTAACGATATTGAGATTGTTTCCTTCTGTCGACATAAACCCTCAAAATAAATGTGAGGTAGATGAAGAGGCAAAATCACCTTTCCAAATTCCGTCAAGGGAATAGCGAAAGAAGCACCGCTCCTCTAGAACTTAGTCACACCTAATTGGGTGATTTGAAGTTTATACAAAATAGAGGGGGGAGACAAGTACGTTGTGATCTTCATTGATGATGGTACAACGTATGGAATCCTTTGTTTGTTAAAAAGCAAAGATGAAGTTGTTGAAGCGGATAAGCGCTACAAAGCAGAAGTTGAAAATCAACTAAGCCTACGGATTGAGAAATTCGTAGTGATAGAGGGGGAGAATGTGAAGCATCGTTCATTAAACGACTGCTCATTACTCACCTCAGTCTAACGGTGTTAGCCAAGCGCAAACCCGTACGCCTAAATTATGTAGGACAAGGCGATCCTTACCGCTAATGCGATTCTCAACAGAACTCCGCATAAGGATAAGGATAAGGATAACTCTCCATGTGAGACATGGAAGGATCTCACATACAAATGTTGTGATGTGGGGTGGTTTCATACCTAAGACTGTAGATTGCATATCCACTGGATCTGCAAATAACAGTAGTGTTCATCGCCTTTTGGCGTCAAAGAATGCTGAATTCTTTGGAGATAACTTTCCTTGAAAAGGAAAAAGGAGTAATTGCTCAAGGTTAACAAGAACCCACGAGGGCCTGACTGTCCGGAACTAGACGTTCCGTATCTACAGGACTCGAAAGTTGCCGGCTATCCGAACTTAATATTCCGGATCCGCAACTCGGGATTCTAGATGTTGAGCCGAGACAGAGCAAAGAAGGGGACAAAGACTTGTTCCAGTCCTTCTAGCTTGTATGGTTAATAATGAACCATGAACAATTAACAAATAATTGTTATCTCCAAAAGCGCTGCTTTGGAAAGAAGCTAAAGGGAGAAATAGATTCCATATATAGAACCATACTTGTGTAATGGTTAATCTTCCTCCGGGAAAAGAACCTTTGGGTTGTAAAATGTGCTCCCCTGTGAGTAGCTTAACATCCAGGGCCATTGTAGTCTTGCGTGGCATGGATGTTGAACTAGCCTTCCCAACCGGAGAGTTGGAAGAAGAGGATCAGAATTGGTTTGCTGAACTATTGGGCTTCTTCCTGAACTTTCATTTTGGTCCCTGAAATGTTAACATTTTGGTCCTGAAAGTCTCGGATAACACAGAAACATTGACTCTGAAGTTAGAAAGCCAACAGTTGGAAAACCAACGGTCTTAGAGTGAAAATCATATTGAAACAAAGTCTCGATATGAAAGATATGGGTATCACAGATGACATCTTAGGAATTGGATTTCTAAGACATCTAACGGATCGGTCGATAGTTGACGATCTCGTTGAAGCCACCAATGGATATGAATCATAGAACCGATTGGAATCATTGTGCACCCATAGACAAGGAGCGATATGCTCGGGTCACGTGTAGTTCAATGTATTGTACACACTACAACCGACCCGGTATCGTCCAACAAACAGATCGGTGAACTAAAGTTCACCGATGATCTTAATACATGATCAATAGAAGGCGTTAAGTCGGATATGACGATATCCGAATTATTTGCTTATCTACGGATGATAGTATTCTGGATGTCCAATGGTTCTAGGAGAACACAAAGATGCAAACTGACATCGTATCCGAAGAACACCAAAGTCACAAGTAAATGTGTATGGTAGGTCTTGGAAAATCCTCTAACCAAACTTGCATCGACCGATTCATGATGGTATCGGAGTTTATCGCTTTATACAAAGCATAAAAGAAGTTAAGTAACTTCACGACTCATTAGAGGACGTCCCTTATTGGGAGAAACCCATGCCTTCGCGAGCTATACATCGTGGCTAGCCGGTCGGCTTTCGGGAAGGACACGGATGACGGCGTCGGACATATCTGTCGGGGATCATCGTCGAGACATAAGACCATATGGCGGTTGATCATCACGGGTGTCACTTCCTTGTTTACTAACTAAGGGACTACCCGGAGATCAAGTGTTCTCGCCTGTCTAGGGGAATGGGCTTAAAACCCAAAATATACGGACCAATACAAAGTGGAAACGCAACCTTACGAACCGGAGATCCCGGTAATTTGGTTCAATGGGAAAACTAAGTTGTAAAGGTTCGCTGATCGCTTCGGTGGAAACATGAGCACTTCGGATAGTGATTTCGAAAAGAAACCCCAAATCCAAAGCCGTTCCCGCGATAGACGTTAAGTGCTATCTGCAGGTATGGGTAAAGGTTAAGTTTTCAAAACTCGTAATGATCCTCAACAGTTGAGGTTAGGTCTTTGGGAAACTTTTAATGGTTCCTAACACTTGTGAAGTGGGGTATAGCAGGATATCTTGTAGGAGACCACCTATTTAAGTGCGAGGACGGGCCGCCTCAAAATGAACGCACTTAAGAATCCAAGACGTTGTCCATGGCCAAAACGGACAAAACATTACGAAGAAGAGAGTAAGGGAATTTGTTGTGTTGGTACCATTGACTTGGCTTACACTAAACACTGACGGTTCAAGACATCACGTTCACCGCGCAGTAAGTAAGTCCGATGGTATTTAACTATGGAAGGTTCAAAGTGAAGCTACCTCTCCTTATGCAACATCGGTCCGCTGAAATATTGCTGGAAATGAAAAGACACCATGTGAGTGCGCCAAAATCTCTTTCAAGAGGGGATTGTTGGAAATTTACCTTTGGCGGGAGTTGCGACCGACCAACTTTAGTGGCTTAAACACTAGTGTAACGTATGTTGGAGAATCCGATTCTTCACACATGCATGATCTACTAAGTACGTAGATAACCGTAGGGCCAAGAATCGTCAAATTTCATTGAGAAATGAAAGAGATATTGGTTCACGAAGTAAGGTGTTTGAAGCATGGAAAGTG
Organism: Anisodus tanguticus; assembly: GCA_034509755.1. Classification (NCBI taxonomy): domain Eukaryota; kingdom Viridiplantae; phylum Streptophyta; class Magnoliopsida; order Solanales; family Solanaceae; genus Anisodus; species Anisodus tanguticus. Next base: position 24,380,813 of record CM067545.1, read on the forward strand.
TGGTATTGTGTGTAATTCTCCCTCATCGGTAGAGGAAGAAAGAATTGTTGTGTATATAAGATTCGAAATTGGTTTGGGGTTTGGGACCCCAAGGGGTATCCCATGTGTTTAAAGGAGGGAGGACCTAGATGTGCTTCGGTTCGAGGAAAGACCACACGCGCGCGCCGCCGCCCGTCCCGTCCGGTCCGGTTCCGAGTTCCGGTTCTCGGTCACGGGTCTTGGGCCGGGCCGTGGGTCGTGGGTCTTCGATATTATCTTTTTGGGCCGAGAACATTGCCGGAAGTACGCTTTGATCCCGAAGTTTCCGGATGTACGTTCGGACAAGAATTCTTTCGGATGTACGTTTGGTCCCCGAAGTTTCAAGATGTACAGTTTGGTCCCTCAAGTTTCCGTAATCTAGACAACAAAGCGATTGCTTGCCAAGCACTCAATTCAGCCATTTATTTTGGCTGAATTACTCCTCCTATAATGGCCAAATCCGTTGGTCTTTTCTCCATTTATGTTGGTGGCTTTACTACCTTCATAATGGCCATTATTTGGTCATTATGGAGGGCGAATCACCCCTCCCTCACCTATATAAACACCCCCTTACACCATTGTTGAGCAAAAAATGAGAACACCAAAAATAGTGCACGAAAATACACAACCGAAAACAGTTTTCTTCCTACAACTTCCAAGCATCATTTCGTTACTCAATATTCTTCACGGTAGCTCTTGAATTTCCTTTGCTCAAGGGTTCCATTGTTGTTTTATCTTGGGAGACAAATTGTCCAGGACGTATAAAGGATACATACGGGGCAATATTGTCTTAAGGACAGAGTGCTACACTCGACTCAGCAAAAACAATTTCCATTTTTCCATCTTCTACAAAACTGGAATTTCCAGTTTTCTTGTGTAACTATTGTAATTTTCAGATTTCTAGTTGAATTATTAAATCTTTGTTTATCCTTTCGAATACTTGTAATAGTTATATACTTCCCGTACTGCATTATAAAGTACCATAGAGCAAAAACTCCCAACATTTTTTTTATTTTTTATCTATATGTATAAATTTTGAATATACTAAACACAAGAGAAGAGATTGGTTTAGTGGTTTAGAGAGTTCAAAATTTACCTTGAGGTTCCAGTACAAATCTCTAGCACTACATTTTTATTTTTTACTTTTTTAAACTCCTTCAGTGAAAATTCTAGATTCGCAAGTTGGGAGTGGGAAGTAGGAACGAACAAATAAGAGGATTAGAACATTGATGACACAAGGATAATATGTGATCAATCATTGTCTAGCAAATATTACATGGGAGTTCTTACTAAAAGCAGGTTTGTCCTCAACGTGGCGGTCAGAGCTCCAATGAAGATGGATCAAATGGACATTGCCAACATTTTGCTTCAGCGTTCATAGCTTGACGATAGCTTAAGTCATGTGTCAATCACGTATCACTCCAATTTTAGGCGTGACAAATCTAGGGAGTAATTATTTCCCTTGCAGGTGAATAATAGCTTCATAAAATTCATTGAAGATTTGGTTAGTTCACATATACATGTCATGTTCATCTCGCCTTTTTATGTTTTATAGACTTGTTGTATGTAACTTTTGAGAGTAAAGATGTTTTACGTAAGGAAATTAATCTATGACCGATTTCACAACAAATCAAATACATAGGAATTCTATTTGCACCTCGTAAAAAAATCCTTTTTAGATATTAGGATCTCATTGTGATATTATTTTTTTCATTTATATTGGAATAATTAAATTCATTAGACAGTGATTCCTATCTGGAAAACATCTTTTATCCCCTCTTTGATTTTCTAATATGAAACTATTTTCCTTGTGATTTTCTTTTCTGTTTAGCCTTTGAATCTAGAAGAATATATTTGAAAACAGGCTAATGATTCATTTTGAATGCATCATCAATACAACGTTTGATTCACACGGTTTGCATGTTGATTCGTACACTTATGTGGAGACCATTCTTGTAATTGTAATAATAATTGTCTTGAATTCAATCAAAAATTGGTTGAAAAGAACCATATCATGACCACTTTAGGAGTGTCATCAAGATAAATATTTTCATATATCGTTTTACAACTACAACCTGTTTTTGCTCAATAGATATAAGATTGACTCACTGATTTATCGATTAGCTCTAGTTAGTCCATCAAATTAAGAATAATATTAGTATTTAATTTCTAAGTATGAAGAAAATGTATTTTCCTTGAATCTGGACATACTATATATTGAGGTTAGAATTTCAGTAAGTACATTGTCACATCCTTTGGTTTGTCCCATTCATCATTAAGCTTCTGATCCTAAGTTTGTAGTGCTCAGCCAACTCTTTTTTATAATATCAGTTTTTATGTTTAACTTTTGTTGTTATTTCTAAATACCGAGAGAAAATTCTGAATCTGTTACTATATTAATGCATTATGCCTATTTATAATATCAGTGCAATTTAATTGATCATAGTAATAAGTTCACTTTAGTTATAAAAATCAAGGTGAATTTGGTCCACTGCGGAGAAAGGTTGTTGGAGTCGCAAGTTAAGGCATTATGGATGTCAATACTAAAAATATCTTTCATCAGTCTATTTTGCTAAACATATCCTTTTGATTTCAATTTTGGCTCACTTACGCGAATAACGGTCAATTTTAAATCTAAAGAAATTATTTAAATTTCACATTACATTTCATTACCGGTCAATTTTAAACTCTAACACAATTATATAAACTCACCCACCTAATTTTCTCACTTACTCGACCCGCCCTGAACCCACCCAAAACCATAAAATCTCACCAAAAATATTATTTTAGCTCATTTTTACTCTACTTCCTCATCTTCTTCAATCTTTCTCAAAAACCTAATAATGGTGTTCTTTGAGATTATTCACTTAGGTCTTTTCCCAAAACACTGTTCGTTTGCCAAAAGTGACATGTTATATGGCGATTAAAATCAAACACTTAAAAAAATACTGACCCGAAATTTATGCTACCCAACCAGAAAACTGAAAAACTGACAGGATAAAACGGCAATTCTATTTTGAAATCTAATTGGGGACCAAGCACTTTCTTCGCGACGAAAAACCCAACTTAAAATTCGAAAAGATATATCAATTGACGCACATCTCAAAAGAAGCAAAAACATTAAAAAAATATTAGAAGTAGCCACAAGCAGAAAGAGATGACCACAATATGCAGATGAGAAAACACCATTGTTAGGTTTTTGAGAAAGCTCGAAGAAGATGAGGAAGTGAGCAAAAATGATATTTCCAGTGAGATTTTATGTTTCCGGACGGGTTTCAGGTGGGTCGGGTAAGTGACAAAATCGGGTGGGTGGATTTATTTAATTGAGTCATGATTTAAAATTGGACCAATAATGAAAATCCTACGTGGAATTTGAATAATTTTTTTAATTTAATTTTGACCGTTAGTCAAAAGACATAAGTGAGCCAAAAATATAACCGGATTGATATTTTTACCAAAATAGGTGAATCAAAGTTATTTTTAGACCTTTTCCTATACCAGGGGCATTTTTGGCCCTTTTCCGTACTAACTATTAAGGATGTAAAATTGTGAGAGCTTCATCTTTAGCTTTCACGAACAATCATATTTTCTTTAGGGAGTGGGGTAGTCGGTGGTGCTTGGACTATTTTGTAGCTTACCTATATGGAGGAAATTGCACGGATGGTGCGCTACACCATTTCAGTTTACCCGAGACTCTTTCCCTTTAAGTACACACTATTTCATTTCTATACAACTTCCGCAGTTTTCAAGAATTCAAAATTCATTAAATCATTCAAATTAAACTTTTCAACCGTTAGTTTAACATTTTCTCACTACAACTAAAATAATATAATTTCAGATTCACGTCTTAAAATTGTGTGTTCAGTCAAACACATACATATAAAAAGAGAGAACGAGTACAATAGATGGAACTCCATTGTTCCTAATTAAATGTACATTCTTCCTCAGTCTTACATGCTATTTATAACCTAAGGTAACATTTTTTGTCAATAAAAGAAACACTAATGTTCCTTCCAAATCAAGTTCAACAATCGTAGACCAAGCCTAACAGTTGTATCGGTAGTTATGTACATGGGATATGCAGTAGTAAGCCTCTGATGTTGCTCCCTAGCTGTGTTGGTCCTTGGAGCGTCTGATGATGACAGCGTAACAAAAGATAAAAACGTACAATAAGAATACTATCCAGGTATGAGAATATAGGTTTCCTCCACTCTATGTTAGGGCATACATATATCAAATCCGGGTCAAGGCTTCACACACTTGGTCTTCTCTAGTAAAGATGGTGTAGGTCGACCAATCTATCAGAAAAAGTGAGTAACCCGGTCTTCTCCACAACAAGGGGCTTATGAAAATCATAGACTACAAGAAATACTAAGTAGATTGGAAAAATGGTTCTTAACTTTGTAGTGGTTTAATATATTTGGATACAATGGGTAGGAGTAGTACCTTTTTTAGTCGAGATAAACTTTGATGTCGATACCATTATCAATGAGGGACTGAACAACTGCTCTAATTTTCCCTTCAAATTTGTCCCTATCTCTAGGAGTATAAGAAGCAGTGTATACATCAGCCTCTCTTGCCCTGTCGGCCAAAATCTGTCCGACAGACAAGCACGCAGGAATATCACTTCGTGATTTGAGCACTGCCTTGATATCTTTGGAGTTTGTACCAGCTACTGCAACCTGTTTACATGTAACTCTATGGGTGATTGAGGCTGAAACAAAGCGTTTTGATATGAAGACATCAAGTGTGAATGGTTCCATGTAAGCTACGGTCCGTTGCTTGAAAGAAACATGCTTGTTTGGGTTCTTCGATTTTTTTCCCTTCTGGTAAGTGTATGGCCGGCTATTGTCATCATCAACGAAATCTTCCACCCCGAAAAAGCTTCTAGGTGCTAAACAAGGCTGCCAAATGAAGTAACAAACTTATTCAGGTCACACTGTTTCAAGAATATCTGGGTCTATCTCTATAATAAGCTATAAATAAATGCAGATTAAGTTTGATTGTTCAATCACATATATCAAGCGCAATACCTAGAAAACATAAATGCAGGTAATTGCGTGTGTGAACCACATAATTTCACAGATGAAGTGGAATTTGCATATCTTTTAGCACTTGCTAATGAAGTAACATTTTATCAGTACAGCAGTGCTACAAAGACAGAAGCAAAGAAATCACTTTACAATGTACATACACATCATGTGCTAGTACACCGAAGCACCACGTCGTGATACTAGAAAGCTATTTTTTCTCCTTTTTTCCATCCCTCTTATTCCTAAAAAATGCACTGAACAAAGGGGAATATTGTTTGATATTACAACAAGCCCATACATACAAACAGAGGAGGAAGGCCATATTTCTAATATAAGCACAACCCCGCAACCGTGGCAAGGATTCCACAAGTATACAAACCTTCTAAGCACGGCTGACATCAACTGCTACAGATAAGGAGTCAACAGCTTTTCACTTCTCTCTCTTTCTCAAAAGGCATTCCTTATCATTTTCTCCCCGGGTGAAAGAGTCGTTCCTTATTTTTTAAGTGAAGGACAGGAATCACTTCGAGCTCTATTGCGAGCCAGAAAATTAATGAGGGATTGAACTCGGAACTTTAATGTATTGGTTTGTTTTAGATTTGGTGAATATCCAATCCAAAAGTTTAAAGGATTTGTACTCCCATTTTTATATAAAGAAAAGGTATTTGTACTCCATTCTATGAATGTCTTCCCTTTACACAATCCAAACTTATCTGTTTCCTGAAGCTGCAGCACATGTCTGCTTCATTAATCATACAAAAGCGAAGGTGAAAGATAACAGTAGCACACTAAGGAGACATAAAGGTCAGCACTTTTTAACAGAGCTAGTTTCTCTCAAGCCCAAAAATCATCCATTCAACTTGCATGTACATCAATTCACTACAACCTTGTACGATATCACACACAGTAACACTAAAAATGCACAGTTTCTTCTCTATTGGCTTGTTTTTTCAATTAAGCAATCACATATGTACATAATTAAAACATTTTTATATATAAGCATCCTGACCACAGAGGTGAACCAACTGATTCCACAACTAAGTACAACCAACAATAAAGAGTTCATTTCAACAAAATGGTGATTGCCTCAAAATGCTTTACGTCCAAGATATGACTATTCCATTAGATTATGAAATGCATTTCAACTAAGAAACAACAAAATATTCTTTACAATTTAGACACGGCCAACATTCTCAAGAACATACCTTTTGCAGTTTCACCTTTTCATAGTTACATGATTCTATCATCACAGAGTACCTTCCCACTTAACGCTGTATGGAACAGCTTTTCATTTAAATATGTCTTAATAAAGATCTAAATACTGTTAGGTCATACCGCCTTTTCCTTCATGTGTGATCTTCACAACCATTACTCCACTTTTACATAGTCCAATAATTTCTCAAACACATCTGTAGATACCTCCATTATTAAAAGTGTAAAACCATTCAAATTTCTTTAATCTCTGATTATATGAAACTGGCAAACTAGATCATCAAACTTGGGATGGAAGGAGAAACCATGTCAGTGAACGTAGATTTATTTAGAGTCTAGACTCCTTAGAGCACAATTAACTCTTGACTTACTCGAGACTTTATTTCAACATAAAATTGACACTCTGAAATGACAGAGTTCATTCCGACAAGCCTTGTATGGGAACAAGAAGATCATACTGATTCCTATGTGATTTGTGGCATTCCTACCATAATAACACCTGTCGTTTTACCCAAGAGACATTTATATGGAAGATAATGATGCACTCTTTTGCATTTGTTTTACATAAAGGGTGTGTTCAAAACAAAAGAAAATGTTTTCCAGGAAATAATTGGGTTTCTTACGTATTTTATTATGTTCGAAACATAAAGAAAAAATATTATCCTAAAGCATTTGAATCTAAACAAATACTATGGGAAGTGGCGTGGGGTGTGGGGTGGTGGGGATGGGGGCTACGGGGTGGGGGTGCAGATGAAGTGTGTTGGATGGTAGGGAGGTTACAATCAATGTGGAATGTCACTTGTTGAACGTGTTTTCCCTACTTATACTAGGGAGGTCATTTTCCTAATTTTTAAAGAACTTGTTTTCCTAGAGAAAATAATTTTCAAGAATTTTGACCAACCGAACATGAAAAAATTTAATAATGTCTTCCTCCATACCAAACACACCCAAAGAGTGTCTTTGTTTGACCAATAGATAAACACACCACTGGATAAACCAAACAAGAAAACTCAGAAGTAACAAGTGTTTTATCATAGATTTTAAGAGCCCATGTCCTATTGGAAAACCATTCCACTCAACAAGGCAAAAACAAAAACATTCTCTCCCTTTCCTGCCAAAGTTATGTATGCACATATGAAAACAGAAAGGTTACACGAAGTAATAACATCAAGACAAATCATTTTACCTTTGAAGTATGAAAGCCACTAATTTGCGCACATAAAAAAGGCCTCATCTTCTGACCTCCTCGAGCGCACAACATTTTAGAAACTAATTTCAGCATACTCCCATATAAAAGAAACCTTTAATTAATAAGAACAAAGTATTAGTTCATCAGTTGTAGTACAGTCCAACAATATATATAAGCTTTGCACATGAGTAACCAGATGAACAAACAATATGGTCAACACACTAACAGAAAATACTCCCTCCGTCTTACTTACTAATGATGCAATTAATTCCGTTTGGCCATGGATAATTTTCACTATTTCTGGAATTTTATTCCGGAATCATGTTTGGACATAAAATTGTTACAATTTTCCGGAATTCAACTTCAAGTTGTATTCATGTCCAAACACAACTCCAATTTCCATATACCATTTTTCAACTGTTTTTCCAAGTACTTTTAATTTTCCAATTTCACTGTTTTTATGTCCAAACGCCCACTAAGTTGGGTGTGAATAAAGCGAAATACATAAAGAGGATTCGTATGGCTAATCCCAACTAGTTTGAAATTGATACTTAGTTAATTGATTAGGATTTGAACTAAAAGTTTGATTTCGTATTTTTCAATCAAAACAAACTCGGTTTTTTTATCAGTAATTTATGAGAATTTCAATGTCAGTAGGGTCTTTATGGGGCAATCCAATACTCATTAGCTGTCCACCTAAAGCCTACCAATTGTTGTCCGTCCATATATACAGCAGAAACACATCTTAAGTGAGCTGCCAAGAATAAGGACGTATTTCCATCAAGCAAACTCGTGAATATTCAGTGAGTCATTTTGTCAAACAACTAGCACACATGCACCAATCAAGTATTTCATCAACTCTAAAACTAGCATAGATACATCAAAAAGATGTAAGCAATGAAGATAACACATGGGGACCCCAATAAAGGAGAAAGTTTTGATAGCCAATTTGCAGATAGAAGAAGAACATATCAAACCTTTCTCCGCAATATCACCGGTTTCTCTTACTCTCTCTTCCTTCCTCAATTTTGTACTCGCTGTTTTGAGTATTTATAGAAGAGTGGGCTGAAAGGCCCATCTGAAGTGGGCCGATTGCCCAATCACACTTAACGTTATGTGATCTCCTTAACTTGGCTTAATACTTTTAGGTTCATTTGTTCCTGTTTTGTGCTGATATTTAATTTTTGTTCTTCAAATGAAATTTATACCTATTGAGATATAGGTTCTTTGAAAAATTCTATATAATTTGTGTCGGATTCTTTAAAGAATTTATGGCCCAATAGGCGTAAATTTCATTTGAGCGGCAAAAATTAAAGACCAACCCATTTGAATGCCAAACCATGCAATTATTTTACACGTACTTAAACTTGATAGTAAATTTCATTTAGACATTCGAACTACAAAATAAGAAAATGTGTCATTCTTTTGGGAACTGACTAAAAATAAAAGTGTGTCATATAAATTGGGAGAGAGAATATTAAATGCTAAAACACTCACACAATTTTGAATGGCTAGGGAAAAATCAAGCTGGAATATTGTCCACATGCCATCAAACCAACTGTAGAGAAACAATAGAAATCAATATATCATACCAAGAAACTTCTTGTTCTAGTGCATTTATAAAAAGAAAGGAAATTACGCATTTGGATTAAGAGGAAATCCGTTGTTCGGAAGAGAATACAGAGAATCCACAAAACTATGAAGGGGGCCTAGTAATCCAGACCTTATTGAAAAGGTTTATGAGACACCGTATGAAATTATCGGCATCACTAAATCTTATTCCCAGTATAAGTTCTACTATCGTAACGGGAGATGTGATATCGCCATACTTTATTGTCTGTCTCCTCCTCTCCCTATTAGATATGTTAAAACAATATAAGAAAATTTTATACCAAAAAGACATAAAAAAAATTAGGTCTTGAAACAAATATTTAATTTTATCGATGTCAATTAAGTTCAACGTTGAATTATTGGAGTTGTGGATTCTTCTTTCGTTCATAAATTAAGTACACTTACAATTTCTTCTGAGGTTAAAAGAAAATTGTTGGCATTAGCAAGAACTTCAGAGGTTAGTTTTGATGATTGACAAAGTAAATAAACATATCAAGTATGCATGGTTTAATGAAATATTTCAGACTTTGACTATGAGAATTGACAAAGTAAATGAACATATTAAATGTATCTGGCTTGATGATATAAATTGAGTGAACTAAGACCTACAGATTGAATGCGTAGCAAGAACATTCAAGGAGAGTGGACCAGGTCAGCAGTCATGTGTTAACGTAGAAAGATATGATCTATCTCAGAAACAAAGAGCATATCGATCAGAAGTATGTAAGAGCAAACACACAGGGTAATGCAATGATGAATGAACCAGGTATGTGAAATTGATCTATCAATAAATAGATGCAGTACAGATATGAACGAATCAGATACATAGCAGAAGTCCAATGAACCAGGTCTACGAACATGTTCCTTGTCAGAAATAGGTGCGAGATAGATTGAATGGAACAAATGCAAGAACCGGATCCGAGAACGTGTTCTTGCTCAAAGTCCTACCGCGAGTAGGATTTGTGATTTTATGGTAAAGACTTGGCGTACAAGGCAACATGATTTCTTAACATACTTATCAAGATATTTCAAAATCCTACAAGGAAACTAAAGTTACGTGAAGATGCAAGAATCCCAAACCAACTCAAACCCTATTTTCCATGATAGGACGTATCACGTAGAATTTAGAGTCAGCTGATGTATTGAAGACTAAGAGCTATATATATATATATATATATATATATAGATATAGATATCCAAAGTCTTGTCATGAACAAAGTTACACACTCACAAAGAGAGTCAGAATTTGAGCAAACATTGTCAAGCATAATTGTGAGAGTTATAATTTCATCAATACAACATAATACGATGAAGCAGATCAAATTAGTTGTGTTAAAGAGTTTATATTTATAGTTCTTTAGTCTAGAATCGTGTATTAGGAGTGATCATTGAGTTGTATCTTTATCAGCTTTCTTAGAAGCAGTTGTGTTATGTATAAACAATTAGTCAAATTCAACTTCAAGTTCGGATAGCTTGGAGTGGGCTCAGCAGTCTTGAGAGATTGTTGAGATGGGAATTAAAGTTTCTAATTCCTAGGTTACAGAGTTTGTAATTTAAATTTGCACAAGCTCACATTGTAGTGGAGTAAGAATTAAATCATAAAGAGGTATAGGTCATGATTTTCTACCCTTGTGAGCCGAGTGATTTCCACGTAAAATTGTTATATCCTTGCCTTACTGTTCTTTAGTATTTCGCAGACGCTCTTAGTAGAACAGGTAGGGTAACAAATTCTATTATATAGGCGAAAATTAGGGATCGCTTAGAATGTATCCTGCCGTGCAGAAAAATAAAAAAGCAAACTTGCCTATTATTAATTTCGGAAAACACCAAAGTTGTGGAGAACTAGCATGTTACAAGAGAAAATACTAGTGGGCAGTCATTACATCAAGATACAACTCAAAATTACCTCTCAAACGAAAAATCAGATAGTGGTATTATTAAACGGTGCAGGAATGCTAGTGACACGTTCCCAAGAATTTGTTGTAGTACAAGACCTTAAATGAGTTACTCCATTTGCTTCCTTTACTAGTAAAGATAAAGCATGAAAAAGAAATAGTGGAATTAATAAGTTCTTATTTTGACCTTGCACTCATCATCTAGTAATGGAACATCAATTGATCTGCTATAACCTAAAAGAACAATGTCCAGAAGACTGCACCTACTCTACTCCAGAAGCCCAATTTTTGCCTTTTTTGTACATATTCACAAAGGAAAATGTTCTCTATGGGCAGCGTCTGCTTCGCCTCGCCCCTGCGCGCGCTCACACATAATGTGTTTTAGGCCAGTCTATTTATATATCTATATAAAGTTCATACATGAAGGAGTGATGTGGCAGGCTTCATATGTCAGAAAATATGTTTTTTTTATTTTCTCGAATTTATATCCTTTTTTCCCCTTTTCAAACTGTTCTATTAAAACTTCAAAAGTCACGTCTTTTTTCTTCCTAGTTTCTTTGCTTTATGTTTTTGAAATTTTGTTGCTATCTTTCAACGAATAAAATGAAGAGACCCAAAACAACGATAATGATTGATACAGTTTTGATATATAAATTTGTTTTGTCTTGATTTTGTACTGCCTGTGAAAATAGGTGTGCCTATTGAAAAGTTTGCTATTATTCAAACTCCAAATATTTGCTTCAAGATTATTTTTTTGGTATGAAGAAGTTTATATAGCAGGGGCCAAAAATTCACGTGTCTTTTCTTTTATCTTTACTCTTTTTTTTTTGTCCCGGAAAGTTATAACCTCTCTTTTTTATAAAACCCTTCTTACTTTTTGTTTATCTATATTCTTTCTTTTGCACTTATTGATACCCATTTTCATAAAAAATCTTTTGTTCAAACAATAAGACGAATAACCAAATTAAATTACATTGATATGTAAAACATGGTACAAAAGTTATTTTGTTGATTTATTTATTTTTATTAATCAGATCTAGAAGGAGGCGAGTTGATACGTGGTAGCTAACCATAGAATTGCTTCTCAAGTTGTTCAGAACTAAGTTGGAGGTTACTTGGTTTGTCATTGGTGTATGTCTTAAATTGTATTATTCTACATCAGTTGTTCTATGATTTATGATGTATTCTTGAATCACTTCTCTAAGTTTTGTTAATTTAAAATTACCATCGGCTTTTACACTTTCTTTTTTACATGATTTTGCTCTATTATTGCATGGTTTTACGAAAAATAATATCTCTATAAGGCCATTACTCGGAGGATTTCAATTTCAACTTTAGTTCTGTTAGGGTTTTCTGGAAATTATATCATACGCTGAGAAACAAAAGTCTTTGGCTCTTCCATTTCATCCATTTAGTTTACTAAAATCAAAGAGAAACAAAAGAGTAGAAAGAAAAGTTGTATCAATTATTTTCTAGGAAATGAATGTAAAAATGTGAGAAAGTTTGATATCTATTGATAAATTTCTTTGCATAATGTATAAAAATAATCAAGTTGATTTTTAAAAAAGAATTGCACAAACTTTTTTCTCATGTTATCAAGGTAATGCAAAAAAAATAAAAAATTCTTCCCCTCACAAAAATTTTATAATCTTTTTGTGATTGGTAGGTATGAACATTTTGGAAAAGGCGAAATAAATCTTTTTTTTTCACTCACAAGACTTTATACTTTTTTGTGTTTGACTGGTATGAAAATTTTGAAAAAAAAAGTGGAAAACTTTGTCCCCTAGAGCCCATATTTAACATGTATATCTCGTTTTCTATTATAATTGTGCATAATATCCTTGATTTTTTCAAGTAAGTTGCTTCTTCTTAGTTAACTCGACTTGGTCTTTTTGCTTTTTTTTCACATGAGTCAAATAACACTGTAATGGATATGTTTAACCTATTGGACGTGTATATTCGAATAACTTTTCATTAGCCATTATATTTAATTGATTCTTTTCAGGTTCCATAGTCTGCAAGTGTGGTTAACAACAAACATGGTGTATAGGGAAAAACCCGTAAACACAAGTGGACGTATCAAGATGGCATGTGGTGGTGATGACAGGTCAGACTCGAGTCAGCAAGTGAGGGGCTCTGAGGAAGCTTCGGAGAAGTAATTTGGTAACCCGTTTCCGGAGGCAGAAATTATAAAGGATCCGAATAAGCATGACAACTCACCAGTCAACCGTCATTCAATGTACAGAAACGTTACACAATAACCCAAGTTTCCTCTAGCCTTTATGACCTATTAATTACCTTTTATTGTAGCATTAATATTGGTAATTGTAGGGGCATGATTCATGAAACTTATACCCTAAAGCTCTAGTATAAATAGAGCTTCTCATCATTGTAAAAATCATCTGAAATTGAATACAAAGCAAATACTCTTAAAGCAATTTCTTTATTTTTTATCTTGATTGTTCTTGAGAAGGCTTTGACGTGTAGTTTGTCCGGATACTCTAGCTCGTCATTTCATCAAGGCTCAAGCAAATACTTCAATTATTATTTACTTTATTTCAAAAAATTTGCTTATTATTGCTAATTTATCTCATAACTGCGGTCACATTGATCTACGTGTCTTTGATCACATATACAAATTCAACTATACCATTTTACGGGTAAATAGTTTCGCGCCCATCGTGGGGCTTAGAAAATTGTGGTGTCATGAGTGAGCCCTTTCTCTACTAATCTAATCTTTTCTTTGAGTCTTGTTTTTTGTTCAGAGCAGTCGGAGCATGTGTGTATCATTGCATTGCATATGCATCATATTCACATATTCATACTTATTGGACTTGGACCTGGTGGTTGTAGTTATGATGGTATTCCTGGACTATGTAGTGTTTATATCTAATTATGATCATGTCTATCTTTCAGTCTCTTACTTTATATATGTTATCTAATTATTGGCGGCCTATGATACTTACCGGTACATAGTGTTTGTGCTGATACTACCTTGCTACATTTTTTATGAGTGTAGAGTACGTGACAGGGTCTACATTCTCTCCTCGTCACTGATTTCCGAGGCTTTGCTGACGAGCATCTAGGGTGAGCACGTCGATGGATCCGTAGCTCCGATGTCTCTCTTTATATACACGTCTTATTTTGCTATTTTGAGATAGTATTGTACTTTTCCAACTTTATATTTATATTCAGAGGTGCAGTTATCTAGTAGTGGCTCTTGTATGGCCTTAGACCAGATTCCTTGGGATTGTTGTATTACTTCCGCACTATTTTCTTATCTATCCTAGACTTATTATATATATTTGATGGTTGGGTTCTATTTTTTTTATTGAGCTGTGATTAAGGGACGGGTTCGCCTACCAGGTGGGAAAGGGGTAGGTTTATGCTCGTTCCCTGATTGGAGGACGTGATGAAAAGAAGGCCGTAAACTTAAGTTTCCAACATGAGCCGCGCGGTGATTTTCAAGGAGTGCCAAAGATTGCCAACCGTCATATGGTTACATGCTTAATGTGGAGTGGAGTTGAAGACAAGACTTGAAGATCCAAGAAGGAAATATTTTTTTCGGCTTTTATGTAGGTCTTGGCCGAGACCGCCTTTTAGCTTGTTTTAATTCCTATCTTAATTACTAGATATCCTTATATCTTAATTACTAGGCCATATAAAAAGATAAGATGACCAAGCCTAGAACCATCTATAAGGAGTAGCTTCCAACATTCCCCAATGAGGTAATTCATGAACTGGCTAGTTTATGCACTTATCTACATGGATGACACTAAAGGGTGGCCTAGAGAACATGAAGAGTTGGGTCTTTTCCCTTCTCCCAAATCGGTCGAACCTCTCCCCCTTTCCCATTCGGCCTAGATGCATTTTTATGTCTATCTTGTTACCTCTTCTAGAAGGTTTAGAACTAGTATAAATAGGGGATGTAGTTGATGAAATGAGACATTAAATTTTTATGAAATATATTTGAGTTTTCTCAAACTTTGCTAAGTTATTCAACTTTTGTGTTGTTATCTTAGTTGGTCCTTTTGTGATCCAAACCTTGGTCCTTTTATGGTCCAACCCTCGGCCCTTTTGTGGTCTAATCCTTGGTCCTTTTGTGGTTTGAACCCTAGGTGTAAGTCTAGTTAGAACTTTTGTGATCTAACTATACCCAAGCTAAGGTTCTATCTGGTTACTTTGTCACAAACACATTAGAAGGTCATCTCGGCCTACATCACCTTACCCACACCCAAACTTATCTATCAATTTCGTGCCCAATCATTGTCCAAACTGCCTAATCCTTTTCACCTCAATACACTACAACACTTCCCCAAGCTACACCAAAAAGGTCGTTAACCAACTCCTCCAAAAAACACCTGAGAACCCAACCAACTACTCCACCATCCTCACTGGGTTCAACCTTCATACCTTACTGTCCCGATGAGTTTCCGCCACCTTACCACCATCTAACTACCAACATAACCTACAATGTTTCTATTTCATCCTCTCCAAACGCCTTAGCCCCAAACCACCTAAGGGCGCCCGTACAAATCCTACAAACCTAAATTGTCCGGAAACTATTCTATTCCACCAACCTCTATTTGTCTCTCATATTTGTGTCTGTCTAGCCCCAAAGAAAATCTAACCAACCTAACCATACAATCCCCTCCTTATATACATCAGTTTAATATTAGAGAAAGACTTTCCCATCCCATGCCTTGACACTATGGCTAACATAAATAAAGAACTTTGGAGGATCATAAGTGACCTTTTTGCGGAACAAGCGCAAATCTTGAGAAGAGAATTTGCAGGGCGTTCCATGATTAATAATGCTGAGTTCGAGGAGGAGTTTATGCAAAACAACCCAAGGCATGAAAGGGAAGAGTATTAAGATTGTGGTGATTCCTTTGTTATTGAAGAACCCAAAGTCAAGGAGGTCCTAGAGGAAGATGTTGATCTTGCGGAAGAGGGTGAACGATCAATACTCCGACGTGTGTTGAGTGTTCAACTTGAATAACAAGAGGAGACACAAAGAGAGCAACTATTTTACCCTCGATGCAAGGTAAATGACAATGTATGTAATATGATCATTGATGGAGGAAACTGTGCCAATATGGCCTCCGTGGAAATGGTGGAAAATTTGAAATTGCCTAACCGTAGCCATCCTAAACCATATGCTCTCCAATGGTTGAACAAAAATAAAGGGCTAAAGGTAATGAAACAAGCTCTTGTTAGTTTTCGGATTGGTAAGTATGAAGATGAAATATAGTGTGACATCCTATCTATGGATACTTGTCATATTTTATTGGGTCGGCCATGAAAATTTGATAAGAAAGCACATGATGGAGAAAATAATGTCTATTCTTTTTAAAAGGGTGACAAGAAGGTCCGATTGATACTGTTGTCACCTAATGAGGTGAGTAGAATGAAGATCCAAAATGCCATGAACTGCAAGGAAAAGCCTGAGGCCTTTTTGCTTAATACATCGGAGATAGAAGAGGAGTTGAAGAAGGGGAGTCCTATATATGTATTACTGTGCAAGGATAAGAAGAGTCTTGTGGGAGATGCGGTTGAAGATGCCGACTTGAAGGAACTCTTGAAGAAATTTGAAAATGTATTTCCGGATGATCTTGCACCCAGATTACCACCAATCAGAGGTGTTGAACATGCTATTGATTTTATTCCAAGAAGTTCATTACCTAATTGTACAGCCTATAGATGCAATCCGAAAGAGGCTAAGGAGTTTCAAAGACAAGTGCAAAAATTACTAGATAAAAAGGTTCACCTTAGTCTAGTGTGGTACCCACCTTGTTGGTGCCAAAGAAAGATGGGACTTGGCGCATGTGTATTGATAGCCGAGAGGTCAATAACATCATCGTGAAGTACATGTTTCCTATGCTAAGATTGGATGATCTTTTAGATGAATCGAGTGGGGCCAAGTTGTTCTCCAAGATAGATTTGAGGAGATGGATACCATCAAATGAGGATACGAGATGGAGATAAATGGGAGACGGCTTTCAAGAACAAGTGTGGTTTGTACGAATGGCTTGTGATGCCATTTGGATTGTGTAATGCTCCAAGCTCTTTCACGAGGCTCATGAATGAGGTACTACGACCATGCATGGGTAAATTTGTTGTGGTTTACTTAGATGATATCTTAATTTATAGTCAAGATAGGGAATCTCACTTGTCGCATTTAGAAGCTTTATTTGAGAAGTTAAGAGATGTAAAGTTGTATGGCAAGTTAGAGAAGTGTGCTTTTATGATTACTAGTATCCCATTCTTAGGATATATAGTGTCATCCGAGGGCATTCATGTGGATCCATCCAAGGTGGAAGCTATCCGGAGTTGGACCGAGCCCACAAATGTAAGTGAGGTAAGAAGTTTCCATGGTTTGGCTTCTTTTTATCGTCGTTTCATTCGAGATTTTAGTACCCTTGCTGCCCCTATCACTAAACTAATGAAAATGGTGAGTTTAAATGGTCCCAAGGAGCACAAAGAGCTTTTGAAACCTTGAAGGGAAGGTTATATGAAGCACCAGTTCTAGCTATTCTGAATTTTGAGAAACTATTTGAAGTTGAATGTTATGCTAGTGGGGTTGGTGTTGGTGCCATCTTGATTCAAGACAAATGACCTATTGCTTTCTTTAGTGAAAATTAGGTGGTGCAAGATTCAATTATTCTACTTACGACAATGAGTTTTATGCTATTGTGAGACCCCCGGTCTAATGGGAACATTATTTGAGGCCAAAACCTTTTGTCTTATATTCAGATCATGAAACCTTAAAGTATTTACATGGGCAAAGAAAGTTGAATCCAAGGCATGCTAAGTGGGTAGCATACTTGCAAACTTTCACATTCTCTACAAGGCACAAAGATGGCAAGTCCAACATAGTGGCAGATGCACTTTCCCGAAGGCACGTACTATTGGCCGTACTTGAAAAAAAACTTGTGGGATTTGAAGTGCTAAAGGAATTCTATGAATGAGATCACGAGTTCAAAGACGTAATGATAGAATGTAATAGTGGAGTTCATAGTTCTTATTCCATAGTAGAAGGTTTCCTTTTCAAAGGGAACAAATTGTGTGTGCCCAAATGTTCCATGAGGAATTACTTGTACATGAAGTGCATTCGGGTGGACTAGTTGGATATTTTGGGGTAGTGAAGACTTTGGAGATTCTACAAGAACACTTTTACTGGCCACAAATGGATAATGATATAAATGGAGTAGTAAGTAGGTGTTCCACTTGGCAAAAAGCTAAAAGTTTCTTCCACAAAGGATTATATACTCCTTTACCAATTCCGGAGTGACCATGGGAATGTGTGAGCTTGGATTTCATCCTCGACTTACCAAGAACACAACGAGGCAAGGACTCCATCATGGTAGTTGTGGATAGATTCTTGAAGATGGCTCACTTCATTGCTTATCACAAGATCGATGATGCAACACATATTGCAGACTTGTATTTGAAGGAAGTGGTAAGATTGCACGGCGTTCCTAAGACTATTATGTCTGATAGGGATGTGAAGTTCCTAAGTTATTTCTGGAAAACACTATGGAGACTTCTTGGTACCAAGTTGCTATTTAGTACCTCCCATCATCCTTAAACGGATGGCCAAACGGAAGTGACTAATAGAACTCTTGGCACACTATTAAGAGGATTGGTGAGCAAGACCCCCAAGGATTTGGACATCAAGTTGGCACATGCAGAATTTACTTATAATCGGAGTCAATCTCGTACAATGGGTAAAGCTCTATTTGAAATTGTGTATGGAACTAACCCATTTTTACCTATTGATCTGGTTCCAATTCCAAAGAAAGAAATCCTAAGCTTCATGGCTAAAGATCAAATTGAGGCCTTCAAGAAGTTACATGATCAAATCTGAGAACAAATTTAGAAGGCCAATACCAAGTACAAAATGGATGCAAACAAGTCAAAGAATCAACCACAATTTCATCCCGGAGATTTGGTTTTGCTACACCTAAGGAATGAAATATTTCCCAACATGAGAAAGAATAAGCTAATGCCAAGGGCGGATGGTCCTTTCAATATATTGGCCACGTTCGGGGAAAGATCCTATAAGGTAGGACTTCCAGATGAATATGGAGGTATTATTTCAACGTATAATGTTGGAGGCCTATCACCATACATAGATGATGAGAATTTGAGGGCAAATTCTGTTAAAGAAAGGGAGTATGATGAAAAGAAGGTCGTAAACTTAAGTTTCCAACATGAGCCGTGAGGTGATTTGCTAGGAGTGCCAAAGATTGACAACCGTCCTATGGTGACATGCTTAATGTGGAGTGGAGTTGAAGACAAGACTTGGAGATCCAAGAAGGAAACATTTTTTTCGGCTTTTATGTAGGTCTTGGCCGAGACCGCCTTTTAGCTTGTTTTAATTCCTAGATTAATTATTAGATCTCTTTATAGCTTAATTACTATGCCATGTAATAAGATAAGATGACCAAGCCGAGAACCATATAGAAGAAGAAACTTCCAACGTTCCCCAAGGCGGTAATTCATGAACTAGCTATCTAGTTCATGCACTTATCTACATGGATGACACAAAAGGGTGACGTAGAGAACATGAAGAGTTGTGTATTTTCCCTTCTCCTAAATTTGTTGAACGTCTCCCCCTTTCCCATTCGGCCTAGATGCATTTTTATGTCTATCTTGTTACCTCTTCTAGAAGGTTTAGAACTAGTATAAAAAGGGGATATAGTTGATGAAAGGAGATTGAATTTTTATGAAATATATTTGAGTTTTATCAAACTTTTCTAAGTTATTCATCTTTTGTGTTGTTATCTTAGTTGGTCCTTTTGTTGTCCAACCCTCGGTCCTTTTGTGGTCCAACCCTTGGTCATTTTATGGTCCAAACCCTAGGTGTAAGTCTAGTTAGAACTTTTGTGATCTAACTATACCCAAGCCAAGGTTCTATCCGGTTCTTTGTCAGAAGGTCATCCCGACCTACATCACCTTACCCGCACTCGAACTTGTCTATTAATTTTGTGCCCAATAATTTTCCAATCTGCATAATCCCTTTCACCCAATACACTACCACACTTCTAAAACCTACACCAAAAAGGTCGTTAACCAACTCCTTCCAAAAACACCCGAGAACCCAACCAACTACTCCACCATCCTCACCGGGTTCAACCTTCGTACCTTACTGTCCCGACCAGTTTATGCCACCTTACCACCATCCAACCACCAAATACCAACCACCAACATAACCTACAACGTGTTTAGTTCATCCTCTCCAAACGCCTTAGCTCCAAACCACCTGAGGGCACTCATACACCTCCCACAAACCTAAATTGTCCAAAACCGTCCTATTCTACCAACCTCCATTTGACTCCTATATTTGTGTCGATCCAGGCCCAAACCAACTCTGACCAACCTAACCATACAATCCCATCCTTATATACATCAGGACGTGACACCAAATTTCAAATAGCCAATAGAAACTCATTGTTTGAAATCAAACCAAGACAAAATCATTAATCAATCACAGAAAGGCAATAGTGGAGGGGCGACCTCACCTAGTAGGGTGGTGGTGTCATATGACGGCATGTGGGCAAGAGAAATTAATGCTCTTGCCTGTTTTGGACAGACAACACTGAGAAAAAGTGATTGTACACTATGGTGTTGCTGTTTCTGTCATGAAATAGAGAGAGAGAGCTCTGCTTAGGGCTTTTCGTTGATCGCGAAATGGAAATGGGAAAGAGTGTTTGGGGTCTTTACGCATAGTGATGAATATTTGGGCCGGGTCATAGTCCAATTAGCTAGACCTGGTAGAATTTTAAATAAAAGAGAGAGGCCCAATCGACATTTTGACAAGCTAAGTAATAATGGTCACATTTTGCAAATATGGTCACTTTTTAAATTAAAAAGTGACCAAAATAAATTAAATTATAACATAAACGGGTCAAATGCTTCAATGAGAGACCAAATTTGACATTAAGACACAAAGTGGTTCTTCGCGGGCGAGCATCATTTAAGGACCCTCAAAGAAGGTGTTGGTTAATGGGGATGTTTACGATAACAAATTGATGACAATTTGAACAAATTCTAGTTGTGAAGAGCTTTTCGAATATCAATAATTAGGTCAGTAAACTCATGGGAGAATGATTATTCGATTAAGGATTTTGGCAAATGTACTTTTGTCAACTATATGAGAATGTTTTCATTATTGTATATTCTGTAATTAAGGATTAACTTATGGATTATGGACTAGTTCAGTGATGGTTTGGGTTATCGCTTGGGTACTAAATGATTTTTTGGGTCAGAATAACTAGAGCGGGTCGGTACCTTCCTAGTGGAAGAACCTTATAAAGGATAGTGCATGGGATACACCAGATTTGGAGAAGATTTCATTTTAAAAATCGAGTGAAGTGTGGGAAACTCTCAGTTGTTTAGGTATGTTGTGTTCTACTATTTTTAGGATCTCATCTGTTTTGTGAAACCTTTGATATTTGAGTACATTCTGGGAAAGGGTTGAGTAACAATCGGTCGTTAGTGGTGAATGTGATTGAAATGAAAAGTGGAAATTGAAGAAATTAGATAAATGCATGGTTGATCTAATTTGGAATGAGTAAGGAAGGATTTGGATTTGAAACAACATAATTTCTTGGATTAGGTGTGGATTATGGTGGCATTATTTTCGCACCTTTCAGATAGGGTGAAACTGTTTAGTACACTTATAGTAGTAAGTCTATGGTAAGTGACTAAGTGTTACAATGAAGGTTCCATGGGGTTTTGGAGTGCGACTGACGTTGTATCAAGATGAGAAATTACGCGACATTCTTGAATGAATGGTGTAGAGTGGATTTATAAGAGGGAATCTTAAGAATCTCTTCAGTTTGAAGGTTAAGGTTATATTTCCTAGGAGAGGTTGTGATTGTGGTGGTAGTTTATATTGAAGCATTCTTGACTAATAGTATGAATGAGTAGTTCAACACTAAAGACTTGACAGTAAATATACAAGGTGAGGTACATGAATTGTAAGGTTGATGTGTCAGGAATTGGTAAGTCTAGTAAATTACGAGATTTGATACATTTTGCATGGTTAAGATGTAGTGAGATATTACAATTATAGGTTCTATAAGGTACTCAGAGTTATGGATACGTTAAGAGAAAGTAAAAGGAAGATCTGATGTATTTAGAGTTTAGGGGGTTCTATCAGAATTGTGTATCGGGTGGAAGTTGAGAAATATGAAGACCTCAATCATAAGGTATAGTCTTCGATACTAACTGGACAACTTGGATGAAGTTTAGCTTTTGGAATGATGGTTTTAGCTCAGAATTGAAGTATGGCAACGTTGCCAGGACCCATCGAAGTTTACAAGTAAGATTGATGATATTTTTGTGAATGGTGACTATTCGGGTAGTTCTAATGGGTTATGCCGGTATTTAGTAGGGAATCAAGGAGGTCTAACTGATTATGAATTGTTTTTAGAGTGGTTAGTGGATTTTTATGGATTGGGAACGATAAGGTAATCAGTAGGTGTGCATATAATATGGTGATTTGAAGACTTGAGCAGATTTGGGTGATGGGTTTTGACTAGGAGGTTTCAACTCCGAATTACGAAACTAACAGAATTGGATATGGCATAATCGACCTTCTGTAAGATGATATTTCGAATGGAATTGCTTAAAGCTTTCACAGATAAACAAGGATTCTTTTCTAGTTAAAACGGAAGTCATGATTTGGGCGCGTGACATGTTTCTAAAGGAATCTTTGTACAAAGGACGACATTGATAGTGTGAAAGAAGATTTGTAGAATCAGACTATTTATCGGTACAGGTTGGACTATAGTTATGGCTACAATTAGAGGATTGTGGAGATTAATGTGGTATTTGTGGGATATATCGGATACGTATAGAGGTATGGTTATGATCAAATCATTGAATTCGAGCGGAGATAGTTTTTACATTCGAGAATCAACTGTAAAAGGAATTTCAGTTATGAAAAAATAGAAATTTGGGTTTTGAGTGAAGTTAAAGGCAGTTTTGACTGATACAATGAACATGCGGTACTACATGTATAATTCTTTCATGTTGAGGCTTTCATGAGGCTATAGTGGATAATCCTTGGTTACTTGTCATCTTTCGTATTTCTCTTTTTCTGTTCAAGGATGAATGTTTGTTTAATTGGTATATGATGTAACGACCCATTTTGGTCATTTAGACATTTTATCCCTTTTCCCTGCTGACCTTTCCCTCTAGAATCGTTAGAGTGTACTCGAATTGCGGGGATGCATGGAGTTGTTCCTGATTTTGAGGAAACTAGAAGCTTTTAAGTTGAATAACCAAAAAAATATTGTCTAATAGTTGAATTTTGAGTGTATGGGTTAGTTTTCGAGTTTCATCGCTTTTGGTAGGTTCGGAAAGTCATTTTTGACTTAATCGATTCCTTGGTTCGCTTCCCGAGGTGTTCAGATGTGTTTTGCATGTTTATTTGCAAAAATGTGATATTTGAAGAAATTGATTGGATTTGTAGAAAATAGGACCATAGCTTGGTCGTATGAGAATTTATTGTGTGCAGGTAAGTTCGTAGCATGTTTTTACATCGAGTTGCATATTTGGTTTGTATATTAGATGTCTCGGAAGAGTTTCGTCTAATAGGTACGATGTCTAGTGAGGTCATGCATGTTCCACTTTCTGTGAGGTGTTTTCCACAGGAGCGGGACCACCTATGCAAAAGTTTTCCTTGCACCCGCGAGCTATAAATATTTTAAGAGTCTTTCTCTGCGGGTATATTTTCCGCAGAAGCGACTCCGCCTCTATGAGGGATGGTCCTCAAAGGCAGAATCGCTGAAAATCAGAAACCATTTTAAAGTCCATTCTTGACATCTTCGCCCCATTCTTTCTATTCATGAATTTTAGTCTCAAGAAGCTTTAGGGGGAGGGTGATTTTTCTGTGTTTGTGAGGATTCTACCTTGGGGTAGGTTTATTATCTCCCTAAATTATTTATGCTATCATTAAAGTGTGGGAAATCATGTTAGAATCATGTATTAGTTGGGAGGTTTTGGGTGATAAACCCTAGGTTGGAATTAATTTTCTTTTTCTTTAAATCATATATTGTTGGAAAGATTATTTTAAACTAATCACTTATTTATTGGGGGAAACTAGCCGCTAAGCTTGAACTTCTCTTTTACTATAAATTTGGGTTAGGGAAAAGTAAGGATTTAAAGATGAGGAACCCTAGATGGGTTATTATTTTCTTAATGAAATTAATGGATGTTTTGGAAAGGATTTCATGACTTGTGGATTTGGGTTAGCTACTTCTAACTTCAATTTCAAATTTTGAACAAGTTTCCAAATGGATTAAAATGTAGGGTTTCTTATAAATTCGGGGGCCGAGTAGTTGTTTCCCCTTTTCAGTATTGGTTCTTACATGATATCAAATGTGTGTGTTAACATAGAACTTATATGTCTAAGTCTAGACTCTTACCGTCGAATGATACTTTAGAAGAACAACATGGCGTAGGAGTTCGTGGAACTCGTTCGGCTATGAGGTAGGCTTCCATTTATTATTTCTAGACTCCGATAGAAGTACATAGTTGTTATAAATATTGAAGGGTATTGGGCGTGTTTGGGAGTCCCACCTTAGTGGCTGTGATGAGCGCTTGGGTAGGTACCGGTGTTGAACTGTCTTGATGGGTGATTTGGGGAATCAACCGCTAGGCCATTGATTGAGAATTGTTGTGTTTACTCATCACTTATGCTTTTGATCTGAAAGACATATTACGTGGAATTTCGTGTTATTGAATTCTGAAGCATGTGTTATTCATATCCTATATTTCATTGCATATCATACACCATGATTACTTGCCTTATTATTGTTGCATTCATACACTCATAGTTATTGTGATATTGAAAGTGGAGTGGTATGTAAATGCCTTGGGTCCAACGAAAATAAAAAGGGTAAGTATATTCTTAAGAGATGGTTGGAAAATTTTGAGAAGACGTTAGTGATTTGATATGGCTCGACAAATGAGTCTTGGGCTCTAGTCACATTCATGTGTTGAATTCCGGTTGGATAAGAGCATTATATGGACGAGGCAGGTCCCCTATGTGTCATATCTATATGGAACAACCTATAGAGTGTGTCTATCGATTGATGGAAAGGTACCTTGAATTGCATTCATATAATTCATTTATACATATTGATTACTTGAGATTTGTACTTGATTTGGGTTGATTATCATAATAAGGTGGATTCGTTGAATTGATCTTCCATGATTTTGGAGTTGTCTAAATGTTGAACCCTTGTGTAATTGAAGGTGACCTATGTGAATGATTGCCCTTCTTGATAAGGACGCTAGAGGACTAAAGAGTTGTTGTGTGGTCATTGCAACTATCATCTCGTGTGTTTATATATACGTCGAACTTCACCCTATGTAGGAGATTCATGACCGTAACCACTTACACAAACATAATAGGGTTGTGTAATAAACTGGCATGTACCATATTCTTAGGTGTACGGATGGTAATCAGGTCTACAAGTTAGGGATAATATTAGATCAACAATGCTATTTGTATGATAATTATAGGCTTTCGTGAAGGTTGTGATATGGTTGTATTTCCTAAGTGTTGGACTATCTGCATTAGTAGACTAATCAAGTATGTAGGTTAGGATAAGTATGACTTAGGCAGTTGATTAATGATTAGTGGACTTATGTTTATGAGTTCTATGTGTTACCAACAATATACCAAGTGAAATCCCACTAACGTGGGGTCTGGGAGGGTAGAGTGTACGCATACCTTACCTCTACCTTAGTAGGTAGAGCGGCTGTTTCGAGAGACCCTCGGCTCAAGACAAAGCATAAGCATAAGCAAGGCAAGAAAACAAGGCAAGACAAGAGAAACAGTCAGACTCAGACAATAAATTTAAATTAGTATAAAAATGCTTGTACAAAAAGTGAATAAGCTATGATAGCGCATTCTGACAAAATAAGCAGTAATTACCGCAGGTAAATTAGATAAATAATGTACACTAAAGAACACATAGCAGCATAAATCAAACTACGAGGAACTATAAGGTAATACCGTGCCTATTAGTATGATAGGCGAAGCGGACCTATAATAACAACACTACACCGCCAGTTTGTAAGCGTACGTAGGACTACGCTTGACTACCTACTACCCTTCTACCCTAATCCGCGTCCTCCATAACCCTATATCTAAGGTCATGTCCTCAGTAAGCTACACCTGCGCCATATCCCGTCTAATCACCTCTCCCCAATACTTCTTCAGACTACCTCTACCCCTCCTGTATCCTTCCACAACCAACCTCTCACACCTCCGTATTGGGGCATTTGTGTCTCTCCTCTACACATGCCAAAACCATCTCAACCTCGCTTCCCACATCTTATCCTCCACCGAGGCCACTCCTACTCTATCTCGGATATCATCATTTCTAATCATATCCCTCCTTGTATGTCCGCACATCCATCTCAGCATCCTCATCTCCGCAACTTTCATCTTTTAGATAATGCGTAGTCTTGATTGGCTAACACTCCACCCCATACAGCATAGTCGGTCAAACCACCACCCTATAGAACTTGCCTTTAAGTTTTGGTGGCACCTCTTTGTCACACAAGACTCCAGATGCGAGCCTCCATCTCATCCATCCTGCCCCAATACGATGCATGACATCATCATCAATCTCTCCATTCCCTTGATAATAGACCCAATGAACTTGGAGCTTTCTTTTTTTGGAATGACCTGAGTACCAAGCCTCCCCTTCCCTCCTGTCTCAAGGTCACTCTCGTTACTGAACTTGCACTCTATGTATTCTGTCTTAGTCCTACTCAACCTTAACCCTTTAGATTTCAGAGTCTGTCTCCAAACCTCCAGCATAGAGTTTATTCCACTTCGAGTCTCATCAATCAGGACTATGTCATCTGCGAATAACATACACCATGTCACCTCTTCTTGGATTTGTCGCGTCAGTCCATCCATTACCAAGGAAAATAAGAATGGGCTAAGATCTGATCCTTAGTGCAACCCCATCATCACTTGAAAGTGCTCCGAGTCTCCTCCTACTGTCCGTATCCTGGTCTTGGCCCCATCATACACATCCTTGATCTCCCTACTGTACGCCACAGGTACACCTCTAACCTCCAAACATCTCCATAGAACCTCCCTAGGGACTTTGTTGTATGTCTTCTCGAGGTCGATGAAAACCATATGTAAGTTTCTCTTCCTTTCCCTATACTGCTGCACCAACCTCCTAATAAGATGAATGGCTTCTGTAGTCGAACGCCCCGACATGAATCCAAACTTGTTCTCAAAGATAGACATGCATCTTCTCACCCTAATTTCCACGACCCTTTTCCAAACTTTCATAGTGTGGCTTAGCAGCTTTATACCCCTATCGTTATTGCAACTCTGGATATCGCCATTGTTTTTGTACAAAGGAATCATTGTACTACACCTCCATTCTTCAAGAATTATTGCCGTCTTAAAAATGGTGTTAAATAACTCAGTCATCCACTCCAAACCTACCCTGCCTGCGCTCTTCCAGAATTCAACTGGGATCTCATCAGGCCCAGTCACTCGTCCCCTGCGCATTCCGTGAACACCACCCTTAACCTTCTCAACCTTAATGCTTCTACAACACTAAAAATCCCGGTACCTATCAGATTGCTCCAAATATCACAACATAATGTCTCTATCTCCTTTCTCGTTCAAGAGTTTATGAAAGTAAGACTGCCACCTCCGCCTAATATACGCGTCCTCCACTAGTACTTTGTCATCCTCGTCCTTGATGCACCTCACGTGATCCAAGTCAACGGCCCTTCTCTCCTTCGCCTTGGCTAGTCTATACAACTTCTTATCTCAGGTTTCAAAAGCTGCCATTTTCGCTGCCGTAACCGCAACTTTTCCTCCTTCCTCGCCATCTTATAGAGTTCCCTATTCATCCACTTCTCTACCTCATCATTTCTTTCTACTAATTTCACATACGCCGCTTTCTTCGCTTCCACCTTCTCTTTAACTTCACCATTCCACCACCAGTCCCCTCGATGTCCACCACAGCTACCTCGCGAGACCCCTAGCACTTCCCTAGCCACCTCTCGAATGCAGCTAGCCATCTTGTCCCACATACTGCGAGACCTCTAGTTCTATGTGTTACCACGGATTGGATTGTAACTTAAGTGTAGAACTATTTCGGCCAGTAAAGGTGGATTATGTGCCTAATTGAAATGAGTAAGTTAGGGATTTTGAAACTCAACTTGATATTTATGTCTGTTACGTGATGTGTGTCATTGTCCGTGTATGATGCTTACGGGGTTACGTTGTGTAATAATACTACACTTGCTGCATTTTTTACATAGATGCAGGTATACGATTAGTTCAGGTTGTAGCTCGGAGTATGTGGAGGTTAAGACATATCACTCATCCTATCAGCAGCTTTGGTCTTCATCTTAGTCAGACTATCTCTATTTACTCAGGACAATGTTTGTTGTACTTTTTTTTTATTGTAATCTAAGTATTCCTTGTATGAGTCAGACCAGATTTGGGAAAAAATTATATTATAAAGGATTTTATAGTTATAAGTTGAATGAAGAATTGTTTTATCTTTATGATTCCTTAATTTACTTCGGCAATGTTTGAATTCTTGTTAAAGAATTTTAGGGATGGTTTGTTACGACCCCTTTCAGGAACTGTGGTGGCACCTATGTATCCCTACCGATAAACGAACCACTCCCAATCATTCAAATTATATATAATGAAAAGTGGAAAGATAACAAAATATACAATAAATGTCTCATGATATAAATGAAGAATAAAATTTGAGAATTAATAAAAACCCAAAATGTAGTCAATCATATAAGAGCACTAATCATCTGATAAAAGTCTGAATACGACACGCAGGCCAAAATGAAATCTGATAAAATAAGATTCAGAACATGTCTCTCGATCATAAATAAAAGATAAGATAAGGATAGCATATGCACGGCATGTTGGAGGTAGCATCTCACCCCGAATACAAAAATCTGCCCGCTCGGGCTCACACTTGAGCTCGCGAACTGGTATTAGGATCAATTTCTGCACCAAAAAATGTGCAACAACTGTAGTATAAGTACACAACATACCCCTGTAAATCATAGACCAACAACGACAGAAGATATGTAAAAAGAGATAAATACCAAGTTGACACCAAATAGCCTATACTAGTAGTTCAATAACCCAGATACTGTCACGTTATTCATAGAATGATTCACAGAGTCAACATATCACCTTGTTCATGTAAGATTTCATAACCACTTAAGTTCCAGTTCCAGAACAGTTCAATAATAGAAGTTCAAGTATCATTGAGCAACTAACAACCCTTCTTTATCCAAGAGCCCAATTAAGTCATCAATAACCAATCCAACACTTAATTCATCAACAGATAATCAATGATATGATATATGTATGATATGTATGCAATGCATATGTTAGGTACCTTGATTCTCTAATATACATATGTTCAAGTTTTTAATATGAGACGCACACACATGGGGGACCCGTGAAGTCCATATACTCATTTGGAATTTCCCTTCAGAGTCCAGCTCTTGGCTGAATAATAATTATTGCAGGCGTGCAATTCGTCCCCTCAAGTATCATCATCATCATCTCAGTGTTGCCATAATCTCATAAGTATTCTTACTCTTCCGGCCTCTTGGACCCATAACATTCCATACCACTTTCATACAATATCATAGAACCATAAGTATAATGCAAATGACCATATAAGGCAAGATATCATGATGTAAGAGATATAACCAAGTATAGATATGAATATCACATACTTCCAAGAATTCAACAACATAACCATCGAAGTAAAATTTCAGGATATCATATCGGATGCAGGTGTGATGAATAAACATACAATATCAAATATGACGACAAGCCCACATATGGCGACAAGCCCAATTAATCAGCAACCGGAACCAACATAAGGCTGATTCCCCAAATCACCCATAATCATAGTTCAACACCGGTATCCACTGAAGTGTTCATCACAACCGGCTGAGTGGGACCCTTAAACACGTCAAATACCCCTCAAAATTTATATCTAATTACATACTTCTATCAGAGTCTAGTGAAAGTAAATTATAGCCTACCTCTGGGCTGAGATGGAGCCTCAAACAGTCAACTCTCTGCGACAACCTTGCATTTTTGCTGCGTCTCGTGATAATCGAAGTCTAATCACGCATATACTATTCATTAAAATAAATCTTACACACATACAAAGACATAATCCTTAACAAAACAAGACATCCAACACCAACCTCGGGCCCATATCGCGAAGACTCAAACTATAATATTCAAAGAGCATCAATACATACTAGGTAATCATATCCTTAAGTTAATTGGAAACATATACTCATTTGGACCTTTAATTGAACAAAATATAAAAAGCCTCAATTTGGAACCCTAGAATTTTCCCCAAATCATAAGAGACTTCCATAATCAAATATAACCTCACAATATGATAATCTAGAATATTCCATCACTAATTAATAACAATTGAAGTGAACTAATCCCTAAACCCTTTAATAAAGTATGCAACTTTCTTATTCTCAAATGGAAGCCATAAATTCTTCTACCCATTTCACATGCACAATTTATCACTATTAAAGGACTTATAATCATGAAATCAAATCATAAAGGATGGAATTCTTACCCCAAATGGAGGATTTGCTCTTGAAACATCAGAAACTCTCCCCTTGCTGCTCTAACTTCAAGACTTTCTATTTTGAAAAAAGAGACTAACTTAGGGAATTTAATAGGACACCAGATCCAGCGATTCCGTGCTAGTGGAATCGACCTTCTGACGCAAACTTGCTGACGTAGACTCGCTGATGCGGCATCGCTCCTGCGAATAATAACCTCACTACGCAATAGCGATCCCGACTTTGCAGAGGCGCACCCGCCCCTATAGAATCCTATCTGCCAAAGCACAAACTGAACAGATTCTCCAACCCCAGTTTTGCAAGCTAGCCGCCCATCGAGGTAAACACGAAGGAGCGAACAAAGAAGCCGCCAAGGCAGACACCAGACACCAAACACCAAATCACAATAAACATGCAATCTTTCACCAAACACTCGAAAAACTCCTGAGACCATCTGGACACAAACAAGACATGTTCTCCCAAGGTAAACAGTGCTACGAACTCACTCACACCCTCAAATTTCTCATTCAACCGAGATAAGGCATAATTTTCTAAAGAATCGCTCGGGAAAACTAAATATCCAAATTTCACAAATACCACGACAAAATACATCTGATGTCTCAATAAGCAAACTAATGACTCGACTAAGTCATAAATGACCATCCGGAGCTGTTGGAAGGGATACAACTCAGAAACAAACCTATCTAATCAAAAGTCAACCTTGAATCAAACTATCCAACTCTAAGGTTCTAGTTTTAGGGTTTTCATCCAAAATTTATGTAAATAGACCTCGGGATTCATGCCACCCATCCCTGCATATCACAAATGCCACATAGATTCCACGAGAAGGATAAAATAGTCAAATAGAGGTCTTAGGCTAAAGACAACCATAGGTGATAAAAGAAAGCCCGTGGACTTAAACTCCCAACATAAGCTGAGAGGAGAAATGTTAAGGGTGCCAACGACGACCCGTCAATCTATGATTACATGCTTAAAATGGGATGAAATGTGGAGTAGAATGGATGACATCATGTGAAGTCTAAGAAGACAACATTATTTTGTCGGCTTTGTATGTAGGTTTTGGCCGAGACCATTTTTTTTTCTTTTAGCTTGTTTTAATTCTTAGTTCGACTACTAGTTCTTCTTCGGACACAATTAATAAGCCATGTAATAGGAAATGATGACTAGGCCATGTAATAAAGTGACTAGGCCGAAAGTTTCTTCCAAGGGGTTGACTATGCCGAGAAAAAGGATAAGGTGACAAGGACAAGAATCGTCTAGAAGATGAGGCTTCCAAGGAGATAACACATTAATGTACTTAGCCACATAAGAGACACCAAGATCGGCCTAGGGGATGTGAAGAGTTGGCTGAACAACTCACCAAGGTACTTCATGAACAAGAAGCTTTCACACGTGCTCCAAGGAAATGATTCATGAACTAATTAGTTCATGCATTACTTTACATGGTAGACATACAAGAATGGCCTAGAGAACTTGAAGAGTTGGTCTATTCCTTGTACTCCAAGTTAATGTAAACCCCTCCCCATTTGCCCCCATATGGCCAAGAACACCCTTATTCCCTAAGTTAACCCGAACCCTTTCCCATTTGTTCTCACTTGGCCGAGAGTGCCATATAGTTAAGTGTCTATTAGGTTTTCTTCTAGAAGAGTCTATGTACTAGTATAAATAGGACCTCAAGTTGTTGTAAAAAGGTAGAGTTGATTTATGAAAATTATTTAATTTTTACTCAATTGCTAAGTTATTCAACTTGTGTGTTGTTTATCTTAGTTGGTCCTTGTGCGGGCCTTCGATACTTTTGTGGGTCAAATACTTAGTGTAAGTTGATCTAGAACTTGTGTGATATAGTTAAACCTAAGATAAGGTTCCTTCGGTGTAAGTTTGGTTAGAACTTGTGTGATATAATCAAACCCAAGCTTAAGGAACCCCCTCGGTACAAGTGGAAGTTGGAACTTGTGTGATCCAATCATACCCAAGCCAAGGTTCTATCATAAGGTTACCGGCCACCCTCACTTGGTTTGTTCTCTAATTGGCCGACTATACTTTGTGTCAACTCGAGCATTAAAACCCTCGTGTCATTATCCTTGTTCATATCGACGTCCTTGCTTGGATTGTACCCGAGATTATACCTAGCATCTCGTATTCATTCCTCGCCAAAACCACCATATTCTTTCTACCACCATCCCCCACGGTACTTCATAACCACCCACATAAAAGGCCTCCACCCGAAACCACCCATAAATATCTGTGTCATCCCGCAAACACCAAACAGTCCGACAAAAGAACCGTTGCTGATTCCTCACTGTTCTAGTCAATTTCCGTCACATTTCCACTACCCAACCACTGAACCCCGACCACCGACGTGACCCTCAACGTACCCAGAACACCCCCACAAAATTCCTCAATATAACTCCTCCCTAAACTACCCGTCCAAGTCCCATATTACACCTTACTACTGGCAGAAACGTCCCACCCGAGAACCCTAATTTCAACTCCCTTTTCATGTCAATCCGCTTACGACCAAACTCCGAACCACTTACACACCTCCTTATATACATCAAGAGGAGTTCAATACATCAGATACCAATTAAACAAACGTTCATCCTTGTATCCCAAGTCATGATATCTGCTCCGCATGTCGGACTCTGTATCCCAAGTTGCCTCCTCAACAATTGATGCTTCCATTGAACCTTCATAGAAGGTATCTCTTTCGGCCTGAACTTTCTCACCAGCCTGTCCAGAATAGCAACAGGCTCCTCATAAAACATCAAATTCTGATCAAGAAATACAGAGTCCCACTGGATTATATAAGAATCGTCAGCATAATACTTCTTCAACATAGACATATGGAAAACTGGATTAATGCCTGAAAGACCTGGTGGCAGAGCTAACTCATATGCCACCTCCCAACTCTCTAAAGAATCTCAAAAGGTCTAATATATTTCAGGCTCAATATACTCTTTCTGCCTACATTGAGCTACTAGGAGCTTATCCTGAATCACCTTCACCTTCTCTAAGGAATCTCTAAATAGATTAGTACCCCAAGGCCGAACCTCGAACATATCAAACCACCCAATCGGAGATCGACATATCATACAATACAAAGCCTCGAACGATTCCATATCGATGCTGGAGTGATACCTATTGTTGTACGTAAACTCTTCCAAAAGTAAGAACTGGTCCCAATGACCACAAAAATCAATCACACAGGCTCGTAACATGTCATCCAAAACCCGAATAGTCCACTCGGACTGACCATCGGTCTGAGAGTGAAGTGATATACTAGATCCAAGCGAGTACCCAACGCTTTCTACAAAGTTCGCTAGAAATGTGAAGTAAACTGAGTACCCCGGTTTGAGATAATATAAATAAGAACCCATGAAGATGAACAATCTCACGAATATAGATCTTAGCCAAGTTCTCTGCATTATAAGTCATCTGGACCAGAATGAAATGCGCGAAATTGGTCATCCTATCAACAATGACCCAAATAACATTGAACTTATCCAAAGTCTTGGACAATCCCATAACAAAATCCATAGCAATCCTCTCCCACTTCCACCTGGGAATGGGCATTCTCTGAGATACACCCTCACATCACTAGTGCTCAAACTTCACTTGCTGATAATTCTGACACTGAGACACAAACTCCACAATATCCCTCTTCATCCTACCCTACCAATAGTGCTTCTTCAAGTCACGGTACATATTAGTAGCACTTGGATGAATTAAATGCCTAGAGCTGTGGGACTCCTCCAAAATCAATTTGGTTCATGTCACCCATACGAGGCACACGCACTCTACCTTTAATCCTTAGAACCCCTTCACTATCAATTACAACCTCCTTGGCTTCTCCACTCATCACCTTATCTCTGATTTTGCACAACTTCACATCATCATATTGGTGGGTCCAAATCTAATCCAAAAGAGACGACCTCACCTCCTCACAAGCTAGAATCCTACTCGGATTCAAAATATCAAGCCTCATGAAGCAGTTGGCTATAGTCTGGACTTCTAATGCCAAAGAACGCTCAAAAGTGATCAAATGAGCTATACTTCCCATGTTGACTACCTTTCGGCTCAAGGCATCCGCCACCGTATTGTCCTTTCCTGGATGATAAAAAATAGTCATGTCCTCTTTCTACAACTCTATCCACTGATGCTTCCTAGAATTTAAATCTCTCTGATTAAACATGTGTTGAGGACTACGGTGGTCGATATACACCTCACAATGAATACCATATAGGTAATGCCTCCAAATCTTCAGAGAAAACACAACGGCAACCAACTCCAAATCATTAATAGGGTAATTATTCTTATGCACCTTCAATTGCCTCGATGCATAAGCAATAACCTTACCCTCCTACAACAGTACACAACCTAACCTCATCCTAGAAGCATAACAATACATAGTAAAGTCCTTTCCCTCCATCGAAAGAGATAAAATCAGGGTTGTGGTCAAAAGAGACTTGAGCTTTTAGAAGCTCTCCTCACACTGGTCGAACCACTGAAAATGTACCTCCTTTTGAGTCAAATGCGTCCGATGAGAACTAATAGAAGATAAATCCTTGATGGACAGCCGATAGTAGCTAGTAAGACCCATAATACTCCAAATCTCTATCACAGAAGTCGGTCTAGGCCAGTGCCTGTCTGCCTCTATCTTCGTTGGGTCAACCATAATCCCCTTCTTGGACACCACATGCCCTAAGAATGCCACATAATTCAACCAAAACTCACACTTGGAGAACTTATCGTACAACTTATTCTCCTTCAATAACCCACAGACCACTCTCAGAAGATACTCATGCTCCTCTTGACTCTTCAAATAGATCAAGATGTTGTCAATGAACATAATCACAAAA
This sequence comes from Anisodus tanguticus, assembly GCA_034509755.1. Classification (NCBI taxonomy): domain Eukaryota; kingdom Viridiplantae; phylum Streptophyta; class Magnoliopsida; order Solanales; family Solanaceae; genus Anisodus; species Anisodus tanguticus. The sequence continues at coordinate 24,416,310 of CM067545.1, forward strand.
GAATCCAAATACGGCTTAAATATCCCATTTATCAAATCCATGAATGTTGAGGGGACATTCGTAAGCCTAAATGACATCACCAAGAACTCATAATGACCATAACGAGTCCGGAAAGCCATCTTGGGAATACCCTCAGCCCAGATCTTCAACTGATGATACCCAGACGTCAAGTCAATCTAGAAAACATAGAAGCACCATGAAACTGATTGAACAAGTTGTCAATACGAGGGATTTGATACTTGTTTATGATGGTGACCTTGTTCAACTGTCTGTAATCAATGCACATGCGCATGGTTCCATCCTTCTTCTTCACGAACAAGATGGGAGCACCCCATGGAGATACACTTAGTCAAATGAAGCCCTTACTCAAGAAATCCTGAAGCTACTCCTTCAACTCTCTCAACTCAACTGGAGCCATACGGTATGAAGGAATAGAAATAGGTCGAGTACCCGGCTCAAGATCAATACAAAAGTCGATATCCCTATTTGGTAGTATGCTTAGTAAATCTGAAGGGAAAACCTTGGAAAACTCACTAACTGATGGAACTGACTCAATGGATAGAGTCTCCACACTCTTATCGCAAATATGATCTAGGTACGCCAAATAATCCTTATCCACCAACTTCCTATCCCGAACGAAAGAAATGATCTTCTTAGGAGCAGGGCTGCGAATGCCTCTCCATTCTAACCTCGGAAGTCCAGGCATCACTAACGTGACTGTCTTGGAATAACAGTCTAGAATTGCATGACACTATGATAGCCAATCCATCCCTAGAATAATACCAAAATTAACCATGTCTAAGATGACCAAATCTACCCTAGTATCATAACCCATAAAAGTAACCAAGCAATGCCGGCAGACTCGATCTACAACCATAGAATCACCAACCGGTGTAGACACACAAATAGAAATATCAAGAATATCACACCACATATCCAAATCACCCGAAAAGTAGGAAAACACATATGAGAATGTAGACATCGGATCAAATAGCACTGAAGCAGATCGATGGTAGACTAAGATGATACCTGTGATAATCACATACAATGCCTCAACCTCTAGTCTACCTGGGAAAACATAATAGTGAGTGCGTCCTCCCTTAGACATAGTATTCTACTGGCTACCTCAGCCCGAATGAGCTTCATCTCTCTCTAACTGGGTTGATTCATTGCTGACATTGACTTACCTTCTGATTCAGACTACCCTTCAAAGGACCAAGAAGTTTTGGACAAGACGAGCCTCATTATCTCTATTGGAGGTCATTTCTGCTAATTTTCATTATTTGCTTTATTGACCCTTGTCGGCTTAGTATTTTTATTAATGAAATTATGATTATAGGTGCAATGGTTTGAATTAACAATTGACACAATCATGTTTCAAGTGATTAGAAAGGCCTTGGTGTAAAAAGGTTTTAGGAACGTGCATATTACAATCGCGATCATATGATTATGTGATTCCATGCTTATGTGCTTTCTTGTGTTTCGTCCGAATTCTTTATTAACTCTACACTCCAGACAATAACCAAAAAGAACAAACAAGTAAAAGTACTAAAAGCCTAAGCTATGTTACACCTCTTTAAAATGTTGACTTGCTACAAATAGACATTTAAGATACCCAGAGTGAGAGACTACATACCGCTCTTAAAGACGCCCAAATAAGAGACTAGGGCGCCCTAAGAGGATCCTTAGCCCTACAAAGGAGTCAAGTGGGCCCTCTAAAAAGGATACACCTGATACCCCCAATGCTACTGACTACTATGGACCCCCCAGGGGTTAGCCCGTGCACCATCACCTACTTGGTGTGCAATTGCCATCAATGCATGTGCTTCTCCTTTTTGAATCATAATAAGGATCGTACGGTGCATCTAGATATTTGAATAAATGAGAATAGTCGGGGTATCATGCTTCAGCTACGAGGTACTCCTGACATGCGCACCTATCTATGCTCATAGAAGGTGCCCTTCCACAAGAATCAACCTGGGCATACCGGTGATGAATGTTTAGCCCTAAAGAAGAGGATAGTGATGTAGATTGATAACAAAATGATCTGGAACCTGTGGGGCCACATTTCTTATTACTTCATGATCAGATCATCCCCGACGAAGGAATCAACTTGGACATGAAATCTAGCTCTACAACTTAACCATATTTGTAGACTAGTATGCGAGCATCTATCAAAAGTTGGCTAGTACCAGGAATGTTTGTCAAGTCAAGGCTTTTTGGAAGCCCTCGCCCAGCAAACTAGATAGAAGAGGAATATGTTTGTTTCACTCAGGGGCACCTGGGCATGACATAAAAAATGTGAAATCAAGTTCAAGTTAGAGCATCTGGTCAACATCGGGGAAATTTGGATAGTACTACCCCGCCGCTTCTAAGAAGCGAGGCCATTAGGTAAATTCATAGTTATAAGGATGACAACCCGTCATAGCTTCAAAAAAGAAGCCATCTTTTAGGTATATTTAGGCATCCATTTTCTAATTAAATCTTATCCCCTCTTATTTATTGTAAAAGAAACTACGTCAGACCTGATGTCCCAAGAGGGATACGTAGGAAGCCCTTATCATGCCTAATCTGGGAATCTATTTGGGTAGAACAACATTTAGGGATAATTTTAATTTAAATCGAATTATGAAAAGGCCAGACTTCCCGCGAAGGAATACATAGGTAGTATACCTAAAACTCAGTCCTTATATTATATAATTTATATCCCCTTTTTTCAAGAATTCTCTAGCCTCAAGGGGTCGCCCTGGGGTCGGTCCAAATGACATTATAGTAGCAGGTTAACCATAGACTTCTAAACGAAAATCGACAAAACCCAAAATGACAAAAATACTCGAAACCCTCAGAAGGAAGGATCAATCAAGTATTTGGACCAAATGCATGAGTCTATGTGCTTTAATGTTTTTTGAATAAATCATAAATTTTCTAGGATATTATTAAGGATCTCATCGAAAACTTTGTGTTCAAATTTATCAGTGATATCTTGTATTATTTAACTGTCACTAATGTACTAATTTCATCTGCTTTTGATTTTTTTTATCTTAAAGAGGGGGTCGATTCGTGTTGTGTCACGCTGACATATTTCACAGGATCCAAAGTTGTGAAAGCATCCCCTTCCGAGTAGAATAGAGAAACAATGACTGGTACTTTAAACTAGGAGCATAACAAGAATGTACTCGTCATAGGGGATCCCGTATCCCCATACCCCAAGAAAGCATCACACTACGAGGATGTGATTACCATGTTATTCTAGAGAGTTGCTAATCTTGAAGAGAAGGTTCCAAAATCTGAAATAGCCAACACCGCCAAGGAAGCACCTATTGACAAAAAGAGGCCTCCTCCGCCATTTTCTTCTCTAAGTTCCCTCTCCACTGGAACCATGCTACCTACTAAAAATCCACTCACTAATTCCCCACATTGGTACCTCTTACCATAGCCCACCACCAGCCAATACTACCTAAATACCTTGAACTTGTCGGTCGATGCCTTCATACTAAGCATCGCCGCCTACTTATACAAATCCCATCATCCATCTAAGTACTTCTACTCTGCCTACTTCACGAACTACCAACACTCCCAGAAATCGCTCAGCACATCCCACAGTATCCTTCCCCACCCCTGTCACTTCTAATGACTTATCCCCAGAGTTAGACCATTTCGAGGAGATGGAAAAGGCTTGTAGGACCAACTAAGACAATCGAGACAAATAAATAGAGCAAAGAATGGTAGAATTGCTCGAGAAGTCGAATAAGGCCAGCGGAAAGCAATAAGACTGAGCTACGATGACCTTTGCATGCATCTGTACCTGGATCTACCTAAGGGCTTTAAAGTGTCCAAATTCAAAATGTTCAACGAAATAGGAAATCCCAAAGTTGATTTGTAGTCATACTGTGACCATCTGGTTGAGTGAAGAGAAATAAAGCCTTGAGCATGAGGCTATTCAGCCAGAGCCTGACCTGAGAAACATTTGAGTGGTTTACCACTCAATACATAAACCGTTGGGATACCTGGGAAGACATGGTGGAAGCCTTCACAGAAAAGTTCTGATTTAACATGGAGATTGTACCCGATCGATAATACTTAGAAAATGTCAAATCCATCGAGAAATATCGTGAATGTGATAGCAGGTAGAGGGCCGAACCCGCCCGAGTACAATCGCCCATGAGCAACGAAGAACTAGTCTCAGTTTTCATCAGATCACTAGAGTCGACTTCTATGACCACATCTTGTCTATGGGAGGAAGGCCATTTTCTAAATTAGTCAAAATGGGAGAAGCCATAGAAGATGACCTTAAATCTGGTAGGATCATCAGTGTATCCAATAGGTCTACTCACTAGTGCGCCGTAGGGCCCGTAAGGAAAAAAAAAGAGGATGTGGCAAATATGTCCTATACACATAGCCCTAAAAACAGAAAGCGAGAGGGAGTGCATTGTCCCATATATATATATACTTCCAAGAAGTTACTTGCATGCACCATACATCCTTGTGTTAGTCTTTTACGCACAACCAAGTTTTCATATGTCCGTACTAGCCAACCAAACTCCACAACCAAATTTCCAAAAGCCTGCTCTTACTTACCAAGCTCCATAGCTAAATTATAAAAGAATTGCACCCATTTACCAAGCTCCACAAAATTACCAAAATCAACCACCCCCTATCACATATGATTTCCCACGTCCTAACTTCTAGAAGAAGCCTCCTCGAGTATTATCCCCATTGATTGAAACTCGAACCAAGTTGTTTGAAAGGTTAAGTGCCACTAGTCTTATCCAGACTATTCCTCCTTAGCCTGTTAATCCCAGAAATTATTTTTTCAGAGCTAATCAGAAATGTACCTATCATTCTGGTGGAAACAGACCCAGCACGGAGAATTGTATCAACTTGAAACACAAGATATAGGATATGATCGACAAAAGGGAAATTACCCTACAGGCAACGACAACAAATATGAACACCAATCATTGCCTAATCATGGTAATAACAACGTCCATATGATTAAAAGAGAAGAAAATTGGGGTGTGTGTAAGACATTGGTTCAAGAACCTATTGAAAGTCTAAAGCAAAAGGTGGCCTCTATTACCATCCAAGATTGCCCTCCATTCAAAGTGTTGATCCCTGCGCCAATCATACAACAGGTGTCTCATGAGATAGTGTGGGCTCCAAGAAAAGAATTCATCATCCAGGCCGCAGTTTCCCATGGTATGACAAGATCTTGGAGATGCTACACTCCCGATGAATTGGTGCACCGAGAAAAGAAAGAAATCAGAGAAGGCCCATTACCGAAAGAGAAACTGAAGACTTCTGGTGCATAATGCAGCCCAATGAGTACTATATTATTGAACATCTGAAAAAATTCCTACCCAGATATCAGTGTTGGCATTGCTACTGAGCTCCTCACAATATCGTCAGGCCTTAATGAAGGTATTGGGCGAAGCACATCTCACTGCAGGTACACGCAACGAGAATCTGGCTGAAATGGTGGCCTATGTTATAAGAGCCCATCAAATCTCCTTCACTCAAGATGAATTTCCAAAGGAGGGAATATCACATAACAAAGACCTCTACATCACCGTCAAATGAATATATAAGATTGTAGCACGAGTGCTGGTAGAAAACAGAGCTGGCCTCAATATTTGTCCCAAATCTATGCTCAGATAATTAGGTGATGATGTCAGAAAAATATGCCAGAGTTGCATGAATGTGAGATATTTTGATGGAGCCCAGCGTGATCCTGTTGGAGAAATAGATCTCAATATCCAAATGGGTCCCACTGAGTTCAGTACATAGTTCCAAATCATGGTAATCATAATAAACTACAATTAGTTGTTGGGCAAACCATGGATTTATATGGCTGGAGCGGTACCATCCTCCCTACACTAGTCTTTGAAGTTTGTGTCGGAAGGCCATGAGGTCGTGATACACGGAAAGGGTAGCATTCCCAATCACCCCAACAATTTCATGACTATAATCGAGAAAGTATCTATGACTTATTAGAATATTAGACTATTGTACATAGGCTTCAACCATCATGCATAAAAAAAAGAAGCTGGAAGCTGCTAAAGGAAAATGGTTTTCTATGTTTCTCGAGATTTTATGGGCATATAGGACCACGACAAAAATGAGTACTAGAGAAATTCTTTTTCCCTGGTTAACGGCGTTGAGGCACTAATCCTGGTCCAATTAGGGAATCCAAGTTTGTCGTACCTTCGGTCGGAAGAACAAACTAACTCAGAGTCAATAATGGTTCAATTAGATTTGCTCGAAGAACATCGAGATCTTGCGTATGTTCGGATGGTGGCTCAGAAACAACGGATGGAGTGATACTACAACCATCGTTCCAACTTCTGACATTTTAAACTTGAAGACTTGGTACTCCGGAGGGTAACCTAAAGCACCCGAGAGTTGAATGCAGGCAAGCTATGCCCAAATTAGGAAGGACTATACAAAATTACCAGCAAAGGATCTTACCAGTTAGCAGAACAAGAAGGGAACCAGCTTCTAAGCAACTGGAATGTAAGTCATTTGATGAAATATTATGTTAAGTAAGGAAAATGCGCGTTGCATTCTTTTTTCTTCGACCAATTTTTGTCCCAATTGGTTTTTTTCGACAAGGTTTTTAATGAGGCAGCACTAATAAAAAGCGTATTAAGTCTTGTTATAGTATGTTATCCAGAATCAACACCTTTACTGCTAGCCTGTATATACCCCTGCTAAGGTTGGAGTAATTTTTTACAAAGCTAGATTTATGAAAATTGGTCCACAGAAAGGCTTATATGCAACCACTAGAATTTTGAGATCTGGGACCACCAAGAGCATCAAGTCAAAAGTATGGACAGCAAAATATTACACATATGTAACCGGACTGACCACTAAATGGAAGAAGGATTATTTTTGCATTTATTTTCACATTTGTAAATTGAAGAAATTAATGAAGTTTTCCTTTTATGATAAATTCTTGCCATCGGAAGCATAGGAATTAAGAAACCGTATGTTATTTGAAGCATATCAAAAATTTGTGCCATAATGAACGGGTGACGTCCTCTTCCAAAGCACCATAAAACATAAGGACCCTCTCTAATAGAAAACCTTAAAGAAACAAAAGGTTAAAACTTCAACTGCTTAAAGCACCCGGATAAATATCAACTGGGACTAAAAGTTAACCTGGAATCAATTATAAGGACATGAAATTCCAAGGAAAAGAACATCTTTTAAATAAATGGTTCATTAAATGTCTTTTCAAAGTCGTCACAGGCTTTAGACTTAAAATGTAAAAATTATCGAAGGTAGTTCAAAAACCTCAGACTCTACTTCTGAAATGGAAGATTTATGAAGTATTTTCTGTAGACTAAAAGCCAAGGTAGTTGTCTATAAGAGTACTTTATTTATATCAAAAACAGTAAAATAAGGTGTAAATAATAGGCTTGCAAATAGTGAAAACTTGAAAAGGAAACTTTCATTCATTAAAAGATAAATCAGCCCCAAAAGTGGCCCAAGAACTATTACACCCCAGAGTTTGGCATGTGGATGAGAGTATAGTTATACGGCATGAGCTGATGATTTGAGATCCTATCCGAGAGTCCCTTATGATTTAGATGGATGTTATGAAGGTATACAAAAGGTTGCAGGTCATTGGGATTGAAGGAACCATCCCTCGATGAAGTTCGACAAAATAAGAGTGATATGCTAAGCATTTTGCATCGTGGATGGGATCCGCCTCGCATATGGGGCCGCAAAAGATGAGCAAAAGTTGAGGAATTTTTTGGAGCAAGATATAGTCGCATATGGTCCCGTATATGGTCCCACATATGAGAGACGGTGGCCAACTTTCTTTGCCTATTTAAGCGGTGGAAGCCTTATTTCAATTCATTTTTTACCAAGACAATTCCTTTCACTCCCTAAGAGGTTACCTAACATATTTTAAATATTCAAGGGTCATTTCAAATCAAATCAACCCAAGTTTTGCGTTAAGATGTTAGAAATTACAAGAAGAATCTTGTGTGGTGTTCATATGTAGATGAGGGTGGTTGTGAGCTAGGTGGAGCTTGGAGTTCAAGTTGAATCTGCTATATAAGGTATGTATAACACCTTTTTGGTTGTGTTTAAGATTAATCTCATGTTAGATGAGTTGTGTGGATAAAGAATCATGAACTAGAGCTTGAAGAAAGAGGAGATGAAGTTGTCTTGTTGTTGGGCTGTTTTGATGTAATAAGTATAACTTATAGTAGTTAGAACTCATGGAAAGTAACTTAGATATGGTGTGTATGGTTTTTTTATGTTGTTTTTGTTGTTGTGGATGTTGTATTTGATCTGGAGGAAGTAGAAATATAGGGGCGATGCTGTCCAATTTTCCGTAGAACGAGTTTGTCACTCGGTAGCTAGTTGGTATGTCCCTTATTGTTGACATGAGTGTTGGTTGTTATTATAGATGGATGAGGAGGAGACGGATTGCAATGCCGTCAACAAAGGCTCCTTTTCAAGGTATGCAAGGGCTAATTTTCCTTCTTCTTGGCATGAATCTGTAAGCATGTTCCCTTTATTAGAACCCGAATGGGACTAGTTAGCCCATATGTTTCTTAGTGACAGATTAATACCGTCTAAGAGTTGATGAGTCGATCTCAAGTAGACCCCTGTGTAAGTTTTAAGAATCAGAATTAGTAATGCCTCTGAGACATTCACAAGCGATAGATACAAGCTAGAGTTCCTAGTAGATTGAGAATCGAATGAAGGAGATAATAAACTAGTAGCGGAAAATAAGTAAAGAGAAGATGAGGTTGTACTAGTTATAAAATCAGGTTGAAATGGCCTAGAAAGATGAGCGTGTGTGCATACCCGAGGAAGACTAAGAGAATCCCTAAAGCCAAAAAAAATAGAGTACGAGGTACGACGGGATAAGTCGCTTAAAAATATGGAATACAAGTTGTACGAGTTACTCCCCAATATTAAGAAATGTAGAGATATGCTAGTTATAAAGATAGAGTGAGTAGTATAATGAGATAGTCAGATGAGACCTAAGATACTATAAGACTCCCTAAAGCTAATTGAGTAGATCACAAGATAATAAGCATGAACTGTGAATTACAGAGAGAACTAGACGAGCTATGATTTATATACGCAAGTACCTATGTTACAAACTATTTGCTTGTTGTGGTATGTATGCACTTACCTTCGGGTCTATTAACATTTTTTAGAGCCATGATATAGACTGCCTCTAGGGCTATAATACAGATATGTGCATTGTCTTCGAGGCTATACTGATATGGATTACCTTTGGGGCTATACAGATGTGTGCTTGCCTTCGGGGCCATAAGATTGCCTTTGGGGACATTCAGATACACTTGCCTTCAGGGCTATGCACTTACACACCGGATCTCTTGCGAGGCCAAATTATTATGTTCAGTTTGTATGATAGATAACAACATAGTAGAAACCAAAGTTAGCAGAGGTAGTACATAGAGTCATGGAAGAATAAATTGTATAGGTAGACAGAGGGGCCAAGCGGTCTAAGTGACAGCGACCTGGTAAGCCGATCTAGAGGTTGTGGTAAGTCTATACCAGTCCTTACTCTTTAGTAGAAATTTCATAATATGTATTCTTGTTCTTTAGCTTTAGAGCAAATATACATATATATTGTTTTCTACCTTATATACTTGGTACATTTCTTTGTACTAACGTCTCATTTTTGGGGTGATTCATTTCATGCATGTAGGTGCAGGTAACTATTCTGACGAGTTCTCGCAGCAGAGCATATTGGAATTCAGCGAAGGATCAGTAAGACTCAATCTCCTCCAGAGTGCAACCGAGTCAAAAGGTCAGGTAGCAGATATTTTGTACAGACTAGGGGTAGGCCAGAGACCTATCCCGACCACGTTTGATGTCAGTTATCTTTAGAGGCTTTGTAGACACGGGTTTAGTATGTACAGCATGCTAGTGGCATTGCCGACCCTTGTTTTATGTTTTATTGAGTTTACCCAATGTGAATGTTTACAAAGGTTATTTTGACCCATAGTAGCTTATAGTAAGAATAAGTTCGGCCCAGTTAGCCCAAGATTGTCTTAGTTATGTCCAGCAGCTATGAGTTATAGAGTGGTTATCTCGGGCTAGTACGGCACCGGATACCAACCACGCCTCACCTAGATTGGGGATGTTATAAGAAGACAATAAACTCGCGCAAAAGGTAATGATCCGCTCGTTCTATGGTCGGCTGGGGGTGTTTCAAAAAAATGGTAAAGATGGAAACGTAAAATATAAAAGCTAATCAGGAGGGGCATCATCAGCTTCTTCATCCGAGTCATTCTTTTCGGCACCTCGCAATTCTTCTAAGGCTAGCTCAGCCTCTTCCAGGTCAATCTCTAGATCAAATAGTGTAGTAGGGATGTCCATTTCTGTGTTGCTAACTTCTTCAAGTGTATCCCTACTAGTCCTCAAGATGGCTAAATCTCTGCAAAGTTTCCATATTTAACACTTTGCTTGAAGCTTGTTCTGAGCATTTTCAGTGGCGACAAATTGCTCCCGAGCAGTAGCCAAATCAGCCTCCAGTCTGGCAGTTTTACCTTGAAGGTTCATAAATGTGGAGGTGAGTATTTGAAGGGAGTTCTATCGGTCCCTCAGTGAGTTGATGGCATCCTGCTAGGCGCTAATTATCTTCTAACAACTTTTTTTCTCCTTAGGAGAGAGCTAATTTCTTGGCTAAATCCACAGCAAAAAGAGAAGCAGCATGTCCCTAAATAAAAAAGGAGTATGTTAGGAAGAAGTTTGGCCTTCTTAGGCTTTGAAGAGAATAACATGAGTTTTACCTGAAGGAATAAGTCTATTAGGTGAGAAAAAGAAGCCTCCAGGCTTGCGCTCGGACACTTTTGGGGTGAAGAGGCAGACGTCCCAGCCTCTGTGCCAGATAAAGGAACAAAACTACCCTTGGAAGGATGGCATTCGGGATCCGCTGCTTCTTTCTTGAGGTTCTCAACCGGAGGGTTTCCAAGATCATCATATTTCCTTTTTTCATCATCTTCATCATCGATGTGGACAACCCCTGCATGTACTTCCTTCCAAGCCTCTACGAGTCTGTCGTGGGTCCTCACTCTTGAGCTAATTCCTTCTAGAATCTCGGGGGTGCCCTTTTGGTGTCTCTACTACTCGAGGTCGACTGAATTATATTGGTCAAGGCATTCGCACGAGTGGGCACCTTATGGGAAGCGGGTTTCCATACAAGAGTCATGTAAGAAATGTGAAAAAATGAGGAGGAATTTTACAAAAATCTGGGTTCATCTTAAGATCTATTCCTTACCATGGCTTTTCCCTTTCCACCATTGGAAGTTATGTTATTTCAAGTCCGAGTCACATTGAGAGACGCGTGAAGGAGGTCAACAACCCATTCAAAGATCCCCACGATCAACTGTGGTTCAATAGGGGTAGCTACGAAGAAGGATCATGTATGCAGGTAAGACAAAATTCCTTACTAGTGAAAAGAGAAGAAAGGGATAATAGTGAGAAAACTTATGGGTAATATTCCATTCTTCGAGGAAAGGCTCAGAAGTTGGTTGATGAACCTGATAGATTCGATCATCACAAACATGGTCAGTCATCCTCGATCGTGATCATCCTCTGCATTGATGAGACTTCGACTTCTGCAGGGGTAAAGATAAATAATACCACCCTGGAATAACCGAGGGGGTACAGAATGATGAGATGATCGATAGTGAAGGGGACGTTGGCGTGGTCTGCTAGCATTTGAATGTAGTATATTAGCCTCCAAATCTGAGGGGCTACATATCCCAGACACACCCGGTAATGCCAACAAATGTCCTCGATAATTTTCGATACTAGAAGACGAAAACCAATGGTAAAAGCATAAGTGTGAACCATAGAAAAACCTTATATACTGTGGTTCATTCTGACTGATGGGTCCATGATTCTCACATCAGTATTAGGGTCAAAATGGAAATCTTTTCAAACATATGAGAGGATATCGGCGGTGATCAATAATTCAATCTCTTCCACGGGTTCAAGATGATTGTCGAAGTTTCCTTGATATTCAAAGGCGCGCAAGGGAATGCGCCCAGAAAGTGCAGAAATTATATGTATAGGGTAAAATTTGTGTTGTACAGATGGATGAATTATGTCATGACATGTGACAGAAGGGGGTGAGTCAGATCCAAGTCAGCTTTCAGAGTCCCCAGAGGCATTAGCGTCGAACCGGGGGCACTAAGGAGTCACTAGTACCGGAAAGTAGAAGGCTCATAGATTGGTTCGAATCCCAATGGGCGGCGTTACAAATGTAGCTTTACATCTTCCAAGAAAGTATTAATGCATTTATGAACATACTAATTGTCTGATTATTACAGTATTTATGTACTGATATTATTAGGGACACAATTCGTGGAATGTGTACCCATGAGTCCAGGTATAAATAGGACCAATCACTTCATTGTAAGGGCATCATATTCAAGGAATATAGTAATTATTCATTATTTTCACTATTTCCTAAGTTCTTTTCTCAATTTAGCATTCCAACATTATTGGCAACAACAAGCCTAGAATTCACGGCACAAGGCTTCTTCTAGGCTCATGCTAATTTGATCTTAACCTTTCTTTTAGATTCAACTTCTATTAAATTAATTTTCTAATTATCTTGCTAATTTAGTCATTTGAGATTCACGTGTTCTTGACCACGTGTATAAATTTAATTGTACCAGTTTACGAATAAACAAGTGTTATGTTACTTGAACAATATGTAGAAATATATGTGTACATCTAATTTTAAAGAGTTTTATGGTGCAATGATTGTTGTGTCCACCTCTACAAGTGATGTTAAGATTCAATTCCCAAATTCAATCCAATTTGATTCATGCCCAACTCTAGTCTTACTGAGAATGGATGCAAATTCCAGATGATTTTTTCAGAGGGGGCTAATGGAAGATGGAAGAGAACTCCTTAAGATGATTAAATATACTCAACATTCTTTTGACTTTGAGAACTTCCAAGAAATTCCAGTCAGTTCTTTTTAAAAGAATTTGACATTTGCTTTTCCTATTTTATACATAAAAAATAGAGAAGCAATAGCCAATATGAGACTACTTTGCCTATGTAATTAACAATCAAGTTTGGTGATTCTGACAGTAGAATGCATCTTCATTCTGGATAGTGGTTTCCCTTGCCTGTGTGCAAAGTGCCATTTGAGTTTTATCAAATTTTCCCCCCTTATTTCAATGATTCATTTGTTTTCAACTTTCTTCGCACTAGGTTCAGTAGTTTTGTCTGATCGAATTAAATAGTTTTTGCTGAGATTGAATTGAATTGTTATATAAAGTTTTTTTGAAAATGTCACTTTTAGAAAATACTTGCAAGTAAATCAAATAAAATGGTATATACTATAAAGGTCAAATTACTCATAATCTTTTTTATATTAATGATAAATAGGTTAAAGAGTTGTTGTGGAAAACAATGGGGAGAAAAGCATAATCTAGTAATTACAAGGGCTAGTGTTATAAAGTCAAATCTCTAACTTTATCCCTTCTAAATTTGAAACTAATTTATTTTGAACTTCTCATTTACCTTTAATAAAAAAAATTATAACCACACAAACAACAACAACAACAACATACCCAGTGAAGTCCCACAACGTGGGGTCTGGGGTGGGTAAAGTATACGCAGACCTTACATCTACCTTGGTAGGTAGAGCGGTTGTTTCCGAGAGACCATCGGCTCAAGACAGAGCATAAGCACAAGAAAAGTGAAAGAAGCGGTCATACCCGGACAAGAAATTTAAAACAGTAAGAAAATGTTGGTATCAAATGCGAATAATTCATGCTAGCGCATTCTGAAAAAGAGTCAGTAACTAATGCAGGTACATAAGATAAACAAAGTACACTAAAGAACACATAGCACTAAAAATCAAACGCTACTATAAAGCAATACTGCACCTACTAGTATGATAGGCTAAGCGGGCCTACAATAATAACACTACAACTATCAATTTGTAAGTGTAAGTAGGGCTACGCTCGACTACCTACGACCCTTCTACCCTAATTTGTGTCCTCTACAACCCCCTATCTAAGGTCATGTCCTCAGTAAGTTGCACCTGTGTCATATCCCGTCTAATCACCTCTCCCCAATACTTCTTCGTCCTACCTCTACCCCTCATGAACTCGTCCATAGCCAACCTCTCACATCTCCGCACTTGGGCATTTGTGTCTCTCCTCTGCACATGCCCGAACCATCTCAACCTCGCTTCCCGCATCTTATCCTCCACCGAGGCCACTCTCACTCTGTCCCGGATATCATCATTTCTAATATTATCCCTCCTTGTATGCCTACACATCCATCTCAGCATTCTCATATCCGTAACTTCCATCTTTTGGGTATGTGAAGTCTTGACTGGCCAACACTCCGCCCCATACAACATAGTCGATCTAACCACCACCATCTAGAACTTGCCTTTAAGTTTTGGTGGCACTTTTTTATCGCACAAGACTCTAGATACGAGCCTCCATTTCATCCACCCTGCCCCAATACAATGTGTGACATCGTCATCAATCTCTCCACTCCCTTGGATAATAGACCCGAGGTACTTGAAGATTTCTTTCTTCGGAATGACCTGAGTACCAAGCCTCACCTTCACGCCTATCTCAAGGTCGCTCCCATTACTGAACTTGCACTCCAAGTATTTTGTCTTGGTCCTACTAAACCTGAACCCTTTAGACTCCAAAGTTTGTCTCCAAACCTCTAGCTTAGCGTTCACTCCGCTGCGAGTCTCATCAATCAGGACTATGTCGTCTGCGAATAACATACACCATAGCACCTCCCCTTGGATTTGTCGCGTCAGACCATCCATCACCAAGGTAAATAAGAATGGACTAAGAGCTGATCACTGGTACAACCCCATCGTCACTGGGAAGTGCTCTGAATCCCCTCCTACTATCTGTACCCTGATCTTGGCTCCATCATTCATATCCTTGATCACCCTAGTGTAATATATTTAATGCCACAAATTCTAAAAATATTTCTAATTTCTTATCCCTTTTTCCATTTAAACTCTACGCTCAGTCAAATAGATTAATATAGATTATTTCCTCTGTCTCAATTTATGTGACACAATTTGACATGGCACATAAGTTTTTTTTTTCTTGAAAAAAAGACTTTTGAAAGTTTGTGGTCTAAAATAAACATTAGATATGTATATGGTTGTAAATCATTTCATTAAGATTAAAAAAGAATTTAAAATTTATATTGTTTCTCATTGTAAAAAAATGACATTCTTTTTTAAACGGACTAAAAAGAAAAGTGTCACGTAAATAAAAAAATATTACATAAGGGATAGGAAAAGGAAAAATTGGGAGGAGATTACAAATTGGGAAATCAAACTCTCACCAATAAAGTAAAAATTCAGATAGTCAACCAACTGGGTTATTAATATCTCTTATCACGTAAAATTGAGATGGATGGAGTAGGAAATTAGTAACTACATCCCTGTTCAGGAAGTTGTAGAAAATACTGCAAATGCTAATAAGTAATAACCAAGAAATTTGCCCAGATAATAAGGTGTCCCACAGCTGCCTAGTAACCATGGGACCGGGAAACAAACGAGATGAACCTTTCTTCTCTTCTTCTTCCTTCTCCTCCCACCAGTTACAAGGTTTACTCCTTCCACAACATTAACAATAACAATGGCAAGCCTAATTCCATTCATCAACCCCATATATTCTCCTTCCGAGGTAAATCTCCTTTTTTCTTTCATCATAAATTTTATACTACTAATAACACACTTGCATTGAGACACTATCAGGATTTAAACTCTATGTATTTAATTTTTATATTTTCACCATTCAACCATAGCAATTTTGCATGAGTCGGTTGATCATATGATCACTCAGCTAATAACTATTATCTCATAAATCACCTTTCTTCTATTGATTCCAATTTCCTTTAACAAAGAAAGTGACATTAAGTTAATATTATGAGTTTGAAACTTAATATTTGTCGAAATTGTAGTGATTTATATATATATATATACACTGGATTCATTTGAACCGTGGAGTCAATATATGTCTAATATTTTGTTGAATGTGTGGCAATTATCAATGATTCCAATAGAACAGAGTTATCTACTGAAGATGCAACAATGGAAAAATCGGATGGTGATAAGCTGGTAGATGGAATGGATTTTGGGGAACTTTGCGATGAATTTGAATGCATTAGCAGCCCTTCTGTTGAAGCTACTGCTAGGCAACTTGTTAGAGATATTCTTGAGCTTCGTGAAGGCAATCGCACCCTTGGTACCTTTGCTGTATCTGTCAAGTACAAGGTTGGCCGTGCTAACTTGTGTTTCTTATACTATTCACTTGCCTAATTACTTAGTAGATTTTCTACTTTTTTGTATTCTAATGCTAATATCTGTTTGGTTACTTCTTTGGATAAACAGAAGTTGATAAAATAAATGTTAGGTGTCGGTGTGAGGCGTTTTGGAAAAAAATAGGACAAGTTTGGCCCAAAATGGACCATATCACATCATGTTATGACATGCTAAGATGTGTTAGTGTCAGTGTATATATAAGTTCATAACTAATTTGATAAGCCATTGACAAACAAGCAAACAACTTCTGCAAATAATCACTTGGTATCGAATTTCGGTTAATATAGATGTATGATGGTGTATTAAGTTGTTTCAAGTGTGCCTGGTTTTCTGATGTATCTGCTTTTGGCTGGTGCAAGTTGCTTCATAAATTGAAATAATTTCACATGCCATATTTCACCAATATTTGGCAATACTTAAAATTATATGGACTACAATGTACTGGATTATAATCATCATTTAGTATCTCAATCTATTGCCACATAATCAAATGCAGGATCCATTAAGAAGTTTCACGGGGCGAGAGAAGTACAAGAGACCATTGTGGATAACTGATGCACTACAGAATCCTAAACCGGTAACATTTTAACATCTCTTTGATTTGTTTAGGAGGTTTTTGTGTTGTCTATTAAGCACTTAACAACTTGGACTTAAAATCTTTTTTGTGCAAAAGAGGACATATGCAAGATACTCGGGCTAATACCTTGTATATAGCATTCAGCAACATATTCTAGACAATGCTCTGCAGAGTGTGCAATAAATGGTGATGTTATCAACAAGTGTGTTGAATATTAAGTGGACAATAAAAAGGAAAACCAAAATATTTGCTTGCTAGCGTAGGAGGGGATTTGATCATCAAAGTAAACTCAAGATTCACTTTGAACCAAATAAGTGGGCAAGTAGTTGAGCATGAAGAGCAGTGGGATTTATCAGGATCATCCATCATTACTCAAGCTTATTTCTGGGCATCGCGACGACTCTTCACCACAGTTGAAGCTGGAAAAGATGTTGCTGATTTTGTGAAGGACTTGAATTCTAAATCTGCTGAAGAGAATAAAAACATGGATGTCTATCCTGACCCTTATGATGATCCAGCAAAGGTAATCTTCTTAAAAACTTTTAAGTCTCAAATCTTGAGATTATTTTATTTTATGGTGAAATGGGAGTTGTGCAAGCAATCCCGTAGACTGTCTACATCACACTCTTTGGGGTGCGGCCCGTACCCAGACCCTGCTAATACGGGATGTTTTGTGCTCCGGGCTTCCCTTTATTTTATTTCACGATACTTTTTCCTCCAAAGTTTCATAGACTCATTTCCTTGAATACATGTCTCGAAAATCTGGGCATAATGAAAAGTAAAGTGGAATGGATAAGTTTATCCAGGGCGAGTTAAAAACAAAAAAATGCTAAGCATAGCAGGGTAAAGTAAATATTTGCAGTTCAAGACTTTCACCCGCTCCAACCTACCCCGTTTGACATTCCTAGTCTTAATTTGTTGATATAGGTGGTAGTTTATTACTCCTTCGCTCACTCCCAATTTGTCTTATACTTTCTGCCACATAAAAATGTCATACTTTTTAAATTAGAAATAATTTAATTTTAAATTTCTTATTGAGATTGTTTATAATCATACAAATGTCAATAATTTATTTTAGATCATAAGTTTCAAAAGTCTTTCTTTCTTAAACTTTGCGTCTGTGGTCAAATACCACAACATTAATTTGGACAGGAGTAGTAAATAAAAAAATTATATACGTGGGGAGTTGTAAATTTGTAGATTATCTTTATATATCAAGAAACTTTTGAAATTTTTTTAGCATTTTATCTGGAAATTATATTGTATAATCTGACGAAAATTTGTGTACTTGTATGATCCAGTTCTTTCAAAGGGATGACAGCTTTCAGAGGGATTTTTACCAAATTGCATTGCTCCTGGCAGTTATATATTTTGTCGTACAGTTCTTGACGACAACTTTATGAGACCTTTCCCCCAGTTGCTATAACTTTGTATAATTGTAATTATTAATTGATGTTTGTATCTAAATACTTTAGTTGTAAATGTCAAATTTTATTGTGTCCTATTTCATACCTTATGTCCCTACTATATTATACGATTATAAATTAAAGGAAAAGAAATGCCCATCATTTGGGTACGTTTCTGTTTCTACAGCTTGTTCGGGGTAAAATTGGGGCAATAAAACCCCTGGGCTCTGTTCATTTTTGAACTAACTGAGTACTTAACTAATTCTTTAATTACTAACTACTCCTCTAGCTTCTATTTATTACAAACAAATCCATTTGGTCTATGTAAGCCCTTCTCCGGTACTCCCTCTCAAGTTGGAGTGAGTGAACAAATTCAGCACTCCAAAATTGGATAAAAGATAGTCATGTTGTGATGCCTTTTTTAGTGTGTCTGCCTCCTGCTCTTTGGTATTTACTCTCCATTATGAAATGACAATCCAATTCTATGTGCTTTGTTCTCTCATAAACACAGGATTTGCAACTACTGATTTACTATCACAATGGGTAGTGACTAGTGTTTCGACTTCAGCTCCTAATTCCTTAAGCGGTCCCAAAATCCACACAACCTCAGCAACCGAACTTGTCATACTCCTATATTCAGTCTTAGCTCGGCTTCTGGATATAATCCCTTGTTTCTTTGACTTCCATAGAATGAAAGAGTCCCCCAATTTGATTAAGAAATCAGTCACAGCTCTCCTTGAGTGTGGACATGATGCCCGGTCAGTGTCATAGTATATGTATGCTTGCCTTTAATGTATCTCATAACATTGGGAGCCATGAAGATGAGACTTCTTTGCATGATGCAAGAACTGGCTTAGAGTTTGTGTTGCAAATGAGATGTATGGTCTTGTGACAATTAAGTACAAGAGTTTTCCAATCAGTCTTTCATAAATTCTTGCATCTTCTAGTAACTCATCATCATTTGTTCCTCCAATTGTGTCATCATACTCTCTAGTGATCAGTTTTGCATTGGGGTCAAGAGAAGTTGAAGCTGGTTTGGCAGCACTAAGTGCAGCTTCAGAAATTATCTCCAATGTGTATTTCCTCTAGTGCATAACAATTCCTCTGTTAGGCCTAGCAAGCTCAATTCCAAGGAAAGTCCTTAGAGTTTACCTATGTCTTTCACTTACAAAGTTTCTTGTAGAATCTGGTGTCTCCTTACTCAAATTAAGATCAATTTCCGTGATGGTCATATCATCAACATACACCAATATGTCAACAAGTTTTGATCCAACTCCTAGTAAAGAGTAAGTCATTTAGATGATTTTGTACAAAGATAAGGTTTATAGAGCTTCACCAACATACTTGATTATCAACGAAGACTCACATCATTTAATAAGCTCAAGTACTAAATAACTATGTCCACCACAACTTAGATGAGAAGAAATTATCTAATTTTTTATTTTACCTTTGTCTTGATTTAATTAAACCCTAATATTTTCTAGTTTTATCCCCTTCATTAACCACTAGGCACACCCTTGACTGGTATGTTCACGGGTTACTTTCAATGTCTCTCGCTCTAACCTAAAACATTTCAAATATATAAACTCTACAAGGGCTTCAAAGATGTTATATATGCAATAAATGGAGTGAAACTCTATCTCTCAAGGCAACAATAATTATCACTCCCTTTGATTTATGTTTTGCTTTTCTTTTTTGCCTGATTAAAAGAAGGATCTCAATTTTTTTTATATTTAATAAGATTAAAATTCCAACATTCTCATTCTACCTTTAATGTCACTTCTTATAGGAGTGCATGCTATGTTTAAACCACAAAATTAATATTTTAAATATATTATATAAACATTTAGTTTAAGACCACGTAAGTCCTTTTACATTCCTAAACTCCCTGCACGATCAAAACAAGACACATTAAATGAAACAAAGGGATATATAACACTATCATACACAATGTCACTCTGCTTGCAAATGCATCCTGAGGCTGAAACAACAGTTCGTCTAGCACTCATAAATTTGGAAATACACTTAACATAACATTCTCACACAAAAAAAGGAATCAATTTACCTTAATAATGAAATAAACTAATGAATAACATCAAAAGAAAGAAAAAACTGCCCTATCAAGCATTTGCTTGCATATCTTCACTATCAGCATCTTCCATCACATGTCCCAAGAGAACAGGCAGGGAAATAAAATGAAACAGAATAAGAGAAAAGAAATACTTAGACCAGCATCTATGAGGACGGTCCCTATGTGTTGGAACAGAAGAGAAACTGCAGAAATACAGTTTCATCAAACCAGTGTTGTTCGTATTCGTGTAAATGTCAAGAATCATGTTGAAGGTATAAGAAAGACGACTTTGTAATTCCAAAGAATCATCAAATCCCGGAAAGCTATGGCACAACAATGACTCCCTGTACAGTTTTTCTGGTACCTCACTTCAACAAATTGCATAGGATGGAGATTACTAATATGAAGAACGTAAAAACCATTCTTGAATTCAAGGTAGAAGCTGATGAAATATTGTGAGCACCCACGGTATACACTTTTCCAGAAGTTCCATCTCTGACTTTGATGCTAGAAGAGCCTGAAATCAAATTTTATTTTTAAAAAAAAACACTTTAAGAAAAAGTCTCATCCTCAATGTAAGCTCTTCCATTAAAAGTATTGACATCGTGCTGAAAAACTGATTTAGCATATTGCTAAAGATATCCCACACATGAGGGGCCTATTTAGATTACCATAATTAAATAATTTAAGGTATGCTCTCTCTAACAATGCAAGTTTTTAAATGTGATAGTCACAACTTTAACATGGTATCAAAGCATACAGAAGTTCTAGTTTCTAGTGTCACCGCTACTCATTATTTTTTTAAAAAAAAACATGTGCTTGGCCCATGATAAAGAATCAGGCTCACACGTGATTTAACATAATTAAAAAATTCAAGATGAGCTCTCTCTAACAACTTAAATTTTTAGATGAGTTGGTCACACATCTTCAACACATACAACATGCATTCACCAAATATTTTCTCATAATTTAGCCTCCACAGTTATATCTCAACTTGGCCCAAAAAAAAGGGAAATATACAGCTAATATATATAACTAAAAAAAGAAGCTAATATATAAAACCAATTACAGGTATGTAGAGATCTAGTAACTCAGTTGGTTTGCTACCTGAACTTTCACCTTGTTGGTGAGGGTTCGAATCCCAACATTGTAATCCCTTCCCCTACCCCCTATGTAATAAAAAAAAGTTTTTAAAAAAAATTACAGGCATTTAACATGCATGTGAATCCTCATCAAAACACAAATCTTACACGGTAAGAAATGCAAATAAAATAGGGAATCACCAGATCCGCTTACTATTGAGTGCTTGTCAATGTACTAAAAGTAAGAGATGCCTAGATAAGTGGTACACTATTGAATGTAAGAAATGGATTTGAAAGTATATTTATGTCCTAGAGACAATCTGTATTAGGACAAATGTATTTTATACACATTCATATTATTATTAATAGAGATTAATATTTTGGCATTTGCAATTATTGAATTATTATTTGATTGTTTGTAATTATTCATTAATTCGCATCCCTTGAGCTTACGTTGTCATTAATAGAGTGAGATATTCATGATAGAGCGTAACTCTTAAAATAGTCTCGACTAATGATCATCGAGAATGGGATATCGATGATATGTGATAAGTCGACATGTCGTATGCATCACATCCTTAGAGGATGTAGTATGTTTCACCTGCTACGAGTAATGGCTACTCGTGATGGACACATGGATACTTTCGAAGTATTGGTATACCCTGCTGATATATTGTTTGTTATACTTTTCTAAAGTATGGTGGGAGATAGAAGTCCTTAGACTTGAGGTCAATACGGGCCTTGTCTACAAAGTAATGTACTTTGATCCCGTCCTAAGCTCAAATGCCTTATAGGTTGAGATACGGCTTGTATTACGTACATTACGATGTGGATTGAAGGTGGTAGTTGAGCCAAGATTAGGATTCATTCATCGGATGTATATTCGAGAGAACACTCGAATTCTCAGTGATATTAGGTTGTCTAAGTCGTTGGCTAACGCAATAGACATATTTAGAATATGGTCTAGTTGTCAACTAATATAGATGAGATACAATGATTAAGCCATTTGGATAGACACTTGACAAATCCTAAGCTTTTATCGGGTGTGTCATGAATGAAAGGATTTTATCTTACCACATAAAGGTTAAGTTTACTGGATTCGTGTAAACGTACTTCACATATTGAGTTCGTCTTCCGGCGCCGTCTAGGAGTTCCGTGTAGACCTTAATTTGATTAATGTCGATATGAGAAGGCCCGTAGGGTCACACTATGTCAATTGTCCGTTTCGATCTAAGGATGTACTGAGAGAGAAATTAAAATGTTCGATTTGGAATCGAGACATTTAAATGAATAATGATTATTTTAATTAAGTCAAAATTAGATTTTGAATTTAATTAAGAATGCACGAAAAAATAAAGTCGAGCGCCGCGGCGCCATACCCTAGAGCTGCGGCGCAGTGCAGACGCATGATGAGCGTCGCGGCGCCCATACCATAGGTCGCGGCGCGGCGCCTCTGCCTCAATTTTTGGGTCAGGCCCAAGGTCAAACCTTAATCCGATTTTGACCTATTTTTCAACTATAAATAGAGGCATTCACCTCATTATTCAATACACCAATTTCTGAAAAACATTCTAAGCCTTGAGAGTTAGAATCAAATACTCTCTCGGACCTCTGCCGGATTTCCTAGCTTTCCGAAGGAGAAATACATTGAAGCTTGGAGCTTGCAATCGGAAGGGCAATCGCGTGTGCACCTCACAGTTGATAAAGACTCCAGATAATACTAACTTGTAAGTAAATGTTTTATGTTACAAGTTCCATTGTTGTATAACCATACCAGAATTATTGTTGGGGTAAGTAAGAAACAAAACTTTTAAACTTCCGTTGTGTCTTACTTATGTGTTTTGATGCCAACAAAACCCTACGGTGGTATCAGAGCTCAGGCTGGTTCAATGGTTATATAACAATTGAATAGAATAATAATATGGGTTAAACATAAAATTGGATTAAAACGAGGTTTCTTGAAATCCTACATGTCTTGAACGAATGTTGAACTTTTGGAATCACCCTAAATTATCTCCTACGCTAACTCGAGGAAGTCATTCCGCTCTAACTCGAACTAAGTTAAAAGTGTGTTGTCTGGCTCATTGCACGGTACACGGCTAAGAACGAGTAAAGAACATACGATGGTCGATATGGGTGTTATTGATAATGGTGGGTGATGATAAAGGACCTGTGAATTGATCCCTAAATTGGATTTAGGGGTTGAACGACTTTTTGAAAATCAACACAGAAACGTTTGTAAGGACGTCGGCGCCGCAGCCCTATGGTAGGGCGTCGCAGCGCTTGCTAGGGTTTCAAGGAGGCGTCACGGCTCCATGGTGGAGCACCGGGGCGCTAATGCTTCGTTTCAAAACTTGAACTCACTGGACAACAGGCGTCGCGGCTCCATGGTGGAGCATCGCGACGCTAATGCATCTACAGAAACAGAAATGTTTCTGCCTCTGCAGCGTCGCGGCTCCATGGTGGAGCGCCGCGGCGCTAAATCAATTGCAGAGCAGAAATGTTTCTGCCTCTGAAGCGTCGCGGCTCTATGGTGGAGCGTCGCGGCTCTAATGCAATTTTCAAAAAACTTGGTTAATGCCTCAGTGGCGCCGCGGCACTAATGATTAGCGTCGCGGCATCACCTGTCCAGAAACAAAAAAAAATTGAGTTCAGAATGTTTAACCCAAGATTATTATTATACAGTATATTATTTGATAAGTATATTGTTTATGTGATAAATGTCAAAATGTTTGTCATTTACATTTCTAGAATAGTGTCCGCTATAACTGTCTGGGCAGGCGGCGCCCAGTTTGATTAAACCATCTTATATCATGCATATTGGGTTGACGGTTCCCAAACTATATGTGTCTTTAGTTTGCATGATGTTAAGATGTCATATTGGATATGGCATAAAAGTGTTGATCTTGGTTAGAACCCTAAAATTAAAATGTTCCCCAAAATTTTAATACAAGTTTCATTTGAAATGAACGCGTCGTCCGTTATAATTGATTGTAGTGCAAAATCCTTTTCGGCGAGATGAGTATTTATGCCACAGCATTTGCTCTAAGTCTACGAGGACTCAGACTCTTTCATAGATGCATGTTAAATGTAGAAGTGGGTGATAAACCTTCATGAGTATTTACACCACAATGTTTGCTCTATAAGGCAAAACTCACTTAGATACATAATTGCAGTCGCATAACGGGGCTGACTTGCTAGGCTGTCTTGGCGCCACAGTGTCGGACAAGCCGAGGGATGTAGATCGACTATTTAGAACATTCGACCAAACATAAGTTACAAATTGTTTGTAATTGGTTTAGAGACCTACCAGGTTGTGCTGTTGAATTTTCAACCACAGCAAACGCGAAGATAGCATGAACCTGGATCATGACCCATTATCACCATATTTGACATGAGTCTGTATTCTTCCATGGGGTTGAAGAGTATGTTAAAATAGTGGGAGCTAACTAAACAAAAGGCCTTGTTGATTAGCCTAAATGAATGTGTATAATAGAAAATAGATTTTGAATTTGATTTTCGGTCTATCTAATTCTTCAGACTATTAAAGATGTCGAGCTTATCATTGAAAATGTTGATTGAGATGAACAAACTTACTGGACCAAATTACCCTGACTGGTTAAGAAATCTGCAGGGCCCAATCATAGTCAAAAGAAGAGTTTGATCCTGGCTATTGGTGTTAAGACTAGAAAGAATTGAGTATGCGTTAGACACAATATTCCCCACAGTCCCTGTTGAAAACTCTGATGAGTATGCCCTGTTTGACAAGGTGGCTTATCAGAAACATTTGAACGATGCTACCTTGGCAAAATGTATAATGTTGTCTTCCATGACTATGGAGTTACAGAGGCAACATGAATACATGGGCCCCAATGAAATGCTAGAACACTTGAAGAGTCTCTATGAAAAACAATCTCAAACAATGGAGTATGAACTGTTGAGAGACCCTTTCAAATGTAAGCTGAACGAAAGGGGACAAATGCCAGCGCATGTTCTGAAGAAGGACTACACAGCTCCAAGAGGAGGCAGAGCACTAGCTGTTTCTACCTCTACTGGACAAGGTATGTTTGTCATTGAAATAAATGTCTAGAAGTAACTTCCACTGCTGGGTATTGGATACCGCTTGTGGCTCGCACATTTGTAGTAATGTGCAGGGACTAATTAACAGCAAAAAGGTTGGACCTTGGGAGGTAGACCTGCGCGTTGGAAATGGAGCATGAGTAGATGTTGAACGCGTGGGAACTTATAGACTAGATTTACCTTCGGGCTTTTGTTTAGAACTAAATAATTGTTATTTTGTTCCCTCATTAACGAGGAATATTATTTCCATCCCAATGTTAGACATTGAAGGGTTTTCCTCACTTATTGCCAAAGGCAGTTATGTACTGTCTTTTAATGGTTTTGTTTGTGGAAAGGCTCTGCTTGTGGATGGATTGTATATTTTAAACTGTAGTCGTGAAATTTTCAATGTGCAAAATAAACGAGCTAAGATAAGTAATCCAAGAAACCCCACCAACTTATGGCACTGCAGACTTGGTCATATCAACTAATCAAGGATAGCAAGATTGAGGAAGTTAGACTATCTCGAACCATTTGACTTGGAGTCCTATGGTAACTGCGAATCTTGCTTGAGGGGAAAGATGACCAACAAGCCATTTTCTGGGAAAGAGGTGCGAGCCAAAGAGGTACTTGAGTTGGTCCATACTGATGTATGTGGGCCATTTTCAACTCAAGCTAAGGGAGGCTTCCCTTACTTCATCACTTTTACAGACGATTTCACAAGGTTTGGGCATGTGTATCTTATGAAACATAAGTCTGAAGCCTTTGAGAAATTCAAGGAGTACAAGTCAGAAGTAGAGAAGCAACTTGAAACAAGTATCAAGACACTTCGATCGGATCGAGCAGGTGAATACTTAAGTAAAGAATTTCTGGATTATTTGAAGCTCCATGGAGTCCAATCACAATGGACACCTCCTGGAACGCCACAGATGAATGGTGTTGCTAAAGGGAGGAATCGAACCCTATTAGATATGGTTAGATCCATGATGAGTTTCTCAGCTCTACCAACATACCTTTGGGGATATGCATTGCAAAGCTCAATTTATATTCTGAACAGGGTTCCTTCAAAGTCAGTAAAAAAAAAAACTCAATATGAGATATGGAACGGCTAGAAGCCAGCACTTAAACACATGCGACCCTGGGGTGCCCTGCATGTGTAAAGAAGACTTACTGACAAGTTGGAATCTAAAAGTGAGAAATATTATTTTGTGGGGTATCCAAAGGAAACTAAGGGATACTACTTCAATCTTCCTGAAGAACATAAGGTCATTGTTTCCAGGAACGCAACTTTCCTTGAAGAAGAATATGTCTACAAGGACCATAGTTGCACAGAGATAGAACTTGAAGAAATTCAAGAACCACAAGATAACACAGAAGTTGAACCCTTGTCGAATGACCTAAACAAGGATTCAGTGGGAGTATCTGGTGAAGATTGGGTACTTAGAGTACGCCCTTCAGCCAGTGGGAGTGTTGTGAGAGATAGTGCAGAAATGCAAGACTCTCATACATAACCAATGGAAGATGATACAATGGTTGTACATCATTCCACTCAGGAAATACATGAAAATGACATTCTTGAAAGCTCTCAAAGTGATGGATTGTTCAACACACAAAGACCTCACAATCATAATAGAATAATCACTGAAACGCAGAATACTCAACTCCGTAGGACCACTAGGACTCATCGTCCGCCTGAAAGACTTAATTCCTTGTTGAAACACACAATGAGATAGATATTCCTGATGACGATGAACCTACAACCTACAGCGAAGCTATGTTAGACATTGATTCGCAGAGATGGCAAGAAGCCATGAAATCTGAGATGGACTCGATGTACATAAATCAAGTTTGGAACTTGGTTGATTTGCCAACAGGAGTTAGACCCATTGGATGCAAATGGGTCTTCAAGAAGAAGATTGATGCATATGGCAAGGTACAGACTTATAAAGCAAGACTGGTGGCTAAAGGTTATAATCAACGGCCTGGGGTCGATTATGATGAAACCTTTTCACATGTTGCTAAGATTAAGTCCATTTGAATTTTGCTTGCAATAGCTGCATGTTATGACTATGACATTTGGCAGATGGACGTCAAAACTGATTTCCTCAATGGTAATATATGAAACAACCTGAGGGTTTTTCACTTGAGTCCAAACCAAATGTCGTATGCAAGCTACAAAAGTCCATTTATGGGCTTAAGAAAGCCTCGAGGAGTTGGAACATTTGCTTTGACAAGGCTATCAAGTCATTTGATTTCGTCAGAAGCAAAGAGGATCCATGTGTTTATAGTAAACGCAAGGATGGGAGTATTGCCTTCATTATCATATATGTAGATGATATATTAATAATGGGAGACAATAAGACTCTCCTGAATCAGTCAAGGAGTGGTTGTCCAGTACCTTCATGATGAAGGATTTAGGTGAAGCTTTGCTACATTACGGGGATTAGGATCTATAGAGATAGACCTAACAGATTGTTGGGGGCTACATCACGATCGATCTACATAGACAAAGTGCTTAGACGTTTTTCTATGAAAAATTTCAAGAAAGGCGGTCTACCTATGGGACAAGGCATCAAGTTATCTAAGAAGGATAGTCCTTCTAATACTATAGAACTTAAACGCATGAAAAGGATCTCATATGCTTCGGCTATAGGATCGACCATGTATGCCATGACCTGTACTAGGCCAGATGTGGCCTTTGCACTTAGTATGACTTGCAAGGTCCAGCAGAATCCTGGGGAAGAACACTGGAAGGCAGTCAAGAGTATTCTTAAGTATCTTAGACGAACTAAAGAATATTTCTTAGTCTATGGTGGACAAGAGAAGCTGGTATGTACTGGGTACACTAACGCTAGCTTCCAGACGGATGTTGATGACTACAAATCTCCATCTGGGTACACGTTCATTTTCAATGGTGGAGCAGTAAGCTGGAAAAGTTCCAAACAAGCTACAACTGCTGATTCGACAACAGAAGCTGAGTACATTGCTGGATCAAAAGTTGGTAAAGAAGTTGTCGCGATATCTGAGTTCTTGAAGGAACTAGGGGTTGTTCCAGGTGTCACTTGTCCAATAACGGTGTATTGTGACAACACTGGTGCGATTGCGCAAGCTAAGGAACCAAGATCAACCAACAGAAACAAGCATGTACCCAGGAAATACCACATACTCAGGGAGATGTGGAGACTGAAGAGATTAGATTAGACTATGTTCCCACAGACGATAATCTAGCTGACCCATTCACTAAACCATTAAGCTTAGTCAAGCATAATAGTCATTTTGAGAATATGGGCATTAGATATGTTGGAGATTGGCTCTAGGCCAAGTGGGAGATTGAAAGTATATTTATGTCCTAGAGACAATCTGTATTAGGACAAATGTACTTTATACATATTCATATTATTATTAATGGAGATTAATATTTTGGCATTTGCAATTATTGAATTATTATTTGATTGTTTGTAATTATTCATTAATTCGCATCCCTTGAGCTTACGTTGTCATTAATAGAGTGAGATATTTATGATAGAGCGTAACTCTTAAAATAGCCTCGACTAATGATCATCGAGAATGGGATATCGATGATATGTGATAAGTCGACATGTCGTATGCATCACATCCTTAAAGGATGTAGTATGTTTCATCTGCTACGAGTAATGGATACTCGTGATGGACACATGGATACTTTCGAAGTATTGGTATATCCTGCTTATATACTGTTTGTTATACTTGTCTAAAATATGATCAGCGTGTGGGAGATAGAAGTCTTAGACTTGAGGTCAATACGCGCCTTGTCTACAAAGTAATGTACTTTGATCCCGTCCTAAGCTCAAATGCCTTATAGGTTGAGATACGGCTTGTATTGGGTATATTACGATGTGGATTGAAGGTGGTAGTTGAGCCAAGATTAGGATTCATTCCTCGGATATATATTCGAGAGAACACTCGAATTCTCAGTGATATTAGGTTGACTAAGTCGTTGGCTAACGCAATAGACATATTTAGAATATGGTCAAGTTGTCAACTAATATAGATGAGATACAATGATTAAGCCATTTGGATACACTTGACAAATCCTAAGCTTTATCGGGTGTGTCGTGAATGAAAGGATTTTATCTTACCACATAAAGGTTAAGTTTACTGGATTCGTGTAAACGTACTTCACATATTGAGTTCGTCTTCCGGCGCCGTCTAGGAGTTACGTGTAGACCTTAATTTAATTAATGTCGATATGAGAAGGCATGTAGGGTCACACTACGTCGATTGTCCGTTTCGATCTAAGTATGTATTGAGAGAGAAATTAAAATATTCGATTTGGAATGAATAAAGATTATTTTAATTAAGTCAAAATTGGATTTTGGATTTAATTAAGAATGCACGAAAAAATAAAGTCGAGCGTCGCGGCGCCCATACCTCTATTTTTGGGTCAGGCCCAAGGTCAAACCCTAATCCTGTTTTGATCTATTTTTCAACTATAAATAGAGGCATTCACCTCATTATTCAATACACCAATTTCTGAAAAACATTCTAAGCCTTAGAGACTTAGAATCAAATACTCTCTCGAACCTCTGCCGGATTTCCTAGCTTTCCGAAGGAGAAATACATTGAAGCTTGGAGCTTACAATCGTAAGGGCAATCGCGTGTGCACCTCACAGTTGATAAAGACTCCAGATAATACTAACTTGTAAGTAAATATTTTATGTTACAAGTTCTATTGTTGTATAACCATACCAGAATTATTGTTGGGGTAAGTAAGAAACAAAACTTCTAAACTTCCGTTGTGCCTTATGTGTTTTGAACCCAACAAAACCCTACAGGATTAAGGTCTTTGTAAATGTGAAGCTAATACGAGTGATATGAAAAATCGTGTTGTATGTGCCAGGTATACCTTTGCCATAATTCTAAAAAAAATAATCTCTAGTGGTTTATGTTAAGCTTAGATTGAGGCACCAAGATAAGGTGCAGATAAAAATGGAATAGACATGAAACAACTTATGATGTATCATGTAAAAATTCAAAGCATGAGATTACAAGTAAACTCTCCTTATCTATTTCCTAAAAGTCAATTGTTTCTATTCTATACTTCTAAAATATTGTATAATCCATGCTTGAAAAAAAATTAACTCTCTTCAAAAATGCAACTTAATCTCACCTTTGAACCACTTCTATTGCATTGCATATCCATGAAAAAAAGTTTAAAAAATGGAGGCTGCACATGTTAAATATGTTTCTGATTTTGACATCTTCCCATCATTATTGTTATTGATGTTCTACTTTTACTTACTAATATTTTCAAGTTAGCCTTCCTTGTAGAGTTCAACAAATTGAAAAGATAGAAATCATGCCTCCCCCCCCCCCCCCTCTCTCTCTCTCTCTCTCTCTCTCTTATATATATATATATATATATATATATATATATATTTTACTTTACAACGACTAAAGAAAATTCAATAAATATTTTCTATACAAAACAATAATGCACAATCTGTTAAAAACAAAATGTCTTACCTATTGCATAAACATGTTAACAAAGATTTAAAGGTTTATGTGCGGGATCAAACATTTCTAAAAGGAAAAGGTGCAAGGTCAAACAAAAGACGGACCAAAGTAGAAATAGCATATGAATATGGTGCCTAAAATACATCTATGTATCTGCTAAGTATAAGTAGAAAACAATTTTATTTTGTATTTCAACATCACAATGGCCTTTGATTCATCAATCACCTCATTCTTTTTAAAACCAAAATGTTATATTTGGAAATATCACAGCCTCGAGGGAAATGCTTGCCCATGTCACTTTAACATCTTGAGGGAAACGATGTTGTCAGTTCAATACACTACGTAAAAGAGTTCCTCCCAATAACAATAAAATAATTCAGCTCCCTTTTTTGGCTTTCTAACTACTGCTTTTCACAGCACACAAGTGTAAGCCTAAGGTAACATGACAAAGACAGAAGGTTCACGACATAGAAAAGCTACGAAGATATATGTTGCTAAGAAGAATTTTATACTTTCAGTTTTTCCTTTGACAAATTGACATTGAATAGTTGAATTGATCCATCTCTTCAATTTTTCCCAAGACAAAGGCTAACTATCTTAGGTTCAATTATTTCTGGAGACTCACATCAGTTGATTCCATCAACTTAAATGCAAAACAAATTCTGCATGTGTCACTCAAAAAAGCAACATAAAGAACCCAGAGCTAACTCAAGGTCAAACGTAAAAGCCATCATATGCGCAGACGTGACTATCCCAAGTCTGACGAAGAGAACAATTGGTACTATTTCAATATGGAGAACAAGTTGTACACAACTGACTGCAGAAATAAGTTAACACTATTAAATACTTGAATTAAATGGCAAGGCTATACTCACAGTTATATTCAGTCCAGCCAATACTTTGGTCTTCAAGATCATAAAGAACAAGCTTGTTGGATAACACAAGATCTGCTATCAAAACATCAATAAATCAATCAATCACGAAGTAGCACAGTCAGCTATATGAAGTTTCTACATCCATTTTGCTTTATACAGGTCATTTCATTCCAATCCTAAACAACCGTCTTTTAAGCCATATTAGAAACTAGATTCACTAAATCTGCCAGTGAAGATTGTATCAGCTTAGGCTCAAACTCAATTCTGGTAAGCGCACATTCATCATGTAATAGAAACAAGATGCAAGTGATGAAACAAAAATGTCCAGTCAACTCTAAAGTAACTAGTAGTCTGTTAATCAATAACAAATACCACAGAAGCAGCTTCTCTTTCCACTATCAAATTAGCATTTGCAATAACTAATTAAAACTTAAAAGTAAGCTTTAGAAATATCACTTTGGAGTTTTAATTGTAATAGAGAAATTGAAGAGATTATACATACTACCTGTAACACAATCAAATATTTTAAGTGCTCAAGGTGTAGTTTAAGATGTAAGCTTGTGACCAGCTAAACCAATAAAAGCAGACAGTAAACTTGATCTAAGCTAAGTTGCGCGGACTCTTCACTTTCGATGCCGTACCCGTGTCAGATTCTCCAAAAATACACTACTTTTGGAAAATTCGACACGCACCCATTAGACATTTTTGAAGAGTCCGAGCAACATAGGATCTAAGCCAAAAGGCCAAGAAATTTATCGTAACCAACTAAATTATTCAAAATCTTTTGATTCCTTCATTTGGACTAATATTTTCTTTGCGTAGATGAAATTAACACAGAAATATGACCTTTGGTAAAACTCTTAACTATGATAGCCTATAGATGATTAAATCTCAACTTTCACTTTATGTTACTAAGGTCACTAAACTATTCTTTTAATCGAATAAGTATCACGAAAGTCACTAAACTATTTTTTGTAACCAAAAAGCCACTAAACTTTGTCCAAGTATCATAGAAAGTCATTAGGAGGAAACAAAAGAGACATTTTATATGATACTTGTAAAAAGTTGAATGACTTTTTGGTACCAAAAGATTGTTTAATGATTTGTTATACTACCTAGGCAAAGTTGAGTAGTTTTTTTGTTATACAAAATAGTTTAGTGACTTTTTGTCATACTTAGGCCAAATTGAGCGACCTTTTTTTAAAAAAAAAAATGGTTCAGCGACTTTGGTGCTATAAAGTAAAAGTTGAATAACCATCCCCGAAACTACCCCGTTAACTTTATCATTAATGTTTTGAATGAATGATACTCCCCGGGTCCTATCTTATATTAAGTAGCATCAATGCACAAGAGTTTCATAATAAAAAATTGACTTGTACGTAGTATTAGTAAGAGATGAAACAAATACTAAAGTAATAGTTGAAAAGTCTATCATGAAAACTAGTTTAAAGTTGAATTAATTTAGTTTGAGTTCTTCCATAAATCTTGTAAAAATGGTGGGTCCTAGATTTGGATAAAGGGGAGGGTTGGGATAGGTTGACGGCTACAGTAAAAAGTCAAATTGAAATCCTCAAAGTAGGATATATGTTAGGTCATGCTCGTAATGAATTGGTCCACCTTTTCATAGAAATCTTATCTCTATCCGGGAGCATCTCCGCCGGTGAATTCAACGAATAGAGCGAAGTATATAGACGATTTTTCCTGGCCATTCCAACTTGGGTATTGCAACGTAGTTTATTCATTGATTTAAATTGTAATGAAGTTATGTCAAATATCTTAAGACGTTATAAAATGAAAAGTCTATTGTATAAATTTGTACTTCGGAAGTAATTTTGTCTTTCAAGAATAGTAATTTCGAGCCAACAGCAAGTCAACTTATTAAATGCCATTACCCTTTATGGGTTTCATCAATTAAAGAGATTCTTCTTTATGAAAAGTTTCCTTATCTTTATAACAGATTGACAAAGATGAATCTGCAAACTTCTATGTCAGGTCTTTACATCTCAAACATTTCTTTCTTTTTGTTCTTTTCCCCTTTATGTGAATATGGTGGGGGAGAATATAGAACCTCATAAACATAGAAAAGAAGTTGGAGGCTAGCTTGTCTATCCTCAGAAAGACATTGGCAATAGAATCAAGAAAGATTATCTTTTTTTATAAAGATATTCTATTGTGTACCTGCTACCTGCTACCAGCACAGGTACCAAGTAACTCTAGCCACCAAATATCAGACAAATGGGAAAATCACCTACTGTTTTTTGTCTCTGCTAGGATTTAAACCTTGGTCCTTAAGGTTCGCATACATTTCATTGACTATTAGGCTACACCCTTCAAACTATCGAATCAATAAAATAATTGGAATCAACAACTAATGCATATATTGAATAATCATTATCTATATGTTGGCTTCCTTATACACATGTCCTCCCTGATCTCTGTATATGATCTAGTAGCCCGGGGGACCAAATCATGCTCTTCGACCAACCTCTCTAAGACTTCTTTGAATTAGCAATCATTTTAAACACTACCATAGCAGGTTCACGACAATTTTAAACACTTTATAGCATTCATCAATTGCAACCTGAAGTAAACGTGTTTGGGACACAACTTCTCATTTATGCTATCTCTAGTATATCTTAGGATGGCCAACACTAGATCAAATGCCACTAAACTGTCTTGTACTCGCACTTGCGGAAATAGACATTGAACGAAAACAAATTGACACTAGTTGGGCAAGATGTAGTTTTCATAAAATTAGTTATAATTCTGAAATGTAGTTCACCGTCAAACTGATTTAATTGGAAAGTAAGCTGATTTACTTTTATATGTGGTTACTGGTCAAACAATACCTCCTAACAGAGTTATTTCCTTTCCATCCTTTGTCTGCATTCCACTATCCTGCCAACCAATACACCATTCGTTCTCCTGCAAAATTAAACCCAGTGAAAATATTTAAAACAAAAAGGTTTGTAAGTCATGTTAACCAAACTATAAAGCAAGTGCATCCAGTTGCATTCCCCTTCCATGCACCTTACAACAAAGGCCTCTGTCATGACTCATGCATACCACATGGACACATCTTTTAGTACCCTATTGTTTGCATTTAGGCTACACATAATTCATAACAACTGAGTAAATTTAATGGTAAAAAATCATGGAAGTTAGACAAAACAACACGCCTATACTGATTAGTGAATTCCAACCAGATAATGACTTGAGAAACCAAGTAACTGCCATAGCAGTCAAAGGATACAATATATGTTAACAGGGCTTTTGTGGGTAAACTAGAAAAACTAATCTGATTAAATAAAGAAAGAGCTGGAGAAATTCCGCGAAGCCAGATTACTTACGCCAACTTGGAAAAGATAATCGTGCGGATAAACATTCAAAGACAGAGAATTAGCAAACTGAAAGGTTACAACTGGGAAACCATCATCAATCCTGCACCACCAGAAGAAGAGAGAAGTTGAAAGAGATGAAGATAAAAAGTTGTGAACATCAACTATCTGAATTACAACGATTAATATCTGGAAAACTGGATTAAAATAAGAACGGGTTACAGAGCATTATTATTATTATTGATTAATGATCTAACCACCACTGAAATAAGACATTAATACATCCATGCATCCATCATAAAATGGAGTTTGGGATACAAGGAAGCTAATAGAGAAAAAGCTAATCACAAGAAACCAAAATTTTAAAAGAGGATCAAATGAGATACATGGTATCTACTCAAAATACCTGCAGAATACCCTTACCAGATAAATAAAATACCAGCAGAAATATGACTCTATTGCCGGCAGCATTAAGATTCAAAGATACAGAATTAGGAGAATGATGAGACATGCTTAATGAGTCATCCTATCTGTAAAGAGCCGTTAGGTACCAGTTCTTTAAAGAAGTTAATAAGCACCTCCAAACCCACTCAACCAATGTTTGCAATTCTGAATTATAACTAACACACTCAATTTTCTGGAGTGGACCATCTTCCATACACCCCACCCCCCCCCCCACCCCCACAAAACTCTCCACAAACACAAATTTGTGTAAAATTTTAAGCAAACAATTTTGAGAATTTTATCTGGCAGTTAGCTGTACAACAAAGCATGAGAAACACTCCTGACTCCTGCAATTGAATGATTCCATTTCCCACAAACAATACTTGTTTTGTGGTCATACATATTCTCCAAAAGGTTATTAGCAGATACTGGAATGGAGGACACCAAAAATTACCTAATCTTAGCTGCCCTACTATGTTATAGTGTACATGATCATAGAGGAAATGAAAAGATCTCAGAAACCAAATCCTAACACAAAGGATTACGATATTCACGTGGAGAGGGTAGAACCTTACTTTTTACTGTAGTAAACACAGTGGAAGCTCCCCTCAACAAGATGAGTCGTCAGATCTGGCTGCTTAACCATCAACTACAGTATAACAGACCGAATGAAGAATCAACCAGGAGGGAGGAAATGACGTATACATGCAGTTTTCAAATGTCTAAACCTACCTTGCTCATGAGAGCACTATAGACCTTGTTAGGAAGATATGCTAAGGTTGTACCGCTGTCAATTATTGTTCCTCTGTTGGATCCCGCATCAAAGATAGTGGTAGGGATGTCTAGAGCTTTACCATTAACCTCAATTCCCTTCATCACAACATTATAATGTGGCCTAAATTGGAAAATATATATATAGTTAAATTCAAGAAATAGAGAAAGGAAGGAGCCAATTTGATGTTAAGACAAAAAGCGGATATTTAACAGTTAAAAATCTGATGGTATAATAAAATAAAATAAAATAAAAAGTAAAAGAAGTGAATGACCAGAATAACAATGCAAAAATGACAATCCCGTTAATCAAACATCAATGCAAGTACTGAAGTTTACAATATGCACCACCTACAAATAGTCAAAATAACTTTGAATTTCTTTTTTCTATTTCTGTATGAGTTGTTTCTTGCTCCTCTCCTTCCTTACAATCAACTAATGTCATTTTTAGTACCAAATAGGTACAAAATATATACAGAGGAAGGGCCCACATTCCAACTCTAGACTTGAGAGAGCTTTAAATTGCATCAAGTCCTTTCTCGAAATGTTGCAAGTCCAAACACTATTGTATCTCAGAGGAAGGACTTGGACCATTTGAACTACTTCCTTTAACAAAGGAAATCACCACGTTCTCTTGAGGTCTCAACTAAGTTTTTTTAGGGCTCTAAACCAGTTTATTTGCTACCACACACTTGACCACTTGTTGCAGCAGCTGCCAGCTTTAACGTTGTCACTAGGTTGTAATGTGGTGCAAATCATCAATGTTCCTACCCTTCCCTCACCACCCACCCACCCCCCAAACAGATATCTTTGGGGAGGGGCGAGAGATTGGAGTAACCAAAAACTTGACAACTTGGTCGAACATCTAGAACGTGAAATGCTTAAGCACATAATTGGAGTGAGGGCAATGGGTGAAGCAGATGTAAAGGAGAAGATCATATGCCAGTAAACAACAATAAGAAATGAAAAATCTAAAACTCAGATCAACTTTGTGGTGGTGCTATTCATGACAGGAGAGAACTTGAAACACCAAACAAACATATGTCAGACGAGACCATAAGATATTGCCAGGACTGGTGACAGCCTCCTATTTCAAAAATCTTTTGGTTTTCATCTCAATTAATGAAGCAGTCTAAATTTACTCAAGGAAACGAAAAATACCATTTGGAGACTTCTTTTTTGGTAAGGAGAAATGGATTCTTTTGATAACCTTTTAGGAGTCTCTTTTAGAGTCTTATATAATTCAATTTTTACATTCTAGCTTGATATCTTCATTGTAAAATTAATATTTTCTCCAAAAGTCTGCTTTAATAGAACATCTTCATGTATGGGTATTTTCGTATATTTCCTCCTGCAGTCTGTTCACAAATTCTGCAAAACCAGAGTCTCACTAAACTCTGTTTCTTTTCAAGAGTCTGCATAGAATTAAATAACTTGAACTTTGAAGTAGGTACAAGCATATTTGCATTTGTTCTCAAATCGGTTTATGGAATTCTCTACAGAAATAGACCTTAGAATCAAGAAATACTATTCTAATACTTCTGCCTCAGAAGGGCTTCCTTCAACTATGGATAGCTTTTCATAGAAATTAGCTTCCTTTTGAACTGTTCCACAATTCCAACTTTTTCCTCCTTTTATTTTCAGATCGTTGCCACTTCTTTCCATCACTGAGAACAGTCTTCGTGTTTGACTTTTCACCAAGCGTTTTTCCCTTAAATCCATTTAAAGCAATAGTTTCTACCCTATTCAGCACTAGATCTACACTAGTTCTAGCTCGGGGGTTATCAGTTATCCACCCACGTCCACATCAGTTTCCTCCTTGTTACTTTCCTCATACAAGACTAAATGAAAATTTCCTATCCCTATAGAGTCATATTAATAAAGAAAGCATATGTTCTTTGATTTTTCTGATATTTCATTTAACTCATTATGGATATTCTATCACCAATCCTTGCATGCATGCATATGGATTGTGCTCAATAGGATATGAATGACTGAACCTACCAATAGTATGTATAAAGGATGCAAAGCTGGAAAAATGGAGCACAAATTTACAGATTAATGGTCAGTCTTCCTCATTTCTATGGAGCAGAATATCAGAAATTATATACAACTTCAAATAAGATGATGTCAAATCTTAGTTCAGGATCATGTCAGATGTTTGTGTGAATGGCCTAGTTTTCAGTCTCCTTTTTCTTTTTGTTTTAGGGGAAGGGGCGGGGAAGAGGAAGACACTACACTACATATACTTACTCATTTGGGACTAGTGGTGTTGACTTTACTTTTGGCTGAACTACTTGTCCAATGGCAAATATGCCACCACCATTATTGCCGTCTAGGCAATGTGAAAAGACTTTTTTCACCTTCCCAGATACAGCTAGCTGTGAAATAAGGGATGAGTTTGCCTGTCCAAAACCAATTATTCCGTCAACTGCTTGAGTAGATGAGCCTAGCTCTCCTGATTGTCTAGATGAGCACCTATCTTAGATCAAAAACATGTAAGCTACATACATGTCATCAACAAATAAATTCACTTGGCAAGAATTAATTAGCATAAATAGATAAGGATAAAAGTACACACCCAAATGCTATGGAGCCATTCATGGGTGTGGTTTGAAGATCCCCAGAGACTTGATCAAAATGAATGTAATCCTTAACAAAGTATCCAGAAGTAGAGCTTCCATCTCCATAAGTAACCTGATATTCACAGGGTGATCCCACCCTGCAATCTGAGTAGGAAGCATTAAACATATCAGTGCAGAAGTCTTGGTCGCAAGATACCGTTTTCCCAGTTGCTGAGCCTTTTAAGTCATACAGCGTCAAGTCTATCTACATGTAGTATAACAACATATATGTGAAACAAAAGATAACCAACTGAATAATTATCCATTATCTCCTCGCAGAACAGGGATGGGCGAATGATCATACATACCCCAAGACTGCTTTTTGAAGGACATCCGGCACAGCCAGCACAATTCACCCATAAGATGTCACTTCCAGTATCTACCTGGATATGATAGTCCTTTGAAGGAGTCCCTATTGTAAGTTTAGTGTAATACAGCCTGCATCATTTATTTATTTATCAAGAAAACATGACCACAATTGAATGTCATGAATTACACCCCTCCACCACCACTTCCTTAACTTATGTCACAATTTGATAGAGTGCATTTTTCTCCTAACACAAATTAGAATCAGGAAATTATAGGATGTGTTTGCTACGGAGGAAAACAAGTTTCTTAAAAATGAGAAAAATAACTTCTCTAATGGAAGTAGAGAAAACAAGTTCGACAAGTGGCATTCCATATTGATTGTATCCTCCCCCTCCAACACCCCTCATCTTCACCCCCATCCCCACCACCCCACACCCCTACTCCCCCACCACCCCACACCCCTACTCCCCCACCACCCCACATCCCTACTCCCCCACCCCCACCTACCATAGTAATTGTCTAGATTATATACTAATGTTTTTAGGATATTATTTTCTGCTTAAGTACCGAACACAAGAAAATAAGTAAGAAAGCCACTTATTTTCCTAGAAAATATTTTCGATGGAAAACATTTTTCTTACTACCGAACACACCCGATCTGATATGTTTCTCCATGAGACCATCAGTATAATATCCCCAGAGCAGAAACATTAACAAGTGAAAGCTAACAACTCTATTAGTTTTCCCTCTTCAAGAATGAAATGGGGAATAAGCAGACACCAAATTAAATCACTAAAACCCAATCTAAACCACATAAGTCAACCAAGTTCATCATTTCTACAATCACTCCCATTTAAGTTTTGACCCGCAGCCACTACCCTTTGGGTGAGGACAGACTAAACTCTGATCCTGTGTAATAGCCCGTGTAATAGCCCGCAAACCACACAGAAGAGATAACCTGCGTTAAACAAGCCCGTGCGACGAGCTCGACCCAGAAGGCACTCCCACTAAACTTTTGTAGCAATAATTATGGGGGGGAAAAGCCCCCCTAAATACAAATTGCCAGTTTCAATGCAAAGGTAACTACATAGTAATATAATAGAAAAGACAAGAATGATTAGAATTAAAAGGAAACTAACGCGGCATCAGTGGGTTGACCATTGCCACCCAATTGGAAGTCAACTGCGGCAAGCATTCTGCCATGGCGGCGACTATCATGTGCTTTCAGTTCATTCAAAACTGAATGAACTCCACTTCCACGGCCACCATATTTATGCTTCACATTGAACACCACATTATTATTATCTCCCTTCACTTCCAATACCAAAACTAATAACAATATCAAACACCCTTTTCTCCTCAGATCCATTATCAATAATTGTCAAACACAACACACCCACTTCCCTAAATCCAGTAGTCTATCCTTGTACATGTACAAAACAAGTATATATATATATACACAAAGACAGAGAGATGGGATGTATGTGTATGTATGAATGAATAAATAGATCCAACTGGATAGGATACACAATCTTTTTTCTTGGTTTGGAGTCTCAGAAATAGTCGGTTGTGGAAAACTCCAAAGGGAAGAAAACAGAAAGAGAGAAGAAAGAGTAATATAATTCAAATTTAGTAAACGGAGGCGTGAGGACTCTAGTTTTGTATCTCTGTCAGAAATTTTCAAGGGGGTAAACAATAAATTAAGTATTATTTTCTCGGTATTAAAATATTTGTATCACTTTTCTTTTGATCCAAGTTTTTAAAAAAAATCTTTTTTTTTTACAACTCTTCAACTTCAACCTTTCACATCATATTTGAAGACCACGAAATTAAAAAGTATTTTAATATATTTTATATATTTTTAATTTAAGACTATAAATTCAAAAGTTTTTTATATTTTTCAAAATTTTATGTCAAATTAAAATCAGACAGACGTTTTGAAACGGGGAGAGTACTAATTTCTAACTTTCTTGAGAATTTTCTTGGAAATTTTCCAAACAATATAAGATATATACTATACATATGCCATAGGTTATTTTGAGGTGGGGTGGTGGGGTTCTGAAAAAGAGAAAGAGGGAGGGCAAAGATTTATGATGCAATGATATACAGTAAAATCTCTATAAATAAATATTTTTGGGACCTGAAAAATTATTATCTTATACGAGGTTATTAATTTATCGATAAATAAATATTTTATTAATTTATCGATAAATTAATATTTATTAATTTATAGAATAATTTTTATTTTGTACATTATATTTCTCAAATTAAACAATTAACTTTTTTTGGTAACTAAGAAAAGAAAATAAATAAACAATTAATTAATGATGGTGCATTGTATCTAAGTTTATTAATCTTATCAAAAAAAAGTTTATTAATCTTGGGTTGGCGTGATTCAAAATAGAATGTATGTACATTGGAATATGAAGTGTTGTGAATTGTTTTAAGTACACAATATAGAGTTTATAAATAGACACATGTACTTTAACTTTATATACCAAAATATAAAAATTCATATATTATATCTTCTCTTCTATGGCTACTCATTTGAAAGGTGTAAAAAAGTTTACGCTAACTGATGAGATGAGAAAAGTATTATGTGAGAACAAAAATAAAAATCATCAAGTTATGTAATTTTAGGAAAGCATAAAGTTTGAAATAAAAATTGTTTAGGAAGTGCTTTATTTTATGAATTATATATGTAATTTTCATACGTATTTAATGAATTATTATTTTATATTTTCAGTGGGCCTCAAGGAATTTTTTTTAAATTATTATCTTATGCATTTATCGAGGTTATTATTTTATTCCATTGGTCCAAGTCGGGATCGGAAAAAATTATTATTTAATCAAGGCTATTAATTTATCGAATATTCATTTATCCATGTTTTACTGTAGCTCACGTTTGTCCTCATATCCCTCTCATACACATTTTCACCAATGCTATTTTCTGTTTCAAAATTTTCAGCTAGTACTTGTTTTACTTTTTACAATTTTTACAGATTCTATTTTAAATAAGAGATAATGTAAAAAATAATTATCACTTTTTCACGAATTTCACGCTTTAACTCTCAGTTGTTCATTTTTTTTCAATATAAACTATCAATATTGATATATTAAAACACACTTCAATTATTAGTTGTTATCTTTTTCTAAACTCTGTCAGGCAAAAAAGGAACAACTGACAGTTGACGTGCTTTTTAATAATAAAATAGTTATAGTTCAGGTAGGAAAAGAAACAGTTGATAATTGAGATGTGAAGCTCCCAAAAAATGATAGTTCAGATGTATTTTTAACCATTATCTCTTTAAATAATTATAATTGTAAGTTTCGTATCAAGTTGTGTCTTACTTTGTATTTAACGAGTCTCATAATGACTTGTAATTATTTTTATGTTACTTGATACCGTAAGATTCTTTTTATATTATCCGAGCATAAACGTTAAAATTCTTGTTAAAACATTTTCATAATTACTATTCTGGGTCAGCTGTTAAAATCGAGACAGGGACGAGAATTTAGAGAGACAAGAATAATGAGATAATTCTTTCTACTTTTCATTCATCATAATGACCTCCTTATATAGAGGTAAGATCCTCATTTTCCTAATCTAATTGGGTAAA
Organism: Anisodus tanguticus; assembly: GCA_034509755.1. Lineage (NCBI taxonomy): Eukaryota > Viridiplantae > Streptophyta > Magnoliopsida > Solanales > Solanaceae > Anisodus > Anisodus tanguticus. The sequence continues at coordinate 24,459,327 of CM067545.1, forward strand.
GGATAACCCTATTCTAATAGGACTACAAATCCTATATTACCATAATTACCAAATCATTTATTATCATAAAATAGACTAAACTATTATAATTATACTAGAATAGGGTCTTCAATAACCCCCCTCAAGTTGAAGGATGAGGGTCTCGAATGCCTAACTTGCCAAGTAAATATTCATGCTGCGATTTTTCCAAAGCCTTTGTAAACACATCGACCAACTGCTCACAAGTTGACACATGACTGGGAATATTGTACCGAATTAGATTGTGTTACGGACATAGTGACAATCCACTTTAATGTGTTCACTCCGTTCATGAAATACTGGATTTCGGGCAATATACCAAGCTGTTTGACTGTCACAATACATTTTAACCGGAGACTTGTGTTTAACGGCCAAACTATGCAAAATTCTCTTTAACCATTTCAGTTCATAAATGGCCATTACCATCGATCTGTATTCAACCTCCGCTAACGAGATGGGAGACAATATGTTGCTTCTTGATTTTCCATGACACGGGTGAATTTTCGAGGGAGATAAACCAAATTATAAGTGATTTTTGAGTCAACGAACATTTAGCCCAGTCCGAATCACACCATCCATACAATTGGAGATCACATTTTTTCTCATCACTATGCCATATCATGGGTTCTACTTCAAGCAACGCACCACATGGATAGTTGCATTCCAGTGTGCTTTCTTTGGTTGCTGTATGAATTAGGCAGAACATGCACACAATATGACAAAACGGGTCACGTAAAACTGAGGTATATCAATTGACCGACCAAATGCCGGTATGGTTCTGGATCACCCAAATTGGCTCATCTAGCCAATGTTAAACCATGATTTAGTTCCATGGGAGTATTGATTGGTTTAGCTTCCAATAATCCGAAATCAGAGATTATACTCAGGCATATTTTCGTTGACAGAGAAATATCCTGGTTGGTCCACGTGCAACTTCAACTCTTAGAAAATACTTCAGAGGGCACAAATCATTTATGTGAAAACAGGCGTGGAGATAGCCTTTGAATCATTCAATGGATCTATTGTCATTTCCAGAGATAATCAAGTCATCTACATAGACTAAGACCTTAAGCTGCATACCTCCTCGGTGCATAGTGAATAGAGAATGATCTGAGTACGATTGTTTGAACTCATATTTCATCAAAGCAGTTGACAATTTCACAAACCAACACCTTAGAACTTGCTTCAAACCATACAAAGATTTCCGGAGTCGGCATACTTACCCCAAATTAGAAATACGGAATCCCGATGGTAATTTCATATAAACTTCCTTGGTAAGCTCGTCGTGTAAGAAAGCATTACGCACATCCATCTAATGCAACTCTTAATTTCGAGCAGCCACAACAGCCAGGAAGGTCGGAACAGTTACTACTTTAGCAATCGGAGCAAAAGTTTCGTTGTAGTCAATTCATTTCTCCTATTTGTTTCCAAAGATGACCAAACGAGCTTTATAGCACTCGATTATGCCGTCAAAGTTGTACTTGATTTTGTACACCCATCTACATCCGGGTGTTTTCTTATCTGATGCCAAAGCTTCTAGTGTCCATGTTCCAATATCCTACAACGCTTGGATCTCTTGTTGCATAACTATTTTCTAATGTTCCTTTTTTCATTACCTCCGAGAAGATTTTTGATTTGATTCTTGTGATAATTGTTGCAAGGAACTTTGGTGTTGCGAGAAAAAAAATATCATAGGATAAATAGTTAGATGAAGGATAAGGTGCACTAGTGGGTTGTTGAGGATCGGGAAGACGCGTTGATGGACTTTATTTTTGGAATATTTCTGTGACATATTTGCGCAATCGAGTCGATTCATGCTTCTGACGTTTACTCCGACCCAATTATTCTTTCGGGGGCATTTCATTAGTCTGGTTACCTTCCGTCTATACTTCCTCCATGCTTTCTCTATCTAGATCGGCATCTATCTGGTCTAATGTAGGTTGATCTGTAGGTTCGATATCCAGTGTCCATATCGAGTTTCATTTGTACCTATCTTATCGGTCCTGTCTTCTTCGAAGCCGAGTTGATTTCTTTCTTCCTCTATTTTATCCTGGATCACTTCTATATAGTCGCTCAAGTTACTTGATCCTACAACAATAGTCTTGTAGAAGTCAACATCTCTTGAGACTAAATATTAATCGTTCTCTAAGTCATACAATCTCCAACCTTTCTTTCCATAGGGGTATCCCAAGAATATGCATCTACGACTTTGACTCCCAAACGTGTCCCTCATTCTTCCCTTTGTGTGTACATAGAATAGTGACTCATTCACACATAAATGATCATACTGAGGTGATTCTCCGTATAAAATTTCATAGGAGATTTTCCCATCAACACCGAAGATGGTGTTCTATTAATCAAATAACCCGCAGTCAAAACTAAGGGTGGCCAACGGGGCGGGTACGGGGCGGAGTAGAGTGGGTCCCGCATGGGACGGGACGGGGGGTAGGGAGGGACCGGTCCTCCGGCGGGACTGGCGAGATCCGTCGATGTCCCGTCTCATTCCTGGTCCCGTCAGAAAAGGGGATCGATATTATCGAGTCGGGGCGGGACGGGGTAGGGTTTTTCCAAAAAAAAATTCACTTAATTTTAAAAAATAACATATATATATAAACACCTCAATAATTGAACAAGATAGTGTAATAAAAATATTTCAAAGCTGTTTTTGTGCCTCTTATATAATTTAATAGAAATATGATTTTTTTTTTGTAATACAATTGTCAAAATTACAACTTTGTGGTGTTGAAAATTGCAAATAACATAGCAAAATTGCAATTAAAAAATTTACATATTTAAAAATACCTTTTCTAGTTTCTTTATAATTCGGTTGGAATCGGTATTTGTTGGTCAAATTGCTCGACGTCGCTTCCACCTCCGTCGGATAAGATTTCGTTGTAGTTTTCGTCTTCTTCTTCGTTGATCTCCGGTTGACCGCACCTTCTACGCTCTGCTTGTATCCAATCTCTGAATAATACTGCAATCTCCAAGTTGCCTCCTGCTAATGAGTGTATGTGCTCTCCTATTTGAAATCTGTCGGTAGAAAAAATGCTTTCAGACGCTGTTTATGACGCTTGAATGTTCAACACATCTCGGACCATCTTTGACAGTGTCGGAAATATCTTCTCATTCTCCCTCTAATATTTCAGCAAGTCTTCGTGTCCTTCTTCATTGAGAACTGCTTGGTACGGTACAACACCCTGCAAAACAAAAATATCAAACTCGCTAACTTGGTTAGTAGTGTTACCACTATACATTCTATGTCTAAGGCTTTCAATACTAGCCGCAGAAACGGCATGTCTTTTCTGAGCTTGTGTTGAAGAAGAAGAATGTGGTATGGAAGTCGGTTGGTTGCTAGCACTTTCTTGTTGGTAATGCCTATATACTTTTTTGCATTCATCATGTATGTTAGACAACACTTCTTCTTTAATTTGTTCAATAGGTGGTGGGTCATTTGGATTTTTTGAAGTTGGAGGTGGAAGTACTGCTATACAATCATAAATAGTTTCAATTAGTGCTTTACAATCGTGTATTTTAATAGTCGGATTTAATACAACACTAATAATATAAATAGTGGGAATAAGAATAAAATATTTGTTAAAATTGATAAACATTTTTTTAATAGGTGTCTTATAAGCTGAATTTTCCATATATTCACTAAGTAATTAAAATATTAGAGCTATATAAAACAACATAGTTGAAATAGTAGGATAATATATGCCGGAAAATTCTTTTGTTGCTTGAAAAAATTTCTCTAGAAATACAATAAGTTCTGAAATTTTTTCCCAATCGTTATCTACAACCATATCAGTTGGATTTCGATTATGGGCATTAAAAAATAAAGTTATAGGTCTTCTATAATCATAAGCAACAAGCAGTTGTTCGTATAAAGAATTACACGTAGTCGCTACTTCTTCAGAAATTGTTCTATAAGCTAGTCCACAATCGTGACAAGTTTTTTTATATTCTTTTTTTCATTGTATTCTATTACTTCTAAAAATAAAGTTTATAAGCAAATTGTATTTTATTAAGAATGTCTTCAAAAAGTGATAGATCATCTACAACTAAGTTATAAATATGACACGCACATTTTATATGAAAATGATTAGGAAAAGATGGAGTTAAAAGATCTTTTAAAAGTCTAATAGCATAAGTATTAGAAGAAGCATTATTTAACATAATAGTCATTATTTTGTCAGTTATACCATAATAATTGCAAACTTGATGAATATTTTCTGCAATAAAATTTTCGGTGTGCCTATCATCAATATATCTATACTCTAAAATACGTTTTTGCATAAACCATTTATAATTTATCCAATGATATGTTACCGTTAAATAATCATGGCCGTTAGTACTATGACCTATATCAGACGTGATAGATACTTTACCAAGAAAATGATATAAGGAATAACGTAACTACTGTTGATATTCATGTGCAAATTTAAATACATCTCTCCTAACAGTTGATCTAGGAAAACCGTTAAAAGCAGAATTATACATATCTCTAATGTAATGAAGGAGAGGAAGGAAATGAAAAGGCAAACCCTCCACCGCAACTAATTTTGCTATTGCTTCCATATCTCTATGTTTATCATATTTAGGGCCTACAATTTCCCCCGTCATAAGGTTAATTTGACCCTGTACTTGGTCCGGGATAGTATGTAACCTTGTCCCGACTGAGAGGGCTTTGGCGCACCCAATTTTTCAGCCAGGTATTGGTCCCACCTAGCTTTGTGAAAGTTTGTACGTGTCTCAGTAAACCTCTTGTCCCACCCTGACCTTTTCCCATTTTAAATTTATAAACATTTTTACAAATTTGACATCTAACAACTTGATTCTCTTCGTCCCTATCAAAAACATTCATGCATCTGATTTTAATTTTCGTTTTATTGGGCCTCGTCTTATACTATGGGGAATAGGAGGTGTTCCAGTTGGTGGTGCACTAGTGGGTGTGTCATCTAGATTAGTGGGTGTGCCATCTAGATTATCTTCTAAATTAAAGTCTGGTTGAGTTGTAGAAAATATCTCGTTGTCTAAATCTAATGGTATTTCAGGAAAAAAATCAGTTTCATGATTTATATGTGTGTAATCAATCAAATCATCATGTCTAGAAATAGGATGACTAGAAGAAGTACCCATGCCCTTGTTACCCCTACTAGAAGAAGCACCCTTACCCTTACCCTTAAACATACCTCTTAATCCTTCCATTTTAATTATAATAATAAATAGTTAAAGATAATAAAATTAAGTGCGCTAATTAAAATAAAGTAACAATAATAATTTAAAGAAGGAACGAATGTATCAAACGCTGACGTAACGTCCACGTCTAATTGATGTTGAAAATTGAAACTTTGCTCGATGGATGATCCTCAAGCTAGTTGCTAACTTCACTCCCAAATTTTTTAACTTTGATGTAGTTATACAAATTACAAATGAATAAATAAAATTTAATATTTCTTAGACAATGTAGACTTGTAGAGAGATAGATTGAGAGATTAGAGAGATTGTAGGAAGATTGTGAGAAAGATGAAGAGAAAATGAAGTATTTATAGTTGGGAAATTGGGTTAAAGTGTAAATACATTAACTTAGGAGTTAAAAATAAATATTAAGGGGGTAGGGGGAGGCCAAAAATGGTCGTTGTACAATGGCCAAAATATAAAATGGTCATTGTGCAACGACCATTTTTTGCAAAGGGGAGGGATCGGGCAGGACCGGGGCGGGATCCAGGCGAAGCGGGACTGGGGCAGGATGGACCTGGGCGGGACGAGTCCAGGTCCCATCTCGGTTCGAGTCCCGTTACCGATTATTATTATTTTTTTATAGCGGGGTAAAGGCGGGATCGGGTCGGGTCGGGACCGAGCTGACCCGCCCCGTTGACCAGCCCTAGATGACTTGAAATCTCAATGCGCACGCCACATTAAGAATGTGATGGTGTTTTCTTTCAACTCTTCTATTTTGTTGTAGTGCTCCTGTGCAAGATGTTTGGAAAATAAGTCCATGTTCGAAGAAGTAAGTTTTCATACATGTGAACTCAGTTCCGTTATCACTTCTAACAATCTTCACCTTCTTACAAAATTGTCTATCTACTAAGGCGAAGAAATTCTTCAAGATTTGGGATACTTCTTTCTTATAAACTAAGAAAAAGATCCACACAGATCATGAACGATCACCACAATAGTCAAAAGATATGAAGCACCACAAGATGAAGGGGTTCTATATGGTCCCCATAAATCACAATGAATCATCTCAAAAGTATCCGAAGCAATATTATCACTTAAAGGAAAAAACACTTCTCATTTGCTCTGCTCGTTGGCATATATCACATTCTTTATCTGATCTATCACCACTCTCCTTTAAACTTAATGTCGTAATAGACTTCGTTACTTATGCTAAAGGATGACCCAACCATTTGTGTCAATGATCGAACCAATTAACTACTTTTGCCTTCATAGCCCGTATTAGCAACACATTTCCAAAATAGTAAAGTTCACCTCGACGCTCACCCTTTCCAATCAACTTCTTATGGTGAAGTCCAGTATAGCACACATAATTTTATTAAATGTCATATCAGAATCTAAATAATTAACTAATTATGATACAAAAATCAAATTGCATGTCAAATCCGGAACATAAAGGACATTTATTAACCATATCTTGTCATTCAGCATGATTGTTCCTTCTTTTATAGCCAACAAGCTATTTTCATCCGGAAGACCAACCGGATACTTAGAAATGTCACGTGTATTGCTTAGTTCTTTCGAATTACATGTCACGTGGTTGGTAGCTCCGTAGTCTATGATCCAAGATGAGTTTTCGGTCTTACTATCCATCTTCCCATTCACGTTTATTCTACAGGAATTCAACATGTGAATCACAATCTTCCAGATCTCATCTCTCAAATTGTGAAGTCATGTGTCACTTGTGTTCACCGTTCTTTCTTTTTCTACTACAACGTTAGCCCTGTAATTATCTCTACCATGACCGGATCCTGGTCCACTCCTATGTTGTTATTACTATTCTCGTCCTCTTCCTCTGACTTTTTCGTTTCCTTTTTTATTTTCCAGACACCAACCCAGATTACAAATGAGTCAAAAATATCCATCCACAACATGTCCGGATCTCTTGCAATGTGTTCGGAATGCACCATCATTTTTCTCTTCACATTGGTCATTATAAGGGTTTCTTCTTTGTACGGCAAAAGCCATGGTTTCACTTCGGTCCTTTATTTTTCGTGTGATTTCTCTCACACACTCTTCTTGCACCAACTTCGAGTAGACCTTGTTCAATGATGATACCGTTTCCTAGGCCAGTACATTCAATCTCACTATTCCATACGTTCCTTCATCTAATCCCATGAGGAAAAGATGCACTTTTTCTTCTTCTCTTTTGGCTTCTAAGACTGTTCCGAGATTGCACGTGCACTTTCCGCACGTACAAATTGGAATTTGTTTGTTATTCTCCAATTCCTCCCAAAGTTTAGTGAGTTTTCCATAGTAATTCACTATATTCCTTCTCTTCAGCTTGCACTCCGCAAGTTCCACATTTAGTTGTTGCATCCGAGGGCCATTAATAATGGCGAATCACTCTCACATGCTCGTCCTTAATTCTTCCGCTTCCTCTTTATATGAAATCGTTGAGCACAACATTGGTTCTATGGTGTTGCGAATACACGACACTAACAATGAATTTATAGTCCACTAATCTTTCAAGTCCGTCGACTCTCATCCAACTTGTTGATTGTATTGTCAACAAAGACGAACTTCTTTCTTACTCTTAGGGTTGTCCTCATGGATCTATCCCATTCTTCATAATTCTCACCCTTCAATTGGACTTATGTCACCATAATTTCGGGGTTATCATTCGACGTAATGTCATAAGAAGATATTGTTTTTCTTTGAGTTTTATTTTCTTCACCGATTATTCCTTTACTTTTATCGCCGGTTTATTCCTTTTCATCACATGTCATAATTTCAGGGATTTTGTGTTCTTTCTAATGTGGCTCTGATACCATATTAAAATCGAGACATGGACGAGAATTTAGAGAGATAAGAATAATGAGAGAATTCTTTCTATTTTTCATTCATCATAATGTCCTCCTTATATAGAGTAAGATCCTCCTTTTCCTAGTCTAATAGGGTAAAGGGTAACCTTATTCTAATAGGACTACAAATCCTATATTACCATAATTATCAAATCTTATATTATCATAAATAGACTAAACTATTATAATTAGACTAGAATAGGGTCTTCAATACCGGCTCATCTATAAGGTTACTAAAGAAACGGTTGAGGCCCCAACTTTATGGGAGCTCCACTTTTTTTCTAAAGATAGTATGTATATATACTCCTTCCGTCCTGAAATACTTGTCGTTCTTACTAAAAATACTTGTCTCAAAATACGTGTCATTTTATTTGACCAAGATAAAATTAAATGTTTTTTAAATTTTAGCCTTGTATTAATTAGCAATATTTAAGAGGTTCTCATCCTTGATGGAAAAAATATTTATTGAGAGATAATATGCAGAAGTATGTTAAGAGTGTAAAATAGTCAAAATGCTTTCTCAAGGAGCGCATAAATGAAAAATGCGAAAAGTATTTTGGGATGGAGGGAGTATTATTAAAAAGAAAATCTATGTACAATTAATTTGATGAGAAATTTGCGGGGAGAATAACTTTTTACCTTTTAATGTATCTTTTTTTGTGGGTATCTATTTTATTGCCTCATTTATATCCTAAAACTAACATGGACTCATATTATTATTCCTATAATTACCTTTTTCATTCTCACTGATACGATATAGAGGAGCACTAATCACTCAAAATCATTCAACCGAGAACAAGTCAAGGAATTCCAAGTGTTACAAGCTTTGTTGATGCAAATGGAGGCATTGGAGGCCCTTGAGGGCCCACAAAAAGAGCATAAAATATTTGGATGATCGCTTGGAATGAAGAAGAGCTCGAAACTGAAGCAATCATGATATGTGATTCAAGTATAATTCGCAGACACAACCCGCGATGTCATTTGTGAATCGCAGATGATGATGCCAGGTGACATTTTGCCAATTTTGGCTACTTTTAAAAATTGACGGCTTTGGTCACTTTTGGGACAAGCTTGTAATAAGACTTAATATAAATAGGGTCGTTAGTCTTATTTTATACTTAGCTTGAATAATGTTGATGAACTCCTATAAGAGATTAATATTGTAGTTGATAGGTTAGTCATAGTTCTTAGCTTAATTGTAGTGTAATTGTGAGGTTGTTCTTAACCTTGTTCTTGATTCACAGTTGAGCATTGCTCACTAGTGAAATCAATCAAACTTATAGATTAAGTGCTTTTATAGTTCAATTCCATTGAGGTCTTTGATTTCATATATCATTGGTTGCTTTGGATTACTATTTTTGTGTCTAATCTCCTATCCTTTTAATTTTTCGCATCCGGTTCAATTTTTGTGTCTAATCTCCTATATTTTGTAATTTCTCCTGACATGCTTAGCTAAAATGAGAACCAAATTTAGAGTACTCTTGAAAGTCATAGGTGAGATGTGTAGAATTGTATTAATCTCAAAGTCTTTCAAAATAATATAAATATATATAATGCGTACAATGTAGAATCCTAATATAATAAGGATGTTATATCTACCATAATTATATACCACTAAATATTACAAAATATATGGAGAATATTTTATAATATATGCTAATACACCCCTTCAGTCGGATCGGGAGGAGTCCGGACGCTGAGACTGGATCTGAAGTCGAGGAATAACTATCTATGAAGTCCTTCGTGAAGATATCCGCATACTGATACGACGAAGGCACATGCAACACCTTAACATGACCGATATCAACCTTCTTACGAAAAAAGTGTATATCCATTTCAATGTGCTTGGTTCGCTGATGCTGAATCGTATTATGAGATAAATATATGGCGGATATGTTATCACAGTATACCAAAGACGCCTTACGCAAGGGACACTAGAGCTCCAAAAGAAGGTTTCAGAGCCAGCAGATCTCAGCAACAACATTTGCAATGCCTCTATACTCTACTTTTGCACTCAAACGGGATAGTGTGGCTTGCCTCTTGACAGACCATGAAATGAGATTATCCCCTAAGAACACACAGTAGCCAGAGGTAGAGCATCGCGTGTCCAGACAGCATGCCCAATCTGCATCCGTATAAGATAACAACATGGTCGGTGCAGAGGGGTATAGATGTAATTCATAATTAAGTGTGCCCTTAACGTATCGAATGATACGCTTAAGAGCAGTAAAATGAGGCTCCCTGGGGGCATGTATAAACAAAAACACATGCTGAACAACATACGCAATATCAGGCCTGGTGAAAGTAAGATACTGGAGTGCACCTGCAAGGTTCCTATAAGGAGTAGGATCGGAGACTGGATCACTATCAACAACACTAAGCTTTGATTTGGAATCCGCTGGAGTGGGCACGATCTTGTAGTTTGCCATTTTAGCCCTGTACACAATCTCCTTTGCATACTTACACTGACTCAAAAATATAGTATCTACAGATCTAGTCACAAATATCCCCAAGAAGTAACTCAACTTTCCCAAGTCAGTCATAGCAAATTTTGTTTTAAGCCATGCAATGATCTCATTTTCCAACACATCGGATGAGGCAGTGAGAATAATATCATCTACATATAGCAATAAATAAGCAACGTTACTACCTTGATGAAAAATAAAGAGAGAATTATCACACTTACTGCATAGAAACCCAATCTACATAATGTACTTGGAAAAGCATTCATATCAAGCTCTGAGGGCCTGTTTCAAATCATAAAGTGAATTACGAAGATGACATACATAATGAGGATCCTGTGGATGGACAAAACCTAGAGGCTGGTGCATGTAAACAATTTCTTTCAAGTCCCCATGTAAAAAACGTTCTTCACATCAAGCTGGTAAATCGGCCAATGCTTACTTATAACAATTCTCAGAACTGTGCGAATGGTGGTCGGTTTAACAACCGGACTGAACGTCTCACCACAATCAATACCCTCATGTTGATTAGTGCCATTAGCCACAAATCTCGCCTTATATCTCTCTAAGTCACCACTGTCTCTGAATTTGTGACGAAATAGCCACATGCATCGGTTCACATTCACCCCATTCGGTCTAGGACCAAATCCCAAGTGTGTTGGTTCGTTAAAGCATTAAATTCCTCACGCATGGCCGCATTCCAATTAGGGTCTAGTTTTGGCTAATTTTGGGTTTTTAGAAATTGGGGATATATTTGTGTGGATAGGTTAAAGTGGACTTTGGGTTTGAAAATCCTGTGTTGGGCATGGGTTTCCATACAGTGCGTTAGTATAGGGGCAGTTTGGGCTGAGGTGCTTGGTGCAGGTATAGTCTCGGGTACAAGCAGGGTTGGGGTTCTTGATTCTTGGGGTTATAAGTGGACGTTGTCGGTGTCGGGTTTGAGTTTTCTGATGATGATGGTGATTGTGGGGACATGAGAAATGGAAAACCATGCCATTATTGGTGCAACAATTATAAAACGCGAAATTATTAAACTCACGACTGTTATCACATTGGAATGATTTGATGGATTTTTCAAATTGTGTTTTGATAAAGTTACGAAACTCAAGAAACTTGGTAAAAACTTCATACTTGAATTTTAGAGGGTAAATCCAGATAAAGTGAGAAAAGTCATCTAATAACACAAGATAAAATTTATGACCCAGTGAACTAATAATAGGAGATGTCCATAAATCTGCATAAACAAATGGAGAAAACATAATACTTAAAGAAGACTAAAAAAGAAGGTGAACATGTTTGCCTAAAGGGCAAGAAAAATACTGTTGGGCAAGTTTTCCAGTAGTACAACAAATTAAATTATTGTTTCAAAGAAAATTAAAAATAGGATCTCATGGGTGTCCAAGTCTATTGTGCCAGGTTGACAGAGATATTGTTGCTAAAGCAGTGGGAGGAGAGACTCGGGCAGTTAGAGATGTGGGAGGGGTGACACTGGAAGCGGACATGGATAGGAAAGGATAGAGGTCCCCCTCACTATTACATCTCGTAAGGATTTTCCCGGTACATAGGTCCGTTATAGAAAAGCCAAACGAGTCAAAATTAATTGATACGAAATTTTCCGTGGTAAATTTTCTAACGTAGATTAGGTTATTGATAATATTTGGGGCATATAGGACTTCATTTAGAGAGAAGTGGGGATGCGGTGTTGGGGTTAGTGTGTGGCTAAAATCTTGAATTAGAATGTGATGACCGTTTCCGACCAGAATAGATTGTGGAGTATTTAAATTTTGGATTTGAGGAATATTATCAGAATTGTTGGTGAGGTGAGACGTGGCACCCGTATCCGTATACCACACATTATCGGCTTTCGAGGAGTCAATATGCCGAAGGCCTGACCCAAATTGGATTGGGGAAGGCCTGGAGTAGAGAATTGGGCCCCAAGAAATTAGGCCTAATTGATGTGACCTGTCAGATGTGCTCCCAGACTGTTGGGCCACTGTTGGGCTGCAGGACGGTGGGTCGGATGGCTGTGGCCCATCAACTAGTCTGGGGCGAACTGCACTGCTTCCTGAAATTTGGTCGCAGCTTCTGGACTGTGACTGGAGGCTGTAGTTGCTGGGCTCTGTCTGGAGGCTATTGGGCCCATGCTGGAAGCCCAGCTCCCAACCCGACCCCCTCTTCCACCCCTGCGCCTCTGACCACTGCCATATCCGTGGTTGTTCTCAGCCATGATGGCTGCCGGAGAGTGGGTAAGAGAGAGAAAACAATAAGGGGGGTTGGGACGTATACGAAGCATATATGAGGCAGAAACAACCATATACAGGTGTATAACGACTTAGAGAGGCTGTATACGGGTAGTATATAGTGGCAGATAGGGTATATCAGCCGTATACAAAGTGTATATCGGCATGTATAGGATATATACGAGGGGTATACGGCATGTTGGAGAGACACGGAAGGAAATAGGGTTGTATATCAGCAGTATACCGGGGTATACAAGGATGTTAGTAGAATTAAAGGGATGAGCAGCTGTATATCAACGTATATCGGAGGTATACGGTCGGTTCGGCGCCGGAAAATGACAGGAATGGGCGGTCGAAATTAGGTTTTGGGTCGGGAAGGATTGTTGTCTCTTGATACCATGTAGAATTGTATTAATCTCCCTTAGGGAGTCTTTCTCATTAATACAAATATATATATATAGTGTGTATAATGTGGAATCCTAATACAATAATGATCATATATCTACCATAATTATACACCACTAAATATTATAAAATATATGAGGAATATTTTATAATATATGCTAATAAGATGTTTAGTTAGTTGGACTAATTTCTTAACTATTAAGGCAACCATAAAACCTTTCAAACACCACCATATAAACTTGTTGAAAATTATTTGTTGGTGGAAAATTTTCAAGTACGCGGTTTCAAATTGAAAGGGACTATAACCTACGGTTTTCTATTGTAAACATAAAGTGTCAATACATGTTTACCATTACAAATCATGTTCTCATATATCATATGGTTTGTCAATTATTTCATTGTGATTTAAATTATATATGTGGTCAATGTAAAAATATTTTTATATGATTCACAGTCCGCAAAATTTAAATTCTTTAATTATTTGGAGCTTCTTCTCTAACAATTTCCTATTTCCTAGTTAATTTCTTCTCAGTAAAAAATATTAGCAAGTAAAAAGCCAATTATGTGTGTTGACAATGCACATATGCACCTTAACCCATATATGTATGGAGTGCAAGCACATTGCATTATCTATAAATATTCAACTTCTAATAAAAAAGAAACATAGTAGAACACACACGGCAACCTCAAGAAGATTAAGGATTAAGTAATACTAATTAACACCACCTTACAAATTACAATGCTATTAGATAATGGTTGCACTGTCTAACAATGCTAATTAATTAAGGATGATAAGTTAGAACACAAGGTTTATATATATATATAAAATTGTGAAGGTCCTAATCTATCTAGCATTTTCTTTGTAATGTTGCTTTTATCTTTTCGTTATGATATAACTAGAGCTTGACGATGTGAACAATTGAATACCGCTAAAGTCAGCATGTAGGACAACAGTTATCAAACAAAATATACGTTAGAATGTACAAATATACGACAACACTTGCACTTTAATGTTATCGGTCGTTGTGTGTTATTGAATATCAAAATTTGATCACGCACAAAAATTCGTCCTAAGAAAATAAGTGTTCGTCACAAATATAATTTGATTTTTAAATCTGAAGTCAATCCCGCAGAGATCTATTTCAATAAAAAAAAAAAGAGACGTTGAAAGTTTTGTTATTTATAAACCCATTTTTAAATCTAAGTAGTTACTTTGAAGAGACGTTGTTCAACTAAAACCTAATCTCTCAATCTTTCTTAAGTAATGTAAGATATAGCAGCATCCATTAATCAAGAGCGCTTCAATTAGCAACATAAATACGTAATTGAAGAAATAAAGAATAAACAACTTGATTATAATTAAAAGTTATCACAAACTCATCCAACAAATTGTTTCATCAGCATTATAGAGAAGAAATCTAGCTACTCATAATTCTAGCAACAAACTCTGAATCCATGATATTACAAGAATTAATGATGGAAGAAAAAAAGAAAAGAAATAAACTCTACAACGAGTCTCTCTACGCCTTTGCTCTGATCCAAAAAAGGTCCAAGATATGTTTTTCCCATAAAAAAGAGTTATTGCTAGGGTATGGGGATGCTTAGATCATTTAAAACCTAATCTCGATTGGACCAAGAAAACAACAGACGTGTGAGGCGCAACAGTGTTAAAAATGTTCAGAAGCATGAAACTCTCGCGCCATCCTTGTGCCACCTTTGTCATTAGTAGCTGCTACTGCCTTGCGTCACCCTTGCTGCGTAAAGGGTGGCGCCAAAGGCTACTGAAACTTCAGACGGATGATTTTCTTGCTATGCTCCTGCGCCACCATGCCCACAGCAACTGCTTATTCATGCGACGTTGATTCTCCCTTGGCTCATTTCTCCCCAATTCATCTACATGAGCCTAAAACATCAAAACATACCGACTTAAGCTCAAATATACTAATTTATAATCAAAGGCACGATTAACGTACTAAGAAATTACGGGAAAATGACACAAAATATTAATATTTTTGCCAAATATCAATATGGTCAATTAGTTTTATAGTCCTTTATAAAATTTATAAAAAAATTAAAAAAAAATCAAGGTCTCTGATTGTTATCTCAGGATTTATTAATTAAAAGGAATAAAAAAAAGAAAAGGTATTTACATCTAAAGCAGACTGCAAAAAATAAGAACTAGCTACTATAATAAATACCATTGTACATCTGTTCCTATTGTGTGAAACTTGAACTTGGGTCTGAATTGCTGAAGATGTTGCCTTAGCTTTTCAATTTTATGTTGTCATCTTCTGTTATTTTCATGAAGTATATCTACTGTTGCATCAATTTTATTTGTCTGCAATGGATCATTTCTACTCTCCTCCCTTTTATTATGTTGTTCTAATTCTCTTTGTCCTGATATATAGCTGAACATCTCATTTGGATTACTTTAGTCATGTGATGATCTTACTCTATACTTGTCACGATCCAAACTGGAGAGTTGCGACAGGCACCCGGATCCCATCCATCGTAATTAATTACGGACTAAGCCGATAGACAAGTATGTGAAATCTTTATCTTGAAAACCAACTTATATATATACATACCCACGCCAAGGCCGACAAGGCCACACAAGTCTACTACACACATGACACCTGTCTACAAGCCTCTAAGGAATACATGACATTACAAGGACTTGACAGGACTCCGCCATACCCATATGCATATGCAAAAATATTGTACCACGACCAGACTGCAACTCTGAAACAAATAGAGTGCTTCAATATCAGCTGAACCAGCAACCTACTAGCGTGAACCGTCACCTTCTTTAACTGAACCTGCGGACATGAAACGCAGCGTCCCCTGACAAAAAGGACGTCAGTACAACTGATGTACTGAGTATGTCAGGCATGAACAATAGTATAACATGAATTATACTAATAACTGAAACCGAAACAACCGACCAGCAGTAAATGCCTCTATGGGTCCTAATACACATGCCTAAATGTTATGCACAATGCAGTCTACATATACATCAGCCTCTTCGGGCATCTTCCTTACCATAACAGCCTATGTGGGCATAATCATCTCATATCGGCCTCTGTGGGCATAATATGCCTAAATGTCATGCATAATGCGGTAAATACATATATACTGGCCACACAAGGGCATCTTCCTCCCAATCATACATACATACACACACACACACACACACACACACACACACACACACACACATATATATATATATATATATATATATATATATAGGCCTTTAATCAAGCATCTTCCTTCATTAAGCCACACAGACTTTATCATTTATCATATTCCAGCTGAGCAGGTGGTCTGCGTATCCCGTTTCCCGCCCCCGGTATACGATATCGGGTAAAATATGAATGCAATGCAAATGAAAATGCATGAATAATAATAAAATATCCTGAATGACAAAATCAAAGCATGCATCACCTAGTATATTAGTTTTGTATTTGACACCTTTCCATCATGTCTCAGAGTATTTCTCATTTTTCAAAGTTTTCATATTATAATTACATAGCCTGTAATTGACTTGAGGATTGTCAGACATGTTTCACCAACTATTAATTATCTGAGTAACCTGTAAGTTTTCAATGTTCATCCCAACTGGCCTTCGAAAATATTTTCCAATGAACTGAGCTGTTGGAGCAGGTAAAAAAGTGAGCAATGTCTTCAATTTCTGGATTCTGGCAACAAGAACCTAGATGGAAATTATGGTCTGTTTGGAAAGTCACATACATGGGAATTGGGTGTAATTATATAGTTTGGCATGTTTGTCACGTCAAGTAATTATATGATTAACATGGAACTGGGTGTAACTGAGAGGTAGTAATTACATTCTTCAATTCTCAAGGGTGGAGGGAGGAGGGGTTGAGAATTGAGTGTAATTACAACAACAACATACCCAGTGAAATCCCACAACGTGGAGTCTGGGGAGGGTAGAGTATACGCAGACCTTACCTCTACCTTGGTAGGTAGAGCGGTTGTTTCCGAGAGACCCTCAGCTCAAGACAAAGCATAAGCACAAGCAAAGCAAGAGAAACGGTCAGACCGGATGACTGCATTCCAATTATGGTCTAGTTTGGCCGATTTCGAGTTTTTGGAAATTGGGGAAATGGTTTGGGTGGACAAGTTAAACTGGACCTTGGGTTTAAAAATACAGTGTTGGGCACGGGTTTCCATATGGTGCGTGGGTTTAGTGGTAGATTTGGTATTTTGGTAGAGGTGTGGTGTCGGGTCACTATTGGCAGGAACTGGATGGCGTATTTGGTTGAACTGATTAATGGGAGAGGGACCTGGGTGGTGGGTTCTAGTTCGGACGTAACTTGGTAGGGGATTCTGGGGTTGAGGTCGGGAGAGTTGTGGGAAACGATCTGGGTGGTGCGACGTGGGTTGGGGTGGTGGTCGTCGGGTACGTTGACGGTGGTGGGGTTATTAGGTGGTTACGAATAACGGTGGTGGTTCAGGTTCCGGTGGATGATTCACATTGGAATGATAGTGTAGTGATGACGAGGCTGAGAGTGGTTGAATGGACCGGTGAGAGGGCTGGGTTTCTGTCGGAGGCGATTGTGAGGTGAAGAGCAAATTTTTGGTGGAGGAGATTGGGACGTATGACGACAGGGACTGAGCTGAGTCACTGTCGGAGGTGGCAGTGACGAGTAGCAGGGTTGTAGCCGGGTGAAAGGTGGAGGTGGGACGGTAGAGTTCTTCGAGTATGACTGGGGAGGTGTCTGACTCATCGAGAAACGTGTAATTCATGTTTTTAGAATTTTTGGATATTCGAAAATGGGAAGATCGTCTCGTCGAAAGTGACATGATGAGATATATGAATTTTACGAGTAGACAAGTCATAGCACAGGTAGCCCCTATGATTTGGCGGAAAACCGATGAATACACAGGGAGCAGTGCGAGGTGCTGATTTATGGGGAGTAGTGGAGGCAATATTTGGGTAGCACATGCAATAAAAAATTCTAAGGTGGTCATAGGACGGGATCCGCCGGTAGAGAATTTCGGTGGGTGTTTTGTTGTGAAGAGTACTGATAGGAAAAATATTAAGGATACAGGCTACCATTTTGACTGCATATACCCAGAATGACGGGGGTAGAAAGGCATGAAAAAGAAGGGTACGAACCATGTTGTTGATAGTACGAATTATTCATTCGGCTTTTCCGTTTTATGGTGAGGTATAGGGACACGAGAAACGGAAGACCATGCCATTCTTGGTGCAAAAATCATGAAACATGGAATTATTAAACTCACGACCATTGTCACATTGGAATGATTTAATTGATTTTTCAAATTGTGTTTTGATAAAGTTACGAAACTCAAGAAACTTCGTAAAGACTTCAGACTTGAATTTTATAGGGTAAATCCAGAGAAAGTGAGAAAAGTCATCTAATAACACAAGGTCAAATTTATGACCCAGAGAACTAATAAAATGAGATGTCCATAAATCTGCATGAACAATATCAAACGGAGAAAAACGTAACACTTAAGAAAGACTGAAAAGGGAGACGAACGTGTTTGCCTAAAGGGCAAGAAAAACACAGTTGGACAAATTTTCTACTAGGGCAACGGATTAAATTATTGTTCCGAAGAAAATTAAAAACAGGAGCCCCTGAATGTCCAAGTCTATTGTGCCAGGTTGACGGAGAGATAGTTGCTAAAGCAGCGGGATGAGAGACTTGGCCATTTAGAGATGTGGGAGGGGTGACACTGACAACGGTCGTGGATAGGTAAGGATAGAGGTCCCCTCACTGTTGCATCTCGTAAGGAGTTTCCCGGTACGTAGGTCCGTTACGGAAAACCCAAACTGGTCAAAATTGATTGATACGGAATTATCCGTGGCAAATTTTCTAATGAAGATTAGGTTCTTGATAATATTTGGGGCATAGAGGACATTATTTAGGGAGAAGTGGGGATGCGGTGGTGGGGTTAATGTGTGGCAAAACCCTTGAATTGGAATGCGATTACCGCTTCCAACCATAATAGATTGTGGAGTATGTAAACTTCGTAATTGAGGAAGATTACTAGAATTATTGGCGAGGTGAGACGTGGCGCCCGTATCCATATACCACGCATTATCGGGATGTCGTGGAGTCAATGTTACGAAAGTCGGGTCCAAATTGGATTGAAAGATGCCTGGTAGGCTTTCGGAAATTGGGCCCAAAATTGATTTCCAGAATTGGATGATGTGGGAGAAGTCATTATAGTGGATTTGAAAAAGAACAAAACATTAATTGTTCTCGGATGATGAATCAGAAACAAAGAAAGAAAAAAAATGGACGATTTACTGTTTCTCGGGCAGGGGAGAACGAAAGAAAACAAAAAAAATAGAGGGTAATGTTTTGTATTTGTCTTGGTTCTCGTGTAAAGGCAGAGAAAGAGAAGTAGTTGGTCTGCCAGCACGTGGGGGGGGGGGGGAGACAGGCCTAAGGAAAAGTACCTGTTGCTTTTTTCGGGAAACGAAAAGAAACATGGGGGGGGGGGGGGGGCCTATAGCTCTGACAGGCAGAGGAAAGAGAGCACAGGTCGGTGTTCTTGGGCAGACCGCCGGAAAGAGAAAATAAAATTTTAAGAGTCCCACATCAGAAATGAAATGCGAACATGGACTCCTTATATGGACTTGGAAAATCCTCACTCTACAAGCTAGGTTTTGGGGTTGAGTTAGGCCAAAGATCCATTTTTAGAGGTATCAGAGCTAGACTCATTCAAATTCTTTGTTCACCGATGTTAGGAGCCCCCAAATTATATTGTCCACTCTCCAGTTAACGAGGCCTGAGCGTGCGGTGGAGTGTTAAGAGTCCCACATCGAAAATGAAATGCGAACATGGACTCCTTATATGGATTGTACAATCCTCACTCTACAAGCTAGGTTTTTGGGTTGAGTTAGGTCCAAGATCCATTATTTACACTCTTGAATCTCATATCTCCCTCATCATGTGGGTGACATAGTGTTGTTCAAGTTTCCCGATGTTTGCTTGAATTTCTAGAGTTACTTCAGAAAACTTGGACAAGAGATATCATTTCCTCTAAAACTACGGTAGAACGTGAACAACGGATAAGTTTTTCAAGTCAAAATCAAAATCCCAAAAAATTAAAGATAATACTTCAATCATTCCAATTTATATTATAATTTTTAATTGAATATGAAAAGATTTACATTGACTTTATATATATATATATGAATAACATTAACGTTAAATAGTACGAGACATCTCAAATAAAAAAGAATATTGTGTAACTTGATAAGGTAGGGATAAAATATTTGAGAAAATGATAAAAATGGTCCCTTATGTTTGGGAGTAGGTACATAAATCCCTTAAGATACTCTCTCATAAGTTGTGAGCCTCTATTCGTTAAGAATCAGTACTTTTAATCTCTGTCAAATAACAAACTCTTGTTGTTAAATTAAATGAGATATGTGAAAAGAAAAATATTTATCCAAAAAAATCAAAAGAGTATCGTCAAATCCAAACGATGCAATATAAAAATTTGCACATGTAAGAGACCAAAAATAGCTGTAATTATGAATTTATAACTTCAAATATGAGTTCCAAAAAATCTTTTTTTTGTTCACAACTCTCATTAAATCTAACCATCAGAATTTGTTAAATATTTAATAAAGATCAAAGGTGCTCAAGGATATAAATGGAGGACTATGTTAAACCTACCGAAACATAAGGGACTATTTTAATTATTTTAAAGATACTTTGTAAAAGAAGTAGAAATAAAGCAAGATATATCATAGGTAAAGTTAAGATCAAAGTTGAGCAAGGGAAGAAGACGTAGACATTGGCCAGCTAAAAACAAGTTGGGTTAGGGAAAAAGTAGAATGGTGCATCCACGTTTCCAAAAAGTGTTGGTCCTATATGACCAATTTCAAATAATTGTAAAGTACTATTGCATGCCCACTCCCTATGCTACTTATGATCTTTGCTCAAAATTGAATAGATCTCTACTTATTAAGTATCTTTAGTACTTGTTTTATAATTATTCGTTTCTTACAACAACAATAACGTACCCAATGTAATCTCACACAGCGGGATATGAAAATGATAGAGTGCATGCAGACCTTATCCCTATCTTAGAAATTGAAGAGACTGTTTACGAAAAATTCTCGATTCAACAGAAAACATGATTAAAAAAAATCAGATAAGATTTGAATCTTAAAAGTATTGGTGTTATTAACTTAAAAGATTCAAATGAAAATAATCTTTCATGTTCGTCATTAGCCACTTCCATTGATCCTTACCACCAATTACTATCATTGATCAGCATTATCATACGACTATCATCACCAACTATCACTATTGTAACCATCTCACGACCAATGTGTTCATTTACAAGCTATATATAGCTAGCGGCCCCCACCTAGCAATATGTGTCATTGTTAATCACTATTACAGTTAGCTTTGAGATTATAGTCGTCAAGCAAACAATTATACAATACCTTACATCAAGATTTTTCTAATATATTTGATAGAATATTCAATTATTGTGTTATATGAGTTTAATATTTTAAGGAAGCTAATATCTTAATAATCAAATATATATACCCAAATTCAAATATCTTTAATCTTAAAACATAAAACTTCTAAAGATAAATAAATAAGGCTCTATGTATTCTTACAATAGCAGTCAATTCCTCTAATTGCAATCTCTATGTGATATTGGAGTGATAAAGATGAAGAATTTTATCTTTACAAATGGTTAGAGAATGGTGAGAAAGCATCTTTGTAGCCATTTAATTTATCGCCTAAAAATAAATATTTTCGTCATATTAATCCTCCACACATAACGAAATCCCAAAAACTATGAAACATTATAGACCAACTAACCTATGAGACACTATTATATGTAATATTATTATAAAAGTTAATGTAAGCATTACATAAAAGTTAACGTTAATTGTATTCGATTAATTCTTTTATATATTAGCAATTCCTGTCAAGGTGCCACCGTACATGGAGTGTCGTGCCATCAACAACATGACCATTGTTCAACAAATAATTAAGGATTTTCAGCGTCTATATAGGCTTACAGCCATTCTAATTCCTATGCAAGAGATTTGTTATTGGGCAAAATATCTAACCACCCCTTTGAAGTTGAAACAACTTTATTCGGTGCATATTTATAATCTGTTTGGTTAAACTTTTAAATTTGCTTATTTTGAAAAGAGTTTTTTTTAGAAGCGAACGCTAAAGTATTTTTAGAAAATAACAGTTTGTGTTTGACTAATTAATTTGAGAACACATTTGTCAATACTAGAGCATTAATTTGTGCTTTCCCAAGGTTCAAAAATTACTTATGGGAAAAATCTATTTTCTTAGAATTAACTACACTAAACACCCATGTATTATGACTCAATTACGGATAGACTCCTGTATTTTAAATTAAAACACTTACCCTATATTATGAAAATCATGCACTTAAACCCCTATGATGTTATCCTTTTCTCAAAAAATTAAACCTTTTATATAATAAAAGTCATACACAAAAGAAACTCCATCTAACTAAGTGTATTTTAGATAATTTTTCTTAACTAAGTATATATTAGATAATTTGAAGCAAAATAATAAATAAAAACTAAACCAAAAAGGAGAAATTTCTATATAATAAATATTATAATAAAATTATAAATAACTTAAATATTTAAAGTGCAATAAAGTTATAATTAATAGGTGGTATATCTTATTAAATAGTATTTCCTATTTATGACTTAAATATGTAGTTATGGATGTACATCACAGGCGGTGTACGTGTAAGATTTTCATAATACAACGGTGTAAATATTTTCTTCAAAAATAGAGGGGATCTATTCGTAACTGAGTCATAGTACAAAAGTGTTTAATATAGTTAATTATTTTTTAGTAGAAACAGATTCTGCAACAATTCGAAAATATTTATTTTTTTTCTAAAAATTTGGCCAAATATCTCAATTTTCTAAAATATACACTTTTTGAAGGAAACTTGACCAAACAGATTATAAATTTTTCATAATCACAATTATTCCTTGAATTTGGCTATTTGATGATCTTTACTCCGGTTTAATCTCAACCAAGGAGGTGAAAGACATGCTCTTTGAACAGATATAAATTAAATACATAAAATTGTTGGAAATTTGCCTTTGGCGGGAGTTGCGACCGACCAACTTTAACGGCTTAAACACTAGTGTTACGTATGTTGGAGAATCCGGTTCTTCACACATGCATGATCTACTAAGTACGTAGATAACCGTAGGGCCAAGAATCGTCAAATTTCATTGAGAAATGAAAGAGATATTGGTCCACGAAGTGAGGTGTTTGAAGCATGAAAAGTGTGGTATTGTGTTCAATTCTCCCTCATCGGTAGAGGAAGAAAGAATTGTTGTGTATATAAGACTCAAAATTGGTTTGGGGTTTGGGACCCCAAGGGGTATCCCATGTATTTAAAGGAGGGAGGACCTAGATGTGCTTCGGTTCGAGGAAAGCCCACACGCGCGCCGCCCGTCCGGTTCCAACTTCCGGGTTCTCGGGTTTGTGGTATCGGGTCGTTTTTTTGATATTATCTTTTTGGGCCGCAGAACTTTGCCGTAAGTACGCTTTGATCCCGAAGTTTCATATGTACAGCTTGGACCAGAATTCTTTTAGATGTACGAGTTTGATCCTTTTCAGATGTACAGCTTTGATCCCCGAAGTTTCAAGATGTACGAGTTTGGTCCCCGAAGTTTCCGAGAAAGTCGAATTTGGACAATCGAGAGCGAAACGCCAAGCACTCAATTCAGCCATTTATTTTGGCTGAATTACTCCTCCTATAATGGCCAATCCGTTGGTGTCTTCCACCATTTATTTTGGTGGCTTTACTACATCCATAATGGCCATTATTTGGCCAATAATGGTCATTATGGAGGCTGATTAAACGACCTCTCCCTCACCTATATAAACACCCATTGCACCATTGTTGAGGCACACTTCCAATACACGAAAATACACAAGCAAAAACAGTTTCTTCCTACAACTTCCGAGCATCATTTCATTGCTCAATATTCTTCACGGTAGCTCTTGAGTTTCCTTTGCTCAAGTGTTCCATTGCTGTTTTATCTTGGGAGACGAATTGTCCAGGACGTATAAAGAATACATACGGGGCAATATTGTCTTAAGGAGAGAGTGCCACACTCGACTCAGCAAACAAAAACAGTTTTCAGTTTTTTCTTCTTCAACAAAATTGTAATTTCAGTTTTGTTGTTCTATTGTAATTTTCAATTCTTGAATTACTTTGCAGTTACTTGTAATTCCCGTTTCCTGCAACCTTTGTAAACCCAACAAAATTCCTCCTTAACTTGTTTTCAAAAATTAGTTTAACAATTTAACTTTATGGGAGTTTAAATACACCTAAACAATTCTTAAATAAATTTAAAACCTACTTAAAAATACATACACTTGTGGTGGGAGGTGTTCTACACGCACCTCCACATGTCAAGATTTCAAGATTGAAAGACTGCTAAAATAGCTTCCTTTTTCTTTCTTTCCCTTTAATAGGGGTTTAGCGAATTTTGTTGCAAAAATGGTGATGGAATTTTGGGTCCGCCATTTTGTTTCGATTTTTTGTGTGCAAATTCTGGGTTTTTGGAGCTCCATTGTTGTTGATGGAAGAAGAAAGATAGGATAGGAGAAAATATATTAAAAAAAAAAAAAGAAAGAGGATCCGGTCAACCTTTTCTCTTTTTCTCCTTTGCGTGCGAATTTGGGAGTATTTTCTTTAGAATATAATGAACTGAACAAAGAAAACCCTGCCAATTGTGAAACAAATTATTTGATACTAAGAAAGGTTGAGTCATGAGTGGGAGCTCCGTAGATGACAAGGCTAATTGAATTTGATCGTACAGACATATCCTCTATTGCTGATGAATCAAGCAATCTCTTGTCTAAATGAAATATATTTTCTCGGGTAACAAACTCGCCGACAACGTGACAAAATAACCAATTTAACTTATGGGTCTCAAATAATAGTTAAAATAAATTATGAAAAAAATAAAGACTTTTTTCAGCAAAAAACTAAAAAAAAATCTAAACAAACTCCACATATTTTTCACCGAAAAATTGATGGCTTTTGCTGAAAAATAATTCGGTGAACTTCTTTTAAGATTTCAAAATCTATTTTATTTTTTAGGCTGATTTATTGGGCCCGTACATCACTTTTTTATATTTTTAAAGTTACATGTCAATGAAAGAGAAAAGTTGAAATATTTACCCAAAAATAAATTATTATTTGAGATCATTAATGCCCTGTGGGGTGTTTTTTTTTTTTAAAAACATAAAATCCATTTTGATATTGATTTTATACAACAAATGCCACATGTTCTCAGACAATGGTGACGATCTTCATTTTTTTGATGAGCAAGATAACAATGAGGGAAGGTATATTTATAGTAGAATATTAGGTGGAGAAGAAAGAGAAAAAGAACAAAGAAGAAGAAGAAAAAAGAGGAAATAAAAAGAATTAAAAAATTTTAAAAATCATTTTTTAACCTCTCACGAGCCTATTTTGTGTGGAAATCATACAACTTGTCAAGTCACCAAAAGACGTATAAATGGAATAGTAGGGGTCCACCTGAGACGTCTAAATGAAACAAAGTTTACTTAAGATGTTTAAGTGAAATTTTTTGCCAACCACAAGATGCCGCAATGGTATCAATCTAGTACTAATTTCATAACTCAAGTATGGTACGTAGTTTATACCAACATCATATCATTTACTCATAATATGTCGCAGTAATACTAACATTTCAGGAAACAGTAGAGCAATTTGCTGAAACTCGTATACCTCAATTTTACACAAATCTCAACTCCATTTATGCAGACATGAACTTAAGCAATTTACTGCAAATAAGTCTTGGGCTTAAGACCAACGGGGTAATCCTAGCAGTTCTCCAATAATCAAAGGAAACTACACCCAATAACCTTGAAAAGCGTAGATCTTTGAACTTTTGACCCTTGCTTGACCAATGGGTAAACATTCGAGGTCAAAAGTTAATATTTGTTAAACTTTTAGTTTGCCCATACCGCAAGCAAAGTCAAAAGTTCAAGACCGCCCACCTCCGCCATTCTTGTAAATCACCCAATCTAGAGAGGGAACAAGTGCACAAAAGCTGCTTGAAGGACCATTTTCAAAGAACCAAAGTTTAAAATTTGTTTAAAGGTTAGCTGCCTCAAATTCAAATTCAAACTTGCTACTTGTGAGTGAGACATGTTGAAAATCAGACGTCTGAAGTCTCAAACTTCAGATATGCAGGTCTGAATAGCCAAACCAACAAGCTAGTCAATCATTCATGAGTACTAGTTTAAATCCCAAATAAATTGACAACTTAACATAGAAAACCAAATCTCGGAACAACCCAAAAATGGTTGAATTTTTCCTGTCTTTTTTTTCTTAAACAGTAACCTTAAAACAGACTATTCGAGGCAGTAATGACCCACATCGAATGTGAAAATGAAGCTGATAAGTTTGGCCCAATAGGCTGCACGAAACAACACACTATAAGCCTAGTGGAACATGCAATGACTTTACACTAATTCGTAAAAGTTGAAGATCAGCGAATAGTATCGCCATTTCAGCATATAGAAGCCACTCGAAGTTCTATTTCCGTTCCTAATCCTGGCTTGAACATTCATATACAAGGGATATCAGGTGATTTTACTTTGCTAGGTATGCTAAATCCTAAACTTCCTATACTGACCCGTTATTCTTTGTACCCCTAAAGAATCTAAACTTTTCGTCATAATTGATGCTTAATTACAATCAACAAGCCACTCATTTGTCCCCCGAGTATTCTTGAAGTTGATTTTATCTTTGCAGCAAAATGTGATTTGCACTAATCTTGACATCTTGAAATTTGATTGTGATCTCTGAAAGTCAGTTGTGGCTATCCTAACCGGCTCTTCTGGAGCTGTGCAATATTGGCTCATCTGTGTACCAGAAAATATTAAGTCATACTGAATGAGCTTATCGAGTTAGTGGTTGTATACACTATTAGACAAAATTCAGAAGATGATAATAGGCACAACAAGCAACATAGGTAAATGGCAACTAGCATGTCTGATTCTCACATCAAGTTACCAGAACATTATAATGTGTAAACGACAAGCAGATTACCTTCATCTTCATCTCCACCTTGAGTAGTAAAGAATGGAGTGAGGTAGTTTTTGTCCAATGCTGAGAATGAAGTAGTACTGAAGAAAACAGTTAAATGCATTAAAATACAGGAAATGATGAGACAAACTGTGTCTCACAGCAGTGATCTACCCACTTAGCTAGTTAGCTAGGATGACTTGATAACATCAAGGAGACCAAGATTCAAATCTCCCTACACTTACATTGTGCAACAAGCAAAAGAACATTACCTCTTGTGGAACTCCTTAAGTTTCATCCTGAACCTGTTCCCTGATGACGGTTCACCATCATAAGATTCATCACTATAAGACGGAGCTATATATCCATTGTTCCCCTCAAAGGTCTGAAGTCAGAAAAGGGCAGGAGAAAGAATTAGTGCACTGAGCATTGGAGCAAAACATTCTAACTTAATACAAAGTTGGAAAACAGCATTGGTAATGCACTTACTTCACCCAAGGAGCCAGATTGACCGTCACCCACAACTTCCAAGGCTTCTAGCATGGTTCCTGTTGATCCTCCAATAATCAAAACCTGAAAAGTTGCAGACAGAGTTTCATTAGATTATATCATATATTGTGGAAGAGATCATCCATCCAGTATGGAGGAAGAACAGGTAGAAAGGAGTCATGATAATCAAAACGGAATATTCTAAAGCAACAAAACAAAACTTCAGTTCATTGTAAATCATCCACTTACTATATTTTTGAAGCAGTAATGTTTCAGTTACGTGCATGCTCAGAAAAACCCATATCTTGACAAACATTACTCGGAAACATTATGATTGTAGAATGACACGTATGAATCGTCAGGGTTTCACTAGCACCAGGAGAAAAGTTTATATGAAGGCCAGTAGTTTCAGAAAATGTAAGTGCATGGTTTCAGCGAAACAGAGACATCATTCACCATCAGTTCGTGTCTTTTTTCTAATCAACTTTTTCTTTTCGTGATAAAGTTCTCTAAAAATTTTCCAGCATAGAGTTCTCGAATTAACTGTGTAATGCGATGGTCTCCTTTCAGCATGTAATGTTAGAATATTGTTTGCTTTTATCTTACACATATGTCACGAACAAGGGTCGTAAGAACTTTACAGATTTTTATACATTTGCGAAAGATGAAAATTTTATTACTTTTGTACTTTCTTGTCATTCGATTTCTGCTATTATTTGTTGTTTCTTGTTCTATGACTATCGTATTACTATGTGGTTTTTACTGCTCCTTTGTGGTTATTACTGCTCTATCATGCTTTTATATATAGTAAGTTGCCATAGTTTATTCGTTTTCGTTATTTCTTTTTCATGCTGCTTTAAAATGCTTGTCCTTATGCCGAGGGTCTATCGGAAACAGCCTCTACCTCCCAAGGTAGGTAAGGTCTGCGTACACTCTACCCTCCCCAGATCCCACTTTGTGTGATTTCACTGGTTATGTTGTTGTTGTGAAAGATGAAGATTTTAGCTACATCTATAATTAGGTCGGGAGAAGTAAAGGCACCAAGCAAATATGAGGTTAGGATAACCAAAAACCTGTGGTCTAAATGGTCCCGAAAGAAAATTCGGAAAAAATTGCCTAGGAGAGGTTGGAGTAGAACTATTTGATGTTATCTCAAAGAGTAGAAAGATGTCAAACGACTAGAGAAAGAAGCACTTGTCCAAAATAATAAGACTAATGGAGAAATTCAAAATTGTACAAGTTAGAAATTTCGTAGTCGTACAATGAAACACTTTGAGAAGAAGTGATAGAGCGTTGACATGGAGGCATTAGAGGGTGACAGAGAACCAACTTAGGCTAGGAGGTAGATCTTAAGGCTATATTTTTGCAAAATAGATTAATCACAGTTTGCAGGAAGAGGAGAAAGATCTCCACATGATATTAGTGGCCTAGAGAAGATGTCCTTGCGGTGGATGTTGAACAACAACAAAAACATACCAGTGTAATCTCACACGGTGGGGTCTGGGGAGAGTAGAGTGTACGCAGACCTTACCTCTACCTTGGGAGGTAGAGAGATTGTTTTCGAAAGACCCTCGGCTCAAGAGAAAACATGACAAAGAAGGTCAGATAAGGTTTGAAAAAAGTAAAGTAAAGAAATTAAAGCAAATGCAAAGCAGAGAGATCATGTCATAACAGATAACATATAATACCAAGAATCAAAGGATAAGATACCACACGAATAATACGAAGCGGGACATGCCCAACTACCTACTAGCCCTCTATCCTGATCCGTGTCCTCCATACTCTCCTATCTAAGGTCATGTCCTCAGTGAGCTGAAACTGCACCATATCATGTCTAATGACCTCTTCCCAATACTTCTTCGGCTTACCTCTACCCATCTTGAAACCATCCATAGCCAACCTCTCACACCTCTGAACTGTGGCATCCGCGCCTCTCCTCTAAACATGCCACCCCGCTTCTCTCATTTTGTCCTCCACCGAGACTATCCCTATCTTATCCTGAATATCTTCATTCCTAATCATGTCTCACCTCGTGCGCCCACACATCCACCGCAACATCCTTATTTCCACCACCTCCATCTTCTGAATATGAGAGTTCTTGACTGGCCAACACTCCGCCCCATACAACGTAGTTGATCTAACCACCACTCTATATAACTTGCCTTTAAGTTTTGGTGGCATCTTCTTGTCACACAAAACTCCGGATGCGAGCACCCTGCACCAATGTGATGTGTGACATCATCATTAATCTCTCCGTTATCTTGGATAATTGATCTAAGGTATTTGAAACTTCCTTTAGTCTGAATTGCCTGAGTACCAAGCCTCACTTCCACACCAACCTCATGCGCTACGGTGCTGAACTTGCACTCCAAGTACTCTTGTCTTGGTCCTACTCAGCCTAAACTCTTTAGACTCCAGAGTCTGTCTCCAAACCTCCAACTTAGCATTCACTCTGCTGCAAGTCTCGTCAATCAAGACTATGTCATCCGCGAATAACATACATCATGACACCTCACCTTGGATTTGCCGCGTCAGACCATCCATCACCAAGGAAAATAAAAATAGGCTAAGAGTTGATTCCTGGTGCAACCCCATCATCACAGGGAAGTTTTCCGAGTCCCCTCCCACTGTCCTTACCCTGGTCTTGGCTCCATCATACATATCATTGATCGCCCTAATGTACGCCTCTAGCCTCCAAGCATCTCCATAGAGCCTCCCTTAGGAATTTATCGTATGCCTTTTCTAGGTCGATAAATACCATGTGCAAGTCCTTCCTCTTCCTATACTGCTCCACCAGTCTCCTCATAAGACGGATGGCTTCAGTAGTTGAGCGACCTAGCATGAAACCGAACTGATTCACTGAAATAGACACGCCTCTCCTAACCCTCATCTCCACCACCCTTTCCCAAACTTTCATAGTGTGCTTAGCAACTTAATACCTCTATAGTTGTTGCAACTTTCTATGTCGCCCTTGTTCTTGTGCAGAGGGATCATTGTACTCCACCTCCATTTTTTGGGCATCTTTGTAGTCTTAAAAATGACATTAAACAACTCAGTCAGCCACTTCAGACCTTCCCGGCCCGCGCTCTTCCGAAATTCCCCCGAGATCTCATCTGGTACGATCGCTCTTCCCCTACGCATCCTACGAACAACACCCTTAATCTCCTCAACCTTTATGCTCCTACAATACCCAAAATCTCGATGTCTCTAGGAGTGCTCCAATCTCCCAACTCAATGTCTCTGTCCCCTTCTTCATTGAGGAGTTTCCATCTCTGTCTAATGGGATCATCATCCACCAATACTTTGATGTCCTCGTCCTTGATGCACTTTACTGATCTAGAAGAAAAGAATTCCTATAACTACATAAATGTCATGAATGATATGTATGAAGTAGCTAAACAAGCATAAGAATAGTTGGAGGAAAATACAGAAGTGTTGCATGTGGATTACACCATGGATTTGCCTTGAGCTTGAGCTTATTTATTCTTCTTATGGATGATTTAACTAATAATATACAAGACAATTTCACAATGTATGCTATTTTGCAAGCGATAGCAATGTCATATTAAATGACAACACTAGCGAGAAACCAACAAAAACTAGAACCAGAGACTATGATTTTTTAACATTCTAGAGAAGAATGGAGCATTTGGTAACCGGGAACAAGAAAATAGTCAAGTGGATGAAACACCTAAAAGATCAAAATGACCTTAATTTCGTCTTTCTATCTTTTATTTACTTAAAAACAATGGTGAATATGTAAACTATTATATTGCTACACTGTATAACTCGTTTTTAATGCAGTGAACCAAACATCTACTAAGAAAAATCATATTCGCTAAATAATCAAGTGGTTATTAATCCATGTATTAAAATCTTTGTAAATTTTTTTCTTTTTATTTGAAGATTGAATCTTTGCGAACTTTTTTTTTTTATTGAGATTGAATTTTTGAGAACTTCGTCGGCGAACCAAAAGACCCCCAAGAGTTTTAGATAGGTTGAAGCCAAAATATATGCATGCACGACAAGTTTAGCCACCATAAGTAGTTTGAAGTTGGAGTGAGACAAAACGAAACTGAAACGCCTACATGCAAACAATTCAGATATTCATTCTTAATCATTTTCTGAAAAAAAAGGGGTTCTCTAGGAGCAATATGCAATAGGAGGATACCTACCAAAATGAAAGATACTTTTTATAGAACGGCATCATGAGAAATAATGCTATATAAGAGCAAGTGTTTGCCCTTTAATGCCTAAATTTCCAAAAGATGAGTATTATAAAAATGTGGATGGTAAGATGGAAAGGCACATATGCAAAGGCATACATACAATATGAAAACAAAAGGGCAGCTCGGTGCACTAAGATCCCGCTGCACGGGGTACGGGGAAGGACCAGACCAGATACAATATGAGACAAGATAAAAATAATTATATCTGACGGAGGGTGTAATACATATTGAAGGGGAAAAAATGAAACCACATAACATGAAATGGTTTGGTCATTTCCAATGTAGACCTCCAAATGTATCAGTCACCATGATGATTGAATGTGTTGTAAAGGACAAGGTAGACCTAAAATTAGATAGAAAAAAATGTAACGACCTGTTTGATCATTTTGAGCTTTTGGGCTTGTTTTCCCAAGAATAACCTTCCGTAGATTCATCTTGGTATTTATGACTTGCGGGGATGGGTGGCATGATTCCCGAGGCAATCGGGTGCGTTTCGGATCAAGTTTAGCAAAATTGGAAGCTCTTAAGTTAAAGAAAAGAAGTTTGATCAAAAGTTGACTTTTGGGTAAATGCATCTTTTTTGAAGTTTTGTCGATTCCGTTAGGTCCGAAATGTGACTTAGGACTTAGTCAAGTCACTGGTTCGGGTCTCGAGGGGTTCGAGTGAGATTTGGGTACTCAGTAGAGGTTTATGTCATTTTGAGGAAGTTATGACGTTTTTGTGGATAAGCGTGTCTTAACAACCTCGTACGGGTGTTTTGAGAGTTCGAGCAGCTTCTTATGATCATTTGTGATTTGTAGGAACTTTCAAAATTGGATTTGGACTTCGTTTGGTCAAGTTTAGGTGTTTGAGTCATTGTTATAAGTCGCTCGCCTTCGACGCTTTGATGTACCATTATATCCATTCGATGTTGGAATTGAGTTTTGATTGTTGAAATATCGAAATTTGTGAGTCGTAGCAACTTGAGTCGTCGAATTTCATTATCATATGAGGAGTTATGGTCATTCTATTATCAGAGAAAATTGCTGGTTTCTGGTGTGGTCGCAGAAGCGAAAATCAGGTCGCTAATGCGGAAATCGCTGTGTTAAAAATCCAGACTTCGTCCATTTGGTATTTTGATCATATCTTGAGTTCTAGAGCTCCAATTAAGGTGATTTTCGCATCGTTGTTCTCGTCTCAACAAGGGGGCAAGTGTCCAACTTTTTATTTTGACGTTTCATCAAGATAATTTCCATTGATTATCGATTTTATCTGTGTTTGGTTGGAGAAAATTGGAGTTTTAAACCCAAAAGTTGAAAAGTGGTAAACCATGGATTTGAGGATCAAGATGAAGGCTTTTTGAATGGGTTTTGCTGGATCTAGACTATATAAGTTATGAATAATCCAATTTTTAAATAAAATTCCAATTTTACCCTTGCATGCTCGGGATTGGCTTTTTGGGTTCATTTTTGGGTTCTGAAATTATGTATAGCAATATGGGTATCGTTGGATTCGTCTAACTCTGTAGATTACTATTTTGATTAGATTGAACTTGTTTGACGAATTTAAACATGGTGGAGCTTCCAAAAGGCTTAGTCTTTGCGCGGATCGAGCTAAGAGTTGTTCGTGAGCTATGGGACTTCATAATAAGGCAAGTTGAGACTTACTAGACTTTAATATAGTGTGTATGTGTTGGTAATTGATTAATTAAGGGGATTAATGGGGAATTGGGGGTCATGTACTCGTGAGGTGACAGGCACTTGTGCGGGTACCAGATACTTAAAAGGGTAATTAAAGTAACATAGTATGTTGTACATGACGGAGATTATATGTTTACCCTTCGGGTAGTGAGCATGGTGCATAAATCCACTTAGGTTGGTATGTTTGTTGTTTATTTGGGCTCGTAACCTTATTTGATAGCTTATTATGATTTAACTTGTCATGTATTCATCACTCTACATCTCGTCTAAATACTTGAAAAAGAATTGATAATACTGGTTGTATTGATTATGTTTTTGCATGGTGTACTCATATCCATATCATTCATTCATATTATTATTATTGGCATTGAACTGTTGAGATACTGATAAAAGAGCTTGAAAGTCGGTTACTGAATATGGTACATGGTAGGAGAGAGTGATGATTGATGATGATACTGCAGCCATAGAGCTGAGATCCGATGAGAAATTCCGGATGATGATGATACTACAGCCACAAAGCTGGGATCCGATAGGAAATTCTGGATGGGTATATGGACCTCACGAGTCCCCCATGGGTCACGTGACACCTACTACATGAGCGTGTGTATACTGGGTATATATGGCATATGGCCATTGCATTTCATACATGCATCTTGATGTGTAATTTATGCCACGTGTACTCAGTAATGTAAAGCTATAGACTTTATGATCATGTTGCTTTTAGCGGAAGAAAATACTGGAACTGTACAACTTATTCTTAGGGTAAGACTGAAATATGATACTTTATGGTTTGCTTGCTTGAAAGTGAAAGGATAGGGTCTTTACGACTTCTGTAGTGCAACGATTGTAATGATAGAATCTTTATGGGTTTCCTTAATGTAAAGGATGAAAAGATAGAACCATCATGACAATATTTGTTCTAAAAGATAGAAGACTTAACCTTGATTAATATATATTGCCTTAAATAGTGTAAAAGGTCGAATCCTTATGAATGTATGTGTCATAGTTGATGAAAAGGTGGATCCTTTGTGGGATTAGACGCCCTGAATGGGGTTTGGGTTGGATTCGGTAGTAGTAATTTGGCTTCATCCTTAGTAAGGTCAAGAACTTTATTTTGACTTGATAATATTGATGACCCTCGTGGTTTAGCAACTATAGGGCTTTACTTATAGAGTTGGATATTCGATTTGATTACACCGTAGTTAACTTAGTAGAGAAGTATCGGAAAGTACCAACCCTTGCCACTGCTATAGTTAGGGTCGGTCGACGATGCTGGTACACATGCTTCCCGTACTCACTCTACACTTGTTGCACCTTTGTGTGCAGGTATTGATCCGAATTCGAGTGGAGCATAGACGTGGCACATTTGGATAGCTTATTGGGAGACTAGGGTGAGCTGCAGACACATTCCCAGCACTGGAACTCCTCTATCTTATCTTTATTTTTGTCTTACATTTCAGAAAGTATGATGTATAGGTTTCAGACTTTGTAATCTTTTAGTAGCTCTATACTCATGACAACCAAATATTGGGGAACGTTTCTAAGGCTTTTGTATTAAGTATTCGAGACTTGTCAGTATTCTAAATTGTCCTTTATTTTTCCGCATTGTTTATCATTTAATTTATCTATTATGGACGGGGTTTGCCTACGAGTTCAGGGTAGGTGCCCTCACAGCACAAATAAGATTTTGGGCCGTGACAGAAAAGTTACCTCAAAAGACCATCCAATTTCTTTACATGATGACTTGGCAAACAATAGAGCCTAACGGAAGCAAAATACATGTATGGGCGATATTGACTAGTTCTAATTAAGGTTAGCCGTTATTGACTAATTTGAATTAAGGTTAGTCGTTATTAACGCACATGTCAGGTGACAGAAGTCTTTTAAGTTGGTTGACGATAATGATAGTGAAGGGATATGTGTGAAATGGAATGGAGCAAAGAGAAACAAGTGCTTAACCTAGGAAAACTCTAGCTTGGCTCTAAGACTGAACTTTTGTTGCTCTTGCAAATGCCCCTTTATTCTTCAAAAACCCTTTTGTGCTAGATCACCAGACGGCCCCGCCACCAAAAGGTCTACATAGTTTATACACTGCAGTGGCTGCCCTATCAAGGAATTTACTGACACGGCTTTGAATTTGGTGATCTTAGTGGACATCAAGGCAAAGTGTTTAATCCATTCGGAGCAATCACATGGAGGGGGAAACTCGAGGCGAAAACCTCAACTTCATTCTGGTTAATTTCCAGTACATCCAACAAAACTTTACGCCCAAACTTAATATATTGGAGCATAAAAGCCAAACTTGGTAGAAACCTTGAACTATGTACTGTAACAAGTCCAAATAGCTAAACCAGGATAGAGCCAAATCAGTACAGGTTTTAATAAGAATTTATCATACCCCATGATAACAAGATTATAAATTGAATGTCTTTTAAAGATGAATGCATAAGTTGCATGCAATGGAAAAAGAAGAATGGTGCTAGCTAGCTAAAAAAACTGAAGCCAATCAGCCTTTTAGGATTTTTTACAAGATTTTGGCGAAGCTACTGGTGGGAAAAATAAAAGGGCAATATCAAAAGTGGTGGCAGACACACAGTTGGCATTTATCAAGGGAAGACAGATCTGTGATTTAGTCCTTATCGCAAACGAATGTATAGTCTTGTAGATAGCATGAGCTAGATTATTCTGCAAACTAGACATAGAGAAAACATATAATCATGTCCATGGGGATACTGACTTAATCAAAGATATGGGATTTGGGACTACATGGAGCAATTGGGGTAGGAGTTGCATTTCAGCAGTGAAGTTTCTCAGATTTGGTCAATGGTGAACCAGTAGGCTTCTTTTCTTCTAGCAGGGGTTTGACCCAAGGTGACCCATTATCCCCCTTTTTATTTATTTTGATTATGGAAGGCCTAAGCACAATGTCAAAGGTGGCTATCCACAAAACTGGAGAATGGGCTTCTCGGCTTGGGTAAGAAGGCGAGAGGACTTGTACATGTCTAACATTTTATATGCAGATGACACTCTAGTTTTGGATGAAGTAGAAGAACAGAAATATTTGTTTAGGTTAATTCTGCTGTTTGAAGGGGTAAATAAGCTGCACATAAATTTATCAAAAAGACATCTATTCCCCAACACGAAGTAAACTTTATGATTGGGGGTGGGGTGATAGTCGATAAATATGTGATTACGGAAGGAGGTTGGAAAACTAGAGATATCGTTTATCGTTTTGCCTTTCGGGTGTGGTTGTGGAGGAATATCATAAAGAGAAGGGATTATTTCGTGGAAAATATCTCATTCAGGGTAGGAGACGGGAGTAGAGTATATTTTTGGGGACATAATTGGTGGGAATATTTTCTTGAAAGATGAATTCCAAAATTTGTATAGAATATCTTGCCAACGAGACTTGACAATTCAACAAATTAGGGGGACACAAGATAGAGAGACTTTTTGGGATTTTCAAGATTGGGAAGTGAGTGAGTTTCAAAGATTGATAGACTTGCTTCACATGCAAGTCAATCCGGCGATTAATCCCAATGTGTGGTGGTGGGCCTGGGAAATAATGGAGTGTTCTCTGTGAAGTCCTTTTATGAGAAACTTTTGGTTAGGGAGGAGGTTGATTTCCCATGTAATGCAATATGGGTTCCAAGTGTGCCGAGAAAAGTGTCTTTTTTCACTTGGCTATCCCTTAGAGGGGTGATTTTGACAGCGGAAAATCTTAGAAGGCGGAAGGTTGTCAGCGTCAGTTGGTGTTATATGTGCAAGGAGGGCGGCGAGGAAGTGGATCACTTTCTTCTACATTGCGGGCTTACCAAGAGATTATGGTGGGATATGTTTAGGTGGTTTCACACACACTGGGTAATGCCAAGAACTGTGAAATATTTGATGTTCATTTGGAAGAGCGGGAGGAGGAGAAGACGAAGGGCTTGGAACATGGTACCGCTTGCATTAATGTGGGTAGTGTGGAGAGAGAAATAGGAGAGCTTGAGTATAGTCTAGTTTCTCAGTTGAGTAGCCTCTTCTCTTATTTTCTTTTGGTGTAAACAGAAAGTTCCTTGTTGTATAGAGGATTGGGTGGAGTTTGTAGAGAATCATATTTTGTAGATTCTATCTTTTGGTATACCCTTTGTATACGGCCATTGTGCAATGTTTATGAACAAAAATACTTTTACTTGATAAAAAAACATGCAGGGACTCGCAGCTGTTAGGCTGCAAAGTAGGAACACTTCATACAAACTACAAAGAATCTAAAACCTTGGCATGCCACAGGTCACTAATTTCAAAGCTGAAATTATTTGAGAAACAGTCTTGAAAGAATGTCTTGTCCTTGTGCCGAGGGTCTACCGGAAACAGGCTCTCTACCTTCCAAGGTAGGGGTAAGGTCTGCGTACACTCTACCCTCCCATACCCCACTTTGTGGGATTTCACTGGGTATGTTGTTGTAGTCTTGGAAAAATGTGAAAGGAAATTTGCGAATTGGAAATGTAGTTACTTGTGGAGACAGATTGGTGTTCATATATTCTGTGCTGGCTGTGCTGCCAACATACACCATGTCCATGTTCCCAATGCTGAAAAAGGTCGAGAGGAAAACTGACAAACTGGGGGGAATTTTTATACCAGGGCAACAGGGAGAAGAAAAAATAATTTGCTGAACTGGAATACTACCAAGGCAGCCAGAAAATTAAGGGGGCTGGGCTTGGAACATGGTTCCCATCGCGTTGATGTGGGTTGTTTGGAGAGAGAGAAATAGGAGAGCTTTTGGGGGCATAGAGTCGAGTTTCACTCAGTTGAGGGGCAGTCTCCGGTCCCTTATTTTCTTTTGGTACACCCATAAAGTTCCATGTCGTATAGAAGAATGGGTGGAGTTGGAGAGAATCGTGTCTTTTTGTAGATTCTTTCCCTTTTGGTATATCCCTTGTATACGGACAGATTTTTGGCGATGTTTATGAATGAAATACATTTACTTGATAAAAAAAAAAAGTAAACATGTCTTACAGGCTTGGTATATGGAAAAACATGAGACGATTATGGGAGAAGTTTACAGGTAACATAAGAGTTTAAAATAGGAGATGACAAGAAAATACATTTTTGGCTTGAGGCTTGGATAGGCCATTAGGAACAATCCCCAAAATTTTCAGGCTGGTGGCAAACAAAACAGCTGTAATTGCAGAATATGGCTCACATAAGCGCAAGACACCCAACTCAGGAGACACTGCTTTTCCATGGAAACTAGAGAGCATATACCAACTACTCCAGCACATCAGCAACACTCAAATAACACAAGCATTCCGAACTATTTGATATGTAGCAGAAGTAACCATTTTACTGTTTGGCTGTCCAGCAAGGCAAATACTGGCTGACCATGGAGGCTTATTTGGAAAAATAGAGAACCTTACCGGGGGGAATGTTTCACATGGCAGGTAGCACATGAAGCATGTCCAACACAACTTACAAAGGAGATGACTGTTATATGTACAGATCTGTGCTTTTTGAGTTAGGATATGAATATATGAATTATGTGTTCATCCACTGCAGACTGACAAGAAATTATGGGACATGATGCTGAACCTACT
The DNA here is from genome assembly GCA_034509755.1 of Anisodus tanguticus. NCBI lineage: Eukaryota > Viridiplantae > Streptophyta > Magnoliopsida > Solanales > Solanaceae > Anisodus > Anisodus tanguticus. Next base: position 24,498,591 of record CM067545.1, read on the forward strand.
AGAACTTCAGTAGTGCATCCAAGAAGTACCAAAGAGCAGTGTTGGTTTTCGGGAGAGTATAGCAAAGCAGAATAGAAGATATGGAATACCGAAATCCATCCCTGCAGCCATTTGGCGGGTGATATGGAAAGAGCAGAACCAGAGAATTTTTGAAGGAAGAACCAATGCATCGTCAGACTGAATTTAGATGTATATTTTTGCTAGCATTTTGGAATAGGGAGACAGATGCACATGATACAGGTTTAATGATAGAATCTCTCAGTTCATTACGTGCAGTAAAAGAACTGAGCTTTTGTTATTTGGTAATGCATAGGCCTAGCAACTACTTGATGGTAGAAATATAATTTTTGCCTTGTTTCACTTATTAAAAGAAAAACAGAGGCACAATAGAAGTTTTTGACCAGCAACTCTAATGCTTGCAATTATCAAAGGAGGAAATTATTGCAGCTGCTTATCTGACTTCACTGATCGGCCTACCTACTCATCCTATCAACAATTTCTCACCCACAGTAGAGTCAACTTATTTGGATTAGTTTCTCTTTGTTGCTTGATCTCAGCATAGTTCGTTCATGCATATTAGGCCATCAATAAGGAGTAAATTAAAACTCGAGTTAGTTTGCCTACCGTTAATACAATAATGGCAGTGGTAGCAGTGAATATTGTCTGACCATGTCCTTCAGGAAGATCATGGACTGACTGCAAAGCAAGGGCAAAAGCCATAGCGCCTCGAAGTCCTAGACATCCACATCAATAATGAGCTCAAATAAAATCAAAAAGACAAAACATAGACCGAAAAGATAATTCCTTCACCACTTACCACTGTACCAGAGTGCTTTTTGATGTTTTGCTGGTATCTTCCGGTGTGGAGGTCGTACAAGATTCACCAAATATGCACAACCAAACACATTGGCAGCTCTTAATGAAAAAGAGGAAAAAGATTAGCAATTATGAATTTAAAACCTTGAGGTCATACCATCCATAATCTAACGCAAAACACGGGGAAAATCTAGAGCAATATAAGCATTGGGACAATGAGCTACGGATAAAATCACGTAGCCAAGTGTAATCCAACAGAACAAGAAAACAGAGTAACAAACATACCTCGCAATCACAATGAATAACTGGAGTGAACAAGAAGTTAAAGGGAAACAGTTTGATTCACATTAACATCACGGACCAAGTTTCAGTATATAAAGAAGACTACATGTTAAGGATACGATTGAGAAGAAGATAAATCCAACATGGGACCAACTATGTTTTTCCATCGCGATATCAATTCCCATATATATAAATCTGCACGTTAAACAAAAACAAGCACTTACTGAAGTTGTTTAACAAAAATGGGAAGTACAAAATATTACAACTCCTCAAAAACTGAAATGCTCAACTTACACAAAAGTTTCAGCTAATGATGATATCAAATGAAAAAACGCGGACACAAATCGCTGCGAACTTTCTGATAGATTTGTGTACGTATAGCGCTTCATAACCTACAAGACAAAATACAGAAGTACTAAGCACATATAGTAGGAAGAGAAAATGAAAAAAAGGAGAATGTAGATGAAAACTTACGACGCCAGTGAACAATATAGACACTATGCCCGAGAGACCAAGTCCTTCCGCTAGCATATATCTGGAAGATGATGGTTCATGATAAAGTACACGTTAGGTACAAAGCCAAGATAGAATGTGAAAAAGTGAGAGAATCTGATGTATTAACTTACGAGAAATATGGAAAGAGGACAAACAAACAGCTCTCCAAGTTCTGAAGACTGCCAACACAATTAGCAGAAATGCCATTAATATTCATCAGTCAGAAGCAGATCAAGCAGAAAAGCTATAAAATACTTGACTTACTTGTCAATATCCAAGCCAGCATATTTGAAAAGGTGTGTGAAGTCAAGGCACCACAACATTTTTATGAGCTAGAAAGCATCAAATCACATTTTTATTTTTGATTTTTTTAAAGCAGGTAACATCAAATGCACATTTTCATAATTTGAAGAGTAAAGGAAGTGGACAACGAACAAAAAAAAAAGAATAAAAATACCAAACAGGTAAAGGCTGAGAGAATCAGAAGATAAATAACTTCACTCCTGTTTGACTATGTAGGATATAAAGGAAAATAAATATAATTAAATATAATAGAACCTTTAAGCTTATTAAATTACAATCATGGTGCCTCGAAAAGTTAGTGATTATAGAGGCACCGTCATCTTTCAAAGACCTAGAATTTTGGTTAGAAATCATTATTAACACTTCCTGGTTCATTTTTTCTGTGCATACAAACTGTAAGAAAGATGCACCGTTGGAAGGAAGTAAAAGATGAAGGATATCAAAGAAGAAACAAATCCAACTCCAACACCTGTAGAATCAGAGCAGTAAGTTGTTAGTTGATTAGTGAAAAGAAATATTGAAGTCAAACTATTGAGAAAAAATCGCTGATCTTATAGAACAGATGCATGTGGATACTGACTCCAGCAGTTTCAGTTTTTTTTCCTGTGGATAAATTTCTGGGCTTTGGCAGTTACAACTGATATATTCAGACTGCTTGAAAAGAGATCATCCTCTCAGGATTTTCCAGAAAATGACATAATTTGAATAGTTTAAAAGTTTTTCTCCCCTTAAAATGATACCTGCTTGACCTTCTCTTTCTTATACCAACATTAGCTTTCACTGAGTGAAGAAAGATGAAAAATAAACTAAACAGTCCAAAATACTAACCAGCTGACAGGGAGCCCATAAAAGTTTCAAAAAATCGGACGGTTATCATGAAGTAATTCTGACCATCTGACATGTGGCTTCTGACCAATGACATTGTCCTACAAAACAACCCAGTGCTTGATTGTCAATCCATCTGGATCTATTTATATGTGCAGATGTTCCTTGAATATCAATACCACTGCAACAGTTAAGCACACGTGTACTAACCTGTACAAGGAAATTGCCATCTTCCAAGTGTGCAGCATACAAAGAAAAACAAAGAAATAAATACAAAAAATACAAATACATAAAAAATTTTTGATAAAGAATACATATACCAACTTAAACTCCCAATATATGGGAAAACAAGTAATCACCATAGTGAAATGTCAACCTTTCATATAAAAGAATGGGTAGGACTTACTGCATCATTTAAAACAGATTCCCCAAATACTAAAGCATATAGGTTCACGTCTGTGCCAAGCTCCTACAATCATGTCAAAGAAAAGAACTCATTCCACGAAAGGACAGCAAAGCTTAGCCAATGAAGAAACAGTAGACCTAACTATATCAATTTGAAACTTTTGAAAGCTACATAAGTTGGCAAAGGAAGAGATTAGAAAGATAATCAATTGGTAAAGGGAGACAACAGTTACTTGTATAAAAAGAGATAACAAATCCGGAAAAAAGAGATAACAGTCGCTAACAATAAATGATACTAAAAGGATTTATTTATCAAAAAAAAAAAAAGATACTCAACAGATCTGATATTCGATTTCCAATAGACAGAGATAGTGGAGATAGACCAGGACAAAACCAAATTTCTTCTCCCTCTTCTCCTTCTCCAATGTTACACTCTTAAATCTTTCCTATTGAAACCGCAAGGTTTCAAAGTCATGTCTTGTCAATATTGAGATCTGGCTCTCCTTGTCGATTTGCATATTTTCCTCAATGAGGTATGATCTATTAGATTTTTCGGATTACATATACCTAGTTTATTCGCTTGAGATGAGCTTAAATGGAGCGACATGGTACATGAGGATTCTTACCGTCAATCCAACATATTTGGCATTGATGCGTTGTTTTCGCTATTGGTGTTGTATATATACCTGGTTTATGATTAATGCATAACTTGTATCCGTGCCGTAGCATCATTATTGGTGTTGTATATATACCTGGTTTATGATTAATGCATAACTTATATCCATGCCGTAGCATCATTCAAAAAACCGAAGGAGGAGTCATGTGGAGGTACAAAACTCAAGTTTTACTCTATTAACCAACATAATTTCCAAGCATTCTGTCAAACACGCGATATTTTTCTGTCAATGCTATCATAAATTGTACAAAACTCAAGTCTACTCTATTAACCAGCATAATTTCCAAGCATTCTGTCAAACACACAATATTTCTCTGTCAACGCTATCAGAAATACTACCTAAACCCACTAGATTGGCTTTATGCAAATAATTTCAATCAACAAATGAAAAGAAGCTGAAAGAGAAGATTATAACAATGACACAAGTATTTCCTTTTAAGGTAGTGATGGAACTTCACCTGAATTTGCAAGTAGTTTACCTTGCTAATCCTTATCCAAATCAAGAGCAGGATATGTATGGAAAAGTTCACATATATATATGAAAATAGCTTTATACATTAAATTTCGCTATTGTGTATTTAGCTACTTAAATAGGTTGCTAGTGTTGCTTTCTCGTGAGCCCAGGTTGGTCAGTGATTTTCAGTACTAGGTGGTAGTGAATGGACTGTGATACCCATGGTAAAATTTGGGGTGACTACATTTCTCTTCTTTAGTCACCCATTGATACATTGTCAGGTTGCCGGAAAAATCTGAGGTATGTTTCAAAACCTATATGGTGTATGCTGGGTAATGCCTAGAACAGTAACAGAATTACTGTAGTGTTAGAATGGCAGGAAGTTGAACAAAGAAGATAGGATGCTGTGGTTCACTATTCCAGCATGTACCTTTTGGGTACTCCGGCTAGAAGAAAAACAAGGATGTTATGAAGACAATGCAGAACATATTCATAAACTTATATATACAAGTGTTTGCATCTTTTGGCTTTTGAGTATAAAGTGCTTAATGTATTGATCTAGATACTCTGCTAGAGTTCTTCAATTCCCTGAATTTATAACTGGAATCTGAGTTTTGAATACTGTATTAAATTGGTCTACTTTTCCTTACCCAAAAACCTACTTGGTTCTGCTTTTGTTCGCATAAAAGTATATCACTTCTCAAAACAAATCAGATTTTGAAAGTACCACTTTTAGCATAAGACTATCATCCAACACGCGGTTCTTCAAAGCCACATTGCTTAACACATGAGAAGCGATAACAAGAGATAAATTCCCATCACTTCCGCTTTGGCAATTGCTTAATATTGGGTTTCCCATAAGGAATTATCATATTGTAACACACGTGTAATGACCAATAGCGTACTGGTGGAAATATCAGCAGAAGTGTTTGCTTGGATGCAAGGCAGTAACTTGGGTAAAATCAGTTCCGGTAATGGCCCATTAAGTCACCATTGTGCGAAGGTATATTCATTCTCTGCCTAGAGTTATTCTTTCCTTTCTTTGGTTTATCCAGCCTTCACATATTTCTTAATATAAAGCAGTCCAGTGCACTAAGCTCCCGCTATGCACATTAGTGCCATATTTTACTTACTCCAAATGATGAAACTTTGTCCATCTTCGGTGCTTCAGACTTTCTACATTTTTGTCATTCATACAAGAAATAACAATAGGACCTATTTTTTTATTATGGCGGTTGTGTCCAAACCAACTTACATGCACCTCAACTAGGGGTGTCAAATGAGCGGGTTGGGCTGAAATTGGGCAAGTCAAAATGAGCTGAGTTAATAAATGGGTTGGGCTAAGATTGGCCCAAAAGTTATTTGGGCTGAAATAGGTTGGGCTGAAATGAGCTAAAAATGGACTGGGTCATGACCCGCGCAAGTTGACCCAATTTTTTTTTTTCTAGAAATACATTTTTCGTGGAAAATATTTTCGAGGAAATTATTCTCGTGGAAAAAATATTTTGGAGAAAAACCTTTTTCATGGAAAATATTTTCCTTCATATCACCCCCCCCCCCCCCCCCCCAAAAAAAAAACTTATAAGATACATGATAAAAGAAAAATGAATACATAAAAAAATTAAAGTAAATCTCAAGAAATAAACCCAAATTAACGTAAATATCAAAAATGGGCTAAAATTGAGCTAGTATTTGGCTAAATTGGAGATCACTTTAAAATGAGTTGTGTTGGTTGGGCTAAAACTAGCTGAATGCCAAATTATCTTGAGCCCCATCCATAAAATTTTGGCGGGCTGGGCGGGCCATCAACCTTTGGGTCATTTTTTTTATAATGGTAACATTCTATATATCCATAGGTATCCACAGTGGGTCATATTTAACACCCCTAACCTCAATCATTCCACAGAGTACCTGCTATCTCCCATCAGAACGGGTACCGAATAACTCTATCCAACAAGGCTCAAGCATAAGGGAAGAAACAACCCAGTGATTTTGCCTCCATTGGAATTTGAACTTGAGAGTTGAGACCTCATAGTTTTCCTCCAACTTCATTGACACTAGGCCACACCCCTGGGTATAGAACCTATCTTAATATTATGTTAGTCATGGCATAAAGTAACAAGAAAATGTAGAGTTTCCAATGTTATCTTAAGTCTGGAAAATGCTAGTAGAAAAGAACCATCAACAAAATCCAAAATCAAGGGTAGGATAGAGTGGGAAGAAGTCCTCCACAGTAGATTTGAAGAAATAATGGACTATTGGCAAGAACTCTCCCATGTCTTTCCCATTATTGCAAACCTCCAATGACTTCAACATTTCAGCTATACTTCCAACCTCCCAGTCATTTAACACTTTTGAAAGAAAAGTTCCATCCTTGAAAAATCCATGTCTCCTCTATAGTATGTTAAGCAAAATAAATCCGAGAAACGATCTTTGAGAGGACAATGCCATAACCAATTTTCACTCCAAAGGATATTTTCCTTCCATTGCCTAATGTGAACCCAATGTTTAAAGCATATTCCTCCCAATGCTTCTTGATAGCTTTCCTGCAAGTCCCATATGAAACATTGACCTTCCTTAGTGATCCGTTTACCTTGTTGCCCATATTTTTGGATAATCACCTTCCTCCATAAGGCATTGTCTTCTGTATTAAATCTCCATAACATCAAACTCAGCTTGATAAATTGTATGAATGTCGTAATAGTGAGTTGCGCAGCCATTTATATGTGAAGACGAGCTTATACATGGTTTGCGAGTTAAAATTAAGATCGAGCTTCAGTTAATACTTTCACGCGATACAGGTGCTGCCTAAGTTGCACTATTATGTATCTCAGCTTCATATATATTTATATGCATATGTTTCTGTATTGACTTACAGTATCTCAGAATTGAGCATGAGGCTAATAGTGGAATTATAGGAGGCGACTAAAGGATATCGAGTGGATGTTTGCCTCAACCAGTGAGTGGCGCGATCCCAAAACCACACATGTACGTGTGGGTTATATTTCTGTCATGTGACTATGGCCAGCTTCGCAACCAGATAACGGCTAGTTCAAGAGCTTGATAGTATCCCAACCTCAAGTACAGTACTGCCCTACTATGAGGTTGGCATCATGAGGTAAGTCAGATGTTTTATAGAACCCTCCGTAGTTATAACCTCACATATGCATTCGTGTTCAAACATGCACCAAGATGTGAGTTGAAGCTTTTAGTTAATCATTCGGGCACAATTCAGCTCAATTCAGCATCAATTGCAATTGCTTTCAGTTTTGTGTCAGGCTTTTAGAGACAGTCGATAAAGCTTACTGGTCTAGATGACTCACCTCTTACTTCTCGTACAGATACAGAGGCAGACATAAAACCAGATGTTTGAGCATGATCATGATCAGCGTAAGCCTCTCACTTCTTCCGTAGAGGTCTTAGTAGTCTATCTTATTTTCCGTACAGTTTTAAGTTGCGCCCCTTTCTCAGTTAGATGCTCCACGTCCTCTGTCAGTGGACAAGTGGACTAGTATGTTGTGGTTTTTCCCTAGTGAACCGATTTCTGATCTGATTAGGCCCTCAGTCCAAGTCCGAGACTTGGTACAGTTTTCTTCATAAATGTTATCTGATGGTACGGACTGCCCAGAGTCCCTGTAGTTTGTTTCTGTTAGATCAGCCAGGGTTTGCTTGGTGGGACGAATGATCACTAAGTGCCAATCACAACCCTCCTGTTTTGATTCGTGACAGTTAGCACACTAATCTACATATCTCATACTCCTTACCCAGTCAGTCTTCTGTCTCTATTATTCCTGGCATTCATATATGCAGAATTGAAGGGCTAACATGATCAATGACACTATCGTGCAAACAGTAAAAATATCAGTTATCACCAAAAAAGTCGCTGTTTTTCATAATGGAAGGATTCTTTTTATGGATTTTACTGCATTAACATATGTGGTAAATGTACCAAAAAAAAAAAATAAACATAAATAAAATAAAAAAGAGAAGATAGTCAAAAGTGATCAGTCTAATACAGGAAACAGAGCAGTTGATTAAAACTACGAAGAACGCCAATAAATAAAGACTAACCTGAAAAATAGACAGAACAGTGACAGGATCACTTGCCGATATAAGAGCTCCAAACATCAGACACTCTACAAATGGAAGTCTGTACATGAGATACGTAACTCCACCAAGGTAACTGCAAAAAATTGTGTTCATAATAAATCAATTATATGAAGAGTGAAAACTGAACAGTAATAAGAAAATCATAGACGCAAGCAATACTCACACCAGAATGCCAGTAACAACAGAAGCAATGAAAGTTCCTAAAATAGCAAAAGTGATAATTGCTCCAAAGTTTGAAAAGAACGGTTTCTGCTTACAGAGCATTAATAAAGCCATGACGTTAGCAATGCAAAAACAAAAGCAGGTTGCATGTCGAGAAAGTACCAAGAGAAGAAAACTTACAGGTGATAGACTAAATCCTGACTGAGTAAGCAAAGAAGGTCAAGGAAAAGAACTTTTTATCATAAATTCCCAAAGAAGCTGAATATTTAATACAGTACATGGAACAAAAACAATAAAAAAATTCTGCAGGAAAGAATCTAAATGTGGATATAATATGATCGGTGGCAATAAAAAGAGGAAGAAAAACTCTTCATGGAAGTTAAACCATGCCCTGCCAAGTAAGAAACGGAAAACAAGAATGAGTCAAAAGTCCAGCAACACGATCCAAAGAGATTAAAAAAAAACTTCAAGAACTAAATGGTGATGAAAATTCAAAAACTACCTAATGCTTGTTTCTGTATTTGAAATATTAGCCAATCCACCTACAATCAGACCTGCCGCAAAGAAAATCCAAGTAACACAGGTTTCAGTATGTTCCAAGCTAAGGGTACCTCAGTTGGTCAAGTCAATGGAAAATGCTGAACAAGCTTGTAAAAGTACTCAAATTGCATTTTTCCACTCATTAGAATAGTGAACTATTACCAACATAAACAAAAAAAAATGTCACAATCCCAAACTAGTTGGGGTTCAGCTATGTGAGCATTCTATTCATTCTAATACTCAACTTAAGGTTTGTCTAAAGCTCGAAACCACTCCAAATATACAACGATCTACACAAACTAACAAGACTCCTTGGTGTAATGTAAATGCACCAACAACTACTAAACTCCCAACTAGTTGATAACACCTGTATGGATATTTTGCTTCCACTGTGTTCTGACACGATTACCCACAACAACAAAGGAAAATTCGTGCAACAACGCTCCCAGCAAAATCCAGCTGAAGGGTACCTCACTCTGAAAATGCCATGGCAAACTATGGAAAAACTTGCTCATATTGGCATTTTCAGACTCACATTATATAAACCCAGTATATAAGAAGGGAAAATTGAAATACATAAACAGGGGATGAATTGGACAATATCCAGAAGAAAACGTAACCATGCTATGGAAAACGCTACTCATATTTAGTGCCCGTTTGGCCATGGATAGTTTTTACTTTTTCCCGGAATATTATTCTGGAAAACTGTTTGGACATAAAATTGTTACAAGTTTTCAGAATTCGAAAAACTCCAAAAGGCTGTTTTCACAATTTTCACTCCAAATAACTAAACAAAATTCAAAAACAACTCCAATTTGTCTTCATGTCCCAAACACAACTCCAATTTTCAAATACCATTTTCAACTTGAAAACAAATACTACTTCTTTCCAAATTTGACAATTCTTATGTCCAAACGCCCACTTAGCATTTTCTGACAGAAAAAAGGGCAATGATGAAATGAAAAAAAATACTGAAAATGAACAAAAAGAACCTTTACTATGGAAAATCCTACTGATATTGGCATTTTCAGAATCACATTATATAAACCCAGAACAAAAATTTGTAAATGCAAAATATATGGAAAATTAAAGAATACCCAGAACAGAAAAAGGGAAAATTTGAAATGCAAGAAAGACTGATAATTGTAAATTAAAGAATACCCAAAAGAGAAAAAGAGAAGTTGTAGCATACCAATCAAGAGAGAGGCACTGGCTTCAGGAATATAATAAAAACGATGTCGTCGAAGAACATGGCCAAGAACAAAAGAGAGTACAAGCATCATGATCTGAAGAAGTATCCCTACTCCAGCGGCCTGTTGCTCTTTTCCTGGACTCGCCGGAGATATCCCAAAATGATCCTCCATCCAACAACCCGACGCGTTTACTTTTTTCTTCTCGTTTTTCGCTCTTTTCTTTCTGCGGTTTGTGAAACAGATCACTCATCACTCTTGTAATGTATGTTAAATGTTTTGTTGCAAATTTTTTTAGGCCAAAGGTAAAAATTAAATATCACCCTCGTGCTAATTGCCCGAAAGGGAAACTAATAGGCTTTTCATTTTGACACCTATAGTACCTAATTGAACATTGAATTAAGTCTTTAAAATTGCATGATCATAGCGAAAGTTTTGTGAGCTTATTTATTCACTTTTCTAAGTGCTAGGCCTATCCTTCAAGAATTATATACTGGTTTAAATATAGTCATAGATTTTGACTCACTTTCGACTAGGGCTGGCCAACGGAGCGGGTCGGCCCGGTCCCGACCCGACCCCGCTATAAAAATAAAAATAAAAATAATAATAATCGGTAACGGGACTCGAACCGGGACGGGATCTGGGCTCGTCCCGCTACGCACGATCCCGCCCCGGTCCCGTCCGATCCCTCCCCTTCGCAATAAATGGTTGTTGCACAACGACCATTTTATAATTTGGCCGTTGTGCAACGACCATTTTTAGCCTCCCCTATCCCCTTAATATTTATTTTTAACTCATAAGTTAATATATTACACTTTAACCTAATTTTTCAACTATAAATACTTCATTTTATCTTCATCTTTCTCACAAATCTTCCTACAATCTCTCAAATCTCTCAATCTATTTCTCTACAAGTCTACATTGTCTACTAAATATTAAACTTTATATCGCTCTAATATTTTTATTACTTAGTGAATAAATGTAAAAATCAGCTTATAAGGCACCTATTAAAAAAATATTTATCAAATTTAAAAAATATTTTATTCATATTCGCACTATTTATATTATTGGTGTTGTATTAAATCCAACTATTAAAATAGACGGTTGTAAAACACTAATTGAAACTATTTATGATTGTATAGCAGTACTTCCACCTCCAACTCCAAAAAATTCAAATGATCCACCACCTATTGAACAAACTAAAGAAAAAGTGTTGTCTAGCATACAAGATGAATGCAAAAAAGTATATAGACATTACCAACAAGAAAGTGCTAGCAACCAACCGACTTTCATACCATCTTGTTCTTCTTCAACACAACCTCAAAAAAGACGTGTCATTTCTGCGGCTAGTATTGAAAGTCTTAGACATAGAATGTATAGTGGTAACACTACTAACCAAGTTAGCGAGTTTGATGTTTTTATTTTGTAGAGTGTTGTACCGTACCAAGCAGTTGTCAATGAAGAAGGACGTGAAGACTTGCTGAAATATTGAAGGAAGAATGAGAAGACATTTTCAACACTATCAAAGATGGCCCGAGATGTGTTGAACATTCAAGCGTCATCAACAACATCTGAAAGCGCTTTTTCGGTCGGCATATTTCAAATAGGAGAGCACATACACTCATTAGCGGGAGACAGCTTAGAGATGCAGTATTATTCAAAGCTTGGATACGAGCGGAGTGGAGAAGGTGCGGTCAACCGGAGATCAACGAAGAAGAAGACGAAAACTACAACGAAATCTTATCCGATGGAGGTGGAAGCGACGTCGAGCAATTTGACCAACAAATACCAATTTCAACCGAAGAACCACAAGAGATTATAAAGAAACTAGAAAATGTGTGTTTTAAATATGTAGTTTTTTAATTGTTATTTTACTATGTTATTTGCAAATTTCAATACCACAAAGTTGTAATTTTGACAATTGTATTAAAAAAAATCATATTTCTATTAAATAATATAAGACGCACAAAACAGTTTTGGGATATTTTTATTACACTATCTTGTTCAATTATTGAGGTGTTTATATATATGTTATTTTTAAAAATTAAGTGCAAAAAAAAAATTTGGAAAAACCAGACCCCATACCGCCCCGCCCCGCCCCTCCTCGATAATACCGGTCCCCTTTTTCGACGGGATAGGGAACGGAATGGGACATCGGCTGATCTCGCCATTCCTGTCGGAGGACCTGTCTCACCCTACCCCATCCCATCGGGTCCCGTCCCGCCGGGACCCACCCCACCCCGTACCCGCCTGTTGGCCACCCTTACTTTCGACTAAGACTGGCCAGTGGGCCCTGTCCATCCGACCCTAACCCGGTCCCGCCTCCGGTCCCCCATAAAAAATGGTGCCCGGACTCGAAATCGGGACGAGACCTGGGCTCATCCCGCCCCGACCCCAACCCCCCCCGCAAAAATGGTCATTGCACAATGGCCAATTTATATTTTGGCCGTTGTGCAACGACCATTTTTGCCCCCTTTCCCCCACCCGATAAACCCCCTACCCCCACTCGATAAACCCCCATACCCCCTTAATATTTATTTTTAACCCCTAAGTTAGTATATTTACACCTTAACCCAATTTTCCAACTATAAATACCTCATTTTCTCTTCATTTTATCTCACAAATCTTCTTACAATCTCTTTAATCTCTCAATCTATCTCTCTACAAGTCTACAATTACATTGCCTACTAAATATTTTATTTTATTTGCTCATTTGTATACTTGTATCAAAGTTTAAAAAATTGGGACTGAAGCTGGCAACTAGCTTGAGGATCATCCATCGAACAAAGTTTCAATTTTCAACCTCGATTACAAGTCGACGTTACGTCGGCGTTTGGTACCTTCGTTCCTTCTTTAAATTTAATTTATTATTGTTACTTTATTTTAATTATCGCATTTAATTTCATTATCTTTAATTATTTATTTGCATAATTAAATTCGAAGGATTAAGACGTATGATTAAGGGTAAGAGTATGGGTGCTTCTTCTAGTAGGGATAACAAGGGCAAGGGTACTTCTTCTAGTCATCCTATTCCTAGACATGATGATTTGATTGATTACACTTATATAGATGAAACTGATTTTTTTAATGATATATCATTAGATAATGAGATATATTCTGCAACTGAACCAGACTTTAATTTAGAAGATAATCTTGATGACACACCTACTAGTGTACCTAAACAACCTCAACCTCAGACTGAGTCTCAGCCTCAAACTGAAACTGGAACACCTCATATTCCCCTAGTATGAGACGAGGTCCCACACAACAAAAATTAAAATCAACTGTATGAGATGTTTTTTATAGAGACCAAGAGAATCAAGTAGTTAGATGTAAAATTTGTAAAAATATTTATAAATTTAAAATGGGAAAAGGTCGGGGTGGGACGGGATTTTATTGAGACATGTACACGGCTTTCACAAAGCTAGGTGGGATGAATACGAGGCTACAAAGTCGGGTGCGCCAATGCGCTCTCAGTCGGGATAAGGTTCACATAGTGTCTCGGACCAAGTACATGGTCAAATTAACCCGATGACGGGGGGAATTGTAGGTCCTAAATATGATAAACATAGAGATAGGGAAGCAATAACAAAATTAGTTGCGGTAGAGGGTTTGCCTTTTTCATTTCTTTCCTCTCCTGGTTTTATTCATTACATTAGAGAAATGTATAATCGTTATCCTAGATCAACTGTCACGAGAGACGTTTTTAAATTTGCAAATGAATATCAACAATATTTACGTTATTCATTATATCATTTCCCTGGCAAAGTATGTATCACTTCTGATATAAGCCGTAGTGCTAACGACAATGATTATTTAACTGTAAGTTAACATGTCATTAGATAGATTATAATTGGTCTATGCAAAAACGTATTTTAGCATATAGATATGTTGATGATAGGCACACTGAAAATTTTATTGCAAAAACTATTCATCAAGTTTGCGATTATTATGGTATATTTGACAAAATAATGACTGTTACGTTAGATAATGCTTCTTCTAATAATTATACTGTGAGACTTTTAAAAGATCTATTAACTCTATCTTTTCTTAATCATTTTCATATAAAATGTGTGTGCCATATTTATAACTTAGTTGTATATTACTTTTTGAAGACATTCTTAATAAAGTACAATTTGCTATAAACTTTATTTTAGAAGTAATAGAATACAAAGAAAAAAGAATATAAAAAAACTTGTCACGATTGTGGAGTACCTTTCAGAAAAATTCCTAAAGAAAGACGTGAAGACATTTCCGACATTAGCAAAGATGGCCCGAGATGTGTTGAACATTCAAGTGTCATCAACAGAGTCTGAAAGCGCTTTTTTTTGTCGAAAGATTTCTAATAGGAGAGCACATACACTCATTAGCGGGAAACAGCTTGGAGATTGCAGTTTTATTCAGAGATTGGATACGAGCGGAGCATAGAAGGTGCGGTCAAACATAGATCAACGAAGAAGACGATTTAAACTACAACAAAATCTTGTCCGACGGAACTGGAAGCGACGTCGATCGATTTGACCAACAAATTTCAATTCCAACCGAAGAACCACAAGACATAATGAAGAAATTAGAAAAGGTGTTTATAAATATGTAACTTTTTTAATTGCAATTTTACTACGTGATATGCAACTTTCAACACATTTTAAAATTGTATTACAAAAAAGTTATATTTCTATTAAATAATATAAGAGGCACAAAAACAACCTTAGGATATTTTATTACATTATCTTGTTCAATTATTGAAGTATTATATACATTATTTTTTAAATTAAGTGCCAAAAAAATAATAACGGAAATCCCGATCCCGACCCTGCCCCGCCAAGATCGATCCCTTTTTCTGACGTGATGAGGGACGGGACGGGACATCGACGTGTCCAGCCAGTTCCGTTGGGTCCCATCCCATCGGGACCCGCCTCGAACTCGGCCCACTGGCCACCCCTACTTTCGACAGAGTGAAAATAATAATTATTCGTCATCCTGAACCGAGAAGAGAGGAGAGGGAAATGATCTTGTGGTGAACATGGTGGAAAAAAGAGAGAAGAGAAAAGGGGAGGATGGTCCAGAGGTGGCGGGGAGGGTCACCGGTGAGACTGATTTGCTTCTTCATTTTATTATTCTGGTAATTGTTGAAGATGAAAAGCTGGTGGACAACGATGATATGGTGAATAAAATCATGATGTTGTAAGTGGAGTTTGGATGGAGGTTGTTGCCAGCAGATTGCGAGACCAGTGATGATGAATTTTTTCGGTAGATATTCTCTGTCAGGTCTATGTTATGGTGGTAAGTTTTTTAGTGTTGAGTGGTGGCTTCCGTTTCTGGTGAGGTTTTTGACATAGTAGATGGTCGATCAACTAGTTTTTTGCTGGTGGTGGAGGTCGTGGCAAAACAATTATGGTGGTGGAGATGATGAAGGAAGACGGAAGAAAGGAGATAAAAAAAATATTTTTTTCACACATTCAAAATTGGTGTATTATTCACAATATCTCATGTAGCAGAGTGTGTCTAACAAATACAATTTCTTTTCATTTCAGGTGTTCAATATATGCTGCCATTGGCTTAAGTATCAAACATGAACTTGTTGGCAAATTTAAGGGGGGGAGGGGCAAAAAAATAATAATGTATTTACCCAAACTAATAAGTAAAATCATAAGACATATATAAATAGTCATAATCTGTCTCATATGATGTGACATACTTTTCTCTTACTCTATTTCAAAAAAAATGTTACATTTTTACTTTTGACATTATATAATTTTAGAATTTACATTTTACTCTGTTCCTCCGGCGCTATTACTTTGAAGAAATTAGAGTATTCAAAACAAACATACACGCTCTCTCTCTCTCTCTCTCTATATATATATATACATATATATATATATATATTAATAATAATAATAAAGTTCTCTAACAAGTCTAAAATCTATCATCAACTAGTAGATATCACCTATATATAGCTTTTTCTTCCATTGTGCTCTTTAACTAATCTTGCATTGATACCAACGATGTGTAGGTCTTTCGAGACAACTTCGTTCCATGTGATTTTAGGTCTACTCTGTCCCCTTTTAACACCTTCACTTATCATAATCTTACACCTACATATCAGTGCATCAATAAGTTGATGCAGAACATGTCTAAATCATCTTGTTAATGTTGGGTTTGGTGTTGTGATATTTTTCCCAACATATCATATTTAGTACTAAGTTGAAGTTAAGAAATGTTGGAATAAATGTCATAATATTCGGACCAACATTTTTATGACTAACAGTTTTGCCTTACTTCACGGACTGAAGCAATTCTCGTGGGATTTGTACTACGATGGAGAAGTGACTTGGCAAGGTAATTAGGAGCTGATGAAAAACGTGGGAAGAACAAGTCAAGCCGTTGCTATGCTTCGGGAACAAGTCCAAGAAGTTAGAGGATTTAGCTCCATGATCTTCTCCAACAAACCTTACCAGCTGCCCACCTTTCCCTCAACCTACTCAACTGATCGATGAGGTTTTCATGGAAAACTCTCTACTATAAATAGAGAAGCTACAAGAGTGAATCGATATCCAGAAACATATTGCAAAAATATCAAGAGAGCTCTCGAGAATTCATCTAAAAAAACTGGATTGCAAGTGTTGCCTGAGCGTGTCGACAACATTTTGTCCAACATTATAATTGCTGCTTAGATTCTAAATTTGTTATGTATTGAAGCAATTATAATGAGATGTTGTCTATGTCTATTTATTTAGATTATTCAGGCAGAAGTCATCTGCGACTTCAACATTTTAATTTTTTTTTGTTTTATTTTGTAAAATTGTAAAAGAAGAAATTTATTCAATTGTAAATAAATATATACAATACTTTCGGTCATTGACCGTCATAGGTTATAAATATTAAACCTTGGTGTTCTTTATTATTTTCACTGTAATTTACTCCTCAAAGGTTTTTCTATTTTATCGAAGTGTTGTCACTTGTGTCAGACGACATTGTCACTGACATTTAGAACTGAATTGACATTCGATTTTATTTTTAGTTTGTTTTTATTGTTTCATAGCATATCCGGATCTATCAAGTGGTATCAGAGCCAACACTTAACACAATAAGTGTCTGGTCCTATTATTTAAAGTTATGGATCCGGCAAATCCGATTATTGGTAGACTTCTCATTTTAGATGGTTCAAACTATGTCTATTGGAAGATTCGCCTACGTTCTCATATCAAATCAATTGATGTTAGAGCATGAAGATCTATAAACAATGGGTATGTTGTTCCAATGTTGCCTCCGGATGAGGAAGGTGACATTCTTGTTAAACCTGAATCCAAATGGATGGCGGAAGAAACCAATAATGCTAGCTTTAACGAAAAGACCTTAAATGCAATTTTTGGATGGGTTGATCTATACATGTTCAAGCTCATTCAAAATTGCCCCACGGCTAAGGATGCATGAGATACATTACCAATTCATTGTGAAGGTAACTCAAGTGTTCGTCAAACAAAGCTACGCATGCTCATGCTCAAATATGAACGTTTAAGCATGGAAGAAGCGGATGATGATATTAAATCTTATTTTGAAAAGTTGATTGACATCTCAAATGAATGTCAAGTGCTTGGTGAACCTTTAACCAACACTCAACTTGTTGAAAAGGCTCTCCGTTCTCTTCCTGAAAAGTTCAATTTAAAGATTTGTGCCATTGAAGAAGCTCACAATCTTGCCTTCATACCTTGATGAGCATTCTCAAAACCTATGAGATGACCATTGAGAATTAAAGGGAAATATATAAAAGCAAGAATGTGGCACTTCAAGTTCAATCCTCGGAGAATCAAATCGAAGAAGATGATGAGAATCTTGAAGAAATTGGTGAAGGTGCTAATGTTGCCTTACTCACTCGAAAATACAATTCGATGGTGAGAAAGTTCAACAATGATAGAAATCAATCTAAATCTAAACAACATCAAAACCAAGGCTTCAATCAAAAGCCCACCAAGTTCCTTCCAAGTACTCAAAAAGGAAGTCCACTAAGAAGAACCAATTCAGATTGTACCAAATTTGATCCCAAACAACTAGAGTCTGTGCAATGTCATGCATGCTTGGGTTGGGGTCATTATGCTAATGAATGTGCAAACACTCTTAGGAAATTTGGTAAGAATCTGTGGGTCTTGCTTAGTGACAACGAAGAAGAAGAGGAATGATATCAAGAAGTTGAATCACAAGCAATGCTGGCCACTGTTTACGAACAATCTCTGTCTGATAATGAAGATATCGGATGTAATGTTACATCAAATGTCACGATATTTCAGGCAACATCTGCAACAACATCTGCATCCCAGCAACATCCGAGAGGTACATATTCTTTAACTATCATGATGTTAATTGCTTTAGTGATTTTATTTCTACTGGTGAGGCTGAGTGTATGGATCAAGTTGAATGAAAATATGACATGATTAATGAATTACAAAGTACTTGTAAAGCCTTAATCATAGAATCCAAATAATTTGACAAAAAGGTAAAATCTTTAACTAGTGAGAATGAAGATCTAAAAGATACAATAACCCTATTAGAGGTTGCACTTACCAAAAAAGATACAAAATTTGATAAGGTTCGTGCAAAATTGGATCTAGCCGAAACAACCTTTCACAAACTCAACACCGGGACTTCAATGTTGAATGAGATACTCAGCCTTAGTAAACCATCACATGCAAGTATTGGGTACATAAACTCTCTTAAAACCTTGTGCTCTAATCTCTTTGATACAAATGAGAAAATGTGCTTTTTAAAGAAAACGTAATAAATAATAAGTTCTCATATATGTCAAAGAATATGAAGTTTGTTTGTCATTATTGTAACTCCATTGGACACTTAAAACCATATTGTTTCAAACTTTAGGATTCTGTGAGAAAAATATTGCCTAAAAGGTTGTCCAACATTTCGGATAACATTCGAAACAACATTTCTGAGCCGATAAGTAAAAATTGTTTTAAAAGAGTTTGGGTTCCCAAAAAGGGTTTAACTTAGAATGTTGCGATAACTGCTTAAAGAACTAACATTTCAGGTTCTTGGTACTTTGATAGTGGTTGTTCTCGTCACATAACATGTACAAAAGGTTTTCTAAAGAACTATGAGTCATTCAATGGAGGAAACGTGACTTATGGAGGAGGTAGTAAAAACAAAATAATTGGAAAAGGGATCTTGGATGTTCCTGAATTTCCAGCTTTGAGAAATGTCCTACACGTTGAGGGTTTAATGACTAATTTGATTAGTATTAGTCAATTGTGTGATGACAATCTTGAGGTAACATTTAATAAGAATGGCTGTAAAGTTACGAATGAAGCTAATGATTGTGTCATGACAGGTACTAGAATAAATGATAATTGCTATATTGTTGCAAGACAAGAAACATGCAATAATGTCAAGATCGATGACACAACACTATGACATCAAAAGTTGGGGCATGTCAACTACCGCAATTTGGAAAAATTAGTCTCATATGAAGCGATTAGAGGCTTACCCAATCTTAGCCATAAAGGTAAAACTGTCTGTGAAGATTGTCTGAAAGGTAAGCAAACTCGTATTTCCCATAATGTTGTTCAAAATGACGGACAAAATTCAGGTACGTTTCACTGTTTTCAATTACTGCACATGGATCTTATGGGTCCAATTGAGGTAGACAGTCTAGGAGGCATGAGGTATTCCTATGTGATAATAGATGATTTTTCTAGATATTCATGGATATACTTTTTGAAAGAAAAATCACAAACTTTTGACATGTTTAAAATTTTATATTCTAGAATTAGGAACTTGTTCTATTCTCCTATTTTTGGATTAGATCCGACCATGGAAAAGAATTTGAAAACAACTCCTTCATAAAATTTTGTGAGAAAAAAGGAATTTTTCATGAGTTTTCCGCTCCCAAAACTCCTCAACATAATGAGGTAGTAGAAAGGAAGAATAGAACATTGCAAGAAATGGCTAGAGTAATGCTTAGTTCTAAAAAATTATCAAAACAATTTTGGGCTGAAGCCTTAAATACTGCTTGTCACATCACTAATAGAGTCTATTTAAGGCCTGGAACAAAGATGACACCATATGAGATTATAAATGGAAAGAAACCTAATTTGCATTACTTTCATGTTTTTGGGTGTATTTGTTACATTTTAAATGATAGAGATCATTTGGCAAAGTTTGACTCTAATAGTGACAAAGAAATTTTTGTTGGCTATTCCCAAAATAGTCATGCTTATCGAGTGTATAATCTAAGGACCAAAACTGTACAAGAGTCTATAAATGTTATTTTTAATGATTTTTCTGATCTTACAGAAAATACAATTGAAAATAATACTATAGTTTTAGTGGAAAATGTGCAGATTACTGAAGAACCAGATGTTGCCCCAAATGTTACCACATTCGGAGCAACATATGAACCTGAACTAGAGACTACAGAGGGTGCAGATGAGGAGTCAACTGCTGAATTGCTAGATCAAGTTCGAAGGGACCCCTCATAAAGGATTATGAAGAATCATCCAACAGGCCAGGTGATAGGGGGAGCTTTTTAGGGAATTAAAATAAGAGGGAAAGAACCACTCAATTACATAGACATGGTTAGGTATGTGTGTATGTCTACCATATACCAAAAGGTTAGTCTTTCTTGTTTTATATCTACTATAGAACCAAAAAATGTTTTAGAAGCACTTAAAGATAATTTTTGGATTCAAGCAATGCAAGAAAAGCTTGAACAATTCTCTCGAAATGAAGTTTGAGACTTAGTTCCACGTCCAAGTAATACAAATGTAATTGGAACTAAGTGGATTTTTAAAAATAAATCAGATGAATCGGGAATTGTTGTTAGAAACAAAGCTCGTCTAATTGCACAAGGCTATACTCAAGTTGAAGGAATCGATTATGACGAAACCTTTGCACCTGTGGCTAGAATTGAATCAATTCGACTTCTTCTTACCATTGCCTGCTTTATAAAAATTACTTTACACCAAATGGATGTGAAATGTGCATTCTTAAATAGTTATCTAGATAAGGAAGTCTATGTTGAACAACCAAAAGGATTTGAAGATCCTTACCATCCACACTATGTATACAAGCTCAAAAAGGCTTTGTATGAGTTAAAACAAGCCCCTCGTGCATGGTATGATCGTCTGACTAACTTCCTCCTTGAATTTGGTTTTAACCGTGGTGAAGCTGATCGTACTTTATTCATTAAACATCACGATGTAGATATTATTATTGCTAGAATCTATATAGATGACATAGTTTTTTATTCGACCTCACAGTCTTACCTAAAGATATTTGTTGAAGCAATGTCATCGACATTTGAGATGCGCATGATTGGGGAACTAACTTTTTTCTTAGGCTTGCATATTAAGCAAAGTGAAGATGAAATCTTCATCTCCTAGAGCAAATATGCCAAGAATCTAGTTAAGAGGTTTGGACTGGAAAATGCTAAGCAGATGAAAACTCCAATGGGATCGTCGCAGAAGATATGTAAGGATAATGTTGGTGAAAATGTCGACCCAACATTTTATCGATCTATGATAGGTAGCCTTCTATATCTTAATACTAGTCGTCCTAACATAATGTTTAGTGTTTGTGTATGTGCTCGATTCCAAGCCTATCCCAAAATTTCCCACTTAAATGCCATGAAACGTATTATTAGATATGTTGCCGGCACATGTGAGTTGGGAATTTGGTATTCCAAAGACATTAATCCTAATTTAATAGGGTATAGTGACTCGGATTGGGCTGGTGATGCAGATGATAGGAAGAGTACAAGTGGATGATATTTTTATCTTGGCAATAATCTTGTTTCATGATATAGTCGTAAACAAAAACTGTGTCTCGCTTTCAACTGCTGAATATGTAGCAGCTGAAAGTTGTTGCTCTCAATTAATATGGCTACGACACATGTTAGACGACTATAGTTTTACTAGTAACATCTTAGTTTTGTACTGTGACCATTTGAGTGCTATAAATATTTCCAAAAATCCAGTTCAGCACTCATGTACATAACATATTGATATAAGACATCATTTTTTAAGAGATTTAGTTGAAAACAGCTAGTCAAAATTGAACATGTTGACACTCTTCATCAACTAACTGATATTTTTACAAAAGCTTTGGACCATGAGAGATTTTCTAGTTTGAAGAAATCTCTTGGTCTTTGTAATCTCTAAAAAATAGACATTTTTGGTGAATGTCAGCAGAAACACTGTCTAACATTTCAGGTGACATTTACCTATGTAATATCATAAACTGAATATTGTTGTTGTATAGTGCATTAATTTTGGTCACACAAGCATGATCCTTCAATAAGAACATGATTCCAAAGTGATACCGTTCTCTGCGATGATATTAGATATCATAAAAAAGGAGTATCAAAATAAGGCAAAATCTTTACAATTTTTTGGCAACTATGCAAAATGGGCAAAGCCCTTGAAAAGATATCGTTCCTATTCTATAGGAGTATCTAGTGCTTCAAAAGAGATGTTGAGAATACTAAATAAGTATTCTTATTTTTGACATGAAAAATAATTTTGTATGTGTTTTATGATTAGACCAAGGACACGATGAGAAAATATTACATTGGTCCAGTAGTTAAACTCATAAAAATACATATAAAATGTGTCTTGATTTGTTGCCAAAATGAAAAGTTCATACAGGATCATAATACTTGTGTTGTCCAAAATGTTGCCAACATTGGTGTTGACATTTTCAGATTATGATATTTGTTGGGATGTTGTTCTTAACTGATTCCAGAAAAAATTAGATTTTTCTCCCTATTTTTATGTCATGTTTTAATTGAAATTCAAACTTTAAAAGGATAAGATTAAATTTCAAATAAGATGTTTATTGTTTTATCCCAAAACTTTAGGTGTAAGTTATTGAATAAATTTCAAACACCTAAAATTAAGGAATTCTTACTATTTTGAAAGGCTTGCCAAGGGTATAAATATTCACTTCATTTGTTTTTTCTTTTTACCATTCTAGATTTTTCCTAAACTAAAAATAAAAAAATAAAAAAAAATCACATCACAACCTCGGTAAAACCCCTACCTAACCGATGGAATCCTTTCCAGTTCAAACTCCATCGTCTTGCAAAAACCCTAAACCCTCAAAACTCTCTCCTCCAAACTCACCGATGGAAACATCCCCTATGTCAACACCTATGTCAACCAACACTACCAACAACACTCCAATGAACACCAGTCCACCTCAAGAAGCAGCTACATCTTCTCAACACCTACCGGAAAACAGGTGTACAACCATTGTTCTCAGAGGAGATGAGGAACCACTGGACATTAGTTACCCAAGGGATGACAATAATCCCATAGATGTAGATGCTACATCAGATTATTCTACCCTTGGTAAAAAGACCAGTTCATATTCTTTTCCTACTCGAAGATCAAGTAGAGTGTTCAAAAGAAAAGTTCAACAGGAACCTAAATCCAAGAAGTCCATATTTGAAACTACAGTTCATGCTTGCTCAAACAGTGACACCGGAGATATGGACTTCGAACTGTCCTCGGAAGACACTGAATAAGAACCTCCAGTCTCTGTTACTCAAAGTGAACCTCCAGTCTCTGTTCTTCAAAGTGAGTCTCAAGACGAGGAGATCCCTGACGACACTCCCTGACAAGGTTCTGCCCCAAAGAAATTCCCCGTCATGCCAAACCAGATGCAACCCAGGATGTTGCCGATGATGCCACAACATCTCAAGCAATATTCCAGCAGACCTCAGAAGAGACTCCAACACCATTCTCCTCTAGCAAAACCGAATCTGTTCCTGACCAGGAGGTATCTATCTACTCAGATAACTTATATTCTAACTAATTCTGATAATTGGAACTAGTACAAGAATAAAGTCATTAGGTCTGAAAAAGTATTAGTTATTGCCTTTTGCTTAGAATATGGCTTGGTAGAGTTTTTAAAAAAAAGACAACTCCTATGATCTGTTACTAACAAAGGACCATATGTTGAGAAAATAGTCAGGTTGTTCTATGCTAATCTGGATTCTGTTATAGAAGATACCTCCTCAAAGAAGTTTGGGAAGGTATATCTCTATAATAGAGTGTATTCTTTCACACTTGCTGTTGTAAACCAATGTATGGGATTAAATGCTAAGGAGAATGATAGAGAAATAGACCCTGCATTGGACACTAGAGATGAAGTAATTGAGTACCTCACAGGAGGAATAATGCATAACTGGATCTCTAGATGTCCAGCCTCTAAATTGACATGCATGTTTACCACTTTTCACAAAATTGCTATACACAATTGGCTCCCTTCAATGAATGAGTCAATTGTAACTACAGAACAAAACATCCTGTTATACAAAATTGGAAAAGGATTGAGAGTTGATCTAGGAAAAATGATATTCCATCAAGTTGCCAACTTGGCACAAAAAGAATCAACCTCCATCCTCCATTTTTCCTCTCTAATATACAAAGTTTTAACTACCCAATGTTTTAAGCCTAGGAGAGAAGACACACTAGGGAAGGCACCTGAACTGTATACAATCAACAAGGCAGTTTTGAAAATTAGAGACAGAGTCATTGATCTACCTTGGAAAATGGAAAGAAGTAGTGCAGATGTTGATAGGAATGTCACCAACATTCCTGGCAATACTGGTCCGAGACAGTCTCCACTGAATGGCTTGTGAATCAAATTGCAAGGATCAACCACCAAATCTCTGAGGTTGATGCTATGAAGAATGCCCTGATTCAAGCCAGAGACCAACTCATGTTGTTGCTTTCTTCACAAAAGGGGGAGATAATGTTGCTGCTGAAGCCGAGAGAAGTAGAGAAAGCGTTGATGCAGGGGGAGCTGAGAAAGAAGGTTAGAGGTTGCTGCTGGTGCAGAGAAGGAGTCATGCAAAAGTAGAAAGCAGCTGGAAGCTACTACTGATGCATGATTAGCCTGGGGGAGCTGGTTATCGGCTGATGAATGGTTATCTGATTGTTGTGATTAGCTAAACTACTAAACAATGTTCTTAGTTTTCTTATCTTACTGGTTTGTTTATTTGGCTGAATTGTGAGATGTTGAGACAAATGGGTTAAAATTGACATGTGGATATCTTTTTCTTTTGTATATTGGATGATTTGTGTATATCCATGTTTGTACTAATATTGTGTTTAATCTTATATAGTGGTATACACTGGTATACATGTATTTTGCTTGTATGCCATCACAGGTTAAGGGGGAGAATAATTGTAATCATAGATGTTGGGACAACATCTATGACATTGCCGTAAGTCACTCGCACAGATTAGAATAGGTTTTGTGAAGAAAGGCAAAAAGGGGAAGAATGTTAATGTTGGGTTTGGTGTTGTGACATTTTGCCTAACATATCATTTTTAGTACTAAGTTGAAGTTAAGAAATGTTGGAACAAATGTCACAACATTCGGACCAACATTTTTATGACTAACAATTTTGCCTTACTTCATGGATTGAAATAATTCTCGTGGGATTTGTACTACGATGGAGAAGTGACTTGGCAAGGTAATTAGGAGCTGATGAAAAACGTGGGAAGAAAAAGTCAAGTCGTTGCTATGCTTGGGGAACAAGTCCAAGAAGTTAGAGGATTTAGCTCCATGATCTTCTCCAACAAACCTTACCAGCTGCCCACCTTTCCCTCAACCTACTCAACTAATCGATGAGGTTTTCATGGAAAACTCTCTACTATAAATAGAGAGGCTACAAGAGTGAATCGATATCCAGAAATAGATTGCAAAAATATCAAGAGAGCTCTCGAGAATTCATCACAGAAAACTGTATCGCAAGTGTTGCCTGAGCGTGTCGACAACATTCTGTCCAACATTATAATTGTTGCTTAGATTCTAGATTTGTTATGTATTGAAGCAATTATAATGAGATGTTGTCTATGTCTATTTATGTAGATTTTTTAGGCAGAAGTCATCCGCGACTTCAACATTTTAATTCCTTTTTGTTTTATTTTGTAAAATTGTAAAAGAAGAAATTTATTCAATTGTATATAAATATATACAATAATTTTGGTCATTGACCGTCATAGGTTGTTCTTTATTATTTTCGCTGCAATTTACTCTTCAAAGGTTTTTCTGTTTTATCGAAGTGTTGTCACTTATGTCAGACGACATTGTCACTGACATTCAGAACTTAATTGACATTCGATTTTAATTCCAGTTTTTTTATTGTTCCATAGCATACTCGGACCTATCACATCTCAAGCGACCTTCTCCCATTTTATCCTCAATGCGTGCTGCTTGAACCTTCTGGAAAATGTAGACATTTTAAATCTTATCTAACCTAGCATGATCATACATTCATCTTAGCAACGCTCATCTTATGAATATATTGAAATTAGCGTCCCAACATTCATACCATATAACTACAAACGACATACATATTTACAAAATATTCTTATCATTTGAGATGAAAGATTGACTAGTACTATACAGAAAAAAACCATGACACTATTTTACAACCAAATAAAATAGAAGTATAAATTTTCTTGCTTCTCTTGGTAAGTAGGAAAGGGGAAAATAAAGGAAGAGAAGCTCTCCCTTGCCTGCAAGTACAACACTATAAGTAGCTAGAAACTAGAAAGAGTTTTTAACGCAAAAAAGAAAAGAAAGAAAGAAGAAGATGTAAATCTATTGTAGTGCCTCTCTTCTTCCCGTTGTTTCTTGGAAACGTGCCATCTTCTTCTCTCTCGACATTCTCATGCCTCTAGTAAGTCTGTATCATGGTTAGCCTCTGCGGTGACCATAACCTGGATAATGTACTTCAAACATTCAATGAACCTCATCTCAATAGAAATCAAGTAGTGTGATAATTGTCATGTTTCTCCAAGATAAATACTCAAACTGACGTCGCATGTCCATGAACAAGGATTTCAAGTAATCGGTGAAAATTCAACATGTCTACCTCTCATATAGGAAACCAATCATGATTCAGCAAGTCTAGATAGATGAAAGGTATCAAAGGCCACCTCATGTATATCCTCACACCCATAGTCATGAGAATCTTCTCATACCTGTCAATGAACTTCTGAGCTGACAACGTAGCTGATGTATCATAAAACTTTAGAGCATCCAACTTTAAATCATAAAACTTTTGCAGTAAATTTTCTTAAAAAATCAGTTAATTGCTTATTGACTATCTTTTTTCTTTGTTCAACCACAAATTAAAAAAGTGACGCTCCTTTACCAATTGGACCAAGAAGATATTCAGATGGAAATAATAATGATGATAGATCGAGTGCCAATTACCTAGTAATTTTTTTTATTTTTATGATTAACTATGACTTTTTTGGATATTATTGTTGAATAACTCTTTTGAAACTTTAATATTTTGATGATGTTATTTCTGGAATACTTATGTTTTATATGATGAATATTTTACTTATTTAATCTTTTATATTGTGTTAAAATTACTATGAAATGCTATAGAAGTTTAAATATAAAGCATATAGGATGTAGATGGAATGACAAAATTGACAAAATTAATCATTGCAATTATTGCCTTTCTAACTTATTTATTTACCCTTGTGGGAAGATTTCAACTGGTCAGTTCTTGTTTGAAGGTATAAATAGAATTGCAGAAATAAACAAGGAAATTTTAGGACCACATTGCTTGCATCAATCTTCTTAAATCATGAGGGTCATACCTTTCAAGACATCATGAATTTGCTGTAAGTTCAAAGAATTTTGCAAGGATTGCTAAGATGAGCAAAAATGAGACCAGGATACTAGCAAGAAAAGATGAAAAGGGAAAAGATGTTGAACAATGATATGAACAATGCTTGCATCAATCTTCTTAAATCACGAGGGTCATACCTTTCAAGACATCATGAATTTGCTGTAAGTTCAAAGAATTTTGCAAGGATTGCTAAGATGAGCAAAAATGAGACCAGGATACTAGCAAGAAAAGATGAAAAGGGAAAAGATGTTGAACAATGATATGAACAAGGCAGCAGCTTATCATGAATGCTTCTATGGTTTGTGGGAAAAAGGGAAAAGCGAGAACTTTGTTAGAAGTGATGGACAGACTGAGAGTTGATGCAAGTGTGACCTAGCAGTCAATGAAGTGAGTGAAAATCCTAGGAGATCAGAGTTCAAAACTCCAACAAATACAAAAGACACTAGATGTTCTCTTCGAACCTACTCTAGTACCTGTTTTGGTAGGAGGTATGCACAACACCTACTCTAGTACCTATTTTGGTAGGAGGTAGCAAGTACTCAGTGGAATAGACAACACGCATGCTAGCTGGCATGGACACTACTATTATAAAAATAAAAAGCTGGGAATTGATTCAGTTGATCTCAAATTAGGACTCTTCAAGATGAAGCTTTTGCCTGACATGAAGCAATGAAACGAACATTGAAATGCAACATCAAAAGGCTCTGCTCTCATACTAACTGCTTGGATTTGGTGGAGAATGTGCTTAGATGAGCCAAACTTTGATTTGTTGTAGATCTTATTATAAAGAAGAACCAATCATTCCAGAAAAGTAACTTACTTTTAACCTTGTGCTATCTGAAAGGACATAAGGAATCAGATTTTTTCCAACTATTTCTGCAAATGAATTTTACCATGCCCAAAGGAAAAAGGTAGGAAGGAACAGGGGGTTCAGAATGTCATAAAGAACACGACATATATAGTTCCTACACACAAACAGACGGTATAAGTAGGTGAAAAGCAGCTACCATATCTGTGTAGGAGTATTGAATATGAAGACTAGATGAAGCGTAATCAAGAATTTAATCGCGATGGAGTTATTGTTTGTACTTAAAGATCACAAGATAGCTCAGTAAGAAAAAACCTACTCTAGCAGGCAGGTAATCAGGAGAGTGTTATAAGTTTCTACCACCAACCTTCAGAACCAGATGGCTTTTCATCCATCCACATTATTTAAGGTACATTTCTAATAAGCAGTACAGTAAGCAAAAATATGTTCACATATAGAGATGCTCGTCCCTTTTCCGAAGTACAGATTATTAATAGAACTCTTTTGTTGCAGGTGAGAAAGTCCTGCTTCTTTTTGTAACCAATCTAAATCGAACCTTGTGATAATTTAGATAATGCAGAACCTGTCATTTGTATATAAAATTTTAAGCCAATTATTTTAAAGTGCTAGCACCATATTTTATGACCTTACATAAATCACATACTTGGGCTACACCCTGATCTTCTTCGACTCCAACATGGAACATTTACCATTATCATCCTTCAGTGCAAAACCAATAGATTCACCAGATCAACTATGACCATCCATAGGACGGATATTATGAACCACAAAGCATGAATTAAATCCGAAAAAAAAAAGAACTTGTAATGTCATAAATTTGTTAATTGTATCTATGACGAATATTATTTCAGAGCTAAAGAACCAACTAAGTCAAAGAAATGCACTGAATTGCCACTTCTTTTGGGGTGGGTATAAAGAGGCTTCTAGATCAGTCACATTATCCTCATATTAATTATGACCTTGATATATAGCCAACAGAATCATCACAGTTCTATGTGAAGAACTTTGTCAAAGTAAAAGGCAACAATGACTGGTCCAGCCACATCTCCAAGAGCACATCCTGAAAAATTATGATTGATTAATTCTAGTAAAGATGCTCTTCATTACAGGTACCGAAAAACATATTGTGAGCTTACCAATCCACTGGCCAGTTGTAGGGCGAATCATCATTGCTCCTATTCCTGCCCCTATAGAAGCGAAAACAAGAGATGCACCACATCTGACAGTAACAATGGAAATCTTGCTTCCTAGAAGCTGAATTTTTTTTGATCTATCAAGCGTGTCATCATCTTTTTTAGATTTGAAAAATCGCCAGATATCACTGCCAACTTGCACAAACCATGATGCCAAAACTCCCAGAAAATGACCTGATCAGAAAATGGGAGGTGAAGAATCAAGAATTGTGGCTAGTCTAGGTGAACCATAAAAGAAGAAGAGTTTTGATGTTAAACCTCTGCATGTTGTTTTTGTAACACTGCAAAAATAGATCACACTAGACATTCCCCTTTGAGCCTTGCGTGCAGCTGACTTGGGAACATCTGCACAAATTGATAAACGCTAGGTTTCTTCAATGTCAATTGGCAAGGACTATAGATTTACGCTTACAGACAAAAAGAAAAAAAAACCTTTTAGAAGCTTCCATGCCATGCGTTGTGAAACATAGTGGACAGCCAATCTTTCTAGGACACGTCTTGTAGTTACAACAGCAGTCTGACCAGAAGATACATAATGTTAATTGCACCCAAGATCTTTCAGTATACAATTTCAGAGCTGGTATAATATGCAAGTGCATTATTTGAAACTTAAATTCAAAGCACATTTTTAGAAAGCAACATAAATAAGTTGTTATGTCATTTTTAATTACTAATATGGAAGCGGGGCATACAAAAACACATTGCTCCACTTTCTTCTATATTTTTAGAGAAAGAGAATTAATATATGACCTCTTCGAAGCTGCCACCAGAAAAGGTCAAGAAAGGTCAGATGTAACAAAGCAGTTAAGGGACCATAATATACTCAGCAGTTATGGTCTTTTGGGCATGTAAAGGTTTTTTTTATTGATAAGGTGAGGTAATTCCATTAATGAAAAAGTACCAAGAAGGTACCAAGAAGAAAACCAGACAAAAGCTACATTACCAGAAACTCAAACGTCTCTAGATACTGGGATAAACTATCAATCAATCTACTCCTACACCAAATATATAAGCTTTGTAAACATCTATAACAACAACATACCCAGTGAAATCCCACAAAGTGGGGTCTGGGGAGGGTAGAGTGTACGCCAGACCTTATCACTACCTTGGGAGGTAGAGAGGATGTTTCCGGTTTACAAGCTTTGTAAACATCTATATTCTTAACAAAAAAAATGTGAAGTTACTTATCATCAAAAAGTCTCCTATTTCTTTCTAGCTATATGTTCCACGTGATGCATAAAGGTATGGTCTTCCATATCATCTTAAATCTTCTGTTCACAACCTGGTTCTGCCAACATTCAAGTAATTGTTTGACTGTTTCAGGCATTATCCACTGTAAACAAATATTGAAAAAAAGATCCCAAATTTGTCTTGTTAGCCTACAGTGTAGTAGTAAGTGATTTGTGGACTCCAATTTTTCTTCACAAAAGTAACATCTACTGCACAAGAAACCTTTCCTCTGCAGCCTATTCTGAGTTAGACATGCATCCATGGCTGCAATCCAGCAAAAATAAGCTACTTTTGTTGGGGCTTTAGTTTCCCATAACATTTTCCATGGCTAGGTAAGGTCCCAATGTCCAGCTTGTTTCTGTAGAAATGTATAGCTGCTTTTAACAGAGAAACTCCCTCCCTTCTTCAGATGCTGTCCAGGCTAGAGAGTTCAATTTATATTCTCCTCAAGAGTAATAGGATCCCTTAAATGTAACAAATGACTAATATCATCCATCATGTAAATTGTAAAGGGTCTCTAAGCTCAATAACATTAATTAGTACTGAGAACTATACAAGCAGGAGAAGATGAGAAATATGAACAAAAGACTAGTCTAACATCTTCAGTTCTTCAGTCTTCTTTAGTATATAAAAAAAAGGAGGGAAGTTGGAAATGCATATTCAGCATGACACACACTAGATCAATGTAATTTCTTTCTCCGATTTATTTTTTGAGAAGTAATGAAAAAAATATTTGGAGATTATTTCAAATAAATATTTGCCTCACAACTTAGTCTATTACTTCAACTTCAAACTTGAAATAGAAGATTTGAAGTTTGAAAAATAGGTTTGGGGAGTACTTCAAGTGAAATAATGATTCCACTCACAAAACTTCAAGTCTTCAACCCTTTCTCCAAGTGAAATTCATGTCCAAACGCACCCAAGGATGTGGCCTAGTGGTCAATGAAGTGGGTCGAGAACCATGAGGTCTCAGGTTCAAATCGCAGTAGAGAAGAAAACACTGGTGATTTCTTCCCATCTATTCTAGCCTTGGTGGACAGAGCTACATGGTATCTGTTGCTAGTGGGAGGTGACGGGTATCCCGTGGCATTAGTCGAGGTGCGCAAGCTGATCCGGACACCCCGGTTATCAAAAAAAAAATCATGTCCAGACACAACTTCAACTTTCAAATACTTTCGGTTTCAACTTCAAATACTCTCTTTTTACAAACTTCAACCAAATCATGTTGAAGGGTATCTCCGGCATGTATGTAGGGTGAGATAAAGGTAGCACCTAAAGTTTGTGGCATCTTATACCGGACTTGACACAGTACTGACCCCACAAACAAGCACCTCCAATTTTAGATGAAAAAAATTCACTTGATCTTAGCCAAAAAGCCAAGAAGGGTATATCTTAGATGAAAACAAATTTCCATCTTCCAGAGACGGGGATCAGAAATCCACTATAATTAAAAGAATGTATGATTTTCTTATAACTCATCCTGCCATCTTTGGGTAGCCTATTTTCTTGACCAATCAAGACGAACAACTTAAATTGAACAAGTTAGCCATTATATACTGCAAGTTACATGCTACAACAAGTTGTAGGAGCAGTGCATGGAAATACAAGTATCAAATCAAACAAAAGTGATTACAGGACGAAAGAAGAAGCATCACTGGAGATGTATCTTTTAACATTTTCAACAAAGATATTGAATGAAACATTAGGCAGTGGTTTTAATTTTACTGGATCAAACATGAAGCAGTAAGTCACAAGCGCATTGCATAGAGAGAGGGGGGATTGCAAATGTTACCTCACGACCAATCTGTTTCACTGATTTCTTGAAAGGAGTCACCAAATCGACACGGCGATCTTCCACAGCATCCTGTAGGAAATCTTCATCATCCTCATCCTCCATGTTAGCACGAGGCTCCAGAAGAGGTAAATAAAATAATAGGAAAGATCTCAAGGAGGTCAATGCAAGATTCCTCCACATAAATGCTGAGAATAAAGGTTTTAACTCAAGGTTGTATTGTTTGGTACTGTGCTTCAATGAATCATACTGAAAGTTAATTATTGATTCACTTTGTATGCTAGAAATATAATCTTCAGCAAATCCCGTGCCAGCATCGCAAAATGCAACTCGTCCTGCACCATTACTGTCAAAACGACACATAGTCAAGGTTATGCTGATAGTAGAAACGAATAAGCATCGAATTTATTTCTTATGATAGAATATGGGAATAAACATAACGAAAAAAAATGTAGTACACTTGTCTCTGTTCCAGTATGGTAACAACTACAACAACAACAAACCTAGTAAGGAAAACAAGTAGGGTGTGTTCGGCATGGAGGAATTTCCCATTTTCTCATGTTCGGTTGGTCAAAATTTTAGGAAAACATTTTCTCTAGGAAAACAAGTTACTTAAAAATGAGGAAAATGACTTCCCTAGGGAAAGTAGGGAAAACAAGTCCCACAAGTGTCCTTCCCACCCTCTAATACACCTTATCTTCACCCCCACACCCGTAGTCCCCACCCCGCCTCTCCATCCCCACCTCCAATAATATTTGCCTAGATTATATACAAATGCTTTTAGGATAATAGTTTTTGCTTACGGATCGAACACAAAAAACTAAGAAACCACTTATTTTCCAGGAAAACATTTTCCATGAAAAACATTTTCCTTCATACCGAACACACTAAAAAAGACTGGCAACAAAACATCAATAATGAGAATATGGAGAGATACACCTCCACAAAGTGAGTCCTAATGCTGCTTAGTCCCTGCAAGGATTTAACTTATTGTATAGGGTTGTCGCGCAACACGCGGGATTTTCTATGGGTTACTAGTGCAGTGCAAATCATTATATATGGAATGTGTTTTTTGTTACATTACTAATGGGTGACCACCAGGCCTCAGGTTCTTCTTACCAATCAAAAAAATTTGTGAATCATGTAAAGAAACACACACTATGAACTTCTCAATCTATTAGCTCTGAGAACGACCGTGAATTTTCCACCCAATAAAGGCTGATCTACCTTTCTATGAATACTCCTACTATTGGAAAAGAATACATGCCAATGCATATAAATGCACACACGATGCAAGTTCACATTACAAGTGAAAGTTAAGGGAAAAAGGGAGGCTGAACTATCAACAGGCGCCAGCACTTGCTATTAAAATATGCAATCACAAATGACATCATAACCTATATTACTCTTTAACCAAAATCTATGTCATTGAGAAAAAGAGCAGACAATCAACAAACTCCAGAGTCGACGTTATCCAATCTTGACTCGAGTATTAGAACTTAATATATTATATACAAAAGGATTGCCCCATGACTTTGGTCAAGTGATAAGAGTGCAGCGCATCTTGTAGCAGACGAAAGCCTAGTACTTAGGTGGAGAAGGGTAGAGGAGCGGGCTCAATATCCACCGAGTTCCGAACCGTGCACCACTAGCCCTTGGGGTTTACTTGGTTATCAAGGGGAAAAAGGGCATACACAGAAGGATTTGATCTTGTCACATTCAATCACTACCCAAAATCCCCTAAACAAGGCAAACCAGCACAAGTTTTGCAAAACAAGGTTGCCTCCACTAATTCAACTTTGAATAGAGAAACATAATCAAGGAATACAATCACAAATGACATCACGACTAACATAATTTCTTTAACCATCACATTTTCGTCCAGTGGAAAAAGGAGTGCGCTTACGAACAAATTCCAACATTGCCAATCTGACTTGAAAATATTAGAACTAACACGTCAAACACAAAATAAATTGGTTTTAGTTCATTAGATCACTGCCCAAAAACAATTGTAAGACATAGAACATTACCAAATTCAATATAATGTCACTCCTTCAAAGCCCTATGATCAGTGGTGGATCCATGTTAGAACTTATGGTGCACGTGCATCCTAGTTGCAGTAAATTAGAGTTGTTATGCTTGGTTTAGAAAATTTTGGTTGTGGTGTGCGGTGTGCATCCATTGGTATGCTGTTTTCCTTTTAGTTCTTTTTTTCTTCTTTTGCTTTAAATTTTTCGTTTCTTTGTTTTCTGTTTCATTCCACTTTATCAGACCGTTTGTTTTTTCAAGTTCAACAGACTAATTCATTATACACTTCTCTTTCTCTCGATTTCCTTTCTCTTCTTTTGCCCTTCCTTTTTCTACTTTTTCTTGCACTAAAACTTGCATATATTTCAATTTTTACAGCATTAATTTGTCATTAGAATTCTACTTATTTACTTTTGTTTCTATTTTGGAATAGGTCAGAGACAATATTATTCAATAATTGTACAACTCATCACTAATACTAATGTTAATCAAAAACAAAGTTTATCTCTTTGGATAATGTACAAATAATAAGTCATAAAATACTAAAACAATTGAGAACAATTGACATTATTATCGGTATCAGCTTTATATTAAGTCATCCATGATCTTAAAATCCTGGCTATGCATCTGCCTATTATGTACATACAGAGACAACATGTACTATATAACAACAATAACAACAACATACCCAATGAAATCCCACAACGTGGGGTCCGAGGAGGATAGACTGTACGGAGACCTTATCTCTACCTTGGTAAGTAGAGAGGCTATTTCCGAAAGACCTTGGCTCAAGAAAAGCATAAGCACAAGCAAAAGCAAAAGCAAGAGAAACGGTCAGACCCGGACAAGAAATTTAAAGCAATATGAAAATGAGAGTAACAAAAGCGAACATGCCATGCTAAAGAATTCTTGAAAAAAGAGGCAGTAACTAACGCAGGTAAATAAGATAAACAAAGTATACGAAAGAACATACAACAACAGAAATCAAAGGACAGGCAACTATAAAACAATATTGCGACTATTAGTATGATAGGCTAAGCAGGGCTACAATAATAACACTACAACTACCAATATGTAAGCGTAAGTAGGACTACACTCAACTAACTATTACCCTTCTACCCTAATCTGTATCCTCCACAACCCCCTACCTAAGGTCCTGTCCTCAGTAAGTTGCACCTGCGCCATATCCCGTCTAATCACTTCTCCCCAATACTTATTCGGCCTACCTTTACCCCTCCTGAACTCGTCCATAGCCAATCTCTCACACCTCTGCACTGGGGCATTTGTGCTTCTTCTCTACACATGCCCGAACCATCTCAACCTCGCTTCTCACATCTTATCCT
Organism: Anisodus tanguticus; assembly: GCA_034509755.1. Taxonomy (NCBI): domain Eukaryota; kingdom Viridiplantae; phylum Streptophyta; class Magnoliopsida; order Solanales; family Solanaceae; genus Anisodus; species Anisodus tanguticus. The sequence continues at coordinate 24,534,938 of CM067545.1, forward strand.
CCACCGAGGCCACTCCCACTCTATCCCGGATATCATCATTGTATACCCACATATCCATCTTAGCATACTCATCTCCGCAACTTTCATCTTTTGGATGTGCGAAGTCTTGACTGGCCAACACTCCGCCCCATACAACATAGTCGGTCTAACCACCACCCTATAGAACTTGCCTTTAGGTTTTGGTGACAACTTTTTGTCGCACAAGACTCCAGATGTGGGACAAAAATTCCTCATTGATTAGAAAGAGCTCTTTTTTCTCCTTATATTGAATTGTCCATTATTGGACTCATAAAGAGCTAGTAAAAGGGAATGGTCTCGCGCATATGAGAAATGGGCTCGAAAGCAAAATTGGTTGGTTCACACCCACCGCGAGAGATATACGTGAGGTCTAATCCAAATCTAATTATGGGAAAAAAAATAATTTTGACATTTTTTAGCCTACTAGAAAAGTGTCCAAATACAAGATTACAAGAATATGTCTGAATAGCAGCTCTTGAATAAGCCTTTCCTTGATATAAACGAGATCGAAATAATGTGAGACAGATAAAAAATGACACAAGAACATAAATCATTGTAAATAAAGTAAGAGATGGACTTCTCATTGAATAATCCTTTAACTGACCTGATGAATAGCGATGCTAACCGAAGGGCAATAGCTGAGATAATTTGAGCATAGAAGTAGTTTGAGTTGTAAAAACAAAATGTGCTACAATCAGGGGAAAGGGGAGTATTTGTACATAACCCTAGAATAACAGCGCCCTAATATCACGCCCGCCTGGGGATTTGTAACTGTTGTGGAGTTTAATAGGGAATCCTAAATATTTCGTAGCCCGTTGACTTGAGAGAGCTTATCCTATCTGGATACTGATGACTAACCGAATAGTTTACTCTAAGATGAAGCCATCTAGCTCTGGTGTGGTGAAATTTGGAATGAGCTTCTCTGCTGCTTCTTCGATCTAGGTGGACCTGGTGATTTGGTACTAACTAGATGATGCTTGCCACGTGTCGACATCCATATTGGCAACGTGTAACGCCCGTATTTTACCAATACACTAACTCTTTAGAACTTGATGCATACAAATTTCCATTATTTAACATGGACAAAACGCATTTGACAACCTCTCCTCAAGCTTTATATGAGTGAACATTTGCATTTGGTTTTGAAGATGATATTTGTTCCAAAATACTTCTGAGTTCATCAGCAAACAAAGAACCGGGATGTTCAAAGCTAGAAAAGTGTAATTTAGACCGACTACACTATATATAATTTTTTTAGCCCGGTGCACTAAGCTCCCGGACCACAAGGGTACAACGTTAAAATTATTTTTATGTATATATAGTATATGTGCTTAGTTCTTTATATTTTTTAACCTGGAAAAAATCCTACGTCCAGCACTGGGGTTAACATGAACTATATAACGTGGACACACAATAAACAACATATTCTAAAGATTCAAAGAGTATATGCATACCCAAACAAAGCCCTAGAAGCAAAAGGGTAAGTAGCAGCAGCAGTTGAGGCAGCAAGTTTTGCTGAAAATATCCCATGAGAATGAAGGGTTTTACCAGTAAAGCATGGGTTTTTCCCAAGTAGATCCAATACTATTGCTATTCCCGCCATTGAAGGGAAACTTTTATACTACAATATAAATCAAGAAACTGTATTATTCAGAGTAGTATTCAAGAATCAACAACATAACACTCTCTAACACCAAATGTTAAAGTAATTTATTGTCTTTCTTACAGAAAAATAGATTGAAGGAGTGAATTATATTTGCGGGTACAGAAGAAATCTTGGCAATGGAATTTGATTGGTGGGAGGTAGGAAGAAGAAGTGTTTGTCTGAAGTTGGGAGTTCCTTTCTTGCGAGGAGACTAACCAATGTATTACGGGGGTAATGTATGTGACTATTCTATTTTCCCCTATTTTGGACTCTCCCTATTAACAAACCTAAACCCAGAAAATTTTGATACCTAAATATAAGGAATTTTAATCACACAGCATTTTTATATAATAAATAAATAAAATCACTTCTTAACTTATACTTAAAATTACTTTAGCAATTTTACTTTAAAAACGTTTATATATCCCTATTTTAATATGAAGTGAAATTAATACACCCCTGAAAAGTGTGGAAGGAGAAAATAACACTTTTCTTATCCCAACTATTACATGTGTCATCTTTTAATTGGATGTGTATTTTTTTAATATTTTATTTTCCTCTTAGGTTTTTGCTTTCTCCAGAATTAATGGGTTGATCTTCTCAATATTCATCTGAAGGTTGTTGGAAGCAGTACGAAGATTTATATGTGAGTGGACAGATTATGTCTGCTCTTATGAGAGATACTCGAACAGGGGAAAATGGAGCTAATAATGAGGACAGTGAATTCTTTGTGCATCCCTCACGTCTTGCTGTGTATAGTGAAATTGAAATTCCAGAAGATGAGCACAAGTCGTTTGATGAAATGCCCAACAAAGAGGTAATTATCTAATTTGTTTCTATCTCTGAAAAATCTGATAGAAACTGGCCAACTGGAGAAGATGACAAGGCCAGACGTCGAACCAAAATCAATGGATGTTGGTATACCGAAAGTATCACGGGAGGAAGAGAGTCAATATTTTGTGTGTCCCTCACCTCTTGCTATTTATGCCAAAATAGATATCCGGAAAGATAAGCGCAAGGTATTTGATGAAATGACAAATGATGAAGTACTGGAGTCTTTTAATGGATTAGCTCATGTCTCTGAAGATCTAGGGGAAAGTACGAAGCACGGGAGTGATATCACATTTTTTGCTGCGGAGGAGGTCAAGAAACAAGTTGATGAACCATGGAGAGAACATGTTGAAGCAACACGTAGTGAGATTGTTTTAGATATAGTCATGTTCGATAACTTTCAGAAATTCTCTCCTCCAACTACATATGTTGTAAGCTCTTCTCTACCCTTATGCATATGTAGCGTTCCTAATATCAAATATAAGTGTTGTGGATTTGAAAGTTCACATAGTCAAGTATCTTCTTTCATTAACAAGACTTTGGTGCACAATTGTGGTGATCACACAAAGCACCTAAGTGATAATGCTTTTAGGACATTAACGCCGATTGACTTGAATTTTGAAGTTATCAAAATGAACAAGGATTTGTCACTTTTGTTTGGTACGACATTCGTACTTAGTGGAATATTGAGAAGTAAAGGTGACAATAGCCTGATAGGTTGTGATATTGCCGTGAACAATGGAGTCGATGACAGTGATTTTGTTGAGAGTGCAAATAGTACTAAGAACCTTATTCTTAGAGGTGTTGAAGAGTGTGTTGGGAAGATTAACGTTGTGGTAATGGTAGAGATCAACTTAGAGGAGTTTACATCTCTTGCCTTCTCTAGTGTCACCGTCAATCTTGCTGCTGAAACTAAATGTTGAGCCAAGAAAGAAACAGAACCATCAAGTTCAGAGTTCATTTCCTCCACAGTTTTTGACTTCTAATGTAGATCTATGTTCATCTCTTTCCAATTGTGAGGCAGTTGGTGATGCTAAAATTAAAGAGTGGATCTTATTTGTCTGGTTGTTAAAATTATCCTGCCAATACTTTAAGATATTTGGTCCCTTATTTGACACTGAGATGTTGTGGAAGTGTAGTGGTTGTCAACATGGTTATGCTGAACAACACTTGAAGGAATTACTTTCAGGAGAAAAGTTGCTTACTTTCATCACTAAAATTCTTCTTCTAGTATTAGGTAGGAATCTTATAATTGGGTAATTCTCTAAGATCCCATTCGATCCAGGTGTGGTTATATTTTCATTTTCCCATATTGCCCTTGTAGACAAGGGTGGCTTAATGGGGAAGTGATTTGCAAACTTTTCTTCTGTTCATATGCAAGACCAAAAAGTTTATGCACGTTTTGGAATTTCAAAGGCAAAGAATCTCTTTGTGCACGTCTTTATTGCTAATGGCTTACATGTTGCAGAAGGTGGTCAGCTTGAGGAATGTTCTGCAGTTTTAAAAATGCTCAGTAGAACGAGAATAAAGGGAATTATGACAAATGTTGTCTTTGTGTCCTTTGAAGAGCTGAAGAAAGAACTCATGTTTGTACTCACTGTTCTTCAAGCTTATCTTGGTTACCAGAAGCACTGCAATAAATTCGAAGCTGTTATTAATGATCTGCTCAATGAACACAATGTTTTATGTGTTTATAATGAAATGTTTTCCTTGGGATATCATAAGGTGAATAAAGCAAATCCGGAAGTTCTAAACCTTCAAGAAATTGCTTGTGCCTTGGGAGAATGGAAAACTTATGTTGAACCTTATCAAAGGCTACACGAACTAGTCCGAGAAGTCATGGTTGGGAAGTACACAGGTTTTTTTATTTTGGCCTCTACATATTGGTTGCTCATATGGGTATGTGTGGATTGTTGTGAGGGAGCTTCTACCAACACCCTTTTCTGAAACTATCTGCCAGGTACTTTTTAGTCAAGGTGGGGAAATACCTCTCCAATATGTTGTTGCTAATGGGAGATTTAACATTATAGAAGAATTTCTTACTACATGTTTAGATTCTTTGAAAATTGTCTCTTATTTTGGAAGAACTGTTACTCACTTAGCTGCCAGAAGGTTCAAAGTGGAAATACTAAAATGTTTGCTTATGTGGTTGGAGCATATTGCATGACAAAGATGATTAACTGGAATGATATTATGACATTTATTGAAGAAAACATTACTAAGCCTGATATGATGGAATTTAAATCTCCTCCGATGGGCGTTTTTGAAAAGTGGTGTGTGTGGAAATTGTTCAAATATCAGAGCAGACAATTTATTTATGTACAATGACGGGTGCTTTTAAGGGAAAAGTTCTCCTTAAGCAAGACTTTGTTGATGTTGGATTACATCTAGCAGAAGCTTATAGAGTATGGGAGCTATATATACAGGGCTCAAACAGGCTATTCCTCTCTCATGTCAACAGTTGTTAGTCCTACTCAATTACCAAGATCGTTCGATGTTTCTTAAGGCACGGAGGAAAATACAAATGCTCTGAGACTCTCCTTCCCTTGAGGACAAAGAAGATTTTTAAAATGTGAAGATAATGAGAGAGGTCGGCTAATTAGTTAACAAGTTTTACTTTTTGCAATTAAGACTACTTTATTACTTAACTATCATTGTAAGTTTTCCTTACTACAATTTAGTCCATAGCTCCTAATTCACTATATGTACTGAGTTTTCCCTTTCAAAACTATCTTTTAGTATATCTTTAGTTAGCTTCGTCTTCCTTGAAATTCAATATTTGTATCATTTTTTTTTGAAGAAATATCTACGACAGTGAATTGATGATGATGATGAAGACTTATTCTTCGATGTGTGTTTTACCAAAACCTTTTCCAATCGAAGCCTCAGTCTCCAATTTCGATCCTCAAATAAGTCCCAAAATTTTGTGTCTTCTTCTTGGGCTTCTGAAAAAACTAATGGAAAATATTTGGAATTCCAATCTAAAACGGGTATTTACTAAGAATCAAATTTAAAATCATGGTGTTGAAAGCTGCTTCTCAAGGACCGTATTAATGGAGATATTTTGGTGGATGAATATTCCCTTATCAGTGATGAATGTAGTAGATTCCCTTAATGATGTTCTTTTGAGAATGCTAGATCTAATAAGTGAATTTCTGTCGTGAAAGTGCAGCTCTAAGCTGCCATGAATATGGGGAAAGAAAGAAGAAGGGGAAATCTTTTAAAATGAATAGAAATAAATATGTTTAAAAAATAGTGTTATACACGTGTCAGGCGTATGTAAACACTCTTGAATATTAATTTGGGATTATTTTGAAAAAAGGTTATTAATTTCACTCCAAATTAGAATAAGGGTATATAAACACACGTCCAGTTAAATTAGTAAATTGAGTTTTGGAGAAAAGTTTTTTATGTATTTTCTCTATTCATTATAATAATCATATTTTATATGAAACTAATCTTTCTTGTTATGTTTTAATAAAAAGGTCAAATATACCTCCCATCTACTTTATTTTATTAGCTAACTTTATCCTCCGTTAATAGTTATAGATAATTATTCATGCCATCTTCAAACTTTACACTTGTATCTCTATTTGGATGGAAAACCCTAAATCTTCATAAATTACCCGATTTGAAAATAAATACACAATCCCTTACCTGACCCGCCTCAACCCAACTATTAAACACAGTCCCAACCCAAAAATAATAGTAGTCCCTATTTCTGACCATCCATCACTGCATGTTGCTTTCCACCACCACCGACGATCAGACCCGATGTAACAACAGTAGTGAATCCCTAAGTGGTCAGGTTGAGCCAGAAGCTCAAGAAGGTTGTAACGACCTTTTCGATCGTTTTTAGCTAGAGACTCTTATTTGATTATATTGCCCTTCCCTTAGACTCTATGTGGGGTTTGTGATCCGTGGGATGGGTGGCACGGATCCCGAGGTTCATTTATGTGATTTCGAATGAAAACCCCAAAATAGAAATCTTAGAGTTGATTAGTTTGACTCAAAGTTGACTTTGAAGTATATGGATTCATTTACGGGTTCCGTCGCTTTCGGTAGTTTCGGTGGGTCATTTATGACTTAGTCAAGTCATTGATTTGCTTCCCGAGGCAATCAGATGTACTTTGTGGCATTATTTGTGAAATTGTGATATTTGGATATTTTGGACGATTCTTTAGAAAAGTATGTCTTAATTCGGGTATATGAGAAATCCGAGGGCGCGATCGAGTTTGTAGCACTATTTACTTTAGGATAGCATGTTTGGTTTATATTCGGGGGATCTCGGGAGCGTTTCGGTGTTTGATGGAAGTTTGGTGTAGATCTTATGCTGCTGGTGTCTGGTGTTCGCACCAGTGACTGATTGTCTGCCTTTGCGTGTCTGCCTATGCGAAAGTTGGCTCAGAGATGCGAACCTTGGGCATGTGTGAGCTTTCTGCCCTTGCGGTAGATTTCTCGCAGAGGCGAAGGCGTCCCTGCGGTAGATTTCTCATAGAGGCGAATGCGCCCCTGCAGAGTTTTTTCCCGCTTCTACGTTGAAGCGGGACATTAATTGATTCCGCCCCAGCATGCCATTTTCCACCGAAGCGTGAACGCGCTGCGGAGTCTGCGGAATCGTTGTTCAATTAGTCTTTTAAAAGCTCTAAAAATGATTCATTTTTTGCCAAAAACCTTCATCTCAGGATTTGAGCTGTTTGAGAGAGTGCTTTCTTGAAGTTTGAGCTTGGGTTCTTTTTAGAGCTAAAATTTTCACCCTTATTGTTTACATTTCATATTTTAGGGTTCCTAATCCTTGTTTGGACTTTACTTGGGAAAATATGAGTTCTTAAGTTCATGATAGATTAAGAGGGGATAAAATTGTGATTTGAGGGTATAATATGAATTAGATGATCTTGATATTGTGAATTAGTATTGCTTAATGTTAGATGATCATATTGTAATGTTTAGTTTGATCATGAAAACCTTTTCAATTTGGGGGAAATTCTAGGATTTGGAATTGGGGCAGCGTGCAACGGAGAATTCAATTGGGGTTAGATTTCCAATTAACTTAAGGATATGACTATTTAGTATGTAATTATGCTTTGTGAATAATAAAGTTCAAATTTTGACATCGTGGGCCCGAGTTTGATTTTAGGTGTCCTTTTGTATGTTTAAGGACTAAGTCCATGTATGTGTATTAGCTTAATTATTAACGTAGAGTCTATATATGTTAGACTACGATTACTACGAGGCGCTCTAAAAGGTCAAGACGTGCGTAGAGGGTTGACCATTCGTGGCTCCTGCTCGGCTTTGAGGTAGGATGCGATTTCTCTTTTGTACACTTCGATAGAAGTATGTAGTAGTTATAAATATTTAGGGGTATTGGCATGTTCGGGGGTTCCACCTTAGCGGTTGTGATGAACGCTTGGGTGGATCCCCCATGGGTGTGAAGTTCATAGAATTTGAACGCCAGTATACTGGAGATGAAAGGTACCTGACATATGCATTGCATTCATATCATACATATATTATTTCTTTCGTTACCTGTTGATTGGTAAAATGGTTGGAATGGTTAATGAGATTTGGATTTCTTTATAAATGAGCATTGTTAATTGATCACCTGATACTTGGATTATTGGTTATTGAACTCTTATGTAAATGTGGTGACTTAGATGATTCATGAACCCTTATATGAACAAAGTTACTTATTGATTCCGTGAACCATTATGTGGACAAAGTGACTTATATGATTTATGAAACTGTTTAGTATAGGATTATTTGAAAGTTAAGTTGATATTTATTTCCTTTACATATCTTCTGTCGTTGTCGACCTATGATACCTACGGGGGTACGTTGTGTACTCATGCTACACTTGTTGATTCTTTTTGGATGCAGATGCAGTGCCTTCCACCAGTTCAGGACTACGTGGCTGAGTCTGAGCCGTCAGATTTTCAGCATTCAGGGTGAGGATGCTTCCTTCCAGCATGCCCTATATGCTACTATTATCTTTTATTGTTCGGGAGACATTTCTAGACATTTGGCTTATGTTATCCTTTTATCAGACTTTGTATTCAGTTTAGAGCTCTTATATTATTGACCAGATTTTGGGGTTGTATTGCTATATTCAGATCCATTTCCACATTTATATTATGATCAGACAATTTTATTAAGTATTTTATTATTTCCGCATTTCTTACTTTCTTGTGTTGTTAATTTGGAGACTGATTCGCCTACCGATGGTGAAAGTGTAGATGCCACTACGATTCCTAAAAAGCATCGTGACAAAGTTCAACCCATATTCATCTTTTCTTAATGTGCTCACACTTATGGTTCTTAGTCACCATCTTGTTCACCTTACTCAGCTACTCGATGCCACCAGCTAAAGCTCTGATCATCTAGTCTATATTGTTTTTTTTTCTTATTATTTTGAATGATGTGATTGCCACTGCGTAGATGCACTAGCCCTTTTGTTAGTTTCGTCCAACTTCTATCTAAATATTTTTGTTTTCCTATATTTTGTTGGAATGGAAACTGAATCTAAACGACTTTGCTTCATTACTCTTTCCTTTTCAAGGGCGCACCTCTATATTTGAATTTTAACTTTAAACTTTCCATCAGCTAATAAGGGTGCAAAATTATTTAATATGAGTCCTATTTATGTTAACAATTGGAGGAAAAAACTTAGCATTGGGGGAAGAATTTGTGAAGTGTGGACTGCGATTATATTATTTTTAGTCAAATAAAAAGAATTAACCTAAATAATAAAGTTTCAGCTAATTTTCTTTTCAAATTTAACTCGAAAGAGATGATATAAATATTAATGAACTTGAAAAGATAATTTTTCTTTTGTTTTTAAAAAAAATGTCACCTGACAAACGCATCTATATAACTTCTTTGGCATGAGATATTCAAGAGTGTTGAACACTATCAATACTCAAGTACAATCAAATCTCTTTATAACAATATTGTTTGTTTCAATATTTTTTAGTTGCTATAATAATATGCTTTTACAGAAAATATATAATATAACATAGAAAAAAAGGTCAAATACACCCTTCTACTTATTTTTATTAGCTAGTTTTAACTTCCGTTTGTGATTGCAGATAAATATACCCCTGTTGTATTCGAACTTAACATTTTACTCCAATTTGAATGGAAAACCCCAAATCCTCTTAAATCGACCCGATTTTCAAAAAATTACCCATCCCTTTCCTGATTTGCCACGACCCAACTATTAAACACAGTCCCCACCCAAAAAAGCCGGCGATCCCCATTTCAGACCATTACACGTCACTTTCCACCACCACCGACGACCAGGTACAATTTCCTCCCACCTCTTTCTTTCTCTCACTCACTTCGATATATATATATATATTTGGCTTAAAAAAGTGGACCTCTAAACCAAGCATTATTACAAATTGGGCTCGAAGAATATTAGTACATGATTGAAATAAATAATCATATCATTATAAAGAAGAAGAAAAAAAAAGTGTTATGAAATATTAGAATATTATGGTGGATGTTCAATTCCTAAAGAATTAGCTCCCACTATTTTTTTCCATGATGTAAATATTAATTCCCTATTGGCATGAAACCTTCTGAAATAAATTGAAATTTAAATATATCAAAAGCTAGAATTGTTATGTAGCCGTACAATCTACTTTTTATGAATAAAATCAAAATGCATACTAGCTATCTAACTCCATTTCTATTCTTCTAGTCATGACACTATCAATTGAACTTTGGTATATCTTCCTTTTATTTTGATTGCTCCAACATAAGACGTTGGAAGTAACATTCTTTGACCAATATCTTCTCTATATCCTTCAATCATATCAATTGTCTTCTCAAAGTTGATTTCTCTTTTATAAAATATGCAAGCCTCACATTTTTTATTCCAATGTATATATTTATTTATAAACCGATAAATGTTAAGAGTTCAAATCTCATAACGGCTATGATTGAATTTTTCAATGAGTCCTTTTTTATCCATCGAATAAAAATAATATATTAGTCAAGTAATATAAAATTGGGGGAAGTGGTCAAAATAGGTGTTGCACTACTTGAAATTACTCAATTTTACATTTTTAAAATAAAATCGTTGAGCTTGATATATTTTCTTCTGGTCATCATGGTCATTTTTTCGTATTAGCGTTATCACAACAAGGTGCTCTCTGCAATCAACTAAATGAGATTTGGAAGTCAAAAGTATTTTTTAAAAAAAAGCTTATTATAGAAAGTTGAGATATTTGGTCTTTGTGGAGAAAAATAAATGCTTATTAATAATAGCGGAAGATGTTTTTCAGAAACTAAAGAAAATTATTTTTCCCGAAAAACACTTTTGAAACATTGCCCAAGATTACTTCAATTAGAAATATGCATGGAAGGATGCCATACTTTCATCAGCAACAATTTCCATTGCACAACTCTTCTCCCCATCCAGCAGCTATAGCTTCCATGATGGCTCACCGGAGACAGGTGGCTGCTGCACTTTCATTCGCCCCAGTGGGGCCCATTCCGGCCAGCTACCAGCCATCACCACCTGTCTCTCGAGCAGCCTCATTATCCATTAATGCCTTCTCATGATCTCTCCCTAGAAACAGATACAATGGTAGAACCACATCAGTTTAAGGATGATTAGTTGAACACTCTTGTGCTAAAAATTACTACTCTCTTTGTGTCAATTTAAGTGATATAGTTTGACTGGACAAAGAGTTTAAGAAGAAATGAAGACTTTTAAAACTTGTGGTCTAAAATGAGCCATAAATATTTGTGTGGTTGTAAATCATTTTATTAAGGGTAAAACGAGAAGTTTAAAGTTAAATTATTTCTAATTATAAAATGTATCATTCTTTTTTAGTAAGACTAAATAGGAAAGTGTAGGGATCTTCAAACTTGACCTCAACTGACAAATATGCTCTTCAATTTTGGGTGTGCACAAGTAAGCATCTCAACTTGTCTCCACTTTGTCAGTCCAACTTATAAAATGAGCATTTAGACACCTTCAAAATTTACGTGTCACGTCAGCATTTGTGTTTAATTACGTGTTAAACTTTATACAAGTTGAGGTGCCTACTTTTGCACACCCAAAATTGAAGGGCGTACTTGCCAGTTGAGGCCAAGTTTGAAGGTCAGTTTATGTAATATATATATATATATACTAAATCTTAAAATCTTTTAGCGAAATTTTTGCTTTCGTCATTACACGGGTAGTATTACTTCAGCTAGTGATGAGGAACACCAACTACCAGCTTATCACTATCATTATGGCTTCAGTAGAAACGGATTATAAGAAAAATGACTTCGGCCATGTGGATCCTGAACTCAAAGTTTAACAAGTACATGGCCATTGCTTATGAATGAAGCATTTTTTATTGGTTTTGTGGCCTTTAATTCTCGTCATTACCTAAACATTGCTTTAATTAATGCAAACTATGTCTATTAAAGCTAGTTATTATGATTTATGCTTTGTAAGTAGTTGTATAAGTTCAAGTTCCATGCAATAAGAGTTTAATAATAATAATAATTTTTTATAAGTAGTTGCATTCTTCAAATTAAAGAGTGTAAGTTTAATATTGCACTGCCAGAATAAGTTTTGTGCACTAATGGTGCAGATTTTGTGCACCCATAGAGCCTGTTTGGATTGGCTTATTTTACGTGCTTTTAAACTAAAATAGCTTTTAAGCATTTTTGTAGTATTTGGGTAAAAAAAAAAGTATTTTTAAACACTTGTTTTTATGTCAAAATAACAAAAATAAGTCAAAAATCATAAGTTAAAATTCTTAATTTATGGCTTTTGACTTATAGCTTTTGGCTTATAAGTCAAAAGTGATAAATCCATCCAAACTAGCTCTAAATCTCTATAAATAATGTTAAGACTTGCAATGAACTTTAAATTCTACGTATTGACATTTAAGCATGTTCCACAGATGGACCTGTTGTTACACATCATGTTTTCATTTACATTTTCTTACTGTTTAGTTAAACATCAACAATTCATAATTAAAAAAATTTAACACAAGGTCAAAGGTCAATTTTTTTTCTCTTACTGGGATTTCTAGTGATTCACATAATTTGATAATTTTTAAAATCAATCTTTTAGGTTATCCCATATATACTGTTGATATTACCACTTTCCTCATCTTAGTCTCTTCACTTCGATCTTCTTTAATTGCATTTTTTTCTACATGATCTGTCTTTACTTTTTCATAGCCATGACTGACAAATTTTTTCAAATGATAATATGAATGCTCCTCAATGCACCATCTGTTTAGAAGTTGTTCTTGATAATGTTAGAAGGTGTAGGGTTTTGTTAGGTTCAAAATACATAAGGCACAACGGAAGTTTAAAGTTTTTATTTCTTGCTTACCCCAACAAGTTTTCTGGTATGGTTATACAACAATTAAAACCTGTAACATAAATACGAACACTTACAAGCTGTATTTATCTGGATTCTTTATCTACTATAAGGTGGACACGCGGTTGCCCTTCCGATTGTAAGATCCAAGCTTCAATGTATTTATCTTTCAGAAAGCTAGGAATTCGGCAGAGGTTCGAGAGAGTTTAATTCTAAGTCTCTAAGGCTTAGAATGATAATCTGAAATTGATGATTGAATAATGAAGAGAATGCCACTATTTATAGGTGAAATTTAGATCAAAATCGGATTAGGGTTTGACCTTGGGCCTGACCCAAAAATCGAGGCAGAGGCGCAGCGGCCCTAGGGTATGGGCGCCGCGGCGCTCGACGTGCTTCTGCACTGTCTCGATTTATTTTCCCAGCATTCTTAATTAAATTCTAAATCCAATGTTGACTTAATTAAAATAATCATTATTCATTTAAATATCTCGATTCCAAATCGAACATTTAATTACTCCCTCAATACATCCTTAGATCGAAAGGACAATCGACATAGTGTGACCCTACAGACCTTCTCATATCGACATTAATCAAATTAAGGTCTACACGGAACTCCTAGACGACGCCGGAAGACGAACTCAATATGTGAAGTACGTTTAAGCGAATCCAGTAAACTTAACCTTTATGTGGTAAGATAAAATCCTTTCATTCACGAAACACCCGATCAAGCTTAGGATTTGTCAAGTGTCTATCTGACAACTAGACCATATTCTAAGTATGTCTATTGTGTTGGCCAACGTCTTAGTCAACCTAATATCACTGAGAATCCGAGTGTTCTCTCGAATATACATTCGAGGAATGAATCCTAATCTTGGATCAACTACCACCTTTAATCCACATGATAATGTACCCAATACAAGCCGTATCTCAACCTATAAGGCATTTGAGCTTAGGACGGGATCAAAGTACATTACTTTGTAGACAAGGCGCGTATTGACCTCAAGTCTAAGGACTTCTATCTATCACATCCTGATCATACTTACTTTAGACAAGTATAACAAATAATATATCAGCAGGGTATACCAATAATTCCAAAGTATCCATGTGTTCATCACGAGTAGCCATTACTCGTAGCAGGTGAGACATACTACATCCTCTAAGGATGTGATGCATACCACATGTCGACTTATCACATATCATCGATATCCCATTCTCGATGATCATTAGTCGAGGCTATTTTAAGAGTTACGCTCTATCATCAATATCTCACTCTATTAATGACATTGTAAGCTCAAGGGAGGCACATTAATGAATAATTACAAATAATCAAATAATAATTCAATAATCGCAAATGCCATAAATATTAATCTTATTAATAATACGAATGTGTTCAAGTATATTTGTCCCTAATAATGATTGTCTCTAGGACATACATACTTTCAATCTCCCACTTGGCCTAGAGCCAATCTCCGATGTATCTAATATCCATGTTTTCAAAATGACCATTATGCTTAACTAAGCTCAATGGTTTAGTAAACGGGTTAGCTAGATTATCATCTGTGGGAACATAGTCTAATCTTATTTATTCAGTTTCCACCATCTCCCTGAGTATGTGGTATTTTCTCGATACATGCTTGTTTCTGTTGGCTGATCTTGGTTCCTTAGCTTGCACAATCGCACCAGTGTTGTCATAATAAACCGTTATTGGACAAGTGGCACTTGAAACAACCCCTAGTTCCTTCAGGAACTCAGATATCGTGACAGCTTCTTTACCATCGTTCGATCCAGCAATGTACTCAGCTTATGTTGTCGTATCAGCAGTTGTAGCTTGCTTGGAACTTTTCCAACTCACTATTCCGCCATTGAAAATGAAGGCATATCCAGACTGAGATTTAAAGTCATCAAGATCTGGTTGGAAGCTAGCATCAGTGTACCAAGTACATACCAGCTTCTCTTGTCCACTATAGACTAAGAAATATTCTTTAGTTCGTCTACGATACTTAAGAATACTCTTGACTGCTTTCCAGTGTTCTTCCCCAAGATTATGCTGGAATTTGCAAGTCATACTAAGTGCATGGGCCGCATCTGGCCTCGTACAGGTCATGTCATACATGATAGATCCTATAGCTGAAGCATATGAGATTCATTTCATGCGTTCAAGTTCTGCAACAGTAGAAAAACTATCCTTCTTTGATAACTTGATGCCTTGACCCATAAGAAGACTTCCCTTCTTGGAGTTTTCCATAGAGAATCGTCTTAGCACTTTGTCTATGTATGTGGACTGTGATAGCCCCAACAATATATTAGGTCTATCTATATATATCCTAATTCCAAGAATGTTGCAGGCTTCACCCAAGTCCTTCATCATGAAGGTGTTGGATAACCATTCCTTGACTGATTTCATGAGAGTCTTATTATCTCCCATTATTAATATGTCATCTACATATATAACAATGAAGACATTACTCCCTTCCTTGCGCTTACTATAAATGCAGGGATCTTCTTTGCTTCTAACAAAGTCAAACGATTTGACTGCTTTGTCAAAGCAAATATTCCAACTCCTTGAGGCTTGCTTAAGTCCATAAATGGACTTCTGTAGCTTGCACACTGCTTTAGGTTTAGTCTTGGATGTAAAACCCTTAGGTTGTATTATATACACCTCCTCAATTAGGTTACCATTGAGGAAAGCAGTTTTAACATCCATTTGCCAAATGTCATAGTCATAATATGCAGCTATTGCAAGCAAAATCCGAATGGACTTAATCTTAGCAACATGTGAAAAGGTTTCATCATAATCGACCCCAGGCCGTTGATTATAACCTTTAGCCACCAATCTTGCCTTATAAGTCTATGCCTTGCCATATGCATCAATCTTCTTCTTGAAGACTCATTTGCATCCTATGGGTCTAACCCTGTTGGCAAATCAACCAAGTTCCAAACTTGATTTATGTATATCGAGTCCATCTCAGATTTTATGGCTTCTTGCCATCTCTGCGAATTAATGTCCAACATAGCTTCGCTGTAGGTTGTAGGTTCATCGACATCAGGAATATCTATCTCATTGTGTGTTTCAACAGGGAGATTAAGTCTTTCAGGCGGACGATGAGTCCTAGTGGTCCCACAGAGTTGATTATTCTGCGTTTCAGTATTTGTTGCATTCTGATTGTGAGAAGGTCTTTGTGTGTTGGACAATCCATCACCTTGAGAGCTTTCAGGAATGCCATTTTCATGTATTTCCTGAATGGAATGATGTACAACTATTGTATCATCTTCCATTGGTTGTGTATGATAGTCTTGTATTTCTGCTCTACTTCTCACAACACTCCCACTGCCTGAAGGGCGTACTCTTAGTACCCAATCTTCACTAGATACTCCCACTGAATACTTGTTTAGGTCATTCGACAAGGGTTCAACTTCTGTGTTATTTTGTGGTTCTTGAATTTCTTCAAGTTTTATGTTATTGTAGCTCCGTTCCTTGTAGACATAGTCTTCTTCAAGGAAAGTTGCATTTCTGGAAACAATGACCTTATGTTCTCTCGGTAGATAGAAGTAGTATCCCTTAGTTTCCTTTGGATACCCCACAAAATAATATTTCTCACTTTTGGATTTCAACTTGTTAGTAAGCATCTTCTTTACATATGCAGGGCACCCCCAGGGTCGCATGTGTTTAAGTGCTGGCTTCTTGCCGTTCCGTATCTCATATGGAGTTTTCTCTACTGACTTTGAAGTAACCCTGTTCATAATATAAATTGTGCTTTGCAATGCATAGCCCAGAGGTATATTGGTAGAGCTGAGAAACTCATCATGGATCTAACCATATCTAATAGGGTTCGATTTCTCATTTCAGCAACACCATTCATTTGTGTCGTTCCAGGAGGTGTCTATTGTGATTGGACTCCATGAAGCTTCAAATAATCCAAAAATTCTTTACTTAAGTATTCACCTCATCGATCTGATCGAAGTGTCTTGATACTTGTTTCAAGTTGCTTCTCTACTTTTGACTTGTACTCCTTGAATTTCTTAAAGGCTTCGAACTTATGTTTCATAAGATACACATGCCCAAACCTTGTGAAATCGTCTGTAAAAGTTATGAAGAAAGGGAAGCCTCCCTTAGCTTGAGTTGAAAATGGCCCACATACATCAGTGTGGACCAACTCAAGTACCTCTTTGGCTCGCACCCCCTTCCCAGAAAGTGGCTTGTTGGTCATCTTTCCTCTCAAGCAAGATTCACAGTTAACATAGGACTCCAAGTCAAATGGTTCCGGGTAGTCTAATTTTCTTAATCTTGCTATCCTTGATTCGTTGATGTGACCAAGTCTACAGTGCCATAAGTAGGTGGGGTTTCTTGGATTACTTATCTTAGCTCGTTTATTTTGCACATTGAAAATTTCACGACTACAGTTTAAAATATACAATCTATCCACAAGCGGAACATTTCCACAAACAAAACCATTAAAAGACAGTACATAACTGCCATTGGCAATGAATGAGGAGAACCCCTCAATGTCTAACACTAGGATATAAATAATATTCCTCGTCAAACGCATTAGCGCCGCGACGCTCCACCATGGTGCCGCGGCATTGTAGAGGCAGAAACATTTATGTTTCTATAAATAAATTAGCGCCGCGGCGCTCCACCACCGAGCTGCGACGCCTATTGTCTAGTGAGTCCAAATTTTTGAAATGAAGCATTAGCGTCGTGGCACTCCACCAAGGAGCCGCGACACTTCCTTGATACCCTAGCAAGCGCCGCGGCACAGACGTCCTTACAAACGTTTTTGTGTTGATTTTCAAAAAATCGTTCAACCCCTAAATCCAATTTAGGGATCAATTCACAAGTCATTTATCGTCACCCACCATTATCAATAACGCCCATATCGACCTTCATCCGTTCTTACCCGTTCTTAGCCGTGTACCATGCTATGAGCCGAACAACGCACTTTTGGCATAGTTCGAGTTAGAGCGGAATGACTTCCTTGAGTTAACTTAGGAGATACTTTAGGGTGATTCCAAAAGGTCAACATTCGTTCAAGACATATAGGATTTCAAGAAACCTCGTTTTAATCCAATTTTATGTTTAATCTATATTATTACATTATTCAATTGTTATATAACCATTGAACCACCCTGGGCTCTGATATCACTATAGGGCTTTGATGGGTTCAAAATACATAAGTAAGACACAACAGAAGTTTAAAGTTTTTATTTCTTACTTACCCCAACTAGTTTTCTGGTATGGTTATACTATAATTAAAACTTGTAACATAAATACGAGCACTTTCAAGTTGTATTTATCTGGATTCTTTATCTACTATAAGGTGGACACGCAGTTGCCCTTTCGATTGCAAGCTCCAAGCTTCAATGTATTTCTCTTTTGGGAAGCTAGGAAATTCGGTAGAGGTTCGAGAGAGTTTAATTCTAATCTCTAAGGCTTAGAATGATAATCTGAAATTGATGACAGAATAATAAAGAAAATGTCACTATTTATAGGTTATATTTAGATCAAAACTGGATTATGGTTTGACATTGGGCCTGACCCAGAAATCGAGGCAGAGGCGTCGCGGCCCTAGGGTATGGGCGCCGCGGCGCTCGACGTGCTTCTGCACTTTCTCGATTTATTTTCCCAGCATTCTTAATTAAATTCTAAATCCAGTGTTGACTTAATTAAAATAATCATTATTCATTTAAATATCTCGATTCCAAATCCAACATTTAATTACTCCCTCAATACATCCTTAGATCGAAAGGACAATCGACATAGTGTGACCCTACATGCCTTCTCATATCGACATTAATCAAATTAAGGTCTACACGGAACTCCTAGACGACGCCGGAAGATGAACTCAATATGTGATGTACGTTTAAGCAAATCCAGTAAACTTAACATCTATGTGGTTAGATAAAATCCTTTCATTCACGAAACACCCGATCAAACTTAGGATTTGTCAAGTGTCTATCCAAATGGCTTAATCATTGTATCTAATCTATATTGGTTGACAACTAGACCATATTCTAAGTATGTCTATTGTGTTGGCCAACGTCTTAGTCAACCTAATATCACTGAGAATCCGAGTGTTCTCTCGAATATACATTCGAGGAATGAATCCTAATCTTGGATCAACTACCACCTTTAATCCAAATGATAATGTATCCAATACAAGCCGTATCTCAACCTATAAGGCATTTGAGCTTAGGACGGGATCAAAGTACATTACTTTGTAGACAAGGCGCGTATTGACCTCAAGTCTAAGGACTTCTATCTACCACATCCTGATCATACTTTAGACAAGTATAACAAATAATATATCAGCAGGGTATACCAATAATTCCAAAGTATCCATGTGTTCATCACGAGTAGCCATTACTCGTAGCAGGTGAGACATACTACATCCTCTAAGGATGTGATGCATACCACATGTCGACTTATTACATATCATCGATATCCCATTCTCGATGATCATTAGTTGAGGCTATTTTAAGAGTTACGCTCTATCATCAATATCTCACTCTATTAATGACATTGTAAGCTCAAGGGAAGCACATTAATGAATAATTACAAATAATCAAATAATAATTCAATAATCGCAAATGCCATAAATATTAATCTTATTAATAATACGAATGTGTTCAAGTACATTTGTCCCTAATAATGATTGTCTCTAGGACATACATACTTTCAATCTCCCACTTGGCCTAGAGCTAATCTCCGATGTATCTAATACCCATGTTTTCAAAATGACCATTATGCTTAACTAAGCTCAATGGTTTAGTAATCGGGTTAGCTAGATTATCATCTGTGGGAACATATTCTAATCTTATTTATTCAGTTTCCACCATCTCCCTGAGTATGTGGTATTTTCTCGATACATGCTTATTTCTGTTGGCTGATCTTGGTTCCTTAGTTTGCACAATCCGACCAGTGTTGTCACAATAAACCGTTATTGGACAAGTGACACTTGGAACAACCCCTAGTTCCTTCAGGAACTCAGATATCGTGACAACTTCTTTACCAGCGTCCGATCCAGGTGTCTCATAGACAAAAAGCAAAAAACCAGGAAAGTTTCCAAAAATGAAAATAAAAACGTCTGGATAAAAAGGTAAGAAGATAGAAAGAGTTTAAAACTCGCAAGAATTTTATAAAATATATGAATCCCAAGGCATGTTGGAAATGTGGCAGGACAGGCCACTATTATAAAGATTGGAGTTAAGGAAAAAATTAAAGCCCTTAACATTGGAGATGATTTAAAGGATTCGTTATCCAAGCTATTGCTTAATTCAGAACCAGAAGACTCAGGTTTTGAAATAGATGAAGCACAGGAATACTCCTTAGATGAGGAAATTCGAGCTCTTAATAAGGAAGATTATATCCCTTCAGAAGAAGAATTCCTACCCTGTCAAATTGGACAACCTTGTTCTAGCAAATAGAATAAGGAGGATGATGAGTTCTATAATATATTTGCTCAATTTCAGGATTTGAACATTAATGTTCTCAAAGGTGATAGCCTTACAGAATTGTTAAAGTTGATTAAGGATCCAGGTATGAGGTCACATATTATAGATCAACTCCAGGATACTCCAGAACCTTCACAAGGAAGAAAAACTCTGGAATGATCAAGTGCTTATTCCATGTCAGAATTAAAGAAACAAATGAGGGAGAAACAAGGTATTACTAGTACTCCTAGAGATTTGGAAAAATAGATTAATAATTCTCAAGCAAGAGATCTTGGCATTAAAATAGAGTAATGATATGCTTGATGCACGAATTGCCAATATTGAAGGTAAAGGAAAATAGAAGATTATAGATTCAGCAACAGTAGATGGTATCTCTGATTTAGATAATCTTTTAATAACAAGTGCTAGTGATGAAACAGGGAACTTTTTACAAACCCTGGAATTAATCACTTCGCAAAAGTTTTATATAAAAATAAGTCTTTTAATTGATTATAACTTCAAACATGATTTCACTGCTCTTGTTGATAGCGGGGAAGATGTAAATTGTATACAGGAAGGTCTTATTCCTTCTACTTATTTTCATAAGACCACTCATAGTGTTAGATCTGCTAATGAGCAGAAATTACAAATTACTTTCAAATTACCAAAAGCTTATATTTGCAATAATAAAACTTGTATAGCAGAAAATTTTATTTTGGTAAAAGATATTTTCGGCCAAATTATTTTGGGCACACCTTTTATAAAAAACTATTTCCAATTACTAATATTGATAAAAAGGGTATCACAGGAACCTTCAATGGAAAACTCATTACTTTTCAGTTTATAACCGAACCTTTTTCAAGAGTGTTAAATGATGGAATCTACTTTAATAAAGTAGATGAATCATTGTACTTTAGTAGGGTTCATAAGTTTTGGCCAATTCTACTTTATTACTTTTTATCTTTTAAGTTTGTCGGCCACATATTAGGCCACTTTATTTGTCGGTATTATCACAGGATTCATTATAAAAGGATCCATAGTTGTATGTAGAAGGCAGACTTTCGCCAACTACTCTCTTCTCTTTGTAAAACTCTATAAAATAAAAGCTTAAGGTTTTCTTTACATCCTCCTGCACTGAGCACAATCTCTTCATCTTAGGTAATTTAATTTTTTGTATTTTAATTATTTATTATATATTTTGGATTAGCCTATGATCGGCTAATTCCCTTGTGTTGAACTCATGTTGCACTAAATACTTGGAATCATGGTACTAATGCTATAATATAGATAATGATTCATGTGAGAAGGTACTAAGGTTGGGCAGAGGACAGCCCAAGCAGAATGTCTGAAACTCAGGCTGATAATCCTGTTTTAGCCTGTTGAAGCCATGGTGGCTTTAGGGTGTTTTTGGATATGTTCTAAGTCAAGACGGCCCTGCCAGGCCCTGTCGACCCATAAATAATACCTCTTACTGTACATCTCTGTGATCACTTTCGCTTGTTTTGCTTTCCTCATCTTAGTCTCTTCACTTCGATCTTCTTTAATTGCATTTTTTTCTACATGATCTGTCTTTACTTTTTCATAGCCATGACTGATAATTTTTTTCAAATGATAATATGAATGCTCCTCAATGCACCATATGACCAACTCAAAAGCATTTGCAAAGTCTATGAGCGAAATTCCTCCCTCATTTCTATCGCCAAAGACGAACCCTTCATACACGTCACCATATCCTTCTGCAGTCAACCCTATATGGCCATTAAAATCTCCTAACACTAGTCTCTCGGCCTGTGAGACATCCCTCACAACCTCGTCCAACTCCTCCCAAAAGCGCCTTTTGTCCTCCTCTGCCAAACCTGCATGAGATGCATACACTCTAATTATGTTAAAAGTCAAACCTCCCAACACTAGCTTAATAGTCATCATCCTATTATTTACCCTCCTAATCACTACAACCTACTTCCAGAGTTCCCTATCCACTAAAATGCCTACTCCATTCCTACCTCTTGCGCGCCCTAAGTACCACAACTTGTACCCATCTACCTCCAAAGCCTTAGTTCCTACTCATTTGGTTTCCTGAACATAAGCTATACTAATCTTTATCTTATTAAGAATCTTCACTAATTCAATAGACTTCCCTGTTAGAGTATCTATGTTCTAAGATCCAACTCGCAACCTATGAGCTCCCTTGGTCCCCGTACCACCTCAGCCCCCCATCCTAACCTAAGAATCTTCACTAATTCAATCATTATTATTCAATTCCATAAAATTATACATGTTATCATGTTTCATACAAGTTATATTATGTATCTATTTACATGTTAATTACAATTACAAATCATGCTTACAAGTTATATTCATGAAATTCATGGTCCATAAGCTAACTATATTCATGTTTGGGAGTTGCACAGATTATTGAGAGGGCTCAGAAAACCTAAAACTACGTATGCAAACGTAGGATAAGGATCGCTCCGCACAGTTAGAACAATTTTTTCATATTACCCATTGCGGGTTATTGAATCCATTTCATGTCATGTTCATGTCTCGTTCCCCACCAAGGTACGAGATGGCTTAGCTTATCGGGTAGAGATTAGACGCGACGTTCTCACATGGTGGTTAAATGGCAGTTATACTCAAGCTCTCCCATTTGAAATAATTAAACATGTTTTATTAAATTCAGGTTAGATATTATACATGCTCACACTCATGCTCATGTTACTATTTCAGTTCCTACAATTCATGTGACTGCTTATTCATTCAGTTGCTTTATATACAGTATAATTCAAATATACTTACGTACATTTTTCCTAGAGCCTGCATTTCACGGTACATGTATGGAGTTTTAAGATGATGGATTAGTTCGCTAGGATTTATACCATCTCAGCTATTGGTGAGCCCTATCTCATTCGGGGTTTTAGTCTATTTATTTTACATATTAGGTTATTCAGTAAAGGTATGCTAGGGCCTTGTCCTGGTAAATATTTTTAGCAGTCAGGCTCATGTTCAGAGGTTTCATAGACTTGTTTAGCATGTCATGTCAGATATTGATATTCAGAATTATTATGTCCTTCATACTATTTCAGCAATTATATTTTCAGACTATATCTTTAGTATTCAGAATTTACACTTTCCATTATTATTATTATTATATGCTTTAGATGCCAATGTTTACTCAGCAAACCATGTGGTTCTCTCGATCACATGCATTCAGACACCAAGTACTGTGTTTTGCCTAGACCATAGTTTGGGGTGTGCCAAATCTTGGTATCAGAGCTTAGGCTCAAGTGTCATAGGGAGTATATGAAAACGTGTCCAGTGGAGTCACTTTTATATGTGTGTGCATGCCACATATGTAAACGGTTGACCACTAAGACATCTAGGATTGTCTCACTTCTTTCAAACTCTAGATCGTGCAATTAGAGTTATATCTTCAGGACATTCTTCTAACTTGTGCGTATTACGTATTTAACAAAATTCCTACTAAAAGAAAGTCAACTACAAGCAAGAGGGCTGCTAAATGCTGCTCATAAGAAGGATACTTAGACTCAAAGAGCCAACACGGGTATAACACCCCCACCTGATACTAGGGGGTCTACGGAGGTTCGTACTTCAGTTCCGCCACCCAGTTCCACTGATTTGGATGTTAGGGAAGCTATTCAGCTAGTCACCCAAATTGTTTCCACACAAGATCAACATCAGGAAATGTCTCTAAGTGCAGGTGCTAGTGGAGAGTCATCCAGTTCCAGGACCTGGGAATTTCTGCGTATAGAGCCTCTAGTGTTCACAAGGTCTAGTAAGACAGAAGATTCACAAAATTTCATAGAGGGGCTTTAGAAGATTTTTTTCATGTTATGCATGCAACTAAGATAGATGCGGTAGAGTTAGGAGTTTATCAGTTGCAGGATGTTGCTAATATTTAGTATGAATCATGTGAATAGTCCCGAAGGGAAGGTGGATCTCCTGTGACTTGGGATGAATTTGTAGATACTTTTATTGAACACTTTTAGGCGCTAGAGGTTAGGAAGGCAAATGCCTTTGAATTCGAGAAGCTTAATCAGAATAGTAGGAGTGTGCATGAGTACTACCTCTACTTTGTTTCTCTGGCTAAATATGCTCCACATATGGTTCCAGATATGAGGGCCAGAGTTAGGTGCTTTGTGTGGAGTCTTGACCCCAATTTGTTTAGTGATGCCAACATTGTTGCTCAGAATAGATAAATGACCATTACCAAAATAGTTGTATTTGTACAAGGTAGCGAGAGTAGAATGAAGGAAGAAAAAGCGCTACAGAAGGAGAAAGACAAGGAATTCAATATAAGAGTTATGTCTTTAGGTCAATTCAGTCATGGGGGAGGTGGAGGCAGACAATTCTTTAAAAATAGGTCATCAGGACTCGCTCTATTTTCAGCTAGTGCCCCGGTCCCTAAGTTTAAGAATGTCAGAAGAGACAGAACTTTAGAGCATCAGGCTCCCAGTCACAAGCCACTGTGGGTCAAAGAACCTTTGACAATCCAGTTTGCAATAAGTATAGTTAGAGACACCCGGTGTAGTGTTGCATGGGTATGGATATATGTTATGGGTGTGGCCAGTGAGGTCATTTCCCGAGAACTCTCCATCGGCGAGACAGGGTACCAGAGGTAATGTGGCTCAGTCCACAAATTCAACAGCGTCTCAAAATTCTCAAGCCCAATCAGGGCGTTGTACATCTAAGACTGGTAACACAGGCGGAGGTCTAATCGCTTGTATGCATTAGCTGGTCGTTTGGATACAGAGGCCCGTACATATGTTGTTACAGGTATACTAACCGTTTTCACTTTTGACATTTATGCTCTTATAGATTCAGGATCCACCTTATCTTACGTAACCCTATTTATTGCTAAGAAATTTGGGATAGAGCCAGAAATGTTGCATGAACCATTCGAAGTACACACTTCAATTGAAGAGTCAGTTATAACTAGATGTGTATAGGGATTGCCCGATTAAAGTTTATCACCACAGTACAATAACTGACTTGGTAGAGTTAGAAATAGTAGACTTTGATGTAATCATAGACATGAATTGGTTGTCTTCATGTTATGCCACAATAGGCTGTAGAATCAAGATTGTAATTTTTGAATTTCCTACTTAGACAATCATAGAATGGAAGGGTGACGTAATAACACCTATAGGTAGGTTTATTTCCTATCTTAAAGATAAAAAGATGAAATCCAAGGGGTACATTTACCATCTAGTTTGGGTCAGGGATACAAATACCCAAACCCAACTCTTCAGTCCATACCAGTAGTCAGCGATTTTCCAAAAGTCTTTCTCAAAGATCTTCCCAGATTTACTCCCGATAGGTAGATTGACTTTGGAATTAATTTACTTCCCAGCACTAAGACGATATCTATTCAGCCATACATAATGGCTCGAACAGATTTAAGAGAATTAAAGGACCAGTTGAAAGATCTCCTAGATAAGGGATTTATTAGACCAAGTGTCTCACCTTGGGGTGCACCAGTCTTGTTTATTCGAAAGAAGGATGGATCTTTGCGCTTGTGCATTAACTACCAACAGTTGAACAAGGTCACCATTAAGAACAAATATCCTCTTCCCAAACCTGATGACTTATTTGATCATCTTTAGGGTGCCCAATGTTATTCCAAAATTGACCTCAGATCAGGGTACCATCAGCTTAAGGTTAAGGAAGTTGACATTCTGAAAACCGCCTTCAGAACTCGCTATGATCATCTAGATTTTGTGTCATGTCGTTTGGGTTGACGAATTCACCAGCTACTTTTATAGATCTTATGAACAGGTTCTCCAAGCCTTATTTTGACCTTTTCATCATTGTCTTTATTGATGATATTCTAGTCTATTCCAATAGTAAGGTTAATCATGCAGAACATCTTAGAATAGTGTTGCAGACACTCCAGGATCGCAAGTTTTACATGAAATTTTCTAAGTGTGAATTTTGGTTGAAATAAATGGAGTTTCTAGGCCCCGTCATTTCTGGAGAAGGCGTGAATGTAGATTCCCAAAATATTGAGGCAGTAAGGAATTAGACCAGACCCACCTCAGTCTCTGAGATAAGAAGTTTCTTGGGTCTGGCAGGCTATTGCGGGCGCTTCATAGAAGATATTTCTTCCATCTCAGCTCCATTGACTAGAATAACTCAGAAAAAAGTTAAATTTCAGTGGTCAAATGCCTGTAAGCGTAGTTTCGAGGAATTAAAAATGAGGTTGACTTCTTCCCCAGTGTTAACATTGCCAGAAAGAATCGAATGGTTCGTAGTGTATTGTGATGCATCAGGAATTGGTCTAGGATGTGTTGTAATACAACATGGTAAGGTAATAGCTTATGTATCTAGATAACTTAAGCCTTATGAAAAGAACTATCCAACTCATGATTTAGAATTGGCAGTAGTGGCTTTTGCGCTCAAGATATAGAGCCATTATTTGTGTGGCATCCACGTTGACTTTTTCACAGGTCATAAGAGCCTTCAATATATTTTCAAGCAGCGAGAGTTGAATCTTAGACAAAAGATATGGCTTGAATTTTTAAAGGATTATGATATGGATGTTCTCTATCATCTGGAGCAAGAAAATGTGGTAGACGGTGCCCTTAGTTGGCGATCTATGTGAAGCTTAGCTCTTGTTGAAAAAGTAAAGAGGAACATGATGAAGGAAGTTCATCGATTAGCTAGTTTAGGAGTTTGACTTTTGACCTCAGAAGATGGTGGTGTGGTTTTCCAGAAAAGGTCTGAAACCTCCTTAGTCACCGAAGAAATGAGAAATAGTTTAATAATCCTTCTTTGTTGCAGTTGAAGGAGGGTATTCACAAGCTTAAGTCTATGAATTTTGAACAAGGGGGAGATGATGGTACTTTGAGGTACCGAGGCAGGTTTTGTGTTCCAGATGTGGATGGACTCAAAGAGCGAATCATGACAGAAGCACACAATTCCAGGCATTATATCCATATAGAACCCTAGGTTCTACAAAGACGTATCATGTTCTTAAAGAGATTTATTGGTGGAATGATATGAAGAGGAATGTGGCAGACATTGTAGCCAATTGTCCAAATTGTCAGTAAGTGAAAGCCGAGCACCAGAGGCCCGGTGTGTTATCTTTGAATATTGATATTCTGTTTGGAAATGGGAGATGATAACATGGACTTCGTAATAGGTTTACCTTACTTATCCCAAGGGCATGATTCAATTTAGGTGATTGTAGACTGACTTACTAAATCACCATAATTCTTGCCAGTCAAGATCAAGAATTCAGCAGCAGACTATGCCGAGTTATATATCCAAGAAATTTTCATGCTTCATGGACCCCCGTGTCCATTATTTTAGATCTTGGTGCTCAGTTCACAACAGACTTTGGAATTCCTTTCAGAAAGGATTGGGCACTAAGGTAAATCTCAACATAGCTTTTCACCTTCAGATAGATAGCCAGGCAGAGCGTACTATTCAGACCCTTGAGGATATGTTAAAAGCACGTATTCTTGATTTTAAAGGTAATTGGTATTACCGCTTGCCTCTCATTGAATTTGCATATAATAATGGTTACCATGCTAGTATCAAGATGGCACCGTTCAAAGCTTTGTAGGGTGAAGCTGTAGATTACCAATTGGTTGGTTCAAAGTAGGTGAAACAGAATTGTTAAGACCGGACTTGGCCCATCAGGCTATGGAAAATGTCAAGTGATTTAAGATCATTTGAAAATGGCTTAGAGTCGCCAAAAGTCCTATTCGGATGTGAGGCGTAGATACTTGGAGGCTTAAGTTAATGATTGGGTGTTTTTGAAAGTTTCACCTATGAAGGGTGTCATGATATTTGGAAAGAAGGGGAAACTCAGTCCCAGATATATCGAACTCTACAGGGTCCTATAAAGGATTGACCAAGGTCTTATGAGCTTGAACTACCACAAGAATTAGTTGATGTGCACCTAGTGTTTCATGTATCTATGTTGAGGAAGTCTGTGGGAGACCCGTCGCTAGTTATTCCTACCGAATCTATCACAATTAAGGATGGCCAAACCTATGAAGAGGTCCATGTGGCTATTCTGGAACTTCAGGTTCGCAAGTTGAGAACTAAAGAAGTTGCCTCAGTGAAAGTTTTGTGTAGAACTCAAAACTGTTAGAGGATACGTGGGAAGCCGAAGAGGACATGAAGTCCATATATCAGCACTTATTTGAGGAGCAAGAAGAAAGTGTACAAGGTATTTACCTTTAGTATTCATGTCATATTCTGTGCATATCCATGTCTCATGTTTCACGCTCATATATTCATTACTCATGTCTCATATTTTCATTTAATCATGTCATATCCCGTGCATATCCACATCATGTTTCTTCATATTCGTGTACCCATTCTATATCTAGTTTCATTCTTAACCATGACCCATTATTCGAGAAAGAATGATCCCAAAGAGGAGATATTATAACACCTCATACCTTCAGACCAAGCCTTATTCAGGATTCAGAGTTTAGAAAACCAAGACGGGGAGTGTGAAGTTAAAATCCATTTTAGTTTAGTGGTTCATGTTTTACGCCAAGGTTTATATAGACCATACAAAGTCGTACGGTCTGTAGAAGTTGCACCATACAAAATCCGTTAAAAGCCAATGAAATATGGTGGCTTTGACGGGCCATAGAAATTTATACACACCGTCCATTTGTACCGTCGAACTACCCCCAGATTTTGATGCTCACTAGAAATTAACAACATTGTTACAACAACTTTTATATAGACCCTACAAGTTATACGGCCCGTACTTCTCACCATAAATATTATACAGACCGTACCATCTACCGTAAAAGTGGTCCGACAGTTGGACCTATATAATCAACACTTTTAGACTTTTTATTTCACTTTTCATTCTCCCAAGCCCTAGCACGAAGTTCTTCTCCTCCCATCATCCTTATATCTCAAGGTAAGTCTTTTCCATGTATTCCCATGCGATTCTAATCAAGTATACTCAAGTTCTAAGCAAAATCACTGATTCTTAACCTAGGGTTTCAAGAAAACCCATCTCAAGGGACTAAGTTGAAGCTTTTGGAAAATTTTCAACAATTTCAAATTTTTATTACAAGATTTGGAGCGAATAAGGTATGTAGAGCTTCTATCCATGTGTGGGAACATAGTTGTTCTTATCCATGCCACGTTTATCCATGAAACACGAATCTCCATAATTTAGGATTTTATTCTATTATCATGATAACCCTAACTGCATGTATTATTATATGCCATGTCTCTATTACAATTCGTCAATTGTATTTATGATATGTCATTATGATTGTCATGAACTTGTCCATAATCCATAACACATGTTTTGATATCCACGAGTTCTTAAATACAAGCGATGAATCATTATTTCTAAATTCCATAAAATTATATATGTTTCCATGTTTCATACAAGTTATATTATGTATCTATTTACATGTTAACTACAATTACAAATAATTCTTACATGTTATATTCATGAAATTTATGGGCCCTAAGCCAACTATATTCATGTTCATGTTTGGGAGTTTCACAGACTACCGAGAGGGCTCAGACAACCTGAAACTATGTATGCCAATGTTGGATAAGGATCTCTCTTGCCAGTTAGGATGATTCCTTTATATTACCCATTACAGGTTATTAGATCCATTTCATATCATGTTCATGTCTCGTGCCCAGGAAAGGTACGAGATGGCTTAGCTGATCAGGCAGAGATCAGACGTGGAGTTCTCACGTAGTGGTTACATGTCGGTTATACTAAAATTCTCCCATTTAAAATAATTTACCATGCTTTATTATATTGATGTAGAATATTATACATGCTCATGATCAGGTTACAGTTTCAGTTTTAGTTCCTACTATTTCATGTGCCTGCTTATTCATTTAGTTGCATTACATATAGTAAAATTCAAATGTACTTACGTCCATTTTGCTCGGGGCCTACACTTCACGGTGTAAGTATGGAGTTTCAGGACGATGGATTAGTTTGCAAGGATATCTACTATCTCAGCTATTAGTGAGTCCCATATCATTCGAGGTGTCAGTCTATATATTTTACATATTAGGTTATGCAGTAAAGATATGTCAGGCCTTGTCCTGATAAACAATTTTAGCAGTCAAACTCATATTCAGAGGTTTCATAGACTAGTTTAGCTTGACATGTCAAGTTTTTGATATTCAGACTTACTATGTCCTTCAGACTATTTCTGCAATTATATTTTCAGAATATATCTTTAGTATTAAGAATTTATATGTTTTATTATTATTATTGCATGTTTTTGATGTCCATATTTGTTACGGTTCACTTTTACGCGGATAAATGCATAAACTAAGAATTTGGATGGTGCTCTAAGTCGGATAATTGTTTTTAGAGTCGCCACCTAATTTATAGGTAAATTAGAAAAACTAGTGTGAAAGGGTCTATTCAAAATAATTGAAAAATCCTAACTAAATCAGAGTAAAAGTAAGGGTTCAGGTGATCCCACGGGGAAGGTGTTAGACACCCCGATATTAAGGATCCGTTGAATACGGTTGACCTACAGGTTCTATATCATGCTTAAAAAGATAGAAATTGTCTTTAGTGTTTAAATATCCATAAAAATCCTTGTCAATCATTTATTCGAAACCCAAATATTTGTTTGAAAAAACAACGAGTTCAGCTTTCGCCAAAATACTATGCACAGGGTTAGTTTAGTCAATTTGTTTTCGGACTAAGAACACTCAAATATGAATTTGAGTAGAACTCCAAATTTAGTTCAAACAATATCGTCTAATTCATACTTGTATCTTTTTGTAAATCTTTTCAAGGTTTTGAAATGAGTAAAATTCCTTTAAAATGACAAGTTGGTTTTGAAAAAAAGATAGTATGAAAATGATTTCTTTTATATTTCTTTCGCATGCCATATTTTCCCAAAGTCGAGTCATATTCCACAATCCAAAATCCTTAACCTCAATTCATGTCCAATATAGGTTTTAACAGTCCAAAATATTCTCAACAGTCTGTTTATATGAGTCCAGTAACTCAGGTCCAATTCTAGGTCCTTTAATAGTCCGCCCAATTTAAAAATCAAGTCCCAAACTCAATTTTAAAGATCAAAATCATGAATTTGAAGACCAAGTTTTGATGTCCAAAATTAGTCCATTTCCCTCTTGTTTCCAGATTTAAACAAAGTGTTTTCTTTCGAAATCATTTTTAGTGACTCTAAACTAAAAAATTATTACGTATCGTTTTCCTATCCGAAGTCATAACCATAATAAAGGTTCCAATAATACCATTTAAAAAACCAAGATTGGGAGTGTGAAGTTAAAATCCATTTTAGTTCAGTGATTCATGTTTGACGACAGGGTTTATACAGGCCATACAAAGTTGTACGGTCCGTAGAAGTTGCACCATACAAAATACGTTAAAAGCCAATGAAGTACGGTGTCTTTCATGGACCGTAGAAATTTATACGGACCGTCTTTTGTACCATCGAACTACCCCCAGATTTTGATCCTCATTAGAAATTAACAACACTGTTACAACAACTTTTATATAGAGCCTACAAGTTATACGACCCGTACGTCTCACCGTAAATATTATACGGACTGTATCATATACCATAAAAAGTGGTTCGACATTTGGACCTATATAATCCACACTTTTAGTCTTTTTATTTCACTCTTCATTCTCCCAAGCCCTAGAACGAAGTTCTTCTCTTCCCATCATCCTCATAGCTCAAGGTATGTCCTTTCCATTTATGCCCACGTGATTCTAATCAAGTATACTCAATTTATAAGGAAAATCATTGATTCTTAACCTGGGTTATCAAGAAAACCCATCTCAGGGGACTAAGTTCAGGCTTTTGGGAATTCTTCAAAAAGTTTAGATTTTTATTACAAGATTTGAAGCGAATAAGGTATGTAGAGCTTCTATCCACGTGCAGGAAACGTCATTGTTCTTCTCCATACCACGTTTATCCAAGAAACACGAATCTCCATAAGTTAGGATTTTATTCGATTATCATGATAACCCTAACTACATGTATTATTATATGTCATGTCTCTATTACAATTCGTCAATTGTATTCATGATATGTCATTATGATTGTCATGAACCTTTTCGTAATCCATAGCACATGTTTTGATATCAATGAATTTTTAAATACAAGTGATGAATCATTATTACTCAATTTCATGAAATTATACATGTTTTCATATTTCACACAAGTTATATTATGTATCTATTTACATGTTAACTACAATTTAAAAGTATGCTTACAAGTTATATTCATGAAATTCATGGACCCTAAGCCAACTATATTCATGTTCATGTTTGGATGTTTCGCAGATTATCGAGTGGGCTCATACAACCTAAAACTATGTATGCCAACGTTGGATAAGGATCCCTCTGCAGAGTTAGGACGATTACTTTATATTACCTATTGCAGGTTATTGGATCTATTTCATGTCATGTTCATGTCTCGTGCCCTGGTAAGGTATGAGATGAATTAGTTGATAGGGCAGTGATCAGATGCCACGTTCTCACGTAGTGGTTACATGTTAGTTATACTAAATCTCTCCCATTTAAAATAATTTACCATGCTTTATTCTATTCATATCCGATATTATACATGCTCCTGATCAGGTTACAATTTAAGTTTCAGTTCCTACTATTTCATGTGCCTGCTTATTCATTCAGTTGCATTACATATAGTACAATTCAAATGTACTTACATCCCTTTTGCCCGGGGCCTGCACTTCACGATGCAAGTACAGAGTTTCAAGACGATGGATCAGTTCGCTAGAATTTCTACCATCTCACCTATTGGTGAGTCCCATCTCATTCGAGGTGTTAGTCTATTTATTTTACTTATTAGGTTATGCAGTAAAGGTATGCCCGGGACTTGTCCTGGAAAATAATTTTAGCACTCAGACTCATGTTCAAAGGTTTCATAAACTAGTTTAGCATGACATGTCAGCTATTGATATTCAGACTTACTATGTCCTTCAGACTATTTCCCCAATTATATTTTCAATATTAAGAATGTACATGTTTTATTATTATTATTGCATGCTTTTGATGCCAATTTTTTTATGGTTAACTTTTATGCGGATAAATGTATAAACTACTAAGAATTTGGATGGTGCTCTAAGTCGAATAATTATTTTTAGAGTCCCCACCTAATTTATAGGTAAATTAGGAAAACCAGTGTAAAAGGGTGTATTCAAATTAATTAAAAAATCCTAACTAAACCAGAGTCAAGGTAAGGATTCAGGTGATCCCACGGGGAAGGTGTTAGACACCCCAGTATTAAGGATCCGTCTAATACGGTTGATCTACGGGTTCTATAGCATGTTTAAAATGATAGAAATTTCCTTTAGTGTATAAATATCCGTAAAAATCTTTGTCAATCATTTATTCGAAACTCAAAGAGTTGTTTGGAAAAACAACGAGTTAAGCTTTCGCCAAAATAGTATGCACAGGGTTAGTTTAGTCGATTTATTTTCGGACTAAGAACACCCAAATATGAATTTGAGTCGAACTCCACATTTAGTCCAAACAATATCGTCTAATTCATACTTGCATCTTTTTGTAAATCTTTTCAAGGTTTTGAAATGAGTAAAATTCCTTTAAAATGACAAGTTGGTTTTGGAATAAAGATAGTATGAAGATGATTTCTTTTATATTTCTTTTGTATGCCATATTTTCCCAAAGTCAAGTCATATTCCACAATCCAAAATCCTTAACCTCTATTCATGTCCAAGATAGGTTTTAAGAGTCCAAAATCAATTGATTGGGCTTAGCCCACAAATTTAGAAATATCAATTTTAGGCCCAAGACTTTAGCTCTAAAATATTTTCAACAGTCCGTTTATATGAGTCCAGTCACTCAGACCCAATTTTGGGTCCTTTAACAGTCGACCCAATTTAAAAATCAAGTCCCAAACTCAATTTTAAAGATCAAAGTCGTGAATTTGAGTCCAAGTTTTGATGACCAAAATCAGTCCATTTTCCTCTTGTTTCCATATTTAAACAAAATGTTTTTTCTGTAGAAATCATTTTTAGTGACTCTGAACTAAAAACAATTTACTTATTGTTTGTGTATCCTAAGTTGTAACCATAATAAAGTTTTAAATAATGTAAAGTAATTTTATTACAAATATCTATATACAATACATGTATAAAGGAAAATGAGAAAGATGGAGTTTAGGTTGGTGGGCCTACCGAAGCCCACCAGTTAGCTACTTTCACTCATAGTTAGGCCTTCACGTAAATATTAGCTTCCCTTATATGTTTGATTGGGCCTCAGTCCAGTTAACTAAATATGCAACGTTCATGGACATTTGACCTCAGTTGAAGGGAATGATGAGCCCAGTAAGGGCCCACCTCGGCATGATGCAGCAGGAGAGAAAGGAGGGACAAACAAAAGCCTGAGTTAGAAAGTATATTGGACTCATCATATAATTAATTGTGAATTTGAAACATATAAGCAGTCCAGGTAAAAGAAAAGACTAAGGCCCAGATCAAAACATATAAGATGGTAAGCCCAACACAAAGCATACCAATAAAAGGAGAAAAAATAAAACGGGCTCAGCCCTCCATGATTCAACATCCAGACAAGAATTACACTGATCCCATCAAGGTAAACTTGTTGGATCAGCCGGCCTATTGTTTCCACATAGATGAAGAGTTGGATGGAAAACCCTGGTACCATGACATTAAGAGATATCTCAAGTCAGGTGAATATCCAGAAGGCATAACCAGCACACAAAAGAAGACACTTCGGAGGTTAGCAAACCATTTCTTCCTAAACGGAGAAATCCTTTATCGGAGGACTCCAAATCTTGGTTTGTTAAGATGTGTTGATGCCCGAGAGGCAAGCAGGTTAGTTGAAGAGATACAAGGAGGAACGTGCGGGCCTCATATGAATGGTTTCACTTTAGCAAAGAAGATTCTAAGAGCAGGGTACTTTTGGATGACCATGGAAACAAATTGCATTCACTTTGTGCAAAAATGTCATCAATGTCAGATTCATGGCGATTTAATCAGGGTACCTCCTAACAAACTCAATGTGACGAGCTCTCCTTGGCCATTCGCAGCTTGGGGCATGGATGTCATTGGCCCTATTGAACCTGCCGCATCAAATGGACACAGATTTATTCTAGTGGCAATTGGCTACTTCACAAAGTGGGTAGAGGCATCGTCCCACAAGTAAGTGACAAAGAAAGTGGTAGTTGATTTTGTCTGCAATAACATCATTTGTCGATTTGGAATCCCTGAGTCGATTATAACAGACAATGGAGCAAATCTCAACAGTAATCTGATGAATGAGATATGCGAAAAGTATAAGATCACTCATCACAATTCCACTCCATACCGACCTCAGATGAACGTCGAAGAAGCCAACAAGAACATCAAAAGAATACTGCGAAAGATGATTGATAATTACAAGCACTGGCATGAGCATTTGCCCTTTCCACTTTTGGGCTATCGCACTACAATCATGACTTCTACTGGGGCAACGCCGTATCTTTTGGTCTATGGAACAGAAGCTGTGTTACCAGCAGAAGTGGAAATACCATCTTTGAGAATTATCCAAGAAGCCGAGCTGAGCGAAGCAAAATGGATACAGAATCGGTACGAACAATTGATGATGATTGATGAAAAGCGATTGAACGCAATCTATCATGGACAACTTTATCAAAACAGAATGGCCAAAGCTTTCAACAGGAAAGTAAAACCAAGGACTTTCAACTGGGGCAATTGGTGCTAAAACGTATATTTCCGCACCAAAAT
Organism: Anisodus tanguticus; assembly: GCA_034509755.1. Taxonomy (NCBI): domain Eukaryota; kingdom Viridiplantae; phylum Streptophyta; class Magnoliopsida; order Solanales; family Solanaceae; genus Anisodus; species Anisodus tanguticus. The sequence goes on from CM067545.1 coordinate 24,570,964, forward strand.
GAAGCTAAAGGAAAATTCGCACCTAACTGGCAAGGGCCATAGATGGTTCATAGGGAGTTAACTGGAGGAGCATTAATTATAGCTGAAAAGAACGGCGAAGTATGGCCAAAACCTATCAACGCAGATGCGGTGAAAAGATACTACATTTAGGATTTTTCTATGTAATGCACTTATGTTGTAAAAGTTGCGCTCCTTTGGCGGGATACGCAAAGAACCCATGTCGGGTTCCGTTTCTTTAGAGCACAAATTTCCCCAAAATCGCATGTTTTTTACTTGTAACATGAACTACGTCATGACCTGATTCCCTCGGTGGGATACGTAGGCGGCCACTCCAGGCTTCGGTCCCACTTTTAGAAAAACCCTTACAATCCCCTTTGCTTGTAATGAACTACGTTTTGACATGATTCCATCATGGGGATACGTAGGCGGCCTAAATCGGCTTCGGTCCCACCATTAGGAAATGTTTTTCCCTTTATCTCACATATGACAAAATGCACCCATCTGATCGCCTCGATAGGCCAGGCAAACAACCCACTCAAGACTCGTCTTGGTCCAGTTGAAAGTTCAGCATCCCCACCTATCGAAAACTGGGGCAAAATTTTAAGAGATCACTGCAAGAAGACGCCGATAGACATAGAAAATTGTCGGCCAACTAAGTGTTCAACCAGAAGAAGGATTTTCGATAAGACGTTTGCTTTGTTTCACCGCATGTCACTGCTCGACAGACATTTACATATATGCATACTTTCTTATGAGCAAATTATTTTCAACAAATATTTTCATTGGAGTTCGACAAGATTTTTACTAATATGCATACTTTATTAAAAACAAATTATTTTCAACAAATGTTTTCATTAACTGCTAGACAAGACTGGGAACCAGAGAGTGGCTACAGGTCCGAATCAGCAGGACATGCAAGTATTAAGGCCAAAGCTACAAAGTCAACGCGAATCAGGTCCCCCTCTCCAAACTCATAAATTTATTTGAGTACAGGTTCTTCAGGTTGAAAGAAGTCGGGAAGCTGCAGCATTTATGTGCAAATTCGCAAGGTACCTCCGCATCGTAACTCACCACAAGGATCACTTTCCTATTTGGAGACTATACAAAGACGTCATGCTGACCTACAGGTTAGGAACCGCGATATGGCCATACAAAGAACGGTATTTCGACTTACAGGGTCGCAATCTCATCTACTCAACTTTTGCATCGCTTATGTCCACGCATTAACTATCATGGCATATCAGTTCGACCATAGGGTCACACTCTGCATTACGTCAATACAACCACATAAATCAGGCGCCAACCTTCTAATGCGGGTATTTTAATTTAAGTCAGGCGCCCACCTTCTAATGCGGGTATTTTAATTTAAGTCAGGCGCCCACCTTCTAATGCGGGTATTTTAATTTAAGTCAAGTGCCCACCTCCTAATGCGGGTATTTTATTTTAAATCAGGCGCCCACCTTCTAATGTGGGTATTTTAATTTAAGTCAGGCGCTCACCTTCTAATGCGGGTATTTAATTTAAGTCAGGCGCCCACCTCCTAATGCGTGTATTTTAATTTAAATCAGGCGCCTACCTTCTAATGCGGGTATTTTAATTTAAGTCAGGCACCCACCTCCTAATGCGGGTATTTTAATTTAAATCAGGCGCCCACCTCCTAATGCAGGTATTTTAATTTAAGTCAGGCGCCCACCTCCTAATGCGGGTATTTTAATTTAAATCAGACGCCCACCTCTTAATGTGGGTATTTTAATTTAAGTCAGGCGCCCACCTTCTAATGCGGGTATTTTAATTTAAATCAGGCGCCCACCTCCTAATGCGGGTATTTTAATTTAAATCAGGCGCCCACCTCCTAATGCGGGTATTTTAATTTAAGTCAGACGCCCACCTTCTAATGCGGGTATTTTAATTTAAGTCAGGTGCCCACCTTCTAATGCGGGTATTTTATTTTAAGTCAGGCGCCCACCTTCTAATGCGGGTATTTTATTTTAAGTCAGGCACCCACCTCCTAATGCGGGTATTTTATTTTAAATCAGGCGCCCACCTTCTAATGCGGGTATTTTATTTTAAATCAGGCGCCCACCTCTTAATGCGGTTATTTTATTTTAAGTCAGGGGCCCACCTCTTAATGCGGGTATTTTATTTTAAGTCAGGCGCCCACCTCCTAATGCGGGTATTTTATTTTAAATCAGGTGCCCACCTTCTAATGCGGGTATTTTATTTTAAATCAGGCGCCCACCTTCTTATGCGGGTATTTTATTTTACATCAGGCGCCCACCTTCTATCGGGTATTTTATTTTAAGTCAGGCGCTCACCTTCTAATGCGGGTATTTTATTTTAAATCAGGCGCCCACCTTCTAATGCGAGTATTTTATTTCAAATCAGGCGCCCACCTTCTAATGCGGGTATTTTATTTTAAACAGGCGCCCACCAACGACGTCATCTGCACAACGATTAAGCAACGACATCATTTTAGTATTCTCACATACCCATTGTATGCAACAGTTATGCACTAACTTTTGTCTTAGCTCTAGTCCGCAGGAGTTTGAATCGGCGGGAGCTTTCAGCACAACGTGGAACTATCTCTTACGGCGAACCGAGGTAACTTTGGTCAGCGGACTACTTCGAACGTCGTTCCGCTCTTTTCCAATGTATTGCCACACCTTCAACCAGTGTCGTCATAACCCGATACTGTGGTAATATTTCTCGAATCTGCATCATATTTTGCAACATCTCTCCCCTTGGGATTCTATTTCTACCCATGCATTCCTAATCTTCCTTCGAGTCCCGATGATTAGGACAAAATTGGCTACTTAGTCAACTTCTTTGTCCAAAAATTCTTTCATCGTTTCCGGCTAAAGAGGGGCATCTGTTGACACCCAATTTTGTCCCATCTTTTTCGATTTATTTTGCAATTTTAAATATTTTGACACCTCAAAAAATTATATTATATATATAAGCCTTTTAATATCGTCGTCTATTTTCAATATCATTATTTATTATTATTATTATTCACATTTTTACAATCATTTGCCTTTAATATCATAATCATATTTTTACCGTAATATTCTATGCATTTTTATTTTTTCTCGTAAAATGACACCACTTTTTATCAAGCATTAAGCATTTCGCAAATGTTATGTTTCATTATTATCACATCGTTATATCTCATTTTAAAAAAAAATAAGTTGCATTTCTTCAAAGCTTTTTTTTTATATATATTAAATCCCTTTTATATTTTTAAACCCACTTTTTATTTCCCCACCCAAAATAATTTCTACCCAATACTCCAACCCAAAACCCACAAAAAATAAGGCCCAACCGGCCAGCCCAAATGGGCCCAACCGGTCAAGCCCAGGCCTACCCACAAGCCCCAACCGGCCACCCCCTAAACCGACCCAACATCCATTTTCCCCTTTTATTCAAACCCATTCCCCTTCTTTCATTTACCCCTAAACCCGACACCCATTAAAACCCAACCCCAAATCCCCAGGCCTACCCGCAAGCCCAACTGGCCACCCCCTAAACCGGCCCAACCCCACATCCCTTTTATTCCGCAACACCAAAAAAAACCCTAAAACTCTTTTCTTTTTCTCCCAATCGGCCGCACACCCTACGCTCCTACCCCCCACATCGCCGCACCCCTACCCCCATCACTTCACCACTGCCACCACCCTACCCTGACACCGCCGAACCCATCACCTCACCAACACACCCCAAAATCCGCAACACATGCCCCAAGAAATCGCCCCAAAAATTAGATTTTGTCCCCCCTTTATTTTGAAATTCGAATTCGTTTTTTGTAAGGGATATGGAGGGGGGGGGGAGAACGTTGGGGTGCGTATCTATAACCCCCCCCCCCCCCCTTTGCTCACTATTTTAGGGGTCGGGGTTTTGGAGAGAATTTTTAGGTTTTCTTTCTTTTTGGTCGATTTTAGGTCCGAAAATTTAAGTTTAAGAATCTAAAATCTTCTTAAGAGTTTTGCATGTGTTCTTCAACTTAAAGATTCCAAAAATATAGGTCAAAATTATTGGTTTTTGGTGTTGAAGAATCTGAAATTTTTGCTATTTTCCCACTGTTTTTCGCGTTCCATGCCGGGTCGGGTCGGTCGGGTCAAGTTGAAAACCTGTTCAAAATTCAGATTTCCAGTTTGGGTTTGAAGATTACAAATTCAAGTTTCTTTGTTCCTAATTTTGGTTAAGAATCACCTCTTTTGTTCCTTAATTCCCCAAATCCGAAAATACCCCTTTTGTTCTTAGATTTCCGAATTCGAAACACTACTTTTAGCCTTCAATTTTGCAATCTGAAAATTCCATTGCATTCCTCATATTTTTGCTCAAATTCGGGTTTGATTTGATTCCGGGTCGGGTCATTGCCGGGTCAGGTCAGTTCCGGGTCGGGTCGATTCCAAGTTGAGTCAAAATTTTCAGAAACAGAATTCTTTTCAGAATTATAAATTCAGAATTCGGTGATCAAACATCCATAAATCTGAATTCTAAACATTCTCGAGAGGATTCGACGATTCAAAACAACGCCTCGGTTCGCTTTTCGGAGAAGGTCAATAAAACTCAAACTCTTCGCATTTATTTTATTTGTTGTGCTTTTATGTGTTTTGTTACTGATTTAGTGTTATGTTGTGCTTAATGTTCAAGCATGGTAATTAGGTTAGGTTATTCATGTTTAGGAATATTTTGATGGATGATTACAGCTGTTTGAAGAATTGGGATGTTTGATTAAGTTAAATGTTTAGTGCTAGCTGCTTTATTAATCTATCTGATTTGGGCTATCAATGTTTGGAAGTGATATGTATACTATCTTGATGTTTGTACTAGTAAAGATTATGATATAGGTAATTAAATAATATGTTTGTTTCTGCCTCAAGAATCATGTTCTGAAATAATTAAGTTCTAACTGTGTGACTGGTTTCGGTCCTTGACATGTTTGGAGACCTTGTAAGCAGTATCATTCTTGTCTTCTTGGTAGACTTGGATACACATGTTCACATACCTTTTTCTGTGATAAATGATTAGTATAGAATGGGTTTAGTATTAAGTCATCATTGGCCTATTCATTGAACCTGTATGCATGAGTTTAGGACAGTTAAAAGCATAATAAGAATTTTCGAGTGTGGTTTGCTGGACATTATTTGAACATGATGAAATATGCTTGTCTTACTGAGTTCATATATCTAGTTCTATAGGTATTAATTATTTGTTAGCTAAGGAGTGCTAGTCATTCAACTTGCAATCTGCTTAATAACCATCTTAACTGCATTGTGTTTTGCTTTAAAGTGTCATTATACCTAATGTATAACATGAATATGGTCCTTTGTATTTAAGTTTATGCCTAAATGGCCCTGCCTATTTAAAATGTTATCCTTTGAATGATTATTTGAGCATCTCTATGTCTCATAAATTTGCTAAATTGATCATATTTGCCTTGTTTATTTGGATGTTGAAATGCATCCATGTTAGATTATTACACCTCCTAAGCCATCTTGTGTCATACCCTATCTATTGAGTTGTCTAGACTGTGTTTCATGAGCATTTTGCACTAGTTGAAACTAGTCTGTGCCATATGAGTTGTAGCCTTTGTTTGCATTTCACACTTAATTTTTAATATTGTTTCATGTAGTAAACATGTATAAGGAACAATATGATGTTAAAACTGCTCAAGTAGAAATGGTTTAGTAAATAATTTGAACATGTCTCACTTAGGAAAAAGAAATGTATTTGCCTCTTGTTAAGTTGTGCAACCATGTCCATAATGTCTACCTATGAGTATGTGTTATTTTCTTTGTTTTGGATTTGTCCATGAGAGAATTCCTATTTTTTTACAAGTTAAGTCTGTGTTGTGTTAGAAATGGTCCTACTCTGGCTATGTTGGTATTCTCCAGTTCCCCTAAATGGTTATTTGGCTCATCCTTTTTATCCTATTAATGCCTACTGAATTGGTCATGTATTTCCCCTATATGATTAAGTGTTAAGTGCCTCCATAACATCATATAAAGTCTCTTAAGTTATCTTATATCATGCTATGTTTACTAAGTTGCTGAATGATATATGTATTAATATTTTGTGCGTATCTGAACTAGTTTGTGGCGTGTTATATTACTGCCCATGTCTGCATTCTATGTTTACTGCCGAATGTTTTCTTTCATAGTTGCCTTGTCTGAACTTTCCTATTGTATTGCTTTGCCGGCTGAAAGCCAATGCATGATTTGGGTTTGGGTTAGCCTCTTCTGATAGCCTGCCATGCCTGAGGTTCTAGAAACCTTTTTGATCTTGTTGCGGCATCAGAATATGGATGGTGGTAGCCCCTTTGATTTCTTGTCTTTCAACTTCGTGGTTTAGCTTGATTGTCAATCTCTAAATTCATTTCCTTTTTAGGCACCGAGTTGGTTGATATCTTTGCTCTATGATAACTACTAAGTATTCTGTTAAGTTATTGTTTTGTTAAAACATAAGTAATTTTGGATACTCATTCTTCACCCCTCATTTCTTTGCATAATCCTGGGGAGTTTCAAATACCAAATAACCTTGTGATGCTTCAACGAGCTCGATGTATCTACTGCTGTGCTTGGTTGTTAGGCTTGCTGGATATACTTGTCTTGTTATATTGGACTGTTGCTACTTGCGGTTGGTGCACTGCAAAGCAGATGACTGTTGGCATTTTGAGATCATCCCTGCATTTGCAAGGCCAATTATTGTTGCACTTGAGACTTCAAAACTGTTGCTACGTTTGGCTTGCTATCGCTATCTTTTGGTCTGCTGGTTACTATATTTTTGGGATTAAATTTGCTGCATTCTGAGGCAGATGGCCGCTGCATCTTGAACCAATTGTTGCTGCTCTTTAGTGCCCCTTTCTGGGGGCAAAACAGTTGTTGCTTTTGAAGCTTTTAAAAGGGCTTAATTGTTGCCACATTTTGAGCCAATTATTACAGCATTCGGGTCAAATTATTGTTGTACTTTTGAGCATATTTAATGTTTATCACTGCTGTATTTTAGCCCAAATTGCTGCTATTTTCTTGGCTGAAAACAACTGCCTTAAGACTATTTCGGACCAAGCCACTGCTGTGTTTCAAGCCACTGCTGCTATTCTCTCGGCTGAAAACAGCTGCTTTAAGACTGCTTCGGACAGCCGCAATATTTCTGAAAAGTCTACTGACTTGAACAGAATACTACTTAGGCCGATGAAATTGAATTTGAGGCCGCGTCACTTCGGAAAATGCCTCTCAGTTTCGGTTTTACTATTTTGGCATTATTTCACTAATTTGAATTAGGCCAATGAAATTGAATTTGATGTCGCGTCCCTGCGAAAATTGCCTCTGTTTTAGTTTCCTGATTTTGACATTTAAACATCCGTGCACGGATGTCTTATTATTTTATTGATTTGAACAAATACTATACTTAGGTCGATGAAATTGAATTTGAGGCCGCGTCACTTCGGAAAATGCCTCTCGGTTTCGGTTTTACTGTTTTGGCATTATTTCACTGATTTGAACAAATACTACACTTGGCCGATATTTGAGGTCTCCACAGTTGGAAAGACGGAAATATAACTTCTGGGCAAGGATGAGACTTAAATCTTTTTTATTTCACCCGAGAGATCAACATGTTTAGTAGGTGAGGCAACTAAAATGACCAACGAGTTATATGTTCGCAGCCACGACATGATTATAATGATATTTTCTTTTCCATCCGAGAGACCAACATATTTAGTAGGCGAGGCAATTAAAATGACCACCAAGTCATATCTTTGCAGCCACGACGTGATTGGAATGGTCTTTTCAAAATTTAAGTCTGAGCCCTCCGTGATCAAAACATTCACTGTTTTGGATACGGATACGAAGTTATTTATATTTAACTGTTTCTAACCGTTTGTTCTTGACAACTTGCAAGGAACAAAGTCAATGAAGGCAGATACTCCTCGGAGTTTATTTATTTTGTTGTTTTTACTTTCTTTAATTCAGTTTTATCTCGCTCTGTATTGTAATATTATTTATTGTACTTATGTAATTATTGAAATGCTTAGAATAGGTAGACTTAGAATGAATTCATAGGGTAGTCTAAAACCGGAAATCCGTCGCTAGCTTATTTACTTGTAGGCTCGGTTAATTCAAACTTAGAAACCCTCCGCTAGTTATTTATTTTTAGGCTCGTCATGCATATTCAAATTTTTCAAAACAACTTTGGTCATCTTTTATCCGCTTTATTAATCTCACAAATAAGTTTTATCTTTTTTTTTTTAATTTGCAACTCAATGATTTCCAAAAAATTACTTCTTTGGCATTATAAATAATTTGTTTTTACTATCAATTGTTACAAATGCATACTTTTTCAACTTTACATATATCTTTCTTCAATGTCATACAAATGCTATGGTACAAAATGCATCATTTACTAAATATTTGCAAACATCTTTTTTATATATATACTATTTTAAACATGCATTTTCTTAGCAATAATTAACCTGAGTTTGACCGGATAACCGCAAGTTAGCGGATCTTAAAGGATGCCTAACCCCTTCCCTTTAGGATAATAAAGAACCCTTACCTAGAATCTCACTAGTTTCGCAGACCTTAAAATTGGAGTTATTTTGCAACATTTATAGTCAACATTTAGGTGCCCTAATTCACCTTAGAATAAATAGGTGGCGACTCCTTAATCAATGACCCAGGAATCACCGAATACGTTGTGCTTCGCATCGATCGTCGCGCGGTCGAAAAATGGGCGCGACAGTAAGATTACATACTGAACTGCTTGGCAGACCCTCTCTACATGGTCTATTGCACCGTTGGCACTGCCAAAGAGCTGTGGGAAAAATGGCAAAAGAAGTACAACGCACAAGATGCGGATATTAAGAAGTTCATCATTGGGAAATTTCTAAAATTCCAAATGGTGGATAGTAAGACAGTGATGTCCCAAGTCCAGGAATTCCAAATGATTCTACATCACCTGGATTTGGAAGAAATGAAACCAAATGAGCAGTTTTTGGTTGCATCGCTGATTGAGAAGTTACCTCCTTCGTGGAATGAGTTTATGAGTTACTTGAAACTTAAGACAAAGAAGATGACCTTTGAAGAGCTTATTATCAAACTCCAAATCCAGGAAGATAATAAGAAGGCATTGCCTAGGGGTAAACAACCTGCTGAGGCAAAGGCAAATCTGGCTGAGGCCAAAGGGAACTCAAGCAAGAAGCGGAAGTTCCAGAAAGACGGCAAGGCCCACGTAGCGGAGATGTTCAGAGGTAACTGTCACCACTGTGGGAAACCTGGTCATAAGATCAAGGAATGCCGCAAGCTCAAGATTGAGTAACAACAGAAAGCTAAGGCTAAAGGCAAGGCGCATGCTAACGTCGTCAAGGACACGCTCCGGGTGACATGATTGAGGAGTTCTCGGCAGTGGTTCTAGAAGCAAACATGGTTAAGAATCTGATGCAGTGGTGGATGGACACAGGTGCTACCAGACACATAAGTTCCAACAGAGATGCCTTATCCACGTACACACCGGTCACCGATAAGAAGCTGATCATGGGCAACAACGTTTCGTCTGACGTGCTGGGGGTAGGAAAGGTGGTCCTGAAGATGACTTCTGGAAAGGAGCTCACTCTGAAGGAAGTGATGCATGTCCCTGATATTAAAAGAAATTTAATTTCAGGACCTTTATTGGTTAATGCTGGTTTTAGGCTAGTGTTTGAATCCAATAAGTTTGTACTCACTAAGAATGACACTTTTGTCGGGAGAGGCTTCGTCTGTGAAGGCCTCTTCAAAGTAAATTCCATGTCTGTAATGCTTCCAAGTAATAAAGTTGAACCTTCTTCTTATTTGCTTGAGTCTTCTAATTTATGGCATCATAGATTAGGACACGTTAACTACAAGTCTATCCAAAGGCTGGTAAAGATGGAGTTGTTTTCGTCTATCGACGTAAACCCTCAACATAAGTGTGAGGTGTGCGTAGAGGCAAAACTCACCAAGCTTCCTTTTCGATCCGTCGAAAGGAATACCGCTCCTCTAGAATTTATTCACACAGATATATGTGATTTGAAGTTCGCACAAACTAGAGGGGGAAACAAGTACTTTGTGACATTCATTGATGATAGCATAAGGTATTGTTACCTTTACTTGTTGAAAAGTAAGGATGAAGCCTTTGAAGTGTTCCGACGTTACAAAGCAGAAGTTGAGAACTAACTAAGCCTGTGGATTAAATCCATTCGTAGCGATAGAGGGGGAGAATACGTAGCGCCATTTGAGGAATATTGTGCCTAAGAAGGAATTGTTCATCAAAAGACGGCTCCATACTCACCTCAATCAAACGGTGTGGCAGAACGTAAGAACCGCACATTGAAGGAAATGATGAATGCCTTGCTCATCAATTTCGGTCTTCCCCAAAACATGTGGGGAGAAGTCGTCCTTACCGCTAATACGATTCTTAACAGAGTCCCACATAAGGGTAAGGACAAAACTCCATATGAATCATGGAAGGGAAAGAAACCCACCTACAAATATTTTAAGGTGTGAGGTTGTTTGGCAAAGGTTGAAGTACCCAAGCCAAAGCAGGTCAAGATTGGGCCTAAGACTGTAGATTGCATATTCATCGGATATGCAAATAACAGTAGTGCTTATCGCTTCTTAGTGCTTAAGTCAAATATTCCAGATATTCACCAGGGTACAATCATGGAATCAAGGAATGCTCTATTCTTTGAAGGTACCTTTCCTAGAAAGGAAAAAAGACATAACCTCTCGGAAACGAAGTTATGAACAAAGCTCTCAAGAATCGGGAGTCGTTGATGGCCTGGATCTAGATGGTTCAGATCTAGCGGATCTCGAGATGGCTGAACATCCTGAATCTAGTATTCCAGATTCTCAAAACTTGGAGACTCCAGAGATGGATCTAAGGCAAAGTAAAAGGGCCAGGAAGGATAAATCCTTCGGTCCTGACTTTGTAGCTTATATGGTTAATAATGAACCAAGGATAATTGCTAAAGTGTTGTTAACTCCAGAAGCACCGCTTTGGAAAGAAGCTATTGAGAGTGAAATAGGCTCTATTCTGCATAACCATACTTGGGAGTTGGTTGATCTTCCTCCGGGAAATAAACTGTTGGGTTGTAAATGGATACTCAAACGGAAATATAAAGCAGATGGGTCTATAGACAAGTATAAGGCCAGGTTGGTAGTCAAGGGCTATCGGCAGACAGAAGGTCTTGACTACTTTGACACATACTCCCCGGTATCTCGGATGACATCCATACGGGTATTCATTGCGATCGCAGCTTTGCATGACCTTGAGATACATCAAATGGATGTCAAGACAGCCTTCCTAAATGATGATTTAAAAGAAGAAATTTATATGGAACAACCCGAGGGGTATGTGGTTCAAGGGCAAGAGAAGAAAGTCTGTCGGCTTGTCAAATCTCTGTACGGGCTAAAACAAGCCCCGAAGCAATGGCACGAAAAATTTGATAGTACTCTACTATCGAAGGGTTTCGCCATTAATGAACGTGATAAATGTGTCTACACAAAAGGTAACTCTGACTCATTCATCATGATATGCCTATACGTAGATGACATGTAAATCACAGGAAGCAGTCCTAGGGTAATCCTAGAGACTAAGAACATATTGAAACAATGCTTCGACATGAAGGATATGGGTATCGCAGATGTCATCTTAGGGATAAAAATCTCTAAGACGTCTGACGGACTGGTCTTATCTCAGTCTCACTACATCGAGGATGTTTTGAGAAAGTTTGAGATGTTAGACAGTTCACCGATAAAGTCACCAATGGATACAAATCAAAATCTTGATAAAAATCTTGGTGCACCCGTATACCAGGAGCGATATGCACAGGTGATCGGTAGTTTGATGTATATAACAAACTGCACCCGACCTGATATTGCTTATGCAGTCAATAAGTTGGCTAGATTTACCCGTAATCTGAGTGATGATCACTAGAAGGTGTTGAATCGGGTATTACAATACCTGAAATATACATTAACTTTCGGGTTACACTATTTGAGATATCCAGCTGTACTAGAGGGGTACAATGATGCAAACTGGATATCTGATATAGAGAACACCAAGTCCACCAGTGGGTATGTATTTACAATTAGTGGTGGGGATGTGTCTTCTAAATCCTCTAAGCAAACTTGCATTGCCCGATACACAATGGAATCGGAGTTTATCGCTTTAGACAAAACAGGAGAAGAAACTGAGTGGCTTCATGACTTCTTAGAGGATGTTCCGTGTTGGAACAAACCCATACCTTCAGTAATGATCTACTGCGACAGCCAGTCGGCTCTAGGAAGAAATGCTAAGTACAACGGCTAGTCTCATCATATTCAACGGAGGCATAAGATCGTTAGGCAACTGAACACTACGGGTATAATATCCATTGATTACATTAAGTCAAATGATAATATAGCAGACCCGGTGACAAAGGGCTTACCCAAGGATCAGATGGTCTTCCTGTCGAGGGGAATAGGCTTAAAACCCAAAGAATAAGGACCAATACGGTGGTAACCCAACCTTACTAACTGGAGATCCCAGTAATTTGGTTCAATGGGAAAACTAAGCTGTAAAGGTTCAGTTGATCGCTTCAGTGGAAGCATGAGCACTTCGGATAGTGATTTCTGTAAAGAAACACCAAATCCAAAGTCATTCCCACGATAGACGTTAAGTGCTATCTACAGTATGGGTAAAGGTTAATTTTTCAAAACCTTTAATGATCCTCAACAGTTGAGGTTAGGTTTTGGGAAACTTCTAATAGTTCCTAACACTTGTGAAGTGAGGTATAACAAGATACCTTGTAGGAGACCATCTATTTAAGTGCGAGGACGGGCCGCCTCAAATGAACGCACTTAAGAATCCAAGAAGTTGTCCATCGCCACAACGGACAGAACATTACGAAGAAGAGAGTAAGGGAATTTATTGTGTTGGTACTATTGACTTGGCTTACACTAAACACTGACGGTTCAAGACATCATGTTCACCGTGCAGTAAGTAAGTCCGATGGTATTTAACTATGGAAGGTTCAAAGCTGAAGCTACCTCTCCTTATGCAACATCGGTCCGCTGAAATATTGCTTGAAATGAAAAGGCACCATGTGAGTGCGCCAAAATCTCTTTCAAGAGGAGATTGTTGGATATTTGCCTTTGGTGGGAGTTGCGTCCGACCAACTTTAAAGGCTTAAACACTAGTGTTCCGCATGTTGGAGAATCCGGTTCTTCACACATGCATAATCTACTAAGTAAGTAGATGACCGTAGGGCCAAGGATCGTCAAATTTTGTTGAGAAATAAAAGAGATATTGGTCCACGAAGTGAGGTGTTTGAAGCATGGAAAAGTGTGGTATTGAGATCAATTCTCCCTCATCGGTGGGGGAAGAAAGAATTGTTTTGTTTATAAGTCTCAAGGTTGGCTTGGGGTTTGGGACCCCAAGGGGTATCCCATGTGTTTAAAGGAGGGAGGACCTAGATGTGCTTCGGTTCGAGGAAAGCCCACACGCGCGCTGCCGCCGCCCGCCCGTCAGGGTCCGAGTCACGGTCGTGGGTCATGGGCTGTGGGCTGTGGGCTGTGCTTCTTCGACGTAGAAAGGATACATACGGGACAATATTGTCTTAAAGACAGAGTGCAAACACTCGACTCAGTATACCAAGTTTATTGATATTCCAGTTTCTTGTAATTCCAGTTTATTGTTCAAGTTAATTGTAATTTCAGTTGCTTGTAATACTTAGCAGTTATATATTTCCAACCAACAAGGTATTCTTCAAACGCTGTTATGATAATATTTTTGGCGGTAGTTGTCTAACTGATAATATTCCAATATTCAAGGAACAAGTTTAACTTTGTCTTATTCATTCATGCTTTTGATTCATTAAGGATACATAAACTGCCTCGAATCAACGAAGATTGGATGTTGGAGTTGTTCTCGCCCCGAATTTTGTTCTCTGTCATTTTATCGGTTAACCGTATCGGAAGACAAATTGATTCCTTAACTTAAGCGATTTAGGTTGGAAACGGAACTCTAAATTCCAGCAATGGGTCTTTAACTACTCCAAGCATTAGGACGATGGTATGAGTAAACTAAGAGGTAAAAAACATGAATGCAACTGAGTACAGTAAAGTAAAGGATAAATAAAGGATAAAGACAGATAAAAATTGAGTTGTTTGATTGATTGGTTGTGTTTGTATATACAAAGAATGATCCTATTTATAATTTTTTTAAAAAGGAAAAAAAATGGTACAACGTGATCCCCCAGGTCAGCCATCAAGTAACCTACTAAGTTCAATGACCGACTATGGGGGAAGTGGTGCCGATTTTCTCGCCCTCTACTCCTCTTCCTAATATAATGACCCTTTTAGCTATTGTTGGCCGTTACCGCTTCTAGGGGTCTGGAAACTCTTTTGACTTGGTCATTGAAGCGTCTGCATCTGAGTGGGTCCCAGTCGTACTTCTAACTAACAACTCTACTAAGATGCCTTAGTAGCCGATGAAGTTCTTGTAGTCGAGGGCTAGGAGTAAATTCGGCTCTGAAATAGTTCGGTTGTCACTGAATTCGGCTAAACACTTAAATTACTTCTAAGTGTTAACATGAGTTTCATCATGTCTAGTCAGTTCGAAAAACTTATTCGAAAAGTGTTTTATAGCTCTTCATAGAATTATTCCTCATAGCTCAATCACCTATCCACCTAGACACATGGTTCTATTTGAGGAAAATACTTAATTTGGTGGGTACCCCTCGAGCTAGGCGCGGGCATAAAATCCTAAAAATGTGAACAATCGGACTGAACTGAATTAATTTGATACTTCGGTTTCGGTTCTTCAATACTTGGGCATTGATTCGATATGGATTTTTCAAGAGTTCGGTATACAGAACAATTCTTAGCTTTAAAGTTATTGTATTTCAATGGAAAAAGGACATTACATGACATCCTATAAATAAGAGAAATTTTAGCCCTTCGTTATACAAAGTATCTGAAATGTACTTTCTCCGATAATAAATACAAAAGTAAGCCACTGATTGCAATTTGCCAACTATGTTCTCTCCAACTCCAATTGTTCCAACGAGCTAATTGTTGACCATCTTACTCTTTCCAACATTCTCTACTGTTTTTCAACATCATTACTTTGCATCATTAACAAGTGGAGTGTCATGAAAGTTCCTTACCATATATGCATTTTCATTACCTTATCTGTGTTTTCTGGCCGAGATCTGACAACACATCTTTATTGGGATTGTGATGCGAAGGTTCACTCAGCGGCAGCGTCTCCGTCGTTGATTTCTCATCTACGAAGATTTGGATACGTTGTTTTTGCCTTCAGTATGATACTTTTTTCTCCATTCTATAATATGTGTCATAGGAGATCAGACTGTGAAGCAAGGTCGCCTGAGATTGGATTGTGTTTCTTCAATAAATATCTCCAAAACATGTATAATAATTGTATAATATATGTATAATTAGTAAGTATACATTGATTATACATAAAATATACATTTGTTATACAAACTTTATATAATAATGATATATTTTCTATGCACATATTGTAGGAATACATATTTGATACAACAACGATACTATTTTTGTAAGTATGATACATATACAATACTCGTATATATTCTATACAACAACGATGTTATTTCTAGACATATGTTGGAATTTTAAGGTTCAAAAATGTACTTATTTTGAAAAGGCTAAAAATATCTATTAAGCTTCTTAGGTCATTCGCTTGTTAACATTTTCACCGGATGACCATTTATGTAACGACACGTTCAGTCGTTTATAGCTAAAGATCCTTAATTGTCTATTTGACCCTTTCTGTAGTTTCTATGTGGGGTTTATGATGCGCGAGGATAGATGAAACGGATCCCGAGGTCCATTTATTTGAGTTTCGGATGAAAAACCCAAAGAAGAACCTTACAGTTGGATAGGTTGACATTTCCGTATATGGGATCATTTCCAAGTTCGTTGCTTCCGGTTGTTCCGAAGGGTCATTTATGATTTAGTCGAGTCATTGGTTCACTTTCCGAGACAATAGGATGTATTTTGTGGCCTTATTTATAATAATTGAATATTTGGTTATTTCGGACGATTCTTTAGAAAAGTATGTCTTATATCGGTTAAATAGAAAATCGGAGGGTACGAGTGAGTTCGTAGCACTATTTACCTTGGGAGAGCATGTCTGGTTTGTATTTGGAGGATCTCGGGAGTGTTTCGGGTGTTTGGTGAAAGTTTGGCATAGTTTCCATTTTGTTAGTGTCTGGTGTCCGCCCTGGCAGTCCTGTTGTCCGCTCCTGCGTATTCGCCTCTGCAGAGGTTGACTCACAGAAGCGAAGTATGAGGGATTAGTGAGTTTCCGCAATGGTGAAGGGGACTTACGCAGGGACGGGTTCGCTTCAGCAATGCGGCGAGTTGTCAAGTGATTGTGCCCCAACGAGGTTATTTTACGCGGGAGCTATACCAATCCAGTGGAGTTGATTCTGCTGGGGCGGAATAACTGGATCAGGTAACATATTTAATTCCTAGGTCGAATCACTTTTTCCAAATTAGCTTTTCTTAAACCTAAAGTCGCAAGAAGGGGTATTATGAAATTTAGGAGTGAATTCTTCATTGAGGTAAATTTTCCACCCTTACATGATTTGATTTCATGATTTAAAGTCCTTTAATGGTGATATGGTATACATGTGAATTGGGGAAGATGAGTTATAAGTTTCTTATGAGATTAAGAGAGTTGAATCATTGATCTAGGGGTGCTTTATTGACTAGTTTACTTTGATATTGTTAATTGGTGATGGACTATGCTAGATTATCATGTTGTAGCCTTTAATTTGATTATAGAAACCCTTTTGAAATTGGGGAAAATTCTAGGGTTATGAATTTGGGCTTTTCGTATATTGTTCAGTTGAAGGTCCAAATGAGCGTAGGTTTCTAATTAACTTAGGGATATGATTATCTAGTGTGTACGGATGGTTTTTGGGTAATAAAGTTTGAGTCTTGACGACGTGCGCCCGGGATTGGTTCTGGAAGTCTTGATTTGTTTAAGGATTATGTCCTTGTATGTTGTGTAAACACTATATTAACCAATAGTATATACGTGTTAGACTTCGTTTACCACGAGGCGCTTCGGAAGGGCAAGGGAAGCGCAGAGATTTGATTGTTTGAGGCTTCTATTTGGCCCAGAGGTAGGCTACAGTTTGCTTTCACTAGACTCCGATAGAAGTACATAATTAGTTATAAATGTTGAGAGATATTGAGCTTATTTGGGGGTCTCATTCAAACGGTTGTGATAAACGTTTGAATGGGTACTAATGTTGAACTATGATGATGGGTTTGGGGAATCAGCCTCGAGCTAATTCTGACTGCTGTTTATTTGCGCTTATCACCATTATGTGGGTTTGTTGCCATACTTGCTATTGTATATTTATTTATCACACATGCTTTCGATCTGATATCCTGATTTGTACTTGGATTATGTGTTATTGAATTCTTGAAAGCATGTGATATTCATCTATATACTTGGTTGAATCTCATTACATCATGATTCCTCATCTTGTACTGGCATTTGCATTCATACACTCATAGTTCTGATGATATTGATATAAGAGTGGTATGGAATTATGTGGGTCAAAGAGACAGGGAAAGGAAAGAGCTTTATGAGATTATGGCAACATTGAGATATGATGATGATACGCGGGGAACGGAGTTACACGCCTGCAACAGTTATTCACCCAAAAGCTGGGCTCCGTTGAGAAATTCCGAAAGAGTATATAGACTTCGCGGGTCTCCCATGAGTGTGTTGTTCATAGAATTTGAAGCCTGTATACTGGACGATGAAAGGTACCGAGCATATGCATTGCGTTCATATCATACATATTTCATTGCATTGATTATTTGTTGATGATTTAAGTGTTGAAGTGATAATTGATGAATTGGTTGATTCATGAGTAATGAGGATAAGAGTTGATTATTAAATACTTATAACATAGGTTATATATAAGATCATACTAATCCCATCATTTAATTTTTATTTAGATAATGATAAAATTGTTTTCCTAATAAAATAGGAAATATTTTTATTTCTTAATCTTTAATTGAAGTAGAATAAGCATTTACTAATAGAATTTTTGTTTAAAGTAAAATGATAAAAGGGTCAAAGTAACTCCATCCATGATATTTTAAGGTTTTTTTGTGATTTGAATCAATGTAATGAATTTTCTTATTTTATGACTATGGTATCTTTGTGCAAAATTACTAAATTGTATGTTTTATGTGATACCTTAAATTGGTGAAACAATTCACTATAATTTAATCAAGTTATTTCATATAAATGAAACTTCACAAGTTATTGGATAAAAGTTAGGAATTAAATTGGACCAACCATATCCTTAATGTATGTGTATAGATCCAAATATGCTCGTATTAGTCTTCTCATTATGTTCGGTTGAGTGTCGTGTGAAATAAGGATATTTTTGGCCCACTTAAGTAATAACAGGGGCATGTTTAGCCAAACTATTGGCGGCATGGACATTTTGGACCAAACTATTAACAGAAGAAAAATTTAAAGAATTTTGCATACTTTAATGACTACGTTGTACGTTAATTAGGGTAACAATGCTACCAAAATTGACCCACCTATTTAAATCTTACAAAAAATGACCCAAACTTTTCTCTCTCTATCGCACTCTCTCTCGGCCTCCTCTCTCTGTCGATGTCTCTCTCACACTCTCTCTCTCTTAGCACCACCACCATCTCGTCGCCGCGGCGCCTCCGGTGAGTGACTGCGCTCCTCTCTCTCGACCTCCTTTCTCTCTCTCTCTCTCTCAAATCTGGTGCTCTCTCTCAGATCTGGTGGTGGTGAGTCGGAGCTCCGGCGTGATCTCCGGTGATGGCTGATAGCAGTTGTTGCTCCATCGTCGATCAAAAACCCTAATATCGTCGTCATCATCCTCGCCAATTCCGGCAAGCACTTCTGCTCCGGCATTGACTGGTCGCAGGTTCTGGTGTATATGGAGCTAAAGATTTGGGGTTGGTGGTGTATATGGGAGTGTGGTATTGAAGTTAGTTTTTGTATTATAGTGTATAATAGTGTATATGGGTATATACACACCTCATATATATTATTATACATTTTTATACACCCATATACAAAATGTATATATAATGTACTTGTCTTTTGTAAATAAGTGTATAGCATTGTATAAAAGTGTTTTTGGCTATATTTTTGCAATTTAGTTTTGGGCTATATTTTTGCTATGTAAGTTTGTCAAGTGTACATTTATGAATTGTTTCCTACTTTAATAGCATTTTTTTACCCTTTTCCATTTCATAAAAGGCTTACACCCAAATACGCTGAGCCCAACACATATCTAGTTACACAGTACCCAGTGGCAGATTTAGGTGTTGGCGACCCTCGACAAAAAATTACACTGTATATTTAGGGTATATTTTATGTGTTTATGTACATATTAACTTTTGAACACCCTGAACCAATGCAAAAAGTTAGCTGAAGTGATCCAGAGTGTTCAAAATAATCTCTAACATCCTAGGTTTGATCCTCCGGGAAAACATTATTTTTATGTTTAACTTTTGCTGTTTTTTTGAACACCCTGAATGAAAATCCTCGCCACTGACAGTACCCCCTTAGTCCTTTGCACTTGCTGCTGCATTTCTTATGGAAATTTATCTGTTAGCTACTGCATTTCTTATGGAATATGGTAGTGGCTAAGGTGTGAGTGGAGATTGATTTACTACAATCATAACGTGAAACTGTTTTCAGTAGGACTGGAGAACTATAATTCATTCCTTAAGGAATTTGCACTAAGGGAGCTGTTCAATTGAAAGTCAATGATACTAACAATAAAAATGTGAAACAAAGTGATAAAGTTATAGGTAATGCAAGCAGAGTTGTATGTTAAAGTAGTAGTAACAAATAAGAGGCAAGAAAAAAAGGATGAATTTGACAAGGAAGAAGAGGTGACACATCAGAATAAAAAGAGTTCAAGTAAAATCTTCAAGGAAAGAGTAGAAAGAGTTGTGCTATTCAAAAAGATCATCAGCAAAAAGAATATGAATAATGCTAGTGGGAAACATGAAGTAGGGGAAGGTGACATTCTATCATTTTGTTGAGTTGTTGCCGACTCAATAATAGTTGATGATCTTAAAATAAAGTTTTGATGATTTTACAAATAATATATCAAAAAGACAATCAAGTACAAGGTAGTTATAAAGAAGGCCTTGAAAAATCAGAAAGTCCAAACAGATCTCCAAAGGATTCAGTGAAGCAGTCACAATAGGAGAGGAACTGCTCAAAGAAACTGGTCCTTATCGAGGAACAATGGAGACTGTGGAAGAGATATTTCATGCCAACTGGGAGATTGAAATTATTGACTCATTCCTATTCGATGAAAAGTTAGATTTTGGTGATAGTGGAGCCATGAAATGTTCTCAGCGCATTATTAGCAAGGAGTGCTAAAATACGCCTCGAAGGTCAAAAACATGGCAAGCTCAAGAACAACTACTGCAACACCAGTGAAGATTGTCACGCCGGTAGATGAAAATCGTTGTAAACTACCCTCTCTCACTTTTGGGAGCTTCCTCCCTCCTCAATTTTAGTCAATTCCTGAGGAGGTGGAGGAAATAGGCTCTGAAACTGACTCGCAAACCTCAGTACAACTGAAGGATTTTGGTGAATCAGATGCATCACTGGCTACTCGTCGTCTACAGTTCTCTGATGTGGCGACGTCTGCTCAACCTACGGCGGAGATTAAGCCGGAATCTTCACAAAATTGCCTTGCCCAGAAAGGTAAAACTCTCACTTATATCCCTCTGAGTATGAAACAAGGCAAAGTGTGTGTGAATATTGTTGAGGATGATTTAGTAGAACAAAAAAGTCATTGGCAAAATGCTCTAATTGGTTTTGTAATCGGGGATACACCTTATATGAAGTCGATGAAAGTTTTGTCACTTATCATTGTAGTGGTGTTGCTAAGCCCCAGATACTTGCCCATGACTCTGGATATTTTTTTTAGGTTTGCACCAGATGAGGATTGTGATAAAATCTTAGTGGGAGGACCTTACACATATCATAACAAACCATTTATTGTCCAGAACAGGGAGATAGATTTTGAATTTGATCCTGAAAGAATAACTACCATTCCACTATGGATTACTTTTCCAGGCTTACCAGTGAGTTATTGCTCTAGTGAAGCTTTGAGTAAGATTGCTAGTGTTGTTCGTAGACCACGATACACTGATAAGTTTACAGCTGATATGAAAAGAATCTCATATGCTCTAGCTCTAGTGGAGATTGATGTTTCCCAACCTCTTGTGGATGCAATTGAAGTTGGAACCCCTTCTGGTACTTTCCACCAGGCTATTGAATATGATTGGTATCCTAAGTTTTGTCCACCGTATGAGATTTGGACATCTTTTAGAAGGCTGTTGGAATGAGGAAAAGGAGGTGCATCAGGAGGAAGAGTTCAAGGAGAACCCAAAGAGAAAGAGAAGAAATAGAAGAAGGAGAAGGCAGGAGAGGCAGGATTGGCTTCCAAAGGATCCCAAAATGCTTGAGGAGACCAATTTTTTTTACCTCAAACTGATGTTGTAGTTGGTCCCAGTACCATTGTTGGGCCAGAACCTATTTGCTTGTCTACTTCTCCTCAGAACACTGTGGTTCAGTCAAAAAATGGGAAGAATGAGTGTTGTTGAACTTGCTAATAGGTATGATAGGCTGCAGGACAAATCTACTGTTGTTCCAGAACAGCTTAGGGACCCTGGGGATTAGGGCTGACAATTTCACCCTAACCCGATGGATATCCGATCCACCCGACCCGACTATATGGACGAAAATCCGACAAAACATGGATTTTAATCGGGTGACGGATCGGGTCGGATTCGGGTGGACATACATCCAACCCACCACCCGATCCACCCATCCACCCGTTATAAATTAATTATTTTCAATCCACCCCTCTTGTAAATCTTTTAATATTTGATATAAATAATTGATAAACATGATTGCTAATTATATCTACCAATTTATGGATCTATTTTTATAAAATATAAACTTGTGGTCAACTTTTACATTTAAAATTTGAAATCTCAAATCATGCCTTTCTGGATGATTTGGAATTTCATCTCATGAGATGAAATCGCATGTCCAAACGATGAAATTGCATGTCCAAACGCTTAATAAATGCTATTTTTAATTTGACTGAATCAGGCTAATCAAAATAACTTGAGTTAAGAAATATGTGGGTCGCTAACTCATCCAAATTTAAACAAATTGAACAATTTATATTTTTATCTGCTAATTATATCACTCTAAGTTTGATCAAGTAAAACGTACATTGAACAACATAAGAAAGGGAAAAAACAAAGGTTGATTGTTTTCACATAAAAATATGCACAGTACTAGGAGGATTGATGATATTTATTTTATCTTAACAGTTGATATAATCAAATGCAATTTTGTGGGTTTACCAGACCCTGTCATTCTCGAATTAATCCATACAATTCTCTACTTCCAATAAAATGAACAAAGTAAAGTTCATTTTTGTGATATTTGAACTGACATATTTATTAACCGTCATAAATTACCTACAAGACTTGAGTATCGACCAATTTTCATAAGTCTTCGTCGCTTCCATCTGCGAAGCACCCGATCCACCCGATTCACCCGTGGATGATGGGTGGATCGGATGTGGATTAAAAATAATAGGGTGATGGATGGGTCGGGGGTGGATGGATCGTTGGCGGGTGGAGGCGGATTGAGCTCCACCCGATCCACCTCTGATCCATTGCCAGGGGATAGGTTCAACCCCCATGATTATAGCTAGATGGAATATTAGGGGACTGAATCAGCCCCAGAAGCAGAAGGAGGTGAAGCTTTTTCGCTGCTTGGAAACAAGGGTAAACGAACACAAGGCACAGGGTATTTTAGGGAAGATAGTACCAGATTGGAACACTAGCTGTAATTATCCAATGGCTTCTATTGGAAACGTCTGGTTAATGTGGAAAACTCACATTCAAGTTCAGATCATCACAAAGAAGGAGCAATTTATTCATTCTTATGTGGAGAATTCAGTAAAGTCTTTTTCAACCTTTTTGACTATTATATATGCAAATAATGAGGCTCAACTAAGAATGGAACTATGGAATGAGCTGAAATAGTTAGCAAGCACAATCCAGGGACCTTGGTTATTGAGTGGTGATTTTAACAATGTCCTTTCCTCTGATGATAGGATGGATTCAACTGTGTTACCTGCTGAAACAAAGGATTTCCAGGATTGTATAGATAATATTAAACTAAGCCCACTGAGATCAAGGGGATGTCATTATACTTTCTGTAATAAGCAACAACAAGACTCTGGAGTCTATTCAAAAATTGATTGGGCTTTTGTAAACTTCCTTTGGATTCAATATTATGGTAGTGTAAAGGCAGATTTTCTGAATCCAGGCATCTCTGACCATTGTCCAGTTTTTATACAGTACCTCCCTCAAGTTACTATCCATCATAAGCCTTTCAAGTTGTTTTAAAGATGGATCACCCTCAGTTCAGGGATATTGTCAAAGTTACATGGGTACAAGGGTGTAGAGGGACAAGAATGTATCAACTCTGGCAGTACATCCTATGAATCCACTCTTGGTTGAGACTGAGAAGAATATTGTGGGGGAAATATATAAGTGGAGTCTTGTGGAGCAAAAGGCCCTTAGACAGATCAAGAGCAGCATGGATAGCATGGGGTGATGCCAACACAAAGTATTTCTATGCTCAATGTAAAATCAGAGCAAGTAGAAATAATATTACCTCCTTATACAACACTGTTGGTGTCAAGTTAACAAACCCACAGGAAGTGGAAGATGAGTTCATTTCTTTCTTTAAGGAGTTGATGGGATCTTCTGTTGATGTAATGCCTTGTCCTAATTTAGAGGTGATTAAAAGAGGACCTTGTCTCACTATCCAGCTGAAATGTGATCTAATCAAAACTGTCACTAATCAGGAGATCCTATAAGTTGTCAAAGGTATGCCAAATGAGAAGTCCCCTGGTGTAGATGGTTTCCCAATTGAGTTCTTTACTCATCATTGGGAAATTGTCCAAGGTATTGTTACTACTGCTCCAAAGGAGTTCTTCTCTTCTGGTAAGATGCTAAAATTTATAAGTTGTACTACTGTAACTCTTGTCCCTAAAGTTGTTTCTCCTACTATAGTTAAGGATTATAGACCCATAGCTTGTTGCACTACTATTTATAAGATTATCAGAAAGATATTGACTAACATGCTAAAAAGTGTAATACATTATTAGTCCTTCCCATGCATTTATAGAGGGTAGAAGCATTGTGGACATTATTTTGTTTAGTCATGAATTGTTCAAATGGTACACTAGGAAGGGGTTGTCTCCAAGATGTGTGATGAAAATTAATCTTAGGAAAGTCTATGATTCTATTGAGTGGTGTTTTCTCAAAAGCATGCTAGTGAACCTAGGTTTCCTTAAAAATTTATTCAGTGGGTGATGGAATTCATTGGTTCTGTATCTTATTCACTAGTACTGAATGGTAGCCTTACCCCTCCTTTTCATGGAAAGAGGGGATTAGCAAGGTGATCCTATGTCACCATATTTATTTATAATTGCTATGGAGTACCTTCAGAGGGAATTGAATATTGTAGTTGATAATCCTAACTTCAAATTTCATCTTAGATGTAAGAAACTGGGCATAATGCACATTTATTTTGCTGATGACTTGTTAATGTTTTGCAAAGCTGAAACTCACTCTATTCAGCTCTTGCAAGAGTCCTTCACTAAATTCTCAGTTGCTTGTGGTTTACAAGCAAATATTGACAAAAGTTCCATATACTTGTCTGGTGTTAAAGATTCTGCTAAAGTTGCTATCCTACAGTCCTTGGGATTCTGTGAAGGAACTTTTTCATTCAAATATCTGGGAGTGCCTCTTTCATCCAAGAAGTTAACTATTGCTCAGTGTATGCCTTTGGTTGAGAAAGTAACAGAGAAGATTAAGTGTTAGTCTGCAAAGCTATTATCTTATGCTGGGAGGTTGCAGTTAATAAAGTCTGTCATTTTTGGGCTCCAAACATATTGGCTCAAATATTCATCTTGCCTAAGAGGATAATGAAAATGGTCAATAGTCTATGTAGAACCTTCCTCTAGACAGGATCAGCTGAAGTATCAAGAAAAGTACTAGTCTCATGGGAGAAACTGTGTCATCATAAATCAGCAGGTGGACAAAATGTCTTGGATCTATGCAGGTGGAATAGAGCTGCTATCATAAAACAGCTCTGGGCCATAGCTGAGAAAAAGAATTGTTTATGGGTTAGATGGGTGCATATTTACTATATGAAAATCTCTTCAGTATACTGTTGTGCCATTTCTGCAAATGAAACATGGGTTATAAGGAAGATATTAGAGTCCTAACAGTTTATACTTCAAGCATCTAAACTGTAAGGTGACTTGCAATCTAGGCTGGCTTCTGTAGTGACAAACTCTAAGTACTCTATCAAAAGGGTATATCAAGTGCTGATGCCTCACTATCCCAAAGCACCTTGGAAGAGCCTTATTCTGCAACCTAGTATCCATCCACAATTTAAGTTTATCCTTTGGTTGGCATTAATGAGGAGACTAGCCACTGTAGATAGGCTGCTGAAGTTTGGTGTTACTATTCCCTCCATATGTGTGTTCTGTGGTTTGACTGATGAAACTTTAACTCACCTGTTTTTTGAATGTACTGGCACAAAAGTTGTGTGGTCAATGATGCTTGTGTAGTTAAGATTACCTAGAATAATTGGGGACTGGGAAGAGGAATTACAGTGGGTACTGATTCTGGGGAAAAAAAAGACTCGGAGAGAAGCTATTGTATGTACTGTATTTACTATGGTTATTGCACTACTGTGGAGGGAGAGGAACATGATCAGGTTTCACAACAAAAGCCTCAATACTGAGAATATATGTAGGGAGATTGCTATACACATACACATTAGGGGAGCAACAAGAAGGAAGTGGCTGCCAGAGTTATCAAAGCTGCAGGATTCACCATCATACATGTTCTCTGTAGTGTTTTGATTTTGCTCCTGTTGTATGCAATTTTCTGTGTCTGGTTTTTTTAGCTGATGTATCGGTTTACACCAGCAGGCTTGATTTTAAGTTGTAATAGTTTAGATTTTGTACTGAGTAGTATAGGCACAATACTTAGTTGAGTCATGTCTGTAACACCGAGAAACATGTGGTCTGCCCTATTTGATATTGTAACTCTCACTTTGGTTTAAATAAAACCATTTATTTACCAAAAAAAAGTTGAATTTCAAGTTATGAAAATATTATCACAAATTCAGCACATGAAATCCGTATTGAAGTAGGAAGAGAAGAAGCCGATGCGCATACAAGGAAAGAAGGAGATACAAGTCAAACAAGAATTGGAATTCGGACACAATTATGAAATCAATACTTGATTGGATTCAAACAAAACAAAATGATTAGTAGATACTAAGTGAACCTTATTTTTCTAACAAATAATATATTCGTTGACCCACATTTACTATACCAGGTTCTTCCAAATATAAGAGAATAGGGATATTCAAAATATCAATGCGAGTGAGTCTCTACAGTACTAAAGGACCATAACATACACTTAGTTGAGACAGTACTAAAGGACCATAACATACACTTAGTTGAGACGTGAATCCCAACTTAAAAGATCAAAGTTGCTCAAATGATACTTAAGAGACTATTTTGAACATATCATAAAAATAATAGTGAATAAAATAAAGAACGACAAAGACAACAAAACACTAAGTGACATCAAAATATTCTTTCAGCCGATTCTCTTGCGGTAATAGATGAGATTCAATCAGACAGAAGATTCACCCACCTCAATCCTTCAGAATTTCTAGGACACATTTAAGGGGGTATTGATAACTACTTGATAAAAAACTAATGGAGCAAAGTCAACCAGTCAAAAACAAATAAAAAAGGAACCATTTCCTATCCCCAATTCATTATGTCGTTCACCCCTTACCATTAATTTCGAAACCCCAACCCCCCCCCCCCCTAAATATCAAATATAATTTCCCCAAACAATACACCCCGCCAGCTTTTTTTCTCATGTTTGTTAAATTGCTTTAATATTTCTTTCCATAAGATTATACTTCTTCTTTCCTTTCTCATATTATTTGTTTCCTTTTCCCAGTACATGTTAGCTTGCTTCTTCTTGTTTTATTAAGATTCTTGATCTCCATCTCCAATTACCAATAACTATAAGGAAAAAATCCCTAAAATGTGCTTTTAAAGGAATATGTTCCTTCATGTTTATTGATAAATGATTTACATTAGATATAAGGTTACAAGAATATTTACTTTGATACAAAATAGGTAACTAATTAACCTAATTACAAAAGCATTATAATTCTACGTAAAATAAGAGATATACAATTAATACAATTAATGAAAGAATATTAGGAAATATTCTATTACACCCCCGCAGTCGAAGCGGAAGGTTCACGAACACGAGACTGGCTCGAAAATCATCAAATAGTATGCGCGGAAGTCATTTGGTGAAGATGTCGGCAATTTGATATCTGTAAGGAATATGAAGGACACGAACTTGACCACGAGCCACTTTTCCGTGAACGAAATGAATGTCCATCTCAACGTGTTTAGTGCGCTGATGTTGGACGGGATTGCCGGAAAGATATATTGCAGTAGACCAGTGTTGCCTTTTGAATTGGGCAGTGAAGCTCAAGTAGTAGGTTACGGATCCAATAAGACTCAGAGACGACGTTGGCGACACCTCTGTACTCCACTTCTGCACTGGATCGGGATAGTGTAGGTTGCCTTTTGGAAGACCAAGACAATAGGTTATCTCTGAGGAAAATGCAATAACCAGACGTAGAGCGTCGGGTGTCAGGACATCCACCCCAATCAGCATCAGAATATGCAGTGAGACCAGTGAGCGAAGACATGTATAGATGTAATCCGAAGTGAAGTGTACCTTGGATGTATCATAAAATAAGTTTGAGGGCATGCATGTGTTCTTCTGTCGGACTATGCTTGTGCAAGCATATTTGTTGTACGATATAGGATATGTCTGGTCTCGTGAATGTGAGGTACTGCAGGGCCCCAGCTAGGCTACGATAGTGAGTCGGGTCTGAATATGAAGGGCCAAAATTAGCGCTGAGCTTGGAATTGGTGTCTACAAGTGTGTGGAATGGTTTGCAAGATGTCATGTCTGGACGATCAAGGATCTCTTCGGCATACTTCTTCTGACATAGAAATAGGCCGCCAGAATGTCGAGTGACAGAGATGCCTAAGAAATAGCTCAAGGCCCCCAGATCTTTCATAAAAACTCAGAGGAAAGGAAAAACATAATAGACCGGCGAAAAGCATCAGATGATGTGGTGAGGATGATGTCATCAACATATAATAATAGGTAAGCCATGTATGTACCATTTTTGTAGATGAACATGGAATGATCGAATCTGTTGTGTGAGAAACCAATAGAGAAAATATAATCGGCGAACCGATGGTACCATGCTCAAAGAGCATATTTCAGTCCATAGAGCAATTTCCACAACAGACACACATAATTTGGATGAATAGGGTCCTTGAAACCCATAGGCTGATGTATATATACCGTTTCATGAATATCCTCATGTAAGAAGGCATTCTTGATATCAAACTAATGAATGGGCCAAGACTTGTATATAGTAATGTTGAGGACAATCTGGATGGTTGTGTGCATTACGACTGGGCTGAACGTTTCATCACAGTCCACTCCCACCTGTTGAGACCTGCCATCACCTACAAGACGAGCCTTGTACCTATCAAAAGAACCATCAGATTTCTTTTTATGTCTAAAAATCCACATATAACATATAATGTTAGCATCAGGTGGATAGGGTACTAGGTCCCATTTCTTATTATCAATAAGAGCATTATATTCGTCAATCATTATGACTTTCCAATTAGGGTCGGACAAGGCATCCTTCGGGTTACGAGGGACAGGGGAAGGGACACTGAAATGAAAAGGTTAAACAGCCATTTAGGTTTATGAATTCAGTGCATGGCAGGAGTTTCCATGGTCTGAGAGTGTGTCTCGGGATGGGAGGGGGGTTTGTCGCGGGACTGCCGGGAAGAGGAGAAAGGGTAGGGGTGACGGTGCTGGCTGGCCGAACCTCAATTTGCTGATAGGTAGTTGTGGAATCACCCTGAGGTAAGTTGTTCCGTGCCACCATCAGCAGAACCGGGTGGGCAGCTAGTCCTGGACTGGCCGAGGTGGTGGTGGGTATCGGGGTCTAGGACGTCGGACTATGTAATTGGTGAATTAGAAGAGGGTTTAGGCCATCATCTAGGAAGTCGTAGGAATGTCGAGGTGGCTAGTGTAGAGAGGCAAAGGGGAATTGAGACTAATCAAATAGGACATGATGTGAAATATTAATTTTACGGCTTGACAAGTCATAGCATGAGTAAACACGATAATTGGTAGGGTAACATAAACACACACGGGGAAGACCGGGGTTGGAGTTTGTGATTGGTCGGATGGAGAGTGTAACAAAGACATCCAAAAATATGCAAGTGTTGGTAGGAGGGGTTCCTACGAAATAGAACTTTGATGGGCGACCGTTGAGCTAGAGATATGTTTGGGATTATGTGTAGGAAATTGGTGGCCATGGAGAGTGCGTAATGCCAGAATTTAGGGGGAATTGAGGCGTGAGCAAGTAGGGCATGAATGAGGTTATTTATGGTTCGGATTTTCCGTTCGGCTTTACCATTTTGGGAGGATGTGTGAGTGTAGGAAAATCGAAAGGTAAGGCCGTTTTTGGAGCAAAACTATTTGAATTGGTTATTATTAAATTCCCCACCATTGAAAATAATTAATGCTCTTTTCAAATTGTATTTTTACGAAAGCACTAAATGAAGAAAAAATGGGGTAGACTTGGGATTTATTTCCAATTGGAAAAGTCCATAGAAAGTTGGAATAATCGTCCAAAAATAACACATAATATCGATGGCCAGCCGTACTCAAAATAGGGGATGTCCACAAATCACTATGAATGATATCGAAAGATATTAAAGTATAATTTGTGGATGCAGAAAATGGTAATTTGACATGTTTCCAAAAATGCAACATTCACATATAGGAGTCCTAGAAATACGATTGCAATTAATAAAATTATTTTTCCTATGGAAGCGTAAAATAGAGTCTCCCGGATGTCCTAATCTAGAATGTCATAGGAATGACGAAAGAGCAACAAAGATTGATGGAACTGGAGGCTGGATTATTAACGGCGTTTAAAATAGGGTAGAGATCTTTGGTGCTGTCATGTCTCATTATTCATCTCCCTGTCATAAAATCCTTTACAGTAAAACCAAAATGATCAAAGTAAAGGGAAACCCAATTGTCAGTTGTGAAACGTTGTACGAAGATTAGATTCTTAATGAGTTTAGGGGCATGTAGGATATTTTTTAAGATATTGGTGGATGTGGTGAGGATATGGAGGAATGACCATAACCACAGATGGGAATGCCTTGACCATTACCAACAACAATATTCTAATTTAAATTACTCAAATTGGAATAATACGAGAGAGTACCTTGTGATGCCGTCATGTTAGATGTGGCGCTTGTGTCCATATACCAATTTTCGTCTGGAGTCGGGGAATAAGTTGATGCATAAGTCGATGGCGGGGGAGGCTTGTGCTGCGTAGGCATGTTCTGGACATGGGCCAAGTATTCCAGATTGGGCCTGT
The DNA here is from genome assembly GCA_034509755.1 of Anisodus tanguticus. NCBI lineage: Eukaryota > Viridiplantae > Streptophyta > Magnoliopsida > Solanales > Solanaceae > Anisodus > Anisodus tanguticus. The sequence continues at coordinate 24,601,717 of CM067545.1, forward strand.
CGATTTTGAGGTGGAGTCCATGAGGATGTTGGATATGGACAAGGAGGGGAGGCCCATGATGGTGGGGCCCACGCGGCCCACGGTGGGTAGAAAGCCTACGGCGGAGGCTGCTGCCACTACCGCGGTCACTGCTAGTTGTTTTCTGTGAGGACTGCCCCTTTCCGCTGCCGTTGTTGCCAGAAATTCTTCCGCCGCTGCCCTTGCCGCACTACCTGCTCCAGCGGTTGTTACGGGAGAAGTGGACTATTGCGGGTCTTCTGACCGACGGTTCTGGTTGTCGAATGGGAGGCCCTATCGTCGGCGAAGGGCCCGACGGTGGTGGTGAGGGCGACATCGACAATGTTGGCCCGAGTGGTGCTATGTTTGATTTTTTGGGTTTCCTCAAGGATGAGCTTCGAACGGACCTTATAAAATGGAGGTAACAGCGTGTATTGCTGAAGGATGGTGGCAATGCCGTCATAGGATTCGTTCAAACCTACAATAAGTTGCATCACCAATCACTGATTAGAGATTGGTTACCGACGTTGGATAGTTGGTCGGCAATCATCTTAAGTTCTTGACAATAAGCAGACACGTTTGGGAAATCATCTTGATGAACGTCCTTGAATTGATGTTCAAGGTATAACGCTCGTTGAGTTTTGTTGTCGTGGAAAATACTTTCCAAACGCTCCCACGTTTGGCGGACAGTGGCATCGGTCTCAATGATGGTGTGAAATAGATCATTAGATATCATGCCGTATATCCACTGGAGGACGGTTGCGTCCAAACGAGACCATAGTGCATCATCAGAAGTCAAAGCCGATGGTATGTCTGTAGACTTCAGCGTGGGAGGGATGATGTGGTCGATAACTTCATAAACACGATAATAGATTTTAGAAAGCTCCGCCCACGAGGAGTATTGACCCTTTTCCATCTCAAGAGTCATAGGGATGGAGTTTTTAATGTTGTTTATGGCAAATGCATAATGGAATTTGGTTTTGTCAGCCATGAAAGAGGAAATTTAGGAGGAAGATGGAGGGAGAATGGCTAGAAAAACTAGGGTTCCATCGTGGGGAAAAGAGGGGGTGGGTGGCCGAGAGAGGTTGGCATCTAGGGTTTCAACGTGGGAGGTGCCGACGTGGAAAAAAGGTGGCGGCCGAGAAGGTGTATCGGCGGCTAGGGTAGAGTTCGTAGTTTTTGGCTACTGATACCATAAAGGAATATGTTCCTTCATGTTTATTGATGAATGATTTACCATATATATAAGGCTACAAGAATATTTACGTTGATACAAAGTAGGTAACTAATTAACCTAATTACAAAAGGATTATAATTCTACCTAAAATATGAGATATACAATTAATACAATTAATGAAAGAATATTGGAAATGAAAGAAATAATCCCTTGATTATTTTCATTAATGAAATAGTATATATACAATTTACAATTTCCATAATAGGAAAATCATATTCCTATTCTACTCTCAAAACCTTATTCTACTTGTACAATAATTATACAATTATGGTAAGTGTACCACTCTAATTTAATTACAACTAAACTAACCAAAATTAGGCCATTAAATCGTGATATACACGACAGGAATATACTGTGTATATCACGGGTCTTAACAACCAAAATATACCATTCTGCCCGTGATATAAACGGTGTATATTCCGTGTATATCACGGGTATTTATCACACCCCTGCAGTAATAGCGGGCGGTCTTCGTACGCTGAGACTGTCCCTAAAACCTTCAAAGAGAATCGATAGAAGACCCTTAGTAAAGATGTCTGCAATTTGATACCTGGAAGGGATATGCAAGACGCGTACTTGTCCACGAGCTACCTTTTCGCGATCAAAATATATATCCATCTCAATATGTTTAGTGCGCTGATGTTGAACCGGATTGCCAGAAAGGTATACGGCACTAACATTATCACAATAAACTAATGTAGCTTTGTGAACTAGAAAGTGAAGCTCTAAGAGAATATTACGTAGCCAACATGATTCAGAAACCACATTGGCTACCCATCGATATTCGGTCTCAGCACTAGAGCGGGAGAAGGTAGTTTGTCGTTTGGCATACCAGGAAACCAAGTTATCCCCAAGAAACATACTGTTGACACCCAATTTTGTCCCGTCTTTTCTAGTTTATTTGCAATTTTAAATATTTTTTAACACCTCAAAACAATTTTAATCTATATATATATATATATATATATATATATTATTCTCTTATTATTATTATTATTCGCATTTTTTACTATCATTTGCATTTTTTATAATAATCACAAGTTTTATCCGAAAATTTTATGTTATTTTATTCTCGCAAAATTGCATCGCATTTCCATTTTTTTTAAGCATTAAACATTTCACAAATATTATATTATTATCACATCGTTATGTTATTTTAAATAATTCACATCTTTTACAAAAAATATTTTTTTAATATTAAAACCCCCTTTTATATTCTAAACCCATAACTCATTTCATTTCCCAACCCAAAACAATTCCCCCAAAACAAAACCCCATTTTCGGGCCCAACCAAAACAACCCAACATTTTCAGCCCAAAACCCCTTTATTTTCGTCCAAAACCACCACCCACACCCTTTAATCCCCAGCCCAAAACACCCTTATTTTCCCCAAACCCAATCGGCCCAACTCCCCAGGCCCAACCGGCCACCATCTCTCCCAAAACCCAACCCAACCGGCCACCATCTCTCCCAAAACCCAACCCAACGCCCAAAGCCCCCCAAAACCCAAAAATCAAAATAAAAAAAAAAAAACCTAAACCCTAACTCTCCAAATCGGCCGCCACCCTACCCCCACGCCGCCACCCTACACCCCTACACCCCCCCCTCACGTCGCCGCACCCTACCCGACACCGCCAAACCCATCACCTCACCAACACGCCCCAAAAATCGATTTTGTCTCCCCTTTATTTTGAAATTCGAATTCGTTTTGTAAGGGGGTATGGGGGGTGAACGTTGGGTTTGACACCTATAAAAAACTCCTTTGGTTCACACAAATGAGGGAGGTTTTTTCGGACCTTTTTGGAGGTTTTAGGGAGGATTTTTGAGTTTCTTTTTCGGGTCCCAAGAACACAAAAGGGGGTTCGATTTTTCGGATAAAAAGGGTTCTTTTTTGGGAGTTTTCTAAGTCGATTTTTTGGGTTGAAAATTTAGATTCAAATCTCTGTTTCTTTTGATTTTATTAGTGTTGTTCTTCACCGAAAAAGAAAAAAATCCGAAACTCATAAGAACGTTTCTTTATTCTTGCATGTGTTCTTCAATCTAAAAATTCAAAATATAGTTTGAAATTATTGGTTTGTGGTGTTAGGGAAATCTGGAATTTCTGTTTGCTTCTCGACCGTTTTCGGATTCCGGGTCGGGTCCGAGATCGAAAACGTAACCCCAATATCGAAAAATAAATCAGAATTTTTTATTCTTCAAGCGGATTCGACGATTCGAAACGACGCCTCGGTTCGCTACCCGAAAAAGGTTAGACCCCTTCCAATTCTTCTATATTCTTTTAAGCATATTTGATTATGTGGTTATGCTTGATTTAGTATGATATTTTAATAAGTAATGTGGTTTTGATTAATCAATATGATAATGAATTTTTGCTTACATAATTGTATATATGTCGTTGGGATAATTTCGATTTGGAGTTGATATGTGATAGATGATATTGCCTCGATGTTTTGGTTGACTAATTATTGTCATTAGCTTTAATAAGGTATCTTGGGTTCATTATTAAGTGCAATACGGATAATGTAAGATTAATACGTATTTGGAAGAGCTATGACTTGATTAAATATTCTTAGGACACTTGGCGATTTGTTGATATTCAAAATTATTGTATGTTGTAGTTTGGTCGCTGCCTATCAAATAAAAACGAGCATACTTTAATTGATTAAAATGACGACATATACATGTTATATTCTAGATTAATATGTGCAATTCTAAAAGGAGTATATTATCCATGTTTAATATAATAGTATGTGCTTTTGGTTTAAGATTATGAATGTCGTGTTTTCAAGATTAAGATGAGTTCAATGGAATTTATCATGTATGTTTACATAATTTATACATTGGTCTTCCTTGCCTCTTTTATTCTTGTTTAAATTTAGAGCCGGTTGTGTTAGCATATATTCTTTCTTCGGCTACTTTAATGTGCCAAATCTAAAAAATAATGTCTTTTAAGGATATGTAAAATATACGGCCATGAGTATTCATTCCTATGTACATTTAATGTTGTATATTTCGTGTATATATATTAGGAATATTCATGTGTTTATATCTTTCGTTCCGTCTACTAATCCTTTTCTTCTTTTTTTTATTTTATTTACATGAAATGCATCGGGGTCTCATTATGAGACTCATCATGACTTTATCTAAATTTAAGACCCGCATCCACATTCCTTGCATTCTTCGGCCTCGGGATTCCCAAACAAATAGGGCGAGATGACATCGTCATCCGCTTTAGTTCCCTTCCATTGTCATTCTTTATTTTCGTTATTTTTATCTGGGTCTGTAATAATTATTCAATGCTTGTGTGATTGTTAGGATATTTAGAATAATTAGGCCGATGAAATTGAATTCGAGGCCGTGCTTTTTTTGTAGTTTCTATGTTTTATTATTTCTTGTTTTAAACCAAATACCACACCGGCCGATGAAATTAAATTCGAGGCCGCGCTCTCGTTTCTCTGTTTTTCGCCTTCTGTTTTAAGTATCCGTGCAACGGATATTTATACGTTTTATCGTTTTTAAACTAAACGTCACGTTACCTCTGTTTTTGCTTACTCGCTTCAAGCATCGCTACCGCTACCGCTACGCTACTCGCTATCGCTATCGCTTCTTTGCTTTAAACATCCATGCAACGGATATTTAATGTTTTACTGTTTTAAACTAAACACCGCGTCTTTTCGGAATTTGTCTCTCTGTTTTTCTCGCTTTCGATTACGCCTCCTCGCTTCTTTTTTGTTTGCCTTATTTTAAAATTTTGCTGATTTGAACACGATACTACACTGGCCGATGAAAAATATCCGTCGATTTTGAGGCCTCCATAGTTGTAAAGACGGAAATGTAACTTCTGGGCAATGATGAAGACTTAAACCTTGTATTTCATCCGAGATCAACATGTTTAGTAGGCCATGTGAATTATATATTCGCAGCCACGATGTGATTATAGTGATCTTTTCTATTTCACCCGAGAGACCAACACGTTTAGTAGGCGAGGCAATCAAAATAAACCACATTAGTCATATGTTTGCAGCCACGACGTGATTGGAATGTTCTTTTCAAAATTTAAGTCTGAGCCCTCCGTGATCAAAACATTCACTGTTTTGAATACGGATATGAAGTTATTTGTATTTAATTGTTTTTAACCGTTTGTTCTTGACAGCTTGCAGGGATTAAAGTAAATGAAGGCAGATATTCCTCGGAGTTTATCTTATTTTATTTCTTTCTTTAATTCAGCTTTTATCCCGCTTTGTATTGTAATATTATTTATCGCACTTATGTAACTATTGAAATGCTTAGAATAGGCAAACTTAGGATTAATTCATAGGGTAGTTTAAGATTTGAAACCCGTCGCTAGCTTATTTATTTGTAGGCTCGGTTAAATTCAAACTTAGAAATCCTTCGCTAGTTTATTTATTTTAGGCTCGTCACGCGTATTCAAGATTTTCAAAACAACTTTTGTCATCTTTTATTTGCTTTATTAAATCATACCGAATAAGTTTATCTTTTGTCAATTTACAATTCATTGATTCCCCAAATTTTACTTCTTTGGCATTATAAATAATTTGTTTTACTATCAATTGTCAAATACATATTTTTTCAACTCTACATGTATTTCTCTTTAAATACCATACAAATGCATATTTAAAAAATCTCTACATGTATCTTTCTTTTTAAAAGGCATCATTTACTAATTATTTGCAAACATCTTTAAATCAGTTATACTTGTAAAAACATATTTTTCTAGTAATAATTAACCTGAGTTTGACCGGATAACCGCAAGTTAGCGGATCTTAAAGGATGCCTAACCCCTTCCCTTTAGGATAATAAAGAACCCTTACCTAGAATCTCAATAGTTTCGCAGACCTTAAAATTGGAGTTACATTGCAGCATTTAGTTTAAAATTTAGGTGTCCTAATTCACCATAAAAAATAATTAGGTGGCGACTCCTCAATCCTCAATTCTTTACCCAGGAATCACCTGAACACGTCCGTGCTCCGCTTTGACCCGAGCCAGGTCAAAATAGGGCGCGACACATACAATAACCAGACATAGATCGTCTGGTGTCCGGACAGTCACCCCAATCAGCATATGTATAGGAGACGAACGTAGAGACCGACGACGCATATAGATGCAAGCCATAGTCAATTGTCCCCTGGAGGTATCGAATAATGCGTTTGAGCGCATTCATGTGCTCAACCCTGGGATCATGCATAAACAAACACACCTGCTGCATGGCATATGTAGCATCTGGTCTCGTGAAAGTAAGATACTGAAGACCCCCTGCAAGACTGCGATAGTGGGTCAGATCCTCATATGGTGAGCCAGCCGCAGCACCCAACTTGGGTTTAGTATCAACTGGAGTGGAAGTAGACTTGCATGAGGATATACCAGCTCGCTCAATTATCTCAGTTGCATACTTTCGTTGTGATAAGAATAACCCACATGCATGACGAGTGACGGCAATCCCCAAAAAGTAACTCAAGAACCCCAAGTCTTTCATAGTAAACTCAGAACTGAGCATTGTCATGATAGACTTTCGCAAAGCATCAGAAGAGGCAGTCAAGATAATATCATCCCATACAAGGACTTCTTCAATAAACAGACATGATGAGGATATTTGGGGTCTCGGAAACCCAGGGGCTGATGCATGTAAACGGTCTCCTTAAGATCATCATGCAAGAAAGCATTCTTCACATCTAACTGATGGATGGGCCAAGCTTTCGAAAGAGCCAGACTGAGAACAGTGCGAATGGTAGCTGATTTGACCACCGGACTAAACGTCTTACCACAATCCATGCCAATCTACTGAGTCTTACCATCACGTACAAGACGAGCCTTATGCCTCGCAAAAGAATCGTCAGAATTATCCTTATGAGTAAGAATCCACATAGACCGAATAATATTAACACCAGAAGGACGGGGTACCAACTCTCACATCTTATTTGCAATAAGAGCATCATATTCGTTGGTCATAGCCAATTTCCAATTCGGGTCATTTAATGCGGTCACTGGGTTATGGGGTAGAGGGGATTTAAGAACATTAGAATTTAAATTAAAATGTCTTTTTGGTTTAAAAATACCATGTTGATTACGAGTGACCGGTCTGTGACTCGAGGGAGAATTGGGTGGATTTTGGGAAATATCGGGACAGGTGACAGACTGGCTAGCAGTCAGTGGTCCTGTTGGCCCAATATTGGAACTGGGGCTGGGATTTGGACCGAGAACAGTAGTAGGGGAAGAATTGGGCTGAATATTTTGCCCAGTTTCTGGACCCGAGACGGAAGAACTGGTAGGAGGTACAGCGGGCAGTGGGCCCGCTAGCGGATTATAGGTGCGGGATGAGCCCAAAAAATTGTGGATAATATACGGAGAGACGGCGTCTTCCAAAAATTTATACGAACTAGGCACGGGACTACTTGAGTTAGCAAACGGAAATTGGGTTTCATAAAAAATAACATGGCGACTAATGATAATTTTATTAGATGATAAATCAAAACATTTGTAACCACAATGATTAGACGGATAACCCAAAAATACAAAAGGGGTAGAACGGGCTTGAAGTTTGTTAATTGTGGTGGATGAAAATAGTGGATAACACAAGCACCCAAAGACCCTAAGATGTGAATATGAAGGAGTCTTATTATATAAGATTTGAAGAGGGGATGAATATGCCAAACCTTTGGTAGGAAGTATGTTAAGAAGATATGTAGTCATTTGTAGAGCATGATGCCAAAAGGAATGAGGCACTTAAGCATGGATCAATAAAGTTCGGACAATATTATTAATGGTATGAATTTTTCGTTCGGCTTTTCCATTTTGTGAGGACGTATGAGGACACGATAAATGAAAATTTATGCAATGAGTACCACAAAATCCCGAAACAACCCATTATCATATTCTTTGCCATTATCACATTGAATATTTTTTATTTTCCGTTCGAACTGGGTACGGGTGAATGCTCTAAATTTTAAAAGGTGGAAAACACTTGAGATTTTTTCGCTAACAAAAAAGTCCATAAAAAATTAGAATAATCATCCAAAAATAGAACATAATAACGATGGCCCAAAGAACAGGAGATATCCATAAATCGCTATGAATAATATCAAATGGCATTAAGGTACAAGAAGTAGAGTCTACAAATGGTAATCTAACAAGTTCTCCTAGAGGAAAGATTGAAAAATTGGAGTACTACGCGTACCCTTACAAGAAATAAAATTGTTTTTATGTAAGGAAGAAACAATAGACGACCCAGGGTGACCCAAACGTGCATACCATAAGGAAGGAGCGAGAGCTGCAAAAGTAGATGGCAAGGCTTGACTCGAGAGACCGGATGTGGGCGTGATAGGATAAAGGTCTCCCCTATTATCACATCTCATGAGAGGAATTCCCGTCTTAAAATCCTTCGCAAAAAACCCAAAAGGATCAAAATCAACAGAAACCCAATTATCAGTGATGAATTTACGGACAAACACCAAATTTTTAATTAAGTTAGGGGCATTTTTCAAGACAAAAAGTGGATGGGGGAGAGACAGTTTTATGACCGTAACCACGAATTGGAATTGAATTTCCATTACCAACAATTATGCCACGATTGTTGCTCAAATTGGAATAAGATGAGAGAGTACCTTGGTCAGACGTCATGTGCGTAGTAGCACTGGTGTCCATGTACCAATTTATGTCCGGGGGATTTAATCCAAGCGTGTGCATCGTGGCTTCAATGTCGATAGGGGTGGGGCCCGCTGCATGCTGAGCCTGCGGAGGCCGAGGTCCAAGCACACCGTCTTGCGGCCCCGGCCCATAAACCTGTCGAGACCAAACTGCTGGGCCGAGAAACCGGGCCGGTTGGGATATTGGGCCTAATTTCCCGGGAAAGAGGAAGGCGGGTAATAGGGGCAGTGGGCCAAGAACTACCGGCCCAATTTCAGGGACACAGATCCCAAGGCTGTGGACAGTGGCTTTGCGGCCCATTGCCCCGAGGCCCGCCCCCGTTATATCCACATCAGTTTTTGCCATTATTTTTCTGATTATTTGTCTGATTTTTCTATTTTTGCCGCCACATTGTTGCGATTTTGGCCTAAATGTTCGGAGAATGACGGAGTAGCATCGGACGTGGTCATCATGACGACTGGATTTGCACTAGTAACCACCTTTTTATCCAAACCGGCTTCTTCCATGGTAAGCATGGATCGGGCTTGATAGAACTGCGGGAGAGAATCACTTTGACGAATGAGAGTTCCAACGCCACTATAAGCCTCGGATAGGCCAGCAACCATCTGGAGAACAAAACGATTATTGCTAACGGGCGCACCAACGTTGCGGAGTTGGTCTGCCAACTCTTTCAGCTTTTTGCAATAAGTTAAGACATTCGGAAAATCCTTCATGTTAACATGAGAAAATTCCTACTCAAGAGTAACAACACGGGAGTTTTTGTTATCTTGGAATATGTCACGCAACCTATTCCAAGTTTCTATCACCGTAGCATCGGGTTCAAGAATCGTTTGCAAGAGGTCCGTAGAGATAGTGGAATAAATCCACTACAGAACGGTAGCATCAAGAGTAGTCCATAATATCGGGTCAACTTCTGGGACAGGCTCCTTGCCTGCGGTTGAGGGAATGATATGATGAAGAACTTGATGTGAACGTGCATGAATCTTGAAAAGTTTCGCCCACGTCGCATATTGGACGTTTTCCATCTCAAGAACAGTAGGGATTTGGTTCTTGATGTTGGAAATAGTACGGGCAGGTTGAAACATGTTCTTTGACGTAGAAATAACGAAAGAACAACAGGGGAATTAGGGATTAGGAAGAAAATTTTGGAAGAGAGGAGGAAGAAGTGCACGGAATCCGAGGAGAAGAACGGAAATCGAGGAAGCGAAAGGTTATTTTCGGACGAAGTGGTTGAAAACCTAGACTTCTGATACTATGAAAGAAATAATCCCTTGATTATTTTCATTAATGAAAGAGTATATATACAATTTATAATTTTCATAATAGGAAAATCATATTCATATTCTACTCCCAAAACCTTATTCTATTTGTACAATAATTATATAATTATGGTAAGTGTACAACTCTAATTTAATTACAACTAAACTAACCTAAATTAGGCCATTAAACCGTGATATACACGGCAGGAATACACCGTGTATATTACGGGTCTTAACAGCCAAAATATACCATTCTGCCCGTGATATACACGGTGCATATTCCGTGTATATCACGGGTATTTATCAGGAAAATATTCTATTAGCTTTAAATTTCTCTTACCATTTTTTGTTACTCGGAGTTTCTCCACATAAATTCACATATCCCTTTCGATTACACTTACAACGACATTCTTACTAAGCTCTAGTTCTCTATTTGTTGTTCTACTTCGGCAGAACCTGGTTATTGGTATTCTGTTGCGAGTCGATTTTTGTTCGTGAAATTGAGTTCAGAAGTTTGGAGTTTTTCTGCCTTTTGATGTTCGTTCGCAGAGAGCCGAGGGTCTTTTGGAAACAGTCCCTCTATTTTTCCGAGGTAGAGATAAAGTATGTCTACACTATACCATCCCTAGACCCCACTTGCAGGACTATATTGGGTATGTTGTTGTTGGTGGTGTCCGTTCGTCTAGCCGGGGCCAGAGTCGTTAATTGAAATTGGATAGACGCTGCTGCACTTCCCGTTCGAAAGGTCAGGTTTCTTCCTTTATCCTATAATCTTATTAGTGTGAGATCCTGTTTTAATATTGCATATGAAGAATTGGCTCTGAATGACATTGTTTAGATCTTAAAAATCAAGTTTATAAATTTATTGTTCACTCGATTTGAATCGTAGATAGATCTAAGTATGTGTCTTCATATGTGATTTTTAGAGTTCTATTTCATGCATTATTTTACACTTTACAAGTCTTGATTTAGAATTTCATGCTATTTTGATGGCTTAAAAACGAATGAAGAACGTAATTCATGCGTTAGTTATTGCTTACTTGCATGATTTTTAACCATTGAATACACATCCTGTAACTAGATATCCAGATCTAGAGTTTTATTCATTGTTTAACCAGGCATATAGATTTACGTTTATCCATTTTACGTGAACATTGACGAAGCATGATGCTAGACATAAATAACTATCTCAGTTGGTCCAATTATAACCAAGTGTTATGTAGAGAACTTGACTTAGGACAGAGAGTGTTTCATCTTGGATTAAGCAATCTTAAGTGCACAAATTTTGATATTTTTCTTGACTTAGGACTTATATGTTCATGATTCGATAAAAAATGGTTCAAACTTAACGTTATTTGGTTAGTTCATACTAGCAAAACTTCATATATGTTACATTTCCGTAGCTCTCAATACTAAAATAATTAGGTAGATGAGTTTTGTTCGAATAATGATTCGAAGTTTGTTTAAGTTAATTACATTATTATCTACTTTGCTACCTTTTTGTTTTGTTTTAGTCTCCTTATGTGCTTCATTCAATCACGAATATTTTATTACTTTACTTTTTATATTTTTTATTTGATTCTCCTTTGAATATCTTTTTACATGTACACCATGATCGAGGGACATTGTCGCTCAAACTTCAACCACAACATATAATGGAGTCAACGCAAGTAGAGTCGTTGCCCCAATGGGAGACAACGACAGACTATAACTGAGCGCACATATAACTTTATAAAAATAAAGCAACTTATTACTCCCTCCTTTTCTAATTTTATATGTGACTCTTTTAAAAGTTTCAAAGACTTGACAATTTTTACTACTATGCTAAATTTTCAACATGTTTATCATACAATCTAAACATGAACACACTTTGAGCTACCCACGACTTTTAAAAGCTTGAATATTTCTTTTAGTACTCTCGGACACTTTTTAAATAATTATTTTTATCTCGCGTTTAAGAGAGAGTCGATCATACCAAAACAGAATGGAGCCTTATCTAATTCCACTTTATCTCTTACGCTTAACTCTAACTTGATGTTCTGTTGATTTACTTATTTATTGTAATCTCTAACGTTAAATTCGTCGTCAAAACTAAGGTGTCACATACTTTTACTAACAAGTTTCTCATTGTCTGCAGTTTATCATCGCTTCCATTTGAGTTTGAATTTTGGTTTACCGACCATGTTACAAAACAAAAAAGCTAGCTAGAGTCCATAGTCCGAGGAAGACAAGATTACCTTATTCGCCCACGAGTTATAGTAACGTACGTCGCAAAAGGTCAGTCTCTTATTCACTCATATAGACTAGTTAAAAGTGTTCTTGTACGCTGGAAGCAACTCGGTTAGTTTCTTTGTTCCTCCACTTTCCACTCTATATGCGCAAACATGATTTTTCTTTTTCACTCCTTTTAAAGTATTCTACTGGAAGAAAATAGGTATGCTCCCTCCCTTTAATTAATTAATTTGTGTAATTCCCTTTATTTAATTGTGTTATATTGTGGGGTAGTCAAGTTTAACCTTTTTCAACTTGTGTTACTATAAGTTGTTTCTTTAATTTGTGTGTTTATTATGTAAGTTCTATACCAAAATTCTCTATAATAACAGAGTCCTTTCATTTTTTTCAATTTATCTCCTTCGTTTAAGCTTACTTTTCTTTAACAACCTCTTTATGCATCATAAAATTTGTTTTTCCCCTTTCAGTTAACTAGAATCACCAACTGGCGCATTCAACCGCATAGCTTACTTTGAGATAGTAGTTACTAATTAATCAATATGTAGGTTTAATGGTTTAGTTATTGGTAACTTAGTTTAATTCAATTAATCCCATATTGTTCTAAATTTAGTCGTAACCCATAGTTGTGGACCTCGAAAGGTGCTTAATACCTTTCTTTCGAGGTAATTTGAATTCTTACCCGATCTCAAATAATTATTCGCAATTAGTATAGTAATATGGTGTATTAACACACTTTAACTCGTTAGGTGGCAACTCTTCTCTTTTAAATATTTTAAAAGAGTTGTCATGTCGAGACCCGCCTTTTGCGAGAAAATAGGGCGCTACAGCATGTTGACTCTGTTGGGATACTTAGATTCTAACCATTACAGATTTAATTTGTATTTATGTGGAATTTTGTGTTTTGCTTGCATTTGATTGTGTTTTCTTTGTCGGATTTATTTGTTTTTTTACCTTACTTTATTTGTTACTTCTTTAGTTTAATTCTCTTCCTTCCATGTACGCCTTTTTTCCTTATTTCCTTTATTTGTTATCATATTTATTTTGCTTTCCATGCATAATCCTTTACCTTATTCCTATATTTATTTCATTATTTAATTTATTTCTTTTCATCTATAATCCTTTTTTCTCATTCTCTTTATTTGTTTCTTTATTTAGTTTATTTTTTTGTTTTCATGCATAGTTCCTTATTCCCTTTGTTTATTTTCTTGTTTAATTTATTTTCTTTTCCTGTATAATCCTTTTTCTTGTTCCCTTTATTTTCTTCCTTGTTTGATTTTCTTTCCATGTATAAATCTTTTTCTTATTCCTTTATTTGTATCCTGGTTTATTTCCTTTTCATGTACAATCTTTTTTCTTATTCCCTTTATTTGTTTCATATTTAATCTTTCCCCTGTTCCCCTTTATTTGTCTCCATATTTAATTTATTTTCATGATTAACTTTTTCCCTTTATTCCCTATCACTTCTATGTTTAACTTGTTTTTAGTAATTTTATTTAAACATTTTTTATAACTAACCAATTTTCCTCTTGTTTTTTTTTTTTTTTTTTTACCGCTTTATTATCATTAAATATATCGTTGCCGCTTTCCTTGGACGCGTATTTTTGTTACGGCTTTCCTCTATTTGCTATTTTTTACTGTTCTATATTAACTGTCATTCTGCTCCTAATTCATCCACTTGGAAAATTCACACTTGACACACTTAAAACGGTTGTGTGGTTATACAGGCCGTTCACTATTAAAAGCAGCCTTTTAGGGGAACATCTCATGGTTGGTCGATCAGCGGAGCTTCGACAACCATGAGCTTTCCACTCTCAAGGTGTCCACACGTGTAACATCCCGTACTTTCGGGCCATGGTTTGAAATCGCAAGGCATATGTGAAATCGCTAGGTGTATGTAAATAGACCTGAGCTTTGGAGAATTTATGTCATATTCATGTATGCCAATAAAGAGCTTGGTATATAAAAGGATGCGGTTCCGGATTAATTTAGGACTTACCGAGTGGGACAACAACGATCGGCTAACGGATATATTATAGTGTGGGACAACAAGGATCGGCTAATTAACAATAATGATCGGCTAAGTTATAAATTATAGTGGGGGACAGGATTAAGTGGGAATATTTACGTGTGGCATTTAATGGAAAATGGGACAAGTATTACATTTTAATTACTAAGTTGGCATGTGGTGTTAGCAAAAGGATTACCAACCTTATAAGGTGTGTGAGTGGCAATATATTAGGACAAAGTGATAAAGGTGGACTACAAAAAAGTCACGTGTATGTATATCTTTTATCTAAAATTCTTTGGGAATTCATTTAAGCAAATATGAGTAGCATGTATAGTATAGAGTAGTGGTCGTGAAGTTGGGTGTTCCTTTTTCCAGCAACATAAGTAATGTTCAAGTGATATTAATGGGTGTTAGCTGTAGCAATCAAAGCACGGTCCCTAAGTTACCTTGAATTCCATTTTTCAAGCTGGTTCATTCATGTTTAAGGTTAGGTGCTATACGGACTACGTGGGTTGTACTATCAACAGATCGACGAAGGTATGTTAAGGCAAATCATTCTTTCTTTTGACATGTTCCATGTACGAAACGTAAATGTAATATTGTTCCATAAATTATTTTGCTCTTAGTAGCCGATGATGTTCCTGTTATTGATCCCTATGTTAAAAGCATGTCTAAATATGTTCCTAAATCCTTATTGAGGTATATGGGGAAATGTTAACATTCCCGATGTTAGCCGAAGGTACAAGGATATTATGTCACTCAGGATGTTTTATTATCATATCATTCATGCATTACATCCATGTACATACCTTGACCTCAAAGGAGTTATATACTCTACTATATGTATGCATTATATATATGTATGGGGAATGGGAAAAGGGAAGGCGTTATATACGCACACCACTTGCAGCTGGTACAGATATACACGAAAACAATTATGCCCACAGAGGTTGTTATGGGAAGGAAGATGCCCGAAGAGGCCAATATATATATGTATACCGCATTTGCATTGTGCATGACATTTAGGCATATTATGGCCCTCAGAGGCATTCACTACTGGTCGGCTATTTCTGTCGGCTGCTACTGTCAGCTGTTACGATCGGCTAATACTGTTAGTTGTTACGATCGACCGCATTGTATCATTGTTACGATCGGCCGCGACCGTCATTTGTTACTATCGCCTAATTACTTAATCGGTTGTTTCTGTCTCAGTTTATGTTTATATCTCTATTATGCTATTCTTCATGCTTGACATACTCGGTACATCAGTCGTACTGACGTCCCTTTGTCGGGGGACGCTGCGTTTCATGCCCGCAGGTTCAGAGAGATAGGACGACGGTTCGCACTAGTAGGTTGCTGGTTCAGCTGATATTGGAGCACTCTACTTATTTCAAAGTTGCAGTTTGGTCGTGGTATGATGTTTTACATATGGGTATGGTGGAGCTCTGTCCCATCCTTGTGATGTCATGTATTCTTTAGAGGCTTGTAGACAGTTGTCCCGTGTATAGTAGTCGTGTATGGCCATGTCAGCTCTGATGTGTGTGTCGGCAGGATATTTGATAACGGTCCTTGTGGCCATGATTGTTTACAGTTAGCTGGTAAATATGAGAAGAGTGGTGCTCGGCAGGTAAGGCCGGGTGCCCATCATGGCCCTCCAGTTTGGGTCGTGACAACACGGAAGAACCGTGTTAAGAAAAACATAGTCTTATTCAGTACAGCTCCACCGCACATCTATTTATTTAAGAGATATGCATTCTACTAACCTAGGAGGTCCTTATACCCTTGGTGTATCAAGGCCAATAATTTTGACTTTGTCCCATGTCCAAAGGGATTTACAACCCCAAAGGACACCATTACTGGTTTCTCTTTAAGCGGGGAATGGTAGGCTATTTTGTAGTGCGGGTTCTAATGAATCAACCCAATACTTATCCAAGGTTTAGGATGATTTGATGTATGCATGATCAAATAAAGTTATAGTGGAGGGATCTAGGTCCTCATGGTCAAGAGGAAGTATGCAAGGTATTAGGTAATCTGCAATCTCTAATAAAAATCACGCTATGTAGAGAACTCATTAAAGAAACCACTGCATTCTAGGATGAATAGAGGACCATGTTCAGATTTGGAGATGTTGAAATGATGTCGTTGTTGGAGGAAATCGGGGGTTATGTGAGATATTGTAAGCTTATTGTGGAGAAATAAAAAAAAATGGCAAAACGCTGAGGTAATTATACCAAAAAAAATCCTCACTGAGTGAATTCTCTGAGAAACTCAGACTTCAATGACGAAAAGTTGTGTCTTATGTGTAAAAATCAAGAATATCTTATACTTATTTGTTCGATAAATTTGGGAACAATTACGCCCGCCAGATTTATCAAGTAGAGAGTTCATCTCCTGGCTCTTGGAATCAAAAATGGATATTTGCATTCATAGTTTACTTCTTGAGACTTGTGGTATTTAATTTCCACATGGATCCAAGTAAGACATTCACAATCGAGTCATCATGGTTATCGATTCATTGTGCAAAGGGAGTTGACAAAGGCCACTTCATGATTGTTCCTATGATTTTAGGCGACATGTACCGAGCATTGAGCTGTTCCAAAAATGAAGCTAAATGTTTCGAAGGGTGCAATCTTCTGTTGCAACTGTGCTTGATAGAACATGTTCAAAAGGTTCATGGGATGCAACCACCTATCAAATATTAGAAATTTGAGAAAATGTAGAAAACCGACTTGGATAACATGGCATTTACTATTTCCGTTAGGACTCTATTTTTCCTTTCGGCCACACTATTCTGTTGTGGTGTATAAGTTGTAACTTGATGTACAATTCCAGTTGATTCAAAGAATGATGGATTATAATATTCCACACGTCTATCCGATCTAAGACACTTAATAAAGGTTTCATAATGAAGTTCTACATTACTTTTAAACATTTTAAATTTTTCAAGTGCTTCACTTTTTGAATGTAACAAATATACATAACAAAATCTGGAATAGTCATCAATAAAGTAATAAAATAACGTTTTCCGTCTGTTGTCACATTGTCACTCATGTCACATAAATCACTATGAACTAAATCAAACAATTTTGAATCTCTTTGAACATAAGGAAATGATAATCTAGTGATTTTAGTGAGCATACATGTTCTACATTTTACAGCATTCTTGTCAGTTGAAGGAATTAGAGATTGTAGAGCCATATCTTTCAACTTTCTAAGATTTACATGTCCTAAACGATTATAAAGAAGAAGTATCAAGAGAGTCCAAGACATAAACAGAAGCATTCATCACTTTATTAATGTTAACAAGGTTCAATTTAAACATACCACAATGTAAATAACCCTTTCCTACAAACACCCCACCCTTAGAGAGTACAAAGTTTCAGCCACATACACTTGTTTGAACCCATATTGATTCAGAATACTACCAGACATCAGATTCTTACTAACTTCTGGAGCATGATAAACATCATTCAAAGTTAAACTTTTTCCAGAAGTAAAATCTAATACAACTGTAACATCCCGTAATTTTGGGTGATGGGTTGAGAACCTAAACGTATGCAAGTAGACCCGAGCCTAGGGAAATTTATACTATATTTACGTATGCTAATAAAGAGATTAGTATATAAAAGAATGCAGCCCGAAATTTTTTTGGACGTAACAAGTGTGACGATTGAGATTAATAATAATAGTTGTATATCCCCAAGGAGGTTATGGATTAGTGTCATATCACAAAATTATGACATTGAGTATATGAAGGTTTTATAAGTTATTAAGATTTAAGTGAATTGGGGCCACAAAATTAATTGTGTGTATAATTGATTAATGGTGTGTGTGTGATTAATTAATTTTAGTGGAGGGGACAAAGTGGAGTGGGAGTTTGACGTGTAGTAGTTAGAGGTGACTAAGGTAATATGAGTTAGCAAGTGGACACGTTATTAGACAAGTGTGCATGAGAGTTAATTGAGTGGGTTTGTGGCAACTCGTGTGTTTGGACAAACGGTATGGGGTTCCTAAATGACTAAGCCTAAATATTACTAAGACAACATTTCATTCTAAGTTAGTAGCTTAGATAGGCATTTCATTCTAAGTTAGCAAAGTAGACAACATTTCATTCTAAGTTAGTAGGTTAGATAGCACTTCACGTTAGTAGTAGGAAATTGAGTAAGAAAAATCATTCAAATGCAGTAGCAAATTGAGCAAGAAAAAAATCGTGCAAATGCATTAGCAAATATATTGTGCCCCTATCCGATTTCAATATTTCTTTCGTTCTCCCAATCCCAACAAAGCTGCAACAAACTATTTTCATTCTCTTTATAATATCAAGGTATGTCAAGGCAAACTATTTCTTTCTTTTGGCATGTTTCATGTAACGAAATATAACTGTGATATTGTTCCATAAATTATTCTACTCCCAGTAGTTAAGAATATTCATGTTATTGATTTCGATGTTAAAAATCATGTCTAAATATGTTCCTAAATCCTTATTGAGGTATATGGAAAAGATGTTAATATTTCCGATATTAGCCGAAGGTACCAGGATATAATGTCATCCGATAAGTTCAAGAATGTTTCATTGTCATTCATGCATATATACATATATACATATATTGGATCGGGTTGCATGTTTCGCAATATATATATACATATATTGGATCGGGTTGCACGTTCCGCAACATATATACATATATTCCGTAACATATATACATATATTGGATCGGGTTGCACGTTCCGCAACATATATACATATATTGGATCGGGTTGCACATTCCGCAACATATATACATATATATGATCGGGTTGCACATTCCGCAACATATATATATATATATATATATATATATATATATATATATATATATATATATATATATATATATATATATATATATATATATATATAGCATTTTCATTGTGCATAACATTTAAGCATATGTATTAGGGCCCTCAGAGGCATTTACTACTGGTCGGCTGTTTCTGTTTCAGTTATTGTTATACCCCTGTTATGCTATTATTCATGCCTGACATACTCAGTACATCAGTCGTACTGACGTCCCTTTTGTCGAGAGACGCTGCGTTTCATGCCCGCAGGTTTACGTAGGCAAGGCGACAATCCACGTTAGTAGGTTGCTGACTCAGTGGACTTTGGAGCACTCCCCTTGTTTTGGAGTGTCGGTCTATCTTGGTACGGTAATTTTCGCTTGTATATACGGGTATGACCGGGCCCTGTCCCGACCCTTTTGATATCACATACTCTTTAGAGGCTTGTAGACATGTGTCATGTGTGTGTAGTAGTCTTGTACGGCCTCGTTGGCCTTGGTGTATATATATGTAGTTGGGTTTCTAGTTTACTGTTTTGATGTTTATATATGTCAACAGAGTACTGAGTGACGGCCCTTGTGGCCGCGGATAATTACGAGTGGATATTAAATGTATGACTAGTGGTACCCGGCGGGTAGGGTCCGGGTGCCCGTTGCGGCCTTCCGGTTTAGGTCGTGACAACAACACTTCCTTTGCCTAAAACACTAACAGGAGATTTGTTTTCCATAAAGAGAAAAATTGAATCTTCCACTAGTTCATAGGTCTTGAAGTAAGACTTGTCCTTACAAACATGTCTTGTAGCACCCGAATCAACCCACCAATCATTGTCATATTGGACCATGTTGATTTCGAAAATTATGACAGTGAAATATTTGTTGCCATCTGAAACATTTCGGTTCTTCTGTCCTGAACTCGAACTGCCAGGATCCTTCTTATTTGGGCAGTCACGTTTCATGTGAGGACCACCACAATTTCAACAAGCGAACTTCATTTTCTTGTTACTGTCAGTTTTGTTCTTCTTGTTGTGCTGATTGTTTGAATTAAACTGCCTTTTCTTGCCTTTTCCCTTACTGGATTGGCCTTCCTCCACAATGTGGATATCCTGATCTTTGTTTTATTATTTCCAGAATTCTTCTTCTAAACGAATATGGTTAGCCAATTCCTCATGAGTAAGATCATTTTTTTATGTTTAAGGTTGTGTTTGAATTCCTTCCAACTTAGGGGCAGTTTGTCTATTATACTAGATACAATAATAGATTTATCCATAATCATGTTATGTTGTTTGAAATTTCCAAGGATGCGTTCAATCTCATAGAATTGCTCCATTACTGACCTAGGATCATTCATAGAATAACTGTTAAATTGGGTAACAAGAAATTTCTTACTTGTTGCATCTTCACGCATGTACCTTGCCTCCAATTGATCCCACAATTCATTTGCATAAGACACAGGCTGGTAAGAATCGAACAAGGCATCAGTCATCCTGTTCAGAATATGGCCTCGACATATTTATTCATCATTCTCCCATTTTGCCCTGGCGCGCATCTCTACAATCTCCTTTTCTTCTGGTTGTGGAGTAGGAAAAACATAGGCAACGTTCAATGTGGTGAGAAGAAAGTGCATCTTTTCCTGACATCTTCGAAAATTACCACCATCAAACGTATCCAGATTGACAAAGTTTGATGTCATCTCCCTAATACTAGCCATGAAACAAATAGTCTTAAGATTGTTAGAAACAGATTGCAGAAAATGTAGAAAACCAACTTCACAAGCGAGTACAAACTCTCCCCTTAAGACTATTTCACCCCCCATAGAGTGCACCGGAAATGATTGAATGCCTTAGGGATACTAAGAAGTCTAATAAAATATCATTTGCACTAAAACAACGTTTGATTCCTACTGTATTCAGAATTGTTCTGATATTTTTCTGATGGGAATATGGCAATCTATTTATAGATAGATGGTGCCTTTTCATGGTACCTCTTGAGATTAAATCAATTGTTATGAATGATGCATTTTCATGGTGCCTCTTGAGATTAAACCAATGGTTAAGAATTGTGCATTTTCATAATTTTCTAAATTAATTAATTAATTAATTCTGTCTAAATACATCTTAACCCATAAGTAAGAACTTTCCCTTATAAACACAATAATATAGTGTTTTCTCACCAATGTGAGACCTTGCTTAGAAATCTCGAACAACAAACATATTAGGACTGATCTCATTCTCGCACATGACTTCAAGGTCACCATGGGGGTCAGGAAGATCAAAAGGTCAAATGATGTGAAAAAGTTGGGGAATATGCTAAGTGACTTGATTGAGGATTCAGTACAATGTATGTTCGATTAATTTCCTTCTACACATTTAGTGGTGTACTCTATAAAACGTCCCTACTTGATTTTGATGGGACTCCGAACCCTTCAACCATTTGTTCCAATAAGGGTTTGAGTTAAGTAGGGAGAAAGCAAATTGTACCAAGGTGATATACAGGGACTACCATCGCATGGACTACGAAGATGATAAGGTCCTATTCGTTGTATAAATTATCAAGACTTGAAATAAGAAAGTGATCATGAAGAACGTATAGAGTCAGACAGATATTAAGCTTGTTGTGCAGTTGACTACATCAACTGGTTGCATGCCAACATAAAGGGTACCGTCACGCCAAGTATCAAGGGCAGTAATTGTTGGATATGTAAAGCAGTACGGGAAGTAAATAAATATTACAAGTGTTCGAAAGGATAAACAAACAAGTCAATATTATAATTGCCGCAAGCTGGTTGAGTCTTGAATCTTGATAACCTGAAATTAAGAAACACTAAATCTGGATTGTTACAACCGTGGCTGAGTCGAGAGATGGCTCTCTGTCTTTAAGACAAGATTGCCCCGTATGTATGCTTTTATGTTAGCGGGCAATAGTCTCCCAAGATAAAACAACAACTAGTCAATACTACAAAGCAAATAGGTTGATTCTGACGAAGAAAACGAACACGAAACAACTTGCTGATTTAGAGGAAAATGGAAGGAAGAGTTTCTGTTTCTGTTGCTCAGTTTTTGGACAGACTCAAATATGTTTCAGAAGGTTATATAGTGTTTAGGAGGACGAGAGGTGATTAAGAGGCCCTTTAAGAGGTGTAATTATGGGTATTCATGGCCAGAAATATTTTGTAGTAAGTGCAAAACGTTTCAAAAGTTTAATGCCAAAACTGTTGGCTTTCTGGCTGCTTCCTGAAACTCTAGGGACCAAACTTTAAATACTAAACAATTTAGGGTCCAAAAAGATAATATCAGAAATAGCCTAGAAACCCAAAGCTTTCGACCCATGACCCGAGTCCCGAGACCCGAGCCCGGACAGGACGGGACGGGAGGGCTTAGCCTCGAACCCAAGCACACCTAGGTCCTCCCTCCTTCAAACACATGGGTTAACCCTTGGGGTCCCAAACCCTTATCCATTTTTTAGGCTTATAAAGAGAATAATTCTTCATTTTTCCACTAATGTGGTAGATTTTTCCCACACCGTATTTCCATGTCTCAAACACCTTACTTCGTGGACCAATAACTCTTTCATTTTTAACGAAATTTGATGATCCTTGGCCCTACGGGCATCTACTCACTTAGTAGATTACACGTGTGAAGAGACAAAACCTCCAACATGCGGAACCCTAGTGTTTAAGTCATCAAACATGGGTGGACGCAACCTCCCCACCAAAGGCAAATTTCCAACAATCCCCTCTTGAAATAGATTTTGGTACACACACAAGGGTCTTACTTTCAGCAATCTTTCAGCTAAAAGATATTGCATCAGGAGAGGTAGCTTCTACTTTGAACCTTCCCTAGTTGAATACCACCGGACTTACTTACTGCGCGGTGAACGTGATGTCTTGAACCGTCAGTGTTTAGTGTAATCCAAGACAATGATACCAACACAATAACTCCCCTTATTCATTTTCATTCTTATTGTTCTGTCCGTTGTGGTCGTGGACACACCTGGATTCTTAAGTGCGTTCATTTGAGGCGGCCTGTCCTCGCACTTAAATAGGTGATCTCCTACAAGGTATCCTGCTATACCCCACTTCACAAGTGTTAGGAATCATTAAAAGTTTCTCCAACCTTAACCTCAACCGTTTGAGGATCGTTAAAGGTTTGGAAGCTTAACATTTACCCACCATGCAGGTAGCACTTTAATGTCTATCACGGGAACAACTTTGGATTCATGTTTCCTTACATAAATTATTATCAGAAGTACTATTGCTTCCATCGAAGCGCTCAACTGAACTTTTTTACAGCTTAGTTTTCCCATTGAACCAAATTCTTGGGATCTCCAGTCAGTATGGTTGAGTTACCACCGAAAAGGTTCGTATTGTTTGGGTATTAAGCCCATTTCCCAAGACAGGCAGAATTCTTGATCTTCGGGTAGTCCCTTAGTTAAAGGGTCCGCTATATCCTTTTATTAGTAATCAATGAAGTGTCACCTGTGATGATCAACTGTCATACGGTCTTATGTCTCCGACATATATGTCCAGACGCCGTCATCCGTGACCTTCCTGAAGCCGACTGACTAGCCACAGTGTCTAACTGCCGAAGGCAGGGGTTTCCCCCAATAAGGGACGTCCTCTAAGGAGTCGTGAAGTTACTCAACTTCTTTCATGCTTTGTTTAAAGCGATAAACTTTGATTCCATTATGAATCGGCCGATGCAAGTTTGCTTAGAGGATTTTCCAAGACCCACCTTACACATTTAGTTGTGGCTTTGGTGTTCTTCATATCTGATGTCCAGTTTGCATCACTGTGTTCTCCCAGAATCACTGGACATCCTGAACACCATAATCCGTAGATAAGCGAATATTTCAGATATCGTCATATCCGACTTAACGCCTTCTACCGATCATTTTTAGAATCATGAGTGAACCTTAGTTCAACTGATCTGCTTTGTAGGCCGATACCAGGTCGGTTGTAGTGAGTAACATACATTGAACTACATGTGACCTGCGCATATCGCTCCTTATATATGGGTGCACCATGATTCCAATCAGTTATAGGATTCATATCCATTTGTGGCTTCAACGAGACTATCAACTATTTCACAAATGAGTTTGGAATTAGACCATTCCGTTAGATGTCTTAGAAATCTCATATAAGAAATTTTAGCTGACAAATGTTTTAGCATACTATATTCAAAATTAGAAGACGAGTATATAGACTAACAGGAGAACCTGTCGAAAAGGTTAAACCTTCAGGCAGAAGAATGCCGTTAGAAGAACCTATTACTCTCCAAGAAGGAGGGAATAGAGGAAAGATTTTAAATATAGCAGCCCACGATCCACAGAGATGGAACTCTGTAATCGATTTATGGAAGGGAATAGTTGTAGCAGACTATATTCAAAATTATGTAGAAACCGATGCTGAAACTATGTATAAATACCTAGAGACATTCCTAGGAGAATCAACAAAAGCTCTATGGGAAGCTTATAAGACAGATTTCCAAGTGGAATTTCAGCAATTAATAGCCATGGGACCAAACCCGTATAATTTTACAAATAAAATTCATACTTTAATTACGGGGGAAGACCCTAATAGCGGTTTAGTCATACTACAAAGAAATGCCTTAATTAAATTAGAACAATTAAGTATAAGCAATTGGGTATACATAAAGAAGTTCCTAAATGACTTATTTTATTACCGTACAATTAGTGGTAACTCGTTTGACCAAGAATTAGGTAAGAAATTATTTAATAAGTTGCCAGGAGCTCTCGGACGAGAAATAGAGGAGCGCTGGAATAAAAGAGACGGTGTAGTACAGAACTTAACCACAAAGTGGTCAATAGGTCATAGGATCCAACATGTAATGGATATCCTACAAGAAAAGTGTACACATTTACAAATACAGAAGCAATTAAAACAGAACGAATTAAACTTATGTAAAAGCGTAATCTACACTACACAGAGTTACGATAAAGACCCACCTAAGAAGAAAAATTATAATAGATATAAGAAAAAGTACAAAGACTATGATAAGTACAGAAAGAAAAAATACTACTTAAGAAAATCATCAGCCAGAAAACCTTATCTAGACAAAAATAGACATCTAAGGAAATATAGAAATGATAGAACTTATAAAAACAAATTAGAATGTTTTACTTGTGGCAGCATAGAACACTTAGCAAACACCTACCCAAAAAGAATAAATAATAATACTAGAAATTCTCAACTAATAGAAGACTTTCAAGAGACATTAATCAATGTAGATGAATACATGTCTGATACTGAGAGTATATACTCAGTAGTTAGTATCGAGACAGGAGAAAATAGTAAAATAGACTCATTTGATTCGGAAGCAGATGAATTAATTAATGAAATAGGATTAGAAAATTTAGACTTAGATCTAGATTTCAGTAATTTAGTTAATATACAAATAAGCTGTGACCATGTTTTTGAAAAAAATAAAGGCTTAGATAGCAATGCCTGCTTTTCATGCAAATGGTTCCCTAGCAGAAATAGAAGAGCAAAGTGTAAAAATTGCTTTATAGAAGGATGTATAGCATGCATCCAGAAATAATTTCAGATAACAATAAATCAAAAAGAAACAATAACTAAAACAGAAGACCCAACTATAAGTTTAAGAATGATAACCTTAGAAACTAGATTAAACGCTTTAGAAACTAGAATATCCCAGTTAGAAAAGGGAAAGCAAAAAGAAGTAGAAGTAGATGAGGAAGAAATACTTTTAGAAAACACACCAATAACTATACCAACGGAATTAATGAATAATGAAGAAACTAGAACCCTAGTTTGTAATGAAGATAAGAAATTTGGATCTTTAAAACTATTAACTAAGATTCGAATAAATGATTACGAAAACTTTAGCCCTGGTAGACTCAGGATGTACCAAAAGTATTTTAAATAAAAAGATTGTTCCGCCAAGTTTAATTAAAACCTTGGATAGGCCAGTTGCTGCTATGCAAATGGATGGAACCCATAATGTATATAGACACTACATTCGATCGCTTCAATTAGTTTTATAAACACACATTTCTAAATTTTATAACCCAACTTATAAAATGGATAGAATTTGGGTTAGAGATTTAAATATAAATGCAGATTTTATCTTAGGATTAGATTTTTTATTAAATGATAATGGTAGCTGTACAATCACTAGAGATGGAGTTATTTTTCTAAAAAATAGCACCTATACACCTGTACAAACTCAGAAGACTGAGACAAAGGTGATAAAAGTCTCTCAGATAGGCTTACAAAATAAAGAAGCCTGTTTTGTCAAGGCTACATAGTAACGGAGACAAATATTGTACAAAAACTAGTAATAATCTAATTTTCGAAGAAATTCTAGAAGAAGAGGATATAACTAATAAAAATTACACATTAATAGACATACAAACAGATATGTATAATTTTAGAACTGGAATTGAGAAAATAGGAATAATTAAAGACCAGAAAGATTTAGAAACTATAATAAAAATATTAGATGAAATAGAAATAATAGGAGAAAAACCTCTAAAACACAGGGGTAATAATAAGATACTTTGCAAATTAGATATAATAAACCCAGAATATATCATTAAGACAGCTTCTATCATAGCTACGGACCAAGATCTAGAAGATTTTAGAATACAAATAAAAGAGTTATTAGATTTAGGAGTAATAAGAAGATCAGTCTCAAAACATAGATCTGCTGCATTCATAGTGAGAAATCACTCTGAAATAGTTAGAGAAAAGGCTAGAATGGTTATAAACTACAAAAGACTTAATGACAATACTAGAAACGATGGCTATAAATTGCCAGATAAGACATAACTAATAAATAGAATTCAAGGCAAGATTTTTTTTAGTAAATTCGACTGTAAGTCCGGATACTGGCAAGTCAGAATGCATGAAGAAAGCATAGACTGGACCGCCTTCACATGTCCCGAAGGACATTTTGAATGGCTAGTCATGCCGTTCGGTTTAAAGACCGCCCCACCTATTTTCCAAAGAAAAATGGATAACATATTTGGGGAGTATAAAAGATTCGTGCTAGTATATGTAGATGATATTTTGGTTTTCAAAAATAAGAATGAACATTTAGGACACTTACGGTATCGTATTTAGATTATTTGTTAATAACGGAATAATTATAAGTAAAAAGAAGATGGAATGATGTAAGAAATACATAAACTTCTTAGGAGTAATTCTAGGCGAGGGAAAAATTAAATTACAACCTCATATAGCCAAGAAAGTACTAGATATGCCAGATAAATTAGACAGTACTAAGGAGCTTCAGAAATTTCTAGGAATTGTAAATTACGCCAGAAATTTTATAAAAGACTTAGGTAAGATAGCAGGACCGCTTTATGTCAAGACAGGCTCTACAGGTCAGAAACACTTCAATAATGAAGACATAAAATTAGTACAAGCCATAAAATAAAAGGTAAAACACATCCCAGACCTAAATATGCCATTAGAAATAGATTTCTTAATTATAGAAACTGACGGTAGCTTTGAAGGATGGGGAGCTGTCCTAAAAGCCAAACCAAATAAATATAGTAATAAAAATGAAGATAAAATATGTGCTTACCAGAGCGGTAAGTATAAAGAGAAAGGTAATATGACTAGTATAGACGCAGAAATTTTAGCTGTAGTATACAGATTAAATAGTTTTAGGTTGTATATTTTAAACAAACCAGAAATATTAGTACGTACAGACTGTGAAGCGATAGTTAAGTTCCACCAGAAAATTAACGATAAAAATAGCAGTAAGCGAAGGTGGCTAAATTTCTTAGATACGATATCTATCTATAATCTAGTATTCGAGCACATCAAAGGCAAAGATAATAGTCTAGCTGATCAACTCAGCAGATTAAATATTATGTCTAACTAATCTATCTTTTGATTACAGCATGAGCTCGTCTAAAGGCCAGACCAAAGAACAGACTTAAAGACAATGGAAAAGGCCCGGCCATATCCCAAGATGGTTACAGACAACAAGTACTAGGTAACATAAAGTTTATACCCACTACTGAATTAGAGACAGCTACTATAGAAAGACTTTATTTTGGAAGAAATAATTTAGTATCGTTTCCAAATTCAAATTTAACTTTTAAGATTTTACCAGAATATCTAGTCGATAGACAACAAAAATGTTTAATAGACAATATATGGATTGCTCATAATAAGAAAGACACGAGCCATCTAGTAGCTACTTTAAATTGTCTTTGTCAGTATTTTACCGAGAAAAACCAGGATAAAAGATTTAAATTTTATGTAGTAGTCCACGGGAAAGTTAACGGTATTTTCCAAACCTGGTTAGAAGTTATAGATTCTATTAAAGATATAAAGAAACCTCTTTTTAAAGGTTTCAATGTTTTTATAGAGGCTTTAGATTACGCAAGAGGAGTACTTGGGCCTAACTACTATATTTCTCCAGCCCTCAGACATAATCCAGACCAGACTCCACAATACAATATCCAGAAAGACACCAGTAAAATCATTTTTTGCGATCATTGTACAACAATGACCGAGAATGTAAAATGCCTAAACCACACAAAATACCTACTTGCCTTACAAAACACCCATCTTACAGAAAAAATAAAGGCATTAGAACATCAAATACTAGACATTCAGAGTTCTCCATCTCTTTTAAAAATGGATGAGACATGTGTGCATTCCCTTCTGAATGCAAATAGATCTACTGTACCAGATTTAGGTACAGCTAGTCCGGCTCAAACGATAGCCGGTAAAGACTTATCAAAACCGTTAATGGCTGCCACTTTGCCAAAAAGTGAACAAGAGGAAGAAATTTCCTCGACAATCAGACGTAGGCTCCCAAAAAATTTTACTACAGGATCAACATCCAGAACATGGAGCAGAACATCAAAAAAAGACAAAAATAAGAACATAGAAAAAATAATAAATAAACCATAGAAAGGATGTTCAAAGACAAAGAAGACTCCCACAAAAAGGAACCAGAACAAGACAAACACGTAAATACACCTCCAGAACTATCTCCATTACAAACACAAAACCCAAATCATAATTCAGACGAAGATAGTGTAGATCATGTTTCAGACAGCGAGTTCTTAGAATCCAACTATGCACAGGATCCGAACGACAAAGACTCAGGAATGAGTTTTGATTCTGTGGCAAGGCATAATTTGGACACTTAGAAAATTAAATGTAGATCAAGATGCAGACGGAATAAAAAAATAACGGCGTACAAACGTCCTCAGAAAAGAAGATAGCGATAAGTAAAGTAGCAGACACAAGGACAATAATTGGAGATGACATCAGAAAAAGAAGAACTTTAAAAAAGCAGATGCCACAGCAAGGACAGCAACAGAAAACGACAAAATGAAAAAAGAAACTTTTGACAATTTCACGCGACGATGGGGCCCGCAGCGCACCCGGCCGAAAGAAAAAGATTCTTATGACATTTTGAAATCTGAAGTTGAAGTCCGGAAGACTCTATATAAAGAGAGACTCAGACACACACACAGACACACAACAATAGAGAGCGAGAAAATACGAGTGAAGCAAAGAGTGAATGTTTTATTTCTCTCCACCTTCTCTCCTCCCCCCATTTGTATAAACTACCATAGTAGTTGTAAGATAGTTTGAGTTTGCAGGTTGCTTTCAACCTTTTTGTTCATAGCCTCCGGGACTTCCCGAAAGGGAAACCTCCCTCTTTTCTAACTATGTAAGTCTACTATTCCGGAAGTTTATCTCCACTGTATGTATATTATGTTTTCAATATTTATATGAAATTAGTCTTGCGGAATGAAAATCTTGCAGGAAATATGATGTTAATATGTTTTTAGCTTAAGCTCTATTGTTTTCATGAACTATATATCTGCTTAGCATGAGCTCAATACACTCAGTATATGGTTATCTTTCGAACTCTATAATAACCTCCATGGATTAGCCTATAAATTCCTATGTTAACAGTGGTTAACGAATGGCCGTTATGATGTATGTTGAAGGACGATGTTGGCCTGAAAAATTGGGTGTGGCTAAAGAGGACTGTTATTTTTAGGGTAAAGTTTGAAGGAAGAGATTAACAGTATAAAGAGTTTCATGATGAACAGTATAGGGTTCCATGACTGAACAGAGTCCAAAGTTAATAAAAAAAAATTATTTTAATTCCAGGAGATAGACTTGATCGGAATACATGATTAACATAGAAGGAAGTATAACAGAAAGGGAGTACCGAGTAAGACTACACAACCATACTTACACCCCCTTTATTGAAACAAATTTATTGAAATACACACCCCCCATATTAATTTGTTTCAATAAAGGGGGTGTAAGTATGGTTGTGTAGTCCTACTCGGTACTCCCTTCCTGTTATACTTCCTTCTATGTTAATCATGTATTCCGATCAAGTCTATCTCCTGGAATTAAAATAATTTTTTTGTTATTAACTCTGGACTCTGTTCACTCATGGAACCCTATACTGTTCATCATGAAACTCTTTATAGTGTTCATCTCTTCCTTCAAACTTTACCCTAAAAATAACAGTCCTCTTTAGTCACACCCAATTTTTCAGGCCAACATCGTCCTTCAACATACATCATAACGGCCATTCGTTAACCACCGTTAACATAGGAATTTATAGGCTAATCCCCATGGAGGTTATTATAGAGTTCGAAAGATAACCATATACTGAGTGTATTGAGCTCATGCTAAGCAGATATATAGTTCATGAAAACAACAGAGCTTAAGCTAAAAACATATTAACATCTTATTTCCTGTAATATTTTCATTCCGCAAGACTAATTTCATATAAATATTGAAAACATAATATACATACAGTGGAGATAAACTTCTGGAATAGTAGACTTACATAGTTAGAAAAGAGGGAGGTTTCCCTTTCGGGAAGCCCCGGAGGCTATGAACAAAAAGGTTGAAAGCAACCTGCAAACTCAAACTATCTTACAGCTACTATGGTAGTTTATACAAATGGGGGGAGGAGAGAAGGTGGAGAGAAATAAAACATTCACTCTTTGCTTCACTCGTATTTTCTCGCTCTCTATTGTTGTGTGTCTAGGTCTCTCTTTATATAGAGTCTTCCGGACTTCAACTTTGGATTTCAAAATGTCATAAGAATCTTTTGCTTTCGGCCGGGTGCGCTACGGGCCCCATCTTCGCGTGAAATTGTCAAAAGTTTCTTTTTTCATTTTGTCGTTTTCTGTTGCTGTCCTTGCTGTGGCATCTGATTTTTAAAGTTCTTCTTTTTCTGATGCCGTCTCCAATTATTGTCCTTGCTGTCTGCTACTTTACTTCTGTAGCTATCTTCTTTTCTGAGGACGTCTGTACGCCGTTCTTTTTTTATTCTGTCTGCATCTTGATCTACAGTTAATTTTCTAAGTGTCCAAATTATGCTTTGCCACAGAATCAAAACTCATTCCTGAGTCGTAGTCGTTCGGATCCTGTGCATAGTTGGATTCTAAGAACTCGCTGTCTGAAACATGATCTACACTATCTTCGTCTGAATTATGATTTGGTTTTGTGTTTGTAATGGAGATAGTTCTGGAGGTGTATTTACGTGTTTTTCTTGTTCTGGTTCCTTTTTGTGGGAGTCTTCTTTGTCTTTGAACATCTTTTCTATGGTTTCTTTTATTATTTTTTCTATGTTCTTATTTTTGTCTTTTTTTGATGTTCTGCTCCATGTTCGGATGTTGATCCTGTAGTAAAAGATTTTGGTAGCCTACGTCTGAGTGTCGAGGAAATTTCTTCCTCTTGTTCACTTTTTGGCAAAGTGACAGCCATTAACGGTTTTGATAAGTCTTTACCGGCTACCGTTTGAGCCGGACTAGCTGTACCTAAATGCAATACAAGAGATCTATTTGCATTCAGAAGGGAATGCACACCTGTCTCATCCATTTTTAAAGGAGATGGAGAACTCTGAATGTCTAGTATTTGCTGTTCTAATTCCTTTATTTTTTTGTAAGATGGGTATTTTGTAAGGCAAGTAGGTCTTTTGTGTGGTTTAGGCGTTTTACAGTCTCGACATTGTTTTACAATGATCGCAAAAAATGATTTTACTGGTGTCTTTCTGGATATTGTATTGTGGAGACTGGTCTGGATTATGTCTGAGGGCTGGAGAAATATAGTAGTTAGGCCCAAGTACTCCTCTTGCGTAATCTAAAGCTTCTGTAAAAACATTGAAACCTTTAAAAAGAGGTTTCTTTATATCTTTAATAGAATCTATAACTTCTAACCAGGTTTGGAAAATACCGTTAACTTTCCCGTGGACTACTACATAAAATTTAAATCTTTTATCCTGGTTTTTCTCGTAAAATACTGACAAAGACAATTTAAAGTAGCTACTAGATGGGTCGTTTCTTTCTTATTATGAGCAATCCATATATTGTCAATTAAACATTTTTGTTGTCTATCGACTAGATATTCTGGTAAAATCTTAAAAGTTAAATTTGAATTTGGAAACGATACTAAATTATTTCTTCCAAAATAAAGTCTTTCTATAGTAGCTGTCTCTAATTCAGTAGTGGGTCTAAACTTTATGTTACCCAGTACTTGTTGTCTGTAACCATCTTGGGATATGGCCGGGCCTTTTCCCTTGTCTTTAGTCTGTTCTTTGGTCTGGCTTTAGACGAGCTCATGCTGTAATCAAAAGATAGATTAGTTAGACATAATATTTAATCTGCTAAGTTGATCAGCTAGACTATTATATTTGCCTTTGATGTGCTCGAATACTAGATTATAGATAGATATCGTATCTAAGAAATTTAGCCACCTTCGCCTACTGCTATTTTTATCGTTAATTTTCTGGTGGAACTTAACTATCGCTTCACAGTCTGTACGTACTAATATTTCTGGTTTGTTTAAAATATACAACCTAAAACTATTTAATTTGTATACTACAGCTAAAATTTCTGCGTCTATACTAGTCATATTACCTTTCTCTTTATACTTACCGCTCTGGTAAGCACAGAATTTTTTCTTCATTTTTATTACTATATTTATTTGGTTTGGCTTTTAGGACAGCTCCCCATCCTTCAAAGCTACCGTCAGTTTCTATAATTAAGAAATCTGTTTCTAATGGCATATTTAGGTCTAGGATGTGTTTTACCTTTTCTTTTATGGCTTGTACTAATTTTATGTCTTCATTATTGAAGTGTTTCTGACCTGTAGAGCCTGTCTTGACATAAAGCGGTCCTGCTATCTTACCTAAGTCTTTTATAAAATTTCTGGCGTAATTTACAATTCCTAGAAATTTCTGAAGCTCCTTAGTACTGTCTAATTTATCTGGCATATCTAGTACTTTCTTGGCTATATGAGGTTGTAATTTAATTTTTCCCTCGCCTAGAATTACTCCTAAGAAGTTTATGTATTTCTTACATAATTCCATCTTCTTTTTACTTATAATTATTCCGTTATTAACAAATAATCTAAATACAGTCTGTAAGTGTCCTAAATGTTCATTCTTATTTTGGCTGAAAACCAAAATATCATCTACATATACTAGCACGAATCTTTTATACTCCCCAAATATGTTATCCATTTTTCTTTGGAAAATAGGTGGGGCGGTCTTTAAACCGAACGGCATGACTAGCCATTCAAAATGTCCTTTGGGACATGTGAAGGCGGTCCAGTCTATGCTTTCTTCGTATATTCTGACTTGCCAGTATCCGGACTTACAGTCGAATTTACTAAAAAAAATCTTGCCTTGAATTCTATTTATTAGTTATGTCTTATCTGGCAATTTATAGCCATCGTTTCTAGTATTGTCATTAAGTCTTTTGTAGTTTATAACCATTCTAGCCTTTCCTCTAACTATTTCAGAGTGATTTCTCACTATGAATGCGGCGGATCTATGTTTTGAGACTGATCTTCTTATTACTCCTAAATCTAATAACTCTTTTATTTGTATTCTAAAATCTTCTAGATCTTGGTTCGTAGCTTCGATAGAAGCAGTCTTAATGATATATTCTGGGTTTATTATATCTAATTTGCAAAGTATCTTATTATTACCCCGGTGTTTTAGAGGTTTTTCTCCTATTATTTCTATTTCATCTAATATTTTTATTATATTTTCTAAATCTTTCTGGTCTTTAATTATTCCTATTTTCTCAATTCCAGTTCTAAAATTATACATATCTGTTTGTATGTCTATTAATGTGTAATTTTTATTAGTTATATCCTCTTCTTCTAGAATTTCTTCGAAAATTAGATTATTACTAGTTTTTGTACAATATTTGTCTCCGTTACTACTGTCTTGACAGCAGGCTTCTTTATTTTGTAAGCCTATCTGAGAGACTTTTATCACCTTTGTCTCAGTCTTCTGAGTTTGTACAGGTGTATAGGTGCTATTTTTTAGAAAAATAACTCCATCTCTAGTGATTGTACAGCTACCATTATCATTTAATAAAAAATCTAATCCTAAGATAAAATCTGCATTTATATTTAAATCTCTAACCCAAATTCTATCCATTTTATAAGTTGGGTTATAAAATTTAGAACAGGTGTTTATAAAACTAATTGAAGCAGTCTGAATGTAGTGTCTATATACATTATGGGTTCCATCCATTTGCATAGCAGCAACTGGCCTATCCAAGGTTTTAATTAAACTTGGTGGAACAATCTTTTTATTTAAAATACTTTTGGTACATCCTGAGTCTACCAGGGCTAAAGTTTTCGTAATCATTTATTCGAATCTTAGTTAATAGTTTTAAAGATCCAAATTTCTTATCTTCATTACAAACTAGGGTTCTAGTTTCTTCATTATTCATTAATTCCGTTGGTATAGTTATTGGTGTGTTTTCTAAAAGTATTTCTTCCTCATCTACTTCTACTTCTTTTTGCTTTCCCTTTTCTAACTGGGATATTCTAGTTTCTAAAGCGTTTAATCTAGTTTCTAAGGTTATCATTCTTAAACTTATAGTTGGGTCTTCTATTTTAGTTATTGTTTCTTTTTGGTTTATTGTTTTCTGAAATTCTTTCTGGATGCATGCTATACATCCTTCTATAAAGCAATTTTTACACTTTGCTCTTCTATTTCTGCTAGGGAACCATTTGCATGAAAAGCAGGCATTGCTATCTAAGCCTTTATTTTTTTCAAAAACATGGTCACAGCTTATTTGTATATTAACTAAATTACTGAAATCTAGATCTAAGTCTAAATTTTCTAATCCTATTTCATTAATTCATTCATCTGCTTCTGAATCAGATGAGTCTATTTTACTATTTTCTCCTGTCTTGATACTAACTAATGAGTATATACTCTCAGTATCAGACATGTATTCATCTACATTGATTAATGTCTCTTGAAAGTCTTCTATTAGTTGAGAATTTCTAGTATTATTATTTATTCTTTTTGGGTAGGTGTTTGCTAAGTGTTCTATGCTGCCACAAGTAAAACATTCTAATTTGTTTTTATAAGTTCTATCATTTCTATATTTCCTTAGATGTCTATTTTTATCTAGATAAGGTTTTCTGGCTGATGATTTTCTTAAGTAGTATTTTTTCTTTCTGTACTTATCATAGTCTTTGTACTTTTTCTTATATCTATTATAATTTTTCTTCTTAGGTGGGTCTTTATCGTAACTCTGTGTAGTGTAGATTACGCTTTTACAGAAGTTTAATTCGTTATGTTTTAATTGCTTCTGTATTTGTAAATGTGTACACTTTTCTTGTAGGATATCCATTACATGTTGGATCCTATGACCTATTGACCATTTTGTGGTTAAGTTCTATACTACACCGTCTCTTTTATTCCAGTGCTCTTCTATTTCTCGTCTGAGAGCTCCTGGCAACTTATTAAATAATTTCTTACCTAATTCTTGGTCAAACGAGTTACCACTAATTGTACAGTAATAAAAGAAGTCATTTAGGAACTTCTTTATGTATACCCAATTGCTTATACTTAACTGTTCTAATTTAATTAAGACATTTCTTTGTAGTATGACTAAACCGCTATTAGGGGCTTCCCCCGTAATTAAAGTATGAATTTTATTTGTAAAATTATACGGGTTTGGTCCCATGGCTATTAATTGCTGAAATTCCACTTGAAAATCTGTCTTATAAGCTTCCCATAGAGCTTTTGTTGATTCTCCTAGGAATGTCTCTAGGTATTTATACATAGTTTCAGATCGGTTTCTACATAATTTTGAATATAGTCTGCTACAACTATTCCCTTCCATAAATCGATTACAGAGTTCCATCTCTGTGGATCGTGGGCTGCTATATTTAAAATCTTTCCTCTATTCCCTCCTTCTTGGAGAGTAATAGGTTCTTCTAACGGCATTCTTCTGCCTGAAGGTTTAACCTTTTCGACAGGTTCTCCTGTTAGTCTATATACTCGTCTTCTAGGTATATTTCCTGTATTTGTGTCTATGGTGTATGGTTCTCCTGTAGTTCTTTGGAATGGGCTAGAGCTAGATGCGCTAGTCTCCATTAATTCTTTTTGGCTAATTTCTGAGCTTTTATCTAAGTTATTTTCTTCTTCGTTAAAGATATCTTCCCATATTGTTTCGAAAATATCATTTTTCTTTTTATATATTTGTTCTGATCTATATCCTAGATTATCTGTCCTGATCTCACATTTTTTAAAATGATTTATTGTTTCCTCTAGGTTTAAATTAGTTAACTTGCATCCTTTACACTTAAATAACATATCTGGTTTATTTTCGTGCAGGCGCTTGGCTTCTTCTAAGGCTGTGTCTACTTCAAAACCTTCTTGAATTAATTCTATATTCATAAAAGTAGTGTCTGTTATTTCTTGTTCTTCTATTGTACTTTCTTCTTCGTCAGTTTTCTGAGGAATGTAATTATAGTCTGTAAATCTTATCGATGTTTCTCCCTTAGGATTTGTATATACCAGATGTGACTCTGGTTGTAACATCTTTTTCTTTTGATTAAAGTGTTCTAACTTCCATTCTAATCCAGCATATTCTTCTGGATTTACTTTTATGGGTTTTATTAGATTAATTCCTTTATTTCCCATTTAGTTCTACTACATCATTGATTTTTATCTTAAATTTCGTATTACTTTTATCTGTCATCTTACTTAAGAATCCTACACACATAAGCAAATTATTGCCATTGTGCATTTCTTCGTAACCTCAATCCGACACACTTCGTAGTGGGACTCTCTTATCCTTACCACCCACTCGCCTTCTCCTTGCCTGTACCCTGTCTTCCCCCGACGTGTATCCCATAGCATAGACCGGTAAGCCCTGATTGACAGATCTCCAAGATTGAGGACTATCCCGAATCTCGGAAGGGTCGGGGTCATTAAGAGACATGCATACCCGGTCATATCTGAGGAAAATATGGTTGTACCCATCCCTGTGTTGTTCCACCTATCCCCTGGTCAGTGGGGCCCGACACTGATACTAATGTCCTTGGTGAAGTCGGAACTCCCCTCACCCCACTTCTAGCCGGAAGAACCGAGGGTGTTCGAGCGGGTGTCTCACATAGATCTTCAGATGGATCCTCTTCTATGGACTCCATGATTTCTGATGGATCTGAGTCCATAGTATAACTCACCTCTCTTCTTTCATTTCTATAACCCTCCGACCCTTGCCAGCGGGTGGTATCTGTCTAATATCTTGTCTTGCGACAGTACCCGCATTCTTATTATCTGAGGTGCTTCTCATTGTGGATGCTACTACAGTTCAAATGAGAAAATGATTAGGAACCAGTACCTTTACAACTCCGCTCTATCAAACGATCTAGATTATGAAAGGCGGAGACATTCCTAAATGACATGTAGCCTCCTGTTTATAAGTGTGGCGCGCAACATACCCATAACCAAGACTCTACTAGACACGGCTTGCAGACTTCCTAGGACAGACATGCTCTGATACCAAATTTGTCACGACCCAAATCGGAGGGCCGCGACGGCCACCGGACCCTACCCGTCGGGCGCCACAGATACATTCTACCCTTAATCATATCTAAACACGGACTGAGCCGTGATAGACAATATGAATTTCAACCCAACAGCCCCAACCTATCTATTTATACCAAGACCGACAAGGCCTTACACGACAACTAACCACAGGACACTTATCTACAAGCCTCTATAGAGTAGAACATACCACGACCAGATTGCGACTCCAAAACAAATAGAGTGCTCCGAATACCAGCTGAACCAGCAACCTACTAGTGAACCGTCACCCTCTCAATATGAACCTGCGGGCATAAAACGCAGCGTCCCCCGACAAAAAGGGATGTCAGTACGACTGATACACTGAGTATGTTAGGCATAAGAAATAACATAGCAGAGATATATCATAGTCAGAAACAGTTGAACATCAGTAAATGTCTTTGAAGGCCCTAATACACATGCATAAATGTTATGCACAATGCAGTATACATATATATCGGCCTCTTCGGACATTTTCCTTACCATAACAACCTCTGTGGGTATCATACCATATAATGATTAATGAATGTATGCACAATGCAAATGCGGTATGATAATGTCCACACACAGGAATCCTCCCATAACCTACTTTTCCCCCTTTAGGAGAAAACAGTGATGGTGTCCTTTTGGGGTTGTAAATCTCTTTGGACTTGGGAAAAAGTCAAACTATTGACCTTGATACACCAAGGATATACGACCTCCTAGGTTTAATAGAATGCGACTCTCTTAAATAAACAGATGTGTGGTTGAGCTCTATTGAATAAGAGTGGATTTTTCTTGATGTTGTTCTCAAAGTGGACACCTTAAGAGTGAAAAGCCCATGGTTGTCGACACCGCTGCTCAACCTGTATTTTTAGTAAACAGCCGTATAACCACACAACAGTTTTAAGTGTCAGGTGTGAATTTTTCAAGTGGATGAAGTATGAACAGAATGATTGTTAATGTAGAGCAGTAACAAATAGCAAATATAGGAAAGCAGTAACAAAATATGCAGTTTAAGAAAAGGGGTAACAAAATATGCAGTCCTGGGAAAGCGGTAAAAAACAAAAGGAAAATTGGTTAGTTATCAAAAAAATTAAAAAGAACTACTAACAAGTTAAACATAGAAGCAGATACGGAATAAAGGGAAAAGGTTAATCATGGGAATAAATTAAATATGGAGACAAATAAAAGGGACAAGGAAAAGATAAAACATGGAAACAAATAAAGGGAATAAGGAAAATGATTGTACATGGAAAGAAAATAAATTAAATAAAAAAACAAATTAAATAAAATAAGGAAAAATTATACATGGAATGAAAATTAAACAAGGAAACAAATAAAGGGAACAAGGAAAAGGACTATACAACAACAACATATTCAGTGCAATCTCACAACGTGGGGTCTGGGGAGGGTAGAGTGTACGCAGACCTTACCTCTATCTTGGTAGGTGGAGCGGCTGTTTCCGAGAGACCCTCGGTTCAGAACAAGCAAAGCAGAAAAAACAGTCAGCTCCGGTCAAAAATTTTTTATAAAAATTAAAATTTAAAATTTTAAAACAGTATGAAAATGCTGACAGCAAACGCGAATACGCCATAATAGCGCATCCTGAAAAGAAAAAGAAAAAGAAAAAGAAGAGAGAAGAAGCAATAACTAACACAGATAAATGAGATAAACCAAGTACATTAAAGAACGCATACCAATAGAAATAAAACTACAGAAGGCTATAAAGCAATATTACGTCTATTCTTATGATATGCTAAGCAGGCCTACAATAATAACACTACAGCTACCCGTTAGTAGGCGTAAGTAGGACTACGCTCGACTACCTAATATCTCTCTACCCTAATCTGTGTACTCCACAACCCCCTATCTAAGGTCATCTCCTCAGTAAGTTGCGTCTCCTTTATATCCCGTCTAATTACCTCTCCCCAATATTTCTTCGGCCTACCTCTACCCCTCCTAAACTCGTCTATAGCCAACCTCTCACACCTCCGCACTGGGGCATCCATGTCTCTCCTCTGTACATGCCCGAACAATCTCAACCTCGCTTCCCGCATCTTATCCTCCACCGAGGCCACTCTCACTTTACCCCGGATATCATCATTTCTAATCTTATCCCTCCTCGTATGCCCACACATCCATCTCAGCATCCCCATCTCTGCCACTCTCATCCTTTGGGTGTGAGACGTCTTGACTGGCCAACACTCTGCCCCATACAACATAGTCGGTCTAACCACCGCCGTATAAAACTTGCCTTTCAATTTTTGTGGCACATTTTTATCGCACAAGACTCCATATGCAAGCCTCCATTTCATCCACCCTGCCCCAATACGATGTGTGACATCGTCATCGATCTCACCATTCCCATGGATAATCGACTCAAGGTACTTGAAGCTTCCTTTTTTCGGAATGACCTGAGTCTCAAGTCTCACCTCCACGCCTATCTCACGGTCACTCCCGTTGCTGAACTTGCACTCCAAGTATTCTGTCTTGGTCCTACTCAGCCTGAACCCTTTAGACTCCAGAATATCCAAACCTTCCAGCTTAGCGTTCATCCCGCTGCGAGTCTCATCAATCAGAACTATGTCATCTGCGAATAACATACACCATGGCACCTCTATGTTATGCATGGAAAGAGAATGTTATTAAATAAGAAAACAAATAAAGAGAATAAGGAAAAGAACTATATATGGAAAGAAAACAAATTAAATAAGAAAACAAATGAGGGAATAAGGAAAGAGAATATGCATGAAAAGAAAAATAAATATGACAACAAATAAAAGTAATAAGGAAAAGGGGTTTACATGGAAGGAAAGAGAATTAAACTAAGGAAGTAACAAATAAAGTAAGGTAAACAAATCAATCCAACAAAAAAACACAATCAAATGCAAGCAAAACACAAGTTTCCACATAAATACAAATCCGTGGTTAGAATCCAAGTATCCCAGGTGGAATCGTCATGTTGTCGTTCTCCATGTTCTCGCGAAAGACGAGTCTCGATATGTGACAACTAGGGATGGAAACGGATCGAATTTGGACCGGATCCTACTAGATTTAAATTCAGATCCGTTTTTCATACCTGAATCCAGATTCGTCGGGTCCATAAAAATCATATTCAAATCCGAATCCATCGGATTCACCGGGTCCACAGATCGGATCTAGATACACATGTAAAAAAAATTGTCTTGCTAAGAATGTAACTTTGCTAAGAATTTTTTTTGAACTGACAAATGATTTTTACTTAGCTAACAGTTTACTGTGTTTCAATTTTGAAATGTTCATATGAGATATTTTGTTCGTTGTCTCATTTTGATTGTGAGCTATTAATTGAAAATGTTGGACAATGACAATAGTTGTGGAAAATGCTGACTAGTATTTCCACAATGCAGAACTTGCATGTGCTTGGAATCTTCACAAATGAAGTGAATATAATTTTAACTACTTGTCTTTGGAGATGTTAGTCATTCACTAATATAACATTGATTTTATTATCGAAGTTACCTCTTTATTTTTTGATTTTTGAGTTAACGCGGGAATAAATTAAACTTGTTTTGAGAATTAAACTTGCAAGGATGTGCTTAGCAATTTTAAGAAAATACTTATAAAATTACATTTTAGGTTATGAATATATTTAATAAAAAATGGATCCACGGGTCGGATCTGGACCGGATACAGATCTCAAATACAAGATCCAGATTCATATCCGATCCGTCAGAAATGGATCCAGGTCCGATCCGGATCCGTCGGGTCCAAATTTTGAAGATCCATATCCTATAAAATAGATCTGAATCCACCGGATCGGGACCGGGTCCAGGATCCACTGTCATCTCTAGTGACAACTCTTTTAGAATGTTTAAAAGAGAAAAGTCGACACCTAACGAGTTAAGGTGTATTAAGGTACCATATTACTATATTAATGGCAAATACTATGTTCTAAATTTTTTTACCTAATCTGAGATCGGATAAGAGTTCACATCATCTCAAAAGGAAGGTGTTAGAGGCCTTACAAGGTTCACAATTATGGGTCCGGGACGAATTTAGAATTCTATGGGATTAAGTTAATTAAACTAAGTTACAAGTAACTAAATGATTAAACCTATGTATCGATTAATTAATTACCACTATCTCAAAATAAGTTATGCGGGTGAATGCGCCAGTTGGTGATTCTAGTTAACTGAAAGAGAAAGACATTTTTTTATGATGCATAAAGAGGTTGTTAAAGAAAAGTAAAATTGAACATAACTTTGAATGGATAAAAGGATTCTTATTGAAAGAAAAAATAAAGAAAGCAGATAAATTGGAAAAATAAAAGGAGTATGTTATTATTTAGGGAATTTTGGCATAAAACTTACAAAATAAATGCACAAATTAAAGAAACGGCTTATAGTAACACACAACATGCTTTAATTAGAGTCTAGAAAGTATCAACTTGCCTTAGATTCGAAGTCCCGAAGCTTACAAAACGGTATGCCCTTCCTCAAAACCTATGACTGATTCCAATCTGCTTAAATACATAATCTACATAAATTACGAGTGTGTAGGCACCCATATTGATAAATAAATAAACTGGTGAAAAAGTCAATCTAAAAGTCAACCCCAAACCCTCTAGGTCGAAACTGTAATTTTATTGCAAAATCAATTTACATATAGCCTATAGGCTCAAAATCCCGAAAATCATCTAATTCTCGGATATAAAGCAGTACGAAAAGTAAATAAATATTACAAGTTCTTCGAAAGGATAACCAACAAAGATTACAACAAGAAGTTGTCAATCTTTTAATCTTGTACTAGAACTTCAAATCTGGATCTTGTATTCAGAAATACAAGAACATGAACTGCTACATGTGTGGCTTGTAGAACCGCTGAGAATCCGAACGGTTAGAGTCTTTTGAGTTTCAAGTTCACACCTGAAACACTTAGCAACCAATTAGATAATCAAAACACCACCGGCTGAGTCGAGAGATGACTCTCTGTCTTTAAGACAAGATTGTCCCGTATATATGCTTTTACGTTAGCGGAAAATAGTCTCCCAAGATAAAACAACAACTAATCAACACTACAAAGCAAATAGATTGATTCTGATGAAGAAAACAGACATGAAACGACTTGCTGAAGAATGGAAATTTAGAGGAAAAGGAAGAGTTTTTGCTCTTGTTCAAGACTTGTGTTATCTCTTTCTTTTCTGTTCTTGTCTTTTTTCGTCTCTCTTTTTTGTTGTCTTTTCCCTTTCTACTCAAAACTGTTTCAGGTCTCAATATATAGTGTTTAGGAGGAGGAGATGTGTTAAGAGGTTGTTTAAGAGGTGTAGTCATGTGCAAAACGCTTCAGATGGTTAATGTCATAAAACTGTTGGCTTTCTGGTTGTTGGCAGCATTCCTGAAACTCCATGGACCAAACTGTAAATACTAAACAGTTTGGGGTCCAAAAGATAATATTAGAAGTAGCCCGAGATCGGACGGTATGGGCGGCGGCGCGCATGTGGGGCTAGCCTCGAACCCAAGCACACTTAGGTCCTCCCTCCTTCAAACACATGGGTTATCCCTTGGGGTCCCAAACCCTTATCCATTTTTTAGGCTTATAAAAAAACAATTCTTCATTTTCCACCGATGTGGTAGATTTGTCCTACACCATATTTTCATGCCTCAAACACCTTACTTAGTGGACCAATATCTCTTTCATTTCTTAACGTAATTTGACGATCCTTGGCCCTACGGTCATCTACTCACTTAGTAGATTATGCACGTGTTAAGAACCAAAGACTCCAACATGCGGAACTCGAGTGTTTAAATCATTAAAGATGGGTAGACGCAACCCCCACCAAAGACAAATTTCCAACACTAGTTTCATCCATTAATCGTGCCCAAATCAACGATTTACATTCTCTTAAGTTAAGGGCTCAAAACATCAATTTCCCAATCAAATTCATTGATAAAAATGTTAATTAACTGAAGTAATCATGAGAAATCATCAAAAGAAGGATTAGAATTTACCCTTCTCCAAAAACGAAAAGATAGCCTAACTCCGAGCTCTAGAACTCCAACAATGGTGAAATAACCTCAA
Source organism: Anisodus tanguticus (assembly GCA_034509755.1). Classification (NCBI taxonomy): domain Eukaryota; kingdom Viridiplantae; phylum Streptophyta; class Magnoliopsida; order Solanales; family Solanaceae; genus Anisodus; species Anisodus tanguticus. Next base: position 24,645,855 of record CM067545.1, read on the forward strand.
AAACTCATCATTGTCCGTTTGTAACAGCTGAAACCCATTTAGCACGATCGCGGTGACCCAGAGCGATTGCTCACAACCCGGCACCAAATACCCAGTGCGATGGCTTAGCACCGTAGACCCCACCACAACGGGAGGTGAAAGTCTGGTGGATGGAGAATATATAAAAAAAATTAGTTGAGATCAAAGTCCAAGCTAAAAGACAAGGATTTTAACAACACCATCCGATGAGAAACCATTCTAATGTTTGGTATGTGGCACATATGGCTTACCAGAAACGATAATGTCATCATGCGTGTCACTGAGTACACTACTTTTACCAACAATGGTGAAAAATTCACAATACCAACATCATCAATTTAAAATGGCAATCACCTCAAATAAAACTAAATCATGCTCAACATTAATGGTCTGTAAGGGGAAATCCAGAGAAAGATGGAATTGGAGGTGTTTTTAGAAATGAAAATGGAGATTGGATACTAGGTTACACGAAGGTCCTCTCATCAACAACTAACACGAGAGCATAAATGCTTGCACTACGCATACCAACTGAACGAAATTTCTGCTCATTAGAAAAATACACTTATTGTAGAGATGTAAGAAATATTTTGTTGAACCCAGTGTTTTAAAAGGAAGTTTTGAGACACCCCTCCAGGCTCACGTGTGAGGTTAGTTCTGTGAGGCTTACGCCTTAAGTGTCCGACTGTACGCCTTAAACACACCTAAAGTTCGGGCTCGCCTAACAGTTTTTACATAAATTATATGTCAAATTTCTTAGTTAACATTGTTAGCCCTCATAATCTTTTAATAAATAAATTATGCTTGATAGTTTTTTTTTTAAGAAGATTGAGAGTAACTCAAATAACAAATCGTAGTATTGCATAATTACTATTTTAGAATACTGTGAGCCGTGAGAGTGAATATCACTTAACATTTTTAAAAAATATATATATATATATAATTTACTATTAGCGAATATTCTCAGAATATTCTCCGTATATTTTGTAATTATGATAGATGTATATTTAAGATAACTTAGGATTCTAATTGTATTAGTAATCAACCTTTGTAAGGTAAGTTAGGATTCGTACCATATTAGGAATCAACCTTGTACAGCTATATATATTGTGAATAATGAAAGGAATCCCCAAGGGAAATTATTCCATCTTTCATGGTATCAAAGCCTAAAACCTAAGTCATTCTCTTCCTCATTCTCGGCCGAAATCAACATTTTTTTTTTGATTTCACAGGAAAAAAAATCTGGTTTCTTCCTCCCTATCTCGGCCAAACCAGAAAATTCCCTTCCCTCGGCAGGCGGCAACCATGTCTTCCCCCACAAATTCCGTTTCATCCACTGGCACACTTGACAACCCCTCTCAACGTTCAGTATCTTCTTTTCATCCGGCATTCGCCGTTAACAACATCAAGAATTTTATCCCTATAATTCTTGACCAAGAAGACTGTCAATATTCCATGTGGATGGAACTATTCTACATTCATGCATGTGCATACAACGTGCTCGATCACATTGACGAATCTGTTCCTCGTCCCACCGATGTTACAGACTCAATCTGGCGTCGTCTTGACGCCATCGTCAAACAATGGATCTACGGCACCATCTCCAAAGATTTGTTATGCACTATCATGAAAACAGGTGCTACGGCACGTGAACTTTAGGTCCGGCTAGAAGAAATATTTCAGGACAATAAAAATACTCGGGCTGTGTATTTGGAAGAGAAATTCAACAATACCCGCCTCGAGAATTTTAACAACATGTCCGAATATTGTAAGCAACTGAAACTCATAACCGATCAACTATCCAACGTCGGGACTTCTGTTTCAGAAACCAAGATGGTGCTTCAACTTGTTGCGGGTTTACCGAAAGGTGAATATGACACACTCGCAACAATGATTCAACAAGCCAACTCTCTCCCAAGTTTCAACAAGGCACGTTCACAACTATTGTTGGAAGAAACTAGACGTGCTAAACAAGAGGAACATAATCAAAAGGCGTTAGCCTTGACGGGATAACAACACTCGCGGTGGCCCGGCGGTTCCGGCGACGGCGGCGGCAAAAGCGAGTGGCGGAGGTCGTGGCGGCAGAGGTCACAACAACAAAGGCAAGGGCCGCGGAAAGGGCCAACGCAACCAGTGGACTAGACAGCAGCCAACCACTGGACAGCAGCAGCAGTGGCCCAACCAGCGGCGGCGGCGGTGGCCCAACCAGGCGGCGGCGGTGGCCCAACCAGCCAGGCCGGGCCTCGCTGCATGCCCGTACCCGACTGCAGGGGCCCACTTCCAGCGACCCTTGGTCGGCGGCCTCTTGGGCCCCGCCCGGCCACCGACAGGCCCACCGGCGGCGGCAGCGAGCCCACTGATTGCGGTCCGAAGACGGCCAGCCCAACGGCTGGCCCCGGCCGATTTGGGCCGGCATACACCACCGTGCACCTTCAACAGTCCGAAGACAATTGGTACATGGACACCGGAGCCACATCTCACCTCACCCGGTCGTCACGTAACCTATCTCAACTATGTCGGTTAAAGTGTCCTCAATTTATTACTGTCGTCAATGGTCACCGCATTCCAATTGAAGGTTACAGTAACACACACACCAAACATCCACACCCACCTTTCTCTCTAAACCACGTCCTATACACACCTAACATCATTAAAAACTTAATCTCTGTTAGAAAATTCACTAGCAATAATTATGTGTCTGTCGAATTTGACCCTTTTGGTTTTTCTGTGAAGGAACTCAATACGGGGAAAATTCTTACACGCTGCAATAGTGTGGGAGACCTCTACCCATTCACTCAATCTTCCGTTGTCAGACCGCAAACACCTCTATTCCTTGCGGCGATCTCTCCCTCAACTTGGCACAACAGACTCGGACACCCGGGAGACCAAGTTTTTACTTTTCTTAGGACTTCTAAGCGTATTCAATGTAATAATGGGAAAATTGCCCAACACTGTTTTTCTTGTCCACTAGGCAAACATACTCGTCTTCCCTTTATGTCATCAAACAGTGTTACTTTTTCTCCCTTTGATATTGTTCATGCTGATTTGTGGACATCTCCGATTGCTAGCTCTTTGGGTCATAAATTCTATCTAGTGTTCTTGGATGATTTTTCACATTTTGTCTGGATTTACCCACTGAAATTCAAATCAGAAGTTTTTGCAAAATTTCTCGAGTTTCAAAAATTCATTAAGACACAATTTGAAAAACCTATTAAATCATTCCAATGTGATAATTAACGTGAATTTAATAACTCGGCATTTCACAATTTCTGTTCTAAACAAGGCATGGTTTTCCATTTTTCTTGTCCCTATACTTCTTCCCAAAACGGAAAGTCTGAAAGAATTATACGTACCATCAATAACATGGTCCGCACACTTCTGTTTCATGCCGCCTACCACCGCCTTTTTGGGTCTATGCTGTCAAAATGGTAGAATCCCTTCTAAATATTTTACCAACTAGCACACTCCAAAACAAAACCCCTACAGAAATCTTATACCGTAGGCAACCATCATATGATCACCTACGTATTTTTGGATGCTAATGCTACCCCAACATAGCCTCCACTGCACCCCATAAACTTGCCCCTCGCACTCTTCCATGTGTCTTCCTTGGTCTATCTCCTAATCATCGGGGCTACTTGTGCTATGACATTACTACTCGCAAAATCATTGTCTCCCGTCACGTCACCTTTGACGAGACAACCTTTCCTTTTTCAAATCTCCGGAAATTTCAGACCACCGATTACATCTTTCTCGATGAACCAAGTATGTCCCCGGTCATCCAAAATCTATACCAACAAGAGTAGCCCATTGTTCCAACAGATCTCGCCATCGTCCGCACCACCCCACCATGACTCCTGCTCACCCGTACAGCCCCCAGTCGAGTCACCTGCACCACTCGCGACACTGCTGCCCACTGGTCCAGAACCAGTGGACCAGCAACCTCACAACCCCGACCCACCACCACTGCCCTCACATCGCATGGAGACTCGTGCACAACATGGGATCTTCAAACCCAAGGTTAAATTCAATCTCTCCACACAAACCTTATCACCCATTCCAAAAAATCCAAAACTAGCAAAAACTGGACCCAAATTGGAATGCGGCCATGTGCGAGAATTTAACGCTTTAACCAAGAGAACACTTGGGATTTGGTACCTAGACCGATTGGTGTGAATGTTATCCGGTGTATGTGGCTATTTCGTCACAAGTTCGAGAGGCAGGTGGTGACTTAGAGAGGTATAAGGCAAGACTAGTTGCCAATGGCACTAATCGCGCGGAGGGTGTTGATTGTGGTGAGACATTCGATCCGGTTGTTAAATCGGCCACTATTCGGACTTGTTCTCGGTATTGCTATGAGCATGCATTGGCCGATTCATCGACTTGATGTCAAGAATGCGTTTCTTTATGGGGATTTGAAAGAGATCGTGTACATGCATCACCTCTCGGCTTTGTTCATCCGGCGACTCCGCGGTTGTGTGTCGTCTCGGGAAGTAATTGTATGGATTGAAACAGGTACCCCGCGCTTGGTATGATCGGTTCGCCGGTATCTTCTGCGTGATTGGTTTTGTATGTAGCGGTGTGATACATCTCTCTTCACTTTTCACCGAGGTAGCAGCACTGCATATTTCTATTATATGTCGATGACATTGTTCTTACTGCCTCATCTGACGGGTTGAAGAATGAAATCATTGCTCTACTAAAAACTGAATTTGCTATGACTGACTTGGGCAAGCTAAGTTATTTTTTGGGTATAACGGTGACAAGATCTGCAGACACTATGTTCCTGTGTCAGCGTAAGTATGCAGAAGAGATAGTGTACAGGGCTAAGATGGCAAATTGTAAAATTATGCCAACTCCGGTGGACTCAAGATCCAAGCTTAGTGCCAATGACGGTGCGTCAGTTTCTGATCCCACTCTATATCGAAGTCTAGCAGGTGCTCTTCAGTATATTACATTCACTAGGCCTGATATTGCATATGTCGTTCAGCAGGTGTGTCTGTAAATGCACGACCCCCGAGAGTCCCATTTTGCCGCCCTCAAATGTATTATCAGATATGTTAAGGGCACACTAGACTTTGGTTTACATATAGACACCTCTGCCCCAACCAAGTTGCTAGCCTACACGGATGCAGATTGGGCAGGATGCCCGACACACGTCGCTCCACCTCAGGGTACTGTGTATTTCTTAGGGATAATCTTACCTCATGGTCCGCCAAGCGGCAGGCCACGCTATCCCGTTCGAGTGCTGAAGCGGAATATCGCGGAGTTGCTAATGTCGTCGCTGAGATCTGTTGGCTCCGAAATCTTCTTTTGGAGCTCCAGTGTCCATTACGCAAGGCGTCTATAGTCTATTGTGACAACATATCTGCTATCTATATGTCTCATAATCCGGTCCAACATCAGCGGACTAAGCATATTGAGATGGATATCCACTTTGTGCGAGAGAAGGTTGCCCATGGCATGTCAAAATTTTACACGTGCCTTCCTCTTATCAGTATGCAGACATTTTCACAAAGGGACTACCGCGACAGCTCTTCACCGACTTCCGATCCAAATTTTTAGCATTCGGCCTCCTCCCGCTCCGTCGAGGGGGAGTATTAGCGAATATTCTCAGAATATTCTCCGTATATTTTGTAATTATGATAGATGTATATTTAAGGTAACTTAGGATTCTAATTGTATTAGGAATCAACCTTTGTAAGGTAAGTTAGGATTCGTACCATATTAGGAATCAACCTTGTACAGCTATATATATTGTGAATAATGAAAGGAATCCCCAAGGGAAATTATTCCATCTTTCATTTACATTTTCACTTGTTATTGATCTTCATATTTTTGTCCTATGTCTCAATGTTATCATATTTTATTATTTCGCTTTTTGAAAGTAATTTTATTTTTATTATATTAATGAAGAAGTGATGTTTTAATTTTTATACTGATACATTTAATTGATTATTTTCTTTTAGGGAGATAAATTGCATAATATTATACTAATATATTTTATGAAATTGTGATTCTTTTATTGTTTGAAAGTTAAGATATTAGAGTTCATTTTTATCTCATAATAGTTGTTTACTCCAAAAAAGGTATATTTGAATTTGTTGGTGATTTTAAGGATACGAGGATTTATTTGACACAAAAATAATGATCAATTAACAATAAGTAAGCAAATAGAAATAACAAGTAAGAAAATACTCTCGACTACCTTGAGCTCGGATGATCCTCCAAGCAAGATCGGTCCGGGCCTAAGTAAAATTTATTCGGTTATAGACCAAAAATGAGAGCAGATAAGTATATTTCCAGTGAGTTCAAGCTTTAGAGTACAAGTAATGAGAATTGGATGTCCTTCCAATATGAAGGTTTATCTCCTTTTATAGCTATGAAAATAATGAATTAATGCCCGAGAATTCCTCTCTAATTAAATGTAATAAATGCTAATAATGACCTCTTAATGACTAAAGAATAACAGCTGGCACCATATCCGAATCAGATATACGTTGGATGCCTCCGGAACCTCACTCGGTGTCAACTGGCTTGGTTGTATCCGGACTCGTCTCAATTGCTATCTTACCTCGATGTCATATCGTATCCGGCTCAGAGCTTTAACTATCTACCTCGAACTTCACATTCCAACCTTGCCACGCGTCATGCAGGATTTCACCGTATACAATAGCTTTTATATCATTGCATTATTTATACTTGTAAAATTATGTTAAATTTTTGTATTCTATGAGTTTAGTTAATCATGTTTTTTAAAAACTGTTAATGTATTTTTTTATATTTTTGTGTTATTATACTATTTTATTACATTATAATTTTAAAGATCTATGGGGCTTATGCCCCATGCCTCGAGGCTTACGTTTCGTCTTGTGCTAAGTATAATGCCCCACCTTTTAAGACACTAATTGGCCCCAGAGACACATACAAAGAATAACTGAATGCATGCAGGTTGCTATTAAGGTTGTCAAGTGGATCGGGTCGGACCGATCCCGACCCGGCCCCTAAAAAAATCTTTTTACTTTGTCGGGACTCAAAATCGGGATGGGACCTGGGCTCGTCCCGCCCGAGCCCTTCCCGTTTCGATCTACCCCGCCCCGATCCCTCCCTCCTCCTTTGCAAAACTAACAGTTGCAACAACGACCAAATTGAGATTTTGGCAGTTATGCAACGGTTCCAACCGCCACTTTTGTCCCCCCTCCCCCTCCCCCACCCCATAAACCTCTCCTACCCCATTAATATTTATTTTTAACTCCTAAGTTAGTATATTTACACTTTAACCCAATTTATACATAATTTTCTCTTCATTTTATCTCACAAATCTTCCTACAATCTCTCTAATCTCTCAATATATCTCTCTACAAGTCTACATTGCATACTAAATATTTTATTTTATTTACTCATTTGTATAATTGTATCAAAGATAAAAAAAATTGGGAGTGAAGTTGGCAACTAGCTTGAGGATCATCCATTGAGCAAAGTTTCAATTTTCAACCTCGATTACACATCGACGTTACGTCGGCGTTTGGTACCTTCGTTCCTTCTTTAAATTATTATTGTTACTTTATTTTAACTATCGCACTTAATTTCATTATCTTTAATTATTTATTTGCATAATTAAAATGGAAGGATTTAGACGTACGATTATGGGTAAGGGTAAGTGTGCTTCTTCTAGTAGGTGTAACAAGGGCATGTGTACTTCTTCTAGTCATCATATTCCTAGTCAGGATGATTTGATTGATTACACTCATATAGATGAAACTGCTTTTTTTAATTATATATCATTAGATGATGAGATATATTCTACAACTGAACCAGACTTTAATTTAGACGATAATCTAGATGACACACCCACTAGTGCACCTCAACAACCTCAAACTGAAATTGGAACGTCTCTTATTCCCCCTAGTATGAGTTGAGGCCCCACACAATGAAAATTAAAACCAGCTGCATGAGATTTTTTTGATAGGGACCAAGAGAATCAAGTAGTTAGATGTAAAATTTATAAAAATGTTTATAAATTTAAAATCGGAAAAGGTCAGGGTGGGATGAGAGGTTTATTGAGACATGTACAAGGCTTTCACAATGCTAGGTGGGATGAATACGAGGCTACAAAGTCGGGTGCGCCAATGCGCTCTCAGTCGAAACAAGGTTCACATAGTATTCCGAACCAAGTACAGGGTCAAATTAACCCGACGACAGGGGGAATAGTAGGTCCTAAATACGATAAACACAAAGATAGGGAAGCAATAGCAAAATTAGTTGCGGTGGAGGATTTGCCTTTTTCATGTCGAAAGGAAACGTAGCAAAGCGGGTGCTTGAGCGAGTGATTGTGTAGTACGGTTTATAAAGGGAAAGAAATCTCTCCAACGCGGAAAGGGAATCTGGACTGACTTCTGCTAGTTTGAGCATGACAATTACAAGCAGATACTCAAGGGTATAAGCGAAAGGGTGAAATTCTTGCCTTAATGGGACCTTCTAGCAGTGGGAAAACAACGATTGCCACTTTCCAACGAGTCAAGTGGCTGAACGCCCCTTTCCTCTTATTAGTCAGATAGGTCGTTCCTCTCCTGGTTTTATTCATTACATTAGAGAAATGTATAATCCTGCTTTTAACGGTTTTCCTAGATCAACTGTTAGGAGAGACGTTTTTAAATTTGCAAATGAATATCAACAATATTTACGTTATGCAATATATCATTTTCCTGGAAAAGTATCTATCACTTCTGATATATGTCGTAGTACTAACGACAATTATTATTTAACTGTAACATGTCATTGGATAGATAATAATTGGTCTATGCAAAAATGTATTTTAGCATATAGATAATGATGATAGGCACACTAAAAAATTTATTGCAGAAAATATTCATCAAGTTTGCGATTATTATGGTATAACTAACAAAATAATGATTATTACGTTAGATAATGCTTCTTCTAATAATTATGCTGTGAGACTTTTAAAAGATCTATTAACTCCATCTTTTCCTAATCATTTTCATATAAAATGTGTGTGTCATATTTATAACTTAGTTGTAAAGGTCTATCACTTTTTGAAAATATTCTTAATAAAATACGATTTGCTATAAACTTTATTTTTAGAAGTAATAGAATACAAAGAAAAAAAATAACATAAAAAAACTTGTCACGACTGTGGATTACATTTTAGAAAATTTTCTGAAGAAGTAGCGATTGTGTGGAATTCTCTATATGAACAACTACTTGTTGCTTACGTTTATAGAAGACCTATAACTTTATTTTTTAACGCCCATAATCGAAATTCAACTGATATGCTTGTAGATAATGATTGGAAATTTATTTTAGAACTTATTGAATTTTAAAAAAAATAATTCAAACAACTAAAGAATTTTCTGATATATATTATCCTACTATTTCAACTATGTTATTTTATATAGCTCTAATTTTTGTTACTTAGTGAATATATGGAAAAACCATCTTATATTTATCAAATTTAAAAAAATAATTTTTTCCTATTCCCACTATTTAAATTATTGGTGTAGTATTAAATCCAATTATTAAAATAGACCATTGTAAAACACTTATTGAAACTATTTATGATTGTATAGCAGTACTTCCACCTCCAACTCCAAAAAAACTCAAATGAACAACCAACTAAGAAACCAACTAAAAAAAGTTGTCTAGCATATATAATGAATGCAAAAAAAAAATATGCATTATCAACAAAAAAGTGTTAGCAACCAACCGACTTCTATACCTTTTTTTCTTCCTCAATGCAAACCAGGATCGTAATAATTATCTAGACACAATTTACTTTCCTACTCCCCACTAAGCTCAAGGTGGCCCAAATAATGATTCTGTTATTTTTGCTTAAGTAAATATAACAGAAAATTTCAGAAAGCACTACACATTGGTAGCTAAGTACTCCATGTAGTTACAGTTTGGATATTTATCATTTGTAGCTAGTATTTGGTTGTCTGTCGGGTGTATCCAGTGTATTCATCATAATAATTTGATTGTATCACATGAATACAGTTCATGACAAAAGACTTCAGTGTATTCATGACAGGAATTCGGTTGTATCCATGAATACAGTTCAAAGGCGAAATACAGTGAATACAAGGATACAAACAACAACAAAAAAAAACAAAGATTTGCTGAAAAATCTCTCCTTCAGAATACAGAAATACATGCGAAAATATAAATAACACACCTATTTACACTCAAAAATGGAGAATACACTCAAATTCAACCAGATCTGAGAAATATAATTAAAAAATTCAGTGAAAATACAAGAATACACTCAAAATGAAGTAATACACTCAAATCCAGCTAGACCTGAGCCAATCAGATCTGGACAATACAATTAGAAAATCCCTCGAAAATGCAAATAAATACTAGATTACACTCAAAATGGAAAATACACACTTATCTGGCTAGGTTTTGAGCTAAGAAATACAATTTAAATTCGCCGAAAAAGTAAGAATACACTATATTTACACTCAAAATGGAAAATACACTAAATTTCGGCCAGATCTTAGAAATCTAGGTGTGAGAATACACTCAAATTGTTGTCGGAGTTGCATGGATCTCCGATCGAAAAAAATGAAAGAAACTCGAAACCAATGGGCAGTAACAGTGGGCGAACTAGAAACCCTCGGGAAATTAAGCGCAAGATCAATACAATACATCTCACACAAACATTTTACAAGTATAATCATTCACCGGGAAAATGAATTTTGCTCGAAGAAACCACGTTCGGCCAGATCTAAAAATACAAGGAAAAAAAAAGTCGGCGTTGCGTCGTCCGGCGAAGCAGCAACGAAGAAATAAGTAGAGCTGGACAGTGGGCCGGGCTCGGGACTGGCGGACCGGGTTTGGCGGGGTCGGGGCTGGCGGGTCTGGCGGGATCAGGTTTGACGGGATTTGCCGAAGTCCCGTCCCGATCCCTCTCCCGTCGGGATCGGGTCGGGGGCGGGATCGGGATCGGGATCGGGATCGGGATCGGGATCGGGATCCGGGCGGTTTTTCCTTTTTTTTTTTAATAACATATGTATAAAAAAACTCAATAATTAAACAAGACAAGATAGTGTAATAAAAACATCACAATGCTATTTTTGTGCCTCTTATATTATTTAATAGACATATGAACTTTTTGTAATACAAATACAATTGTCGAAATTGCAACTTTGTGGTGTTATCCAAAAGTTGCAAATTACATAATAAAATTGCAATTAAAAAATTAGATTCTTAAAAAAACATGTTCTAGTTTCTTGATAACTTCATGTGGTTCTTCGGTTGGAATTGGTATTTGTTGGTCAAATTGATCCACGTCGCTTCCACCACATTCAGATAAGATTTCGTTGTAGTTTTCGTCTTCTTATACGTTGATCTCCCATTGACCGCACCTTCTCCGCTCCACTCGTATCCAATCTCTGAATAATACTACAATCTCCAAGCTGTCTCCGGCTAATGAGTGTCTGTGGTCTCCTATTTGATATCTGCCGACAGAAAAAGCGCTTTCAGATACAGTTGATGACGCTTGAATGTACAGATCATCTCGGGCCATCATTCAAAGTGTCGGAAAGGTCTTCTCATTCCCCCTCCGGTATTTCAGCAAGTCTTTAAGTCCTTCTTCATTGAGAACTGCTTGGTACGGTACAGAACCCTGCAAAACAAAAATATCAAACTCGCTAATTTGGTTAGTAGCGGTACGGCCGCACATTCTATTTCTGAGGCTTTCAATACTAGCCGCAGAAACAACATGTCTTTTGTGAGGTTGTGTTGAAGAAGAAGAAGATGGTATGGAAGCCGGTAGGTTACTAGCACTTTCTTGTTGGTAAAACCTATATATTTTTTTGCATTGGTCTTCTACGCTAGACAACACTTCTTCTTTAGTTTGTTCAATAGGTGGTGGGTGATTTGAATTTTTGGGACTTGGAGGTGGTAGTACTTCTATACAATCGTAAATAGTTTCAATAAGTGATTTAGTACCGTCTATTTTAATAGTCGGATTTAATACATCACCAATAATATAAATAGTGGGAATAGGAATAAAATATTTTTTTATTTTGATAAACATTTTTTAATAGCTGTCATATAAGCTGATTTTTTTATATATTCACTAAGTAATAAAAATATTAGAGCTATATAAAACAACATAGTTGAAATAGTAGGATAATATATACCAAAAAATTCTTTTGTTGCTTGAAAAAATTTCTTTAAAAATACAATAAGTTCAAAAAAATTTACCCAATCGCTATCTACAACCATATAAGCTGGATTTTGATTATGAGAGTTAAAAAATAAAGTTATAGGTTTTCTATAGTCATAAGCAACAAGTAGTTGCTCGTATAAAGAATTTGACCTAGTGAGTACTTCTTCTGAAATTTTTCTATAAGGTAGTTGGCAATCGTGACAAGTTTTTTTATATTCTTTTCTTCGTTGTATTCTATTATTTTTAAAAATAAAGTTTATAGCAAATTGTATTTTACTAAGAATGTCTTCAAAAAGTGATAGACCATCCTTTACAATTAAGTTATATATATGGCACGCGCATTTTATATGAAAATGATCTGGAAAAGATGGAGTTAAACTATTTTTTAAAATTGTAATAGCGTAATTGTTAGAAGAAGTGTTATCTAATGTAATAGTCATAATTTTATCGGTTATTCCGTAATAATCGCACACTTGATAAATATTTTCTACAATAAAATTACCAGTGTGCCTATCATCTATATATCTATACGCTAAGATACGTTTTTGCATAGACCATTTATAATCTATCCAATGACAAGTTACCGTTAAATAATCATGGTCGTTAGTACTACGGCATATATCAGAAGTGATAGCCACTTTGCCATTAAAATGATATAATGAATAACGTAAATACTATTGATATTCATGTGCAAATTTAAATACATCTCTCTTAACAGGTTGATCTAGAAAAACCGTTAAAAGCAGGATTATACAAATCTCTAATGTAATGAATAAAACCGGGAGATGACGGAAATGAAAAAGGCAAACCTTCCACAGCAACTAATTTTGCTATTGCTTCCCTATCTCTATGTTTATTGTATTTAGGGCCTACAATTCCCCCGTAGGGTTAATTTGACCATGTACTTGGTCCGAGACAGTATCAGTATGTGAACCTTGTACAATTCCCCCCGACACTAACGGGTAGGTTCCGGGTAGATATATTATAATAACGGGTAGGTTCCGGGTAGTAAAATTAGAAACCGATCAATGTCGGATCCGATTCCGGCAAATAGAGACATGGTACCCGGACCCGGATTTAATACCCGAACCTATGAAATATTAGTTTGTTATTGTTAATGGTAATTTCACAATGTTACCAAAAACAATACAGAACTAGTTTATCGATAAAAAACTGTTGTTTACATTACAATGGCATTTTAGACAACCTCCTAACCCCAACCCTCCTTTGCTCCGCCACTTATTATTACTACTACAAAAGTATATTTGCAGAGACTTCTTTCCTCAAGTAATAGACATTCTCTTCTAAGAAACTCTACGGATCTTAAAAGATTTTAAGGAAAATATTATTTGAAGAGCTACGTCCAACTGCTTGTTATTAACAGTGTTCGTTTTTTGACATCCCTAGTTATTAAAGGAAACCAATATGTTTGTGGCCATAATGCATCACAGAAATCAAGCTTAAATAAAACTTGTTTACATAAGATGCTCCAAGAAGGAACTTCACTCAAAGCTAATTCACATATCTTGACATACCAACATAAATGACCGCGTCAAAGTAGAAGCCCTTGAATAACATCAACTATGATTCTGGCAACCAATGAATCAACAAGCAAACATTCAAATGCTAAATATGCAGTTATGACTACTAGAGAGCGTGAGACTAATAAGTCTGTGACCTTTTTTGCTTTTTCGAAAAAAGTATTGAAGTCAAACTCCCATCTATCTTAATTCATTCCCATTCTTCTAATTTCCTTGTTATGAATATTCCACCACATTAAATAGTCAATCTAAGTAACTTTTAAAGAAGAAAGTCTTTTTTCCCATCACTGAACCTTTGATTCTTCTGAAGTTCCAAATCTTATTATAAGCGACTTCATAATTTAAACTTATTCGTACTTCGAGATTCTTGCCTCTAAAGTTCCCATTTCGGACATTTGCAATTATGTGTTTATAATTTACTATTTGTTGAAAATGAAATATGATGAATTTACACTAATATATATATTTTGCATCGAACTCAGTTGAACTCGTGCTCCATTCACTTCTGCATAGTTTTGCATCAGCTTTTACGGAAATTAGAATATTATTCAAGAGTCGAATTAATTTGCTTTATAAAAAAAAATGTCAATTAACTTTGTGAATCAAGGATTCTGCCTCTTGTTCCAAAAGCCATTATTTTATTAGGTCACTGGAACTTACAATTGTGTCACTAACTATTCATCAAAACATACCTTGAAGTTGACTAGACGGAGTATTTGAATACAATCACAAAAAGTGTGTGACAACTTAATTTACCCATAAAATTTCATCCACATGACATCTGACTCATTAATTTCAAAGTGTGTTTTGATAAATAATTAGTGATAATTCATATAGGAAATACAAACACTTGATAGTTCATATAGAAAACTCGCAAATAAATGATATTTTTGAAACATTATCTTTAAGAAGTATGTAAAATAAAACTTCCCCAATATCCTTTAATTATCACATGGAGTACCATTTGGCACCATTTTTAAACAAAAAAAAAAGAGTCGTAGAGCACACCACCATATACTAGTCGAGATGTGTTTTAATAAATAATTGATAATAATACATGTAAGAACAAACATTTAATAGTTTAGATAGAAAAATCGCAAAAAGGTAATCCTTCAAGTGTGTTTTAGCCATTATCTCTATTAAGTAATCGGAACTTCCAATTATCTCAGGAAAGAATTATATATACAGTATAAGGGGTTTGTAAATTTATCCAATTCATCTCATTCTTCTTTCCATAGTTCAAATATACAGTAAAAGATATGGAAAAGTGGTGCATGAAAAGCATTCCCTGTTTTAGGACAAGGAAAGATGGCAATCAGTGAACCAAAGCTAGTCTACTATGGTATATATGGGGTGTGGGGAATAGAAATTTTGGGATATGGATGCATTGTGTCAACAACTTAAAAACCTGCATATAAGACAAGAACGTGAAGAGAACAAATTGTTCAATTTCCATCCTTCAACTTATTGAACCAGTAACCATATCACATATTCACATTTAAGAGTGCAACACAGTTCTCACATTAACAAACCTAAACTCAAAACAGACGCAAAACTGGAAAAGAAACACCCAAAAGCATAAATATAAACTGGCCGCCCACGTACCAACTTTATGTCCTGATCAATCAGCATACTGGAGCAGGAGCAACTCAAAAATGAAGAGGAAATGACGATGGAAGCTCAAGATGTCTGGGTTTCGGGATTGGTGGGAGGAAGTGGTTTGGTAACAGCAGCTAAGATATCAGCATAACCAACAACTCCAACTAAACAGTCCTCATTCTCGGCATCAGTAACCCATACATGAGTTGCCCGATGTGACAACATCTGAGCCATAACTGCAGCCAGTGAGCTTGTCTCCTTACATGTCAATGGTGCACTTCTCCCACGATACATGCTCCTAGAAGCACTTAAAGATGAGTTTGTTGGATTGCTGACGAACCCGATACTCCTGCTGCTAAATTTTTTTGGCCTAACTATACCGCGACTATTGGCTGTATTTGCATCTGTTACCATAGGATTATCAAAATCAGGTAAGGATCTTGAGGTAATATTATCCTCAACACCCATCACGAATTGTCCTGCAGAAAAATTAGCCAAGGCCCATGCTGCAGCCAAATAATCACACTTCCACAGTTTAGTGGCTGAAATCTCACCAATGATCTTATTGTAATCATCTCCCATAGGCTCGATGACTGCAATTGCAGGGGGGTCCTTTGGCAGTTTCTGAGTGGCATCTATTGCTGGGCGTGATGCTTCTATAGAGCAGTAGTTTGGGTTAATGACTCCAAGGGAGTAGATAGAGGAGAGAGGGAGAGGGGCTAATGCACCAAGACAACCAATAATAAAACGGATGATATCTTCTCTGGACAGACAACAGAATTTGTCACGAATGGTCGTAGGGGAAGAGGTTGATGGTCGGTTGGCATTGGCAGCAGGATTAGAAGTATCAATGTTCTTTAGCCATTTGCCATTATAAAGAATTGAAAATCTCTTGCTCATGCCTCTCCAAACAACAATTTTAGGAACTAGGAGTCGCTTCACACCTTGCTTCATCATCTCCAGTGCATCTATCAACCTGAAAGAACAATAGATCAGTAATATACCAGTTTAAGGAACAGTTCCTACGAATTTCCATCGTCCTCTCACATTCCAGGAGAAAACTCATTGTATAATCCAACTGTCCCCTCACCTTCCTGTGTGTGTGTGGGGGGGGGGGGGGGGGGATACAAATCCTTGAAATATTTTTTAGTAATTCTTTCCTTTTGTACAAAACAAAAATGAATATAACTACCTTGTTTGATCTACTTCACATATTGGTTGACTCTTTACGTAGTCATATGGACCCAAATGCACATCAGGAACCAAATGTACGTTTAATCCATGATTTCATGAGCCAAAGAAACATGGATAGCACACAGAAAAGTCAAGACTAGGATCTCTAATCATCCTTAGATTGTAGATATATAACTGACAACAAACATACAACAATCACACCTTAATAAGGATGTTTCTTTTCTCTTCTAGTAATATTCTTTTCAGAGATGGAAGCAGGGGGTTATGCTACTACAAACCAGAGACAAAATCTACACTCTGCAAAGTACTAAAGGAGAAGTTACTCAACGAGACTTTTTGGTAGTGTTCTTATAAGTTTCACAATTTTACACCATTTACAAGATAAAACAAAAGCTTCCACTCTACTCTTCATTCTCCATGCATGAATCCTCCGACAACTGACAGAGACCACGAATTGAATAATGCAAAGTTAAAAGTTAACCTAGCACGATGACAGGAGTATCAGGACCAAATAGACCAATAAGGAAATCATGAACATTGCGAGTTGCAGAGTAGACTTGTGGAAAAAGGTGATGCTAGAATATACCATAGACATAACATTATTACAAGCTAGAAATTTTGTTGAGTATGTTCACAAAGGTATTTCTTTTGTGGGCAAATATATTAGCAACATGCGGGAAGAATAAAGTTTCAGGCGGGGGGAGAGGTTTTGTCCTTGATTGCCTTAATCAGCCAAAACAATGGTCAGATCTGCTGAAAAAAAATTCTGATTAAGAGAAGTCATGAAGCTTTCTATTTGATTCAGAACATGCATGACATTTCCTATTGTTTGTTCAGGGGCGGTGAAAAGGACAAGAATTTTAAACTTGCAGAGAAACCAAAACAGCTTTAGTCGTTATTTAGCCTTGCAATATATGATGCAGCTTGATTAAGATGAATATCATACACGAAGCAATTAAAGACCACAAAGACACCTGATTCGAGAGAAGAGCTATACGGTGCCTGAGGCTAAGAAGTTGCTGAGATTAAAGAACTATAGGAAATGTGTTTTCTACATATGGGTAGGTGCGTCAAGAAGAAAGGGGACTTGACATCAGGTACTTATTTCTCAAGTTTTCTGTTTCTATTTTACACTTATTAATATAAGATACCCCGATTCAGCCAAAGAGGTGAACTTAATTTGATAGAGAATTAGTCCCCTTACTAAAAACTCACAAACCATTCACAGTGACCTTATAATCTAAAAGAGCAGTTGCTCCAGAGGAAGTCCAGGGAACAGAATTTTAGGATAAAGTTTCACATGCGAATTCAAAAGGTACCCAAATCATAGCGGTAGCCCGTTTAAGGAGCCGTTTGGACATGATTTGAAATCATGAGATGAAATCATGATGATTTGAAGTTGAAGTTTTGTTCGGACATGCAATTTGGATTTCTTAAGTTGTATTTTTTCGTATAGACATAAAAACCCCACAAG
Organism: Anisodus tanguticus; assembly: GCA_034509755.1. Classification (NCBI taxonomy): domain Eukaryota; kingdom Viridiplantae; phylum Streptophyta; class Magnoliopsida; order Solanales; family Solanaceae; genus Anisodus; species Anisodus tanguticus. The sequence goes on from CM067545.1 coordinate 24,663,874, forward strand.
ATGAAAACCATCAAAACATTCCAATTCTTATACAATCATACCAAATGAGCAAGTCATAGTTCATAACAAAATTAATACGCTACTAGAAGGCCTTTCTAAAAAATACAACATCAATTGATCAAATTTTAGTTCAATAAGATGAAAAATTGAACATGAGTTGTATAGTATAAGTGTATAACTACTCTTTAATATAATCCTCTCACATGGTTGGTAAGACTAAATTTGTTATAAATATACTACCAACTTGTAGATCTTTTAATGTTTGATATAAATGGTTGGTAAACATGATTGGTAAATATATCTACCAACTTATGAATCTTTTTTTCCAAAATATAAACTTATGGGTCAACTTTTAAATTCAAAAAGTTTGAAATCATGATATGGAATCCCAAATCATGCCTTTTTGGATGATTTGGGATTTCATCTCATGAGATGAAATCGCATGTCCAAACGCTGATTTCATCTCATGAGATGAAGTCGCATGTCCAAACGCCTACTAAGAGAATGTAATCATGTAACAACCAGCAACATTGTCCCCCAAAGAGGGCTATGGATGATCTCAGGTCGCCCTTACTATTTACTGGTGATGGAGACACTTTGTCTTGTGCTTAAAACAGCTGCAGAACTTGGCTGGATAAAAGGAGTCAGAACTGAATGGCAGGGACAATTTAGAGGTTCTTACACATATTATAAGCAGATGATACATGAATATTGTGTGATGCTTAGAAGGAACAACTAGAACATCTAGAAGTGAATTTATAGACATTTGAAGCCATTTGTGGACACCACATAAACTTGGCCAAAAGCAGCATATTCTCAGTGAAATGAAGACAGTCAAATATCTGAATTAGCCAAATTTGGCCTGAAAAATGGGTGAATTCCATGCAACATACCTGGGTCTTACACTAGGCTCCAAGTACAAAGACTGCAAGGTGTGGCAAGGAGTGATTAAGAACTGTAAAGAGAAGCTAGCACCTGGAAGAAGACCGATCATTTGGGGGATGAGTGACACTTGGGCAAAGCGCTTTAGATGGAATTCCAACATAAGAAGGTACTTCTCATGGGATGACGGCCAGGAGAGAAGGAAGATTCATTTGGTTAAATGGCCTATAATGCCTTAAAAATGAAAAATGAAGGGGGTATTTCGGAGTCAGAAATTTAAGCCTAGACAACAAAAGTTTACTATAGCCGCTAAGGAGATTTGGGATGAGAAGGATGAAACAGGGAAGTGCCATCAGAGGAGACACAGTACGGAAGATCAATGGTGCTCCAAACCTGTGACAAGCTCATATGGTACATGTATATGGAAAAACATAAGAGGTTTACGAGCGGAGTTTCTGGCACTGACAAGGGTGCAGATTGGAAATGGCATCGCGACCAGAATTTGGCATGATATATGGATAAAAATTTCCCCACTCAAGGAGATCTTTCCCGAAGCTAATGCTCTGATATGTACAGCTACATAAAGCTGCAGAAAAAGAATCTGTGACTGAGCTTAAGGAGATATATACAAAGATTCGGAGTCGGGAAGTACAACTCTTATGTTGGAAATGCTAGAGAACGTGCAACTTCTGGAAACAAAGACATACAGGAGGAGGGGAAATCAATAAACATAGCATATTCTCTCTCATATTATCAATGGTCAATTAAGAGTGGTACTGATGAAGCAATTCAGCTTGTCTGGAGATGATTTCAAGACAAACGATACACAAAAAGTCATCTCTTTTAGGTAATGAATTAATTGGTCTTTTTCATACGGATTCCATTTGCTTAAATTTTGATGTTTTGGATGAATGGTTGCATAGAAAAGCTGTCTGAGGAGGAACAGTGGATTCGATCTATGTAATAGATGCTTTTTATGCAAAGATAGCTCGGAAACTGAAAAACTTTTATTTTTCTATTGCTAGGAAACAAAGCAAATTTGGAGCATTTCCCAAATCCTTTGGCATGCAATGGGTGGTTACAAAGGAATCCCAGAGAACCAACACTGACATGGCAATGTATGAAGACAAAGAAAGAGCAGAGACACTTATGGAGGACCATCCCATTACGCATTTTTTGAACTATGTTGTTAGATAGTAATCAACGATCTTTTGAAGGGAAAGCAACAGCCACAACTGTTGTAAAGTTTAGGTGCATTAATCGTTTGACTCTTTGAGTAGGATGAATCTTGTGATGATGGAATGTCATTATGGGCTTATTAGGTTCCCTTAATGTCTAGCATATAGAAGTCCAGTTACTTATGTGCATTTGAAGTACCTTCTTGGTGCTCTATCATTCAATAGTAGTTTTGTTTGCTCATTGAAAAAACCAGTAAACATGGGAAACCTCACTTCAGAAGACAGAAGGAAAGAGAGGTGAACAAAGTTCCCTAGAACATTCTAGGCTATTAGCAAACTTGAACAGAAGAATAATGCAGCACGTGTTCCCCCTTGATGCTTCTAGAATTACATATCTAGTATCTTTTTCAGATAATGGAGTAATCCAAAGTTTCCAGTTTTAAAATGCGGTGGAAATGGACCTACCCCTCTATACTTCTCCACAAAATACCTGACTTGGAGTCTCCAATGTTCATGTTATAAAGTACAACCCAGCAACCAATACATCCCATTTTCCAGCACAGTAGATACTTTGCTAAACAGAGAATCCCAATTAAGGCACTCTGAACTTCTGCTCGGGTTCGAAACAAAGAGACAATTCATAATCAAGTGTGTGTGTGTGTGTGTGAGAGAGAGAGAGAGAGAAGTCTTTAACTTTCTTCAACCAAATTGCTGCATTGCTCAGTGAAACCAGCCTGCAATCCTTCACTCTGCCTCCTCCTCTAACAAAAGAAACAAGGCCCTAGTCCTCTCAAAGTCAAGCACAATATCTAGCATGTGGTTGATTCAAACTTACAAGGAGCATAATTTCAAAAAACACTCCCAAGAAATCATTAACCTAAATTCTGAAAGTAAATGGAGTTCGATAGCACAACACAATCGAAATGTAAATCCTTAAACTTGATTCTTTGAAGCATATTAAACCTGGTTGACAATTATCAGAAAGTGTGAATTTTCCATATCGCGTTTCTGTTTTAGAGGAGACATAGATAAATCCAAATTCAATCACATGAAACACTGCATCAGTGAACTCTCCAAACTTGAAACAAGTTTGCCTAGTTTCTAACTTACAAAACACACAAGGCACCATCAGTCAATCAATTAATTATTGATAGATCTGCATGGCCAGATGGACCCCAGAAATATCTACACACCCCTGCGGGACCCTTTGCTACCATTTCAGTTCTATGGCATTTCAGTTTTTCATGTCCTATATCACTTGGCAGGAAGTAATATCCACTAAATACTACAAATTGGTACTCAAGAAGTGAATGATTACTTATGAGCTGAACTTATGAATCATACTTTACTACCTTATGCCAACAAAACATTATTTCCTCTGTCCCAATTTTATATGGCACTCAATTTACTTTGGAATCTTCCAAAATGTTCGACACCATTCTATTCTTTTTTACAACTTTCAATAGCTCAAATTAATCAAACAATTCAAATTTGTTTTGATGTCATGTTTTTCTCTACCAAGCTAACTTTTCAACCATTATTCTAACACTTTTCTTCTACTAACATTAAGGGGTTGTTTGGTTGTAGGTTAGAAAGTGAATTATTCATATATTAAAATTAGCATAACTAGTACCGTGTTTGGTAGTATTTTAGTTGCTACGTATAAAATTTGGCACACCAAATACAATGTTTGGTTACCAGTTTACAATCCCGCATAACTACAAAATGTATAAAGTTATGAGTCAATTTATGTATTATTTTATATAGGATGGAAGATGGTATAACTAAGAGGGTGTTTGGATTGGCTTTTTAAAAGTGACTTATAAGCTAAAAACTAAAAGGCATAAGTTGGTCCTACCCAACTTTTGGCTTATTTTTGTACCTTTTTAACCTATAAGTGCTTAAAAGCACTTTTTATCTCATCCAAACACCTCAAAAAGTAGAAAAGAGCTTAAAAGCCAAAAAGCACTTAAAATGAGCCAACCCAAACACCCCTCTACTACATACTAAACTCTACATAACTAATCACTATATTACTAATACATGCATAACTTTTACCAGCAACCGAGCAACCCATAATATAATTTAAAAGAAAATAGCATCTTAAACTTTATGTAAAATCGAGTATATAGCATAGCATTATTCCTAAGCGAGCTCCTACAACTCCCCTGATCAAACATAAAGGATTTGCATAAACAATGAACACAATTCTAACCTTGTGGCAGGATCAAGCTCCTTGAGCAAAGAATTATCAGGAACGACAACCTCAGAAACAGGAGTCTTCATAGCTTTCTCCTGATCAGCCAAACATTCCTCTCTAGCCAAGAATGCAACGATATCAAGAGAATTAAGAATACCCACAAACCTTTTTCTCCTCATTTCTGCATTCTCAATCAAACTCTTTTGAGATCTCATCTTCCACACTGGTATACCACATTCTGTAGACTCCCCAATAGCCTTTATAGCTGCCTCCACTGTTTGTGTCTCCGTAAATTCGACTAACTCTGGCTTTCCCACTGTTAGATCCCCCACCACATGATACAAAAACACAGATGCCATTGCTATTCACCCAAAACAGATAAAGGGTATACTAAAAGGTGCAATTTTTACCAAAATTTTCAAGAAAGATCCGGATTTTTCGTGATGGATAAAAAATGTTCAAATACCACAAAAGCGTATCCTAAAAATGCAATTTTTTCAACTGGGGTCAAATGAAATTCAAAAAGGAAAGTAATTAATCTCCTACAAGTCCCATAAATTGCAACAAGGAAAAAAATGGGTTTAAGATTCTGCAATTTCTCAAGATTTTATCTGAATCTTTCCCAATATTTTCAAGAAAGATCCGGATTTTCTTGATCAAGAAAGAAAATTTCAAAGGGTATACAAAAAGGTGTAATTTTTCCAACTTGGGTCAGAGGAAATTCAAACTCTCTTTGAATTTTCCACGTAACCAAACAAATATAGCAAAAAGAATATATAATTCTATAAAAGGGAATGGAGAAAGATAAGGAGAAGATGGAAACGGGTAATGCGGAATCTAATAACAGTAGCAATACTAAGAGGAGTTAGAACTACAAAATTGGCCATAGAAAAACTGGAAGATCAACAAGGCAAAAAGCCAGGCCCATGGAAAACAAGAAAAATAAAAGTTCTTGAATTGCAGTTTCCTTTGAACAAATTTTCTAATTTTTGAGTGATTTGTGGAGGGTGGTAGAAGAACGCTAAGGAGATTCTAGAAGAGGGTATTTAGTGGAGAGAGTTAGAGATGAGGCAAAGGTCAAGTGGTCAAATGAGATGTGTCTCAATAATTGAGTAATCATACAGAATTAGTGAGAGATCCCAATGAAATTGGGAAAAGATAAGTATGAATTTTGCCACGGGTTTATTGCCAAGGAATTTTATTTGATGTGAGTGATGGTAGACAAATACATAAAGTTAGCACCCATTTAAGACTACATATGAGGTGATTTTATATTCATGAGATTGTTTGATATCTATCACACTTAAAGATATATTATTATTTCATAATTCACTGTAGTTTGATTTTTGATGTTATATATTCTTTAATGTATTTTATTTAGTTTATTTAATTATGTTAGTTATTGTTCCCTTTTATTCGAATGCACTTTATACTGCTTTAATTCTTTATCTGAGTCTGATCGTTTCTCTTGATTTACTCTTTACTCTTGCTTTATTTTGATTATCTTGCTTGTGATTATGCTTTGTCTTGAGTCGATGGTCTCCCGGAAACAACTTCTCTACCTACTAAGGTGGAGATAAGGTTTGTGTACACTCTACCCTCCCAGATACCACGATATGGATTTGACTGGATATGTTCTTGTTGTTGAGATTGTTTGATACCATGAATTACTTGTTTGGATTATATTGAGACGGTCTGATTCACATCTATATTTGGAGTTCCTTCGAGATTTTTTGGGAACTCAACCGATCTAAGCTCCAACCTTAGACAAATGGATAACCTAACTCATGGGAGTGATTAGATTTTTTATTTATTTTTAACGATCCGTCCGATCGTTTTTAATATTAAAAAATCCTTTATTAAAAATGACACTTTCCTATAGATTCAACATGTGTTTTTATGACTTACATGAATATGTGGCACGAACTTCGAGGGACTTAGATGTGTTTCGAATGAGAAAACTAAAAATTAGAAAATTGAAAACTTAAGAGTTGATCAAAGTCAACGTTTGGGGGTTAACGAACTCGGAATAGAGATTTGAAAGTTCATACAGGTCAGTATGATGTTTTGAGAGTTTAGTTAGATAGTTTGGACGGATCCCGAGGGGTTCGGGAGTGATTCAAACACTTAAATTGAAAACTAATGATTTCAAAGAAAAAGAGTTGACCACTGTCAAATATTTGGGTAAATGAGCCCAAATTCATGTTTTGAATGTTCCAAACAGGTTTCGTATGTATAAACATCAAAATTTTATAAGACTCTACAAGATAAGTTCAATCCACCTTCAAAACTCCAAGATTCGTTAAGATTTTTTGGAGGCTACTCTATCTAAACGTAGCGACTATATAAAGGGACATATATTCCCTTGAAAAAGCATCTCGAAAATCCCACAATTCATCGGATATTCATAGAGAGATTAATGCATGATAGGCATAAAAAAAGTCTTTCTCAAAGACGAAGTGATCAAGGGATGTTTTTCATCAAGATCAACTTGCAATGTTGCTTCTACGTTCTTGGTGATCAAATACATTTCAAAGAGGTCCAAATCATCCTACGTTTGAGAAATACACTACTAACGGCTCCCGGATTATGGAGAAAATTAGGAGAAAAGAATCAAGAGAACAAACAGAATTGCACCTCCACTGTTTATTAATAAAATATTTCTACTTCTTCATATTTTGTTTGTGCTTGCCGATTATTTTCTACATATAAAAAATTTGTTGCAAACAATATGATGATTTTGAACTTGTCCGCAAGTTTTGATTAGATTCCGATGAGTTTCGAACGAATTTTGATCGTGTTGCGTTCGTATTTGATGTTAGCTGTTCTTTTGAGAATAAATGGTACCACATGAAGCAAATGATTTATGAATTGTGCTTTTATTAAATCATTAGATCGGTATCGTGATTTCATAACCATATCAACAATAATCGATGAATTTTGAGATCGTATGAGAATTTTATGGCTATTTTAACACAAAAAGTTGTTGTTGAGTCTGGTGCAACTGCAATTGTGAAGTTTGGTCCGAATTGCGGTCCCACAAAAGCGAAAGGGGGTTCGCAAATGCGAATTTTGAGTAGCAATTGCGAAGACCCTTGGGTATAAAAGTTGACAGATCTTGGGATTTTGATATTTTCAACATTTTGGGAGATATGAAGTTCATATTGAGGTAATTTTCAAAGAAATTTTGTTGTATAAGCGTCGTGTAAGTGATTCTACATCAGTTTTGATCATTTATCAAAATACTCATTATTTTTATGCTTAGATTCATGGATTTGAATGTGAAAGTTGAGATTTTGACCCTAAGTGCAAAAGTATGAATCTTGGGGATATGAAGAATGTTTTGACATCATATTTGAGTTTTAAGCGTAGTTTTGAACTCGTATGAGTAATGTGTTCTTGAAATAAAGTTATGATTTTATCCTCGAGGCTCGAATTTTATTTTTTAGTCTAAATTATTTTACATATCAATATGGGTATTGTTTGACTCGTTTAACCTCGTAGAGTATTATTTTGAATAGAGTGAACTTGTTTTGGTGAATTTAAATGCGGTGAGCTTTCGAAATATTAAAATTCACTCGGATCGAAGTAAGTTAAGACATTAACTTCTAATAGGGGAAGATTTTCTTAATTAAGTAATCTTGAATGGATTAATGATAAGGGGTATCTTATAGGCAAGGTGACGAGTGTTTATTCGGGTATCATGTGCCATGTTCGGGTATTTGTATTTATGTGCTTACTTTCTATGTCATTTATGTGTTTAAAGCTTTGCTGAGCATGCCTAAATGCTTGAGGTGATGATTGTAGTATTGTTTCACATGCTAGGGTACCATTTCAGAAATATATTATTGTATTAGTCGATGCCCGAGTTGCATAATTTTGATTCATGATGCGAGCTTATTGTTAAGAGTCTCACATCGGATATGGAATGGGAACATGGGCTCCTTATATGAAGTTGGACAATTCTCACCCTACAAGCTAGTTTTTGAGGTTGAGTTAGGCCCAAAATTCATTTTTTACCTTTTAGGGGTTTGAGTTAGGCCCAAGATTCATTTTTTACATGGTATTAGAGCCAAAACCATTCCAATTCTTTGTTCACCGATGTTGGGCCCCCAAATTATATTATCCATGCTCTAGTTAACAAGATCTAGACGTGCGGAGGAGTGTTAAGAGTCTCACATCGGATATGGAATGGGAACATGGGCTCCTTATATGAAGTTGGACAATCCTCACCCTACAAGCTAACTTTTGGAGTTTGAGTTAGGCCCAAGATTCATTCTTTACACTTATCATCAACAGAATTTCAATAGCTCATTAATGAAATCGAACAAGTACTAATATCCTGAAGATAAATGTAATCTTGGACGAACGAATTGATCAGGTAAGGAGGATAGTGATGATAATAAGACTATGAAGAGAAGTTGAGGAAGGACAAAGGCATGAAGGGTGATCTTTTGTGATGAGATTCTTAGGACGAATTTTATTTCTATCCTATAAAATGGAGGTGCAATGAAGAGAGTTCAAATAGTTCAAGCTTGGTAAAACGATGATCATCGTGGTAAAGTATATATCTAAGGTTAAGGCTGTGCTGAAGATTCTAGCTGCACCCTCCACACTCCACAGTGAAAGACCATGATGGTAACACTCTAAAAGAATTGAAGAATATGATAAGAACAAGTGTTTCAGGAAAAATTGAAGAGAGACAAGAATGAGCTGAGAAGACCACATCAATGAAACAGGTCCTCAACAATGTTGACATCCTGCGTATAAATAAAAAAAAGTAGAGGCAGACCAGATTTTGGGTATAAAGAAGCCAAAACCAGCAATAAAAATCTCTTAAAATATTCAATGCTTCTACTGTGAAGCTGAAGATTATGGACATATCAAGAAAATATATAGGATCAGAATCAGCACGATTGACAAGCAAACGGTATGTTGAGAAGTTGAGGAAAGAAAATCCTAGTTCGTCTTTGATTTAAAAAGCAAGGCTAAGGTAGGGGAAAGCAAAAGCATGTAAAGAGGTTTTAACACATGACAAAGGATAAAATTAATTATTAGTGTTCACCTTTATCTTTAGTCAACAAATGTGGAGAGAAGTTAATATGGTGAAAAAGATAGTAGTATTAAATCGAGATTAAATAATAAATAAGAATTATTTAGTCAAATTACCTTTTTAATTAATATTTTTCATGAGGAATGCGCAAAATAATAAATGACAAGTAAAATGGATCGAAAAGAGTATATATTTAAGAGCAAAAGTTTTATAACCACACGTATGATATGAAATATCCAAAATGACAAATTTAAAAAATGTTCACTTCTTTTTTAAATTTGATGTCGATAGAAGCTATGTCAAATAAAATGGAATGGAGGTAAGCATTTACGAATAGTTTCTGATCTTGTCTACAGAATTAATAGAGAGGTGGAGATTTAATTGGATTAGGAATAGTTTGAAAGTCACTAATTCAAACCCTTTTTGACCACTAGATTGTGCCACCGACCTAGGGGTGTGTTTGGTTTGGTAGGAAGGAAAATATTTTCTATGAAATCTTACTTATTTTTTAGTTTTTGGTAAGTATGCAAAAAAATATTATTCCAAAAGCCTTTATATGTAATCTAACAAAATACTATGAGATGAGATGGAGTGGCAGTAGGAGATTGAGAGTGGCGCAGGGTATGATGGTCAACAGGTGGGGGGTTTGGGGCGTTGAATGAGTAGGATGAAGATAATGAACTTGGAATATCACTTATTGAACTTGTTTTTCATACTTCCGTCAGAGAAGTCATTTTTCTCATTTTCAATGAACTTATTTTTCTATAGAAAATGTTTTCCAAAACATTTTGGCCAACCAAACTTGAAAAAATTGAAAAACATTTTCCTCCATACCAAAACACCCCTAATGTTTTAAACTTTTGCAAATATTCGTTTGGTCATTAGTATAGTATTCATAATTACAGTATTTCAACAGTTCATTATTTGCAAATATTCAGTTGTTAGTATTTAAAATTATTGTATTTCACTAATTGAAATACTAATAAAATATTTAAAATTTATTTGAATAGAAATTAAGTGAAATTATAATTGTCACTTACAAATTCTAACTCTTTCTAACTAAAATTCATGTAATTAAATCACCAAATACTATTTTCCCATTACCTAAAAGAAACACACAAATATTTGGTACTCCCTCCTTCTCAAATTATTCATCGTGATTATAAAAAATAGTTGTCTCAAATTTTTTGTCATTTTAGAAGATCAAGACATAATTAATTATTTTTTCTCAATTTTATTCTTTCTCATTAGTAAAGATAATATATAAATAGAGTAAATATTTAATGAAGAAAAATTATAACTTAAATATAAATTAGAGTAGAATAAATCAAATATTCTCTTAATTAATATTTTTTAAAGAAACATATAAATAAATAAATAAATTGAGACGGATGGAATAACGGGAGGCCTCAGAACAATAATTCTTAGATATGCTTTCACACGCTCGCTTACAGATAATAAAGGCTCGCTTTAAAGAGAAGTGGTAGTTGTCTACTTTAGTTTCATATTCATTTCAAAAAGGCAGCAGCAAACACCTTTTGCTTCTCTCTCTTTTTTTCATTGGGAGAGAGTAGTATTGGATATGGAATGACATTAATACCCCCATTTGATCACTCAGCTTTTGTTTTTCTTTTCTTGAAAGAATGAGCCTATCCTCTCTTCCACAAACAGCTTCAACCTCTGCTTATTACCATCTATATATTTCTAAACTTTAGGCCATTGAGCAGCAGATCAAAAAGCCCCAGCTAATGATAATTGACTTGCTTAACTATATATACAACATAAAGGTATCTCCTAAGCTTCTATACATGAGGTGTAAACCTTTCATAAATTCATAAAATAGCAAAATATCACAAAATATGTTATTAAATTTTTAATCCTCAAACAATTTAAAAAATTCAAATATATTTTTTTTTACTCTCTAAAATTAAATAATCAATAAATTGATATTACTTAAAAAATTACTCATTATGAATACGTACAAAATTACTTTCAAATTACAAAATAATAAAAGTCTAATAATTTTGAGATTCGTAGAACTAGGACAAGAAGATCAATAACAAGTGAAAATATGCATTTCGTCTATGTATTTTCAAAAGGAATGTTCACATAATATTAACTATCACTACATTTTCAATTAGTAAATATGCAATATTACAACTCATTATTTATGTTACCCTTGATCTTCATATTTCTATATATGAATTGAACTTTTATCATTCATTTAATAAATAATTTTGAGGGTTAATGAAGCTAATTATGGATTTGACACATGATATGGGAAGATATATTGGGTGAGAGCATTCCACGTTAGACGTGTTTAAGGCATATAATCGGGCACTTGAAACACAAACCTTACAAAACAAAGCCTCACAAATAAATCTCAAATTATTTTGCAAGTGTCCCGCTTAAGAGTCTCTCCCCAAAAAAACCTTTTAAAATTAAATCATGTTTTTGAATAAGTGAAACTGGCCTTTTAGGGACATATAGATTGAAGATTAACTTAGCATGAGATAAATACTCCTCCGTTTTATGTAATTCCTTCGTTGATGTTTATGTGACAATATTTTATTTTTATAACTTTTTAAATTTAAAAATAATTTATTTTAAATTTTTTATTTTATTTTAAACTGTAAAGTTGTCTCCTTGTGACCTACAGATCACGAGTTCAGATTGTGAAAACAATAATTAATGCTTGCATTATGATACACTGTCTACATCACATCCTTGAAATGTGGTCCTTCTCCGAATCCTGTTAACACGTGATGCTTTATGCACTGGACTATCATATATTTTACCCTTAATAAAAAGTTTTTATGTACACACAATATGCTATGTTTAATATCAAACGTTTCAAATAATTCAATTCTTAAGGATTCAATGGGATTTACTCTTGAAATATTGATGATACATACTAAACTGTATTTAACTTTGAAAAGGGCAGTATGGTATATTTGATGGTGTAGAAATATACAGAGGTGTGCGTCGATAAAAAGAAACAAGAAACAAGAAACAAGAAAGAATGTTGGTTCTTTAGTGGTGACTCTCAATGGAATGAAGTGAACTACTTACTTTCACTATACACTACTGTTACTCACTACTCATTCCTTTCACACACACTGCCAGGTACCCCCATTTCCCCCTTTCCCCTTTCTTCCTTTGCATCCACAAATACACACACTCTTCACAAATCTTCTCATTTTCCTCCATGGCAGACACATGGGGTTCACTTATTATGCCTTGTAAAACCTCTTATTCCCTCAAAGTTTCAATCTTTTTGCTATTCTTCTTGTTTTCCCCTTTCTTGAATCCACTAAATGCAAGTGGGGTTGTGAGTCTTGAAGCTGTAAATAGTGACATGTCTTTGCTTTTGCACTTCAAGTTACACTTCCAAGACAACCCTTCTTCTTCTCAGAGTAGTTTGTTGTTGTCAAGCTGGGATGTTAATGTTCCTGTTTCAAACTGGACAGGTGTGACCCGGTCCAACCAGACCGGCCGGGTCACTGGACTCAACCTCACTAAGTTCAACTTATCAGGCCAGGTTCATCCTTGTTTGTGTAATCTCACTTTTCTTGATACCCTTGTGTTGTCTCACAATAGCTTTAATAGTTCAATACCATCTTGTTTATGGAAGTTGCGGAGCCTTAAGACCTTAGATCTTAGCTATAATATGTTCACTGATGTTAATCTTCCTAGTAGTACATTTGTAACTATGAGCCAGTTAATTGAACTTGACCTTAGCCATAACATGTTGAGTGGTGAAATAGGGAATTTTTCCCATTTTTCAATGGCACTTGAGAAACTGAACTTGGGTTTTAACAGTTTTCATGGGGAAATACCTAAGAGCTTGTTAAATTTGATGTCTTTGAAGTATCTGGACTTGTCACACAATAGTTTGACAGGAAATGTGGGTGATTTTCGCCAAGCGTTGGTATCGCTTAACCTTGAGTCGAATTTGTTATCAGGTACTTTGCCTTGTCTATATTCTTCAAGGGAATCGCTTACCGTTCTCAATTTAGCAAAAAATTTGATTCTTGGAGGCATACCGACTTGTATCTCCAGTCTCGGGGGTTTGACACAGCTCAACTTGTCACATAATGAATTGCGATATGGTATCTCGCCAAGACTGGTTTTTTCAGAGAGGTTGTGTGTGTTGGATTTGAGTTATAACGAGCTATCGGGGAGGATTCCAAGTAAGATTGTCGAGGCATCGGAGAAGTCTGGACTTCTACTTCTTGACCTGTCTCACAATCAGTTCTCTGGTGAAATTCCTGTAACAATAACAGAATTGAAGAGTTTGCAAGCGTTGTTTCTGTCTTACAATCTTCATGTGGGCGAAATACCAGAAAGGGTTGGTAATTTGACCTATCTACAGGTGATTGATCTCTCACATAACTTCCTCACTGGCTCGATTCCTTCGAATATTGTAGGCTGTTTCCAACTACTGGCGCTGATTCTAAACAGTAATAATCTTTCTGGGGAAATTCAGCCAGTGCTTGACGCGTTGGATAGTCTAAAGATATTTGATATAGGAAACAACAAGATTTCTGGTGAGATCCCGCTGACATTGGCAGGGTGCAAATCCTTGGAAGTTGTCGACTTGAGCTCTAACAATCTCTCGGGATCTCTAAATGATGCAATAACGAAATGGTCGAACCTCAAATTCCTTTCCCTTGCTCGGAACAAATTCAGTGGATCTCTGCCAAGTTGGTTTTTTACATTTCAGGCTATTCATACTTTGGATTTTTCTGGAAACAAGTTCTCGGAATATATACCAGATGGTAACTTTAACACTAGTCCAAATTTCTACAACGGCGACATCAGAAAAACCATTCCTGCAGTACCATCAATTTCAGCTCGAAGTCTAGATATCAAACTTTCACTAGTTGCTGATGGGACTAGTTTGAGCTTCAACTATAACCTCACAACCACAATTGGTATTGATCTGTCTGACAATTTGCTTCATGGTGAAATTCCGGAGGGTCTGTTCGGTTTACATGGTTTGGAATACCTTAATTTGTCATACAATTTTCTTGATGGTCCGGTTCCAGGGAATTTAGGGAAGTTGCAGAAGCTAAAGGCTCTTGATTTGTCACATAATTCTTTATCTGGCAACATCCCTGAAAACATTACTGTCCTCAGAAATTTGACAGTTTTAAATCTGTCATATAATTGTTTCTCCGGTGTTGTTCCCACAAAGCGAGGTTATGGGAAATTCCCCGGAGCATTTGCTGGCAATCCAGACCTATGTATGGAATCGTCTGGTAATGTCTGTCAGAGAACGTTTCCGGTAGAGTCAGGGAAGAAATTTGAAGAGGGACCATTATCAGTTTGGGTTTTCGGTATAAGTGCTTTAGTTAGCTTCTATATTGGCGTCGTTGCTATATTTTGTTCATCTCGAACAAGAAGCTGTATTCTGCAGACAAAAAGTTTAGCAGGTTAAAAGTGATGATAAGAGATCATTGTACAGAAACTTATGAATTGCATCATATAGCAAACTGCTTCAAGCATATCTTGTTTACTAACCAGCCCTTTGTTTTTAGTAGTTAACTGTGGTTCATGTTGATTTAGCTGTGGTTCTTGTTGATTTTAGTTAGTTGAATATGATCTTTCAAGATGCCTCAGAACAGCTTGATCATACAGGTTTTATCATGAAATCAGCAAGGTAACAGTCACAGTTTTACGTGGCAAATGAAAACTTAGAGCTCTTGGAATTGTAAAGTCGCTTGAAGCAAAAATCATGTATGTAAAATTTTATGAAACTATATATTGAGATGAGTTACTTGAGCCGATGGTATTTCGGAAACATCCTCTCTACCACCATAAGGTAGGGGTGAGGTTTGCGTACACTCTACCCTCCCCAGAACCCGCTCGGTGGGAATATATTGGGTATGTTGTTGTATATATTTTTCTTGGATAATTTTCTGCTATGATACTTGGGATGGAACAGTTCTTATATGGATTTGTCTAATTGAGAACAATCAGAACCAGGGTAATAATTGAAGGTATGCAAAATTAATCCGGCTAAGTGACTACTAATTGATGAGTGGAATTATTTACTCTTTGTGCCTGTCACTTAAACTTGTGACAAGTAGGATTTATGCTTAACGATACAGAAACTGGAATTTCATCAAATTTTCAGTTCTTTTGTTATTATCCACACTTTTCATGGTGGTGATTTTCAAACTACTGATTCCAAAAGATTTCAGAATTCATTCTGCAATTTTATCATCTATAGCAGCACTATAAGACTTCTTTTTTTTTGCATTTAAGGATCCGGTATCACTGGTTCGACTAATGAATTTGCGCTGTGTATATTCTTAACAAAGAAAGACCTAATCTAAGGGTGGTGACTGGGCGTCTTACACTTGACAATATTCTTATTTTAGTTGCCACACCATCAAGTACACCAAAGTCCAAAGAGTATTCCAATTTATTTTTTAGTATAAGCATCTATTATCAAATTTGTGCGCGGATTGCTCTTCAAAGGAACTTGTATTTAATTTTTACCCCTCAAATTGTTGGTCTTTAATTTCTGTCATTCGTTTAAAAAGTGGCGAAAATACTCCAAGGTCCCGGGGTTGAACCCCTGCTCAATAAATAAAAAATAAAAAAAATCGCAAGGCAGACTCAGAGTTTGCCTTCAGGCATAAGGCCGACTCAGAGTTGCCTTCAGGCATAAGACAAACTCTGTCTTTAGACACTTTGTTGTGCTTGAAGGTAAACTCCATTTTTTTTTAAAAAAATTGACTGAACTGGGATTCGAAACCAGAATCCAGGAATTTTTAGGCAAAGGGAAAAAATTAAGATTTCCAATTTGAGGGACAAAAATTAAAGACTACCCCAAAAGAGGGACATTTGTGCGAATTATTATTCGAAATTCACCTATCCAAATAATTCAAATTCGCACCATGTAAAACCCATCAAAGGAGAAAACGTCCCTAACCAACAATTTCTTCATTCAAAAATTTGTATGTATATATTACTAGTCATTATCACGTCGTAAAGAACTTGATGGCTCCAAATCAACTTTACAATTCAATTGCATAACATCTGTTGTCATATACTCCTACGTTACCTCAATATCTTAAAGAAAACATAACCTTTTTCGAGCTAGAATCCAAGCATGTCAATTATCAAATAATCGGTCTTCAAGAATGGACTTATCTTTCCTTTTGAAGTGTCATGGAATTTATTCCTTGCAAGTGTTGCAGGAAGAATTTGTACTCATCCATGGAATAATTTGGTAGTAGTGATAAAGTAATAAAAATTCTATGATGTAAATGACAAAGTTGAAAAAAGATTACCATTTCTACATGATTCCTTACTATCAAGATGCTATCAAGGTATACAATTTGGTAGTAGTGATCAGAGGAATCAAAGTTGCTATAATGTAATATAACAAACCTGAAAAAGGATTACAATCATTTTACATGATTACTGTAACATCCCGTACTTTCGGGTTACGGTTTAAGTCGCTAAGCGTATATAAAATTGCTAGGCATGTGTAAATAGACCCGAGCGTTGAGAAAATTTATGTTTCATTTACGTATGCTAATACAGAGGTTAGTATATAAAAGGATTAAACCCCGAAATAATTTTGAACGTAACAAATGTGACTGAAATAAATTTGGTACGTGCACAAAAGAGTTGTGGACTAGTATCATATTGCAAATTATGACATTGAGTATATGGAGGTTTTATAAGTTGTTAAGATTTAAGTGAATTGGGATCACGGAATTAATTATGTGTGTAATTGATTAATTGTGAGATCAATTAATAATGGTGAAGGGACAAGAGTTAGTGGGGGTTTTGTACGTGTAATATTTTAACTAGTTACCTAAGTGACTAAGCATAAGGGATTAGGGGTGGCAGCTTGTGAAGCTGGCCAGCAAGCAATTCGATTAGGGATGGGGTTAGATTATAATTGTTAAGGATGAGAACTCCTGAAGACCAAAGAGTCAATCCAAGTTGGCCATTTCGTCTAGTGAAATTCCATTTCAAAAAAAATAATATAATATTCATTCTTGCTTCATTCCAGTGACATTTACCGTTAGGAGCAAATTGAAGTTAAGAAGCCTTTTCGTAAACCAAAGGAGACATTCCCTCAAGCAATTCTTAATTGCTCTAGTAGAAAATAGTTGTCGAGTTATTAAGCTTGGAATCGATGTATGTTAAGGCAAATTATTTCTTTCTTTCGGCATGTTTCATGTAACAAAATAAAACCGTGATATTGCTCCATAATTTATTCTACTCCTAGTAGTTAAGAATATTCATGTTATTGATTCCTATGCTAAAAGCATGTCTAAATATGGTTTAAAGTCCTTATTGAGGCATACGAAAAATGTGTTGATATTCACAGTGTTAGCCTAAGGTGCAAGGATATTATGTCACTCGGGATATTTTATTGTCATTCATGCATTTTCACTTGCATTGCATTCATATATTACCCTGGACCGCTGGTGCTATGCACACTACTATATGGTAAATATTATATATATATATATATATAGGGGATATGGGAAAAAGGAAAGGCGTTATATACGTACACCACCTGCAACTGGTACATACTATCACAAAAGAGCCCGAAGAGGCCAATATGATGTGATGATGTGATGTGATGCCTGTATGGCTTATTGGGACGGGTTGCACTATCCGCAACACTAACATATATTGGGACGGGTTGCACGATCCGCAACACTGACATATATATATACCGCACTTACATCATGTATTTATTAGTTAACCATTACATAGAATGATGCCCACATATGTTGTCATGATAAGAAAGTTGCCCGATGAGGCCAATGAATATGGACACGGCACTGTGCATCACATATAGGCAAGTGTATTAGGGCCCTAAGAGGCAGTTACTGTTGGTCAGCTGTTTATGTTTCAGTTATTGGTATATTCATGTTATGCTGTTATTTATGCCTGACATACTCAGTACATCAGTCGTACTGACGTTCTTTTTGTCGGGGGACGATGCGTTTCATGCCCGCAGGTTCGCATAGGCAAGGCGACAACCCACGTGAATAGGTTGCAGCTTTCAACGGATTTTTGTAAGCACTCCTCTCTTTCCGGGGTGTCGGTCTGATTTTAGTATGATACAGTTTTGCGTGTCTATATGGGTATGGTGGGGCCTTGTGCCGGCCTTTCATGTTGCTACTCTTAGAGGCTTGTAGACAGGTGTCCTGTATGTAGTAGACTTGTACGACCTTGGTACATGTATATATATAAGTTGGTTACCTGGTTGTTCATAATTTTCTTTCGGCTTAGTCCGTAATTATTTATGATTAGATGTTCATGGTAAAAATGGCGGTACCCGGCGGGTGGAATTCGGGTATCCGTCGCGGCCCTCCGGTTTGGGTCGTGACAAACTTGGTATCAAAGCATGTCTGTCCTAGGGAGTCTACAAGCCATGTCTAATAGAGTCTTGTTTATGGGTATGTTGTGCACCATACTTATAAACAAGAGGCTATCTGACATTTTAGGGATGATTTCTATTCTTTTATCTCATAAATCATGCTATAGAACTGAGTTATAAGTATTTCACTCCTAATCCATTTCGTGCTTATGATTGCAGTGATGCCTACCGCAAGGAAGAAGTCTAAGAGTATGAGGGAGTTGAATACGGCTGCAGGCGAATGTACCAACCGATTGCCACCCGTTAGCGAGGGCCAGAGTGAGACCCTCGGTACGACTCCTTCGTATGGTTCTCCAGGTACATCACCATAAGAGGATATTAGTGGAGCTGCAGCACCTCTAGTGCCTCCACATGATACTTCATACGTGGATCTTGATATGCGAGTGCAGTTCAGTTATTGACATGATTGGTGGCCGCTCAAGCCCAACGTCAGGTTCCTAGTCCTTCTGATAGAGCTGCTAGCACAAGAGCTAGGGATTTCATCAATCTAGACCCTTCGGTATTCACAGGAACATACTTAAACGCGAACCCGCAGAATTTTCTGGATCAGGTACATCGCACTTTGCGGGTGATGGATGCTACCGATACCGAGTCGGTAAAGTTTACTTCTTATAGACTGTGGGATGTCGCAGTAACATGGTTTGATACATGGGAGCAATCTAGGGGACCCCGTGCCTCGCCAGCAGGATGGGGGGAATTTTTAGAGGCTTTCTTACAATATTTTCTACCACTCGAGCTTCGACGGGCCAAACAGGACAGGTTCCTACGTCTTTAACAGGGCAACATGAGCGTTCGAGAATATAGCTTGCAGTTTAATTCCTTGGCTCGATATGCTCCTACAATTATAGCTGAAATGAGTGACCGAGTACACATGTTCGTTACTGGCTTGGGGCCACACTTGGTCAACGAGTGTGCTACGGCGTCTTTGAATCCGGATATGGATATTGCTCGCATCCAGGCCTATGCGCAGAACCTGGAGGATCGCAAGAGGCAACAACGGGTTAATCGAGAGCGTGATAGGGGCCAGCATAAAAGGGCTCGGTCTATAAGTGGCGTGAGGGACTTCGGAGGAGGGCCCAGGCCACAATCTTACAGACGACCATCTTACCCAGCAGCCGGCGCATCATCTCCATCTTCAGGATCGATGGATGATCGTTATACTCAAACGGGACCAGGCCAGAGTTCACGAGCACCAGAATCTTATTATAAAGGAAATTCTATGCAGATGAGGCTGACATTGGTTCGATGTGGGCAGTGTGGTGGGACCCATGCAGGGACATGCCAATAAGAGGGAAGAGTATGCTATTCTTGAGGGGAGCGTGGTCATATAGCGCGAGATTGTCCGACAAAAAGTGAAGGTGTAGAGCCCAGCCGGTCGAATCTGCAGTAGCTTCATCCCAGTCGGTACGCCCGTTAGGACAGAGTTAGCAGACGTTATCTGGCCGAGGCAGAGGAAGGGGCCAGAATCGTACTTATGCATTGATGGGGCGGCAAGATCAGGAATCCTCACCTAATGTCATTACAGGTACGCTATCGGTCTTTTCATATAATGTGTACGCGTTGCTAGATCCAGGCTCAAATTTATCATATATTACTTCTTTCGTTTCCTGTAAATTTGGTATGGATCCTGAGTTGATAAATGATCCATTTGTGGTATCTACACCGGTTGGTGAATCGGTAATCGCTAGACGGGTCTATCAAAATTGTGCAGTATTGGCCTGTAGTCATCAGACCCTAGTAGATTTAATGGAATTAAAAATGGTTGACTTCGATGTTATTATGGGCATGTATTGGTTAGCGTCATGCTACGTTAATGTTGATTGTCGAACAAAGATTGTTAGATTTCAATTTCCTGGCGAGCCAGTCCTTGAGTGAAAAAGTAATACGGCGACGCCAAAAGGTAGGTTTATTTCATACCTTAAGGCAAGAAAGATGATCTCCAAAGGGTGTATATACCATCTTGTTCGGGCAAGAGATGTCGATGTTGAACCACCGAGTTCTCAATCAATTTCGGTGGTCAGTGAATTTCTTGATGTATTCCCAGATGAACTTCCAGGCCTTCCTCCTGAAAGGGAAATTTAGTTCGGTATAGATGTGTTGTCAGACACTCAACCGATATCTATTGCTCCTTATAGGATGGCTCCAGCTGAATTGAAAGAATTGAAGGAGAAATTAAGGGATTTGCTCGAGAAAGGCTTTATTAGGCCTAGTATATCTCATTGGGGCGTGCCAGTATTGTTCGTACGAAAGAAAGATGGCTCATTACGGATGTGTATCGACTATCGGCAGCTGAATAAAATTACTATCAAGAACAAGTACCCTCTCCCCCGAATTGATGATTTGTTTGACCAGTTACAAGGTGCGAGATGTTTCTCAAAAATTGACCTAAGGTCGGGGTACCATCATCTAAAGGTTAAGGAGAAGGATATTTCGAAGACGGCCTTCAGGACAAGGTATGGGCACTTTGAGTTTCTAGTAATGTCATTTGGACTTACAAATGCACTAGTAGCATTTATAGATCTAATGAATAGCGTGTTTCGCCCATTCCTGGATGTATTTGTGATAGTATTTATAGATGATATTCTGGTTTACTCTCACTCGGAAACGGAGCATGTGGATCACTTGCGGATAATACTACAAACGCTCCGGGACCATAAGTTATATGCAAAACTATCCAAATGTGAGTTTGGCTAGAAGTCAGTGGCTTTTCTTGGTCATATAGTGTCAGACGAGGGTATAAGAGTTGACACTCAAAAGATTGAAGCGGTGAAGGATTGGCCGAGGCCTACGACTCCAACAGAGGTTCACAACTTTTTGGGCTTAGCCGGCTATTATAGAAGGTTTGTAGAAGGATTTTCTACCATATCAGCACCACTAATGAAGTTAACACAAAAGGCTATAAAATTCCAGTGGTCTGATGGTTGTGAGCGGAGTTTCCAGGAGTTAAAGGATAGATTAACATCGGCACCAGTCCTTACTCTCCCAGAAGGTTATGTTGTGTATTGTGATTCCTCGGGAGCAGGTTTAGGATGTGTGCTAATGCAGCATGGTAAAGTGATTGCCTATGCTTCAAGGCAATTGAGGAAACATGAGAAGAACTATCCGACACATGATTTGGAATTGGCCGCAGTAGTCTATGCACTGAATATTTGGCGACACTATTTATATGGTGTTCATGTAGACATTTTTACGGATCACAAGAGTCTGCAATACATATTCAGACAAAAGAGATGAATTTGAGACAAATAAGATGGCTTGAATTATTGAAGGATTATGATGTGGACATCTTATATCACCCTGGCAAGGCCAATGTTGTAGCAGACACGCTCAACCGTAAGTCAATGGTCAATGCAAGTCAAAAGGAAGGAATTGATAAGAGAGCTTCATCAGTTAGCTAGTTTGGGAGTCCGACTAGTGGATTCGGAGGATGGCGGGTTTGTGGTCGAGGATGTGTCAAAATCATCCATTCTATCAGAAATTAAGGAACGTCAATGGGAAGACCCTAATTTGAAGAAGATAAGAGAGAGCATTCAACAGAAGAAGACCACGACCTTTGAAATTGACGAACAGGAAACCCTCAGGCACCAAGGTCGTCTATATGTTCCAAATGTAGCAGGATTGTGGGATAAAATTGTGACGGAGATTCATTGTTCACGGTACTCTATTCATCCAGGATCGACTAAAATGTATCATGATATCAAGAGTATTTATTGGTGGAATGACATGAAGAAGAGCGTGGCAGAGTTTGTAGCTCAGTGGCCCAATTGTCAGCAGGTAAAAATAGAACACCAAAAGTCTGGTGGCTTGACTTAAAATATCGAGATTTCGATATGGAAATGGGAATGATTAATAAGGACTTCATTATGTGATTACCTCGTTCCTATCATAAATTTGATTCTATTTGGGTAATTGTTGACAGACTGACCAAATCAGCTCATTTCTTGCCGGTGAAAACTACCTCCACTGCCGAAGATTACGTAAAGTTATATATTAAGGAGATTGTTCGACTTCATGGTGTGCCTACCTCTATTATATCTGACCGAGGTGCTCAGTTTACAACTAACTTCTGGAAATCGTTTCAGAAAGGGTTAGGCACCCAAGTTAATTTGAGTACGACTTTCCATCCTCAGATAGACGATCAAGCTGAGCGAACGATTCAAACGCTCGAGGAAATGTTACGAGCTTGTGTGTTAGACTTTAAAGGAAGTTGGGATGATCACTTACCCCTTATTGAGTTCGCATACAATAACATCTATCACGCCAGTATTAAAATGGCTCCATATGAGGCCTTGTACGGACGAAAATGTAGATCTCATGTTAGATGGTTCGAGATAGGCGAATTAGAGTTATTTGGACCTGACTTGGTATACCAAGCCATAGAAAAGGTAAAGCTTATCAAAGAACGGTTGTTAACAGCTCAGAGTCGTCAGAAGTCATATGTGCGACGGCGAGACTTAGAGTTTCAAGTGGACGACTGGGTATTTTTGAAGATTTCGCCGATGAAGGGTGTAATGAGATTCGGGAAGAAAGAAAAGCTTAGTCCAAGGTATATTGGGCCATATCGCATAATTCGATGAACTGGCCAGATAGCATACGAATTGGACTTACCTTCAGAGTTGGAGTGTGTTCATCCAGTCTTTCATATTTCCATATTGAGAGCATGTGTTGGAGATCCTTCTCGGATTTTACCAATTGAGGATGTGCAAGTTACAGAGGATCTGTCATATGAAGAAATTCCTGTTGCTATCCTAGATCGACAAGTACGCAAGCTGAGGATTAAGGAAGTAGCTTCTGTAAAAGTACTGTGGCGAAATAGGAACGTGGAAGAGATGACATGGGAAGCTGAAGAGGAAATGACGCGCAAATATCCACACCTATTCCAGACTAATGTCGAGATTTCAAGAGAAGCGTAAGGTAAATTTCAATTCCTGTCATGATGTTTAACGATTGTGTATTCGGGTTACGTAACGGGAATTAGATATGTTACCCCAACATTCGAGGACGAATGTTTCTAAGGGGGGAAAGATGTAACATCCCGTACTTTCGGGTTACAGTTTAAGTCGCTAAGCGTATATAAAATCGTTAGGCATGTGTAAATAGACCCGAGCGTTGGGAAAATTTATGTTTCATTTACGTATGCTAATACAGAGGTTAGTATATAAAATGATTAAACCCCGAAATAATTTTAAACGTAACAAGTGTGATCGAAATAAATTTGGTACGTGCACAAAATAGTTGTGGACTAGTATCATATTGCAAATTATGACATTGAGTATATGGAGGTTTTATAAGTTGTTAAGATTTAAGTGAATTGGGATCACAGAATTAATTACATGTGTAATTGATTAATTGTGGGATCAATTAATAATTTTGAAGGGACAAGAGTTAGTGGGGTTTTGTACGTGTAATATTTTAACTAGTTACCTAAGTGACTAAGCATAAGGGATTAGGGGTCGCAACTTGTGAAGCTGGCCAGCAAGCAATTCGATTAGGGATGGGGTTAGATTACAATTGTTAAGGATGAGAACTCCTGCAGACCAAAGAGTCCATCCAAGTTGGCCATTTTGTCTAGTGAAATTCCATTTCAAAAAAAAAATATAATATCCATTCTTGCTTCATTCCAGTGACATTTACAGTTAGGAGCAAATTGAAGTTAAGAAGCCTTTTCGTAAACCAAAGGAGACATTCCCTAAAGCAATTCTTAATTGCTCTAGTAGAAAATAGTTGTCGAGTTATTAAGCTTGGAATCGAGGTATGTTAAGGCAAATTATTTCTTTCTTTCGACATGTTTCATGTAACAAAATAAAATCGTGATATTGCTCCATAATTTATTATACTCCTAGTAGTTAAGAATATTCATGTTATTGATTCCTATGCTAAAAACATATCTAAATATGGTTCAAAGTCCTTATTGAGGCATACGGAAAATGTGTTTATATTCACAGTGTTAGCCTAAGGTGCAAGGATATTATGTCACTCGGGGTATTTTATTGTCATTCATGCATTTTCACTTGCATTGCATTTATATATTACCCTGGACCGCTGGTGCTATGCACACTACTATATGGTAAATATTATATATATATAGGGGATATGGGAAAAAGGGAAAGACGTTATATACGCACACCACCTGCAGCTGGTACATACTATCACAAAAGAGCCCGAAGAGGTCAATATGATGTGATGATATGATATGATGCCTGTATGGCTTATTGGGACGGGTTACACAATCCGTAACACTACACATATATTGGGACGAGTTGCACGTTCAGCAATACTGACATATATATATATATATATATATATATATATATATATATATATATATACCGCACTTGCATCATGCATATGCTAGTTAACCTTTACATAGTATGATCCCCACAGAGGCTGTCATGATAAGCAAGTTGCCCGATGAGGCCAATGAATATGGACACTGCACTATGCATAACATGTAGGCAAGTGTATTAGGGCCCTAAGAGGCAGTTCCTGTTGGTCAGCTGTTTATGTTTCAGTTATTGGTATATTCCTGTTATGCTGTTATTTATGCCTGACATACTTAGTACATCAGTCGCACTGACGTCCCTTTTGTCGGGGGACGCTGCGTTTAATGCCCGCAGGTTCGCATAGGCAAGGCGACGACCTACGTGAATAAGTTGCAGATTTCAGCGGATTTTTGGAAGCACTCCTCTCTTTCCGGGGTGTCGGTCTGATTTTGGTATGATACAGTTTTGCGTGTTTATATGGGTATGGCGGGACATTGTCTCGACCTTTGATGTTGCTACTCTTAGAGGCTTGTAGACTTGTACGGCCTTGTCGGCCTTGGTACATGTATATATATAAGTTGGTTACCTGGTTGTTCATAATTTTCTTTCGGCTTAGTCCGTAATTATTTATGATTAGATGTTCATGGTAAGAATGGCGGTACCCGGCGGGTGGAATCCGGTTATCCATCGCGGTCCTCGGGTTTGGGTCGTGACAATTCCTTACTATAAAGATGCTACTGTATAATATAATTTGGTACTAGTGACAAGTAGGGATGGCAACAGATCGGATCTGGATCGGATCCTAATAGATCCAGATCCGTTTTTCATACCTGAATTCAGATCCGGATACTTGAATCCAGATCTGAATTCTGATCCATCTGGTCCATAAAAATCAGATCAAAATCCGGATCCACCGGGTCCACGAATCGGATCTGGGTCCACATGTAAAAAAATTTGCTTTGCTAAGAATATGACCTTGCTAAGAATTTTTTTTTGAACTAACAAACGATTTTTACTTAGCTAACAATTTACTATGTTTCAATTTTGAAATGTTCATATGAGATATTTTATTCGTTGTCTCGTTTTGATTGTGAGCTATTAATTGAAAATGTTGGACAATGACAATAGTTGTGAAAAATTATTTAACTGTAACTTGTCATTGGATAGATTATAAATGGTCTATGCAAAAACGTATTTTAGTGTATAGATATATAGATGATAGGCACACTGGTACTTTTATTGCAGAAAATATTTATCAAGTGTGCGATTATTACGGAATTACCGATAAAATTATGACTATTACATTAGATAACGCTTCTAGTAACAATTACGCCATTACAATTTTAAAAAATAGTTTAACTCCGTCTTTTCGGACCATTTTCATATAAAATGCGTGTGCCATATATATAACTTAATTGTAAAGGATGGTCTATCACTTTTTGAAGACATTCTTAGTAAAATACAATTTGCTATAAACTTTATTTTTAAAAGTAATAAAGTACAACGTAGAAAAGAATATAAAAAAATTTGTCATGATTGCCAACTACCTTTTAGAAAAATTCCACAAGAAGTATCCACTAGGTGGAATTCTTTATACGAGCAACTACTTGTTGCTTATGACTATAAATTACCTATAACTTTATTTTTTAACTCTCATAATAAAAAGCCAAATTTGATATGATTTTAGATAGTGATTGGGAAAAAATTTCCGAACTTATTGTATTTTTAGAGAAATTTTTTCAAGCAACAAAAGAATTTTCCGGTATATATTATCCTACTATTTCAACTATGTTATTTTATATAACTCTAATATTTTTATTACTTAGTGAATATATGGAAAAACCAAATTATAAGGCAAATTAAAAAAATGTTTCTCAAAATAAAAAAATATTTTATTCCTATTCCCTCTATTTATATTATTGGTTCTCAGTATTAAATCCTACTATTAAAATAGACGGTACAAAATCACTAATTGAAACTATTTACGATTGTATAGAAGTACTACCACCTCCAAGTCCCAAAAATCTAAATCACCCACCACCTATTGAACAAACTAAAGAAGAAGTATTATCTAGCGTAGAACACCAATGCAAAAATATATATAGATTTTATCAACAAGAAAATGCTAGTAACTTACCGGCTTCCATACCATCTTCTTCATCTTCAACACAACCTCACAAAAGACATCTTGTTTCTGCGGCTAGTATTGAAAGCCTCGTAAATAGAATGTGCGGCGTACCTCTACTACTAACCAAATTAGCGAGTTGGATATTTTTGTTTTGTAGGGTTCTGTACCGTATCAAGAAGTTATCAATGAAGATGGACATGAAGACTTGCCGAAATACCGGAGGGGAATGAGAAGACCTTTCCGACACTTTCAATGATGGCTCGAGATATTTTGAACATTCAAGCGTCGTCAATCTGCGTCTGAAAGCGCTTTTTCTCCGAGCGAGATATCAAATAGGAGACCACGAGACACTCATTAGCCGAGACGGCTTGAAATTGCGGTATTATCCGGAGATTGGATACGAGCGGAGCGGAGAAGGTGCGGTCAACCGGAGATCAACGAAGAAGATGATGAAAACTACAACGAAATCTTAACCGAAGGTAGTGGAAGCGACGTGGATCAATTTGACCAACAAATACCAATTCCAACCGAAGAACCACATGAAATCATCAAGCAATTAGAACAGTTTTTTTGAGAATGTAATTTTTTTAATTGTAATTTTATTATGTAATTTGTAACTTTTGGACAACACCACAAAGTTGCAATTTAGATTTTAGACAATTGTATTTGTATTACAAAAAAATCATATGTCTATTAAATAATATAAGAGGTACAAAAACAAATTGGGATGTTTTTATTACACTATCTTATTTTGTTTATTGAGTTTTTTTTATACATATGTTATTTAAAAAAAAAAAAAAAAAACCCGCCATATCCTGACCCGAGCCCGACCCGAGCCCGCCCCGACCCGAGCCCGACGGGATCGGGATCGGACGGACTTGCTCCATCCCGCCGGACCCGACCCCGCCCCTTCTCCCGTCCCGCCCCGACCCCCGACACCGCCGGACCCGGCCCGCAAGACCCGAGCCCGGCCCACTGGCCAGCCCTAGTATTTCCACAATGCAAAACTTGCATGTGCTTGAAATCTTCACAAATGAAGTGAATATAATTTTAACTACTTGTCTATGGAGATGTTAGTCATTCACTAATATAATATTGATTTTATTATCAAAGTTACCTTTTTATTTTTTGATTTTTAGTTAACGCGGGGATAAATTAAACTTGTTTTGAGAATTAAACTTGCAAGGATGTGCTTAGCAATTTTAAGAAAATACTTATAAAATTACATTCTAGGTTATGAATATATTTAATAAAAAATGAATCCACATGTCGGATATGGACCGGATATGGATCTCAAATACAAGATCCAATCCAATCCATCAGAAACGGATCCGGGTCCGATCCGGATCCGTCGGGTCCAAATTTTGAAGATCCATATCCTATAAAACGAATCTGGATCCACCGGATCCGGACCGGGATCCACTGCCATCTCTAGTGACAATGTAAACAATTGCTATAATGTATATAACAAAAAATTGAAAGAAAAAACGATAGCAATTCGTTTCAACATGATTCCTTACTATCAAGTTGCTATCCTGTAATAACATGGTACCACAGTTGGATTTCTCAATACTCTATAGCTAAAAATGGAGACCAATTACAAAAAACGAATGTGAAAAAAATAAAGAGGGAATAAGAAGAGTAACATAAAACCAGAAACTTCTATGACGTGCAGATTCATGGGAGCAGGCTCAGCAAAATAAGAGCTGCAAATGCGACTACTTTGATCTCCACTGTTGCTTGACAAGGTCAGCCTTAAAGCGGCAAGGTGGTGTACAAATTAGTAATATCAACTCTACAAGTACGACCAAGTATTTCTTGTATTTGTTGTGGCTGCCGAAGCTAATATCTAATAGGACCATCCAAGCTCCCTGATGCAAACTGACAAGCAATGAAACAAAGAACTGACTTAAAATCTCACCCAGAAGAGCCAAATAACCAGAAAATACCATGTAAATTTTTCCATCAATATATCTCTTTATCCATTCAAACTATCAATTAATATTCCCTCTGTTCCCAAAATGATTGAATTTTTCTGATTAGTGAAATTTGAGTAATATATAAAATGTATACATTCTACTACTTTGATATGGACAATTCAAATTTCAACTTATACTACTTTTTGTATAGTTTCTAAATATTGAGATTTTAATTTAAAGAAAATTAGGACAAATTCGTAAACAGAAGGTTGATTCAGATGGCACGGTAGTCTTATCTTACTCCTTGCTTGTAGCATAAGAAATCAGCATTCAGTTTTACTGAAACGAAACCTAAACCATGACCATCATTACCTGCCGAACAATAGGATTAGCTGATGTGGAGAATTCATGAGTCATTCCTTGCCAGACGACCTTCCCTTCATAAAGAAATATTAGCCTGCACAAAAGGAACCTCAAAGTTAACAATGGTTTGTAGGATAAGTAACTTAAACATGTCTAAAAACAAGAAGAACCCGAACCTGTCAACCGCTCTTTTAATAGTACTGTGTTGATGTGTGACGACAACATAAGATGCAATCTTTCCAGGCTTCCCAAGAGCATCCTCGCCTGCCACGTGAACCGAGCGAATGAGATCTTCCACAACGGTTGATGCAATCGGATCAAGCCCAGCTGTTGGTTCATCATACAAGAGCACCTACTCAGGAATGCATGTAACTGAGATTACTTGGTTAATCATGCAGTAAATATATTCCAAAAGTACTATTTATTTCATACGGCATGGTTTTTCATTGAAAACAAAAGAAGTGGTTTATATGGGTATCATGTGACATCACTCAAACAAACAGCATTGCTTGATATCAAGTTATTCCATCATGGAGTACCCGAAACAAATTCCATCAGGAGACAATGAGCACACCATATATTTCGAAGTACTTGATTTTAAAGGACACAACCATGGATAGGCTGCCCTTTGTTCTGTTACTTATATTGCTTTAACAACACATGTTCAGGCTAATCTTAAATGAATAAGGAACAAATCCTTTTGCAGATATTAATTGAGAAAATATAACTAAACAGAACAAACCCAGACTGAGGAAGGACAAAAAGAATGTAGACAGAGCAGATCATAGAACTGGTACAACACAAGTCCATCTAGTATGAATTTCACCCTGAAAGAATTTCTCTGAGAATATATGTGCCTAAGAAAAAAGGGCAGCCCGGTGCACTAAGCTCCCGCTATGCGCGGGGTCCGGGGAAGGGACGGACCACTTTTTATAAGTAAATTTCTGTTGGAGATATTGAAATCCGATACATTGACAAGCTCAAGAACACTGTTAAGGAACATACATGAGTGGAGCTTCCTTTTGACATAGCAAGAAGGCAAAAGAGACTCTCTGTGTCTCTGAGAGAAATATTAGAACTTTGGATTACCAAGAGAGAATTCATCAGACAATTTACTAAATTGGTTAAAGGAATTTTCTATTTTTTTTTATGAAGTAATAAAATGTATTAGAAAAGGCATCAAGAAGATGCAGAAATTACAGAAAAATAAGATGTTGAAAGCTCCAGTACAGGAAATTGGAGTTTAACAGAGCAAAAAGGCAAAAAACCTGTAAAAACAGTCCAAAAACCAACCCTCAAGACCTCTACTGTGCTAGGGTCAAGGAGCTAACAAAATCCAAATAGCTATCAACACTGTTTACAGGGGCATGAAAATTCCAGCTAAATAAACTAACTAAACAACTAGCTTTTAAGGAACTAATAGGAGTTGATATTCCATCAAAGCATCTGCAATTCCTTTCTTTCCAGATACACCAAAAAATTGCTGCTGGAATCATTCTCCAAATCTTCTTGATGGTTCTGTCAACTCTCCAAAAACACCAGCTTACATATGCATCTTTAATGTATAAGGGCATGACCCATTGAAGACCAGACAGAGTAGAGAAGCTGCCATAAATCTGCTGCAGCTGGGCAATGTAAAAAAATGTGGTTGACTGTTTCTTTGGTGCTGTGACACATGAAACATTTGTTAATAAGGATGATGCCCTTTTTTCTGAGATTGTCTTGAGTTAAGCATGCCCCATTTAGAGCTGTCCAGGTGACGCAAGAGACTTTTAAGGGTTGCCTAGTCCTCCAAACATGCTTCCAAGGCCAATCTCCTAGGATGGTATTCTGTGTAATCCAGGTGATTGTAACCTTCTTTTACTGTGTACCCCCCCCCCCCCCCTTTAGAGTTCCCCCATAGGATTCTGTCTGGCTGGAGCTCATCACTGTTATAACCATTCAGTGTTTCAAGGAGTGCAAGGCAATCATTGATTTCCCAGTCCTGAAGGTTCCTTCTGAAGATTGGGGACCAGACATTGTCTTCTCTGTATTGTGCAATGCTAGCTTCTCTGTTGCCGGCAATCTGGAAAAAACCTAGAAAGGATTCTTTCAGAGTTGTGTCCCCGAGCCACTTGTCTTCCCAGAATCTAACATGAAGTCCCTCCCTGGCTTGAAAGAGACTTGCTGAAAAAATTCACTCTGGAAGCTGCTGATATGTTTCCAGACCCCTACACCATGAGGTTCATTACTTCCTCTCGGGCTCCAGTGATTTTGGGTTCCAAACTTAGCAATAATGAGTCCTTCCAGTATCCTGCCTCACTTTGGCTATACCTCCATAGCCACTTCATTAGCATGCTTTTGTTGTGAAGCATTAGATTCCTGATACCTAGACACCCTAGTGACTTCGGTTGAATTACTCTTTCCCATTTCACCAAAGAGAATTTGTGTATCTGACTATTTCCTCCCAAAGGAATCTTCTTCTCAATCTGTCTATCTGCTTTAGAACTGAACTTGGCATAGGGAAGAGTGACATGTAATATGTAGGGATGCTGTCTAGGACACTATTAATAAGAGTGAGCCTGCCACCCATTGAGAGATATTGCATCTGCCATGTTGCTAATCTCCTTTCCATTTTTTCAATGACTATATTCCAAATTTCAACTGATTTGGATTTGGCACCTAGGGGTAATCCCAGGTAAGTGGCCAGAAAGGAACCAATTTCGCAACTTAGGATTTCTGCCAACTCTTCTAGATTGGGAACATCATTAACAGGATATATGATGCTTTTGTTCATGTTGATGTGTAATCCATAAATGGTTTCAAGGACCAATAGAGTGAGGTTGAGATTGGATACTTGTTGTCGGTCTGTACCACAAAAGATCAAAGTGTCATCTGATACAAAAGGTGGGAAACATTAAATGTGGTATCTGGATTCCTGCCTATCTGGAAACCCTGAATCCATTGTAACTCTTTTGCTTTATCCAATAACTGAGTGAGACCCTCCATGGCTAGTAATGGCTAGTATAAAAAGGAATGGGGAGAGGGGTTCTCCTTGTCTAAGACCCTTTTGTTGAGAGAAGAAACCCACTGGGCTTCTATTTATCAAGACAGAGTATTCGTTGATATGCAGAAGTATATCCACCTTATCCACCTATCTCCAAAGCCCATCTTCTTTAGGATATTGACTAAGTAAGCCCAATTTAATTTCTTAAAAACTTAACATTTTATATTTACCAGTTTCAAAAAAAAAAAGTAAGCCCAATTTAATTGATCAAAAGCCTTCTCAATATCCAATTTGCAAAGAATTCCATTGTCTCTACTTTTTATTTTCCAGTCTAGCACCTCATTTGCAATCAAGGAGGTATCTGTGATTTGTCTGTTCTTCATTAAAGCATTCTGCTGGCCTGAGATCAATTTCCCAACCACTTTTTTCAATCTTTCAGCTAGAATTTTTGCCACAAGCTTGTAAACACTCCCTATTAAACTTATGGGCCTGAAATCCCTAAGTTCTATTGCCCCCTTCTTTGGGACGAGTGCAGTGAAAGTAGCATTGCAAGATCTCACCAACTGACAGTTTTGATGAAAGAAGTTAAGAGCTTCCAACAAATCTGTGTTAAAGAATCCCAACATTTCTGGAAGAAAGCCGTGGTAAATCCATCCGGCCCTGGTGCTTTGTCAGGGGCACATGATTTGAGTGCTGCAGAAATCTCTAGCTCAGTAAAAGGTAATTCTATTTCCTCTTTTTCCTCTGTATTGAGTGTGGCCAGCCCTTCCATATCTGCTGAGGGTCTCCAAGGTTCTGACTCTTTGTAAAGCTCCTGAGAGA
The DNA here is from genome assembly GCA_034509755.1 of Anisodus tanguticus. Classification (NCBI taxonomy): domain Eukaryota; kingdom Viridiplantae; phylum Streptophyta; class Magnoliopsida; order Solanales; family Solanaceae; genus Anisodus; species Anisodus tanguticus. Next base: position 24,697,095 of record CM067545.1, read on the forward strand.
AAGCCAATATACCATCCCTGATTCTCCCTTTGTCTTCAAGTATGTCATCACCTACTTTTAGTTTGTCAATACAGTTGTTTCTCTTGTGAGAGTTGGCCATCCTCTGAACAAAAATTGTGTTCTTGTCTCCCTCCTTCAACCACAAACATCTAGATTTTTGACTCCAGGATACTTCTTCCGCAATTGCAATTTGTTGTAACTCCAATCTCAGGCTAAGTGTCAACTCTTTTTCATCTGGGGTATGAGCTCTGTGTCTCCATTAGAGCCTTGGATCTTCTTGTATCTGTTTTGCCATAAACTTCCCTGTTCCATCTTGTGATGTCTTTCTTAAGATTTCTAAGCTTTTGAGATAGGATGAAATCTGGATTGCCCATTACTGTGTAAGAATCCCACCAGCCCTTTACCAAATCAACAAAGCCATCTACTTGTAACCACATATTTTCGAATTTGAAATAGGAAGATGTGGCCTCCCAATCCCCACTTTCCAGAACAATTGGCTTGTGATCTGAGAAAACTCTAGGCATAGCATATTGTTTTATAGCATTGAACATCTCATTCCATCCTGTCAATTCTTGAGGCTTGGAGAAACTCCTCCCCCCTTGAGCAAATGTATTGTGTGCCTTGAAGTGGAGGGTCAATAAGATCTAAATCCAGAATGGTATTTGAGAAGTTCATTGCCCTGGATCTCCTATTGCCCCAAAACATTTAATTTTCATATAGTTTCTACTTTGTGAAGTAAAAGATATTGTACTGCCGATCTGAAAGTCAAATAGTTTTCACCTAACATGTTTGTTTGTCCCCTCTACATATTTTCCAATATCTCCTTATACACGTTGGAAAATCTCACCTTCCTCTGTTACATTTACTGACACTATCCTTGGCTTCTTCCATCACATCTCAGGCCCCCCCAGCTACCTTCTATAACTAAGAACACATTATGTGCCCTCTCATTCATATACTTGGTTTAATGTTTACCCCCCCACCCCCCACACACACACCAAAAAAAACAGAATCTTTATTCAGTTCTTAAACGTCCTGTCCTATGTAAATGGTTGATTCATATATCATAAACCTAAACAAAGTCCAACTATTAACAGTTAATTTGGTTGGAGCACAGACATAGTATGTATCGATTTGAATTAATAATGGTGAACCTTTTATAGAAATTAGGATGCTCAATGATATGGATAAAGCTGAATTCGACTACACCGTTCTGTTTGTCCACTCTGTTACTATGGAGGAGCCCATGGCCAGCCTAGAAGACTCAATTCCTAAAGCAGTTTTTCCAGCTGGTTGTTGTTATCACCAAGGGTTTCAGTTTGAACCTCTCGTATGTCCATCATTATCTGGACATTGTTAAAAAGAATTTCTCAACTTTGAATTTAAGGAGGTTGATTTCCAGGCTTAGCATAGATAGAGGTCTATCAAGCATGCTAATTAAATTGTTCGGTGCACCGTGAAGTTAAAAGACAGGAAAATTTTACTTATTGGCAAAAGGAAATAATAGAATTAATTACACATACCATCCCCGTTCTCACGAGGTTTAAAATATTAAATAAACCTTCCTTCTTCAAAATCCATGTAACAAATCGGATATATTTTCTGCTTATGGATTAACCTTTTTTTTTATAAGGTATGCATTAACCTATTCTTTTGTATAGTAAAATCATCTTCTCTTATTTCGGTGGATATGAATCAAAATCCTATTATAATGCCCCATTTAACTTTTTCAAATAATTTTATTATACTTCCAAAGAAAAAAAAATAAAGAGGTTACAGTATGAATAGGCAAATACAAGCTTAGGCCTCATTTGTTTGCACTTAAAGGAGATCTGAATTTGAATGGTTAAGACCTTAGGTCATTAAGTGCATTTGTTTATATTAAAATCTAAGCACTTATTTGGTCTGAATAGGTCTTAATTATTAAGATTTTGAACAAAGTCTTAATATCATTAAGAGGTATTTTTGTATGTATAATTTTTACCACCACTCTGTCCACAACGTTAACCACCAGTTCCACCCCAATCTCTCTCCACCCCTCACCCCACCACCACCCCACCACTAACCACCTCTGTCATTACAACCACCACCCACCCTCCCAACCTCCACCCTTCCCCTACCACCACCACCACTCACCTACCCGTCCTACGTACCCACCACCACCACCATCACCATCACCTATCACCTTCATCATTATAATTAGATAAACAACCATCGTCATCATTGCCGCCACCACTATAAAACATCTCCACTATCACTAGCGAACATAAATATTTCACTTTTTTATCAGATAATATTTTTATTTTATTAGATATATATTTTATTTCTAATATTTGGTTACTTTTTTATTTGAATTGTAACCAAATAATTTCTATATACAATAATTTTACTTTTTTATTTGATGCTTCTGTGAACAGTTCTTTTCTCCTCTCCCCTTTTTTCTTGGCGATTCACTTCTCGCAACAGCGAAATAACGCCGTCAAGCGGTACCACCGTTCACAGAAGCATCACCGGTAAGTCGGCGTAAGTGTATGTTTCCTTCTTCTACAATTTTCCTCTTTTTTTAGTTTCTTTTTTAATGAAATTTTGAATAGATCTGGATATGTATCACCATTTTCGTCTAACATCCTTGTACAATTCAGCTTTGGTTCCTTTTTTTTTTTTTTTTTTTTTTTTTTTTTAAAAAAAAAAAAAAAAAAAAATAGGCTCAAGTTCGCTGCTCCCAACAGGCTACAGCTAGTCTGGCCGCTTCTCCTTATTCCTCTTCACATTTATCTTCTTCCTACACTCTCAGTTTACTTCTGTTCTTGAATACTATACTTTATATTGTGTGTTTTTTCTGGGAAAGTTCCTTTTTGTGTCTGTTTACTCTGTTTTGAGCTTTTCAACTTGAAAGATCGAGGCTTTGTGGAGTTATTGGTTTTAAAAAAACAATTTTTCACCTCCTATCAGATTCGATTCTCGATGGTTTCACTCTTCTTCTTTCTTCTTTCTTCTTTTGTTCTTTTTCTCCTCGATCTACACAGGTACTCGACTTTTTGGTGAAACTCAAGTGAACAGTACTTCCGGCAAACATGTTCGATTCAACTGGAGTCGGTACCTCCGTTTGTCCGTATCTATTCTTTGTCCTTATCCTTATTGTTAAATCTTGCCGCGTTGTTGTATTGATTCGTGACTTTACGTCCTTGCATTTACCGTTCTTGTCTTTAGTATAGCATTCTTGGAGTAGTGGTTTTACTTGCCTCTAGATTCTTGTTAACTTGAGCTTTCACTTTGATCCTTTTTTGTTTTAGGGTAAATTTTTTAGCGGTCTATTATTTCATATTTGCTTTAGTGGCTTTGGTAACTGATGGTAGACTAGGGTCATATTCTCGGTCGGGGACGAGGACGAGGGTTTGGGGGGTAAGGGAGATGCTAGGCTGAAAATAGGGTCTTGGAACATTGGGACTTTAACGGGGAAGTCCATAGAGCTAGTTAAGATTCTTAAGAAGAGGATTAATATAGCATGTGTCCAGGAGACCAAATGGGTAGGACCTAAGGCTAAGGATGTGGACGGGTATAAATTATGGTTCTCGGGTAGGTCGAGGTATAGGAATTGGATAGGCATTTTAGTAGACAGTGAGCCAAGGGATCAGGTGGTAGAGGTTAGGAGGGTCAATAACAGGATGGCGATTAAGTTGGTAGTTAGAGGGTTCAGTATGAACATTATTAGTGCTTACGCTCCACAGACGAGCTTGGACGAGGAGGAGAAGAGGCGCTTTTGGGAGAATTTGGACGAGATAGTGGGTGGTATGAGAAGTTATTTATAGGAGGGGATTTCAATGAACATATCGGGTCACTTCCGGGGGTTATGATGACGTGCATGGAGGCTTTGGCCTCGGGGGCATGAATGGGGGATGCATCTCACTTTTGGAGTTCGATGTTGCTTCTGGGATGGTAATAGCCAATTCGAGGTTTCTGAAGAAAAATGAGCACTTGATGACTTTCCGTAGTTCGGTGGCTAAGACTCAGATAGACTCTTTGCTCCTTAGGAAGGTTGACAACAGTCTTTGTAAGGACTGCAAGATTATTTCGAGGTAGTATCTTACAACCCAACATAAGCTTTTGGTGATAGATTTGGAGATCAAGATGGAGAAGAAGAAGAGGGTTGTGGATGACAAGTTAAGAATAAAATGGGGAGTTTGACCATGGCTAGTGCAAAGGAGATGAGGGAGAGGTTGATGGCCAAGGAGGCTTGGGGAGTAGTGGGGATGCGACTGACATGTGGGACAGGACGACCAGTTGCATTCGAGAGGTAGCTAAATTTAGTACTTGGGGTCTCGAGGGGTAGCCGTGGTGGGCATCGAGGGGACTGGTAAAGTTAAAGAGAAGGTGAAAGCGAAAAAAGCGGCGTATGTGAAATTGGTAGAAAGCAGGGATGAGGTCGAGAAGTGAACGAATAGGGAACTGTATAAGATGGCGAGGAATGAGGCAAAGCTTGCGGTTACAGCGGCGAAAATGGCGGCTGTTAAACGCCTGTATGTGGAATTAGAGGAGAAAGGCGGGGATGAGAAGTTGTACAGACTAGACAAGGCGAGTGAGAGGAGGGCTCGTGACTTGGATCACGTGAGGTGCATCAAGGACGAGGACGGCAAAGTACTGATGGAGGACGCGCATATTAGGCGGAGGTAACAGTCTTACTTCCATAGACTCTTGAACGAAAAAAGGGATAGAGACATCGTGCCGGGAGATCTGGAGCAATCTGGAAGGTACCGGGATTTTGGATATTGTACAAGCATTAAGGTTGAGGAGGTTAAGGGTGTTGTTCGCACGATGCGAAGGGGACGAGCGACCGGGCCTGATGAGATCCCAGTTGAATTTTGGAAGAGCGCAGGCAGGGCAGGTTTGGAGTGGCTGACTGAGTTGTTTAACGTCATTTTTAAGACGGCGAGAATGCCCGAAGAATGGAGGTGAAGTACAATGATCATGTTGTACAAAAACAAAGGTGATATCCAGAGTTGCAACAACTATAGGGGTATCAAACTGCTAAGCCACACTATGAAAGTTTGGGAAAGGGTCGTGGAGATGAGGGTGAGAAGAGGCGTATCTATTTTCGAGAATCAGTTTGGATTCATGCTGGGGCGTTCGACCACAGAAGCCATTCATCTTATTAGAAGGTTGGTGGAGCAGGATAGGGAGAGGAAGAGAGACTTACATATGGTTTTCATCGACCTCGAGAAGGCATACGACAAAGTTCCTAGGGAGGTTCTATAGAGATGTTTGAAGGTTAGAGGTGTACATGTGGCGTACACTAGGGCGATCAAGGATACGTATGATGGAGCCAAGACTAGGGTACGGATAGTGGGAGGAGACTCGGAGAACTTTCCAGTGATGATGAGGCTGCACCAGGAATCAACTCTTAATCCATTCTTATTTGCCTTAGTGATGGATGGACTGACGTGACAAATCTAAGGGGAGGTGACATGGTGTATGTTATTCGTAAATGACATAGTCCTGATTGATGAGACTCGCAGCGGAGTGAACGCTAAGCTGGAGGTTTAGAAACAGACTCTGAAATCTGAAGGGTTCATGATGAGTAGGATCAAGACAGAATACTTGGAGTGCAAGTTCAGTAACGGGAGCGATATTGAGACAGACGTGAAGGTGAGGCTTGGTACTCAGGTCATTCCAAAAAAAAGAAAGCTTCAAGTACATCGGGTCTATTATACAAGGGGATTGAGAGATTGATGACGATGTCACACATCGTATTGGGGCAGGGTAGATGAAATGGAGGCTCGCATCTGGAGTTTTATGCGACAAAAAGGTGCCACCAAAACTTAAAGGCAAGTTCTATAGGGCGGTGGTTAGACCGACTATGTTGTATGAGGCGGAGTGCTGGCCAGTCAAGACTTCGCACATCCAGAAGATGAAAATTGCGGAGATGAGGATGCTAAGATGGATGTGCGGGCATACAAGGAGGGATAGGATTAGAAATGATGATATTCGGGACACAGTGGGAGTGGCCTCGGTGGAGGATAAGATGCGAGAAGCAAGATTGAGATGGTTTGGACATGTGCAGAGGAGAGACAAATGCCCCAGTGCGGAGGTGTGAGAGATTGGCTATGGATGGGTTCAAGAAGGGTAGAGGTAGGCCGAAGAAGTATTGGGGAGAAGTAATTAGACGGGATATGGCGCAGGTGCAACTTACTGAGGACATGACCTTAGATAGGGGGTTGTGGAGGATACGAATTAGGGTAGAAGGGTAGTAGGTAGTCGAGCATATTCCTACTTACGTTTGCAAACTGGTAGTTGTAGTGTTATTATTGTAGGCCGGCTTAGCCTATCATATTGATAGGCGCAGTATTGCTTTATAGTCCCATGTAGTTTGATTTCTACTGCTATGTGTCATTTAGTGTACTTTGTTTAGCTTATTTACCTGCACTAGTTACTGCTTACTTTTTCAGAATGCGCTATCATGGCTTATTCGCTTTTGATACCAGCATTTTCATACTGCTCTAAATTTTTTCTGACCGGGTCTGTCCGTTTCTCTTGCTTTGCTTTTGCTGTTGATTTGCTTGTGCTTATGCTCTATCTTGAGCCGAGGGCGTCTCGGAAATAGCCGCTTTACCTACTAAGGTAGAGGTAAGGTCTGCGTACACTCTACCCTCCCCGACCCCACGTTGTGTGATTTCACTGGGTATGTTGTTGTTGTTGTTTTTTTTATTTGAATTGTATATTTATAACTCCTATGTAACATCTTAATCATTTAGTGTTCAAATCTAGAGACAACATCTTAATTATTCAGATGTGCATTCAGATTCAGACGCCTTAATCTTGATAAAAAGAAATGAGGCCTTAGAAAAGATCAAAATAGACGACTTTGCTTGGTTACTTTTTTTTGAAAACTGGTAAGTTGAAAGTCTTAGAGTCTGTCAGTGGTATGAGCCTATAGAACAGATCCTGTTCAAGTAAGGTCGACTTTGCTTGGTTACTTTGTAGCTTTTTGTTCCATTTTTTATTTTGTTTTCATTGTCACTGTTTGTGCAACTGTATTATTTAAAGGATGCAAATAACATGAAAGAAATAATTTCACGCTTCTAATGACTTTAGAAAAACAAGGTACTTTTGATATAAAACTGGAAAAAAAAGAGGCAAATTCATACATAATGGGCAAATATTTCGAATTTATTGCAACAGGATTCTTGTGTGACAAAATATAAAAGAAAAGAGGTATATGTAACATTTGGAACCACATGGGATATGTGTTACTCCTACATGCTAAAGCTTCAGCATAGTATCCTTAACAAATTAAAACAAAACAAAAAAGAACAGAACAACCAAAAAAAAAGACCCCCCCCCCCCCCCAAAAAAAAACATATAGAACTGCATCTTAAGCAAATATGAGCACTTCTTACTGTCACACTATAAAGAAATGGATCTACGACCTGTGCATCAATACATCAACCATGTGTGCCACAACCCTTTTGCATCACAGACTTTTGTAAAACATTTATTGAAGTTTTTATTAAAAAATATAGAGCCCTGCATCTTTGAGTTAACATGAACACTTCTTACTTTTCAATCCAGGAAAGGTATGAAACTGTGCGTCAATATATCTACCAGGATCAGGATATGCATCATAACTCTTTTGCATTACAGATTTTTGTAAAACATCCACTGATAGTTTTTTTAAATAAGGAGGTACCAATAAATACAACATCAATTACGCCCCAATCCCTAGCTAGTTGGGTCGACTATATGAATCCTCACTAACCATGTAGTTCCATTAAGACTTGTAGCTACAAAATCTGTAATGCAAAAGGGTATGGCAGAAAACATTTATTGACAGTTTTGACACTGCACAATCAGCAATAAGCTGTATTTGGAAGGCATCCTTTCCTTTTGCTTGCAAATTGCACTCATATCATCTTTACGGCGTAAAATTCATCAAGCCAAACAATCATTAAACTTGCCTAGAAGATCAGATGTGAACTTAGTTTTGCTTTTCCATCTAGTATGATTATGAACAATACCAATTGGACATCCAATCCTTTTCTCAAACAGCACAAACAGAGTCCAAGGAGTAAGAGTGAACTCATCTAAAACCAACAGTTCTTAATAAATGCTTTCTTGATTACAGAACTATAACAAGGTTGAGTAAAGGTATTTCAGAAGAATGGGAGCACCTCAAGTTTAAAAACATCACATCCCTTGGACAATTGATTCAGTAGTGCCATCTCCATTAATAAGTTCTCCATTTTTTCATTTTCTCGTCTCATTTGGACCACCTTTATGAGTTAAATTGGAAGTGGATAAATCCTTCATTTAAAAAAAAATTAACAATTCAGAACCACATGAAAGACACTACAAGTTGACTCCCAAAAGCGACGATGATTTGGGACAAAGGGACTAACATGCACAGATGCTTGTAGCATTCAGACCACAGAGCAAGCATGAAGGAAAAAGAGTTAACCAGATTACAGCAATCCATGTAGCAGAATTACAAACGCTAGCCAAAACGAACTGGTGATCATGTCATAAAGCACCTGTAACATACCTCTGGCTCCACTATGTCTTTCGTGGTATCAAAAATTATGGAACGAGCTAGAGCAACTCTTTTCTTCATACCACCAGACAATTCAGAGGGTAATCGGTCTTCAACTTCCTGCATAAAAATAAAAATAAAAATAAAAATTGGCTTCTACGAAAAATCAATCATCATAAATTAAAGGTATTACTATAATGATCAATCCTCTATTTCCTTCTTTGATTCACTCTACCCAAAGAACAGAAGAGCAAAAAGCAGAAGGCATCTCCCTACTGCGAGAGAGGGAGATCTTGAAGTGATAATGCAAATAGCACTTTCAAAGTTAAAACTATTTTCGTTGACACATTAAGTTGGGAACCTGGATGCATTTATTTAAGAGTTAAGGGTCAAACACACACCTTAAGTATCACTTTTTTTGTGTTTCCTACCTGAACTATTAGGTGTGATAATTTCCTACCTAAACTATCACCAACTAGTTAGCAAAACACACCTCAATTGTCAGTTGTTCACTTTTCCTACCTGATAGTTGAGGTAGGAAAAGTAAACAACTGATAGTTGAGGTGTGTATTGCTAACTAGTTGGTGATAGTTTGGGTAGGAAACTCTGACACCTGATAGTTCAGTTAGGAAACTCAAAAAAAAAATGATACTTGAGGTGTGTTTTCTACCCTTATCTCTTTATTTAATGAAAAAAATGGACATCATTTTCATATATATATATATATATCATTGCCCATACCTTCAAACCAACAGCAGCTAAAGTTTCAGTTACAAGCTGTGCAATTTGATCCTCTAGCATAGTTGAATTCTCATATCTAGAATTCCAAGGAGAAGAAGATCCAGTTAATCTATGTATAAACTGGATTTTCTGATTTCTAATCAGTATAGCTAACAGAAAAACTTCAGAATTCAGTAGAGCTGAGAATATCTTTTCTTTTTGGGATAATTAGAGCATTGAGAGTATCTTACAGCAAAAAACCAACATTTTCACGAACAGTTAGTGAATCAAAAAGCGCAGCACTCTGAAACACCTGTTATGGGGATGGATATGTTTATAAGATTACAAAAAAATCAAGAAGTATCTCCATAGTACAAATTCACTGGCCAAAAAATAAAAGGGCTCAGAACATATAACTTACTAAGCCAATCCTAAGGCCAGAAATTTCCTCATCACTCACTAATCCATTACGCAGTTTACCTCGGATTAAAACTTCCCCCTGCATTCAATGAAGCCTATTACCAGAGATAATGGGATCAAAATTCAAAATTTTCAGAAATCACAAGCTGTATTCTGAGACAAATACACAAGCCACAACAGAAACATAATGCACACATACTTTATCAGGAGCAAGAAGGCCAGCCATTATCTTTAAGATTGTCGATTTCCCTGTGCCAGAAGGCCCAATAATTCCAACAGCCTCACCATGTCTGATCTGTAACAGAGGGTAAAGAGCGGTGATTAAAGGCTGTCAGCACTTTCACAAATGCAAAGAATGAGAAATCGTGAACATAGAACCCAATAACTCAGGTAAGGAAATAAAAGCAATCTGTTCCACTGTATAATCCATAAAACTTCTAACAGAAAAATTAGGAAGTATCCCAAAATGCAAGACCCAATAGCTCAAACAAATTGAGAGTTACAAAAATTAACTTCACCCAGAGGAACTCTTACTTTTCATAAACAATTCATTATGAACTACTGGTCTGTCACACATTTGCGTCACACATCTTTATAAGCTAAATCTCTACCTCAAGCAAACTTATGCAATCTAACTCTATCGCTCTTATTTTGGAATCTGTAATGCAAAGATTGCATATCAAATAGTTTCTAACAACATTTGCATCCTCTCTTGCTGGCAGGCACAAGTAAGCAAGAATACAATATCAGACTAGCAAACACAGGAAAGAAAAAGAACCTTTTAACCAACCTAAGAAGTGGGAAGCAAGGCAAGTAGCATTCGTGCAGGGGAGGTTGAATGTTCTAGCTATTTAGTGTCAAAGCATCGATAAGATTATTGTTATATCAACTTTCCAATGATAACACATAATTAGAAAATCGTTCACTAGAACACCTTCCAGTCATTGTTTGCATGAAAGTCCCAGATATAATATCAGCTTTCTTCAGTCGCTGAAGAGAATAGACAGGAATTTAAATGCCCAAGGTGCATACAAGCAGTTGCAAAAGGAAATAAAGCTCACCTTTAAGCTCACACCTCTTAAGATTTGCTTGTCGCCAAATGACTTGCACACATTTCTACACTCAATAAGCACATCTGGCTCATCCTCAGGCTCTCTCAACAAGCTCACATCCGATTTAACAGATTCCTGCTATTCAAACAAGACGAAGAGCAAAATCAAGGTAGATACAGGAAACTAGGCAGGATTCAACTGTTGTCACCATCTGCTAAATGCAAAGCAGCTCATCTAAGTCCTAATTAAAAAAAAAAATCCAGCAGACAATCATTTATCTGGGGTAAAAACCATACTAGCACAAAAGTTAGCTAATGCAAAGGTTTGCTCGTTGAGAATAGTGTAATACAAAGTGTCATCTAATGAGATTCCGACAAAGGAAACAAGCATTATGTATTTATAAGTACCAAAATTTAAAAGGTATCCTGGAAGAGTTCTCCAGAACGGGAAGCCCAAAACTACATGCTTCTTGAGTTCTTCTAATGTTATTATTTTTTTTTATGACATGGGAACCGCCGCCGCTATCCTTGTGGGTTCCCATCCTATGCAATAGCTCACAAACCACACAGGAGAGGTAACCCGCACTAGGCAAGCCCGTGCGACGAGCTTGACCCAGAAGACAAAATACCGTGCTATTGTAGGCAGGGGGATTCGGACTTGAGACCTCCATTATGAAAGCCCCATGCTCAACCATGGAAGAGTTCTTCTAATGTTAATATGCCGTAGGCTCGACCACTTGAGCCAATATTGGACTGGTACCTCTTCCAAGTGCAGTGGAGATCACCAACCTAGGTCATGGACCTCCTTGATAACCATTGACCCCGTCCAGGTAAGTAAAACGTGCTCCATGATAGGACTGCCTTTGGGCATGAACATTAACTTTGACACTCTAGTGGAAGATGTCTTGACTTGAGTATCTAACAAAATGGATTATATAGCAACTTTTGCAATGAGAAAATCAAGTCTTATCACTGTTTGAGCACCCACGGTATATCCCGACTCAACCAGTTATTATAGGAATCCTTCATCTTTATTTGGAACTCTCCAGACCAACATAGAAGTCTCACCCACATTCTCCTTCCCACCACTGCTCAGTATGTTTTCTGCTTACGCAGGGTTCTTGTCTTGGCCTTCTACTCTTTCCCTTCTGCTTCTTTCTCTCTTTTTAAAACACGTGAATAGACCTAAAAGATGAATTTAGGAAAACATGATTTCACCAACACTTAATATGACACATGTAGTCCGTAGGAAAATGCTTTACTAAGGGAAGTCCTCTAAATTATTCTTTATGTTGGTTTGTCCGTGAAGATCAGAAAAATGTAATATTTCTGATTAGTGTTTTTTAAATAGATAATTAAATTTTTGAAATAGTATTTCGGATTAGCTTAAAGTAATACTGGTGAAAATTAGGGGAAAATGTATTACATCCAATATGAAGGTCGTCTTTCTGCATTTGATTGAAATAAAATTTCCTACATTTAACTATTTAAGACAACAAATGCTAGGAATAGCTCACCAAGCAGGAACTTTTTTGTAGCACCAAATGGAGTCCAAAAGAGAAGTGTGGCAACAAAGGCAATAGCATTATGGAACCATCAGCATGCAAAAGATAGACCCTTCCTACTTTGGCACTCCAACTTATACTATGTTCTCAACACTCGACCACCTTGCCTAAAAGAACAAAAAATTCCACCGCCACACACAGAGTGCCATTTCGATAAAACTCCCACAATTCTTGAGCATTGAAAATCATTAAACTATTCATTTTAACTTTGACATGATGTTTTATATCAAATTAACTTATGAATCACTATTTTATTTTTCTTGATAATTGTGATGTCCCGACTAGCTTGCGCGCACCTCGACTAATTCCACGGGTACCTGACACCTCCCACCGGCAACATGTAGCAGGTAACTCTGTCTCTGCTGGGACTTGAACTTATGAATCATTATTTTCTCCTGCTATCGCTAATACAGTTTATAAATCCAATTTAACATATGTAACAACCATCCAAACAAGGTCCATTATATAAAATGGAAAGGAAGGGATACTGCATAGGGCAGGCAATGGAAAAGTGGGGCTAGCCTATAGCATATGTAACAGAAACACATATACAAATTACAAAACAGAACCCAAAAATCAAGAATCTGCATTAATCAACAAACCAAAATCAAATCATTTTAGTCTTACATTGAATCTTGAGGTGGGAAACCGATCAGAATCAGCAGTTTTGTAGTCCCGAGGAGGTGCAACACAAGCACAAACAGTCCCTTTATCCTTCCTATTAGTCAAGAAACGCACCAAGAATGGCTTTTCTAAACAAGAATTGGGAAAAAATGTTTTCTTGAAGCTAGATGAAGAAGAAGGGCCACTGCAAATGTTGACAGAACCCACAAAAGAAACCATTTTTTGAGTTTTGTCAAACAAAATCCACTTTGGAAAATTTATGATGTGAAATTCTGGCGATGACCCAGATCGAATTTGGACTCAAAAACCATGAAATTTGATCGAGTTTTGAAGGATATATTGGAGAAATGATATTGGTCAGTCGAAATAGGTGGTGAATGGAAAGAAAAAAGGAGGTGTAGAGGCTTGAGTAGCAGTGTAGAATGGTCGGAGGAAGAGGGCGGAGAGTGTCTAATGTTTATATTTGTTCGTTTCTTGCAACTATAGTGCTTCTTACTCTTTCCCCTCAATTACCGACCCCGATGTTCCCCAGTGGCAGGTGGGGCGGATTTTTTGCGGATTTCGCACAGTCACTTGATTTAATTGGGTGGTAGGGGTATAACTTTAGCGGGTAATAGGTCATTATGGATTGGTGGTGTATTTGCAGTTATAAGCGCTTCATCCTTGCCTGCCCCGCCCCGCATCCAACCCCCACCCCAAATCCACTCCCACCAACTATAATTTTATTTGTACTTTATATTTATCTAAAGTTCAAATAATTTGACACACATAAATGTGGTGTGTATCGATTGAGATTTTTGTATTGCTCTAAGTATTTATGGAGACATTAATTTTTTTATGTAGTTTGTCGTGTTTATATAATGTACTAATTTAATTTATAAGACTATTTTGTTTTGGGTTTGATCTCTAATTGAGAAATATGTTGGCTTTGTTGCCAATTTGCTATATTGATACAGTATAGTAGTAGTAGATAATTCTCATGTATTGGCAGGTTGACAAAATGACAAATGAATTGATTACAAAATATGGTTGACGGGTACAGGCGGTTACAGACGGGTATTGACGGGTGGTGGATATCCACTTGGGTGGTGGAACGCGTGTGGATTTAGGAATATACCCGCCTAGGTGGATATGGATGTTGAAAATGTACCCGCCACGAATGGCGGGTAGGTGACGGGTATAAAATTTTCTAACGGGTGCGGGTAGGGGTACCCGCACCCGCCCAATTGCTATCCCTAGTTGCACATAGTATATTTGATTTCTCCCGTTGCCTCTCTTTTATATTTTCCTTTTTCTTTCTCTTTAGGCTTGATCCAGGGGGAAATTCTAATCGGAAAAATGGGTTGGTTTCTAGAGTTGTAAGGTGTCGTTTTTATGATATGATACAAACAAGCACATTTGTATCCGTAGAAATATATCGAAAGAAAAGACTATTTGATCGGATAAATAATGAGTATAGAAAAGACTACATTTAATTATTGAATCGGTCAACGCCAGCCGGACCAAAGACTCGTCAGATCATCTGAGAATCAACCCCTAACATGTCTTACTCACGCAGAATAGTAGGCCCCTGGGCGGATCCATTCGTGAAAGTTTAGAGTGCTCGGATGGAAGATAACTCAATTAACAGCCAGGCCCCAAGATATTTGAGATTGTATTTAATCTCATTTAACATCACTATTTTATCTATGTAACGGCTTAAACGGACGAGGATCAAGAAAGCAGTTACCATTAACTATCGTATAAATTCCCTCACTTCCCCACTATTGTAAGCTAGACGCTTTACTTGATTACTATTACGGGTTGCCTTTGTTTTGCCTTGGCGCCCGAGCGGGCCACACAAGTGTCAGCCTGCAGGCGACGTGCGCTGACGATGGGCTTCAGAAGGTGCATTTTGACAAAGGGACTATGCGTGAGGAAACGAATATCTAGATATGTTGTATTGCATGCCCCAAGAGTGCCAAGAGAGTTTAGCAAGAACTTGGATGAGCCCAAGGGTCTAATCGAGGGACAAGGGCCACGTGTGAGCCTGAGTGTCAATGTCATGCGCATCCAAGCTATTTTGGAATCTTGGGATTTCGGGTGAAAGGAACCTTCCTAAGATGTTCTTATATATGCTTACAAAGTTTGGGTCATTTGGGTTCATTTACCTATGGGCTTTACTTAACCAAGGGCAGTGACATTATCATAATTAGTTAAAACTTCTGAAGGCTATAACTCGTTCAACGAGTATGGGAATGAAATGAAACTTCGTGGAGGTGTGAAGGAAGTCAAGAGAGTAATTAGGATCAAACGACTCCTCGTTTGGAGTTCGGATCAGTAGGAAACACCCATCATGATTCTCTGACCAAAATATGTCATCTTGGGGAATATGAGTTTATTTCTTTAAAGCATATTTAAGGGGCCAGAGGTGTTGAAAGCTCACCAACCTCCCCCGTGTATGTTGCCAGCCAGTTGCACCAAGTGAGCAACCTTGATGGAGGACCTCAAGGGACTGCCTAGGTATCTCAGAGGAGTGTCTTAGGTATTTATATGAGTTAGGCAACTCTATGGATGACACCACGCCTTAGGGCTAGCGTTAGGTGCACAACGAGTGACATAGGCTTGACGTATGGACTGATTATGCCCTGTGGGCTATCTTATGAATATTAAAGACCTCTATGCTGATTGAACACTTGAGGTACCACGTTTAAGAGCTTCGTGTGTTGACTTGTTATCTTGGCTTGAGTTCAGCCTTGTAAGCAAGTGTCTGTTGGCCTAGACGTGCAATTGAGCAAGGTTGATTTGGCTGGTGTCAGAAAGAAGAATGAAGTCATGATTATTTTCACAACTCCCATGAGCTATATTTTTTAGAGCATCGATAGAATGTTAGTGCAGAGATTACATTAAGCAAAAATGAATTCTTCATGCCAGTTGAATGGGTGAACCCAGTGCTACTGGTTACAAGGGATCAGTTGCATGCATTATGGTTAGACATTGCTTTGTCGGCCATGAACTATGTCTTTTAGGATCAGGCCATTCTATAGCCGTTGTTTCCGCTATCGTCTGTATTTTGGGAGTTGATTTTGGGGCACCCAAGTTTGATTGAGGAATCGTCAATGGTTTCTTCCGTGCCGTGGGTGCTATACTATTAGTATGTTATTGCAACATTGGACAAATGGTTAGCTGAAGCTCCAATATCCTTGATTGTAAACGTTCGCCAGTGTATCGAATACTATGTTAGCAGTTGGTTAACAGCTTGTCGAGCAAGGCATGTGAAGAAGAATATCCCCCTTGACTATTTTCATTAATGAAAATATTTATATAAATGATATACAATATGTAATTATGGAAAAATAATTCTACATTTTCCTAATACAAGACTACTACTATAATTATATATGTACAAGAATTCTAATAATTATGGTAAGTAATATACATTGTACAAAACCGATATACACGGTTTCCGTGTGATAAACACAGTATCTTTCACACCCCCGCAGTCATAGCAGACGGTTGTCGTATGCTGAGACCTAAAATCTTCAAACAGAACTAAGGGAAGACCCTTAGTAAAAATGTCAGTAATTTGGTACCGTGAAGGGACATGCAAGACACGTACTTGTCCACGAGCTACCTTTTCACGAACAAAGTGAATATCCATCTCGATATGTTTAGTGCGCTGATGTTGGACCAGATTTCCAGAGAGATAGACTGCACTAACATTATCGTAGTAGACCAATGTATCTTTCTAAATAGGAAAGTGAAGCTCTAATAGGAGATTACGCAGCCAATATGACTAGGACATCACATTGGCTATCTCTCGATACTCGGCATCCGCACTAGATCGCGATAAAGTAGCTTGACGTTTAGCCGACCAAGAGACCAAGTTATCACCAAGAAACATACAATAACCAAATGTCGAACGTCTGGTATATGGACATCCACCCCAATCTGCATATGTATAAGACACGAGAGTAGATATGGAGGATGAATATAAGTGCAAACCATAATCAAAAGTGCCCTGAATGTAACACACAATGCGTTTGAGAGCATGCATGTGCTCGTCCCTCAGATCATGCATAAAAAAACACATGCTGCACTGCATATGTAATATCGGGTTTCGTGAAAGTAAGGTCCTGAAGAGCCCCTGCAAGACTGCAATAGTGGGAGGGATTCTCGTAAGGTGTGCTAGAATTAGCACTCAGCTTCGGTTTGGTGTCAACCGGAGTAGGAGAGGACTTACAGGATGACATGTCAGCCCATTCAATAATTTCATTTGCTTACTTCCTCTGGAAAAGAAAAGGACCACATGCATGACGAGTAACCACTATACCAAAAAAATAACTCAAGGGCCCCAAGTCTTTTGTAAAGTCTCGGATGTTTTGAAAAAAAAAAGATTTTTAAAAAACACTCTCTTATTTGAACTAGATGAGCTATATATAACTTAGACTTCTACAAGACCTTGATATCCCTCTAGGTCTTCCTTACTTAGGGGTTTTGTAAGACTCAAACACTCAAGTTCTCACTAACTTCAGAAGCCAAAAACTTCAAAGGAAAACCTCTCCTCTCCCCTCACCTTCTTGGACGAAAATTTGCCTTTTTGGTAAAGTTTTTGTCTTTTTTTTTTTGGTTTTCCAAGAGCAAGGTTGGGAAAGATCAAGTGTGCAAGAAGGAGAATAGTGACAGTGTGATAAAAATTGTGAAGAAATAAAGGTGAGTTCTCTCACTCACAAATTCTTAGTAAGATCCTTTGGTTTTGAGTTACAGTGCATGTTAAAACATAATATGGATGTTGGAAGAGATATCATGAAAAAAATGGTGTAATATAACTTTGTGACGAATTATTGACATAGTATTATCTTATAACAAGTTTGAGTAATGGTGATTGCAGATTGTTTTCACTGAGTTATCCTTGTTAGAATAGGACGAAATTTTGCAGTGTTGTATGTCTCTCTTTCACGGTCATATTGAGTACAAACGGGGCCAAAACCGATATACGATTTGAGAGTTATAGCTATTTAAATTTTCTGCCTCGGATTGATCGAAATCCGGAGGGGCAAAATGTATAAAGCAAAACTGTACAAATCGGTAATGAATCTGAAAGTTTGTGATAAATAAAAGATATAGTTTTCTCTGTTCTTAACAGTTTGAGACCTTATGGAGATCGATCCGACTTACAGATGTTATGACTGTTTTAAGATTGTGTCATTTGGCGAGATAGTTTTCAAAAGGTTGTTTCTTTCGTAAATTTGTCCTAGTTACACTAAGTATTTTCAGAGAAAACTTGATATAGTGATAGGTCACCGTGTTACTCTCGATTCGGCGTAAGAAACACCTTATTTGGGGTTACAGTTTGAGAGTTATAACCCTTGCAAGCGAGAATGATGAAAAGTTGAAAGAAAGAATTATTATTTGAATCTTCTAGAAATATGACTAAGTATGGAAGTTTATTATTATGATACGCATGACTTCGTGATATTATGTTCCCAATATGGTAATCATGTATGAGGTGATCGTCGTTGACATTGAAAGCTTCTTTCCAGTAAGGTTAATCGGAGGTACAACGACCTTACGTCACCCCAATAGATTCATAAGAGGTCCTAGTATCACTCAGACAGTATATATACATATAAATATATTGGATCGGATTGCGCGTTCCACACCATATATATAATATATTGGATCGGGTTGCGCATTTCGCAATATATATATAAAATATTAGATCGGGTTATGCGTACCGCAACAAATACATATATAAAAACTAATGGGATTGGGTTGCACGTTCCGCAACATATATATATAAAATATTGGATCGGGTTGTGCGTACCGCAATAAATATATAATATAATTTATGAGATCGGGTTGCGCATCCTGCAATTCCTTTCGTGAAGGTGTACTGGTTAAATTAAGTATTTCCCTAGGGTGAGTTGGGAAGAGATTTTGGTGTGAATAATTATTATTGACTTGTACATTGAAAGTGTTGTAATATGGTTTCATAATGTGCTTATTATGTTTATAGTAAGATTGTACTTAGAACATTGCGAGGTTACTTTGAATTGTAGGGCGAGGTTCTCACTCAGCCCCGGATGGTAAGACCGACTCTTTTATTTAACATGTTTCAGGAAACCGTGATAGAGGGAAAGCTCCGCAACAAGGCTAGCGATCGTCCCGCAGCCTCATTATTCCACCAAATCCATTGCTTCGGATTGGTGAATGTCACTCTTGATTAAATTAGGTCGAAGAACCAAGTTTTGTTATCTCAGAAAATGCCCCACATGAGATTGTTTCCTTTTAAACTTTGAATTTCTTATTCTATATATTATTTCCGCACCTAGATACATGTTTAATTTAGGAAGAAAATAAGTTAATGGTTCACCTGGGAAGGGATAGTTGCCCAGTTGTCATCACGCCCTTAGGGAAGACTTGAGTAAAGTCGGGGCGTGACAAGTTGGTATCAGAGCGCAACCAAGTTAGGAAATTCAAGGAAATTTCTTTGAGTTGGGTGTTGAACGATTACTTATTGTGACGGTGTGCGCGCCACCTTAGTAAAAACTGAATGGGATAACATCCTAACACGCATGCCATAAGGAGGGTGCTAAAGCGAAAAACATTGACGGTGTGGCTCGATTAGTGGTGGTGGTGGTGATAGGATAGAGTTCGCCTTGACTATTATATCTCATTAGAGGTATCCCCGTCGTGAAATCCTTCACAAAAAAATCCAAAAGGGTCAAAGTCAACAGAAACTTAATTATCGGTTGTAAATTTACGAACGGACACTAAATTTTTAATTAAGTGAGGAGGATGAAGGACATTTTTCAAGGCTAAAGGTGGTTTCGAGGGAGATAAATTTGTATGACAATAACCACGAATTGGAATTGAATGACCATTACCAACAATGATGCCACGATTATTGCTCAAATTGAAATAAGACAAGAGATTACCTGGTGCGGACGTCATGTGAGAAGTAGCACCAGTGTCCATGTACCAATTTGTATCCGGAGGATTTAATCCAAGTGTATGCTGGCCCAAACACTGGAAACTATGGCGTGGACCACTGCCTCCTGGCCCAGCCCCATGGCCACTGTGCACTGGCCTAAGGTTGCGCCGATCTTTAACGCCGCTGCCCCGGCTGGCCACTGCTATCTCGTAATCCACCATTACCACTCCCGCCACCGCCGCGGTTGTCGCCACTTCCACCGCCACCGCCGCGGTTGTCGCCACTTCCACCGCCACCACCACTGCCGCAGTTTTTGCCACCATATTTATGATTTTGGCCCTTTTTGCCGCCACTATTATTATTGTTTTGGATATAATTGTCTGAGAATGAGTGAGAGTCATCAGATATGGCCACCATCATGGTGGAATTTGCTCCGGTTATCGCCTTTTTAACCAAGCCAACTTCTTCTAAGGTGAGTATGTAATGTGTTTAGTAGAACGGTGGGAGAGGATTGCTTTGACGAAGAAGCGTTCCAACGCCATTTAAGCCTTGAAGAGGCCTGCAACCATCTGAAGAACAAGACGATCATTCATGACTGGCGCACCAACGTTCTTGAGATGATCCGACAACTCCTTGAGCCTTTGACAATAGGTTGAGGCATTCAGAAAACACTCCATGTTGATGTGGGAGAATTCGTGCTCAAGGATCACGACACGAGAATTTTTGTTATCCTAGAATATATCACGCAACCTATCCCAAGCTTCCATTGTCATAGCGATGGGTTCAATAATAGTCTGCAAGAGGTCCGTAGAGATAGTGGAATAAATCCACTGGAGTATCGTAGCATCAAGAGTTGCCCACAACTCTATTTCATCATAGGTGGTAGGCACCTTCTCCTTGCCTTTTGCCGGGGGATGATATGATGAAGGACTCAATTAGACCGTGCGTGAATTTTAAATAATTCTACCCACGTCGCGTATTGGACGTTTTTCATCTCAAGAACAATAGGGATGTTGTTCTTGATATTGGAGACTGCAAGGGCAGGATAAAATGTATTCTTTGTGGTAGATATGATGAAAGAACAAGAGGAGAATTTAGGGATTCAGAAAATTTTTTGAAGGGATGGGAGGGGTTTTGCCGTCGGCCGAGGCTGAGGAAACCGATGTGAGGGCGGCGGAAGAGAGTATTATTTGGAGAAGGAAAAGTTTGCCCTAGACTTTTGATAAGAATAATCCCCTTGATTATTTTCATTAATGAAAATGTTTATATACATGATACATAATATGTGATTATGGAAAATAATTCTATATTTTCCTAATACAAGACTACTACATTTTCCTAATACAAAACTACTACCATAATTATATATGTACAAGAATATTCTAATAATTATGGTAAATAAATATACATTGTACAAAACCGATATACACGATTTCCATGTGCTATACACGGTGTCTTTCACCATGGACTTGGCTAGAGTGTCAAGTGAAGATTGCTAGCGTTCCAGAGGGTTCATTTGCATTAGAAAGTTGTCGTTTTAGGGTACCTACCTTGGAAGACTTCATGACCTAACAAACATGCTTGGAACTAAAAGTGTGGCAATGTGTTGTTAGCCTTAGTTGGAAACGCGAACACGAAAATGCACAACTGAGAATGGAACTAGCAGTCATGGGTATTCCTAATACCGCATCCGGGAGCTCTAGTGTCGGGGGACTTCCTGGCAACTCGGGAGGTAGTGGATTTAGGATCGGAGTAATTAATAGTCCAAGTCATTGTTGCCTCTAAGCCACAAAACCCACTACTGGAGAGCTTGTTACAACAATTAAGAAGCAAAACAAGCATATTGATCAGATCCTAAGGGCTCCACTCATGCTCAAAATCATCAACGTGGAGAGGTAATCCTAACAACATGGAAGGCGAGTGTTTCCCTGCATGTACCAAAGAAATTTTGGATGCCAGATCTCACAAAATACGATGGCTATCATAGATTTTTGAAACCACGTCACAACCAATACAACTGGGATCAAAGGTAATGACCTCACCAAATCAGGAATAGAAATGGTGATGGTCAAGAAGTTTGAAGAAATGCTCACAAAAAGACATTAATCCGGTATTCACTTTTACCCGAAAACTCTATTAAGGTTCATACAGGGGCTTAGAAGACATAGAAATAGATGAATGACACTTTTAAGATAAAGCAGGGAGCGACGGAGTTGCTCCGAGAAGAGAATGTTGCTATTTGAGGTGACAGATAATTGGGCCGCATCGGGGTTTGCAAACAAGCTAAATGTAACAAGTTTAGAAGTTACCGAAAGCTAAAGAAAAGCCTTCGAGAATTCCCTCCGAAAATCTAAAACGATGTGCACTACTACTATAGTACAAAACTTAGGGTAGGGAAATATAAGTCAATATCTTTTATGTTTCAAATTCGAGCTTAGTTGGAGTAGATTTTGCAATGAATCATATGTTAGATTATTGAAATTTGAATAAAAAATTGTTTTTTGGATAAAAATTTATTCACATGAACTTTAGATGTAAATGCCTAAACATCAACCTTCGTGACTAAAGTTCAGGAAAAAATGACTGAAATTCAAACAAAAAATGAATGAATTTTAGCTATATGTCCATGTACGGAATTTCGGCGAAAATGATTGAACAACTATGTGTGCTTGAACTTTAGATAGAAATTCTCGAACATCAGCCACTCAAACTTAAGACATTTTGTCTAAAGTTAGGCTTTGTCAAAATTAGCTTCATATATCATATGTCTGAAGTTATTTCAAAGTGGATATACTTGTATAATTATAAATTTATAATAAAACTTAAACAGATGCAGATTCAAGATTTAAACTTTATGGGGTCACACTCATTATATTTTTAAAATTATGAGTTCAACATACTATTTATTGTAAGTTTAATCAAATTTTTGCACATAAATTTCTGCCCCGCGTTGAAAGTATTAGGTTCAGAGTCATTAAAAATTGAAGTTTAATAGTGGCCCAAAATTGGATGTAAAAATTTCATGGGGTACCCTACTTTGGTCTTCCTATTTAACTGGTACCCGCATTACGCTTTATTTTGCACGAACACCAGTGTTAGGTATATTTCAGACAAAAAATTTCATGGGGTATCCTACTTTGATCTTCCCATTTAACTGGTACCCGCATTACTTCTTCTTCTTCTAGTTGTTGCACAATCATATTTTTTGAATTTATTGCAATTGAAATATAATGCTTTGAAGTAATTTTAAATATAAAAATGAGTTTAAATCAAATGAGTTTTAAAAACAATGGCAAATAAACATTATTGCAAAATGAGTTTGTTAATTTGTTGTTGTTTTGACAAATTAATGATTTGGAATTTGTTCTTTAAAATGTATGAAACTTATGTTTTAAAGTTGAGCTTATTTGGAGTAGATTTGGGTGTTGAATTGTTGAAATTCGAAGAATAGTTTTTTTTGTTGGTTCAGAACCACATGACTGAAATTCTATCCTATTTTACATGCACTTCAGTCATGTACGACTGAAGTTCATGTACACACGAAATATTTGAACTCATGTGAGTGAAATTTGACTAATTTTTACATGTAGTTAAGTCATACATAAAAAAAATAAAAGAGTGCTAAATGGATTTGTTAGATTTGTTGTGTTTGACAAATTGATGATTGGAGTATGTTCTTTATGACATATGTAATTTATGTTTCAAATTTGAGCTTATTTGGAGTAGATTTGAGTATTGAATCGTGTGTTGGATTGTTGAAATTAGAAGATCTTTGTGTGCTGGACAATCCATCACCTTGAGAGCTTTCAGGAATGTTATTTTCATGTATTTCCTGAATGGAATGATGTACAACCATTGTATCATCTTCCATTGGTTATGTATGAGAGCCTTGCATTTCTGCACTATCTCTCACATCACTCCCACTGGCTGAAGGGCGTACTCTAAGTACCCAATCTTCACCAAATACTCCAACTGAATCATTGTCTAGGTCTTTTGACAAGGGTTTAACTTTTGTGTTATCTTGTGGTTCTTGAATTTCTTCAAGTTCTATCTTATTGCAGCTCCGTTCCTTGTAGCCATAGTCTTCTTCAAGAAAAGTTGCATTTCTGGAAACAATGACCTTATGTTGTCCAGGAAGATAGAAATAGTATCCCTTAGTTTCCTTTGGATACCCCACAAAATAATATTTCTCACTTTTAGATTCCAACTTATCAGTAAGTATTTTCTTTACATATGCAGGGCACCCCAGGGTCGCATGTGTTTAAGTGCTGGCTTCTTGCCATTCCATATCTCATATAGAGTTTTCTCTACTGACTTTGAAGGAACCATGTTCAGAATATAAATTGAGCTTTGCAATGCATAGCCCCAATGTATGTTGGTTGAGCTGAGAAACTCACCATGGATCTAACCATATCTAATAGGGTTCGATTTCTCCTTTTGGCAACACCATTCATCTATGGCATTCCATAAGGTGTCTATTGTGATTGGACTCCATGAAGCTTCAAGTAATTCAGAAATTCTTTACTTAAGTATTCACCTCCTCGATCTGATCGTAGGGTCTTGATACTTGTTTCAAGTTGTTTCTCTACTTTTGACTTGTACTCCTTGAATTTCTCAAAGGCTTCGGACTTGTGTTTAATAAGATACATATGCCCGAACCTTGTGAAATCGTCTGTAAAAGTGATGAAGTAAGGGAAGCCTCCCTTAGCTTGAGTTGAAAATGTCCCACATACATCAGTATGGACCAATTCAAGTACCTCTTTGGCTCGCACCCCTTTCCCAGAAAGTGGCTTGTTGGTCATCTTTCCTCTCAAGCAAGATTCACAGTTACCATAGGACTCCAAGTCAAATGGTTCCAGGTAGTCTAACTTTCTTAATCTCACTATCCTTGATTAATTGATGTGACCAAGTCTACTGTGCCATAAGTAGGTGGGGTTTCTTGGATTACTTATCTTAGCTCATTTGTTTTGCTCAATGAAAATTTCACGACTACAGTTTAGAACATACAAACCACCCACAAGCGGAGCATTTCCACAAACAAAATCATTAAAAGACAGTACATAACTGTCATTGGCAATAAATGAGGAAAATCCCTCAATGTCTAACACTGTGATAGAAATAATATTCCTCGTCAATGAGGGAACAAAATAACAAATATTTAGTTCTAAACAAAAGCCTGAAGGTTAATCTAGTCTATAAGTTCCCACGCGTTCAACATCCACTCGTGCTCCATTTCCAACGCGCAGGTCTACCTCCCAAGGTCCAACCTTTCTGCTATCAATGGACCACTTATGCACTTTCAACTTGGTGAAGTTTCTGCTATTGTGGTTGCTTCTCCTGATATGGCAAAAGAAGTATTGAAAACTCATGACATCGCTTTCGCATCTAGGCTTAAACTTTTGGCCCCGAGATTGTATGTTGCAAAAAAAAAGTTTGGAATTGACAAGTTAAGAGTTCCTTTTCAGATAGAGCAAAAAGTTTGGCACAAGTCTTGTGTAAACAAGACACTTGAATATTTTAGAGGCTAGTAAGAAAAAGTTATACAAGGCTAATAGCACATGCAGTGTAACTAATTAGTTATGTATGTTGGTAAGAAATGCAGGACATGTTTTCTGCCAGAATAGAGACTTCATCGTCAACACTTGTGTGGGTTATGGTGCAAATGATGAAAAATCCAACTATACTCGCCAAAGCTCAAGCAGAAGTAAGAAAAACATTCAAAGGAAAAGAAACTTTTGATGAAAATGACGTCGAAGAACTAAAATACTTAAAGAAACTCTAAGACTCCATCCACCGGTTCCATTTTTGGTCCCAAGAGAATGTAGGGAAGAGACGGACATAAAAGGCTACACTATTCCCATGAAGATCAAAGTTATGGTTAATGTTTGGGAAATGGGAAGAGATCCAAAATATTGGGATGACGCAAAAACTTTAAGCCAGAGAGATTTGAGCAGTGCTCCGTGGACTTCGTTGGTAACAATTTTGAATATCTTCCCTTTGGTGGTGGAAGGAGGATATCATTTGGTTTAGCTAATGTTTATTTGGCATTGGCTCAATTGCTATATCACTTCTACTGGAAACTCCCAACTGGAATAGAGCCAAAAGACTTGGATTTGATTGAATTGGTTGGAGTAACCGCCGCCAGAAAAAGTGACCTTTACTTGATTGCCACTCCTTATCAAACTCCTCGAGAATGATTTTCAACATTTTTTTTTCTAAAAGAATTTTTCCTATTGAGCCCCATTATTGTCTTATCCTTGTTTTGGTGTTTTCAGTTTTATCTACTTCTAATACATGTATCTGTGGGAACATGGACTCCTTATATGTACTTGGACAATCCTCAACCTACAAGCTAGCTTTTTGGGTTGAGTTATGCTCAAGATACATTTTTACATAGTATCAGAGCCAGACTCATTTCAAATCTTTATTCATCGATGTTGGGCCCTCAAATTATATTGTCCACGCTCCATTTAACGAGGTCTGGGCATGTGATGGAGTGTTACGAGTCTCACATCGGAAATGGAATGGGAACATGGACTCCTTATATGGACTTGGCCAATCCTCACCCTACAAGCTAGCTTTAAGGGTTGAGTTAGGCCCAAAATCCATTCTTTACAGTATCTTTTATCATAAAGAGCGTATCATAAGTATTGTTTATCCAATTGCATTTTCTGTATATTTTAAATTTTGGAATAATGAGGCGATGATGCAACATCACATCCCGTTTATTTATGATAAGGTAGAACAAACACAATATCAACCAACTTGACTGACTATATTAATTCACTAAACAGAATTACAAACAACTCGAAATTGCAATGAAACAGTAAATGAATAGATGAAAGATAACAGAGAGGAGATGAGAAAAGAAATAAAAAGGAAACGATGAGAAGCAAAAATACAATACATTAATAGCCTACCCGTCTATGCGTATGCTCAGTAAAATCAGTTTGACTTAGTGGAGTAATCTCTTTTTCTGGCTCTCCAACGCAACACTTTAATATCGAAACATAAATAACAGGATGAATGCGGGTCGTGTCTGGTAAATCTAACTTGTAAGCCACTTGACCAATGCGCTTAAGGACTTGGAAATTAGGGCCCACATTGATATCATCTACCCAACTTTGGATGTTGTTGCAAACTCACGGTGTTCTGACGATAGGACTTAAGCTTGACAAATACCTAGTTCCCCACAGCAAACTCAAGATCAATATGATTTTTGTCAACGAACTTCTTCATGCGAGCCTGTGCCTTAATTAAATTGAGCTTTAACATTACCAAAATCTCATCCGGATCCAGAAAATAATTTTCCAGCAGTTCACTAGGACTGCTAACCCTGATTTAGCGAGCTATAGTAGGAGGTTCTCTCCCATAAAGAGTCTAAAGGGCAGACATACCTACAGAAGTTTGGTACCGAAGTGTTTGTAGGGATTTTATTGGGTTCAAAACACATAAGTAAGCACAACGGAAGTTTAAAATTTTGTTCTACTTACACCAACAATTTCTTCTGGTATGGTTATATGACAATCAAAACCTGCAACATAAAACTAGAACACTTACATGTTGTATTATCTGGAGTCTTTACTTAGGGAGTACACGCGACTATCCTTTCGACTGCAAGCACTATGCTACGGTGTATTACTCTGTCAAGAAAGTCGAAATCTTGGCAGAGGTTTGAGAGAGTTTGGTCCTAGACTCTAAGTCTAGAAAGTTTATAGAATTGGTGTAATTTTGTGTGCGTTTAACAAATGAGAGGTATTGTATATATAGCAAAAAACTAGGTCAAAAATCAGATTTGGGCTGGGCTCAAATTTAGCCCAAAACCGAGGTGCAGTGGCCCGGTCGAATCGGGCTCGCTGCCGATCGATCATGCGGCTCGGCCTAGCAGGCAAATGCCAGCGCCACACGTCAAATTTTGGTTTCCATTTTTTTTGTTTATATATTCAGCACATATAATTAAATCCAAAATCCAATTTTGACTTAATTAAATAATTTCCATTTAATAGAAATTTATCCCATAACTATTATCAATTTAAATATCTCGATTTCAAATTGAATATTTAATACTTTCTCAATACACCCTTAGATCGAAGAGACAATCGACATAGTGTGGCCCTATAGGCCTTCATATATCGACACTAATCCAATTAAGGTCCTTACGGAACTCCTATGCATCGTATGCCAAACTCAATATATGAAGTATGTACACATGAATCCAGCAAACATAACTTTTATATGAGATGATAAATTCCTTTCATTCGCGACACACTCGATTAAGCTTAGGATTCTGCGTTTCAGTGTTTATTGCATTCTGATTGTGAGAAGATCTTTGTGTGTTGGACAATCCATCACCTTGAGAGCTTTCAGGAATGCCATTTTCATGTATTTCTTGAATGGAATGATGTACAACCATTGTATCATCTTCCATTAGTTGTGTATGAGAGCCTTGCATTTCTGCACTATCTCTCACAACACTCCCACTAGCTGAAGGGCGTACTCTAAGTACCCAATCTTCACCAAATACTCCCACTGAATCCTTGTCTAGGTCTTTTGACAAGGGTTCAACTTTTGTGTTATCTTGTGGTTCTTGAATTTCTTCAAGTTCTATCTTATTGCAGCTCCGTTCCTTGTAGCCATAGTCTTCTTTAAGAAAAGTTGTATTTCTGGAAACAATGACCTTATGTTCTCCAGGAAGATAGAAATAGTATCCCTTACTTTCTTTGGATACCCTACAAAATAATATTTCTCACTTTTAGATTCCAACTTATCAGTAAGCATCTTCTTTACATATGCAGGGCACCCCCAAGGTCGCATGTGTTTAAGTGCTGGCTTCTTGACATTCTATATCTCATATGGAGTTTTCTCTACTGACTTTAAAGAACCCTGTTCAGAATATAAATTGAGCTTTGCAATGCATAGCCCCAAAGATATGTTAGTAGACCTGAAAAAATCATCATGGATCTAACCATATCTAATAGAGTTCGATTTCTCCTTTCAGCAACACCATTCATCTGTGGCATTCCAGAAGGTGTCCATTGTGATTGAACTCCATGAAGCTTCAAGTAATACAAAAATTCTTTACTTAAGTATTCACCTCCTCGATCTGATCGAAGGGTTTTGATACTTGTTTCAAGTTGCTTCTCTACTTCTGACTTATACTCCTTGAATTTCTCAAAGGCTTCAGACTTGTGTTTCATAAGATCCACATGCCTAAACCTTGTGAAATCTTCTGTAAAAGTGATGAAGTAAGGGAAGCCTCCCTTAGCTTGAGTTGAAAATGGCCCACATACATCAGTATGGACCAAGTCTCGCTATCCTTGATTTATTGATGTGACCAAGTCTACAGTGTCATAAGTAGGTGGGGTTTCTTGGATTACTTATCTTAGCTCATTTGTTTTGCACATTAAAAATTTCACGACTACAATTTAGAACATACAAACCATGTATAAGTGGAGCATTTCCACAAACAAAACCATTAAAAGACAGTACATAACTGCCATTGGCAATAAATGAGGAAAATCCCTCAATGTCTAACACTGTGATAGAAATAATATTCCTCGTCAATGAGGGAACAAAATAACAAATATTTAGTTCTAAACAAAAGCCTGAAGGTTAATCTAGTCTATAAGTTCCCACGCGTTCAACATCCACTCGTGCTCCATTTCCAACGCGCAGGACTACCTCCCAAGGTCCAACATTTCTGCTATCAATGGACCACTTATGCACTTTCAACTTGGTGAAGTTTCTGCTGTTGTTGTTGCTTCTCCTGATATGGCAAAAGAAGTATTAAAAACTCATGACATCGCTTTCGCATCTGGGCCAAAACTTTTGGCCCCGGAGATTGTATGTTACAAAAAAAAAGTTAGGAATTGACAAGTTAAGAGTTCCTTTTCAGATAGAGCAAAAAGTTTGGCACAAGTCTTGTGTAAACAAGACACTTGAATATTTTAGAAGCTAGTAAGAAAAAGTTATACAAGGCAAATAGCACATGAAGTGTAACTAATTAGTTATGTATGTTGGTCATAAATGCAGGACATGTTTGTTGCCGGACAGAGACTTCATCGTCAACACTTGTGTGGGTTATGGTGCAAATGATGAAAAATCCAACTATACTCGCCAAAGCTCAAGCAGCAGTAAGAAAAGCATTCAAAGGAAAATAAACTTTTGATGAAAATGACGTCGAAGAGCTAAAATACTTAAAGAAACTCTAAGACTCCATCCACCGGTTCCACTTTTGGTCCCAAGATAATGTAGGGAAGAGACAGACATAAAAGGCTACATTATTCCCGTGAAGACCAAAGTTATGGTTAATGTTGTTGGAATATGTAAAGCAACAACGAGAATAGTAAATAACTATTACAGTGATCGAAAAGATAAACAACAAAGAGGATAACAAGTTGTCAATATCTTAATCTTGAATTGAAACTTCAAATATGGATCTTGTATTCGGAAATACAAGAACATGAACTGCTTCACTTGTGGCTTGTAGATCCGCTGAGAATACGAATGGTTAGAGTCTTTCGTCTGTTAAGTTAACATCTGAAACACTTAGCAACCAATTAAATAAACATAATACCACCGTCTGAGTCGATAGATTACTCTCTGTCTTTAAGATAAGATTGACCCCGTATATAGACTTTACGGAAGTGTGGACAATAGTCTCCCAAGATGAAACAGTAAACTATCAAGTGTATAAAGCCTACACAAATGATCTCATCGAAGAACACGAATAATGAAGATTGCTAAGAGAAGGATTGCTATCAGGAAAATCTGATTTCTTTATGGTTTTGTGAACTTGTTTTTTTGTTCATATGTTCATATATGTTCTCATGTTTATCTATAGAATTGATCCAAGGCTTCGATTTATAGGTGTGCAAGATGGCCTCTTCAAGTGCCCCAAAATGGCAATAAATTGCCATGTAATGAATGCCATTTAACCCTCAAGTAATGCAACAACATAATGGTCCAAGTAATGGCCATTATTGGGTGGTTTCAATGCCATTGAATCCCCCTCAATAGCCATATCTTTGGGATTCTGTCGAGCAAACACTGCCTGGGAAGCGCCTCGGTGCTGCAGCATTTAGGGCCGCGATGCCGCGGCTCTAGAAAGCCAACGAAACATATTGCCAATCACACACCGCGGCGTTGCTAGGGGGTGCGGCGGCGCTCCGGCGCCGCGGCCCTTCTCAGCTCCGCGGCCCTTATTCGACCCGTTCCATCTTACACCTCGCACAATCCTTCCTTCGTTTATCAACGTGGAACACTTGTCATTTAGAAAATAACCATCCATCATTCTATGTCTCAAACATTTCACTTACGTACCAATATCTATTTCATTAATGAAATTTACGATACTTGGCACTAAGATTGCACGTGTATGGAAACGATATTTCCGACGTGCGGGCCCAATTGTTCGAGTCATAAATAATGTGATAAACTTAATTCCACATTAGTAAATTTCCAATTATCCCATTTTGAAAGAGATTTTGGCTCACACACAATGTGCCTACTTTCAACAATCTTTCAGCGAAAAAATATTGCATCAGGAGAGGTAGCTTACGCGTTGAACCTTCCTTAGTTGAATACCATCGGTCTTACTTACTGCGCGGTGAACATCATGTCTTGAACCGTCAGTATGTAATGTAAGCCAAGACAATGGTACCAACACAATACCTCCCATTTATTCGTTTCTTTTTTTGTTCTATCCGTTGTGGCCGTGGACACTCTTGGTTCTTAAGTGCGTTCATTTGAGGCGGCCTGTCCTCGCACTTAAATAGGTGATATCCTACAAGATATCCTGCTATACCCCACTTCACAAGTGTTAGGAATCATTAAAAGTTTCCTCAACCTTGACCTCAACCGTTTGAGTATCGTTAAAGGTTTGAAAGCTTAACCTTTACCCACAATGTAGGTAGCACTTTAATGTCTATCGCGGGAACGACTTTGGATTCATGTTTCTTAAACATAAATCATAATCTGAAGTGCTCTTTCTTTCATCGAAGTGCTCATCTAAACCTTTTCCAGCTTAGTTTTCCCATTGAACCAAATTTTGGGATCTCTAGTCAGTATGGTTGGGTTACCACCGCAAAGGTCCGTATTTGTTTGGGTTTTTAAGCCCATTCCCCTAGACAGGCAGAACTCTTGATCTTTTGGTAGTCCCTTAGTTAAAGCGTCCGCTATATCCTTTGATTAGTAATCAAGGAAGTGACACCCATAATGATCAATTGCCATACGGTCTCATATCTCCGACAGATCTAACAGATATGTCCAGACGTCGTCATCCGTGCCCTTCCTGAAGACGACCGGCTAGCCACAGTGTATAACTGTTGAAGGCAAGGGTTTCTCCCAATAAGGGACGTCCTCTAAGGAGTCATGAAGTTACTCAACTTCCTTCATGTTTTGTTTAAAGAGATAAACTCCGATTTTATCATGAATCGGCCGATGTAAGTTTGCTTATAGGATTTTCCAAGACCCACCATACATATTTACTTGTGGGTTTGGTGTTCTTCATATTTGATGTCCAATTTGCATCACTGTGTTCTCCTAGAACCGCTGGACATCCAGAATACCATAATCCGTAGATAAGCAAATATTTCAGATATCGTCATATCCGACTTAACGCCTTCTATCGATCATTTCTAGAATCATGAGTGAACCTGAGTTCAACTGATCTGCTTTGTAGGTCGATACCAAGTCGGTTGTAGTGTGCATAATATATTGAACTACATGTGACCTAAACATATCGCTTCTTTTATATGGGTGCATCATGATTCCAATCCGTTATATGATTCATATCCATTGGTGGCTTTAACGAGACTGTCAACTATCTCACAACTGAGTTTGGAGTTAGACTAATCTGTTAGATGTCTTAGAAATCCCAATTCCTAAGATGTCATTTGTGATACCCATATCTTTCATATCGAGACTTTTGTTTCAATATGACTTCCACTTTCAGACTATTGGTTTTTCCAACTGTTGGCTTTCTAACTTCAGAGTCAATATTTCTGTTGTCAGATTTATTATTTCTGTTTTATCTGAAACTTCTAGGACCAAAATGTAAATATTTCAGGGACCAAAATAAAAGTTCAGGAAGAAGTCCAACAGTCTAGCAAATCAACTCTGATCTTCCCCTTTTAACTCTCTGGTTAGGAAGGTTGTTTCAACATCTATGCCACACAAGACTGCAATGGCCCTGGATGTTAAGCTATTCACAGGGGAGCACATGTACAAGTAGCCGAGGCCTTATACTCGTCAGTAGATCCATCTATTTTGTACTCAATTTTGAGTATCCACTTTTACAACCCAAAGGTTCTTTTCCCAGAGGAAGATCAACCATTACACAAGTATGGTTCTATATGATGGAATCTATTTATCTCTCTGTAGCTTCTTTCCAAAGCAGCGCTTCTGGAGATGACAATTCTCTGTTAATTGTCCATGGTTCATTCTCAACCATACAAGCTAGAAGGCATGGAACAAGTCTTTGTCCCCTCTTTGGTCCGTCTCGATACAACATCTTGAATCCCTGAGTCCTGTAGATCTGGAATATTAAGTTCTGGATAATCAGCAACTTCTGAGTCCTGTAGCTCTGGAACATCTGGTTCCAGACAGTCAGGCACTCGCGGGTTATTTACAGATCTAGTGGATATGCAATTTACAGTCTTAGGTCCAACTAGACCTGTTTCGGTTTTCCAACCTCTACCAAGACAGCCCACATCACAATATTTGTATGTGAGATCATTTCCATGTTTCACACGGAGAGTTATCTTTATCCTTATGCGTACTTCTGTTGAGAATCGCATTAGCGGTAAGGATCGCCTTGCCCCATATATTTTGGGCGAACGACTTTGCGCTTGGCTAACACCGTTAGACTGAGGTGAGTAATGAGCAGTCGTTTAATGAATGATGTTTCACATTCTCCCCCTCTATCACTATGAATTCCTCAATCCGTAGGCTTAGTTGATCTTTAACTTCTACTTTGTAGCGCTTATCCGCTTCAACAACTTCATCTTTGCTTTTCAACAAACAAAGGATGCAATACGTTGTACCATCATCAATGAAGGTCACAAAGTACTTGTCTCCCCTCTCTATTTTGTATAAACTTCAATTCACCCATGTAGGTGTGACTAAGTTCCAGAGGAGCGGTGCTTCTTTCGCTATTCATTTGACGGAATGGAAAGGAGATTTTGCCTCTTCGCCTATCTCACATTCATTTTGAGGGTTTATGTCGACAGAAGGCAACAATCTCAACTTCGTTAGCTTTTGAATGACTTTCTATTTAACGTGTCTTAATATATGATGGCATAGATGCACGGATTACAAATATATCATTCATTTAGCTACAGATATACTGTACCATTCTTAGTTATTACAGACCTGTTGGACTAGTCTCAAACCACTTGACCAACAACGTCCCTTAAACCAAGTTTGGGACATGTATCACCTCATTTTAGAGTGATCCCATTCCCTGAAGTCCTATTAAGGACAACCTCTCCAACCCCTTCTTCTTTAGAGGTGGCGTTGTTTCACATGAACAACCTCTTGTAGTTAGGGCGTAATCGGATCATATGTGATCTTGATACTCTGTCCCACTCCAGTTGCTTTGGTAGACTGAGTGTCCAATTACTTTTCTACCTTTATTTTGGCCTTCAGATCATTTAAGACCTGGAAAACTCTGGCCCACCTCACTAGGTGTCCATTACTTTTCTGTCAACTGAATTCTGGCCCACTCTTGTCGCCCGTAGGCTTTGTATGACTGAGTGTCCAACATCATCTTATCAAATGTATTCTGGACCACTCCAGTTGCCCATAGGCTTTGTACAACTGAGCGTCCAATATCATTTATCAAGTGAATGATCTTCTGTCAGATAGTGTGACAGGTTCAACGTCTTAAGATAAGCCATTATCTTTTAGTCTTCTTCCCTTGTGATTGGTGCCCAGGGAAATCCCCGACGCTTACCTAAGAGTGGTAACAACTTTCGCACAGTCAGTGGATCTCTCTCCTTCATATGTGCGAACATACTTTACACACTTTTAATAACTACACCCAAAAGAATGGATCTTTTAAGTTTTGTGTACAATAGTCCAATTTTTAACCGCAAAGGAAGAAGATTCAATATCTGATTTTAGAGTGTAGGGAATATAAGTTTTTAATTAAAATACTTTCATATTCCCAGCCTCGCTTTACACACTTTTATTCAGATATTAACTAAATATTTTATTGATAAGGAAGGATTAACTTAGATCTTTTTGGATTCTGGCCCACTTTAGTTAGACTGAGTGTCCAAATCCTTCTTACCATAATTCAGATTCTTTGTCTGGGACAGATATAGGACTTTTGCTATATGATAGAATATCATCTTCACCTTCTCCTCTTGTCCCAATTGACATCCTCAACC
Source organism: Anisodus tanguticus (assembly GCA_034509755.1). Classification (NCBI taxonomy): domain Eukaryota; kingdom Viridiplantae; phylum Streptophyta; class Magnoliopsida; order Solanales; family Solanaceae; genus Anisodus; species Anisodus tanguticus. Next base: position 24,732,310 of record CM067545.1, read on the forward strand.
TCTCGTGGGCGGTTGTTTCCACCACCCTTGTGAGCGGTGACACCAACTCATCCTTGATCTTTAGCCGTACTAGCAAGACTATCAACAGTATCTTGAAGCTCAGCATCAAATTCAGAGATCCCTTATTTGATGGAAACCGATTTGTAAATGTCGTCAAAGAGAGAACCATAACTAGGCCCAATCTTGAAAGCACGGTTGTGGTTTGAACTGTTAGCAAAACTCTCAACAGAACTATTTTTAAGAAGAAAACCACAGCCAGATTTGGTCACACACTTGTCGACCAACATATTTCGAATCACTAATACAATCTTGTCTTAAAATTATTGGAATATGTAAAGCAACAACGGGAATAGTAAATAACTATTACAGTGATCGAAAAGATAAACAACAAAGAGGACAACAAGTTGTCAATATCTTGATCATGAATTGAAACTTCAAATATGGATCTTGTATTCGGAAATACAAGAACATGAACTGCTTCACTTGTGGCTTGTAGATCCGCTGAGAATACAAACAGTTAGAGTCTTTCGTCTGTTAAGTTAACACATGAAACACTTAGCAACAATTAAATAAACACAATACCACCGTCTAAGTCGATAGATGACTCTCTGTCTTTAAGATAAGATTGCCCCCGTATATAGACTTTACGGAAGTGTGGACAATAATCTCCCAAGATGAAATAGTAAACTATCAAGTATATAAAGCCTACACAAATGATCTCAGCGAAGAACACGAATAATGAAGATTGCTAAGAGAAGGATTGCTATCAGGAAAATCTGATTTCTTTGTGGTGTTGTGAACTTGTTTTTCTGTTCATATGTTCATATATGTTCTCATGTTCATCTATAGAATTGATCCAAGGCTTCAATTTATAGGTGTGCAAGATGGCCTCTTCAAGTGCCCCACAATGGCAATCAATTGCCATGTAATGGATGCCATTTAACCCTCAAGTAATGCAACAACATAATGGTCCAAGTAATGGCCATTATTGGGTGGTTTTAATGCCATTGAAGCCTCCTCAATAGCCAAATCTTTGGGATTTCGTCGAGCAAACACTGCATGGGAAGCGCCCCGGTGCTGCAGCATTTAGGGCCGCGGTGCCGCGGCTCTAGAAAGCCAACGAAACATACTGCCAGTCACACGCCGCGGCATTGCTAGGGGGTGCGGCGGCCCTTCTCGGCTCCGCGGCCCTTGTTCGACCCGTTCCATCTTACACCTCGCACAATCCTTCCTTCATTTACCAACGTGGAACACTTGTCATTTAGAAATAACCATCCATCATTCTATGTCTCAAACATTTCACTTACGTACCAATATCTCTTTCATTAACGAAATTTACGTTACTTGACATTAAGATTGCACGTGTGTGGAAATGATATTTCCGACGTGCGGGGCCCAATTGTTCGAGTCATAAATAATGGGATAAACTTAATTTCACATTAGTAAATTTCCAACAAATGTTTGGGCATTGGGAAGAGATCCAAAATATTGGGATGACGCAGAAAGCTTTAAGCTAGAGAGATTTGAGCTCTGCTCCGTGGACTTCGTTGGTAACAATTTTGAATATCTTCCCTTTGGTGGTGGAAGGAGTATATCATTTGGTTTAGTTAATGTTTATTTGCCATTGGCTCAATTGCTATATCACTTCGACTGTAAACTCCCTACTGGAATGGATCCAAAAGACTTAGATTTGACTGAATTGGTTGGAGTAACCGCCGCCAGAAAAAGTGACCTTTACTTGATTGCCACTCCTTATCAAACTCCTCGAGAATAATTTTCAACATTTTTTTTTCTAAAAGAATTTTTCCTATTGAGCCCCATTATTGTCTTATCCTTGTTTTGGTGTTTTCAGTTTTATCTACTTCTAATACATGTATCTGTGGGAACATGGACTCCTTATATGTACTGGACAATCCTCATCATACAAGCTAGATTTTTGGGTTGAGTTATGCTCAAGATACATCCTTTACATGGTATCAAAGACAAACTCATTCCAATTCTTTGTTAATCGATGTTGGGCCCCCAAATTATATTGTCCACGCTCCAGTTAACGAGGTATGATATTATCCATGCTCCAGTTAACGAGGTCCAGGTGTGCGGTGGAGTGTTAAGAGTCCCACATCGAAATGGAATGGGAACATGGACTCCTTATATGGACTTGCACAATCCTCACCCTACAATCTAGATTTTGGGGTTGAGTTAGGCCCAAGATCCATTCTTTACAGTATCTTTTATAATAAAGAGCGTATCATAAGTATTGTTTATCCAATTACATTTCCTGTATATTTTAAATTTTGGACTAATGAGGCGAGGATGCAATATCACATCCCGTTTAATTATGATGAGGTAGAACAAACACAATATCAACCAATTTGACTGACTATATTAATTTACTAATTATAATTACAAACAACTCGGAATTGCAATTGTTAAAGAAGGGAATATTCCCGTGATATACACTTTCCATATGAAGTGTATATCACGGGTTCTATAGAGAACATCACACGGTTTTGTCCCAAGTTTCGGTCTTTTGAGTCAAGCATTGCCATCCATATTTGCCGCCCTTGCTCCTTCCTTGTGGCATGCTCGTCTAGCTCATCCGGGGTCGTCTATTTTGTCTTCGTTAGATACAAATAATTTTATTTCTTGTAAGGGTACGCGTAGTACTCCGAATTGTCAATCTTGTTCTTTAGAAAAAATTGTTAGATTGCAGTTTGTAGACTCTAATTCTCATACTTTAATGCCATTTGATATTATTCATAGCGATCTATGGACATTTCCCGTTCTCAGTTCTTTGGGTCATCGTTATTATGTTCTATTTTTGGATGATTATTCTAATTTTTATGGACTTTTCCGCTAGCGAAAAAATCTCAAGGGTTTTCCACTTTCTTAAAATTTAGAGCATTCATTAGAACCCAATTGGAACGAGAAATAAATATTCAATGTGATATGATAAAGAATATGATAATGGGGAGTTTCAGGAGTTTTGTGCTAATAATGAGATCAATTTTCATTTTTCTTGTCTTCATACGTCGTCACAAAATGGGATAGCCGAACGAAAATTCATACCATTAATAACATTGTCCAAATTTTATTGATTCATGCTTCCGTACCCCTTCATTTTGGCATCATGCTCTACAAATGACTACATATCTTCTTAACATTCTTCCTTCCAAAGGTTTGGAATATTCGTCCTCTCTTCAAATTTTATATAATAATACTCCTTCGTATTTCCATCTTCGGGTCTTTGGGTGCTTGTGTTATCCCCTCTTTCCGTCCATCACAATTAACAAACTTCAAGCCCGGTCTATCCTATGTGTGTTTTTGGATTATCCGTCAAATCATCGTGGTTACAAATGTTTTGATTTGTCATCTAATAAAATCATCACTAGTCGCCATATAATTTTTGATGAATCCTAATTTTCGTTTGCTAAGGTTAGTAATCCCGTGCTTAGTTCGTATAATAATATTTTGGATGATGGCATATTCCCGTATATTATTCACCATTTTTCAGACGTATCCCGCACCCCAAATCCGCCAGCGGGTCCCACTGTCCGCTGGTTCTACAGTCCACTCGATGTCTCCCGTAGTGGGTCCAGAAACTGGGCCACCTCCCCAGCCCAGTTCTTGTTACCACTTCTACAATGAAAACAGTAGCAAGTTACCGTGTTGGGCCAGCATGCCCACTGCCTGCTGGCCAGTCCGTCACTAGTCCTGTTATTTCTCAAAATTCACCCAATTCTTCGCCGAGTCATAGACCAGACACTCGTAGTCAATGAGGTATTTTAAAACCAAATAGACATTTTAATTTACATTCGAATGCTCTTAAATCACCCTTACCCGTATTCCTGTGTCCCCGTATTCCTGTGCTTTAAATGACCCGAATTGAAAAATTGCTATGACCGACGAATATAAGGCTCTTATTGATAATAAGACGTGGGAGTTGGTACCCTGTCCATCTGGTGTTAATATTATTTGATTTATGTGGATTTTTGCTCATAAAGATAATTCTGACGGTTCATTTGCGAGGCATAATGCTCGTCTTGTAGGTGATGGTAAGACTCAACAGGTTGGAGTGGATTGTGGTGAGACATTTAGGCAGGTTGTCAAACCGGCTACCATTCGTATTGTGCTCAACTTGGCTCTTTCGAAAGCATGACCAATCCATCAGTTTGATGTGAAGAATGTTTTCTTACATGGTGATCTCAAGGAGACGATCTATATGCATCAGCCCTTGGGGTTTAGGGATCCCAAATATCCTTATTATGTCTGTTTGTTGAAGAAGTCCTTATATGGGCTTAAGCAGTCCCCACGAGCTTGGTATAAGAGGTTTGTAGACTATGTTTCAACTATTGGATTCTCTCACAACAGGTCTGATAATTCATTGTTCATATATCGTCGTGGTTCTTCCTTGGCTTATTATTGTTATATGTGAATGATATTATCTTAACTGCCTCTTCTGATGCATTACGCCAGTTTATCATGACAATGCTTAGTTCTGAGTTTGCTATGAAAGACTTGGGGCCGTTGAGTTATTTTTTGGGGATTGCTGTCACTCGTCATGCAGATGGGTTGTTCTTATCCCAAAGGAAGTATGCAGCTGAGATCATTGAGAGAGCTGGGATGTCATCTTGTTAGTCCACTTCCACTCCGATTGATACTAAACCCAAGCTAGGTGTTGCGGCTGGCTTACCTTATGAGGATCTGACCCGTTATCGCAGTCTTGCAGGGGCCCTTCAGTATATTATGTTCACGAGACCTGATATTAAGTATGACGTATAACAGGTGTGTTTGTTTATGCTTGATCCCAGGATTGAGCACATGAATGCGCTCAAACGCATTATTCGGTACATCCAGGGGACACTTGACTATGACTTGCATTTATATCCTTCATCGACGTCTACACTTGTCTCATATACGGATGCTGATTGGGGTGGCTGTCCAGACACCATACGGTCTACGTCTGGCTATTGTATGTTTCTTGGTCATAACTTTGTCTCATGGTCAGAAAAGCGTTAGTCAACGTTGTCACGTTCTAGTGCAGATGCCGAGTATCGAGGGGTAGCCAATGTGGTCTCTGAATCCTGTTGGTTACGTAATCTTCTTTTAGAGCTTCATTGTCCTATTTATAAAGCTACCTTGGTTTATTTTTATAATATTAGTGCTATCTACCTTTCTGGTAATTCGGTTCAGCACCAGCGCACTAAACATATAGAGATGGATATCAACTTTGTTCTCGAAAAGGTAGCTCATGGACAAGTACGCGTTTGTCATGCTCCTTCCAGGTATCAAATTGCAGACATCTTTACCAAAGGTCTTCCCCCGGTTATTTTTGAAGATTTTAGGGACAGTCTCAGTATACGACGACCGCCCGCTACGACTGCGGGTGTGTGTTAAAGAAGGGAATATTCCCGTGATATACACTTTTCATATGAAGTGTATATCACGGGTTCTATAGAGAACATCAGCCGGTTTTGTCCCAAGTATATGGTAAATATTTTGTATATTATTTTGTATTAATTAGCATTGTACACTTACCGTAAGTATATGATTCTTGTACTACTAGAATAGGATTTCGGTATTAGAATAGGAAAATGATTTTCGTATTATGAAAATTGTAACTTGTATATATTCTCTTTCATTAATGAAAATAATCAAGGGATTATTTCTTTATGCAATGAAACAGTAAAGAAATAGATGAAAGATAACATAGAGGAGATGAGAAAAGAAATAAAAAGGAAAAGATAAGAAGCAAAAACACAATGCATCAATAGCCTACCCATCTATGCCTATGCTCAGTAAAATCAGTCAGACTTAGTGGAGTAATCTTTTTTTCTAGCTCTCCAACGCAACGCTTTAATATCGAAACATGAATAACAGGATGAATACGGTCGTGTCTGGTAAATCTAACTTGTAAGCCACTTAACCAATGATCTTAAGGACTTGGAAATTAAGGCCCAAATTAATATCGTCTGCCCAACTTTGGATGTTGTTGCAAACTCACGGTGTTCTGACGATAGGACTTAAGCTTGACAAATACCTAGTTCCCCACAACAAACTCAAGCTCAGTATGATGTTTGTCAATGAACTTCTTCATACGAGCGTGTGCCTTAATTAAATTGAGCTTTAACATTACCAAAATCTCATCCGGACCCAGAAAATAATTTTCCAGCAGTTCACTAGGACTACTAACCCTGATTTAGCGAGCTATAGTAGGAGGTTGTCTCCCATAAAGAGTCTAAAGGGCAGACATACCTGCCGAAGTTTGGTACCGAAGTGTTGTACCAATACTCGGCCCAGGGCAACATGGAAACCCAACGGTGGCAAGGGAATGAAGTGACTATACTTCATTAACGGATCAACCACTATCATGATGGTAGATTTTCACTTTGAGCAAGGTAAGCATATGATTAATCCATTACAATGTCTTCGAATACCAAATCAGGGATTGACAAGGGTTGCAACAGTCCTGCCAGATGGTGGCGTACGTCCTTCATTTGTTGGCAAGTTTGACAAGAAATAACAAAATTAAGGACATCACGCCTTATTTGCTTCCAGTAAAAATTGGAAGCTACTCTATGATATGTACGAGCCACCCCAGCATGACCCCTAATAGTAGTTTCATTGAACTCATGTAGCAAGTGATGACGGAGTGGTGAATCAGATGGAATGACCAATAGTCCCCTAAATTATAGTAGTCAATCAGGAAATACATAGCCTAATTTTTTGTAGGCTAGTTGACGTTTATGTTGTAACATTGGTAGGTCAACAAATATATAGGTTGGGTTGAATAGTCCTTTGGCAAAACTAGGGGGTGGCCGGTGGGCTGGGTTCGGAGTAGGGCGGGTCTCAGCGGGATGGGGGAGGGCGGGACCGGTCCTCCGGCGGGACTTGAGGGATCCGTCGATGTCCCGTCCCGTTCCCGGTCCCATCGAAAAAGGGGACTGGTCTTATCGGGGCGGGGCGGGATCGGGTTTTCCGATTTTTTTTTGCACTTAATTTTAAAAAATAACATATATAAACACCTCAATAATTGAACAAGATAGTGTAATAAAAATATCACAAGACTGTTTTTGTGCCTCTTATATTATTTAATAGAAACATGATTTTTTTGTAATACAATTTCAAAATTGCAACTTTGTGGTGTTGAAAGTTGCAAATAACATAGTGAAATTGTAATTAAAAAAATCACATATTTATAAACACCTTTTCTAGTTTCTTCACAATGTCTTGTGGTTCTTCAGTTGGAATTGGAATTTGTTGGTCAAATTGCTTGACGTCGCTTCCACCTCCGTCGGATAAGATTTCGTTGTAGTTTTCATCGTCTTCTTCGTTGATCTCCGGTTGACCGCACCTTCTACGCTCCGCTCGTATCCAATCTCGAAATAAAACTGCAATGTCCAAGTTGTCTCCCGCTAATGAGTGTCTGTGCTCTCCTATTTGAAATCTTTCGGTAGAAAAAATGCTTTCAGACGCTGTTGATGATGCTTGAATGTTCAACACATCTCGGGCCATCTTTGATAGTGTCAAAAATGTCTTCTCATTCTCCCTCCAGTATTTCAGCAAGTCTTCACTTCATTCTTCATTGAGAACTGTTTGGTACGGTACAATACCCTGCAAAACAAAAACATCAAACTCGCTAACTTGATTAGTAGTGGTACCACTAAACATTCTATGACTAAGGCTTTCAACACTAGTCGCAGAAACATCATGTCTTTTTTGAGGTTGTATTGAAGAAGAAGAAGAAGAAGATGGTGTGAAAGTCGTTTGGTTGCTAGCACTTTCTTGTTGGTAATGCGTATATACTTTTTTGCATTCATCATGTATGCTAGAAAAACTTCTTCTTTAGTTGGTTCCTTAGGTGGTAGTTTATTTGGATTTTTTGGAGTTGGAGGTGGAAGTACTGCTATACAATCATAAATAGTTTCAATAAGTGCTTTACAATCGTCTATTTTAATAATCGGATTTAATACAACACCAATAATATAAATAGTGGAAATAAGAATTTTTTAATTTGATAAACATTTTTTTAATAGGTGCCTTATAAGATAATTTTTCCATATATTCACTAAGTAACAAAAATATTAGAGCTATATAAAATAACATAGTTGAAATAGTATGATAATATATACCAGAAAATTTTTTAGTTGCCTGAAAATTTTTCTCTAAAAATACAATAAGTTCTGAAATTTTTTCTCAATCGTTATCTACAACCATATCAGTTAGATTTCGATTATGGACGTTAAAAAATAAAGTTATAGGTCTTCTATAATCATAAGCAATAAGTAGTTGTTCATATAAAGAATTCCACCTAGTCGCTACTTTTTTCGGGAATTTTTCTATAAGGTAGTCCACAATCGTGACAAGTTTTTTTATATTCTTTTTTTCTTTGTATTCTATTACTTCTAAAAATAAAGTTTATAGCAAATTGTACTTTATTAAGATTGTCTTCAAAAAGTGATAGACCATCCTTTACAACTAAGTTATAAATATGGCACACACATTTTATATGAAAATAATTAGGAAAATTAGGAGTTAAAAAGATATTTTAAAAGTCTAATAGCATAATTATTAGAAGAAGCATTATCTAACGTAACAATCATTATTTTGTCAGTTATACCATAATAATCGCAAACTTGATGAATATTTTCTTCAATAAAATTTCCGGTGTGCCTATCATCAATATATCTATATGCTAAACTACGTTTTTTCATTGATCATTTACAATCTATCCAATGACATGTTACAATTAAATAATCATGACCATTAGTACTACGGCATATATTGAACTTGATGAATATTTTCTTCAATAAAATTTCTGGTGTGCCTATTATCAATATATCTATTATGCTAAAATACGTTTTTGCATAGACCATTTACAATCTATCCAATGACATGTTATAGTTAAATAATCATGACCGTTAGTACTACGACCTATATTAGACGTGACAGATACTTTGCCAGAAAAATGATATAATGAATAACGTAAATATTGTTGATATTCATGTGCAAATTTAAAAATGTCTCTCCTAACAGTTGATCTAGGAAAACCGTTAAAAGCAGGATTATACATATCTCTAATGTAAGGAATAAAACCAGGAGAGGAAGGAAATGAAAAAGGCAAACCCTCCACCGAAATTAATTTTGCTATTGCTTTCCTATCTCTATGTTTATCATATTTAGGGCCAACAATCCCCTCGTCATCGGGTTAATTTGACCATGTACTTGGTCCGGGACACTATGTGAACCTTGTCCCGACTGAGAGCGCATTGGCCCACCCAACTTTGTAGCCTCGTATTCATCTCACCTAGCTTTGTGAAAGTTTTGTACATGTCTCAATAAACCTCCCGTCCCACCCTGACATTTTTCCATTTTAAATATAAAATGGTCGTTGTGCAATGACCATTTTTTGCAAAGGGGAGAGGGCAGGCGGGACCGGGGCGGGATCGAGCCTGGGGTGGGATGGGCCCGGGCGGGACGAGCCCAGGTCCCATCCCGGGTTCAAGTCCACTGCTCATTTTTTTTTTGGGGATCGGGGCGGGGTCTGGACTGACCGACCCGACCCACTAGCCAGCCCTAGGTAAAACCCATTATCCATTTTCCTTCATTGCTCCTACTTTCTCTTATGTGCCTCAATGTCCCAATTTTGCAATTAAGATCCATCTGTGGTGAGTTTATAATGATGTGTTGGTGGTGGTGTACAATTTATTTCAAAACTGATGGTAGCCTTGTAGTACTTTTAGAAATTTCGTTTCTTATCAAGATTGTAATTAAGTTTCTCTTTGTGTCTTCCACTATTTATTTCTTCGAGAACCCCTCTTTTTTTTTTTACTCAATCTTAATATTATTACTATATATAAATTAGTATCACATTTTTGTAGTCCACACAGGGTTATTATTGCTATTTCAATCTTTTAAAGTTGTGAAGCAACTACACGTGGCCTCATATTCTCTTAAGACCACTCCTTCTGGGCCTTTGTAGGTTTATAATGTAACTAGTTAATTTAGCCGCGCTTCGCGCGGTCATGAAAAATCCCATCAAATTTATAAATCATATTTCTCTTATTATTAGAATATTAAAGATCTTTTTGGACTTCAACTAACCTCATCAAGTTTTACATTTTTCTCTAACTTTTCATCACCTGATCAAATTGAAGCAAGCAATGACTAGAGATTGTAACTAAAGTTTTTGAACCTAATCATACTAAAATATTCAAACGCCTAAGTGTACTCTCACATAATAGATCATATGTCAAAAGTTATAACATTAATGCTTTGTATAGTCATGGAGTCATCTTGATCAAATTAATTGATAGAAATAATTTTCTGCTCGAGAACATAAAATATACAAATCATGTGATATTATAACTTGAAATGTTTTCATCAATTATAGATATCGATAACTATTGTAAACATTAGTTTGCGAAATGAAAAAATGACAAACAAAAGAAAAGAAGCAATATGGTACCAAGGATTAGATGGGGAGTCCTGACTGAGGCTAAAGCTCGAAAGATGGAGAAGTTGGGCGTTATGGGGGCTTGGGGAAGTAGCGGGGACGCTGATAGCATGTGGGCTAGGACTGCTGAATGCATCAGGAAAGCAACTAGAGAGGTATTAGGGGTCTCGAGGGGCAACCCAGGTGGACGTAAAGGGGATTGGTGATGGAATGGAGAGGTCCAAGGAAAAATAGAAGTTAAGAAGGTTGCGCATGCAACTCTAGTGGAAAGCGTCGACGAGGATGACAAGAGGAGGAATAAGGAGAGGTATAAGGCAGTGAATAAGGAAGCGAAGCTGGCAGTCACAATGGCTAAAACAACGGTATTTAAGCACTTGTATAAAGAGTTCGAGTTTAAAGGCGGAGATAAGAAGTTGTATAGGCTTGCCAAGATGAGATAGAGGAAGTCTCGCGACGTGGACCAAGTGAGGTGCATCAAGGACGAGAATTGTGAAGTATTGGTTGATGACGCACACATTAGATGGAGATGGCAGACACTTCTATAAGCACTTGAATAAAGAAGGGGACAGAGATATCGTTCTGGGAGAGTTAGAGAATTTTGAGTGTCGTAGAGATTTTGGGTACTGTAGGTGCATCAAGGTTGTAGAGATTAAGGAGGTTATTAATAAGATGAGGAGGGAAAGAGCAACCGAGCCTGATGAGATATTGGTATACTTTTGGAAGAGTGGAGGGGAGGAAGGTATGTAGTGGCTAACTAGGTTGTTTAATGTCATATTTCGGAAGGGTAAGATGCCAGAGGATTGGAGGTGGAATACGATGGTCCCATTATACAATAACAAGGGTGATTTTCAGATTTGCAATAACTATAGGCTATCAAGTTACTAAGACGCACTATGAAAGTCTGGGAGAGAATGATAGAGTTGAGGATAAGAATGGATGTGTCGATATCCGAGAGCCAGTTCGGATTCATGCCAGGCTGATCGACTACATAAGTTATTCATCTTGTCAGGAGATTGATGGAACAGTATAGGGACAACAAGAGAGACTTACACATGATGTTCATTGACATGAAGAATGCATATGATAAAGTCCATCGGAAGGTCCTTTGGAGATGCTTGGAGTTTAGAGGTGTGTGGCCTACATCAGGGAAATTAAGGACATGTACGAGTGTGACAAGACCTGGGTTTTAGGACAGTTGGAGGTGACTCAGAACACTTTCCAGTCATGATGGGGTTGTACTAAGGATCAACCCTTAGCTTGTGTTTCTATTTGCCTTTGTGATGGATGAATTGATGCGACATATTTAGGAAAACATGTCATGGCGTATGTTATTTGCATATGACATAGTTTTGATTGACGAGACGCATAGTGGAATTAATGAAGGCTGAAACTTTGGAGAACGGCATTAGAATCTAAAGGTTTCAGGTTTAGAAGGACTAAGATAGAGTGCAAGTTCAGTAAAGTGACGTAAGAGACAGATGTGAAGTGAAGCTTGATGCACAAGTTATACCCAAAATAGGGAGTTTCAAGTAGGGCTGGCCAGTGGGCCGGGACAGCCCGACCCCGACCCGAGCCCGTCCCGAGCCCGCCCCGGTCCCGCCCCGACCCCGCCAAAAAAAAAAAAATAATTTACGGGGGCGGGACTCGAACTCGGGACGGGACGATGTCTCGTCCCGCGAGACCCGAGCCCGCCCCAGGCCCGCGAGACCCGAGCCCGCCCCGACCCCGACCCCGACCCCGCCCTCGCCCTTTGCAAAAATGGCCGTTGCACCAACGGCCATTTTAGATTATGGCCGTTGGCAACGGCCATTTAGCCCCCCCCCTCCCCCAACCCCCTACCCCTTAATATTTATTTTTAACCCATAAGTTATTATATTTACACTTTAACCCAATTTTTCAACTATAAATAACTCATTTTCTCTTCATCTTTCTCACAAATCTTCCTACAATCTCTCTAATTTCTCAATATATCTCTCTACAATTCTACATTGTTTGCTAAATATTCAATTTTATTTATTCATTTGGGAATTGGTAGTGAAGTTGGCAACTAGCTTGAGGATCTTCCATTGAGCAAAGTTTCAATTTTCAACCTCTCGATTACACGTCGACGTTACGTCGGCGTTTGGTACATTCGTTCCTTCATTAAATTATTATTGTCTGTTTATTTAGTTTAGATCACTTAATTTTATTGTCTTTAATTATTTATTTATTATCATAATTAAAATGGAAGGATTAAAAGGTATGTTTAAGGGTAAGGGTAAGGGTGCTTCTTCTAGTAGGGGCAACCAGGGCAAGGGTACTTCTTCTAGTCATCTTATTCCTACACATGATGATTTTGTTGATACTCAACATTTTCCTACAATACCATTAGATTTAGACCAGGAGCTATTTTCTGGAACTCAAGAAGACTTTAATTTAGACGATGATCTAGATGATATACCCACTAATGTTGATGACAACACACCCACTAGTGCACCTTCAACTGAAATACCTCCTATTCCCCCTAGTATGAGACGAGGTCCAGCAAAACGACCATTAAAATCAGATGCATGGACATTTTTTGATAGGGACGTAGAGAATCAAGTAGCCATATGTAAAATTTGTAAAAATGTTTTAAAATTTAAAGCTGGAAAAGGTCACGGTGGGACGGGGGTTTAATTAGACACGTAGTAAGTGCTCATCCAGCTAGGTATGCCCAATACCGTGGCTTCAAAACCGGGTGCGCAAACGCCCGCTCCATCGGGACAAGGTTCACATACGATCTTCGTCCCGGACCAAGTACGGGGTCAAATTAACCCTATGACGGGGGAATTGTAGGCTCTAAATACAATAAACATAGAGATAGGGAAGCAATATCAAAATTAGTTGCTTTGTGGAGGGTTTGCCTTTTTCATTTCCTTCATCTCCCGGTTTTATTCATTACATTAGAGATATATATAATCCTGCTTTTAACGGTTTTCCTAGATCAACTGTTAAGAGAGATGTATTTAAATTCGCGCATGAATATCAACAATATTTACGTTTTTCATTATATCATTTTAATGGCAAAGTATCCATCACGTCTGATATAGGTCGTAGTACTAACGGCCATGATTATTTAACTTGTAACTTGTCATTGGATAGATTATAAATGGTCTATGCAAAAACGTATTTTAGCGTATAGATATATAGATGATAGGCACACTTTGGTACTTTTATTGCGAGAAAATATTTATCAAGTGTGCGATTATTACGGAATTACCGATAAAATTATGACTATTACATTAGATAACGCTTCTAGTAACAATTACGCCATTACAATTTTAAAAAATAGTTTAACTCGGTCTTTTCCGGACCATTTTCATATAAAATGCGCGTGCCATATATATAACTTAATTGTAAAGGATGGTCTATCACTTTTTGAAGACATTCTTAGTAAAATACAATTTGCTATAAACTTTATTTTTAAAAGTAATAAAGTACAACGTAGAAAAGAATATAAAAAAATTTGTCATGATTGCCAACTACCTTTTAGAAAAATTCCACAAGAAGTATCCACTAGGTGGAATTCTTTATACGAGCAACTACTTGTTGCTTATGACTATAAATTACCTATAACTTTATTTTTTAACTCTCATAATAAAAAGCCACCGATATGATTTTAGATAGTGATTGGGAAAAAATTTCCGAACTTATTGTATTTTTAGAGAAATTTTTTCAAGCAACAAAAGAATTTTCCGGTATATATTATCCTACTATTTCAACTATGTTATTTTATATAACTCTAATATTTTTATTACTTAGTGAATATATGGAAAAACCAAATTTATAAGGCGGCTATTAAAAAAATGTTTCTCAAAATAAAAAAATATTTTATTCCTATTCCCTCTATTTATATTATTGGTTCTCGTATTAAATCCTACTATTAAAATAGACGGTACAAAATCACTAATTGAAACTATTTACGATTGTAAAGAAGTACTACCACCTCCAAGTCCCAAAAATCTAAATCACCCACCACCTATTGAACAAACTAAAGAAGAAGTATTGTCTAGCGTAGAACACCAATGCAAAAATATATATAGATTTTATCAACAAGAAAATGCTAGTAACTTACCGGCTTCCATACCATCTTCTTCATCTTCAACACAACCTCACAAAAGACATGTTGTTTCGCGGCTAGTATTGAAAGCCTCGAAAATAGAATGTGCGGCCGTACCTCTACTACTAACCAAATTAGCGAGTTGGATATTTTTGTTTTGCGGGGTTCTGTACCGTATCAAGAAGTTATCAATGAAGATGGACATGAAGACTTGCTTTGAAATACTGGAGGGGGAATGAGAAGACCTTTCCGACACTTTCAATGATGGCTCGAGATGTTTTGAACATTCAAGCGTCGTCAATCTGCGTCTGAAAGCGCTTTTTCTGCGAGCGAGATATTAAATAGGAGACCACAGACACTCATTAGCCGGAGACGACTTGGAAATTGCGGTATTATTCGAGAGATTGGATACGAGCGGAGCGGAGAAGGTGCGGTCAACCGGAGATCAACGAAGAAGATGATGAAAACTACAACGAAATCTTAACCGAAGGTAGTGGAAGCGACGTGGATCAATTTGACCAACAAATACCAATTCCAACCGAAGAACCACATGAAATCATCAAGCAATTAGAACGGAGTTTTTTTGAGAATGTAATTTTTTTAATTGTAATTTTATTATGTAATTTGTAACTTTTGGACAACACCACAAAGTTGCAATTTAGATTTTAGACAATTGTATTTGTATTACAAAAAAATCATATGTCTATTAAATAATATAAGAGGTACAAAAACAGCCTTGGGATGTTTTTATTACACTATCTTGTTTTGTTTATTGAGTTTTTTTTATACATATGTTATTTTAAAAAAAAAAAAAAAAAAAAAAAAAACCCGCCATATCCCGACCCGAGCCCGACCCCGCCCCGAGCCCGCCCCGACCCGAGCCCGACGGGATCGGGATCGGGACGGGACTTGCTCCAGTCCCGCCAGACCCGACCCCGCCAGACCCGACCCCGCCCCTTCTCCCGTCCCGCCCCGACCCCGACACCGCCAGACCCGAGCCCGGCCCACTGGCCAGCCCTAGTTTCAAGTATCTTGGATTCATTATTCAAGAAAATGAGGAGATTGACAATGATGTCGCCCATCGTATTATAGTAGGTTGGATGAAATGGAGGCTCGCCTCTGGGGTGCTTTGCGATAAGAAAGTATCACCTAGGTTGAAAGGGAAGTTCTATAGAGTGGTGGTTAGACCACCATTATTGTACAGGGAAGAGTGCTAACTAGTCAGGAACATTCACGTTCAGAAGATGAAGGTAGCGGAGATGCGGATGCTCACATAGATGTGTTGTCATACTAGAAAAGATATGATTAGAAATGAAGATATATGAGACAAGGTTAGAGTGGTCTCCGTGGAGGATAAGATGTGGGAAGCGAGACTAAGATGGTTCGGGCAAGTGAAGAATAGGGATGGCAACAGATCAGATCTAGACCGGATCCTACTAGATCCAAATTTAGATCCATTTTTCATACCTGAATTCAGATCCGGATCCAAATCGTCGGGTCCATAAAAATCAGATCCAAATCCGAATCCATCGGATCCACCTCCACGGATCGGATCTGGATCCACATGTAAAAATTTTTGCCTTGCTAAGAATGTAACCTTGCTAAGAAATTTTTTTGAACTGACAAACGATTTTTATTTAACTAACAGTTTACTGTGTTTCAATTTTGAAATGTCGTATGAGATCTTTTGTTCGTTGTCTCATTTTGATTGTGAGCTATTAATTGAAAATGTTGGACAATGACAATAGTTGTGGAAAATGCTGACTAGTATTTCCACAATGCAGAACTTGCATGTGCTTGGAATCTTCACAAATGAAGTGAATATAATTTTAACTACTTTTCTATGGAGATGTTAGTCATTCACTAATATAACATTGATTTTATTATCTAAGTTACCTCTTTATTTTTTGGTTTTTGAGTTAACGCGGGGATAAATTAAACTTGTTTTGAGAATTAAACTTGCAAGGATGTGCTTAGTAATTTTAAAAAATACTTATAAAATTACATTCTAGGTTATGAATATATTTAATAAAAAAGATACGGATCTCAAATACAAGATCCAAGTCTGATCCGTCAGAAATGGATCCGGGTCCAATCCGAATCCTTCGGGTCCAAATTTTGAAGATCCATATCTTATAAAATGGATCTGGATCCACCGGGTCCAGGATCCATTGCCATCTCTAGTGAAGAAGAGGTGTGAGGATGCGCCAGTTAGGAGGTGTGAGAAATTTGCGATCACAGGAGTTATGAGAGGTAGAGGTAGGCCGAAAAAGAATTGGCGGGAGGTGATTAGAAAGGATATGGCTCAGCTCCAGCTAACTGAGGATATGACCTTAGATAGGAAGATCTGGAGATCGAGGATTAGGATAGATGGTTGGTAGGTTTTTGAGTTTTGTCGCGTTGTGCGTGAGAGAGGTGGGGGCCTAGCCTTTGCATCTCCTTTTCTTAGTTGTATTATTTTGATATCGCATAGATCATTATCTTTATATGTATATTACTATGTTGCACCATTTGTTTGGTATATTATTTTATTTGTTGTCCTATTTTTCCTGCAATGACTTATGTTCCTTTTGAGCCGAGGGTATATCGGAAACAACCTCTCTACCCCACAAAGGTAGAGGTAAGGTTTGCGTACATCTTACCCTCCCCAGATCCCACTTGTGGAATTACACTGGGTATGTTGTTGTTGAATAATCATTTATCGCAAATGATACGACCCAATTAATACTCCACCTCTAACTATTTAATAATCTTACTTAGTTCAATAATTATGTCTATTTTTTTTCTGGATATTGTTTCTAAACTCTCTAGATGAATATTGAAAAGGTAAAACCCGACTTCAAAGGCAGAGCTAGGATTTTGAATTTATAGATAATAATAAACTACATGTTGTGTAACTTCGACATAAAGTACAACTTTAGTACAAGATCAATATATAATAGACTTGGCTCGAAGTACTATAGCAAGAACCACACAATCCCCCCCCCCCCCCCTCTCTCTCTATATATATATTAATTAGAGAACTTCACAATCTAATAGAAACTATCAAAATTTGATCAAATGAGAATGTAATTGGAATTTTCTTTTCCTCGATATACACCATCATTTTGCAACGGTTAAAGTACTATTTACTACGTATTATTAAATAAAGAAAAGCGTTAACAGAAGAAATAAATATTCTGATAAAATTTGCTTCTTAAATCTTTACATAAATTATTTACAAAGGCAAATTGTGTGCATAATAAATTTGAAGATAAAAAACGGCAATACACCATACTAATTAAAAAGGATGTACAATTCAAATTCAATATTATATCCTCTCTACGCGTGTATATATATATATATATATATATATCTTTCAAATCATATCCTTCTCAAGCATATACTATTAAGAAAACTCAAAAAAAATATTGATTAGAAACTAATTTTTAAATGGATCATCCATAAAATTGAATAGAGAGACACAAAAAAATCAACGAAAACTTCGCTACTTTAAGATTATTAAAACACCAATCGAATTGAAAAGATAAATTATCACCTTTTCAGTGTACTCGTTATATCTCGCTTACTCGTAAAATCTTTTTCCCTTGTTTCTGGTGTTGCTTTTGCAAATTGGAGTTATTACCAAAATAGTCATTTACCTGATCATGAAAAGCAATCAACTCCATATTTTAGGTCCTCAATAGACCCAAACTAAATCATTCTATACTCTATAAAAATATCTTAAGGTGAGGGGCATAAAGTTAAGAAACAAATGTAACACATTGCATCACTCATAAAAGAAAAAAGATAGCAACTGCAGTTAATTAATAGTCTTTTAAGTTTCATTGACTCATAACTACATAAGTTACAACTGAAAAGAATATGTATAGACTTGTCCAGCCATTACTTTTGAAAGGGAGAAAAGAAAACGTGGGCTATTTAACCTTTTTCTTAATTATAGTAGATATATTGAGAAATGAAAAAAAATGCCAATAGAAAAGAAATAAATAATTAGGAATGTTGGTTGTCACACCCAACCTTGGGGGAGTGGCCAACACTTATTGACTTACTGGCCCGAGCGTACCATATATGAACCATAACTTGAACATACAGAAGGTCTGGGCCGACAAGGCCGCCATTACATACTCGGAAGGAAATCAAGGAACTATATACAACTAGGACATATGTCTACAAGCCTTAAGAGTATCATAAACGTCATAAGGTCGGGACAGGACCCCACCACACCCATAATATGTACACAAAATCATACAGACACAGAATAGCAACTTCGAAATAAATAAAGTGCATCAACACCACCGCTGAGCTGAACAACCTACTGAGGAGGGTCATCCATGTCTACCTGAACTGCGGGCATGAAACGCAGTGCCCCAACAAAAGGATGTCAGTACAAAAGAATGTACTGGTATGTAAGGCAGATAAAGTATAAGTAACGACATCAATGTAAAAGAGAAACCAGAAGGATCAACCTGTAACTCAAAAGTTTTATTATGGGCCATAATATGCATAAATACAATATATTTGTGTATGTAACGCCGTAGATCTACATAATGTGTATATAATGCCATACGCCACTGTGGGCAACATCATCATCATTATCACAATCAACTGATCAGTGGTGCTATACATATATATCGCGTATATAATGCCGTAGAGATACATAGTACATATACATGTGTGAGGACCATAAGGAATATTTTGAGCTCGTCGGAGTGACGTAAGGTCATTACACCTCCGACCATCATTATGAAGCCAACATATCTTTAACGTCTCGTTATCAACAAGCGGAAATATAATACAATAAAAGAGAGTTATTATTACATAAAAATACTCCTTACAAGGGACAAACAAGATTAAATAACATTCAATAGAATCAATAACATGAACACTTCTAACTTAACATGAATATTGTTATTTTGGAGGGATGTTCGTTTATATTTCGGTTCCATTAGATTCATGCCAAAAGGTAGTGTAACAATCTGTCAGGTCATTTTGATTATTTGACCTTCCTCCTAGTTTTTTTGCAGTGTATATGACTTACGGGAATGAGTGACATGATTTTCGAGGCTATATGGTAGAGATATCGAAAGAAAATCCTTGTTTTGGAAATTTGAACTTTTAAGTTTGGAAAGTTTGACTAGGAGTTGACTTTTGAAAATCCATGCTCGGAATCAAATTCCAATGGTTTCATTAGCTCTGGAATATGATTTTTGACTTAGGTGGATGGTTGGAACGAGTCCCGAGTGATTTGAGTGTGGTTCGGGTAAGTTTATAAAATTTGGAAAGTCTTAAGTTTAAAGAATGAGTTTATTTAAGTCTTTTTAGAAGTTTCGTCGATTCCATTAGGTCAGAAATACCGTTTATGACTTAGTTAAGTCATTGATTTGATTCTTGAGGGACTCGGGTGTATTTTGGACTCTTGGTTGAGATTTTAGTTAATTAAGAGAATTGGAGTTGACCATAGTTAATAACGGATCAAGATGACCTCGTATGAGTATTTTGAGTGCGCGAGCAAGTCCGTTGCATGTTTTAAGGGTGGTTTGCATATTTAGTTTGTTCGGGAGGCCTATGATGAGTTTCAGGGGTTGATTCAAAGTTTGAAACAATCTTTTAGGTTGTTGGTTTTGATGTTGGTCAGATGCACAGAAGGAGCCACACCTGTGCAAAATGGGCCAAAGGAGCGAGCTAAAGGAGCTGGGCCTTGGGGCCGCAAGTGCAAAGAAAAGGCCGCAGGGGAGGGATCGCACTTGTACAAGGTGGTCCGCTCCTGCAAACCTCAGATATTTTGGGAACCTCGCAGATGTGAGGAAGTGATCATAGGAGCGCTCTCACATGTGCGGAAATTGGACCACAGATGTGAGAATCGCTGAATCAGACCTATTAATTCCTCATTTCGAACTTGGTCTTTTATTTCACATATTTAGAGTTGGGAGCTCGGTCTAAGGTGATATTTGAGAGGATTTTCAAGATTCATCAAGAGGGTAAGCTTCTAACATTTCTTTTATGATTATTACATTGATTAGTAAAGATTTCATGGTAGAATATATGATTGGGAAGAGGATTTCATGGGTTTATGAACCATAAGTTGAAAAATAGAGTTTTCACTAATTAATCATGAAATCGATGTTGGATTTAGTTCATACTTGATATCTAGACTCCATAGATGATGGGAAAAGTAATTTTAGAATAATTTTCCGTTTTACCATTCGAGGCTCGGGATCTTATTTTCGGGTGACCTTTTGGGTCCGAAAGTTTTACATATTAATATGGATATCGATAAAATCATGTGTGAATGTACTTTCCATATTGAATAGATTAGGACTATTCAGAGGCATTACGATAAGATAAAGTTGTGTGGTGATTCTCGGACTCCTATTTCAGGCAAGTTTAGATCTTGTACTTTATTTAAGCATCATGGTTGGTTTAATAAATTAAATAAAATGGTGTAATGGGGATAATAAGGGGGTTCCGATACTTGTGAGGTGATGAGCACTTGTATGGGGTACCGGTTACATGTTATGGGTACCTACACCTTTAAATTATGTAGTGAATGCCATACTTTGAGCACTAGCTAATAGAATAGTACGATTCTTTGGATCTGTGATTAGGGTATGAAGCCCGCACTTTCCTTATCATTAGTATATGCATGTATTATATGTGATTGTGTGTCCCTATCGCTCCTTTATGCTCGTCTAAAAGTGGAAAAGAAGCAAAAGATCGAGTTTTTATTGTGTAAATGGCTACAAGTCAGATCTTTATGGCATAAATTGATTAAAAGTAGAATATTTATTACATATTATGGCTTCATATTGTTGTGAATGTTATATTCATGCTTCATATGATATGAGCATGTGTGGCTAGAGACAAGTATATGAGCATGTGTTGCTAGAGACGAGTATATGAGCCTGTGTGGCTATAGACATGTAGTGTGTGAGCCGGTGTGGCTGAGAACCCGAAGGGAAATGATTCATGGTGGTATATTGACCTCGTGAGTCCCACATGAGTCACGATTCGTTAATGTTCGAACGTGTGTGTAGTGGTGATGAGAAAAAAAGGCCTTACATTGTATTTTCATTTGCATCTTATAACTTTACATCTATTTTCTGTGTGGTACCTAATTCGGGGATTGATTCTATGGCCTTGTTTATGTGGAGACCATGTCAGACTTGAGGAACTAGATGCTATAACCTATGTATAGACTGATAACTTCTGAGATGCAGTGTATTATGATTATTATGATAAACTAATGGCGATTAGCGTGGTAGTAGTTGTAACACCTCGTACCTTCAAACTAAGCCTTGTTTATGATTCACGAGTGTAGAAAACTAAAATGGGGAGTTTAAGTTAAAAAACCAGGTTCAGTTCTGCAGATGAAATTTAACGGGAGATTATACGGACTGTAAAATATTTTACGGCCCGTCAAATGAATCATCAATTTCACTTTTGAAAATTACGGCCAGATTGTAAATTCTACGAACAGTCAAATTATTGACAGCCCGTCAATCTCCACCTTCCCAAAACTCCAGTTTTACAACTCTCTGAAATTTCTCAGAAATAATGGTACGGTCCAATTCGACGAACCGTACAATTATTGACGGACCATCAATCTAGTCCATCAAATATCGGCGTCCCAGACTCAGATCGTCAAAAATTCGACGGACAATCGAATCAACCGTCGATTTCTTCTGACAACAAACATTATAAATTTAGGACTTCATTCTAAAAATTAGTTTTCACAATTCCATAGCCCTAGAACGAAGGTTCTCTCTTCCCAATCATCTCCAACACCAAGGTAAGTCCTTTCCATGCAATTCTAATCTATTACTATCAATTCCTAAGCAAAATTCACTATTTCTAACCTAGGGTTTTCAAGAAAACTCAACTCAAGAAATTAAAGTTCAAGCTTTGGGTTTCTTCTTCCAAGTTCAGATTTTTAAAATAAGTTTTGGAGCGATTAAGGTATGTAGAGCTTCTATCTACGTGTGAGAACACCATTGTTCTTCCTCACACCACAATTATCCAGGAAACCATATATTTCCATAACCTATGGTTTTATTCAAGTTCATGATAATTCTTCTATACATGTAAAATTATATTCCATGTTATGTCTTGACTTCATTGCTTACATTCATGATATGATATTGTGATTGTTATTAACTAGTCCGTAATTCATGAACCCATGTCTTAATTTCCATGAGTTCTTAAATATAAGTTATGATTATTATCACCCAATTTCATGAAGTCATATATGTTTCTCATGATTTAGATAAGTTATACTATGTATTTATTCCCATGATAAATTATAAATTTACAAGTTATGATTTCAAGTTCTTTCATGTAATTAATGGGCTTTCAAGCCACCTATTTTCAAGTACATGTGTTTGGGAGTTGCACAGATTATCGATAATGCTCAGATAGCCTGAAACTACATATGTCAACGTAGGATAAGGGTTGCTCCGCCATAGAACGATACCTTCAGATTATTTATTGGATCCATCACGTTCATGTCTTGTACGAGATGGATTAGCTGATCGGGAAGAGATCAGGCTCCACGTTCACGCGTGGTGGTTCATGTTGGTTTTGCTAATGCTCTCCCACAGATATATAGATATATACGGATATACAGTTTTCATATTTTTACTCATGTTATTATACTCATGCTCATGTTCATGTTCATGTTTTCAGTTTAAGTTTCAGTTCATGTTCCTATTATTTCATGTGTCTGTTTATTCTTTCAGTTGCTTCACATACAGTACAGTTCAAATGTACTAATGTCCCTTTGAATGGGTATGCACTTTACTGTGCAGGTGCTGAGTTTCAGAGAGATGGATCAGCTCAGTATGATTGCTTATGTATCAGTTATTTCGATGAGCCCCATCACATTCGGGGTGCCAGTCTAGTTATTTTATGATTATATTTTTTTAGTAGAGGTATGACAGGGCCTTGTCCTGATAAATAGTTTTGCAGACTTATGTTTTAAAGGTTTTATAGACTAGTCCAGTATCATGTCATGTCAGTCATGTCAGCAGTATTTTTAGGCTAATCATGTTTACTTAGATGATTCCGCTATTATATTTTCAGACTATCATTTTAATACCATGTTTTAAATAATTTCTTTAGCATGTTTTGATGCTAATGTTGACAAGCAAGTCATGTGGTTTACTTGGTCATATGCAGTAAGGCATCGAGCGTCGTATTCCATCCAGGCCATGGTTCGGGTCGTGACAGTAGTAATGGAAAGGCCAACCCTCATCTCCGTTTAAGATGGGGTCAGTCGTCGATGCTGCTGAGTACACGTTGTTTTCCGTACTCATGCTACACTTGCTGCACCTTTTGTGTGCAGGATTTATTCCTAGTTCTCGTGGACTTCGCGACTAACCAGCCCACTGATGAGCTATTCAAAGGGTTCAGGATGAGTTACATGATAGATCCATGGCACTAGATTCTTCTTCCTTATTTCTTATTTTTGTCTTTTCATTTCTAGACAAGCATGTATTTAGGGATATATTTCGACACTTGTATTTCTTAGTTAGTTCTTGTACTAGTGACACCAGGTTTTAGAAAATTATTGTACTTTTCATTTTTTTTTCTATATAAAGGTTTCATTAATGTCCTAAAAAGTGTTTTATTTTATTATTCCGCAATTGATTTTATTTATAATTTGGATAAGTTGGGTTGTGATTGGCGTACTGACTCGTGGGAATTAATGTCATTACGGCTTATTAAATTAGGTCGTGACAGAAAGAAAGGGTAAGTCGTAACATATCTTTTTGTCGTCTAATCGACACACTCCGCAATGAATTCAAGGTGTATAATACTTCAATCTACAACAAAATGATAATAGAACCACCATTAACTAACGAAAATCTAGATTGCGCTACATCAAGTGGCAAGCTCATCTCATAACAACTAACACTTCTATATCTCTTCTTCTCCCTTCACAATGTCTTTAGCACATCAACAATATATATATATATTTGTAGATTTCTCTTTGCCCTTTATTTGATTACTTTTTGCATTATTTATCTTTATACATTTTGGTGAATTAAACAACTTTGGACTTTTGGAGTCATTTTTCGTTTACAAATGGAGCATTACTATTCATTAATGTTTAGATATGTTGGAGTCATTTTTCGTCTTACTATACATTTAATTATTTAGATATGTTCCACTCATTTGTTCTTCTTTATTTGTTTCAAAATTTTAAATATCTAACATTTTGCTTCTTTCATTAGCTAATCAATTTTAGGTATAGTGTTAGTTTTTCCTACTTCATTAATGTAATCTAATTATTAATTAATATCCTAATCAAATTATTATTATTTGTATAAAGACTCTAATTGAAGATTACAAATAAATGCAAACTTTCCACGACAGTTTTAAGGAGATGAAGGATATCAAAATTTTAAATTTACGAGGTAATTAGGATTAAAAAAATCTAAGTGTACCTCCATACAGTGCCAAATTTTAAAAAGTTCCGAGATATTATGCCTTTTTTCCTAACTCATCTTTTTTTCTAAATTGGATAGGGTTCCATCCCCAAAAACATTTTGCGGATAATTTCATCCATTGCTATTGAAATATTTATGATATATTACAAATATTATTTGAGATAATGCTATGTAGTGTCGAAAATGAAGATATTGTTGTAAGTCAACCATCGAATCATTTGTAAATTCTTTTGTTTGGTCAATTGACAATTACATTTTTTAAACAAAATGTGTATACACACGCATTGTATAAGGTGTTACATTATTGTGAGATGGAAACTACCAACAAGAAGAGGATGGTTTAAATGCAATTGTGATGGGGCATCAAGAGGAAATTCAGGCTTAAGTGCAGCTGCTTTTTATGTAAGAAATGACCATGATGATTTGGTATATGCGGAAGGAGAAAAAATTTCAGATAGTAACAATCTCATTGCTGAGGATGTTTCTATTAAGAATGGTATTGTATACTGCATAACACATCAGCTATATCCAATTTTGGTGGAGACAAATTCTTTGGCTATGAAGATGTTCCTCACAGAAATTTGGGAGGTCCCTTGGTGCATTGTGATGATTGTGAATGAAATTAACGGAATAAGGAGGGGTCATACAGTGCAAGTGGAATACATATACAGAGAAGGCAATGTAGTAGCAGATTTTTAGCTAACTATGTTTTTGATTTTGCTGGTACACAATATTGTCATACTTTTCGGGACTTACCTAGTATGGCTAGAAAATTGATCAATATTGACAAAGCTCAGATTCGTAATATGAGAATCAAATACACCAGAGACAGAATCCAATAGCAGTAGTGCAACATTTCTTAGGAGTTTCTAAAGCCAACAACTGATAAAAACTAAACCATTTCACTATTAAACTTCAATTACTATCTAACAGGTTAAGATACTTCGAAAAAATGGTATCAATGTGTATACATGCTCATTTCCCATTCAGGAGGACATTAACTTGTTTAGACATGAAGATGAAGTATTTGTAGATCATGACACAATGGTTACTTGCTTATGGTTCAGTGATAGTAGCATATGGCATGACAGAAGGCTACAAACCTGAAAAACTGAAAAAATTCATAGACTGGAATCCATACCACCTGATGAGAGCTTGGAGGTGTGAAAGATGGAAGAAAGTCAAGTTTTTAGAATTTTTAGAAATTTTTCATGTTTGTTAGATACTAAAGCTATATTTCTTCTTTCTTTTCTTTTACCAACCAGTTGGTTAGTTTTTTTGTATAGACTCTTTATTTTAAATAAATTTCCACCATTTTGGGTGGTATGTTATATATATATATATATATATATATGTGTGTGTGTCATTTACCGCTAAAGTTATCCACAGATTTTACTTAGACACCTCAACCAAGCCTTATTAATACCTACACAATTAAATTTATACCTATTAATACTTTCTGCTGACTTGGCAAAAACGTGTTCTTTCTCTCTTTAAGCACGTAAAATGAATCCGAATAATAATTTTTCTTTTTTTCCATCTTATACACCTTATAATAGCTAATATAACCTAAATAATTTAAAAAGAAAAAAAGAGTCGTCTTCCTCCTCAATTCTCCCCATTCCCCTCATATTTTACACTCTCTCTCTCTTTCTTTTCCTTTTTTTTTTTAAAATTTCATTTTATTTGCTCATCAGAAAAAGTAACCAGATCTAGATTTCAAAAAGAATTCCGGCGAAGCTCCATTTTTCCAACAAGATTGATACGAATTAGTTATTTTTTCCGGTGAAAATTTGTTCTTGTTCCTCGTAACTGTGCGAAATGGATGGAAAAATTGGTTACCAGTTGGGAAGAAGGTGGACTGGGGGTGGCAAAGGGTGGAGTTGCGCCAACGTCGGCGCCGGTGAGGGGGGAGTGGGGTTCGATGGAGAAGAAGAAGAGGGGGGTTGTTTGGTTTTTTTTACTGTTTAAATAACTTTATTTTTAAAAATTTGGATCCAATTGACATGTGTCACAATTTCATATGTACATTTGCTATGATATTCGTGTGTGAGCTAGACACACTTTTTTTCCATTAGACTGTTATTTTGTGTCTAATTGGAACAAATTTGTTAAGATTGAAGTGTTTAATAGTTACAAGTCTGAGTTAAGATGTCTAAGTGGAATTTATGGACAAATTTAAACGGCTGCGGATGACTTTAAATACCTAAAAGAAAGTTGATTCTAACTTTCTATTAGTAACTAAAGACACTATATGCTCAAAAAATCATTAAAATGCCAAAACAACTTCCAGTTTATGATCTTCGCCAATTTGTAATTATTTTATGTACTAAATCATGTTATTACTTATGTCCCTTTGATGTTTGCTAATTTTCTGCTAAACTTGCTTTCCCATGAATAATTTTCTTTAAAAATTATCTAATTATACAACAACAACAACAACATACCCAGTGAAATCCCACAATGTGTGGTTTGGGGAGGATAGAGTGTACACAGACCTTACCTCTATCTTGGTATGTAGAGCGACTATTTCCGAGAGACCTCCGGCTCAAGACAAAGCACAAGCCCAAGCAAAGTAAGATACACAAAGTGCGTAAGTCATGACAACGAATTCGGAAAAAGAAAGAAGCAATAGCTAATGCAAGTAAATTAGACAAACAAAATACACATAGCAACATAAATCAAACGACAAGAGACTATAAGACAATATGATAGGCTAAGCAAGCCTACAATAATAATACTACAACTACCAGTTTGTAAGCGTAGATAAGACTACGCTGGACTACCTACTATCCTTCTACCCTAATATGTGTCATTCATAACCCCCTATCTAATGTCCTCAGTGAGTTGCACCTGCACCATATCCCGTCTAATCACCTCTCCCCAATACTTCCTCGGCCTACCTCTTATGTACCCGTCCATAGCCAACCTTTCACATCTCCGCACTAGGGTATTTGTGTTTCTCCTCTGCACATGTCCGAACCATCTCAACCTAGCTTCTCGCATCTTATCCTCTACCGAGGCCACTCTCACTCTGTCCCTGATATCATTATTTCTAATTCTATCCCTCCTTGTATGCCAACACATCCATCTTAGCATCCTCATCTTCACAACTTTCATCTTCTGGGTATGCGAAGTCTTGACCGACCAATACTCCGCTATATACAACATGGTTGGTCTAACCACCACCCTATAGAACTTGTCTTTAAGTTTTGGTGGCATCTTTTTATCTCACAATACTCCAGATACAAGCCTCCATTTCATCCACCCTGACCCAATACGATGTGTGACATTATCATAAATCTCTCCATTCCCTTGGATAATAGACCCGAGATACTTGAAGCTCCCTTTCTTTGAAATGATCTGGGTGCCAAGCCTCACCTCCACGCCTGTCTCAAGGTCGCTCCCATCACTGAACTTGCACTCCAAGTATTCTATCTTGGTCCTACTCAGCCTGAACCCTTTAGACTCTAGAGTCTGTCTCCAAACCTCCAGCTTAGTGTTCACTCCGCTGAGAGTCTCATCAATCAGGACTATGTTGTCTGTGAATAATATACACCATGACACCTCCCCTTGGATTTGTCGCGTCAGTCCATCCATCACCAAGGCAAATAGGAATGGGCTAAAAGTTGATCCCTGGTGCAGCCCCATCATCACTGGGAAGTGCTCCGAGTATCCTCCTAATGTTTGTACCATCGTCTTGGATCCATCATACATATCCTTGATTGCCCTAGTGTATGCCACATATACATCTCTAACCCAAAAATATCTTCATAGAACCTCCCTATGGACTTTGTCGTATGCCTTCTCGAGGTCGATGAAAACTATATGTAAGTCTCTCTTTCTCTCCCTATATTGCTCCACTAACTTCCTAATAAGATGGATGTCTTCTATAGTCGACCGCCCTGGCATGAATCCAAACTGGTTCTCGGAGATAGACACTCCTCTTCTCACCCTCATCTCCACGACTCTTTCCCAAACTTTCATAGTGTGGCTTAGCAGCTTGATACCCCTATAGTTGTTGCAATTCTGGATATCACCTTTGTTCTTGTACAAAGGAATCATTATACTCCATCTCCATTCTTTGGGCATCATCGCCCTCTTAAAAATGATGTTAAACAACTCCGTCAGCCACTCCAAACATGCCCTGCTTGCGTTTCTCCAAAATTCAACTAGGATCTCATCAGGCCCGGTCGCTCGTCCCCTGCACATCCTGCGCACATCACCCTGAACCTCATCAACCTTAATGTTTTCACAATACCTAAAATCCCGGTACCTACCAGAGTGCTCCAGATCTCCCAGCACAATGTCTCTATCTTCTTTTTCGTTCAAGAGTTTATGGAAGTAAGACTGCCACCTCCGCCTAATATGCGCGTCCTCCACCAACACTTTGCCGTCCTCATCCTTGATGCACCTCATGTGATCCAAGTCCCGGGCCCTCCTCTCCATCGCCTTGGCTAGTCTGTACAACTTCTCATCCCTGTCTTTTTCCTTTAATTCCACATATAGATGTTCAAAACCGCCGTTTTTGCCGCCATAACCGCTAGTTTTGCCTCTTTCCACGCCATCTTATATAATTCCCTATTCAATTTCTCCACCTCATCCTTGCTTTCTACCAATTTCGCATATGCCACTTTTTTCACTTCCACCTTCTCTTGAACTTTACCATTCCACCACCAGTTCC
Source organism: Anisodus tanguticus (assembly GCA_034509755.1). Lineage (NCBI taxonomy): Eukaryota > Viridiplantae > Streptophyta > Magnoliopsida > Solanales > Solanaceae > Anisodus > Anisodus tanguticus. The sequence continues at coordinate 24,761,982 of CM067545.1, forward strand.
CTCGATGCCCACAATGGCTACCCCGCGAGACCCCTAGAACTTCTCTAGCAACCTCATGAATGCAACTGGCCGTCTTGTCCCATATTCCGATCGCATCCCCACTAATCCCCAAGCCTCCTTGGCCATCAACCTCTCTCCCATCTCCTTTGCACTAGCCATGGTCAAACTCCCCCATTTGATTCTTAACCTGTCATCCATAACCCTCTTCTTCTTCTCCATCTTGATCTCCAAATCCATCACCAAAAGCTTATGTCGGGTTGTAAGATCCTCCTTCGAAATAACCTTGCAGTCTTTACAAAGACCTTTGTCAGCCTTTCTAAGGAGCAAAAAGTCTATCTGAGTCTTAGCCACCGAACTACAGAAAGTCACCAAATGCTCTTCCTTCTTCAGGAACCTTGAATTGGCTATCACCATCCTAAATCTCTAGCAAACTCCAAAAGTGAGACGCCTCCCCATTCCTGTCCCCGAGGCCAAAACCTCTATGCACGTCGTCATTACCCCCGGAAGTGCCCCGATATGTCTATTGAAATCCCCTCATACAAATAACTTCTCAGTGCTTGGTATACCTTCTACCACTTCATCCAAATATTCCCAAAAATGCCTCTTCTCCTCCTCTTTCAAGCCCGTCTGCGGCGCATACGCACTAATAATGTTCATAGTGTACCCTCCATCATCCTGTCACTGACCCTCCTAACCTCTACCACCTGATCTCTTAGCTCACTGTCTACCAAAATGCCTACCCCATTCCTATACTTCGACCTACCCGAGAACCATAACTTATACCCGTCTACATCCTTAGCCTTAGGTACTACCCATTTGGTCTCCTGGACACATGCTATATTAATCTTCCTCTTCTTAAGAATCTTAACTAGCTCTATGCCCTTCCCCGTTATAGTTCCAATATTCCAGGACCTTATTCTCAACCTAGCATTACCCTTACCCCACTAACCCCCCTAACCCTCGCCTCCGTCCCCGACCGAGAACATGACCCTAGTCTACCATCATTCTCCAAAGCCACTAAAGAAAAAAATACTAGTCAAAGGCTATCGTTAACATACATGGGAACTAATACTAAAGCACAAATTAGAAAGAACTACCAAAAGGGAAAGGAAACAATGCCAATAAAACTAAATAAAACTAAAGAAGGATCTGAATAGTATAATATAATAAACAAACAGACTACTACATTAAGAATACTCAAATGTTTACCCTAAAATAAGGAGGGATCAAAGTGCAAGCACAAATTAACAGGAATATATAGGCAAGTAAAACCACTACGCCAAGAATGCTATAAGTAAAGACAAGAAGTGGAAAAATTTAACAACAAGGTTAAGGACAAGGAATGGATACGGGCAACCGGAGGTACCAACTCCAGTTGAATCAAACCTGCTTGCCGGCGAAAATTGTTGTTCACGGTCACTGTTCACAATCGACAGAAGTACTGTTCACCAAAATTTTCACCCAAAAAAATTGCGTACCTGCGTAGATCTAGGAGAAAAGAACATAAAAATAAGAAAAAAGAACAAAAAATAAATGGAATTTTTTCATCGACACCGGTGGGTGGTCGGAGAGGTGTTGTTGGGGTCTTACCGTCGCTGCCGGTAAGTGGTCGAAGCAACGCTGATGGGGTCTTACCGTCGGGAATGGGGTGGGGGTTGGTGATGTTTCTGTTTGAAAAGAACATATTCCACTCTGTTTGTGATTCAAGAAGTCCGACTAATTAAATAAAATATATGGAGGAAAAAATTGAGTGTCAACCCTTGTAAAATATGTATGCAGTTAAATATTGTTTGAACCTGCAAAGAACAAAATACTATATTTAGTTACATAGGTAAGACGTGTAATGAGATCTATTTTGATGATATTAGGTACAAGAATATGATATGTATTTTGATGTTATTAGATACAAATTAAAGATGTGATATACAACAGTAAATCTTATCTAACACATATGTGGAGTGAACAAACATGTGTGCCCCCAATTTATGTGGGCTTATGTGTGTTAAATCACGCCATATCAAACTATGTTTCATGTTTCATTACATAATGCCTTTCATACTTTATTAGAGACTACCTTGTACGCCCCATTGGAGCAAGCAATGGCGCAAACAAAGATCAATAAAGGAGAAATACTTTTTTTACGGAAACAACATGTGAAATGAAAATGAGAGTCTTTTATTTGTTATTTAGGAATGAAGATGAAGGAGAGGATTCACAAGCATAAGACTATGACTTTTCAATAAGGGGGAGATGACGATACTTTAAGGTACCAAGGTAGGTTATGTGTTCCAGATGTGAATGGAATTAGAGAGCGAATTATGGTAGAAGTGCGCAATTTCAGGTATTACATTTGCCTAGTTTATGCAAAGATATATCATGATCTTAAAGAGATTTATTGGTGGAACGACATGAAGAAGAATGTAGCAAATTTTGTTGCCAAGTGTTCAAATTGTCAACAGGTGAAGGCCGAGCACCAATGGCCTGGTGGGTTGGCTCAGAATATTGATATTCCTATTTGAAAATGGGAAATGATAAACATAGATTTTATAACAGGTCTATCTCGCTCATCTCAAAGATATGATTCGATTTGGGTGATTATGGACCGACTTACTAAATCAGCACACTTCTTGCCGGTCAAGACCACAGATTCAGTAGAAGATTATGCCAAGCTCTATATTCGAGAAATTGTCACACTTCATGGGACGCCAATGTCCATTATTTTAGATCGTGGTGCTCAGTTCACTGCAAACTTCTGGAAGTCCTTTAAAAAAAGATTGGCCAGGCAGAGCACACTATTCAGATACTTAAGGATATGTTGAGGGTGTGTGTCCTTGATTTCAAAGGTAATTGGGATTGTTGACACCCAATTTTTGCCCTCCAATAATTCTATATAATTTCTCAAATTCCAAAATCACAGATAGAGTAAAATATACTTTTTACAAGATAAAAGTGATTTTACAAATATTATTCCGAAAGTATTTTGTCATTTCATTTTATTAAACTGTTTCTCCTTTACTTCAGCTACTAAGGAAGACTCTGACTTGTTCTAGACAACTACACTACCATCTTCGGAGTCCAAAAGTCGAACTACTAAACTGACTAGTCGGTGAACTTCCTTCGCCATAGTTCTCTTTCCTTCTTCAACATGATCTAAGCTTCACATGGATCACCGACTAAGGGTATCTACTACCACATTCACTTTCCCCGGATGGTAGAGAAAATCTATATCATAATCCTTAAGTAGTTCGAGCCATCTGCTCTGCCTAAGATTCAACTCTCGTTGCTTGAAAATATACTGAAGGCTCTTGTGATATGTGAAAATGTCAACGTGAACTCCATACAAATAATGTCGCCATATCTTAAGCGCGAAAACTACAACTGTTAATTATAAATCATGAGTCGGATAGTTCTTTTCGTGAGGTTTAAGTTATTTGGATGAATAAGCTATAACCTTACCATGTTGCATTAGGACACATTCGATATTGATTCCTGATGTATCATAATACACCACGAATCCTACGATTCCCTATGGCAATGTCAACACTGGGACAAAAGTCAATCTCGTTTCAGCTATTCAAAACGGTGCTCACATGCATCTAACCACTAAAACTCGACTTTATTTTGAGTCAACTTAGTCAATTGAGCTGAGATAGAGGAAAAAACCCTCTACAAAACGCCTGTGGTAACTGCCTAGACCCAAGAAACTCCTTATCTCAATTACTAAAGTGGGTCTCGGCCAATTCATCACAACGTATATTTTATGAAAATCAACCTAAATGCCTTCGCCTGATATCACATGACCTAGAAACGCTTCTGACTTTACCCAAAATTCACACTTGGAAAATTTCGTATAGAGCTTTCTATCCTAAAGCGTCTGTGACACTATTATGATATGCTTTGCATGGTCAGCCTCACTTCGAGAATAGATAAGAATATCATTAATAAAGACAATGAGAAAAAGGTCAAGGTAAGGCTTGAAGACCTTGTTCATAAGGTCCATGAAAGCTGCTAGTGCATTTGTCAATCTGAACAACATGACACAAAATTCGAAATGACCATAACAAGTTCTGAAGACGATTTTTGGAAATCAACTTCCTTAATCTTAAGCTGATATGATCAGAGGTCAATCTTGGAATAACATTAGGAAATTTGAAGTTGGTCAAATAAATCATTGATTTCGGGAAGAGTATACTTGTTGTTAATGGTGACAGTGTTCAATTGATATTAATTAATGCACATACACAAATATCCATCTTTCTTTCAGAAAAATAAGACTTGTGCACCCCAAGGTCAGACACTTGGTCTAATAAATCCATTATCAAAGAGATTTTTCAAATGGGCCTTTAATTTCTTTAACTTTGCTGGAGCCATTATGTATGGAAGAATAGATATCGGCTTAGTGCCTGAAAGTAAATCGATTCCAAAGTCAATCTCCCTATCAGGAGGAACTCTAGGAAGATCGTTTGGAAAGACTTCTTGAAACTCATTGACAACTAGTACATACTGAAGAGTTGGGGTCTGGGTATCTGTATCCCTGACCCCAACTAGATGATAGATGTACCATTTGGAGAGCATCTTCTGGCATTAAGATAGGAAATAAACCTACCTCTAGTTGCTACTGCATCACCCTTCCATTTTATGACTAGTTCATTAGGAAATTCGAAATTGACAATTTTGGTCCTACAACCCACGATGGCATAACGTGAATACAACCAATCCGTGCCCATGATCACATCAAAGTCTACCAAGTAGGCTACTGTACTGTGGTGATAGAATCTAACTCGACAACCCCTATACATTCGTCTAGCTATAATTGACTCTCCAACTGGAGTGGACACTTCAAAGGGTTGGTGTAATCTTTCTAGCTCTATTTCAAATTTCATAGCAAGGACTGGAGATACATATAATATAGTGGATCCAGAATCGATAAGGGCATAAACGTCAAAAGTGAAAACGGTTAGTACACCTATGACAACATTTGCATGAGGAGTGGAAACAAACACTGAGATAGAGACTTTGGAAATACTAGAGTCTCTCATGGAATAAGTTGGTATCTCAAAGACCATATTTGATAATCAGAGTTTAGAGATAAGGAAATGTGTCTTCAGGACAACGAGCATACAAGAATTCAGATAAGGACATTACATGAAACATGAATTTTCTAACTTTGTGTACTTGCAGATGAAGAACAACATGTTAACAAGACACAAAAAATAAATATTGATAGCAATAAATACAGACCTGGCAGTGAAAATGGGCAAACATCAAGATATCTACATTTGGAATACTAAATCGATGCAAATATCGTTGGAGGCAATTAAAGTAAAGATAGAGGTCCAACGAATGTACCTGGAGAGGTGGAAACCAAACTCAAGAATGGAACATGATGGGATATCACCAGATACAGCAGCGAAGGGGATAAAATCATCATGCAACAATTTTTCCATTCTCGAAAAGGAAAATCAAGGAAAAAGTCAGCTCAGGATCTTAACAGATTCAACACAAAGTTGTATTGCCACAAGAGTGGTAAGCATCTAGATTGCATTTAGCATACACCCAATGTTAGGCGTACCTGCAGTAGAGTAGCTAGAACAAGTAGAGTTGGTGGTGGCACTTGGTCTCCATTACCATTATCAACCCCAGCATTGGTCTTAGTAGTTTTGCGATTAGTGATTCCAGCAGGACATTTACCTGATGATTCATCAGAAGCACCGTTGTTTCCTTAATTAGTAGCTCTCGCACAAGTTAAAGCCATTTCTGTGAGGCGCGAGTAACGAACACGTCAGAATGATCCTAAAGGAAGTTTAAGTTCTATAGCACTATCTAGAATCAAGAAGAATGAGAAACATCTATAAATTTCTAGTAGTCTTTCGATCATGCAAATGATCAAAGTACACGAGGAAGACTTCACTAGACACATGTTCATAGACACAGACAAACACTAGGACACTTTCTAACCTATGCTCTGATTCCAAGCATGTCATACCTCAAACCCGACCCTGGTGCGACAAGCATTCGATGCTAGGGAACCATACCGAAAGTACCTTATAAAGCATGGATAAAACAAATTGTCCCGAGTTCATATACAATGAAACATTTAAAGCTTAATTATAATTAAGACATATATAAGTGGAAAGTCTAAACTGTATAAATATTTTTAGTCTGAACATCCGCTAATATGGAAAAATGCCCAACAAGTCCAATAGTGACTTCAACAACTACCAATAAGTAGTGACGTCTATCTATAGAGCTTCTAAAAAGAATAAATAAATCATCCAACTTCGAAACGTAGCTCGGAGACTTAAAGAAACAAAAATCAAAAGATATATGGAGTCCCACGAATAAGCATGTGTGCTCACTAATAAACCAGAAAAGCTGCATGTTCACCTACTCCGTACAATCATCACGAACTTGCTTTTATTTATTACCTAACATAGCATCAATAACAACAATGGTGTACCCAAGTACTGGATAATCAGTGAGTGTCTACGGTACAATAGTTATAGCAAAATATGTAAGTCATAAGTAAAACTAAAAACAATGTTAAGAAACAATTCAAAACGAATAATAACATATCATGAAATCTAGTATAAATCAAAGATGAAGAAATACTCACTTTAAATTATTAAGTCATTTCTCATTACCTTAAGCTCTTTCAATTGAATTCGAGTTCATCATGTGTCAACTCATGGGAAACCACAATCATCCCAAGACAAGCCCAAATCAATAGTAAAAAAGAGGATGGACACTTTGGGTTCCCTAAAACGCATATAAGAACCACATTGGGGCTATCAACCCATAATGCCTACCCTTAATAATTAGGAAAAAACACTGGGGCTACCAACCCTTGATGGACACTCTTCCTCCCGAATGGCTTGGCAAACTCCACTAGGATCTATAGTGACTATCCTTCCTTCCGAGTAGCTAGGCCAAACACAAATAATAGAATCATGACATATTAGCCGAATCACAATCATAGCATAAAAGCTGAATCGTTTATTATGAATTATGTTCATCTTCCTGTAAATAAGGGCATATCAAGTTATTAATCAATTTAAAAATCATTAATCAATTTTAATTCAACAAACCTCATTTATAAGGTAAAACACATTAAAGATCAAGATTTTGAAATCAAGTGTAAACCATCCCTTATAGAGGGAAAACATATTCAAAAATTAAGGCTATATAATTCAGTTTCAATCATCCCTTTATAGGGGAAATATTATGTATAGATAATGTAATACGCAAGGCTCAATGCGTACTTGTCCCTCACGCACACAAAACCTTTTCAAAAAAACTATTTTAAGGTTGAAAATTATGTTTGAAAAGGGACATACCTCAAGTTCCGCCAATAATGCTCTCTAACGAAATTTCTGAGGTTCAAGAATCACTCTACAATCAATTAGAATGATAAATATTAGAGCTTTAATCAATTTCTAACCATCTCCTCCTTTTTGGAAAACTAGGTTTTTAAGTTAACATTCATGTTCTTAATATTCAATGATTCACCCATAGATTCTAACGCATTTCAATCAATATACGAACCCACAATCAAACCTATAAAAATACTAAACCAAGGAATTTTACCTCACAAATATTTCCTAATGATTCTTCTCTTCAACTGTTCTTGAATCAAATTCTCACAATCTATAGAATGCATGATGATTTTAGCGTTTATGAGTTGTACTTACTAGAAGTCAATTCTAGCATAAAATTCATCGATACTTCCAATTTCCATGCACTTCACTATTTGTGTGTGATCTTAAGACAATGCTTACATTAAAACTTACTTCGAAGGACCCCGTATAGCTAAAATATCACGTTGTCACTCCCTTAATGAATTCAAACCCAATTCGAATTTATAGTGTGTTACACTTCTCCAATTGTTTACTTAATCTAGTTCTCTTGGAGCCTCTGATGTGTACCTCTTGTACAATGCTTCTGGAAATGCTACTCGAATGATGTTGTTTTTGCTGGAAGATCCTCCCATTTCTTTCGATCCAAGTATGGTAAACACAAGCTGCTAGATCCATCTTGTAGATTTCAATAGTGCAACTTTGGCCTTTAGCATGAACATTTGTCGATTCTAGCTCCTCTTACCAATCCATTGAAAGTATATTTATGTCCTAGAGACAATCTGTATTAGGACAAATGTACTTTATACACATTCATATTATTATTAATGGAGATTAATATTTTGGCATTTGCAATTATTGAATTATTATTTGATTGTTTGTAATTATTCATTAATGTGCATCCCTTGAGCTTACGTTGTCATTAATAGAGTAAGATATTTTATGATAGAGCGTAACTCTTAAAAGGCCTCGACTAATGATCATCGAGAATGGGATATCGATGATATGTGATAAGTCGACATGTGGTCTGCATCACATCCTTAGAGGATGTAGTACGTCTCACCTGCTACGAGTAATGGTTACTCGTGATAGACACATGGATACTTTGGAAATATTGGTATACCCTGCCGATATATTGTTTGTTATACTTGTCTAACGTATGATCAGCGTGTGGGAGATAGAACTCCTTAGACTTGAGGTCAATACGCGCCTTATCTACAAAGTAATGTACTTTGATCTCGTCCTAAGCTCAAATACCTTATAGGTTAAGATACGACTTGTATTTAGTACATTACGATGTGGATCAAAGGTGGTAGTTGAGCCAAGATTAGGATTCATTCCTCGAATGTATATTCGAGAGAACACTCGAATTCTCAGTGATATTAGGTTGACTAAGTCGTTGGCCAACGTAATAGACATATTTAGAATATGATCTAGTTGTTAACTAATATAGATGAGATACAATGATTAAGCCATTTGGATAGACACTTGAAAAATCCTAATCTTGATCGGGTGTGTCGTGAATGAAAGGATTTTATCTTACCACATAAAGGTTAAATTTACTGGATTCGCGTAAATGTACTTCATATATTGAGTTCGTCTATGGCGACAACTAGGAGTTCTACGTAGACCTTAATTTGATTAATGTCAATATGAGAAGGCTTGTAGGGTCACACTATGTCGATTGTCCATTTCGATCTAAGAATGTATTGAGAGAGTAATTAAAATGTTCAATTTGGAATCGAGACATTTAAATGAATAATGATTACATTAATTAAGTCAAAATTGGATTTTGGATTTAATTAAGAATGCACGGAAATTAAATAGAGGTTGTGCAACTGCACGTCGAGCGCCGCGACGCCCATACCCTAGGGCCGCAACTTCCTCTGCATCTATTTTGGGCCAGGCCCAAAGTCAAACCCTAATCCAGTTTTTTGACCTAATTTTCAACTATAAATAGAGGCATTCATTTTCATTATTATATACCAATTTTAGAATAACATTCTAAGCCTTAGAGACTTAGAATAAAATACTCTCTCGAACCTCTATGACTCTCAATCCCAGACAATGGAATATGAGTTGTTAATAGAACTCTTCAAGTGTAAGCTTAATGAAGGGGGCCCGGTCTTGCAACATGTGCTAAAGATAATAGGGCTGATAGAGAGGCTTGCTTCGATTGGAAAGAAGCTTGAAAAGAATATCGCTACCACACTCATCCTAAACTCTCTCCCTCGTTCCTTTGAGAACTTCATAGTAAACTTCAACATGAATGGAACGAAGGCGACCTTGCCAGAGCTGCACGCTCAAGACCTTTGAGTCCTCCACTTTCAAAGGCAAAGCTGTGCTTATGGTGAGCTCTTCTAGCCGACCCAAGCCGAAAGGGAAGGATTGGCAGAAGAAGAAGGGTAAGGCAATCGCTGCGCCCACAGCTATGAAGCCTAGGAGAGGTGTGAAGAAGAAGGTGAACGCGGCTAAGGATGAATGCCTCAACTGCCATAGGATGGGGCATTGGAAAAAGGACTGCACGACACCAGGAGGAGGAAAAGCACCAGGTGCTCCTGCCTTTGGTGGACAAGGTATGTACGTCATTGAAATAAATATGTCTATAAACAACTCTCGTTCCTGGGTATTGGATACCGCTTGTGGCTCACACATTTGTACAAATGTGTAGGGGCTAACTGATAGCAGAAAGGTTGGGCCAAGAGAGGTAGACCTACGCATTGGAAATGGAGCACGAGTGGATGCTGAGCACGTAGGGACTTATAGATTAAATTTACCTTCCAGCTATTGTTTAGTGTTGAATGATTGTTTTTATGTTCCCTCGTTAACGAGGAATATTATTTCTATCCCAGTATTAGACATGGAGGGCTTTTTCTCGTATATTTTTAACGACAGTCACGTACTGTCTTTTAATAATGTTATATATAGAACTGCTCCTCTTGTGGATGGATTATATACACTGCACTGTAGCTGAGAGATATTCAATGTACAAAATAAATGAGCCAAGACAAGTAATAGAAACTCTACTACCTATGGCACTGCAGACTTGGTCATATCAACGAATCAAGGATATCAAGATTGAGGAAGTTAGACTACCTCGAACCATTTGACCTGGAGTCTTATGGTAACTGCGAATCTTGCTTGAGAGGAAAGATGACCAATAAACCACTTTCTGGGAAAGGTGTGCAAGCCAAGGAGGTGCTTGAATTGGTCCATACTGATGTATGTGGACCATTCTCGACTCAAGCTAAAGGAGGCTTCCCATACTTCATCACTTTTACTGACGACTTCACAAGGTATGGGTATGTGTATCTTATGAGACACAAATCCGAGGCTTTTGAGAAGTTCAAGGAGTACAAGTCGGAAGTAGAGAAGCAACTTACAACGAGTATCAAGACCCTTCGATCGGATCGAGGAGGTGAGTACTTAAGCAGGGATTTTCTAGATTACTTAAAGCTACATGGAGTCCAATCTGAATGGACACCTCCAGGAACGCCACAGATGAACGGTGTTGCCGAAAGGAGAAACCGAACCTTATTGGATATGGTTTGATCCATGATGAGCTCCTCAGCTCTACCAACATACCTTTGGGGACATGCTATACAAACCTCTATATACATTCTGAACAGAGTTCCTTCTAAGTCAGTAGAAAAGACACCCTATCAGATATGGTGTGGCAAAAAGCCAGCTCTTAAACATATGAGACCCTGGGGGTGCCCTGCATATGTTAAGAAGATGCTCACTGATAAGTTGGAATCTAAAAGTGAGAAATGTTACTTCGTGTTGTATCCAAAGAAAACTAAGGGATACTACTTCTATCTTCCTGGAGAACATAAGGTCATTGTTTCCAGGAACGCAACTTTCCTTGAAGAAGAATATGTCTATAAGGAACATAACTGCACAGAGATAGAACTTGAAGAAATTCAAGAACCACAAGATAACATATGAAATGAACCCTTGTTAAATGACCTAAACAAGGATTTAGTAAGAGTATCTGGTGAAGATTGGGTACTTAGAGTACGTCCTTCAGCCAGTGGGAGTGCTGTGAGATATAGTGTAGAAATGCAAGGCTCTCATACACAACCAATGGAAGATGATACAATGGTTGTACATCATCTCATTCAGGAAATACATAAAAATGACATTCCTGAAAGCTCTCAAGGTAATGGATTGTCCAACACACAAAGACCTTCTCACAGTCAGAATGTAATAAACACTGAAACGTAGAATACTCAACTCCGTAGGACCACTAGGACTCGTCGTCCACCTGGAAGACTTAATCTCCTTGTTGAAACACACAATGAGATAGATATTCCTGATGACGATGAACCTACAACCTACAACGAAGCTATGTTAGACATTGATTCGCAGAGATGGCAAGAAGCCATGAAATCTTAGATGGACTCGATGTACATAAATCAAGTTTAGAACTTGGTTGATTTGCCAACAGGGGTTAGACCCATAGGATGCAAATGGGTCTTCAAGAAGAAGATTGATGCATATGGCAAGGTACAGACTTATAAAGAAAGACTGGTGGCTAAAGGTTATAATCAACGGCCTGGGGTCGATTATGATGAAACCTTTTCACATGTTGCTAAGATTAAGTCCATTCAGATTTTGCTTGCAATAGCTGCATATTATGACTATAACATTTGGCAGATGGACGTCAAAACTGCATTCCTCAATGGTAATCTAGTTGAGGAAGTGTATATGAAACAACCTGAGGGTTTTTCAATTGAGTCCAAACCAAATGTCGTATGCAAGCTAGAAAAGTTCATTTATGGGCTTAAGCAAGCCTCGAAGAGTTGGAACATTTGCTTTGACAAGGCTATCAAATCGTTTGATTTCGTCAGAAGCAAAGAGGATACATGTGTTTATAGTAAACGCAAGGATGGGAGTATTGCCTTCATTATCATATATGTAGATGACATATTAATAATGAGAGACAATAAGACTCTCATGCGGTCAGTAAAAGAGGGGTTGTCCAATACCTTCATGATGAAGGATTTAGGTGAAGCCTGCTACATTCTGGGGATTAGGATCTATAGAGATAGACCTAACAGATTATTGGGGCTGTCACAATCAGTCTACATAGACAAAGTTCTTAGATGTTTTTCTATGGAAAATTCCAAGAAAGGCGGTCTACCTATGGGACAAGGCATCAAGTTATCTAAGAAGGATAGTCCTTCTAATTCTATAGAACTTGAATGCATGAAAAGGATCCCATATGCTTCGGCTATAGGATCGATCATGTATGCCATGACCTGTACTAGGCCAGATGTGGCCTTTGCACTTAGTATGACTTGCAAGTTCCAGCAGAATCCTGGGGAAGAACACTGAAAAGCAGCCAAGAGTATTCTTAAGTATCTTAGACGAACTAAAGAATATTTCTTAGTTTATTGTGGACAAGAGAAGCTGGTATGTACTGGGTACACTGATGCTAGCTTCCAGACAGATGTTGATGACTACAAATCTCAATCAGGTTACACATACATTTTTAATGGTGGAGCAATAACCTAGAAAAGTTCCAAACAAGCTACAATTGCTGACTCGACAACAGAAGCTGAGTACATTGCTGGATCGGAAGCTGGTAAAGAAGTTGTCGCGATATCTGAGTTCCTAAAGGAACTAGGGGTTGTTCCAAGTGCCACTTGTCCAATAACGGTTTATTGCGACAACACTGGTGCGATTGCGCAAGCTAAGGAACCAAGATCAACCAACAAAAACAAGCATGTACGAAGGAAGTACCACATACCCAGGGAGATGGTGGAGACTGAAGAGATTAGATTAGACTATGTTCCCACAGACGAGAATCTACCTGACTCATTCACTAAACCATTAAGCTTAGTCAAGCATAATGGTCATTTTGAGAATATGGGCATTAGATATGTTGGAGATCGGCTCAAGGCCAAATGGGAGATTGAAAGTATATTTATGTCCTAGAGACAATCTGTATTAGGGCAAATGTACTTTATACACATTCATATTATTATTAATGGAGATTAATATTTTGGCATTTGCAATTATTGAATTATTATTTGATTGTTTGTAATTATTCTTTAATGTGCATCCCTTGAGCTTATATTGTTATTAATAGAGTGAGATATTTTATGATAGAGCGTAACTCTTAAAGGGCCCCGACTAATGATCATCGAGAATGGGATATCGATGATATGTGATAAGTCGACATGTGGTCTGCATCACATCCTTAGAGGATGTAATATGTCTCACCTGCTACGAGTAATGGTTACTCGTGATGGACACATGGATACTTTGGAAGTATTGGTATACCCTGCTGATATACTGTTTGTTATACTTGTCTAACGTATGATCAGTGTGTGGGAGATAGAAGTCCTTAGACTTTAGGTCAATACGCGTCATATCTACAAAGTAATGTACTTTGATCCCGTCCTAAGCTCAAATGCCTTGTAGGTTGAGATTCGGCTTGTATTGGGTACATTACGATGTGGATTGAAGGTGGTAGTTGAGCCAACATTAGGATTCATTCCTCGAATGTATATTCGAGAGAACACTCGGATTCTCAGTGATATTAGGTTGACTAAGTTGTTGGCTAACGCAATAGTCATATTTAGAATATGGTCTAGTTGTCAACTGATATAGATGAGATACAATGATAGAGCCATTTGGATAGACACTTGACAAATCCTAACCTTGATCGGGTGTGTCGTGAATGAAAGGATTTTATCTTACCACATAAAGGTTAAGTTTACTGGATTCGCGTAAACGTACTTCACATATTGAGTTTGTCTTCCGGCGCCGTCTAGGAGTTCCGCGTAGACCTTAATTTGATTAATGTCAATATGAGAAGGCATGTAGGGTCACACTATGTCGATTGTCCGTTTTGATCTAAGAATGTATTGAGAGAGTAATTAAAATGTTTGATTTGGAATCGAGACATTTAAATGAATAATGATTACATTAATTAAGTCAAAATTGGATTTTGGATTTAATTAAGAATGCACGGAAATTAAATTGAGGCAGTGCAACTGCATGTCGAGCATCGCGGCGCAGTGCAGAAATTCATCAAGCGTTGCGGCGCCCATACCCTAGGGTCGCTGCTCCTCTGCATCGATTTTGGGCTATGCCCAAGGTCAAACCCTAATCCGGTTTTTTGATCTATTTTCAACTATAAATAGAGACATTCATTTTCATTATATACCAATTTCAGAATAACCTTCTAAGCCTTAGAGACTTAGAATAAAATACTCTCTCAAACCTCTGCCGGATTTCCTAGCTTTCCGAAGGAGGAGTACATTGAAGCTTGGAGCTTGCAAATTGGAAGGGCAATCGCGTGTGCACCTAACAGTAGATAAAGACTCCAGATTATTGTAACTTGTAAGTAAATGTTTTATGTTACAAGTTTCATTGTTATATAACCATACCAAAAATTATTGTTGGGGTAAGTAAGAAACATAAATTTTAAACTTCCGTTGTGCCTTACTTATGTGATTTGTACCCAACAATTCCCTACATCCATTACCCTCCTGTTTATGCCAGCATATTGAACCAAATCTGTTCGGTGTATGCACATTTGATGAATAAATGATCAATGCTCTCCACTTCAACACTACATAAAAGGACAGTCCAATGTAGCAGTTATGCCCCGTTGGCTCAATCTATCTCTAGTTGCAGTCTTCCATATGCTTCTAGTATCAAAATAAAAAATCCATTTAGGGTGTCCAAACTCCAAAGTTGTTAAACACCAGCTTCTTTCATTTAACTCTAGGGAAATCACCTCTCATAGTTTTGTACATCTTCTTGACTGAAAAATAGGCCATAAGTTGTAGCTCATCCTCAATAATATCCACCTGCTCCAAGTACTTATGCATTTTAAGAACTTGCTGCACCATCCATGAGGTAGAATAAATTTACCCCATTTATTCATTAGCCTGAGAGTGGAATAAAATGTGTTGGAGGTAGAACTAGACTTTAAAAGTATATGTTAAGAGTCTCACATCGGAAATGGAATGGGAACATGAACTCTTTATATGGACTTGAACAATCCTCACCCTACAAGCTAGCTTTTGGGGTTGAGTTAGACCCAAGATCCATTCTTTACATGGTATCAGAGTCATACTCATTCCAACTCTTTGTTCGTCGATGTTGGGTCCCCAAATTATATTGTCCACGCTCCAGTTAACGAGGTTTGGGCGTGCGGGGGAGTGTTAATAATCCCACATCGGAAATGGAATGGGAACATGGACTCTTTATATGGACTTGAACAATCCTCACCCTACAAGCTAGCTTTTGGGGTTGAGTTAAGCCCAAGATCCATTATTTACAGTATCTTACCTTCTGGCGCTTCATACAGGGAGTAAGAGGCATCCCATCGTTCATCTTACTTCAACAGAAAGTAGATAAAAGGACGGAGAATTGTTCTATAGTTTCAACAAAACTGGTAAATGATAATGGAATTAGTGCCACGACAATAACATGAGAACACTAAATCAGTTCATAGAATGCAGTTTATCATGAGAATTAGTGAATACAATGCAACGATCGGAACTTTCTAAAGCATGGCCAAAAACGAACTCAATAAATAAAGAGAAGAAAGGTGAAAAGAATATTTGAACTTTCTATCATTTAATCACATGTGTTCATAGCAAAAAGGATTGAGCCTCACTAAATGTGCATTAAGATCTAGATGTCTTAATCTGAATACACATCTTAATATATATTGTTTTTAAATCTGAATACTGAATAATTAGGGTTGTTTGTTTTCAATATCTGAATATGTATATGAAATTAATCACTATATCAATAAAATATTATAAGAATCTCATTTCAACAAAATAAATTTATTTTTGATAGAAAATAATATTTTGAATATTCATACTATCTCCTTTTTTTCTTCTATAAAGATAGAATTTGAACATCTGAAATGCAAATAAAAAATTTATATCACTATAAGAAAATATTGTAACAAGGTAATATGAATTCTTTAAAATTTTGTGTTTATTATTAAAATGATAAACTTTTTTCTATCAACTGGAAGTGATTTTAAGAGAGTTGTTATGGCTGAATCTCACAATATGTTTTCTAGTAAGAAATTTTATTAAAATAAAATAAAAAGGAGAAAACTTTTTAATGTTTGACACAATTTGTGAGCGTTCTCTGTTGTTTCTTGAAATTTGATATTATGTAGTTAGTTCCAAATTTGATTAGAGTGTTATGTAGTATTCAAGTTTTTTGTAATCATTGTTATTGTCTCGCGAAACACTAAGTGATAGAGTCATTGTGATCTTTCAAAGATTGAGAAGTGAAGATAAGAATTTTATTGATAAGATTGATTTCTCATGTTTAACTTTTCCGATGTAAAATAGATAATGAACTAAATTTACACATAGGATATCAAACTATATTTTTGATAGATTCAAGAAAATAATTTTTTCGTTGTAGTTAATCAATTATTATTTGCGGCAACAAGAGTTCTTGACAATATTTTGTAGAAAAAGAATAGCTAGAGGCGTGAAAATTTTGATGAGAAGAGAAGTTGTAAAAGGTTTTGTGAAATAAGATGTATTATTTTAAATGTGTCTGGATGGTGTTAAGACTCAGTTGCAGATCTGATTCATTC
Organism: Anisodus tanguticus; assembly: GCA_034509755.1. Lineage (NCBI taxonomy): Eukaryota > Viridiplantae > Streptophyta > Magnoliopsida > Solanales > Solanaceae > Anisodus > Anisodus tanguticus. The sequence goes on from CM067545.1 coordinate 24,778,935, forward strand.
ATACCTATTAAGAGGCTTCATAAGGAAACAAAAAAAAATGAACTTAATGGGTCTAATCTGAATGATTAAGATTTAGACTTGTAAAACAAATGCACTTAATGAACTGAATATGAATTATTAAGATTCAGACATCCATTAAGTACAAACAAATGAGGCAAGTAACTAAACACCCTTATAATATGACTCAATTGTATTTTAAAATTAAACACTTAATACTCTTAAAAATGAAAATTCTACGTAAAAGTTAACGTCGTTAATACTCCGTTAATCTTTTTTCTTTCATTCACATAATATAATGCCATAGATGGACAAAATTGCCTTTCTGCATGCTTGTACAGACTTGTTTTTATATAGGAAAAAGGAAAAGGGCCAAAATTATCTCGAATGTATGAAACATGCTCACAAATACCCTTTTTCCACTTTTTAGTTTAAAACTATCCTTAGTTTTTATTTTTGGTTCAAGTGTATCCCTCAACTGAAGGTGAGCCTTGTAGTAACTGTTAAAGTTGATGTCATTTGACCAGGAGATCACAGGTTCAATCCATGGAAACAACATTTTGCAGAAATGCAAGGTAAGGTTGCGTAAAATAGACAGAATAAAATGATAAAACAAAAAATATTTATTGATAGTGGAGCAGATATATGTCTAGCCAGAAAAGATGTTTTAGAATCTCACAGATGGAAAAGATCTAAGACACATAGAGCTAAGGTATCAGGATTCAATGAACAATCCAAAGAATTAGATGTAATAGCAGAAAATATGAGAATTGTATTAGGAAAAACTATTTTCAGATTACCAATAGTATACCAATTAGACAATATGAAACAACAAGTTTTATTAGGAAATAACTTCCTAGATTACTTCAAAACCCAAGTAATTAATAAGAATACATTTTGTCTACAATCCCCCTGTAACAAATGGATTATACTGAAAAGAATATTACCAGTAAATACCATAAGATTATATGCCATTAAAATGGAAAGAAATAATAATTTAGAGCTTTTAAAAGGGAAGTATTTAGGGATGTTAAAAAAGAACTTCGGAGAAAATCCGATGCAGCTTTGGGAAAAAGAAAAAATATATGGGGAAATAAAACTGATAGATCCGAGTGATTTAGTCAGAACAAAGCCCATAAGATATAGCCCAACGGATCAAAAAGAATTTGAAATCCAGATTAAAGAATTATTAGAAATGAAGGTAATAAGAGAAAGTAAGAGTCCTCATAGTAGCCCGGCCTTCTTAGTAAGGAAACATAATGAGCTAAAACGAGGAAAAACCAGATTAGTAATTGATTATCGAGAATTAAATAAAAAGACTATTTTTGACGGATACTTTTTACCCTATAAGAGAAACCTCATTAACAGACTAGGGAGTAAAAAATGTTTAGCAAATTCGACTGTAAAAGTGGATTTTGGCAGATTAAATTGACTAATGAATCTAGAGCTTTGACAGCATTCAGTGCCCCTCAAGGACACTATGAATGGAATGTATTACCAATGGGATTAAAAAATGCACCGCAAAACTTTCAAAGAAGAATGGATCAAGTGTTTAGAAAGCTTGCAGACTTCTGTATCATATATGTTGATGATATATTAGTTTACAGCAACAGCTTAGAAGATCATATTAAACATGTAGAGCAATTCATTGAAACGATTAACCAACACGGAATACTATTATCAGAAAAGAAATCGGAGATATTCAAGAATACTATTGAATTCCTAGGCTACATTGTAGATAGAGAGGGAATACAATTGCAAGAACATGTTGTAACAAAGATCAAAAACTTCAAGGAAAAATTAGAGAATAAAAGAGAAGTTCTGCAGGTTTAGCGGAATGATCAATTATGCAGCAGATCATATAAAAGATCTACCATAATTGAGAAAGCCACTGCAGGATTTGATTAAAAAAGATGTAACCTTTGAATGGAAAGAAGAGCACACCCGGGCGATTAACAAAATTAAGGATAAGGTAAAATCATTACCAAAACACGAGTACCAACAAATCAAGATCAATTAGAACTCTTTACGATGCTAGTGATATAGGATGGGGAGCAGTCCTAATAGCATATGATAAAGAAGATGTTGATAAAGAAAAAATGTTAATTTGTGGATACGGAGGAGGAATATGGAAACCTAATGAAAAGAATTATCACATAAATGAAAAGGAATTATTGGCAGTAAAATTTGGAATTAAAAGATTTCATTACCATTTACTACCAGTAAAGTTTATAGTTAGAACTGATAATACTCAGGTAAAGGCGTTTATCACAAACAGAATAGATCCTTTACCAGAATTGAATAAAAGAAGAAAATGGCAATCATTCTTTTGTTGTTATGACTTTATTGTTAAGAATATATCTGAAACTAAAAATGTTTTAGCTGATTTTCTTAGCAGATATAATGTCAATTAGCAACGAAGACTTTGAAGAATACATAGTCAAGGCTATGCAAGAGATTATCAAAACAAATGAAATACTGATTACCCGATTAAAAGAAAATACTCAAACCATCGGAAAATTAGCATAAGCCATTAAAGATTTTACTAAATTCAAAACCTTACAAAGAGAAACCTCACAAAAAACACCGACTACCACACCACCACTACAATAGAAAACCTTTGTACCATTCTCGTCTAAACTCGCAAAAATGCCATCAGCCATACCCTCAACATCAGCAACGGTATCCATGACAAATAATCTGAAGTATAGGCCTGAAATGATTACTGCTTATGAAAAAATCAATAAATTCTATGATTATAAGACTAACCTTGATATTGTACGCAATGCTAAACTGAGTAAATATCCAAGATTTGTTTGCAGTGAAAAGGCAAATTCGAACATTGTGGAACGATTATTCACATACGGATTTATTGACAAGATTATCACAGACGATAAAATGATCAACCTCACCAAGCTACCACAGATTATCACCAGATCAACAGAACTCATGATGGAATCCTTTGGCAAAGGAATCTACGGAATACAGATTTTAGATGCATCAACCGATTTAAAGGGTAAGCCAATCGTTATTTGTCAAATTTTTAAGACAGGAAGGAACAACACCATCAGCGGGGATGATAAAAACTTAAATATGACAATTCCCTGTGCACTGGACAAATTCCAAGACTGGATAAGTACCAAAAGAGTATTTGGATTAATGACATTGAAAACCAGAATAGAGGACATGCTACGAAATCGGAAGGCATCCGTAATTGGATCTTCCAAAGGAGGAGATGTAGAAGAAATTATGACCCTTTACTACGACAATGACATCGAAGTAAAGGAGACTACTGAAATTTAAATACCCGCATTAGGAGGTGGGCTCCTGACTGAAATTGAAATACCCGCATTAGAAGGTGGGCGCCTGACTGAAATTAAAATACCCGCATTAGAAGGTGGGCGCCTGACAGAAATTTAAATACCCGCATTAGGAGGTGGGCGCCTGACTGAAACTAAATACCCGCATTAGGAGGTGGGCGCATGACTGAAAATAAAATACCCGCATTAGGAGGTGGGCGCCTGACTGAAATTAAAATACCCGCATTAGGAGGTGGGCGCCTGACTGAAATTTAAATACCCGCATTAGGAGGTGGGCGCCTGACAGAAATTTAAATACCCGCATTAGGAGGTGGGCGCCTGACTGAAATTGAAATACCCGCATTAGGAGGTGGGCGCCTGACAGAAATTGAAATACCCGCATTTGAGGTGGGCGCCTGACAGAAATTAAATACCCGCATTATGAGGTGGGCGCCTGACTGAAAATAAATACCCGCATTATGAGGTGGGCGCCTGACTGAAATTAAATACCCGCATTATGAGGTGGGCGCCCGATCGAAATTTAAATACCCGCATTATGAGGTGGGCGCCCGACGTAAATTAAATACCCGCATTATGAGGTGGGGCGCCCGACCGAAAATAAATACCCGCATTATGAGGTGGGCGCCTGACTGAAATTAAATACCCGCATTAGGAGGTGGGCGCCGACGTAAATTAAAATACCCGCATTAGAGGTGGGCGCCCGACGTAAATTAAAATACCCGCATTAGGAGGTGGGCGCCTGACTGAAATTAAAATACCCGCATTATGAGGTGGGCGCCCGACGTAAATTAAATACCCGCATTATGAGGTGGGCGCCGACCGAAAATAAATACCCGCATTATGAGGTGGGCGCCTGACTGAAATTAAATACCCGCATTAGGAGGTGGGCGCCTGACAGAAATTAAAATACCCGCATTAGGAGGTGGGCGCCTGACAGAAATTAAAATACCCGCATTAGGAGGTGGGCGCCTGACTGAAATTAAAATACCCGCATTATGAGGTGGGCGCCTGACTGAATTTAAACTACCCGCATTAGTAGGTGGGTGCCTGACTGAAAATGAAATACCCGCATTAGGAGGTGGGCGCCTGACTGAAAATGAAATACCCGCATTAGGAGGTGGGCGCCTGACTGAAATTAAATACTCGCATTAGGAGGTGGGCGCCTGACTGAAATTTAAATACCCGCATTAGGAGGTGGGCGCCTGACTGAAATTTAAATACCCGCATTAGTAGGTGGGCGCCTGACAGAAATTAAATACCCGCATTAGGAGGTGGGCGCCTGACTGAAATTAAAATACCCGCATTAGGAGGTGGGCGCCTGAAATGACGTCGTTGTATTGACGTGATGCGTTTGTGACCCGCATGGGTTGAAATGATGTCGTTGCATAGACGTGGTGCGTTGAAGACGTCATTTTGTAGACGTGTTGTGCAGATGACACCGTTGCATAGGCGTGTTGCTGATGACGCTGTTGTATGGGCGTGTTGTAGTGCTGTGAAAGATGTAAATGACGTCATTGCCGTCAGTTTGCTGTAATATGATTCCACGTTGTGTTGAATCTTCCGCCGATTCAAATTCCTGTGGACTGTGAATTGAAATGTCGTCCTTGCACGGACGAAAATGCGATGCGACGTCTTTGCCAAATTAAGCACACATGTTGCGGTTTCCTTGCCTTTGTCAACCTGAAGACCTGTACTCAAAGAAATTTGTGAGTTTGGGTGGCAGGGGTGGTTGATTTGCATTGACTTTGTAGTTTTTTTTTTTTTTTTTTTTTTTTTTTTACGCTTGCAAGCTTATACTGGTTTAGATTGAAGACTTAGTTGTCTGGCATTTTCCAAGTCTATTGGCATATGCCTGCAGTGAACCCTTTAAAAATGCCCCAGTTCCTGGAATATATGAAGATGCTGAACTTTCAACTGGACAAAACCGAGTTTGTACGGGCAACTTGCTTGTCCTATCAAGGCGATCATGTGGGCCTATTGCATTGTGTGCAAGATAATGGAAGAAAATTTCCAATGGTGTGACCGAAGCCGATATAGGCCGCCTACGTATTCCGACAAAGGAAATCAGGTCATAACGTAGTTCGCTGCCAGTAAAAAGGAATTATGAAGTTTTCCAAAATGGGACCGAAGCCGATGTGGCTGCCTACGTATCCCGCCGAGGGAATCAGGTCATAACGTAGTTCATGTAAGTAAAAAGAATTTTGTAAGGGTTTTCTAAAAATGAGACCGAAGCTGATGTGGTCGCCTACGTATCCCGCCGAGGGAATCAGGTCATAACGTAGTTCATGCGGCAAAATAGATTTGTATTTGTAGAATGTTTTTTTTTTTTTTGTAAAAGAGTAACTAGAGTTTGAAAAATGATGCAATATATTTTGCAAGGGTTTTTTTTTTTTTTTTTTTTTTGAAAATATGAAAAAGACAATCATATTTTGACTTCAGTTGGTACCAATAATTAGTAATGTGCTTAGGGTTCCCGCTACTGCTCTCTGTATAACCGAGGCTGACTTCAGGGTAATTCCTACAGTTTCAGATGCTACCTCAGACATACATGAGGATCGACACTTGCTTCAAGCCAAGGTTTTGACATATATGCATCCTCATGTTTCAAATGCCCTCACTGAAAGAAAGTCCCTTTCTCATATGTATTTCAGTATTTTGAACTTTGGGACGTCTAGAGAAGTACACTCACCCTCAGAAAGATGTTCAATGCATTTAATTGTGATACCATAGGCTTGGCCGTCATGTGAGTATCCACTAGTGTGAGAACCCTCTGTATAGGATCATGTAGGGCTTGTTATGGGTTTGTAATGTAGGCTTGGGGAAAGGAAAGGATATCATTTGGGTAAGGAGTGACTAATCCTTCCTTGAGCGTTGGAATATGTCCGCGCTTTGTATTTGTGTGCCTTGATGCCGATTTGCTTCTTTTTGCCCCCTTTATTTTGTACCGACTTCTTTTGAATATTTCGTTTGGAGCTTTTTCCCCTTTTTCGGAGTTATGTTTTTTTTTTTTGATTTTGATATTGTCTGGGCTTTTTACTTTTGTGAAGTCGTCCCTTTGTTTTGTTTCATTTCCTCTTTTGGGAACATTGCAACTTCAACTCGGATCATTTTCAGCAATTTGCACATTTCTGATGCGCTCAAGGAAGTCGGGCCAAGAGAGGGATAGTGCGTGTACGCACTCAGAAAGGGTATAGGCATAATATGTGGTTGTTAAAAAAAAATAGGCTTCAGGCTCAAAGGGGTACTATGGATAATGTTATTTGGTAAGCTGGAAAGGCTCAAACGGATCAAAGAAAGCCTACGATCCTTTCCTATACCAAGTGTTACTCAGGATTTCGCCTCAACAAACATTCGAGCCAAGTTCTAGATCACAATGCAATGCAATTGAACTTATTCTAAAACTCACCACACAATGCATATGAAACGATGAGGTTGGCTTTGTTCATATCTTGGAGCATGCAAAGCATTTTTTTTTTGTGTCGTCACAACCGTGAATGAGAGGTACCAAAAGAATCTATGGTTTACCACGAAGTCGGTCTTCTCCGCTTGTTCTTTCCTATGCACACTCCTAACTGTGTTGGTATCAACCAAGTCCATCAATGATTCTTAGAATATATATATATATATATATTTTGTATTTTTGTTTTGTTTTTGTTTTGTTTTGTTTTGTTTTTTTGAATAAAGGGTACCGAACCCCAAATAGGGCTACCTACGTATCTCATCTTTGACGAGAATCAGGCGTGCGTAGTTCCTGATAGATAGGTTATAAAAAATGTATGATTGAAAAAGAATTTATCTGCAATAAAATAATAAGTAAAAACTGTATAAAACAAATGATTGTCCACTATGGGACGAATGCAAAGTAAAATGACTGTCCGTAATATAATGAATGCAATGAAAAATAATTGCCACAATAGGATGTTATATATAAAAAAAAAAATTGTCCGTTAGGATGTAATGAAAAAAAGATTATCCATTAGGATATAATGAAGAAAAAATGATTGTCCATTAGGATGTAATGAAAAAAAAAGATTGATAAACCAGAATCATTTTTTCATTTTTTTTTATTTGATTTTTTTTTTAGGGGTGTCGCACCCGAGAAGGGTTACCTACGTATCACACCGTATGGTGAGAGTCAGACACTCGTAGTTCGTAAGGATATGTTAAAAAATACATGATACAAAAAAAAAATTATGTAACGAAAATTAAGCATCTCAACTGAATTTGCAAAATATATATAAAACAAGTATAGACAACTAACGTGACGCCTCGTTGACTCTGGTGTTGGCTGACTTTTTCCAGTCAAAACATCTTCCGGTCATCTTTGTGAAAGCCTTTGGCTTTGTTCTTTCCTGGAGTATATCCAGGAATAATGTTTTAAAACGACCGCCCCCGACTGTTCGCGGGGACGATCTTTCTGCAAAAATAAGAGCACCGGGTGAAAGGAGGAAAGTCACTAAAAGAATAATAAAATGTAGGAGTGTGAAAGTTTGGTCAAAAACTCCCCTGATTGCTGCACGAGGTCCGAGTCTTGATGTTCAAGAACGCTTTATCCTAGGGTAGTGCCACAATTTTTGTTCAAGAGTCACAAGCGACATGGTATGATATGTACAAAATAGAAGCATCTAATTATTGCATTAAATAATATCTACAGAGTTAAAAGAAGAAAAATAGCAAACAAATTGTGCGGGAATTAAATGTGCGTCCTAACATGTATGGAGCCTCTCTTATGCCAGAGGTGAGCCTAAACGCCAAATATGAGAGATTATGACAAAATAATCCAAGCTGTCACTGCAATGCTTTTGTTGGAAATGAAGACAAAACGTATGTACATTTTCCAATATCGGCATGTCATGATTAGGCTTGGATTAGTCTATCATTATCAGGCTACAAATAATATGATGATGGTCGTTGGGGGAGCGAGACCCGTCGACAATTTTGGTGAATTTCTTAATTGTGGAGTCGATGCCAATGATCGACCCACCTATGGTGTATGCATGCATGACTTAAAATAAAGGTGGTATAGCTCAATCCTAAATTTTCTAAGATTTGGCTTACTAGACTCCAGGATCCCGAGCGGACTACTCGAGTGAGAAGGCTACGCGGCCACCGGATGGTCCGGTCACTCCGCGCATACGCCAACTCTCCTAAAATTTGGTAATTTGAAAGAATTTGCGGGTGCGCAAAACACACCTCGCATGTAATGTGTGATAGTGTCAACTTTCCATAATGGAAGAAATATGAGCGGAATGACAATTTAAGGAAAGCAGTAAAAGAATATAGCAATTAAAGCAGTTAAACATACAAAATTTCAAAAAGGAAACAATTAAAAATAATAAATCAAATAAGGAGCAATATAAAGCATAATAATAATTAACCTAAATTTGCTATGGTTAAGAACCTGAAAGTATCCCCAGTGGAGTCGCCATGCTGTCGCGCCCGATTTTGACCTGCGGGCTTTGCGACGCGATGGCGTCGATTCCCTCCGAATGGATTAAAAAATGATGCTTGCTTGAGGAGTCGCCACCTAATTATTCTAAGGTGAATTAGGACACCTAAATTCTAACTACAAAAAAAAATACAAAATAACTCCAATTTTGTGGTCTGCGAAACTAATGAAATTCTAGTTAAGGGTTCTCTATTATCCTAAAGGGAAGGGGTTAGGCATCCTTTAAGATCCGCTAACTTGCGGTTATCCGATCAAATTCAGGTTAATTATTGTACTAAGAAAATGCATGTTTTTACAAGTATAAAAATAATATTGCAAGGTGTTAATAAAATGATACATTTTGTACAAGTATGCATTTGTATGGCATTAATATACATGTAAACCTGGAAAAAAAAGTATAAGTATGCATTTGTATGAATATTGATAAAAATGTATGCAAGGTGATTATTGTGGGCGACGGGCCTAAAATTAGATAAACTAGCAATGAGTTTCCAGGTTTAGACTACCCTATTAATTAATTCTATGTCTACCTATTCTAAATATTTCAATAATTTCACGAGTACAATAATATTACAATGCAGAATGAAAATAAAGCTGAATTAAAGAAAGTAAAAGACAACAACAAAAATAAGAAATCTCCGAGGGGTATTTGCCTTCTTTGACTTATCTTTGCAAGCTGTCAAGAATAAACGGTTAGAAACAATTGAATATACATAACTTCGGATTCATATCCAAAACAATAAATGTTTTGATTACGGAGGGCTCAAACTTAAATTTTGAAAAGATCATTCCAATCACGTCGTGGCTGCGAACATATGACTCGTTGGTCATTTTAGTTTTCTTGCCTATCGAACATGTTGGTCTCTTAGGTGAAAAAGATTTAAGTTTCATCCTTGCCCAGAAGTTTTATTTTCCGTCTTTACAAATGTGGAGGCCTAAAAAATCGACGGATATTTTTTCATCGGCCAAAATGCAGTATTTAATTCAAAGACAGTAAACAGTAAAAAAAAATAAAACAGCAAAAAGCGCGGCCTCGAATTTAATTTCATCGGCCTAAATGCGGTATTAATAAAATAATAAAACAGTAAAACAGTAAGATATCCGTTGCACGGATGTTTAAAACAGTAAACAGAAAAGAGAGAAACGAAACAAAAAAAAGCGCAGCCTCGAATTTAATTTCATCGGCCTAAATGCAGTATTAAATCAAAATCAGTAAAAATAACAAATAGCCGTGTAATGGATATTCAAATAAAAATAAATTAACAGTCCACGATTAAAACATCCGACCTGAATTCTGAAATTTCAAACCGAAACAGGATATGGAATGTTTCTGAAAATCTGACCCGGGTTCGGAATAGTGAACCTACCCGGATTTCGGGTCGACCAAACATTTTTTATTTATTTATTTTCAGATAACCAACAACAAAGATACAAATATACAAAAATGAAATTTACTTGACCCGGGCTGACCCGACCCAGAATCATTTTTTTTTATTTTCAGATAGCCAACAACATAATATAAAACACAAAAAATATGAAACTATTAACCAGACCCGGGTCGACCCGAAACAGAAATCCGACCCGAATCAGTTTTTTTTTTAAAATTTTCTGAACAAAGTGTTCTCCAAAATAGCTACAACATCAACGCCAAACACGAAGAAATAATAACAACAAGAACAAACATCAAAGAAGGTAAGATTGGAAGAAAATCACCAAAACGCAGCTACGGTTCACCGACGACAATCTGGAGCTACAGATCTCCGAATCCACCTCTGTGAGTTCCCAATCAAAGACTGAGATGAGAGGAACACTCTGTCCAAATATCAGCTCAATCGGACAAGGAACGAAGCGATAATCGACCAAAGAAGTTGGCTGCTCCCCATGAATTTTCTGCAGAAAATTTCTGCACATTTTTTATAAAAAAAAATCTTTTTTTTTTCTTTCAGACTCGATTTTTTCACTTTTCTTTCCGGATTTTCGGACCCTCTTTAAAAATATGAAGAACAAAGGATGTAATGCAAATCAAGAACAACAAAAAAAAATCCGACCCCTTTACAATGAAAAACAATGGGGTTTTTATAGATGAAAAATTGGGTTTGAATTTCAAACAAAAGTGGGCAAAAAATATGATTTTTGGGGCGGATTTTCGGGGATAAGGGTGTGGGTGGTGTAGGGTTGGTGGTGGCAGGGTATGGTGACCGGCGACGTGGGGTCGCGGGTATGGGGGTGTGGGTGAGGGTGTCGGCTGATTTGAAAAGAGAGGAGAGAGGATTTTGTTTTTTTTTTTGTTTAGGGTTGTTGGTTTTTTCTTTTGTGGAGTTAGATATTTTGGGGATGAATATAAAAAGATGGGCTTGGGGATGTAGGCTTGGGATGTGGGCCTGGTCGGGTTTGGCCGACTGGGCCCTATTTTTTTTGGATTTGGTTTGATGAATAATAAGGGAAAAGGGTGTTGGGCTTGGGAATAAAGGGATGGGTGTTTGGTCGAATGGGCCGATCCGGGTGGGCCTTGGATGGGGTCCGAAAATGAGTGACTTGTTTTGGGTAGAAATTATTTTGGGTTGGAAAATAAATGGGTTATGGGTTTAAAAAATATAAAAAGGAGTTTTATTATATAAAAGGAAGCTTTGCAAAATTTATAAATTGTAAAGATGACAATATAATAAAAACATAATATTTGCGAAATGCTTTGTGCTAAAATAAAAAATAAAAAATGCAATGACGTTTTTGCGAAAAATAAAATAACATTAATATTAGGATAAAAGTATGATTATGATATAAAATGCAAATGACAATAAAAAATGCAAATAATAATAATAATGATATATATATATATATATATATATATATATATATATATATATATATATATATATATATATATACATATATATATGCCTATATTTTAAAATTATTTTAAAGTGTCAAAAAATATTAAAAATTGCGAATAAAATCATAAAAGATGGGACAAAATTGGGTGTCAACACGTTGCTCACAAACATGAGAATATAATTGATACAACTAGCACAAATGGAAAGACAAAAATTAATTTGATTAGTGATGAGGTAATAAAAAGAGAACTAGCCAAACTATCGACTAAAGAAGCAAAGAAATATAGAAATATTTACTTTGGAGGAGTAGAATTCACGATAAAAGCATACTTTCAAAAGAATATTGATACACCCATACAGATATACGTACTAGATGACAGGATATTAGGAAATTTGCAGGATGCATTAATATCAGTAATTAAAGGAAATTTGATATATCAGAAATTAAAATTTACCATACAACCAGACTTTAGTGTATCGTTAAAAGATGAACATAAAGATTTAGCTTTAACGTTATATTATAAATTAGATGGAATAGAAATGCCACCAGGAAGCAAAGTAATGAGTATAGAAACTAAAATGATATATGCCTTAACAGGAAATCACCATGTAAGGAAACAACATGAGATGAATATAATAGTACCAAGAATATATAAGAAAATACTTGAACAAATAGAACATAAGGAAAATTCTAGGATTACCATACCAGAGGAAATATTCATGGATTTTAAAACCAGAACATTAACACCTTCAAGAAGATTAATTACAAGAGTAGAAGGATCAAGATTAAGTATAACCAGAGAATCATTACATAGTTTACCAAGAATAGAACCTAGAACTATTGACCTAATAAATATAGATTGTAATAGATTAAAAATCAAAGTTATAATATTTAAAAACATGATAACTATGGACGGAATAGCTGAAATAAATACTGGAGCGATTAAAAGTTTTATACATATGAGTAAAATAAACGAAAACGAGTGTAGTATAATAGAACCACAAACTTATAATTACCCCGAAAATGAAAGAGAGATAATAATTACCAAAAGTGTAAATTTAAGATTTAAGATTCAAGACCTAGAATATAAAATCAATATAGGAGTAATAGAATATGATAGCTTAAACGAATTATTATTAGGAAGCGATTTTTTATCTATAATAAGTTACAAGATAAACAATAACGGGATAGAAATTAATGATCAAGGTAAAACTAGATTCATCAATAAAATATGAACGTACAGTTAAGAAAAAATAAAAATTAAAAACAATAAAGACGGCCTTATCAGAAGAAATATACTCTCAGTTAAAATATCTAGAGTATAGCCAAAGAAATGAAACTAGAAAACGAGATAAAACAGTTGGAAAAACAATGCGAAAAGTTTAGTAAGATATGGATAGACGTAGGTAATGGATGGAAGAAACGAATAAACAACCCTGATTATGAGTAATAACGAGAAAATAAATGCGCTATGGGAAGAGATAATATTGAAAGAAAAAATGAAAAGCATATTACTACTAATGGATGAAGTCAAAGATAATCAGAATAAGACCCAACAGTTAATTAGAGAAGAATTGACTAACTTGTGGAATGTATCGGAAATACCAACATTTAAATTAATACTAGAAAAACTGAATATGTTATTAGAAGAAAAGAGTAAAGGAAAACAAAAGGAAGCTAGCGAAGAAGCCAGTACTAGTAAAGAAACGACTATAGAAAAAAGACTACCCATAAACCAGAAATAGTACCAATAGATGCTTGGAGGAGAAGTAAAATACCCATAATGGTAGATATAAGCAAAATAAAACCAAAGTTGCCAAAAGATGTAATAGATACTCTAGGTGGATTAACAAGACTAAATAAAGAAGGAAAATTCTAATGGAACCTAGTGCGATTACATTTTTAAGAACTCACGGAAAGCAGATCATAGAAAAAGAAAGATATAAATACGAGCCTATACGACCAAAACCCGTAAAGGAAGAAAAACTGAAAGAGGTAAAAATGCCCGTAAATGAAGAAGAAAAACCAACTTACGAATCTCTAAAGATAGATAAACAAGAACAACAGATAAGTGAATTAAAAGCAGAGAATCTAAAGTTAAAATTAAACGATAATGATGAATGGTACGACAAATACAAAAAATATAAAGGAAAGCATAAAGATACGAAAACGATGTTGAAAGAGACTAAGATAGAACTAAGGGAAACAAAAGAAGAGTTGAAACAGGAGATATTAGAACTTAGAGAAGAAGTACATATCCTAACAGAACAGTTAAGACGGTTAAAAGGAAAAAAGAAAGAACGAAAGATAAAATTAAGCAATGAAACTACGTCAAGTAGCAATCACACAGAAAAAGAAGATAATCAAGAATTACAGGTAGTAGAATTTATAGAAGAAGAAAACTCTGAGGATACTGAGATAGTAAAAGAAAACAACCAAATAATAGAAGCTTTGAAAAAAGTAAAAAGAGTAAACGCGATAATAGAAGATGAACCGGATAGCGATATAGAGGATGAATATAATGGACAAATTGAAACTGAGATAGAATCAAAAAATATAATCAATGAAGATGCGATGATTACCCCGAAGAAGATTTAATAGACCCTAATCTAGAGGTAATAACTAGAAGGAATACAAGATTACCGATCATATACCGTAGGACAACAAGTGAATTTAAAGAATTCGTAGGATCGATGACCCAAGGAGTAAACTATAATGGATATTTCCTAGATTTAGACAATGTTTACGACGAACAAGAAGTAGGAAGAAGAATAACTGACTGGAACTTAGGAATGTATATAGCATTAATGAATAGCACGCAAACAGAAAACTTAGATTACATGTATGACTTAATATCAAAAACTCTAATCGGAAAATCAGCATACTGGATAGAATCCATAGCATATCAGCTTGAGAAGTGAAGTATTAAGTTATGCGACAGATTGGAAATCAATGTTAATGATATTCGATCTACTGTTAAAAAGAGAATTTTTAGGCGAAAAATGGTTAGTAGCCAGAGAAAATGTACTAGCTGAGAGAAAAACTGAGATTATCATGAACCTGAATAATATGAAGTGTTGTAAGATAAATAAACTACCAGAATATACGATTAGCCTTAGTAAGTTCTTTTACGAAGCTAGATTCTTACCAGAAGAAGGAATGATTTACCAACAACTATATTACGATCATTTACCCGTACCATATAATATTGAAATATCAAAAGAATATGTACAGTTAGAACCTAAGGAGAACACCCTAGGAGAAAGAATACGAGTTTTAAGAGCATATCTAATGAGGAAATGCGAAGAATATCGACTACAACAGAAAATTAAAAAAGATAAGAAAATAGGATTAAGGGAAATATGTGGATTTACTGAAAGAAGATTAATATTTGGATGCGATGATAATAGAAAAGAAAAGAAGTATAGAAAACATAAGAAACACAGAAAATATAAGGATAAATACGAGAGAGATCACAAATATAAGAGATATAAAAGATATAAGAGAAAACCTTATTATAAACCCTATAAGAAAAAAAGATTCAGGAGATATAAGAATAATCCAGATACCAAGAGTAAATTTAGATACAAAAGAAAATTTAGGAAAAGAAGAAACGTAAATCCTATATAAACAGACAAGTTCAAAACCAAGGAAGAAAAGGTTAAGGAATGCAAATGTTGGAATTGCAATGAGAAAGGACACTATGCAAATAGGTGCCCGAAGCTAAAGAAAACAGGAGTAAAATACATAAATACAGAACAATTTATAATGAGCTTGCAGCAGATTAAAGAAGATAATAACAAATGGTATGATTACGAAGATTTCTATGTTAGTGAAACAGAAGAAGAATCAGAGACAGAAAAGGTAAGTTATATCAACCGACAATCAGATAGTGAAGATAGTTCTGAATAAAATGAATACGCTAGAAAGACAGAAAAGAGAGCTGATAAGAGAAAGAGAATACTGGATACAATGCGAGGAATATACTAGGCGAAAACTAATTGCAACTTCTGCAGTTAATGAAACAGGAAGTATGTACTACAATGATAGGTACAGAAAGATCACCAAAAGGTTATCAGAAATAAGAGCGGCAATGAATAAGATACATTGGAAACAAATAGAAATTGCAAGACTGATAGAAGAATCAATGAGAGATGAAGAGACTAGACAGGAAGTACAAGAATATGAACAGGATGTAGAACTCAACAGAAGGTTAGATAATCCTGACTAAATGGTAGCAATACATATAGAAGCTCAAATAGAATACAAACACTCTTTCCCAGACTCCGCGCATAACGAGAACTTAGTGCACATGACTGCCATTTTTTTTAAGTGTATCCCTCTTACACCTTTTGGTCTAAAAATACTCTCAATGGCTAAAGAAGAACCTTCTCGAACCAACTAGTACTAATTATAATAATATTGGTGATCATCTATGAAAAGAAATGCTTTAGCCATATGCTCATGAACCTTCTCAATACCGAATTATGTCGTCTTCACACCCAAATTATGTCGTCTTCACTTTTCAGTTTTCCCATGTAAAGAAAATATGCTAAAAACAACTAAAATCCAAAGACCTTCCTTCTCTGTGATTTAGAAATAAAAAACCTAGTCCAATTTTCAATAAGCATATTTTATTGTATGAAACACTCCCACAAATGCTGCTAAACTTGAAGCCACGGAAATTAGCTAGTTAATATAGGTCTTTTTCCGTTGAAAGACCTTTGATGTCCTTCTACTTCTGTTTAATTGATTCCTTTATTGTCTTAAGCAGCCATAACAATTTTTAACGAACTAGTTAATCTATTAACATTCAAAAATAACTTAAGTGTTTAGCCGAATTCAGTGACAGCCGAATTGTTCCGGAGCCGAATTTACTCCTACCCCTCGACTACAAGAACTTCATCGGCTACTAAGGCATCTTAGCCGAGTTGTCAGTTATAGGTACGACTGGGACCCACTCAGATGCAGACGCCTCAACGACCAAGTCAAAAGGGTTTTCGGACCCCTGTAAGAGATAACGACCAACAACAACTAAAAGAAAGGATCATTATCCGAGCAAGAGGAATAGAGGGCGAGAAAATCGGCACCACCTCCCCCATAGTCGGCCATTGAACTTAGTGTGTTACTTGATGGCTGACATGGGAGGGGGGCACGTTGTATAGTTTCTTTTCTTTTTTGTACTATAAATATGATTATTCTTTGTATATACACACACAATCAATCAAACAAATCAAATCTTATCTATCTTTAGTTTTATCCTTTACTTTTCTTTACTTTACTCGGCTGTATTCATGTTTCTTACCTCTTAGTTTACGCATAACACCGTCCTAACGCTTTCTGGAGTAGTTGGGGAACCCATTGCTGGAGATTAGAGTTTCGTTTCCAGCCCAAATCGCTTAAGTTAAGGAATCAATTTGTCTCCCGATTTCATCAGCCGTTACAACGGCAAATAGAGGAATTAGGGCCGAGAACAAATTTGGCACGTCCAGTTGGACCATAGGTGAATTAATCATAAAGTTTGATTCTCCAGGTCAGGATCATTCTTGTCATATGTGCCTAAGGTCCGGTAAGAAAATGAACCTCGAGTCCAGTCCACATCCTAAACAAAATCATCCCAAAAGGAATAACGAACCAGCATCCTCCTCGGGTATGCCTACATCGGTGGATACCCGCCCACTTCCTCCGTCAACCCAAGTCGTGGAAGAATCTAGCCAATCTGAAGGTCCAACCATAATGACCACGTCTTTTATTAGACAACAGATCGACTTGGGCATCCACGACATTATGTACCAAGTTTCTAAACAATTGGCTGACATTGTGAAGCCGATGGTACATAATGAGGTTCAGCAAGCGAGGGAGATGGAAACCAACCGAATGCACCAAGGAGAATGTTCGGCTAGTTCTGCCATCCATCTGACAAGCGGTGTTGTTCAGCATGAGACCGTGACTCTCGATGTTGTTCCTCAGCCGCATATGCATCAGCTAGTGCCCACTCAGGTGCAATCGATAGCACACCTAGGAACACAAGCCCAATCATCTAGCAACCATTACACTGCATGGTCGCCGCCGAACCTTGGAGGGCAAAATATGCCACTTGACCAAGTGAGTCTGTAGTATGGGAAGATCAACATGGCTCGGAGACCAGTTCAGACTCCGGGACACTTTGGATTGCCGTCCGTTATGTCATACGTTTCTACGAACGACCCTACGATGCAGGCGAACAATGTTGGCCATCCAAATTGGCAGTCGATGGCCCCTGGCTATGACTTAGCTCGGCTATCTGGTGATGCAGTTTATAGCGGAATACCATTCCAACAATCATTGCCAGTACCCAATCCATACCTTTCAGGAAGCGTCAACTTTTAAGAACGGTCGACGTCCGAGGAGAGCAGCCATGGAACACCGTTCCACCTTATCCTCAGACTCTATTAGCCATTCCAGGAGCTCAGGTTGCAGGCTTTGGTGGCCATACCCAACAACAACCATGGGGAATTATCCCACCTATTGGTAATGGCTAGCAGCCCACCTACAACCTTCAAAACCATGTTCAACAAAGTGCAGAATGGAGGCCGCTAGTGCAGAACGCCTACCAGCCGAATCCAGTCGAGAATCAGCAGGGGGTGTCACAGCTGGATAAACTCAGATATTATTGCTAATACCATGCAGAGGTACTTCGGCATCCAACTGAAACCTTTGGACATGCTTGTTTATAAGAAGCCATATCCCGATTGGGTAGATCGAATAGCACATTTGTCGAGGGGCTTCAAAACACCAGAGTTTGCCATCTTCTCTGGCGACGACGGCAAATTCACTATCGAGCACATCAGTAGATTTACTGCCCAATGCTGCGAGGCTAGCCAGAATGAGTATCACAAGTTGCAGCTATTCCCTCTCTCTTTAACGGGAACAACCTTTGCATGGTACTTCTTTTTGGCTCCTGATTCCGTACAAACCTGGGCTGACATGGAGGGTTGCTTCCATGATAGGTTTTATTGGCCCCAACCTCAGGTTACCGTGACTGATCTAACGAATCTCAAGCAACATGTCGATGAATCGGCTGCCGATTTTATCGAGAGATTCCGAAAGAAGGTTGGAAAATACACTGTACATTTCCCCGAGTCTGAGTGCGCCCATATGATAATCAACAACATGCACCCTCAGTTAAAGGAGAAGCTGGTAGGACAATCCTGCTTTGACTTGAGCCAGTTAACCGAAAAGGCTAGCCAAATAGAGTAGTATGTCCAGGAGAAGAGCCAGCCAAAATTGAGGCTCCCACTTGGTATCCATTATTGAAGCGGATGAGTCCGACTCAAAGTCAGCCGATTGCACGACAGATGCAATGGTGGCCGAGATTGTTAGGGGTAAGGTTTACTCTTGCCTAGCCTTAAAAGCTGTAAAAGGAAATGAGACGAGTCCATCCGATGACAAGGTCGGTTACTCATTTGACATCACGAAGGCAGATCAGATCTTTGATCATCTGCTCAAAGATAAGCAGATTCGGTTGCTTGATGGTCATAGGATTCCTCCTACCGAGGAACTCAAAGATAAGAAGTACTGTAAGCGGCATAATTCATACAGTCACTCTACTTCTAATTGCGTGATCTTTAGAAAGGCGATCCAAAAAGGCATCAAGGAGGGGAGGTTCAAGCTAGCCGATAAAAGTATGGCTGAAATGTCCATTGATACCGACCCCTTTTCCGCGGTACCAATATCTATGGTTTATTTTGCTAAGCCCGATGAGTCAAAAAACAACAAAGGGAAACAGCCGATGAAAAGGGTGTGGGTCCCAAAGAAACCTACTGAAGAGGAGAAGACACCAAGGACCTCTGTGTTCAACTGGTTAGGCATGCTACATGATAATCGTGATGACAACTAGCTAGCTAGGAGCAGCTTTCATGGCCGCCCTAGATACTCGAGGGACTTTGAACGAGAACTTTAGGAACAAACCATGAGGTTCAGAAGGGTCCCTATCGACGCCAGGCATAGGGTTGGGGGGCAAGTACGGATGCCAACCAATCGACAGTCGAGCATGCCTAGAATAGATGAAGAACCACTCCTTCAAACCAAACACATGGTGCTCGAGTTTAACATAAATGAGGGTGTTTCGTCCTTACGTATCATGGCAAGAAATGAGTACCAGACGAGACCCCGGAGAATGATTAAACCAGCCTCCAAAACCCCGAAAAAGAAGGATGCAACGTGCCAAGGCCTTGCGTAAGATGCAACAGACATTACATCTAATTTCCAACACCAAGGCAGTAAAAATTCAGGAGATTCCTGAGTCTGCCGTAGCCGAGGCTATCGAGCGGGCATTCATCTCAGTCGCTTCAGGGGCAATGTTGCATGAAGGAGAGACGTTGGGTCAACCAGAGCTAGATGAACAGCCTACTGACAACGATAGAGAAACCCCAGCAAGAGAACGCGGCCCTGGATGGACCTCTAACCGAGGGATACCACATATCATGCAGAGAATTCAGTCAGAGGATCCCCAACCGATCCTCAATTATCTCCAAGAAATGGAAGATATGAGCTCATGGTCAGCCGAATTGAATGAAGGAGGAGACTCCATCCTTGATTTATATAGCTAGGACCTGGTTGATGAGATGTGTGTAGACATTAAGATGGTTAGCTTAATCCCATGTGAGTTCTGGGCCAGCCGCTCTACGCTGGATAGCCTAGAAGGTGATGTTTGCGTAGAAGACGCAGAATGGGCAACAATAGCCGATACCCCAGCTAGAGACACTTTGAGCACCGTATTTGGTGCACCTACAGAAGATATGGTTAAACACCTCAAGCCCCTCTATGTGAAGGTTTACATCAATGGCAAAACCATTAGCCGAGTGTTCGTCGACAATGGGGTTGTGTTGAATGTGATGCTGCTGCTTACTTTGAAAAGTCTCAGCAAAACCAGAGAAGATCTCATCCCAACTAACATGAAAATGGCTAGCTTTATGGGAGAGGCTTCCGAAGCATTGGGGATTCTAGTAGCAGAAATCACTGTAGGTCCTAAGACGGCCATGCCAATGGAGTTGGGTCAGTTGGATAAAAATCGACTGACAATAATATAGAGAGTCAAAATAGGTAAACGTAAAATGGCCAAAGCATACGACAAACATATAGAGCCTAAAGAGGTTTGCCGAAGGAGACTTAGTTTGGAAAATCATTTCGTCGATTGAAATGAAAAGGTGTAAAATCGGCAGATGATCGCCAAACTAGTGAAGAACCCTTCGTAGCGAACCCAAGGGTTGCCGACAATACAGATCAAGTGATGAACATGCATGGAAAAGAAATAGACATTTTGAAGAAATATTACCCATAAATTTTGGGGCATGCATAAGTAATCGACAGCCACAGACCGGCTGCCTGGTCGAAAAAGAGGCTAATTTCCTTTCGATTTGGGGAATGTACGGGCAAACGACAGCCACAGACCGGTTGCTTGGTCATAATAACAAGACCTTTCGATTTGGGGTCGATACAATTAATAAGTCAAATTGGTCGGCTTTGAACCAATCAAAGACTGCACTACTTCATCAGCTATTGAAGTCTCAGGATTAGCCAAATCAACGGCTACTTCGTCTTCCCTAACCACTGCCGTCTGTTCTTCATCACCAACCACAACAACGGCTACTACCTCAGCCGCTCCCTCTCCTACATGGACCTCCCTTTTAACGCCCAGCGAAGGCTCAACCACTACAGTCGATGGGGTCTCGATAAAATCTTGAGTATCGACCAATACCCCTTGAACAACAGAAGAAATAACAACTCTGGATGATAAATCCATAAGGGTATCGGCTGACAACTCAACAACAGGATCAGCTGGCGAGAGAGCAATGATTGTCGGCGTTGCTTGAACTAAAGGTTTCTCCACAAAGTCCATTCATTCTCCAGGTTGGCTAGCCGTTCGTTACCTACTTTCTGATCTAGCTCCCAAACCACCTGCTGGCTACCGAGTTCCTGGATTTTGTTATCCAATTGAAGGCTCTGCCGAAATAAAGAAGAATGGGAAGAGTCATGGGCACTAACAGCCGAGTCTAAGGCGCCTATAGCCGGGGTAATAGCCCCTATCTCCGCCTGAATCCGCTCCAATTCAGTTCGCATTTTGGACAGCCGCTCCTACAAATCATTTCTTCGGCTGATATTTTGTTGCCTTGTCGCATTCACCTCATTAAAAGAAGTCTGAATACAGTTCTTCTCTTGCCGAAGAGACCCCAAGTATTGCAGAGCAGCGACAACCTCATCATGGCTATCTTTGGCCATTCTATTTAAAGTGAACAAATCATTCAGAGCCATAGCCATGTCATTATAAGTGGTTGCCAGAGCCTAGAGCAGGGGAATCCGTTGTTTCTTTAGACAATCAGAGCAAAGAGGCCCTCAGGGCATGTAAATTCTCTTTGGTGGTTGGAATTCCCCTGGCGAGAGATTCCTCAACTCGCTCTCGATGGACGCCAACAGGCGAAGCTGGTGGAGATGCAGTGTCGACTGAGCTAAAGTAGCGCAAAAGCACATCTTCCAGGATGATTTCGGCCGGTACCTCTGAGCCATCATTTGGGTGGGCTTCACCAAAAGATTACCTCCAACAATCTCTTGTACAGAAAATGACAGTTTTAGAAGAAGGATAAGGGTCTAGAGACAGTTGGTAACAAGACTAGATGAAAAATATATATCTCTACGGTTACGTCAAACTCTTCGGCTGCTTCAACATGAGAGTTTCTAATATCGAGACTAGCCGATGGAGAATATTGTGGGTGTTCAGAAGTACGAACCAAAGAGGACGTCCCTCCAGCATGGAGAGAGGCATCATATACTTTCCTTCGCATATCACGCCTTATTAAGAGTGGCTCCTGAAAGACAAAACCAAGAAATATGAGTAAGGAAAGATAGCCGATACAAAGGTAGTCGAGGCAGATAAGAGATATACCTCATCATCCTCATCTTCAGAAATAGGGACTTGGGCTCCATGAGATCTTTCTTCCCTACGCTCACAAATAACAACCCCTTCACCTAGCCTGGGTTTCTTTAAAACGGATTGCCTAGGCAACGGAGATCCCTAGGTATGAGTGGTTTCCAAATCAACAAACCATGAGGGAGATACATAAGAAGTGTTAGCCTAGAATGTATAAGAAATTCTGTCCAACATATGCGTAGAGGGAAAATAATTCACCTTTTCTCTTCGACTGCCGCAGCGTGACAGAAGACCAAGAGGCAGTAGGACTAGCCGAACTGATGGACACCACCTTTGAAAAGACCTCTTTTGTCCTTGACTTAACGTCTGATGGGTTTTTCTTCTTCGGCTAGACTAGCCGATCACTCTGTTTTGTCTGGATTAGCCGATCGCAGTAAATTTTCAGAGAGGATTGAAAGAATCTTTCTTTGGCTACCTTCCACCAGTCAACAAAAGCAACAGTGGTGTTGGCCCTTGGGGAGAACGACTGCCAGACGAAAGAGGCAAGCTTATCAAGATTGTGGGCGGCTACCTCCTCTATTTGCCTGATATTTAGAGAGAAATCGTAGGTCGAATGAGCAACACTACGGTGAGGCCATGGTATGTGCTGAGTCAGGCCAAATTGTCGTGCCACAAAGTTGGGTCTATAGGGCTCTGTGGTTAACTTGTAATGCCTAAAATTGTTCTTCAAGCCTCCCAAAAGGTCCATAGCTGTAAGGATACGTCCCCACACTTGATTCATGACCTTCCACTGAGCGAATGAAAAGTTGTCATCGGCTATGTAATGAACTCAGTTGGGAGTGGCCCATTATTCAAAGACTGGTTGCCAATTGGCGTAATGTTCTCGAGACAGACTATGCAGGGTGGAGACTGTAGTGAAAACATCTTGGGGCACAAGAGGTGTTCCTCGAAGAGTGTCGACTAACACCGGCGGAGCTAACGGAGAACGACAGCTATCAAAATCGTCAGGGATGAACTCTGGAAAATACAAAGTGATCCACAATTGTAAGAACCATAGAAGACCGTCCAGAGTATCCAGATTTTGAGAGTCCCGCAACCTAGCCTGAGCATCGCCCAAAGCCATGTACAAGTAAGCCAAAAAGAGGGATGCCCAACTGACATATTCCCTTGAAACGGCCAAAGCCACATAAATCTCCAGCTCCATGACAATTGCAGAAGAGGCACGTACAGACTAAGTAACGGCTAAACCAATAAAGTAGGAAAGCATGATGCTCAGCATCATCGACCGGAAGAGACAAAATTCGACGGTTAGCACACATAAAAGAACCATAGCCGGAAGAATTTTTTGAAATAACAATCCCCAAGTCGGGAACTTTGATTTCACTCCGGGTAGGCGATTCGGCTCCCAGTATCGGAAGGCCTAATATTGCTGTTACATCAACAAGGGTGGGAGTCATTATCCCCCAAGGAAAAATAAAAGCATTAGCGGTAGTCGACCAATAACCAAGAAATGCATATATGAGGCCGATATTGCATGAGATATCAGACCCCGATAGTGCGATAGCGTCACAGAGACCCATACGCTCCCACTCGATTCCTTTGGCCGACCTGACCCGGTCCACCCAAGCAGAATAGTTGGCGACCTTGGTCGGCCATGTGCGTAGATTAGCCGGTCAACGGTCGACAGTGAACCAGTCGCAGGTGAGGGGAAGGTCATAGGTCATGGGGCTAAGATAGATAAAGAACATCACTTTGTTCCGGCCTACCATATGGAGCCAGAACCAACTGTTCATCAACAAGGACCAAGGCATCAGTTAGGTATTTATCGGCTAGAGTGGTCCCATATATCTTCTGAGAAGAGGAAGAAGAAGTCATGGCAGCCGAGTAAGAAAAGGGTCGAGATTAGGGTTTTTATGCAGAAGGGAAGAAAGCGGAGGTCAAGTGAAAAATTCTTGAAAAAATGTTTCTTCTTAAGAAAATTTCAATGAGCAGCAGAAATTAGGGCTACCTCTTCGAATGCATGGTTGGAAAATATTAGAATCGATTAGTGGTAACAAGAACACCTCGGTTGAAGGGGAAATCCAATTAAGAAATTATCATCATTTTATGCACTGGAGACAAGACGATTGAAGTGACATGCACGGCCGTCAGACTGAAACGACGATACTTCGGATACATCAATTCAACAGTCATACTCGAGTTAATGTAGGGGCAATTGTTAACACTAAAAAAATAACTTAAGTGTTTAGCCGAATTCAGTGATAGCCGAATTTACTCCTAGTCCTCGACTACAAGAACTTCATCAGCTACTAAGGAATCTTAGCCGAGTTGTCAGTTATAGGTACGACTGGAACCCACTCAGATGTAGATGCCTCAACAACCAAGTCAAAAGGATTTTTGGACGACTGTAAGCGATAACGGCCAACAACAACTAAAAGAAAGGGCCATTATCCGAGCAAGAGGAATAGAGGGCGAGAAAATCGGCACCACCTCCCCCTTAGTCGCCCATTGAACTTAGTGGGTTACTTGATGGCTGACATGGGGGGGCACATTGTACAGTTTCTTTTCCTTTTTGTACTATAAATAGGATTATTCTTTATATATACACACACAATCAATCAAACAAATCAAATCTTATCTATATTTACTTTTATCCTTTACTTTCCTTTACTTTACTCAGCTGTATTCATGTTTCTTACCTCTTAGTTTACTCATAACATCGTCCTAACGCTTTCTGGAGTAGTTGGGGAACCCATTGCTGGAGATTAAAGTTTCGTTTCCAACCCAAATCGCTTAAGTTAAGTAATCAATTTGTCTCCCGATTTCATCAGCCGATACAATGGCATATAGCGAAATTGGGCCGAGAACATAATCAAATTGAAACAATAATCAAGAGAAAGTGAAATAAAATGTAAAATGCGTGATTATCTAAATTAGTAAAATGCATGATTATCAAAATTTATATTTCAAACTTGAACATGATTTTACAAATTCTATTTTATAAGAACTATTTTAATTATCTATGAAAAACAAATTTATTTGACAATTCTAGTACATAGTTGACTACCACAAGATATAACAAAAAATAAATTTCATACCCGACATAAAAACAAATGTTGAAGGTATTTTTAGACCAAATGGTGCAAGGTGGTATCCTTGAAACAATATTTTAGAACAAAAGGTGGAAGAAAGTTATTTGTGAGTCATTTTTCATACACTAGGAATATTTTTGGCCCTTTTACTTAGAAAAAATAAAAAAAAGGACAGCCCGGTGCACTAAGTTTCCGCTATGCGCGGAGTCCAGGGAAGGCACAACTACAAGGGTGTATTGTACGCAGCCTTACCTTGATTTCTGCAAGAGATTGTTTCCACGACCTGAACTCGTGACCTCCTGGTCATATGACATCAACTTTATCAGTTACTCCAAGACTCCCCTCAGTTAGAAAAAATAAAATAACACATACAACACAAATATACGAAATCGTAATAAGGTCACCGGGGAACCAGATAAGTGAATGTCTAAAGCAACGAAAATCATTTCAAAAAATCAAAACAGTACTTGAAAGCAACTTAAAAGGAGAAGAAAACATTCTCAAGCTTTCTTCCAACCCACAATGCCCTAATATTTCTGTTAGTCAATTTCAAACTAGGATATCAACCAAGATTTTTCTGTACAAGATGAGAGTGGCCTCGATGAAGGACAAGATGTGGGAAGCAAGGCTGAGATGGTTTGGGCATGTGAAAAGGAAAGATACGAGTGCCCCAGTGCGGAGGTGTGAGAGGTTAGCTATGGACGGTTTCAGGAGAGGTATATGTAAGCTGAAGAAGTATTGGGAGAGGTGATTAGACATGACATGGCGCAGTTCCAGCTTACCGAGGACATGATCTTAGATATGAGGTTATGGAAAACTCAGATTAGGGTGGAAGACTAGTAAGAGTCTCGCTTATCCTTTTATACTAGTAGTTGCAGTATTGCTCTATAGTTTCTTGTCATTTGTCCTCTACTACTATTTGTTGTTTCTTGTACTTTGATTATCGTATTTCTCTGTGGTAGCTACTGCTCCTTTTTTTCCAAACCGCTTTCCATGGCTTATTCGCTTTCGTTATTTTCATTTTCATATTACTTATCCTCATTTGAATTTTTTGTGCTTTCTCTTGAGCCGAGGGTCTTTCGGAAACAACCTCCCTACCTTGGAATTTCAAGGTAGGGGTAAGGTCTGCGTACACTCTACCCTCCCCAAATTACACATTGTGGGATTTCACTGGTATGTTGTTGTAGTTTTATATATCAACCAATAATTCAGCAAAAAGAGTATCACAAATATGGGGCAGAAATGCCATCAAACTCAGTGGCGGATCTACGATTTTCACTCAGGGTGTTCGGAAAAATAACAAAAGCTAAACATAAAAACTAATGTTGTCCCTTAGAATTGAACCTAGGATGTTGAAGATAATTTTGAACACCCTGGACCACTTGAGCTAACTTTTTTGCATTGGTTTAAGGTAGGGCTGTCCAACGGGGCGGGCCGGGGTGGGTCCCTGCAGGATGGGACCCGGCGGGATGGGGGAAAGGCTCGGGACCGGGTCTCCGGCGGGACTGGCGGGCCGGTCTTAGTGAGATAGGCGGATCTCCCGTCCCATCCCATATCCCGCTGGAAACAGGGCTCAGGTTGGGTCGGGATCAGATCGAGTTTTTTTTTTTATTATTGGCACTTGATTAAAAAAATAATATATATAAATACTTCAATAATTAAACAAGATAGTGTAATAGAAACATTTCAAGACTGTTTTGTGCCTCTTATATTATTTAATAGAAATATGATTTTTTTGTAATTCAATTTCAAAAGTTGCAAATCACATAGTAAAATTGCAATTAAAAAAATTACATAGTTAACCATACTTTTTTGAATTTCCTCACAATGTCTTGAGGATCTTCGGTTGAAATTGGAATTTGTTAATCAAATTGTTCGACGTCGCTTCCTGTTCCCTCGGACAAAATTTCGTTGTAGTTGTAGTTTTTTTCTTCGTTGATCTTCGGTTGACCGCACCTTCTACGCTCCGCTAGAATCAAATCTCTGAAAAGAACTGCAATCTCCAATGTATCTCCCACCAATGAATGTATGTGCTCTCCTATTTGAAATCTTCCAATAGAAAAAGCGCTTTCAGACGTTGTTGATGACGCTTGAATGTTCAACACATCTCGGGTCATCTTTGCTAGTGTCGGAAATGTCTTCTCATTCTGCCTTCGGTATTTCAACAAGTCTTCATGTCCTTCATCATTGACACATAATTCATACGGTACAACACCCTGTAAAACATAAACATCAAATTCGCTAACTTGTGAAGAAGTTGAACCAGTAAATATTTTATCTCGAAGGCCTTGAATACTAGCAACAGAAACCGCATATTTTTTATAAGGTTGCAGCAAAGTAGTAGAATTGTCACGACCCAAACCGGAGGGCCGCGATGGGCACCCGAGTTCTACCTGCCGGGCACCACAGATACATTCCACCCTTAATCATATTTAAACACGGACTGAGCCATGATAGATTATATAAAGTTCCAACCCAAAAGCCCTAACTTACACATTTATATACTAAGGCCGACAAGGCCATACATGGACACCTGTCTACAAGCCTCTAAAGAGTAAAACTTACCACGACCAGACCGCAACTCCGGAATGAATAGAGTGTTCGAAACACCAGCTGAACCAACAACCTACTAGTGCGAACCATTACTCTCAATATGAACCTGCGGGCATGAAACGCGGCGTCCCCAACAAAAGGGGCGTCAGTACGACTGATGTACTGAGTATGTCAGGCGTGAGAAATAACATAGCAGAGATATATCATAGTCTGAAACAGAAGCAACTGAACATCAGTAAATGCCTCTGAGGGCCCTAATACATATGCCTAAATGTTATGTACAATGCAGTTTACATATACATCAGCCTTATCGGGCATCTTCCTTACCATAACAGCCTCTGTGGGCATCAGGTTATATCGCCACACAAGGGCATCACATCATATTGGCCTCTTCGGGCTCTTTTGTAATAGTTTGTACCAGTTGTAGGTGGTGTGCGTATATAACGCTTTTTCCCCTTTTCCCTAATTCCCATACATATATATATATAATATTTACCATATAGTAATGTGCACAGCACAAGTGGTCCAGGATAGCATATGAATGCAATGCAAATGAAATGCATGAATAATAATAAAACATCCGGAGTGACATAATATCCTTTACACCTTTGGTTAACATTGAGAATATCAACATCTTTTCCGGTGTGCCTTATTAAGGTCTTAGAAATATACTTGGACATTCTTTCAACATATGAGTCGATGACTTGATCATCCCTAACTACTAAGAGTAGAGTAATTTATGTAGCAACACGATGGTTATGTTTCGCACATAGAATTATGCCAAAAGAATAAAAGAGCCTTGCATACCTTGTTGTCAAAATTATCTAAGTCCCACGGTATGAATGATTATCTACACCATATGAACGATTTACATCATAATCGGATCAATATACTAAAAATCGCTTCATTGAGACATTCTAGCGAATACTTTGTATGCGTAGAATCTATACTTATTCTATGTCAAAACCTATGCATATAGAAAAACACCCAGCCCTCTTAATCCTTTTTCTTACTGTTACAATATCCAAAACAGTTCAGCAATTCTACATGCACCCTCCAATTTCGTACAAACAGACCCGATAACACCCCACTAACTTAGCATTTTCGATAATCGTCTTAGAACTAGTAAGAATCAGGTTCTGCGATTCGTATAATCCAAAGGATAAGAAGAATTACCTCAGTTAGAATCAACAACGAAGGTCATCGAAAAGCTTTTCGCCCGTACCGGATTCCGACAGACAGAACTAGAAACACTGAAATTGATTTGCTCGAGCTTTGCCGAGACTCAAAGTCTCGGCTTGGTTTCTGAGCCTTCAACCTTGCTTCAAGGTATCAATTTTGCTGGATTTTAGGGCCCAAAATGCCACGAATCTCTCCTTCCTTGATTAAGTGAAAGCTTATAGAAAAATTCCCAATTTGGTCGAGAATTTCAGAGGGTTACCAACTGAGCTTCACTCCTTCAAATTGAAGTGTATCAATTCCTTCTCCAAGGAGAGATTTCTAAGAAGCTTTGAGAAATGAAGGTAGTTAAATTATTGGAGAAACACCGATCGTATATAAGGCTAAGTCATTTTGGTAGTGTGTTAAGACATTTACACGTAGAGTCCACTATCTATTGTTCCCAATTATAATTAATTAGTCCCATAATTAATTAATTATACACACAATTAAATTTCCGATCTCAATTCACTTAAATCCTGACGACTTATAAAACCTTCTTCTACTCAATGTCATAATTCTTGTAATATGACTAGTCCATAATCTCTTTGGGGATATACCGTTATTATTATTAATCCCCGTCGACATACTTGTGAAATCCAAAAAATGTTTCAGGATCACATTTTTTTATATACTAATTTCCTTATTAGTATACGCAAGTACAACATAAACTTCCCGGGGTCTGGATCTACATGCCTATGTTTATGTGCTCAAACCATTACCCGAAAATACGAGGTGTTACAAGAATATGGTACAGAAGTCGATTGATTATTTACACTTTGTTGTTGGTAATACATATATACTTGTTTGCATTCAGTGTGTATGCTAGACGGAACTTCTTATTTCATTGGTTTGTGAGTTGGTTCTTCAGTTGGGTCTGTTGGAAGTACTTCTATACAATCATAAATCGTTTCTAGTAATGTTTTACAACTGTCTACTTTAATAGTCAGATTTAATACCACACCAATAATATAGATAGTGGAAATAGGAAAAAAGTACTTTTTAAATTTTTTAAACATTTTTTCAATAGATGCCTTATAAGTTGGTTTTTGCATATATTCATTAACTAACAAAAATATTAGAGCTATATAAAATAACATATTTGAAATAGTAGGATAATAAATACTGAAAAATTCTTTAGTAGCTTGAAAAAATTTCTCTAGAAATCCAATAAGTTCTAAAAAAAATTCCAATCATTATCTACAATCATATCTCTTGGATTTTTATTATGGGCATTAAATAATAAAGTTATAGATTTTCTATAATCGTAAGCAACAAGTAGTTGTTCATACAGAGAATTCCACCTAGTCGAAACTTCTTTTGGAATTTTTCTATAAGGTAATCCACAATCATGACAAGTTTTTTTATATTCTTTGGGTCTTTATATTTTATTACCTTTAAAAATAAAATTTATACCAAATTGTATTTTATCAAGAATGCTTTCAAAAAGTTTTAGGCCATTCTTTACAACTAAGTTATAAATACGGTACGCACATCTTATATGAAAATGATCAGGAAAACATGGAGTTAATCGAACTTTTAAAAGTCTTATAGCATAATCATTAGAAGTAACATTATCTAATGTAATAGTCATAATTTTATCATTTAGTTCATAATAATCACAAATTTCATTAATATTTTGTGCAATAAAACTTCTAGTGTGCCTATCATCAATATATCTATATGCTAAAATACGTTTTTACATGTACCAATTTTGATCTATCCAATGACATGTTACCGTTAAATAATCATTACCGTTAGTACTACGCCCAATGTCAGAAGTGATAGCCACTTTGACATTAAAATGATACGATGCATAACGTAATTATTGTTGATATTCACTTGCAAATTTAAAAACATCTCTTCTAATAGTTGATCTAGGAAAACCATTAAAAACAGGATTATATGTTTCTCGAATGTATTGAATAAAACCAGGAGAGGAAGGAAATGAAAAAGGCAAACTCTCCACCGCAACTAATTTTGCCATATTTTCCCTATCTTTGTTTTTATCATATTTAGGACCAAAAATTCCCCCCATCGTCGGGTTAATTTGACCCTGTATTTGGTCGGGGACACTATGTGAACCTTGTCTCGACTCAGATGGCATTAGCACACCCGATTTTTTAGCTTGGTATTGATTCCACCTAGTTGTGTGCTCGCCTTGTACATGTCTCAATAAACATCCAGTCCCATCTTGACCTTTTCCGATTTTAAATTTATAAATATTTTTACAAATTTTAAATCTAGCTAGTTGATTCTCTTGGTCCCTATCAAAAAAATCTCACACAACTGATTTTAATTTTCGTTGTGTGGGGCCTCGACTCATACTATGGGGAATATGAGGCATTCCAGTTTCAGTTTGAGACTCAATCTGAGCCTGAGGTTGAGGTACACTAGTGGGTGTGTCATCTAGATTATAGTCTAAATTAAAGTTTTGTTCATCTACCTCATCATCTAATGATATATCATTTAAAAAAAGCAGTTTCATCTATATGAGTGAAATCAATGAAATCATCGGGACTAGGAATAGGATTACTAGAAGAAGTACCTCTGCCCTTGTTACCCTACTAGAAGAAGCACCATTACCTTTACCCTTAAACATACCTCTTAATCCTTCCATTTTAATTATGCAAATAAATAATTAAAGATAACGAAATTAAGTGTAATAATTAAAATAAAGTAACAATAATAATTTAAAGAAGGAACGAAGGTACCAAACACCGACGTAACGTCGACGTGTAATCGAGGTTGAAAATTGAAACTTTGCTCGATGGATGATCCTCAAGCTAGTTGCCAACTTCACTGCCAAATTTTTAACTTTGATATAAATGAGAAAAAATATAATATTTAATAGGCAATATAGAATTGTAGAGAGATAAATTGAGAGATTGTAGGAAGATTTGTGAGAAAAATGAGGTATTTATAGTTAGGAAATAGGATTAAAGTGTAAATATATTAACTTAGGGGTTAAAAATAAATATTAAGGGGTAGGGGGTTTATGGGGGGGGGGGGGGGGGGGGCAAAAATGGCCGTTATAGCCGTTGCACAACGATCAAAACCAAAATTTGGTCGTTGTTGCAACGGTTTTTTTGCAAAGGGGGAAGGGGGCTGGCGGGACGAGGTCGGGTCGACCCGGCCCACTGGACAACCCTAGTTTAAGGTGTTCAAAAATTAATATATGTACATAAACATATAAAATATACCATAAATATATATAAAATCAAATTCTAACTAATATAAGCTATATAGTAAGAAGATGAAATTTTGATGGTGAAAATTTGGAATTAAAACAAATACAACAGAATATTTCAGCAAACATTACGGAGTTAGGATGATGGAATGGTTAATCGAAAGAAGCATAATCTTCAAAGCTTTCTTTCACTGCTATCTTTGCCAAACTTTTATGGATTGACAATTGTTTCTGAAAATTAGGATTAGTACTAGAGTAGTTCTCCGCCACTTCATTTCTCTGTGTTAATTTAGTCTTTTCACACAATGTTGTTAGGGATAGTAATAGGGTTAATGAAGTGAAATTGGGTAATAGGTCACGGGTTCATAGGTTAATTGTCACGACCCAAATTACGAGTCATGATGTCACCTACACTATTTCACCGATAGGCGAATCATCTTCAAGTTGTCAAATCACTTGAAAAGAAAATGCAGAAAAGATAAATACATTTAAAATATCATCCAACAATCTTAAATATATATAGAAGTGTACGGAAAGAAAACTTAGTCATTACAACCCCAAAACTTGGTCTAACT
Organism: Anisodus tanguticus; assembly: GCA_034509755.1. Taxonomy (NCBI): domain Eukaryota; kingdom Viridiplantae; phylum Streptophyta; class Magnoliopsida; order Solanales; family Solanaceae; genus Anisodus; species Anisodus tanguticus. The sequence continues at coordinate 24,812,067 of CM067545.1, forward strand.
CGTACAAGAGCTCTAAAAGAGTAATACAAGTCTGAAAATACCCAAATACACTGTCTGAATGTTAAAATGACAGAATAAATAAAGATAGAGGGAGAAGTGGGTCGCGGAACAACCAAGTAGCTCACCATTACTCCAAATGTCGGACTCAAGCTCATAGTGCTCCACGATACGTACTCATACTCGGGGTCAAATCTGCACCACAAAAGAGTGCAACAAATGTAGTATGAGTACAAACCACTAATACTCTATAAGTATCATAGGCGACAACAAAGAGACAACGCATATAGAATATAAAGACTGACATACCACACATATCCAATTAGAGCATTTATTCCTTTAGGTTACGATAAAGAAAATCATGGTTCATATGATATAACAGATAGGTATGTAGTCAATTAGAATAATTAAAGAAATGAATGAATGCAATGCATTGCATTTGGCCAATATAAAATTCGGTACACACATGCTATAGGTTATGTCACGTAGTCATGACCCATGAGGAACTCGCGAGGTCTATATACCCATTGCGGCGCGCAACTAAATCCCCCCACATATATACACACACAAGCATTCCAGCGTGCAACTCAATCCCAATAATTATCAAGAGGTGATAATAATACTCTTACCTTTATCCGGCCCTTAAAGACCGCTTCATATTTCTCCCGTAACTCCCACAACAAGCATATAATTGTTAATGATACCACATGCATGATATCATATGCAAACTTTAGATATTTCATATTATACCAGAATTATCATAAAGTATGAATAGATATGCATATAACACGCGATTGCATAATATCAGCTCAATGTCAAAGATAGTTCCTTTTGCATAATTTAGACAAGATGTGGTGATGAATGTACAATGAATAAACAATAGTAAGTATAGGTCAAATATGACCATTCAAGCCCACATAATCAACAACCATACCAAGTCAGTAGATTTAACACTACCTCCAATGCCCGAAGGCTCTCATGCACATCCCTGTTAATATTTATATAAAATATATGCATCTCCAATCGTAGTCTAAAAGAGTAAGCCATAATCTACCTCAGAGCTGAGCGGGAGCCACGAACGTTCTATCACGGGTCTTTCCCTTCCGGAGTGCCTCCGAACGTACAAGGTCTATCAAATATAAATTCTATGTTAAGACATGAGTCCGTAGACACTCATAACGCTATATTGACATTTCAGACCAAAAAAGTCACCCAAAAAGGTAATTTCGAGCCCCGAAGATTAAAATTGTGATTTCATCACAAAATCGGGTTCAATCTAGTCAAAATAGTACCCTACAAGGTTAAACGAGTTCAATTATACCCATATTAATATACTTTAATTTGAAACCAAAAACGAACCCAAAAAGATAACCCTGAACCCCCAAGGGTGAAACTGAAATTTTATTACAAAATCATTTTACCCATAACCCGTATGTTTTAAATCCATAAAATCAACCAAAATCAATCATGAAACGACCTCCAATTCAAGGAATTACCATTTCTCAACTTTAGGGCTCAAAACCCCAATTTTTACAATCCAAATATGGATGAAAATGACAACCAATAGAAATAATCATGGGAAAACACCAAAATAAAGGTTAGATACTTACTCCCGTTCGAAAATGAGAACAATGCTGCGAAAATTACATTAGACGAAGCTCTAGAACTCAAAATATGCTCAAGATACTAAAATGTTCAATCTGTCCATTTAAAACACTGATATGCTGTCTTTTTTCATCGCTATCACGAAGTCAAAACTTTGCGTTGACCGGTCAAACTCAAAAATCCTTCATTGCTATCGTGAAATAGCCCTCGCAATTGCGATGAACAAATTCCGCACCAGAAACCAACAATAATTGTTCGGGGTAAACGAGCATAACTCCCTTATACGACGCCAAAATTCAATGATTCAAATTGCTACGACTCACAAATTTCGATACACATCTAATGGTTCTATCGAAACACAATTAAGAGCTCATTTGCTCAAAATGGTCCCCTGTATGTCCAAAGAAACGACACTTAAATATTAAATTCGAGCGCACCATAATCCAAATTCATCTGAAACTCATCGGAATCGCACCAAACTTGTGGACAAGTCCAAACTCATACAAAACTGTTGGAATTTTCAAAGCATCGACAAGGGGTCGTCTTGACTCGATACTGACCGTGGTCAACTCAAATCCTTTAAATTAACTAATTTCTCAATAAAAGGTCCAAATCACTCCCGAGCTTATCAGGATCCATCCCAACCACTAAACTAAGTCATAATTCATGTTCCGGACCTAATGAAATTGACAAAACTCTGAAACGAACCCATTTAACCGTGATGTTAACTTTGGTCAAACTTTCTCATTTCCTTTAAGAACTTCCAACTTTACTAAATTTGATCCGAAATTCACCAGTCGTCCGTGTTATCCATCCCCGCAAGTCATAATCATACGAAGCTAACAGAATCAATAAATTTCCAACTCGAGTCTTATTTCTTCCAGTGACTCTTTTCATCATTAATGGGCATATTAAATACTACAACTAACTTAATTGTCAAAAATCAACCGAGCAAACTCTAAAGTTAGTTCCGCCAATTTCTCAAGGTCATAAATAATAGTACAAATCCAACGAAATCTTCAGGTCGTCAATTAGAGCATGTTTTCCCAAAATGAGCAATTAATCTAAATAATTAAATACCGGGATTTTCAAAATGAAATCTTCTCCGAAACTGAACCAAATGATATCTATTTGATTTCGAATTTTGCAAGCAAGTCAAAATAATTATTACGGAGCTTCTGGAATAGACGACATGCAAAATAGAGCATCGATGCTCAAAACGATCGATCATGTCGTTATTTTAATGAAGTGAAATCGATGTTATGGGTTATGTGAAATCAGATAATTAAATTGAGAATTGGGGGAATCCATTAGATTTGAGGATAATTTTGAAAGTTAAATAATGAGAGTAAATTTGATACATATGAATGAGTAATATTTTAAAGTAGAGGGGTATAATTAACCCTTTTTCCTTGATTCAAACATACTACTTAGAGGATAATCGAATATATCTCAGGCTGTTTGATGTTTGTAAAATAAAAGAAAACAACAATTTTAGTTCAATCCAAATTAATTTCAAATAATTTCAAATTTTGTACTCAAGACAACAAAACTATTTTCAATAATTCCAAATAATATAAAAATAGGTCTAAATTTGTAAACCCGCTTCAAAATTTTAAAATTAATTTAATAATGATGAACTTCAATTTTTTATTCAAAAGTGACTCAAATCACCTCCAAAATTCAAATAAGATTGCAATTGGAGAAGAAAAATAAGACGAGGAATAGGAGGAGGGGAAGAAGAAGAGATGGGTGATCTTTTACCATCAAAGGATGCGGTGGAGCGGATTCTTAATATGAGGTCTCTGATTTGGGTTTTGGATATGAAAAAATTCTTGGTAAGGAGTGCTTTTTCTGAATGGACCTAGGCAACGTGAATTTGAATTAATCGGTTTTCAATGCAGGGTACCGAACACCAAATGAGAAATAAAAAAAAGTGATTCCTTTTTTAAAAAAAAAAAAAAACTTTTTTATCCCTTAACTTTTAATAACTCTAGTTGGCCCCTTACTAATAACCCCCTAATCACTCCTTGAAAGTTGAAACAAAAGAAATATAGAAAAAAGAGAAGGATTAGAGGTGCTTTTGCCCCTTCACCGAATAGCTCATTCATTTTCCCCTATTTCTCCTTACCGTAGTTTGGCAATGGAAAACTAACAGGTTCCAAGAGCCAAATATATAGTTCCAGACTTTAGTGATGGCAGTCCCAAAACGCCAATTTCCCATGGCAGCAGCACAACGCCTATGTCTTCCTAAATCCACCATTAGAGGCACAGCAACTTGTGCTTCACTTGTCACCTCAACCACAACAACCCCACAATCTGATGACACATTTTTAGTCCACAAAATTTTATGGAACCTAAAACAAGGTAAACCAATCACCAATTCTTCAATATTATTACATCATTTAAACCCCTCTACTTTTCTTGAAGTTCTTGGTAATTTTCGTGATAATTTGCATTTAGCACAGCAATTCATCAACTTGGTTTCTTTAAATTGTCCTAATTTCAAGCATTCCTCAAGTTCATTAAGTGCTACTATACATTTCTTGATTAGGTGTAAGAGGGTAGCTGATGCACAGGCTTTTATCCTAAGAATGATTAGAAGAAGTGGGGTTTCAAGAATTGAGGTTGTGGAATCTTTAGTGTCAACTTACGGGGTATGCGGGTCGAATCCATATGCTTTTGATTTGCTTATTAGGACTTATGTACAAGCTAGGAAGATTAGGGAGGCTGTAGAAGTATTTAGGTTGTTGCAAAGTAGGAATCTTTGTGTTCCGATAAACGCGTGTAATGGTCTTCTTGGAGGGCTTGTGAAGATTGGTTGGGTTGACTTAGCATGGGAAGTATATGGTGAGATGAAAGAGAGTAGTAGAGTTCAGCCAAATGTGTATACCCTTAATATAATGGTGAATGCTTTGTGTAAAGATGGGAAAATTGATAGTGTGAATCCGTTTATTCAAGAAATGGAAAAGAAGGGAATTTTTCCGGATATGGTGACTTATAATACTTTGATAAATGCGTATTGTCACGAGGGGCTTCTTGAAGAAGCCTATGAAGTGATAAATGTTATGAAAGCTACGGGGTTAAGACCGTGTCTTTTGACTTATAATTCTATTCTGAATGGTTTGTGTAAGAATGGACAATACGGGAGAGCAAGGGAACTTTTGGTTGAGATGGAAGAGAGCGGACTAGCCCCTGATACTGCTAGTTATAATACATTGCTTGCTGAGTGCTGTAGAACAGGTAACTTGCTGGAAGCAGAATCTGTTTTCAAAGAAATGTCGCGTCGAGCTATCATCCCTGATTTGGTTAGTTATAGTTCTCTTATTGGGTTGTTTTCAAGAACTGGTCGTCTCGACCGCTCTTTGGCATACTATGAGCATATGAAACGCAAGGGTCTTCCACCAGATAATGTAGTCTACACAATTCTCATTGGTGGGTTTTGTAGAAATGGTTCTATGAAGGAGGCTATGAAGATGCGTGATGAAATGCTTGAGCAGGGTTTAGTTATGGATGTGGTGACTTACAATACTATATTGAATGGGTTATGCAAAAAAAAGTTGCTTCATGAAGCTGATGAGCTTTTCAGTGAGATGGTGGAAAGAGGTGTAAATCCTGATTTTTACACTTTTACCACGCTTATCAATGGATATTGCAAGTGTGGTAACATGGACAAAGCACAGACCTTGTTTGAGGCCATGCTACTGAGAAACCTCGAGCCTGATGTTGTGACATACAACAGCTTGGTTGACGGATTTTGTAAGGTTGGTGATATGGAAAAATCCTTCAGGTTAAGGGATGAGATGATCTCTGTAAATATTTCTCCTAATTATATTACTTATAGTATTCTCATAAATGGCTTTTGTAATAAGGGTTGTGTATCTGATGCATTAAGACAATGGGATGAGATGATTAGCCTAGGTATCAAACCTACTATTGTGACTTGCAACTCAATTATCAAGGGTTATTGTAGGTCTGGTGATGCTTCAAGGGCGGATAAGTTTCTGAACAAGATGCAGTCCCAAGGAATATTTCCTGATTCAATTACGTATAATACTCTTCTTGATGGGTTTATAAGAGAGGAGAATATGGATAAAGCTTTAGATTTGGTTAATGATATGGGGAATCAAGGTCAATCACCTGATGTTATTACATATAATACCATACTGGATGGTTTCTGTAAATTTGGTAGGATGCAGGAAGCCAACATGCTGTATAGGAAAATGGTCGAGAGGGGTATTAACCCTGACAGATCCACATATACATCATTGATAAATGGACATGTCTCTCAAGATAACTTGAAGGAGGCTTTTCGTTTCCATGATGAAATGCTGCAGAGGGGCTTCATTCCTGATGACAAGTTTTAACCTCCTTGCTCTTTGAGCCAACTGAAGTTTATGACCATCAAATTCTGCCAATTCGGGAGTTCTGCTTTTTGCAGTTTCATTGCTGGTGTACGATAAAGGTATGCAATTCTGCTACTAGTTGCTTTATACTACTATTTACGATATAGTTTTATTTTGTCTTTGATAGAGTTTCTGTGTCTGCTACTTTTTTCTCCATTCTTGTTGAAATTATCTAATCCATAGGGCTTACTTAAACAAAATCAATAACTTTCATTCATGTAGAACTGCGGGTAAGCCCTCTTCTAAATTTGATATTTTGACATTAGGTAATTGCTAGCTAATATGAAATATGCTTGATTGATTTGAGAACTATGGAGAAATCACTTGCTAGAGCAGATACTTATGAGTGCGCAATTAGACATCTGCTCTCTAAAGAACTGTCTGTTAGTGAGACATTATCCAGACACAGAGCGGTGCTTCATTTTCAGAAATGTGCTTTTGGCTGCGGTGGAGAACTTAAGAGGGCCTTTTGATAGAACTGTGATTAATATTGCCATCAAGGTTGAATATGCAGAAGTAGTTCTTTCATCTGCCAGTTTGGTAGTTCACCCTGTTGACTCACAATTTGTCAAAGAGCATACTATGTATTAAGTTTTGATAGTTTCTTGGCTCCCCACCTGTTGCCACTTCCTGATAATGTTATTATCATATTAGATATCACATATAATATAAACACCACAAATCAATATATTCCCCACATAGGTTGCAACTTTTGCAAACAATGCATAACGTTACAAATAACCAATGACTCTTTATATTGGATTTCGTGTTTTCCTTGAGCTTGTGTATGGTTTCCAAACCATGTTAGGACGATATTCTTGAGTTGTGTATTTGGAGGGGGTAGTCGCCATGGCTTCTCTATGGTTTCTGAGAGGTTTCCCCATCCGGTATGTAATGTTATTAAAATGCTTTACTCAGTGACATACTTTTTTTTCCTTTTGATTGTTTACTCGGTGATATACACTTTGTTTCCTTGTGCTTCCGAGTTTTGTCTTTGTGAAAAGTGACACTCACTTTCTTGCCACTTTAGTAGCTTAATATTTAACCAAATGTTTTACTTCAGGGACGATAATGGTGAGACAAGTGAATCAGAAAAGTTATCCATGCCCGTCTGTTGTGAGCTTGACATCCAAGGTATGTTGATGACGTATGGGCTCCCATTACCTTCTCCTGATTTGCTGGTGGATTGTTCTGTTCATGCTCATGTGTTTCTTCAATGATCATGAAAAATGATAGTAGTTCTCAGATCAAAGATCTATTTGCTTTTGGGTTATCAAACCAAATGAGTTTCAAGTCCTACTCAATTGACCATAAAACTACGATCCTTCACTAAATGTATTGGTTGGGATTTTCGGAGAAGTGATTGTGAAATGATCAGACTTCACGAAGATCTGTTCCATATTAGGACTGATAGATAGATTGAGGACATAGCTTTGCCTGAGTTGGAACCCAGGTTACAAAAGTCGGGACTACTTCTCGCTCATTGAGAAACAATGGAGAATATGGATATAGTGAAGGAAAAGAGTTGCCATATGGGTATAGTGTCGAACTGAAGTGTTGCAGTCTGTAAAAAATTGTGGGGTTCTTTTATTTGAGTTGGACAATGTTGATTTTTTTTTTTTGAAGAAACATGAGGGCAAAAATGTAAATCTCATGAACAATTTGGCACCGTTGTGACTTGTGTGCAACAACAACAAGAAATCCAGTGTAATCCCACAAGTAGGGTCTGGGGGAGGGTAGTGTGTGCGCAGACCTAACCCTTGCCTTGCGTTGTGACTTGTGTGCAAATGAAGCTATCTCAGTTGAGACCTGAAGGAAAGCTTCACATGAGAAGCATCTGCAAGTCTAGATCCTAAGCACAATGAGAGAACTTAGGAGAAGAAGAAGAAGATCACTGTTGTATTGAAAAAATATCTGAATGAATGCAAAGTGTTCAGCTCATACACCTTATATAGCTGCAAGTGCCCAGCCTTTACTAATTACACAATTACATAAATGCCATCTGCAGTTGTGACTAACTATACTGTTACATTGCTGACTGTTTAAGCTACTAACTGCTGAATGATCTTTCCATATTCCCCCTCAAGCCGGAGAGTGGTAGATACCTAACGTTCCCAGCTTTTATAACAAAGTGTGATGTTGTTCAGTTCCTAAACCTATTATCAGCAAGTCGGCAAGTTGGAGCTTTGTGGATATGAACTGAGGCTCAATTAACCCTCTTGAATTTTTTTTCTTGCATAATGGCAATCTATCTCGATATGCTTTGTTCTTTCATTAAAAATTGGATGGGAAGTTGTTAGAATAGGAATATGATTTCATATATAGTATCCTACTAGGAAAATGATTGTAATGTAGAATAGGAATAAGATTTCATATATAGTATCCTACTAGGAAAAGAACTGTAATGGAGTGTCTATAAATAGAGTTCAGTGTAATCATGTAGATACACCACAATTCAATAATATATTTTCTCCCATAATTTTTCACATGATATTAGAGCTTCTACGATCTTGGTAGAGAATCAAAGAGCTTCCGCTGTCGGCGGGCGGCACTAGCCAATGTGTGTCGCCCATCTGACCAAAGATAATGGTAGAGTGAAGATTGTAGAGAACTTTCATATATTTATAAATAAAATATTCTTTCAGAAAAAGTAGGTGTGAACAGTGCCATGTGAATAGTGTCGCATGACCAGTGTTTTTTGATGTGAATAGTCAGAAAAGTAGGCGTGAACAGTGTTTTTCCACGTGAATAGTAATTTTGGCGTGAACAGTTACCAGATTTCGATCGTCGGAACTAGGATTTCGGTGAATTCACGCTGTCTTGGGTCATTCTTTTAAGAATTATTTTTATTGTCAGCATCGCGTAGAGATTCCGAGCTGACTCATACCACTTTCTTCGATGTTTGATACTTTTCCGGCATAATTTCTTTTTCCGTAGGGTCGTGCCATCATTCTGATCCTACCCACATAATATCATCACAGTCCCGTGCCTCAATTCCAGCTACTATTTTGCGTCTTGTAGGGTCTTGCCATCATTCCGATCTTACCCACAAATACCATCACAATCACGTGTCTCAATTCCGACGATTGATTTGCGTCCTCTTCCAGAGCATTAGTAAGAAAATATCCGTTGTGCAATATTCCAGTGAAGATTAAAAAAAAAAATATCACCGCCGCGCATAATTTTTTCGGTGATTGCTAGCGTCACATCTCTATCCAGTGGTGTTGTGCAGAATCTGATACCACCACAACATAGATCAGGTTCAAGCTAGTGAGAGACTAATTGCTGTGCAAATTTCCAACAATTTCCAGGAAAGCAAATCAGTCACGGTGCAATATTTTCGGTGACAACATAGTTGTCCGCTACAAAATTGCTTTCGGGTAGTGTTGCGCAAATTACAACACCACCACGAGGTAGCCGCTGTCCGAGTCACAAAAGGCCACCAACTGATAAACATTTCCTCTTTCCAGTTAGATTCTCGTCCCTGGTGAAGCTTTGATATACCTCACAATTCTTATTGCTGCTTCTAAATTTGACTGCTCGGGCTGTTGCATGAATTGGCTTAACATTTGTACAACAAAATATGGCTGGCCAGTGGGCCGGGACGCCCGAGCGACCCCATCCCGAGCCCGACCTCAATTAGTATTAAAAAAAAATCGGTAGCGGGATTCGAACCGGGACGGGACAATGACTCGTCCCGATCCGTCCCGAGCCCACCCCAGGCCCGCCAGACCCGAGCTCGCCCAGAGCCCGTCCCGAGCCTGTCCTGAGCCCGCCCGTAGTCCCTCCTTTGTAAATATAGCAGTTGCACCAACGATCATTTTAAATTTTGGCCGTTGGGCAACAACCATTTTTGGCCTCCCCCCTCCCCCAACCCCCCCTACCCCTTAATATTTATTTTTAACCCATAAGTTATTATATTTACACTTTAACCAATTTTCAACTATAAATAACTCATTTTCTCTTCATCTTTCTCACAAATCTTCCTACAATCTCTCTAATATCTCAATATATCTCTCTACAAGTCTACATTGTTTACTAAATATTCAATTTTATTTATTCATTTGGGAATTGAGAGTGAAGTTGGCAACTAGGTTGATGATCTTCCATCGAGCAAAGTTTCAATTTTCAACCTCTTGATTACACGTCGGCGTTTGGTACATTCGTTCCTTCATTAAATTATTATTGTCTGTTTATTTTATTTAGCGCACTTAATTTTATTATCTTTAATTATTTATTATCATAATTAAAATGGAAGGATTAAGAGGTATGTTTAAGGGTAAGGGTAAGGGTGCTTCTTCTAGTAGGGGCAACCAGGGCAATGATACTTCTTCTAGTCATCTTATTCCTACACATGATGATTTTGTTGATACTCAACATTTTCCTACAATACCATTAGATTTAGACGAGGAGCTATTTTCTGGAACTCAAGAAGACTTTAATTTAGACGATGATCTAGATGATACACCCACTAATGTTGATGACAACACACCCACTAGTGCACCTTCAACTGAAATGCCTCCTATTCCTCCTAATATGAGACGAGGTCCAGCAAAACGACCATTAAAATCAGATGTATGAATATTTTTTGATAGGGACGTAGAGAATCAAGTAGCTAGATGTAAAATTTGTAAAAATATTTTAAAATTTAAAACTGGAAAAGGTCACGGTGGGACGGGGGGTTTAATTAGACACGTAGTAAGTGCTGATCCAGCTAGGTATTCCCAATACCAGACTTCAAAATCGGGTGCTCAAACGTCCACTCCATCGGAACAAGGTTCACATATTGTCCCGGACCAAGTACAGGGTCAAATTAACCCCACGACGGGGGGAATTGTAGGCCCTAAATACAATAAACATAGAGATAGGGAAGCAATATCAAAATTAGTTGCTGTGAAGGGTTTGCCTTTTTCATTTCCTTCATCTCCCGATTTTATTCATTACATTAGAGATACATATAATTCTGCTTTTAATGGTTTTCCTAGATCAACTGTTAAGAGAGATGTATTTAAATTCGCATATGAATATCAACAATATTTACGTTATTCATTATATCATTTTAATGGCAAGGTATCTATCACGTCTGATATAGGTCGTAGTACTAACGACCATGATTATTTAACGGTAACTTGTCATTGGATAGATTATAAATGGTCTATGCAAAAATGTATCTTAGCGTATAGATATATAGATGATAGGCACATTGGTACTTTTATTGCAAATAATATTTATCAAGTGTGCCATTATTATGGAATAACCGATAAAATTATGACTATTACATTAGATAACGCTTCTTCTAACAATTACGCTATTACAATTTTAAAAAATAGTTTAACTCCATCTTTTTCAGATCATTTTCATATAAAATGCGCGTGCCATATATATAACTTCATTGTAAAGGATGTTCTATCACTTTTTGAAGACATTCTTAGTAAAATACAATTTGCTATAAACTTTATTTTTAAAAGTAAGAGTACAACGAAGAAAAGAATATAAAAAAATTTGTCACGATTGTGGACTACCTTAAAGAAAAATTTCAGAAGACGTATCCACTAGGTGGAATTCTTTATACGAGCAACTATTTGTTGCTTATGAATATAGAAAATCTATAACTTTATTTTTTAACTCTCATAATCAAAATTCAGTTGATATGATTGTAGATAGTGATTGGGTAAAATTTTTTGAACTTATTGTATTTTTAGAGAAATTTTTTCAAGCAACAAAAGAATTTTTCGGTATATATTATCCTACTATTTCAACTATGTTGTTTTATAAAACTCTAATATTTTTATTACTTAGTGAATATATGAAAAACCCAACTTATATGACAGCTTATTAAAAAAATGTTTATCAAAATAAAAAAATGTTTTATTCCTATTCCCACTATTTATATTATTGGTGTTGTATTAAATTCGACTATTAAAATAGACGGTACTAAATCACTAATTGAAACTATTTATGATTGTATAGAAGTACTACCACCTCCAAGTCCCAAAAATCTAAATCACCCACTACCTATTGAACAAACTAAAGAAGAAGTGTTGTCTAGCGTAGAAGACCAATGCAAAAAAATATATAGGTTTTACCAACAAGAAAATGCTAGTAACTTACCGGCTTTCATACCATCTTCTTCATCTTCAACACAACCTCACAAAAGACATGTTGTTTCGCGGGCTAGTATTGAAAGCCTCAGAAATAGAATGTGCGGCCGTACCGCTACTAACCAAATTAGCGAGTTGGATATTTTTGTTTTGCAGGGTTCTGTACCGTACTAAGAAGTTATCAATGAAGATGGACATGAAGACTTGCTGAAATACTGGAGGGGGAATGAGAAGACCTTTCCGACACTTTCAAGGATGGCCCGAGATGTTTTGAACATTCAAGCGTCATCAACTGCGTCTGAAAGCATTTTTTCTACCGGCAGATATCAAATAGGAGACCACATACACTCATTAGCCGGAGACAGCTTGGAAATTGCATTATTATTCAGAGATTGGATACGAGTGGAGCGGAGAAGGTGCGGTCAACCGGAGATCAATGAAGAAGAAGACGAAAACTACAACGAAATCTTATCCGAATGTAGTGGAAGCGACATGGATCAATTTGACCAACAAATACCAATTCCAACCGAAGAACCACAGGAAATTATCAAGCAATTAGAACAGGTTTTTTTGAGATTGTAATTTTTTTAATTGCAATTTTATTATGTAATTTGCAACTTTTGGACAACACCACAAAGTTGTAATTTAGACAATTGTATTTGTATTACAAAAAAATCATGTATATTAAATAATATAAGAGACATAAAAATAGTCTTGTGATGTTTTTATTACACTATCTTGTCTTGTTTATTGAGTTTTTTTTATACATATGTTATTAAAAAAAAAGAAAAACCCGCCGGAACCCTCCCCGATCCCGACCCCGACCCGACCCGATTCCGACGGGATCAGGATCGGGACGGGACTGGAGCAAGTCCCGCCAAACCCGACCCCGCCCCTTTCGCCCGTCCCACCCCGACCCCGCCAAACTCGACCCGCCAGACCCGAGCCCGGCCCACTAACAACAAAATCACTATCAGGTCTTGTAATGGTCAAGTATAAAAGTTTGCCTATCAATATTTGACATTCCCCAACATAGTCCAATAGTTAGTCTCCGATGAAATCAACATGCTTGTCATAATCTACAGTTGTCAGTTTGTGATTAGCTTTCAAAAGTGTACTGGCTAGTTTGGCTCCACTCAATCATGTGTATGAAATTATTTCTCTAAAGCATATTTCCTCTGGCTGAGGACAATATGACCCTTGGATCTCATGGCCTGTATTCCAAGGAAATAACACAATTCTCCGAGATCTTTGACTTTGAAGTTGCTGTGTAGGGTAGCTTGTTTTCACTGTTGTATTTCCGTTTTCATAACTTCTTTGATTTGCTGCACTTTGAGCCGAGTTTCGGGAACAACCTCTCTACCTCTAAAGGTAGGGTTAAGGTTTGTGTACACTCTACCCTCCCTAGACCCCACTTGTGAGATTACACTGGATATGTTGTTGTGTAGGGTAGCTTGGGCTACTATCATTTCAGGACTGTTCCATGTGAGTAGCATATTATCTACATAAACCAGGATAATAGTCTTTGCCAATCCTTTTAGTGAAAAGAGAGGGGTCATGATCACTCTGAGAGTAGCCAGCATTGAGTAATGCATTAGTGAGCTTAATGTTAAATTGCCCTGCTTCAAACAATAATACTAACTCCCTACTTAAGTGAAAAAAATAATCCCCTTGATTATTTTCATTAATTGAAAGGTATATATACAAGTTATAAAATAGGAGAATCCTATTCCTATTCTACTCCTAAAACCTTATTCTACCATAATTCTAACTATACAATTATGGTAAGTGTACAAGACTAATTAAGGTTACCTTTACACTATAATATACCAACAATATACATTCCATAGATACAATACGCTTTCGAAGCCACCGCCCGTGATGGGCTTCCGAACCGGGCCACCGGCCACCGTCGATTTGGGCCACCGCCACCGCTTTCTTTGGCCATTTGCTTTTGTATACCTGTGATATATACTTCTGTATATTCAGTGTGTATCACAAGCATATTTCTCTGTTTAACACACCCCGCAGTCATAGCGGGCGGTCTTTGAACGCTGAGACTGTCCCTAAAATCTTCAAAAAGTACCGCGGGTAGACCCTTTGCAACCTTTTCACGGACAAAGTGAATGTCCATTTCGATATGCTTAGTGCGTTGGTGCTGAACCGGGTTTACCTGAAAGGTAGATGGCACTAATGTTATCACAATATACCAAGGTTGCCTTCTGAATTGGACAATGAAGCTCCAAAAGCAAATTACGTAGCCAACACGATTCGGAGACCACATTTGCTACCCCTCGATATTCTGCCTCTGCACTTGAGCGGGATAGAGTCGCCTGACGCTTTGCAGACCAGGAGTGCCAAGTTGTTACCAAGGAACATACAATATCCTGACGTAGACCGTCTGGTGTCCGGACAACCACCCCAATCCGCATCTTGTGTACGAGACAAGTGTGGATGTAGAAGAAGGATACAAGTGCAACCCATAGTCCAGTGTCCCCTGAATATATCGAATGATGCGTTTGATTGCATTCATGTGCTCAACTCTGGGATCATGCATGAATAAACATACCTGCTGAACATCATACGTAATATCCGGTCTGGTACAGGTAAGATACTGGAGGGCCCCTGCAAGACTGCTATAGCGAGTCGGGTCCTCGTATGGTGCACCTGCCGCGACACTAAGCTTGGGTTTTGCATCAACTGGAGTGGAAGTGGACTTACAGGATAACATCCCAGCCATCTCTATGATCTCAGCAGCATACTTTCGTTGAGACAAAAACAAACCACCTGAATGACGTTTGACAGCAATCCCCAAAAAGTAACTCAAGGGCCCTAAGTCCTTCATAGCAAACTCAGAACTGAGCATGGCCATTATAGACTGGCGCAATGCATCGGAAGAGGCAGTCAAGATGATATCATCCACATACAACAGAATGTAGGCCAATGACGAACCACGGCGGCAGATGAGCAAGGAATTATTTGACCTGCTGTGAGTGAACCCAATAGTCGAAACAAAGTCAGCAAACCTCGTATACTAGGCCCGTGGAGACTGCTTAAGCCCATATAAGGACTTCTTCAACAAACATACATGATGAGGACGGTTGGGATCCCTGAAACCCAATGGCTGATGCATATAGACTGTTTCCTTGAGATCACCATGTAGAAAAGCATTCTTGACATCCAACTGATGGATAGGCCATGCCTTTGATAGAGCCAAGCTGAGCACAGTGCGAGTGGTAGTCGGCTTGACCACCGGACTAAACGTCTCACCACAATCTATCCCAACCTGCTGAGTCTTACCATCACCCACAAGCCGCGCCTTATGTCGAGCAAATAAACCATCTGAATTCTCTTTATGAGCAAAAATCCACATAGACCTGATAACATTAATACCATATGGACGGGGCACCAACTCCCACGTCTTATTATCATTAAGAGCATTATATTCATCAGTCATAGTAATTTTTCAATTAGGGTCATTTAAGGCGGACACAGGATTACGGGGCAAGGGGGATTTAGAGACATTGGAATGTAAATTAAAATGTCTTTTAGGTGTAAAAATACCCCGTTGACTACGAGTGACCGGTCTATGACTCGAGGAAGAATTTAGTAAATTTTGAGAATTTATCGGGTTTGGGACGGACTGGCCAGCAGGCAGTGGGCCTGCTGGCCCAAATCGAGAAACTGGGGCAGATTCTGGAACAGTTCTAGTATTGGGCTCGACCAATCGCCGGAATCTGTTTCGATGGCTGGAAACAAGATGACAGAAAGCGATGGGTCCAATGCGGGCGGGGCCCGCTGGAGGATTTTGGGTGCGGGATATGTCCGAAAAATGATGAGTAATATACGGAGTTATACCATCATCCAAAAAATTATACGAACTAGGCTCGGGAGTAAGGACTTTAGTAAATGGAAATTGAGTTTCATCAAAAATGACATGGCGATTAATGATGATTTTCTTGGAGGATAAATCAAAACATTTATAACCACGATGATTAGATGGATAACCCAAAAACACACACGGAGTAGACCGGGCCTGAAGTTTGTTAATTATGGTGGATGGGAATAACGGATAACACAAGCACCCAAAAACCCGAAGATGAGAATACGACGGATTCTCTTTATACAGTATTTGGAGGGGGGAAGAATATGTCAGACCTTTAGAAGGAATTATGTTAAGAAGATATGTGGCCATTTGTAGAGCATGATGCCAAAAATATGGAGGTATGGAGGCATGAATTAAGAGAGTTCGGACAATGTTATTTATGGAACGAATTTTGCGTTCGGCCTTCCTATTTTGTGAAGATGTATGAGGACACGAAAACCAAAAATTGATCCCATTATTAGCACCGAAGTCCCGAAACTCCCTATTGTCATACTCTTTCCCATTATCACATTGAATATTTTTTATTTCTCTTTCGAATTGGATACTAATGAATGCTCTAAATTTGATGAAGACGGAAAACACTTGTGATTTATTCGCAATTGGAAACGTCCCAAAAATTTAGAATTATCATCTAAAAAGAGAACATAATATCTATGACCCAATGAACTAAGAACAGGAGACGTCCATAGGTTGCTATGAATAATATCAAATGGCATTGAAGTATGAGAATTGGAGTCTACAAATGGCAACTTAACAATTTTTCCTAATGAACAAGCTTGACAAAGTGGAGTACGACTCGTACCCTTACAAGAAATAAAGCTATTTTTATCTAAAACTGATAAAATAGAAGAGCCCGGATGACCAAGGCGAGCATGCCACAAGGAATGAGAAATGGCTGCAAAGGCTGACGGCATGGCTTGACTCGATGGACTGAAACCGGGCATGATAGGATAAAGATCCCCCTACTATCACACCTCATGAGATGACTCCCCGTCTTGAAATCCTTTACAGAGAAACCAAAAGGATCAAATTCAACCAGACACGGAATTGTCGGTGGTGAACTTTCGGACGACACTAAATTTTTAATCAATTTGGGGGCATGTAAAGTATTTTTCAAGATAAGGGGTGGATTGGGGGGAGACAACATTTTCTGACCATACCCTAGAATTGGAATAGAACTGCCATTGCCAACAATTATCCCCCGAGGGGTGCTCAAATTGGAATAAGATGAGAGAATACCTGATTCGGAAGTCATGTGAGTAGTGGCACCGGTGTTCATATACCAATTAGTCTGGTTGAGTTAACCCCAATGTGTGCATCACGGCCTCGATATCGGTCTGAGTAGGGCCTGCTGCATGATGGGCTTGCGGAGGTCGGGGCCTAAGTATTCCAGAATTGGGCTGCTGCCGTGGGCTAAAGCTGCTGGAACTGCTTCCGTTACTGGGCTAGTAGGCATTGGGCCGTCTGGGCTGCTGGAAAGCCCACTGGCCAGTGGGTGCAAACTGTGCTGGAATTGGGCCGTATGGCCACTGGCCACTGGTCCAAGCCCACGGCCCAGAGGCCCAAGGCTGAGACCAGGGGTTTGGTGGCCACTGGAAACTGGAGGGGGGCCACTGCCACTGCTTTGGCCACCGTGACTGCCGCCTGAACCGCCGCGTTTGCCCCCGCGATTTTTATTTTTCCGGCCATTCTTGTTGCCACCGTGGGATTGGTTTTGGTGCAAATTCGTGCCATAATTTTGAGGACTTGGGGAGGAAGTCATCATGACCACGGGACTAGTATTAGTAGTCGCCTTTTTCGCCAAACCGGCTTCTTCCAATGTAAGCATGGATCGTGCTTGATAGAACCTTGGAAGAGGATTACTTTGACGAAGCAGAGTCCCAACGCCACTATAGGCCTCGGATAGGCCAGCGACCATCTGTAAAACAAGACGATCTTCACTAACAGGCGCACCAACGTTGCGGAGTTGGTCCGCCAATTCCTTCAACCTTTTGCAATATGCTGAAATGTTTGGGAAATTTTCCATGTTGACGTGGGAAAAATCCTGTTCAAGGGTAACTGCTCTGGAATTTTGATTATCCTGGAATATGTCACGCAGTCTATCCCATGCGGCCATCGCCGTAGCGTCTGGCTCGATAATTGTCTGCAATAGGTCGGTGGAGATAGTAGAATATATCCACTGAAGGACAGTGGCATCAAGCGTTGTCCATAATTTAGGATCATCCTAGCGTTTAGGAACCTCTGTATCATCAAGGGCCGCGGGGATGATGTGATGGATGACTTGATGCGAACGAGCATGAATTTTGAACAACTCAGCCCACGTCGCGTATTGGACGTTTTCTATTTCAAGAATTAACGGGATATGATTCTTGATGTTAGAAACCACTAGGGCAGGATGAAACGAGTTCTTTAATGTAGACATACCGAATGAACAAGAGTTGAAAGAGGGATTAGTAAGAGAGATTTTGAGAGCGGAAGACAAAATTCGGTAAAACCCGAGGAGGGGGGGGGTCTCGGCTGAGGGAAGACAAAAATATTTGAGAGAAGAAAATTTTTGTGTGACCTAGACTTTTGATACCATGAAAGAAATAATCCTCTTGATTATTTTCATTAATTGAAATGTATATATACAAGTTATGAAATAGGAGAATCTTATTCCTATTCTACTCCTAAAACCTTATTCTACCATAATTCTAACTATACAATTATGGAAAGTGTACAAGACTAATTAAGGTAACCTTTACACTATAATTTACCAACAATATACATTCCATATATACAACACTGCTTCTGAAGCCACTGCCCGTGATGGGCTTCCGAACCGGCGACGGCCACCTTGTCGATTTGGGCCACCGCCCACTTTGCTTTGTCAGCCATCGTTTTTGTATACCTGTGATATATACTTCTGTATATTCAGTGTATATCACAGGTATATTAGAAGTATATATCACAGGTATATTGCTTTGTTTAACATTAAGCTGCTAACTGCCTAACTATATTTTCGTAAGTTGGTTATGAAGGTGCCCAAGATTGGATTTCAGGTTGATGAAAGTTGAATTCATAACAGAACAATCTGCACAGTTTTTTCGAATGGGATTCACCCATGAGAAGTCAAATATTTAAAAAGGTGATTTGATGTTTCAAAGTCCATTTAGTTTTTTGTTTATCCTTTTTATAAAGGACAATTGAAACACTGCTTTTTCCACACTTGTTTATGTTAAGGATATTATTGGAATGCTGAAAAGATACTCCTCTCCCACATTTATGTGAGCACTCTTTCCTTATTGTTCTGCTAGAAAAAGCACAGTTATATATTTGGATAAAGTTTACTCCCTCCGGTCTGTTTTAAGTCTCTTTAGAGTGTGGCACAACAACAAGGCCTGGGCAAAGAGCCGAGCCGGCTCGGGGCTCGGTTCAACTCACCTATAATTAGCCCGGCTTGGTTTTCGTCAAAATTTAGCTCGGCTCGATAAAGCTTGGGCTCGATTGAGCCGGCTCGACTCAACTTGGTTGGTTCGTTTGATCATCTATTGATTACTTTAAAATTGAATTCATCCATTAGTCTTAATTAAGTTAGCCAACTATAAATTTAATAATTATTATTTATTAATAAATTTATAATTTTGTATTTCTTTAATTACTTTGACGCAGTTAAACTTTTTATAGGCATCGTTACTTAAACAATATTTTACGGGTGGTGCAAAATGTAATTAATATTTTAAATTTAATAGTTCAAAAATTAGAGAAAAATTAATATTGTACAAATTTCTTGAACTTAGTATTGCTTTAGTCCTATCAATTATTTTTTGCCTGAAATTTTATTCTATGTTCAGTATTAAGTTAATGCCATTTTAATTTGAGTTCTTGTTTAGACTAATAATGTATATATTTCAATCACACTTGAAAGCAATTACTGTTATAAATAATATTTATTATTGTGAATGTCTTATCTCTACAAGAAAAGTTAGGGTTAGTAACTTTGGGACCAAGTCAGTTTTCTATTATAAATATAGATGTTCACTTTATTGTATTTTTTTAATTACATGGGGTAGGGGAAGTGGAAACGGGGAGGGGATTACAACGTGGGAATTCGAACCCTCACCAATAAGGTGAAAGTGCAGGTAGCCAACCAACTGAGCTACTAGATCCCTACCCCTTCATTGTATTTACATCCCTCAAGATAAAGTATTCTCCTCTCTTTCTCTACAATATTTTCTTCTCTCTTTCTCTACAATATTTTCTTCTAACTTTATTATTTTATAACACGTTATCAACACGAGTCTCTAATTTATTAAGTGGAATTTGATTTTTTTTTCTTTAGAAAATCAAAACACCATTGGTGCTCGAGTGTTCCAGTGAATCAATAGAGAATCATCACAATACATCAAGTGCTCTAGTCACTCTTAAAGAGTCAAGATCTGGTCGTTGTTCAGGTCCCATATATCTCCTCCTTTGCTACTTTAATTTGTGTTCTTATATGTAAATACATCTGATAGAATATATCTTATCCTTGAACACGATTTTCCTTTGGTGTATAAAAATACTAATATAGTATGTGAGGATTCTTAACAAAGATTTAGTGAAAGGCCCCTTAATACGATGCAACTTTTACTTGATATTAGCATGTTATGTATTTTTAGTTTCCGTAAATTATTGTTGTTATTAGGGACTAACGTTGTGATTTATTTGAACTCAAGTAGAGTTCATAAGAAATTGACATTACCAGAAGTGGTTATATATTTCATGTGTTCATTAATCACCAGAAGTGATAATATATTTATAGGCTTATTAGGATTATCATGTAAGATATGTTGGAGAAAAAAATTTCACATTATATGTATGCCTCGATTTGTTCCTGAAGTAGCAATATATTAAAAGAGATTTTAAGCTATCATACTTTGATATGCTTAAGGCAAGTTTTGGATGATTGTGTTCAATTCTTGAAGAACGAGAACTTTTGATGAATATTATGAATGCAGATCTATTCCCTGAAGTGAATATGACAGTATGTAGCAAAGCTTACATATACAAATGTGCGTTTGGTTTTGAAGTTATCACAACTCACCTCCAGAAGAGGTAGAATA
Organism: Anisodus tanguticus; assembly: GCA_034509755.1. NCBI lineage: Eukaryota > Viridiplantae > Streptophyta > Magnoliopsida > Solanales > Solanaceae > Anisodus > Anisodus tanguticus. The sequence continues at coordinate 24,833,146 of CM067545.1, forward strand.
ATTAAAAAATAATATTCTAAATATTTTATGATTTACTCCCGAAGTAGTAAACTTAGGAATTTGCTCCTAAAGTAATAAACTCATAAATCTGCTCCCGAAGTAGCAAACTCAGAAATCTGCTCTCGAAGTAGCAAACTTTTAACTCTACTTCGGAAGTAGTAGACCTTTGAGAATTCTGTAGGACTTTGAAAGTAGTAAAACTTTAAACTTTACTCTCGAAGTAGTAAATTTGAAATTTACTCCCGAGATAGTAAGACTGAAATTTACTCCCGAAGTGGTAAACCTTAGAACTTTACTTCCGAAATAGTAGAATTTTAAAATTTACTCCAGAAGTAGTAGAACTCTGAGATTTACTCCCGTAATTGTTAAACTTTAAAATTTACTCCCGAAGTATTAAAACTTTGAACTTTACTCTCGAAGAAGTTTAATTAAAATTTACTCCTGAAATAGTAAGACATTGGAAAATGTCTAAGAGATATTATGAAATAATATTTTCTTGTGCTTGAGAAAAATATGAGTTATTGACCAGATTTGATTCCCCGAAGTGAAGGAATGAAATACCACAACTTATCTCTTGGAGAGATAGAATAATAAAGGTTATGCATGCTAGTCTTGTGGTATAAAAGTAATTGCAACACATACCAGTCGTACGTAGAAATATCTTGATTAATTTTATTAAGTATCATTCTGAGGCAAATGCAACAGATCTTGTTGAGTGTTTTCTACTATATGTTATTGATTTTCTCGCAATGCATGTATCTTTTCCTGGAGGATGTAATTACCACGTGGTTACCATTTTGTTACAAAATATTCATATGTTATTTTGCCTCCCTAAAGAAGACGTTTAAAATATTGTAGTTTAAAATTTAACTTTTATTTTTCATTATTCATGAGTTTATTTGTTTTTAAATGTTCATTTGATTACTGTTTTCTTTCATGTCACCAGCATTGTCTAAGCAATATTTTGTAGTACAAATTAATGATCAAGATCTCCAGAAGAGCTTTATTGTTTGTCTACAAAGATCATGACACCATCTGTGTCCAAACAATATTCTATTATTAAAATAAATTAAAAGCTCCTGAAGAGCCTATTACTATCATGTCATTTGTTCTAGATTATTATATATAAAGTTGCTATGATCGAAACACAAGTTATAGTAAATCTGAAGTTTATTAAAGTAAAGGCTATCATATTGAAGTTATAAATGATGGATGATTAATTATCTTCAAAATCATAGTGTGTAAGAAACATGACACATTAAACCAGAAGTTTATTGATACAAAAAGGAATTCATGTCATAGTATATCAGAAGTTTACTAAAATAAATAGTATAACTAATTTTGTCATTGGCATATATTGAAGAACTAGAAGATTCTTCAATAATTTATTTTTGTTGCTTGTTTTCATAATAAGTTGATAATGCCAACTAATGTTGGGACTGAATCCCTTAAATTCTGAAATATATCAAAGGTGAATATGAGCCCATTCACCTGTTATGTGACGTCTTAAATAGATGCATCGATAAGACGGTCACATGTGCGTTTATTGTCAACCCGCAGTTTGACATATGCAAAGTTACTTGCTCAAAATAGTTGAGTTGAGAGCATAATTTTCAGATTATGTAATCAAGACAATTCATCTTGTTAATGCTGATTTATATCCAAGTTGGTTTAGCGTTGAATGCTCCAATAAATAGCTAAATCATTGCTATTGAGAACAAAGCTTCATGTGTTGATATGAAATATGATATATTGTATACAACAACACTTGTATGCTTCAGACCAATAAATTATGATAAATTCTTCCATCACAATTAGTTCAGGGTCAGGAACCAGATATTTCCATCTAACAATCTTTATGTGTGATATATGATCTATCATGATACACAAAGATGGATTTCCCAAAGAAGATGAGATATGTGTTGGTTTTTCTAACATTAGGAGGAGAATAAGCAGCTAAGATATGTGTTATGAATTATAATTGGTATGATCCTCATTCAAAGATAATTCAAGTCAAGTGCTAGAAGCATTTGCTAATTCAAAACTAATTTTTAATTTCAGCTGCAACATGTTCCTATTAAATTAATGTCCCTGAAGGACAGAGTATACAACATGCATGAAGCATGGTAGATTAATCGATTTCGAATAAAATAATTCTTGAAAAGGGAAAGGAGCAAATAATTAAAATGGTCATAATACGGAGGCATTGTACTCTTGAAGAGCCTACGACATAACACTTCATGAAACCTCATGAGAGGTTAGGTACCTAAAATAATGAAAGTGATGAGATCTCAATAAGTTATGTCATATTGCGAATCGATACAAATGATATACTGTCGATGATATCTTTGCTGCAATCTAGCACGCAATATTGTAAAAGATTGTGTGGATCTAAATTCTACGTCTATAAATCATGCTAACATAGAAGTTATTACAAAGTAACATAATGCATTTTGGTAAGCTTCATGCAGTCCAAACAACAGAAAATGTCACGCATTTAAATATTAATGAATATTGTCACTTAACAAAATTTATATGAAAAATCTTGAACAATTTTAAAGGCCTGAAGCATATAGCCATATACAGATTCTAAAAATCTATTCATTATATAAATTAAATCAAACAAAGTGAATGCAATTTTACATAATGAGCATTCATTGACTAAGGGTACACAAGACTCTATTATCCTTACGTCTTATGAGTGTAAATTGATTATTTAAATATTATTCGAACTCTTGAAGATTTTTCAAAAGCAATAGATTATCTACTGAAAGAAGTTGAGTTGAGAAACTTGTTGAACTCTTTGATCCTGATGTGTCATATCTTTATGCAATTATTGCATTTATATATTTTGCTATCCCTATTAGGGATTACCGCGATGTTATTCTACATGACAGTCAAATCATATAAAGATAACATCTGTTTATAAAGCAAGTCGGAAGGAATGCACTCGGAGTGATATACATAATATTATATGTCGATGCATCTCTACCTAAAGACTGAAGACGCAACAACATATATAGTCCAACTAAAGGGAGGATTCATAAAGGAGATAGAACAAATCATATTTCACCAAAGTTTTTCCTCACACGAGCTCAAGAAGAAAGGTGATATCAACGTACAACAGATTCGTTCGAGTGATAATACGACTAATTTATTCACCAAGTCTCTACCAACTGTAACTTTGGAGAAGATGATGCACAAGATAGTGATGTGAAGATTCAAGTTTTTGGATTGAAGTTCTCATTAGGGAGAGTTAATACACGTTATACTCTTTCCCTTTCACGGTTTTTGTCCCATTAGATTTTCCCGGCGATGTGTTTAATGAGGCAACTATTACTAGAAATGTGTACTCTTTTTCCTTCAGTAAAATTTTTTCAATGGATTTTTTAGTAAGGTTTTAATCATGCACATTATCTATTAAATAGACATTCAAGAGGGAGTGTTATAAATAATGTTTATTATTGTGAATGTCTATCTCTACAAGAAAAGTTAAAGTTAGTAACTTTGGGACCAAGTTAGTTTTCTATTATAAATATAGATGTTCCCTTCATTGTATTTACATTCCTCAAGAGAAATAAAGTATTCTCCTCTCTTTCTCTACAATATTCTTCTTCTAACTTTATTATTTTATAACAATTACCAAACAACTAGTAATGCTTATATTTTTCTTAATCAACCAATTTATATATATCAGATTAATATTTTAATGGCATAGCCCTATGTAGAACGAAATATTAAAGAGTGACTCAGATTCAGCTCGACTCGAGCTCGGGTATAATTTGACAAAGCTCGGTTTAGCTCAACTCGAGCTCGGCTCGGCTCCGTATTATAAATAACTTGGTTGAGCTCGACTCGATCAGCACGATGCCCAAGCCTAACTACAACTAAGGAATCTCGTTAATTGCTAATTGACCATATTGCCTTTTATGTGAACTCACACAAAAGATGAGTGTAGCGAAAATAAGGATGTTTAAATAGATGTGTGCACACATCAGGAGAGATAGGATCAGGAATGAAGACATACATGATAAGGTGAGAGTGAATTTAATGGAGGACAAGATGCGGGAAGCGAAACAGAGATGGATCAGGTAGGGGTGAGCGGGTTCGGGTACCCTAACTTTTTTGAACTACCCGGACCCTACTCAGTAGAATATCGGTTCCTAAATTTACTACTCGGAACCTACCCGTAGCAATCATTACCCGGAACCTACCCGGTTCCGGGTAGGTTCCCGGGTACCCTGTAAATTTTTTCTCCAATGTGCAGAAAAACTCAACAGTTACACCTTATGAAGAAGTTGACATTAAAAAAAAAGTATTATACATATTCAAACTTCCAAATACAATTTTTCAACTTCAATTAATTACTATTTTTTCTCAAACATCACTCAATTCATGTCCAAACAACTACTAAAAGAAATGAACTCACTGAAAGGAAAAAGAAGAACTTACATGTTAAAGCAACTCTGACACTTCACATCCTACAGAACAAAAAAATCAAATAAATCGCACATCAATTTCAATAATGCAAAACACAAATTCATGATTTCAAAGTACATAAATACATTGAAGATTCATTTTTACCATGAAGAAAGAGTTAGGAGATTGAACCAAACGCTTGAGTTTGTGCTTTCTCTTCTCATGCTCGACTGAAGGGTTCAACAAGTCGACATCATTTGGAAGAACCTTCAAAATCCAATCATAACAGATAATGTTAAAGCAAAATCTGATATTAATTTGAATAGCAAAGAATGAAAATTCAACTTGAATATACATTAGAATGAAAATTTTGGTTAATTTTCTGGAGTGAGGAACAGTGACAACAAGAGATGAGAGGTTTAAAAGGGGTGTGGGTAATGGAAAATGACGTAAAGGAAAATGGCGTAATGGAAAATGGCTAGGGCTTCTGGAGGTGGAGCGGCATCAGTGCAAACAGCAAAATGGCGTAATGGATGGAAAATGCCAAAATGGCTAGGGCTTCTGAACTTTTGCTTTGTTTAAAGCTTAGTGGGCTGGGCTGGGTCACTGGGTTGACAGGACTCGGCCAAAAAAACAAAGAAATGCCCCAAAGCCCAAACATAATAATTTAAAAGAGGTGTGGGTTCATAGGTTCCGGGTATCGGTTCCGGGTCCGGGTACCCTGTCGCTATTTATCGGAACCAGAACCGGACCCGACATTGATCGATTCCTAATTTTGCTACCCGGAACCTACCCGTTATTATAATATATCTACCCGGAACCTACCCGTTATTATAATATATCTACTTGAAACCTACCCGTTATTATAATATATCTACCCGAACCTACCCGTTAGTGTCGGTTTCGATCATCTGGGTATCCTGTACCCGTGCTCACCCCTAGGATCAGGCATGTAAAGAGGAGGAGCACAGATGCCCTAGTTAGGAGGTGCAGGAGGTTGGCAGTGATAAGTTTAAGGAGAGGTATAGGTAGACCGAAGAAGAATTGGAGTGAAGTGATTAAGCATGACATAACCCATCTTCAGCTCACCGAGGAAATGACCCTACATAGAAAAGTATGGAGGTCGAGGATTAGGGTAGAGGGTTAGTAGGTAAACGGATAATTTTTTCTTTCTTATCGGTGAATATGATTCTAGCTTAGAGCACTTTGCCTTACCCGTATCATTATTATTTACTATCGTATTCTTCAAATTGTATTACTATTTTTTTTTACTTGGGTTATCCTTCTGATTTTTGTTGTCAATATTTTTATTTTCTACAACAGTTTCACCATAACTTTTACTTTTGCATCTGTCAAATCGATGTTTGTTTGTAAACATTTTTCTTGAGCAGAGAGTATCTCGAAAATAACCTCTCTATCTCACAAGATAAAGATGAGGTTTACGTACACCCCACCCTTTTCACACCCCCACCGTGTGAAATCATATCCGATATTATTATTATTATTATTATTATTGAAGCAATATATATTTTTACTCAGCGGAAAGTTTGTTCCAGCCATAAGTACTTGATAGTTTCAAGTTTCAACAAATTGACCTCAATATTCAACATTTATTTCGAGAGATGTGATGATTCATTTGCCTCGAAAACCTACCCCTCACTAATATACTATTATAATGTACTCTCCGTTCATTTGTACCTATTAACTATACTAAAAATAAATTTTTAATTTTACTTATCCATTTTAACATATCAAGAAAAAAAGAAGTGCAAAGTTTATTATAGAAAAATAAAAGTGAAGGGAGGGAGTAAAGAATTTGAAAGTCTTTTAGAAATTATAAGTGATGGACACAATTTATATCAAGGATAAGTTTGAAAAAAATAATAATGTTTTTTTGGTTTTTATGAATGACACTTATTTTGGACTATCTATAAAAGGCTAGAAAGAATTTTAAACGGGACCGGAGGGAGTAACTTTAAACTGCATGCTTATTTTATCTTTGATCACGTGCATTTTTAGTCACATAAATATCTCAGAATATTAAAATTATAAGTTTTAAAAATTAATTTTTTCTTAAATTATATGGTTAGCAAAGTACTGTCATATTGTTTTAAACAGAGGGAGTATTATGACAGGATTGGTCCCTCTTTGACTTTGATATAGAACACATAAAGGAGGAGAGTCACAGTCTCCCTTATTTACATCTTTTTTTTCTGCCTTCTCCTTTCGCTCAAGCCTTCCCTCCTATTGTTGAAGATTTTAACCATCTAACTAAATAAGAAAACTAAGGAAGCCAGGACTAGATTATTAATCATCTCAGTGGGAATTTCCCTCAAATGTCTGTCTATAGGCTGACCTTTTCGGATTAGTAACGAAATTCACCAATCCAATCAATTGGATTACACGATATTTTGTCGTTCTAAACGTCCAAAAAGTGTGGTGTTGATTAAAATCACGTGCTTTTTTTAATCACATAAATATCTTTTTGTTTTATTATCTTGAATATACTTGCTATTCGGACTATTGGTTTGAATTAGCAGAACAATTATCAATACTAAAAGAAGTTCTGGTAGAATTAGCTGAAATGGTCAGTTTATTGATGTACTAATAGTTTGTTAATTATCAGCTTCAAAATCTGATTCCCCCCCCCCCCCCCCCCCCCTTCCAATAGTCACGATTGTGTGATAAAAACTAATTATGATAAGGAATTCAGATTAAATCAAGTAATTAAACCAAATATGCAGTCATTAGGTAAATAATCGGGACTATTTTTTACAAAATATTAGTCTCTAACAAAGTTTCTCCAAACACACATGAAATGTAAATTATTCTAAAATCTATGCATTTTGAATAGATGATTGGACGCGTCCAAAACAAATAATTTGTTCAAATTGATTTCACCCGCAACAATTTTACCAACTGACAACCGTGATTAGCAATCTTGACAATAGGTAACAATTACTTAAGGTTTAAATGAATAATGACAATCCCGCATTCATTCATTTTTGTAAAAATGTATTAATCTCTTTGGAGAGCCTTTCTCATTAATACAAAATATATATAAGTGTACAATGTGAAATCCTTATATAACAAGGGATTCTAATTCTACCATAATTACATAACACTAATTATGGTAAATATAAATATGATAAACTTGCTAATACACCCCCTCAGTCGGAGCGGGAGGAGGCCAGGTGCTAAGAGTGGATCTGAAGTCTAGGAAGAGTTGCATAGGAAGACCCTTTGTGAATATATATGCATATTGATATGAAGAAGGCGCATGCAATACCTTGACATGACCGAGAGCAACATTCTCACGAACAAAGTGGATGTCCATCTCAATGTGCTTGGTTCGCTGATGCTGAACCGGATTATGAGATAGATATATAGCGGATATATTATCACAATAGACCAAAGAAGCCTTACGGAGAGGACATTGAAGCTCCAAAAGAAGGTTTCGAAGCCACCAGATCTTAGCAACAACATTAGTAATACCTCTGTATTCTGCTTCTGCAGTCGAACGGGATAATGTGGCTTGTCTTTTGGCTGACCAAGAAATGAGGTTATCCATTAAGAACACACAATAGCCTGAGGTGGATCATCGCGTGTCCGGACAACCTGCCCAATCGGCATCCGTATATGATAACAACTTGGTCGGTGCTGAGGGGTAGAGATGCAATCCATAATCAAGTGTGCCCTTAACATATCGATGATACGTTTGTGGGCAGTAAAATGAGGCTCCATGGGGGCATGCATGAATAAGCATACCTGTTGAACATAAGCAATATCAGGTCTGGTGAAAGTAAGGTACGGTAGTGCTCCAGCAAGACTCCTGTATAGAGTGAGATCTGACACTGGATTACCATTCAAAGCACTGAGCTTTGATTTAGAGTCAACTAGAGTAGACATGATCTTGCAATTGTCCATTTTCGCCCTGTACACAATCTCCTCTGCATACTTACGCTGATAAAGAAATATAGTATCTGCAGATCTGGTCACTGAAATCCCCAAAAAATAGCTCAACTTCCCCAAGTCAGTCATAGCAAATTCGGTTTTGAGCAGTGCAATTATCTCATTTTTCAACACATCGGAAGAAGCAGTAAGAACAATATCATCCACATATAACAATAAATAAGCAGTGTTACTGTCTCTATGGAAAGTAAATAGAGAAATATCACACTTGCTGCATTTAAATCCAATGCGCATAATGAACTGTGCAAAGCGATTATACCACACTCGAGGGGCCTGTTTTAAACCATAAAGCGACTTACGAAGATGACATACATACCGAGGGGCTGCTGGATGGAAAAAACCGGGCAGCTGGTGCATGTAGACAGTTTCTTTTAAATCCCCATGCAGAAAATCATTTTTCACATCAAGTTGATGAATCAGACAATGCTTTCCCATAGCGATTCTCAGAACTGTGTGAATGGTGGCCGGTTTAACAACCATAATGAATGTCTCACTACAATCAATGCCCTTCTGCTGATTAGTACCATTTGCCACAAGCCTTGCCTTATATCTCTCTAAGTCACCACTATCCTTGTACTTGTGACGAAAAAGCCACATGCAACGGATCACATTCACCCCCTCCGGTCGAGGAACCAAATTCCAAGTACGTTGTTTTGTTAAAGCATTAAACTCCTCACACATGGCCGCATTCCAATTCAGATCCATTTTGGCTAATTTTGGGCTTTTGAGAATAAGAGAAATTATTTGGGTGGACATGTTAAATTGGACTTTGGGTTTGAAAAACCCGTATTGGACACGAGTTTCTATATGGTGTGAGGGTGCTGGCTGGGTAAGGGTGTTGGTTGTCGGGTCGGGTGTATTGTGTGGAGTCGAATCGGGTCGTGTGGCTAGGTAAGGGTGTGGGTTGTACTGAATTGGGTGGGTCGAGGTTGGATGCAGTGGTGGGGTTGTGTGGTGTCGTCGATCTGGGTAGATCGTGATTGGCGGAGGTCAACGATATAGGGTATGGAGTCGGTGGTGGGGAGGGACCGGTGTGCTGGTTTGGTGGTGGTACTATGATGGTTCGATGGGGGTTTTCGATGGCTAGTGTGGTTGCGGGTGGGGGTTGGGGATGCGGTGGTGACACGAGTATGGGATGGTGACTGGAGATGGTGCTGAGATATTGGGCGAATTGTCGGTGGTCGTGGAAATCGGCAGTGATGGTGATGGAGACCAGACGGGTGGCAGAGAAGCAATGTTGTGCTCTGTGGTGGCGGCAGTAGGTAGTGGCAGTGGCAGAGACGCATAGTTGCTGGACAGACCGATGGTGACCGGAGAAGGTGCTACGATATTGGGCCGATTGCCGATGGTAGTGGCAATTGTTGGTGATGGTGATGGAGACCAGACGGGTGGCAGAGACGCAGAGTTGCGTTCTGTGGTAGCGGCAGTAGGTAGTGGCAGTGTCAGGGACGCATAGTTGCCTGACAGACCACCGATAATGGCAATGGTGGGAAATGGTGGTGACAGAATGCTGACTGCTGCCGGAACAATGGTAGCATGACGGAGAGCTTGGAAGACAAGCGGTGATGTGTCCGAATCCTAAAGAAATTTGTAATCAGTGACTCGGAATTTTTGAATGTTGTCAAACGGAAAAACATACTTAACAAAGGTGACGTGGCGAGAAATTATGATTTTGTCGGTGGAAAGCTCATAGCACAAGTACCCCCTATGGTTTGACGGTAAACCTAGGAAGGCGCACAGAGTAGATCTGGATGCCAATTTGTGGGGGGCCGTGGATGTCAGATTAGGGCAACACAGACAACCAAAAATTCTAAGATGGTCATAGGTAGGGATCCGACGGTAGAGAATTTCGGTGGGTATTCTATTTTGAATCGTACGGGTAGGTAAAATGTTGAGAATGTGTTCTACCTTTTTTAGTGCATATACCTAAAAGGTAGGGGGGAGACTCATGAAAAATGAGGGTACGAATCATATTATTAATGGTTCGGAGAATTCTTTCGGCTTTACCATTTTGAGGAGAGGTATAGGGGCACGAGAAACGAAAGATCATGCCATTAGCCGCACAGAATTTATCAAAAAAGGAATTATTAAACTCACGACCATTATCACATTGAAATGATTTTATGTCTTTTTCAAATTGTGTTTTAACCAGTGTACGAAACTCAAAAAAATTGGAGAACACTTGAGATTTTAGTTTGAGTGGATAGACCCAAAGAAAGTGAGAGAAATCATCCAAAAATACCAGATAGTATTTGTGGCCTAAGTTGCTGGTTCTGGGAGATGTCCATAAATCAGCGTGAATAGTATCAAAGGGGAGAAAGTAGTACTCATAGAAGTCGTAAATGGTAGTCTAACGTGTTTCCCTAACTGACATGAGGAGTAACTATGAGAAAGGTTTCCTTTGATACATTGGATTAAATTTCGGTTTCTAAGAGAATAAAAAATGTGAGAACCCGAATGACCAAGTCTACTATGCCACGTAGAGGGAGATATGGTTGTTAAAACGGTGTGAGGAGTGACACTAGCAGCGGATGTGGGTAGGAACGGATATAGGCCCCCCTCACTATTGCATCTCGTAAGGAGTTTTCCGGTACGGAGGTCCATTACAGAAAATTCAAACGGGTCAAAATTAATTGAGACTGAATTATCAGTGACAAATTTTCTAACAGAAATTAGATTTTTGATGATGTTTGGGGCATAAATGATGTTTTTAAGAGAGAAGTGGGGATGTGGTGATGGGGTAAGGGTGTGGCCAAATCATTGAATTGGATGTGATGACCACTACCGACCATAATAGATTGTGGAGTTGGAAACTGGCGCAGTTGAGGAAGATTACCTGAATTGTTGGTGAGATGAGACGTGGCACCCGCATCCATATACCACTCATTATCGGGTTGTTGACGGTCAAGGAAGCCATTGATTTGTTCTCGGGTAAAGGAAAAAATATTAATTATTATTGGGTAAAGGACAAAAAGAAGGCAAAAAGCAGAAAAGTTATGTGGCTTTTGTTTCTCGAAAAAGGAAGAGGAAAAATAGAGTGTTGGTTTCTGACAAATAAGGCTAAATAGAGAGAACGGAAGGGAGGCAGAAATCAGATAAAGCAAACAGCTTACTGTTTCTCGGGCAGTGGAAGCAGGCAATAGGTGCTGTTGAAAAAAGCACTTTTCTTGTTGTTCGAGTAAAGAAAAAAAAATAACAAGGGACGGTGCTTTTTCTTAGTTAATGTATTAATCTCCCTTGGGTAGCCTTTCTCATTAATACAAAATATATATAGGTGTACAATGTGAAATTCTTATACAACAAGAGATTCTAATTCTACTCCTGTACTCCCGGGAACCCGTTATCCTAACAAATTGCCCCACTAAATATGGTACACTCGCTAATAATTTTTATGAATGTGGCGATGAATTTTCATAAATAAAATTATCCAAAATTTATTGTCAAATTTGGCTTGAAGACGGAAGGTTATCTTGCTTTTTATAATCACCAGTCCATTCTTTATATAATTCCAATGAAAACATCTAGAGGAACTTATCACTAACTCGATTGTTTGTGTTTCTGTCGAGAAATTCCCATTCAAGAGAAGGCAAAATATGATAGTTAAATTATTTTCATTTGTCTATACAAAGCTTAGTGGCCCAAACACGATCATCATAAAAAAATATGAAATTCCCTGTGCACCTTCTAGGTTAATCTACATATGGCGGCTGGAGGCATTGTTTGAATGGCTGCGGATCCTGCGTCAAGAAAAGCAATTGATGTTTTTCGAGTTTGAGAATCGAAGCCACAATCAAAATTTAAATAATTGGACATAGATGGAGAAAATAATGGAAGCAACAGAGGAAATGGACCACTAATTACTGGTGCATATTTAATAATATATCCGACTTGACCAAACAACTCAAAGGAAGTAAAATCGAACACGAGCACCGAAGAAGTCGAGTCTCACGAGCGGACATCTAGAAAATTCATCTTTCAACTTTACCCTTTACTTCCTCCGTCTCAAATTATTTATCGCTTTTTTATTTATTTATACACCCTTTAAGAAATATTAATTAAAAATATTATTTGACCTACTTTATCCTTATTTATGTCTAAGGGGAACTGAAGATTTGATGGGAAGGACACGAAACGCCGTATTATTCATTCCCTATGACCTTGGTTGAAAGTTACGAAGTAAAAGGTCCTTGGATTATGTGCCTTTGATGGAACTTGGTGTAGCGTTTTGTTGGGTATAAAACACATAAGTAAGGCACAACAGAAGTTTAAAAATTTGTTTCTTACTTACCCCAATAATATTTCTGGTATGGTTATACAACAATCAAACCTGTAACATAAAACATAATACTTGCAGGTTAGAATATCTGGAGTCTTTATCTACTATAAGGTGGACATGCGATTGCCCTTCCAATTGCAAGCTCCAAGCTTCAATGTATTTCTCTTTCGGAAAGCTAGAAAATCCGGCAGAGGTTCGAGAGAGTTTAATTCAAAGTCTCTAAGGCTTAGAATGATAATCTGAAATTGGTGTATGAATAATGAAAAGAATGCCACTATTTATAGTTGAAAATAGGTCAAAAGCGGATTAGGGTTTGACCTTGGGCCTGGCCCAAAATTCGAGGCAGAGGCGCCGCGGCCCTAGGGTATGGGCGCCGCGACGCTCGATGAATTTCTGCACTGTCTCGATTTATTTCCCGCGCATTCTTAATTAAATCCAAAATTCAATTTTGACTTAATTAAAATAATCATTAATCATTTAAATGTCTCGATTCTAAATCGAACATTTTAATTGCTCTTTCAATACATCCTTAGATCGAAATGGACAATCGACATAGTGTGACCCTACATGCCTTCTCATATCGACATTAATCAAATTATGGTCTACGCGGAACTCCTAGACGGCGCCGCAAGACGAACTCAATATGTGAAGTACGTTTACGTGAATCTAGTAAACTTAACCTTTATGTGGTAAGATAAAATCCTTTCATTTACGACACACCCGATCAAGCTTAGAATTTGTCAAGTGTCTATCCAAATGACTTAATCATTGTATCTCATCTATATTAGTTGACAACTAGACCATATTCTAAATATGTCTATTACGTTGGCCAACGACTTAGTCAACCTAATATCACTGAGAATCCGAGTGTTCTCTCGAATATACATTCGAGGAATGAATCCTAATCTTGGCTCAACTACCACCTTTAATCAACATCGTAATGTACTAAATACAAGCCGTATCTTAACCTATAAGGCATTTGAGCTTAGGACGGGATCAAAGTACATTACTTTGTAGACAAGGCGCGTATTGACTTCAAGTCTAAGGACTTCTATCTCCCACACGCTGATCATACTTTAGACAAGTATAACAAATAGTATATCAGCAGGGTATACCAATATGTCCAAAGTATACAAGTGTAGAAGGTGAGACATACTACAACCTCTAAGGATGTGATGCAGACCACATGTCGACTTATCACATATCATCGATATCACATTCTCGATGATCATTAGTCGTGGCTATTTTAAGAGTCACGCTCTATCATCAATATCTCACTCTATTAATGACAACGTAAGCTCAAGGGATGCACATTAATGAATAATTATAAACAATCAAATAATAATTCAATAATCGCAAATGCCATAAATATTAATCTTATTAATAATACGAATGTGTTCAAGTACATTTGTTCCTAATAATGATTGTCTCTAGGACATACATACTTTCACTTGGACCAACGTATGGATTGTAGAAGCTCGCTCTTGCTTTCCGCATGCTAGCCCGGTCGACGAGAGTCATCATATAACCGATTGTCCATAATCTTTCTTTATTAAATATTTACTATATTTATATGTCATCTTCATTAATGAAGAATGGTAAAATGGAGAAAAAATAATTAATTATGTATTGAACTTTTAAAACGACAAATAATGTGAGACAACTATTTTTAGTAACCACGACAAATAATTTGAGACGGGAGAAGTATTGAATAACACAATTATTCTTATGTTCAACTTCACTTATTTGTTTGGTCCACGATCAACCTTGGCTATCAAGTAGGGTCACTAGAATAGATCCTTGCATGTTTTATTTATAATTTTTTAAGAAACGTGTAAAGATAAAAGTTGACAAATAATATGGAACGGAGGGAGTTCTATGTAACATGGAGGAGTTGGAACAAAAGAAACATGGAGAAGTTGCTAGCGAGTTCTCTTTTTTCCCTTGCACCAAAAAACTAACTTTTGGGCACTAGATGTAAAGTTATGTAGTACATGATAATAAAATAATCTTAATATGTATTTTTAAAATAAAACTTTGAATAAATAATTATACATGAAAAATAATTAATATAATTTTTGTGAATGAAATTAATGTGGATCGTCGTATATATCAGCCCCTTTTAACTTTATTACTCCACTTTATATTTTTCCTTTTAATGAAAAGTTAATCAAACATGCAAAATTAGTTTTTTAAAATATACTGTATTTCTTTTGTCAGCAACGGCAAGTTGGCAACTTTACATATCCTCTCAACATGTATTCCAAATTTAGCAACTCCACAATCTACACTTTATTACTACTATAAAATAGGATTACTACAAACGTATTCTCTTATCCAACATAGGATATTTCTCTATATTTTTTATTCCAAATCCAAAACTCCCCAATGTTGTTCTCCATATACATAACCTTTCTTTCAATTTTCATCGGTTTTCTCTTCTACTTAATCCACTTCCGATGGAGGCCAGCATCGGGAAAAGTTCACCGGAAACTTCCACCGGGGCCACGTGGCCTTCCCATAATTGGCAATCTCCACATGTTAGGTAGTGAAGGATCATATTTATTTAGAATATCATAAATCTTTTGAATGTGACATACTTCAATTTATATCATATGAAAATAGCTAGTCGCACTTATATTTATATTTTTATAGAATTCTGATAATAAATTTTATATAAACATAAATTAAATATCAAATTTTGATCAATTTTAATTTTCTACAATTTTGAATTATTATTTTCCAACAGGTACCCTCCCTCATCGTACTCTGTACGATCTATCCAAAAATTATGGTCCAATAATGTCCTTAAAGCTCGGGAACGTTCCAACGGTGGTGGTTTCTTCACCGGAAACCGCCGGGCTGATAATGAAGACCCACGACACCATTTTCGCCAGCCGGCCAAAGCTCAAGGCTATAAGTTACATAATTGACGGTGCTAAGGGGTTAGTCTTTGCACCTTATGGTCCACAATGGCGTAATGCTAGGAAATTCTGCACCCAAGAGCTGCTCACAACGGAGAAAATCGCGTCGTTTGGTGGGATGAGGAAAGAGGAAATTGGGTCATTGGTGCAGTATCTGAAGGCGGCGGCGGCTGCCGGTAAAGCTGTGGATCTGGGTGAGAAGATTGGAGATTTGATTGCCAATATGACATATAGAATGTTATTTGGTGTTGGGAATAGTGATAGATTTGATTTGAAGAGTATAGTTCAGGAAATGGTGCGATTGGCTGGAGCATTTAATATTGCTGATTATGTGCCTTTTCTTGAGCCATTTGATATTCAGGTATGTGTTATACTACTTCCATTGTCCAATATTAATTTTACACGCTCTTTAAATTTTTATGAAGTATTTTTCACGAACTTAAACAGGGCTAAATTAATATTATTAAGTATTTATGTAATCATTACATCAATCAATTGTCACTTGTTTGAATTCTTCGACTTTATACTACAGTAATATTTATGCTACATAATTAATATATTTGTCTACTCAAGAATAATTAATATTAAAGGTAAAATAAAAAATTATCTTTGACTTTAATTTGTAAAATGACAAATATTTGTAATAACCTTTACAACTGATATGGGCAAAACGAGTGATTAATTTACTGGTCTCTGTTTGGTTTGATAATGATACCATAAATTGGACAAATTTGGAAAGCATGATGGTTCTATATTGTTGAGAAACATGTTGGTTAATATACTAAAGTTTGTGGACAAAAGTATAATTAGCGGGTAAATTGTATATTAGAGAAGTCAATATGATCTCATACAACTGCTCCGGATTTGTCTACACCATTAAGGAGACTGAATAACATTTCGTAGTGAACCAAAAAAGAAAATAGGCAAGCATTTTGGAAAAGATGTGTTGGGGTGCGCAAGTAAATTAGAGTGGATGAGATATATAAGCTAGTAATATTTTTAATGGTATAATGACATTTTCCTAAAAATTGTACGGTCTTGATCCGAAATGAGTAATATCATATAATATTAAGGGGTCGTTTGAATGGAAATAAGTTATCCCAAGATAATTAATTCTGATATAAATTATTCCATCCTCTCTAGGGATAAAATAAAATTATAATTCCGAGATAACTAATCCCAGTATTAATTATACCATGATTTTATTCCAACCAAACATAGAATAAATACATCTCAAATTTAATTTCGAGATTAATTATTCCTTGTCCCTCCTACCAAACAAGCTCTAAGATCACATTTGGGCTGGCTTAGCCCAAGACAATGGAATTTTTTTTTTGCCTCAAGTTGGATCTCTATTACTATCAATTAATAGTCAATTTGATTTATATAATCGAGAAACTCCCGTGGTTGGTGGTACATGGTTCGGTGCTCAATCAATAATGCGTCGGGCACTCTCTTTTTCCACTTAAATATTACTAACTTTTAAAATCTGCGATAGTGTTTGACTTTGTGATGTACACTTAGCTCACACATCACATGTTGAGTTCTTACCACTAGACGAAGTCCCGAAGGCTCAATTAATGATCAATTTAATTTTCTTTCTGCTTTCAAACCTCAAACCGAGCTAGGTAATAGCATTAAATTTGACATTCTGCACTTACATACCCCTCATACTTACGAATTTGATGAACAGCGTTCAAAGTATTATATGAATGAATCCTAGTTAGAATTTTTGACCTAAATAATACATTATTTAAAACAATTAACAAGAATGATACAATAGATTTAAAATTTACAGAAATAGTATAAACGTGTGTGAGTAATGTTTTAGGTAATATATTAATTAAAATATTTTAACGAAAAAAGTTAGTGCAAACGGAATAACGAAAATATAAAATATAACTGTGAGTAATATTTTACAAGTATTTTGTTACTCATCACAACTCTCTGTTTCTGTTAATTATTCTCTGTTAAAGTACAAATTGTGGGTCCAAGATGATTTTCATTTATCTCACACCTTTTTTCTGTGTTTATTTTCTTATTTTTTTCGCCTCTTTCTCTCTCTCGCTTTTATTTCTTTCTAACAAACTACACCAAAAACGAGACACAACAAAAACAATTTCTTACTTATGTTTATTTAAATAGAATGGTCTTCAGTTTTATTTTTTACCTTAAAAAATTGTGTGGAGAAACTATATTATACATTGTAATTAGCATTAGGAGATTTCTCCTTTTCTTTTGGGAATGAATCTTTTGTGCAAATTATTCTCATTGTGCAATTTTTCTAATTGTGCAAATTTAGTCCTGCACTTTAATTGTGCACATTGTAAACTATTTTTGGTGATGAGAAAAAAAGTAAGAAAAGAGCACAGTGAAAAGGTGTGAGACAATGAAAATCATCTTGGATCACAATTTGTACTTTAGGATAGAGTAATTAATAGAATTAGAGAGTCCTAACTCCCAGTAATGAATTACATGTAAAACGTTACTCATAATTCTGTTTTATAATTTCGTTATTCCATCTACGCTAACTTATTCCGTTAAAAATATTTTAATAAAATATTATCAAAAACTTTACTCACAACTACGTTTATTTTATTTTTGTAAATTTTAAATAATATTGTGTTATTCTTGTTAATTGTTTTAAATAACATATTATTTAAGTAAAAAATTCATCGTAATTGTCCTGTTATAAGAAGCAATTGTTTTAAAAATTATTGTCGTACTTATAATGTGTAGTGCAGTTAATACTCAACAAATAGATAAACAAGATTGTCATTGCCTTTTGATATTGAAGGGAGAATTTGGTGGCTTCTACTAGCGTGTCATCCACCTTCTGGAGATCAGTTTAAAGTTTATGTAATATAGCGGTCATATACATTGTTCATGATGATGAGGCCTGTTCTAATTCGTAAAAGTGGGCCCTTAATATAAGTAAATATACTGAATCACTTTACTTTGATTGAGCTAAGACGTTCGAATTATGGACATTTACAGTAAATTCTGGCTAATACTACATAATAAAAAATGAAAAAGGGCCTCTAAATTTTTTCATTTTTCGAGGCCCTGTGCGGTAGCACAGCTCGCACGGGCCCAAAGACCTGTTCATGATGTGTGATTTGTGAAACAATGAATATTCAGGGCTTGAATAAGCAGTTGAAGAAAACTGGAAAGGCTGTTCAAGAAATATTAGATACAATAATCAATGAACATGAACAAGATGCTAGGAATCACACTCGCAAGAGTAGCAAGGATCTTGTCGATGTCATGTTATCACATCAAGATGGTTCGAAATCCTACTCGATTGATCGTGCAACCATGAAAGCTATCATGTCTGACATGATCGTTGGAGCCATTGATACTTCACACACTTGGATAGAATGGGTGTTCGCGGAAATTGTTAAGCATCCAGACGTAATGAAACGACTACAACAGGAGTTGACATCTATAGTAGGACCGGATAGAATGGTTGAGGAAGAAGATTTGCCTAAGTTGGAATACTTAGAACTCGTGCTCAAGGAAACATTCAGGTTACATCCTGTGGCGACTCTTTTAATTCCTCGAGAATCAATGGAAGACGTTGTCATAAATGAATATTACATACCAAGAGGATCGCGAGTTATGACAAATTGTTGGGCGTTAGGGCATGATCCTAAGATATGGTCGGACAATGTTGAAGAATTCGTTCCTGAGAGGTTTATTGGAAAGAACATCGATCTTCGTGGACATGACTTTCATTTGCTACCATTTGGATATGGAAGAAGAAGTTGTCCAGGAATGAATCTAGGGTTGATTACTGTGAAGTTGATAATTTCACAATTAGTTCATTGCTTCAATTGGGATTTGCCTGATGGTATGTTGCCTGGTGATTTGGACATGACTGAAAAGTTTGGTTTGGCAGCTCCAAGAGCTCAGAATTTGCTTGTTATTCCCTCTTACCGTTTACACTCTTTAACAACTTAAGAAGAGATTAAATGAGGTCATGTCACTCAACTATGGGAAATTATATAGTAAAGTCATATTTTTTGTTTGTAATAATTACTTAATTCCGTCTATAGCACTCGGAAGGTCCAGTTAATCAGCTCAATATCTATTTTGCCTTCTAAATTATCAACTTTTCATCATTTTTTACATTTTAAATATTATGACTTTATGATATGTTTTTTTCTTTTTAATATATGTTTTGACTTAATTATAGAAAAAAATAAACCTTATTTATGAAGTAAAAAGTGAAATTAATTTTCAAGCATATATAATGGTGTAACAATGAAATACTCCTTCCATCTCAATATATGTGTCGTCCTTACTATAAATATTTATCTCAAAATACTTGTCATTTTAGAAAATCAAAATAAATTAAGTACTAGCTTTCTTCCCGTTTTACCCTTTGTATTAATTATAACATTTAAGAGGGAGTACATCATTGATGAAGTTGACATAGATAAATATTTATCGAGGAGAGATAATATGGTGCAATAACTTAAGAGCGTAAAATAGTCAAAAGACTTTCCTTATTAATGGTTTTTTAAAGGCCGTGTAAATGAAACGTATGAGAACTATCTTGAGCCAGAGGGAGTAATTATTATGAGGTGGAGATTCGCTTTAGCTGTGGTTTTTACATTATCTTTTCCTTGAATCATGTAAATTTTTTTTCTTATTTTGCATTTCTTCTTATATATAAAAGCTTTTCGTCCTTAAACCAAGCAATCTTACAATAACTAGTGTAAAAACTGGGATTAATTGGAGACAGGTAAGCTGTTATATATTGCTGATTAAATCTGAAAAACGAAGAGTTCAATGGAAAGACAGTTTTAATTTCAAACCTATGTCTGTGAACACTATATATGCAGTTCATATTTTGCAGAATATTTAATACTTGCCTTGTCACAAAGATAGTAATGATTTTTGGAACACTGCGCAGTATAAAGTGTGAATCTTTCAAGTAGTATAAGGTTTTGAGTCCTGTTGCACCATCTCTCCTTTGTTTATTTACCTCCTCTTTCGCCTCTCTTTAAGTAATAAAGACAAGGTACGTCCACTAAGTAAAATGTATATGTCACTTGTAATGTAATTACAAATAAATTTTTATAATAAGTATTAATTTGTAACTTAATAAAAATGATAACGTTCTTATTATTACACGTTAAATTACACTAACTATTTAAAAGATCTTTACACAATTAGTATACACCAACAATAACAATAACGCTTTAATTTCAAATAAGTTAAGATTGATTATACAAATTCTCAGACCATATTACTAATAAATATATGATATAACTTAAATCCAAATAAAAATCTAAGCCATACATCGAGAATAAATTTTGAAATTTACTCGAGCCTATAGGGTGATTGGATTTGTTTTTATTATTTAAACGGATTCAATGTTCTCATCGACTTGTATAATGTTTGGTTCTTCATTCTAAACAACTCCACTTAAACCCTTCTGATTAATAAATTCTTGAGATTTTGGACTTCAATTGTTAACGTAGTATAGTTATGGTATCTTTCCTTGGTCCTCTAAATAACTAACCAGCCAATCTAACATCCTTGTTAATTGTGATTTTCAAGTAATTCTTGATTTGTATTTTCCTAAATTAGGTTAAAAGATGATTAATTGGAACCCAAATATTTAGATGAACTCGACCTTAAAAAAGAACTTTTTCCATGAAAACTAGGGGTGGGCGTATATCGGTTCGGTTCGGTTTTGTATCCGAAAAATATGAACCGAATAAAAATCGGTTTTTTTAAAAAAAAACGAATACAACTTTTTTTAAAAAAAAACCGATCTATCGGTTTATTTCGCCAAACGTATCGGTTTATATCGGTTTTTTTCAATTCAAATATAAAGTCCAAATGATTTATGTTTTTTTAAACATCAACAAAGAATTCAAAGAAATGCAAGAAAGATATTAGTAGCAACAACAACGATCAATTTTAACAGAAACATACATAGATTGGTTTTTTAAACAACAACAAAGAAGCGAGCGAAGCGACAAGCGGCGAAGGAAGCGAGAAGCGAAGCAAGAAGCAAGAAGCGAAAGTAATAGAAAGCGGCAAAGCGGGCGGTAGCAAGAAAGAAAAGCAGGCAAGCAAGCGAAAGTAAAAGCAAGCACCAAAGAAAGAAGCAGTTTATAAATTCAAATTTACACCGAGGATCAAACACATTTGCTAAAATTAATAGCTTGTTCACCTTTTCTATAGAAGTACCCCAATATTTCACAAACTTATCTCTCATGCCATTAACAATTTTTTTCACCAACAAATCGAGATTCCGATAGTGAGCAAAGATGAAGATAAACTTTCCACAACTCATTCAAAAAATCGGTAGAAGTCACACATTTTGTACTACTGAATTTTAATGTCACATCATAAAAAACTGACAAAAAATGTACTAACCTCTTAGCATTATCCCAATCCACAAAAATTGGAGGCCCAATCCTTTTTCTTCCATTCTCATCTTCGTTAAACCAATTTTTGTAGTGGCCATCGTCCTCCTCTAACCTATCAAACGCCTTTTCAAATATCACAGCTTTTTCCAACATTAAGTATGTCGAATTCCATCTGGTCGGCACATCCAAAACCATAAGTCCCTTATATGATATTTTCTCTCGCTCAACACATGTCTTGAATTTTTGCAACCTTGTCGGAGAATATCTTACATACTTCACCGCATTACGAACAGCAGCTATTGAGTCCTTCGCTTCTACCAACCCATCCTGAACAATCAAGTTCACTATATGTGCAGCACACCTCACATGCATATGATCACCATTTAAAACCATCGCCTTAGGACTCCAATTTCTCAGTTTCTTCTTCACATAAGCAATTGCAACTTGATTAGCACTTGCGTTGTCCACAGTAATTGTGAATAGCTTATCAATACCCCAATCCAATAAGCATTTCTCTATAATCTTTCCAATACCATCTCCTTTATGATTAGAAATTGGTGTAAAACAAAGTATCTTTTTATGCAACACCCACTCCCAGTCAATAAAATGCCCAGTTATTACCATGTAGCTACTCATTTGAATTGATGTCCACGTGTCTGTTGTAATACAAACTCTCTGGTGGTTTGAGTTCATGATTCTTTTAATCAAAGCCTTCTCAGTCTGATGCAACTGAAGAATATCCCGTGCAATCGTTCTTCGTGAAGGCACCACAAATCTGGGACAACAAACCCTCATATACTCCACAAAGTTCTGACTCTCCACAAATCTAAAAGCTAACTCATCTTTAATAATCAACTTCACAAGTGCGACTCTACAAGCCTCTTGATTAAACCCCACAAATACAACTTTATCATTGTCCTTACCCTTGTCACGAGTTAGTACTTTTTGATTCTTATCCTCTTCAAGCTTTGATTTCTTGTACACTTTGCATCTAGCCAAGTGGTTCCTTAAATTAGTTGTCCCAACTAACGAGCTATCACAAGCATAATCTTTTCGACAAAAATGACATTTGGCTTTCTCGTCCTCCAGGTAACTTAGTAAAAAAATTCCAAACTTTTGATCTCAATTTTCCCTCGTCGGTTCGTTTCACCACTTTTGTTCCATCATCCCGTATGTCTTCCATTCTACAATATTAGAGAGTTCATGAGCAATTTGTCAAATACACCGTGAATACAAAACATCAACTTCATTTTATAATCCTCTTAATCAGAAATTACTTCGGTAAGACGGTAACTTCAGTAACTACATTTTAAAATCAGAAATTATCACATTTTCTCGAAAAATCGAAACTATAGATTGAAATTGAATATGCTTCCTTCTTTACTTCAATTTGTCAAATACAATACACCAGAAATTACTTTATAATTCTCAGAAAATCAGAAATTATCAATACATTTTATAATTTGTCAAATACAATACATTTTATAACTCTTAGAAAATAAAAAATTATCACATTTTCTCAGAAAATCAGAAATTACTTCAGCAACTTCACTCTAAATAATCAGAAATTACTTCAGTCATAACAACAAATCAGAAAATCAGAAATTACTTCAGAAAATCAGAAATCATAAATTATCTCATAATGTTTTGACAAACATGGTTCAAACATAACATAAAACAGATGACAAATCAGAACGAGAGAAAGAAATGAGTAAATGGATTGGATTACCTTTTGTGGTGGCACACTGCACTGGCAGGGTCGGGTTGAACCGTTGAAGCTTGAACTATTGAAGTTTGAAGCTTCAACAACTTGAAGCTTCGAGTTCGTGTCTTCGAGAGAAATAAATCAAAATCGAGTTATCAATCGATTTGGAAGCTTGCAAATCGATTTAGAACTGTTGATTTGGAACTGTCATGAAGCTTGAACTATTAAGGCTTGAAATCGATTTGATTAACTATTGGAACTTGGAAGCTTGGAAGCTTGAAGAATTGGTGTTGAAGATTTATGGGTTGAACTTGAAGGCAAAACTAAGATTTATGGGTTGAAAGTTGAATGAAGGCAGCAGCAGCACCGCAGCACACGCAGCAAAATGAAATCCGGTTAGGGGCTTACCGGCTTAGGGCTTTTATTTATATAGGGGTATGGCTAATTACAAGAATAACCCCGGTTTTCGGTTCGGTGTATCACAAAATTATGTGAACCGAACCGATTCGATTTAAAAAAATTTGAATCGGTTTTTTTGAAATCGGATTTGTAACAAAATTTAAACCGAACCGAAACCGAACCGATTCGCCGGTTCGGTTCGGTTTTTTCGGTGCATCAGGTTTTTTGCCCACCCCTAATGAAAACACTCGGAGTTTTTTATCTTTTGTTTTTTTTGGATTTTAAAATCAATAAAAGACTTAAATTGATTTTAATATTAATGCAAATGGATCCAAACCTTTGATTTCTTTGTGTACATATAGCTACTATCCAACAGTCTATTGAACATTACTGGAGGGCATACCTTCCCTAAAATAGTGTCACCACAAAACAAAACTGAAGCTTCTCCAAAATCGTCGTCCTAAAGTCTCTCTCTTTTATCCATTTAGCTTTGTTACTCGTGATTTTGCAGAATTTGATACTTTAGTTGTTGATTTGAGTAACGTTTATGAACTTGATACTTTACCATTTACGTCTCGTGTAAATTGATTTATATTCATGTATATCACTGTTACATGACTTGTAATAGATAACACATACGATGCATATCACACATATTTTCATGAATATGGAAAATATATACATGAGATATACAAGGAAACTTACACTGATATACTGTTGGTTATTACAAAGGATTGCAGGAACGGAAATTACAAGTAACTGCGTATGTAAGAATTGAAATTACAATTCAACGATAAAACTGAAAATTACAATATAACAACAAAACTGAAATTACTATTTTGTTGAACAAGAAAACTGGAAAGTTGTTTTTGCTGAGTCGAGTGTGGCACTCTGTCCTTAAGACAATATTGCCCCGGATGTATCCTTTATACGTCCTGGACAATTCGTCTCCCAAGATAAAACAAAGAATGGAACTATTGAGCAAAGGAAACTCAAAAGCTACCGTGAAGAATATTGAATAACGAAATGATGCTTGGAAGATTAGGAAGAAAACTCGCTTTGCTTTGCTTTCTCGCTTTGTGTATTTTCGTGTATCTCTAATGTGCCTCAACAATGGTGTAAGGGGTGTTTATATAGGAGGAAGAGGGACTGTTTGATCGCCTCCATAACACCATTATTGGCCAAATAATGACCATTATGGAGGTAGTAAAGCCACCACATAAATGGAGAAAATTGCCAACGGATTGGCCATTATAGGAGGTGTAATTCACCCAAAATAAATGGTGAATTGAGTGCCGGACGTTTCGTTCCGGACCGTCGAAATTCTCGCCTTTCGAAAATTTCGGGGACCAAACCGTACATCTTGAAACTTCAGTGGACCAAACTCGTACATCTTGAAACTTCGGGGACCGAACTCGTACATCCGAAAGAATTCTGGTCCAAACCGCACATCTGAAACTTCGGGGATCAAACCGTACTTCGGCAAAGTTTTCGGCCCAAAAAGATAATATCGAAGGCCCACGGCCCCCCACGGCCACAACGCCCCGCGACCCGCGACCCGTGAACCCGTGAACCCGTGAACCCGAGAACCCGAGAACCCGAGAACACGAACACGGAACACGGAACTCGGAACTCGAACCGGACCGGAACCGGACCGGCGGGGCGGCGGCGCGCGCGTGTGGTCTTTCCTTGAACCGAAGCACATCTAGGTCTTCCCTCCTTTAAACACATGGGATACCCCTTGGGGTCCCAAACCCCAAACCAATTTCGAGTATTATATACACAACAATTCTTTCTTCCTCTACCGATGAGGGAGAATTGATCACACACCACACTTTTCCATGCTTCAAACACCTTACTTCGTGAACCAATATCTCTTTCATTTCTCAATGAAATTTGACGATTCTTGGCCCTACGGTTATCTACGTACTTAGTACATCATGCATGTGTGAAGAACCGAATTCTCCAACATACGTAACACTAGTGTTTAAGCCGTTAAATTTGGTCGGTCGCTACTCCCGCCAAAGGCTAATTTCCAACAATCCCCTCTTGAAAGAGATTTTGGCGCACTCACATGGTGTCTTTTCATTTCCAAAGCAATATTTCAATGGATCGATGTTGCATAAGGAGAGGTAGCCTCAACTTTGAACCTTCCATAGTTGAATACCATCGGACTTACTTACTCGCGCGGTGAACGTGATGTCTTGAACCGTCGTTGTTTAGTGTAAGCCGAGACAATGATACCAACACAACAAATTCCCTTACTCTCTTCTTCGTAATGTTTTGTCCGTTTTGGCCATGGACAACGTCTTGGATTCTTAAGTGCGTTCATTTTGAGGCGGCTCGTCCTCGCACTTAAATAGGTGGTCTCCTACAAGGTATCCCGCTATACCCCACTTCACAAGTGTTAGGAACCATTAAAAGTTTCCCAAGAACCTAACCTCAACCGTTGAGGATCATTACAGTTTTGAAAACTTAACCTTTACCCATACCGCAGATAGCACTTAACGTCTATCGCGGGAACGGCTTTGGATTTAGTGTTTCTTTTCGTAAATCACTATCCGAAGTGCTCATACTTCCACCGAAGCGATCAATCGAACCTTTACAACTTCGTTTTCCCATTGAACCAAATTACCGGGATCTCCAGGTTCGTAAGGTTGGGTTACCACCGTATTGGTCCTTATATTTTGGGTTTTAAGCCCATTCCCTAGACAGCAAGCCATCCGATCTTTGGGTAAGCCCTTTGTCAATGGGTCTGCTATATTATCCTTTGACTTAATGAAATCAATAGATATTATACCCGTGGTGATCGCTTGCCTAACGGTCTTATGCCTCCGTCGAATATGACGAGACTTGCCGTTGTACATAGCATTCCGTGCCCTTCCTAGAGCCGACCGACCGTCGCAGTGGATCATTACCGAAGGTACGGGTTTGTTCCAACACGGAACATCCTCTAAGAAGTCATGAAGCCACTCAGCCTTCTTCTCCCCGCTTTGTCTAAAGCGATAAACTCCGATTCCATCGTGGACCGGCGATGCAAGTTTGCTTAGAGGATTTCCAAGACACAACCCCACCACCAATTGTAAATATATACCCACCGGTGGACTTGGTGTTCTCTATATCGTATATCCAGCTTTGCATCACCGTACCCCTCTAGTACAAACTGGATATCTCGAATAGTGCAACCCGAAATTTAACGTGTATTTCGTGTATTGTAATACCCGATTCAACGCCTTCCAAAGATTATCACTTGGATTACGGGTGAACCTAGCCAATTTATTGACCGCATAAGCAATATCGTGTCGGGTGCGCTTTGTGATATACATCAAACTACCGATCACCTCGTGCATATCGCTCCCGGTATACAGTGCACCAAGATTTTTATCAAGCTTTTGATTTGTATCCATTGGTGACGCTATCGGAGAACTGTCTAACATCTTGAACTTTCTCAAAACATCCTCGATGTAGTGAGACCGAGATAAGACCAAATCCGTCGTACGTCTTAGAGATTTTAATCCCTAGGATGACATCTGCGATACCCATATCTTTCATGTCGAAGCATTGTTTCAACATGTTCTTAGTCTCTAGGATTACCCTAGGATCCGCTTCCCGTGATCAACATGTCGTCTACATACGGCATATCATAACAAATGAGTCGAGTTACCCTTCGTGTAAACACATTTATCACACTCATTAATGGCGAACCCCTTCGATAGTAGAGTACTATCAAATTTTTCGTGCCATTGTTTCGGGGCTTGTTTCAGCCCGTACAGAGATTTGATAAGTCGACGACTTTCTTCTCTTGCCCTTGAACCACGTACCCCTCGGGTTGGTCCATATAAATTTCTTCTTCCAAATCACCGTTTAGGAAGGTCGTCTTAACATCCATCCGGTGTATCTCAAGGTCACGCAAAGTCGCGATCGCAATAAATACCCGTATGGATGTCATCCGGATACCGGAGAGTATGTGTCAAAGTAGTCAAAGCCTTCGTCCGTCGATAGCCCTTGACTACCAACCCGGCCTTGTACTTGTCTATAGACCCATCTGCCTTGTATTTCCGTTTGAGTATCCATTTACAACCCAACGGTTTATTTCCGAGGAAGATCAACCAACTCCCAAGTATGGTTATGCGAAATGGAGCTTATTTCACTCTCAATAGCTTCTTTCCGCAGCGGTGCTTCCGGAGTTGACAACGCCCGAGCAATTGTCCTTGGTTCATCATTAACCATATAAGCTACAAAGTCGGGACCGAAGGATTTATCCTTCCTGGCCCTTTTACTTCGCCTTAGATCCATCTCTCGGAGTCTCCAAGTTCGAGAATCTGGAACACTAGATTCCGGATGTTCACCCACCTCGAGATTCGCTAGATCCGAATCATTTAGATCCGGCAGTCAAGGACTCCCGGTTCTTGAGAGCTTTGTGCATAACTTCGCTTGCGAGAGGTTATGTCTTTCTCCTTTCTAGGAAAGGTACTTTCAAAGAATAGAGCATTCCTTGATTCCATTATTGTACCCTGGTGGATATATGGAATATCTGACTTATGCACTAAGAAGCGATAAGCACTATCGTTATTTGCATATCCGATGAATATGCAATCTACGATCTTAGGCCCAATCTTGACCTGCTTTGGCTTAGGTACTTCAACCTTTGCCGTACAACCCCACACCTTAAAATACTTGTAGGTGGGTTTCTTTCCTTTCCATGATTCATATGGAGTTTTGTCCTTACCCTTATGTGGGACTCGTTCGTAATCGTATTAGCGGTAAGGACGGCTTCTCCCCACATGTTTTGGGGAAGTCCGAAATTGATAAGCAAGGCATTCATCATTTCCTTTAATGTGCGGTTCTTACGTTCCGCCACACCGTTTGATTGAGGTGAGTATGGAGCCGTCGTTTGATGAATAATGCCTTCTTGGGCACAATATTCCTCAAAAGGCGCTACATATTCTCCCCTCTATCGCTACGAATGGATTTAATCCGTAGGCTAAGTTGATTCTCAACTTCGCTTTGTAACGTCGGAACGCTTCAAAGGCTTCATCCTTACTTTTCAACAAGTAAAGGTAACAATACCTTGTGCTATCATCTATAAATGTCACAAAGTACTTGTTCCCCCTCTAGTTTGTGCAAACTTCAAATCACATATATCTCGTGTGAATAAGTTCTAGAGGAGCGGTATTCCTTTCGACGGATCGAAAAGGAAGCTTGGTGAGTTTTGCCTCTACGCACACCTCACACTTATGTTGAGGGTTTATGTCGATAGAAGGCAACAACTCCATCTTTACCACCCTTTGAATAGACTTGTAGTTTACGTGTCCTAATCTATGATGCCATAAATTAGAAGACTCAAGCAAATAAGAAGAAGACTCAACTTTATTTCCTTGACGCAATACGTACATGGCATTCACTTTGAAGAGGCCTTCACAGACGAAGCCCCTCCCCACAAATGTGCCATTTTTAGTGAGTACAAATTTATTTGATTCAAACACTAGCCTAAAACCAAAGCATTAACCAATAAAGGTCCGTAAACTAGATTTCTTCTAATATCCGGGACGTGCATCACTTCCTTCGAGTGAGTTCCTTGCCGGAAGTCATCTTCGGACCACCTTTCCAACCCCTAGCACGTCCGAGGAAGCGTTGTTGCCCATGAACAGCCTTCTTGTCGGAGACCGGAGTGTACGTGGAGAAGGCATCTTTGTTGGAATAGATGTGTCTTGTTGCACCCGTGTCCACCCACCACCGCATCGGATTCTCCACCAAGTTGGCTTCTAGCACCACCGCAGAGAATTCCTCGATCATGTCATCCAGGAGCGTGTCCTTGACGACGTTTGCTTGAGCCTTGCCTTTTGACTTGGCTTTCTGTTGTTGCTCGCCTTGAGCTTGCGGCATTCCTTGATCCTATGACCAGGTTTCCCACAAAGGATGACAATTACCTCTCGAACATCTCTCTGCAGGGGCTTTGCCGTCTTTCCGGAACTTCCGCTTCTTGCTTGAGTTCCCTTTGGCCTCGCCAGTTCGCCTTTGCCTCAAAGATGTTGTCTACCCTTTGGCAAGGTCTTCTTATTATCTTCCTGGATTTGCGCTTGATAACAAGCTCTTCAAAGGTCATCTCCTTTGTCTTGAGTTTCAAGTAACTCATAAACTCATTCCATGAAGGAGGTAACTTTTCAATCGGCCGATGCAACCAAAAACTCGCTCATTTGGTTTCAGTCTTCCAAATCCAGGTGATGTAAAATCATTTGGAATTCCCGGACTTGGGACATCACTGTCTTACTCGTCCACCATTTGGAATTTTAGAAATTTCCCAACGATGAACTTCTTAGTACCCGCATCTTGTGCGTTGTACTTCTTTTGCGCTTTTCCCACGCTCTTTGGCGTGCCAACGGTGCAATAGACCGTGTAGAGAGAGTCTCTAAGCGCTTCAAGATATAGTTCTTGCACATGAAATCGCTATGATTCCATGCGTCACGAACCATCTTCATGCCATTAATGACATGGATACCAAGGCCCCCTTCACCCGTTTCATTGGGCGAAGAGTCCATTTCATCTCCAGCTTGTGGAGGATCTTCCGTAAGGAACCGGGCCATGCCCATAACTGTTAAGTAAAACAAATCTTTTGCTGCCATCTTTTGAATTCTGATCCCATGAATTTTTCAGGGCGATCATGGTGGTGTGATGAAGAGGGTGGAGCTCCAACAGTCGGGAAGGCAGCAGTGTTACTGCCTTGAACAGGAGCAGCAGCAGCAGTAGTGAAGCCGGCGGAGTTACTGCCTTGGGCAGTAGCGGGGAAGGCAGCAACATTGCCTCGAGAGGCAGCAGCAGTAGCAGCAACATCGGTCATATTTCCAGCCATGTTATTGCAGTTACCGTAAGCAAAATATTGTCTTAAGTTGTTGGTTATTACAAAGGATTGCAGGAACGGAAATTACAAGTAACTGCGTATGTAAGAATTGAAATTACAATTCAACGATAAAACTGAAAATTACAATATAACAACAAAACTGAAATTACTATTTTGTTGAACAAGAAAACTGGAAAGTTGTTTTTGCTGAGTCGAGTGTGGCACTCTGTCCTTAAGACAATATTGCCCCGTATGTATCCTTTATACGTCCTGGACAATTCGTCTCCCAAGATAAAACAACAATGGAACTATTGAGCAAAGGAAACTCAAAAGCTACCGTGAAGAATATTGAATAACGAAATGATGCTTGGAAGATTAGGAAGAAAACTGCTTTGCTTTGCTTTCTCGCTTTGTGTATTTTCGTGTATCTCTAATGTGCCTCAACAATGGTGTAAGGGGTGTTTATATAGGAGGAAGAGGGATCGTTTGATCGCCTCCATAACAGCCATTATTGGCCAAATAATGACCATTATGGAGGTAGTAAAGCCACCACATAAATGGAGAAAATTGCCAACGGATTGGCCATTATAGGAGGTGTAATTCACCAAAATAAATGGTTGAATTGAGTGCTGGACGTTTCGTTCGGACCGTCGAAATTCTGCCTTTCTTGAAAAATTTCGGGGACCAAATTGTACATCTTGAAACTTCGTGGACCAAACTCGTACATCCGAAAGAATTCGGTCCAAACCGCACATCCGAAACTTCGGGATCAAACTGTACTTCTGGTCCAAATAGATAATATCCCACAGCCCGCGACCCGTGAACACGGAACACGGAACACGGAACACGGAACACGGAACACGGAACACGGAACACGGAACACAGAACACGGAACTCGGAACTCGGAACCAGAACCGGACCGGACGGGCGCGCGGCGGCGGCGCGCGTGTGGTCTTTCCTTGAACCGAAGCACATCTAGGTCTTCCCTCCTTTAAACACATGGGATACCCCTTGGGGTCCCAAACCCCAAACCAATTTCGAGTATTATATACACAACAATTCTTTCTTCCTCTACCGATGAGGGAGAATTGATCACACACCACACTTTTCCATGCTTCAAACACCTTACTTCGTGAACCAATATCTCTTTCATTTCTCAATGAAATTTGACGATTCTTGGCCCTACGGTTATCTACGTACTTAGTACATCATGCATGTGTGAAGAACCGAATTCTCCAACATACGTAACACTAGTGTTTAAGCCGTTAAAGTTGGTCGGTCGCAACTCCCGCCAAAGGCTAATTTCCAACATATACATATAGAATACATGGATATACATAAAAGATAAACAGATAGAAAACCACCATAACTATACCACATCTTCTACAAATGAGCTTAAATTTCAGATTTAACTTCTCAAACGAAACTATTGCAACATCAATCATTCGATTTAACAACACTTTTGGATTTCAATTTTCGAACCCTCAACCTTCACTTAAGAATTGATTTTTCTTTCTTAAGAAATAAAATTTATCAAACATACTTGAAGCCTTGCAATTCTGTGTGGTATGACAAATCTCTTAAAATCTAAATTGAGAGTTTACCGTCATTCAGTAATCAACTTAAATTACAACTTAGAAGAAGTCCACCAAGGATTTTGTTGGATTGTGCTTCAACCAATTTAGGAGTGTGGGGACTCGGAGAGAGAGATATGATACTAAATATTCTTTTTCTACATTTAAGAAAAATAATTTTAAAAAAAAAATCTTTTGGAGAGAGAAGGGTATACTAAAAATTATTTTTTCAATTTTTAAGAAAAATAATTTAATTATTGGATGCCTTTTATTTTTTTAGATATATGCTACAAGAAATTGCACCGTCCTCCCTTCAAATGGGCTGGTCTTTAATTTTTTCCCTCAAATGGAAATTATGCTTTTTGGGACATAAGTTCTTTACGGACTCCGACACAAGTTGAGCCGGATCTCGTAAAAACTTATATCCCGGAAGGCATAATATTCATTTGAGGGGCAAAAATTAAAGACCAATACAAAATGGGGACAAAGTGCAAATAACCCTATATGCTACTGAATACCATATGTTAAAAAATGGATTTTTTATGTCAATTATTGGATGCACTTATCATGGCTCATCGATACTTGCCCCTATGTTCTGCATGTCTTTAATTTTTGCCCGTCATAACAAATAATTTTTTGTAAAGTATAAGTTTATAGTTTCACATCATAATTATTTCACAAGTTATGCCCGACATGATTTTTACCTTTGCAGAACTTATGTTCCGCTAGCCATAAATTCAATTATCAAAGGCAAAAATTAAAGATCAGTCCATTTAAAGGAAAAACCGTGCAATTTCTTCACTTATCATACCGTACCAATTTCTCCTAGACGGTGGCTAAAGCAAATTAGTAGTCATTTACATGCTGTACAAGACATTCCAAAATATCCAGCCCAATAAGCACTTTGGGATATGTGTAAGATAGAATAATTTCCCTTAGGGATTCCTTTCATTATTCACAATATATATAGTTATACAAAGGTTGATTCCTAATACAATATGAATCTTAACTTACCTTAAATGGTTGATTTCTAATACAATTAGAATCCTAAGTTATCTTAAATATACATCTATTATAATTACAAAATATACGGTGAATATTCGCTAATACTCCCCCTCAGACGGAGCGGGAGGAGGCCGAACGCTAAGGCTGGATCGGAAGTCGGTGAAGAGCTGTCGCGGTAGTCCCTTTGTGAAAATGTCTGCATACTGATAAGAGGAAGACACGTGTAAAATTTTGACCTGACCACGGGCAACCTTCTCTCGCACAAAGTGGATATCCATCTCAATATGCTTAGTCCGCTGATGTTGGACCGGATTATGAGATATATAGATGGCAGATATGTTGTCACAATAGACTATAGACGCCTTGCGTAATGGACATTGGAGCTCCAAAAGAAGATTTCGGAGCCAACAGATCTCAGCAACGACATTAGCAACTCCGCGATATTCTACTTCGGCATTCGAATGGGATAGTGTGGCCTGCCGCTTGGCGGACCATGAGATAAGATTATCCCCAATAAATACACAGTACCCTGAGGTGGAGCGACGTGTGACGGGGCATCCTGCCCAATCTGCATCTGTGTAGGCTAGTAACTTGGTTGGGGCAGAGGGGTATAGATGTAATCCAAAGTCTAGTGTGCCCTTAACGTATCTGATAATACGTTTGAGGGCGGAAAAATAGGACTCTCGGGGGTCGTTCATAAACAGACACACATGCTGAACGACATATGCAACATCAGGCCTGGTGAATGTAAAATACTGAAGAGCACCTGCAAAACTCCGATATAGAGTGGGATCAGAAACTGGCGCACCGTCATTGGCACTAAGCTTGGATTTTGAGTCCACCGGAGTTGACATAATTTTACAATTTGCCATCTTGGCCCTGTACACTATCTCTTCTGCATACTTACGCTGACACAGGAACATAGTGGTTGCAGATCTGGTCACCGATATACCCAAAAAATAACTCAGCTTGCCCAAGTTAGTCATAGCAAATTTAGTTTTGAGTAGAGCAATTATTTCATTCTTCAAACCGTCAGATGAGGCAGTAAGAACAATGTCATCGACATATAATAGCAAATATGTAGTGCTGCTACCTCGGTGAAAAGTGAAGAGAGAGTTATCACACCTGCTACATATAAAACCAATCTGCCGAAGATACCTGGCAAAAAGATCATACCAAGCGCGGGGTGCCTGTTTCAATCCATACAATGATTTCCTGAGACGACATACAAACTACGGAACTGCCGGATGAACAAAGCCAGAGGGCTGATGCATGTACACAGTTTCCTTCAAATCCCCATGAAGAAATGCATTCTTGGCATCTAGCTGATGAATCGGCCAATGCATGCCCATAGCAATACTGAGAACAGTCCGAATAGAGGCCGGTTTAACAACCGGACTGAATGTCTCACCACAATCAATACCCTCCTGCTGATTAGTGCCATTGGAAACTAGTCTTGCCTTATACCTCTCAAAGTCACCACTGTCTCTGAACTTGTGATGAAATAGCCACATACACCGGATAACATTTACACCGTCTGGTCTAGGTACCAAATCCCAAGTGTTCTGCTTGGTTAAAAAGTTAAATTCCTCGCACATGGCCGCATTCCAATTTGGGTCCAGTTTTGCTAGTTTTGGATTTTTTGGAATGGGTGATAAGGTTTGTGTGGAGAGATTGAAGTGAACCTTGGGTTTGAAGATCCCGTGTTATACACGAGTCTCCATGCGATGAGAGGGCAAGTGGTGGGAGGTCTGGGCTGTGGGGTTGCAGGTCCACTGGTTCTGGACCAATGGGCAGCAGTGCTGCGGGACTGGTAGGCAGCGGGATTATGGTTTCTAAACTGGGGACTGGTAGGCTGCTGGGGGTGTATGAGACATGGCTACTGGGGGTGTAGGAGACACGGCTGGGTGCAACAGTGGTGTTGGGGTGTTAGACTGAGAGCAGGGAACTGTTTGGGTGGTGTCGGACAGTGTAGGGACTGTCGGAACAGTGGACTGCTGTTGGTATAGAGTTTGGATGGCCGGGGACAGACTCGGTTCATCGAGAAAGATGTAATCGTTGGTCTAAAATTTTTTGAGATTGGAAAAAGGAAAGGTTGTCTCATCAAAGGTGACGTGACAGGAGACGATGATTTTGCGAGTGGCAATATCATAGCACAAATAGCCCCGATGATTAGGAGATAGACCAATGAAGACACATGGCAGAGTGCGAGGGGCAAGTTTGTGAGGTGCAGTGGAGGCTATGTTAGGGTAGCATAAGCATCCAAAATACGTAGGTGATCATATGATGGTACCCTACGGTATAAGATTTCGGTAGGGGTCTTGTTTTGGAGAGTGCTAGTTGGTAAAATATTAAGAAGAGATTCTACCATTTTGACAGCATAGACCCAAAAAGGCGGTGGTAGACAGGCATGAAACAGAAGGGTGCAAACCATGTTATTGATGGTACGTATAATTCGTTCAGCCTTTTCGTTTTGGGAGGAAGTATAAGGACAAGAGAAACAGAAAACCATACCTTGTTTAGAACAGAAATTGTGAAATGCCGAGTTATTAAATTCACGTCCATTATCACATTGGAATGATTTGATGTATTTTTCAAATTGTGTTTTAATGAATTTTTGAAACTCAAGAAATTTGGGAAAAATTTCAGATTTGAATTTCAGTGGGTAAATCTAGACAAAATGTGAAAAATCATCCAAGAATACTAGATAGAATTTGTAACCCAAAGAGCTAACAATCGGAGATGCCCACAAATCAGTATGAACAATATCAAAAGGAGAAAAAGTAACACTGTTTGATGACATAAATGGAAGACGAGTATGCTTGCCTAGTGGGCAAAAAAAAAACAGTGTTGGGCAATTTTCCCATTATTACATTGAATACGCTTAGAAGTCCTAAGAAAAGTAAAAACTGGGTCTCTGGGATGTCCGAGTCTGTTGTGCCAAGTAGAGGGAG
Organism: Anisodus tanguticus; assembly: GCA_034509755.1. Lineage (NCBI taxonomy): Eukaryota > Viridiplantae > Streptophyta > Magnoliopsida > Solanales > Solanaceae > Anisodus > Anisodus tanguticus. The sequence goes on from CM067545.1 coordinate 24,869,604, forward strand.
AGATTGCCGCAAGGGATAGAGGTGCTTGCGGTCTGAGAGTGGAAGATTGAGTAAATAGGTAGAGGTCTCCCACACTATTGCAGCGTGTAAGAATTTTTCCCGTATTGAGTTCCTTCACAGAAAAACCAAAAGGGTCAAATTCGATAGACACAAAATTATTGCTAGTGAATTTTCTAACAGAGATCATGTTTTTAATGATGTTAGGGGTGTATAGGACGTGGTTTAGAGAGAAGGGAGGGTGCAGATGTTTGGTGTGTGTGTTACCGTAACCTTCAATTGGAATGCGATGACCAATGCCGACAGTAATAAATTGAGGACACTTTAACCGAAGTAGTTGAGATAAGTTACCTGATGACCGGGTGAGGTGAGATGTGGCTCCGATGTCCATTTACCAATTTTTGTCGGGCTGTTGAAGGTTCACGGTGCTAAAGGCCTGGCCCAAGTCGGTGGGAGCCAGGCTGCTGGGCTGCTGGACCGCAACCAGGTGGGCCTGCTGCTGCTGGTGGTGGGCCTGTCTGGTGGCTGGGGCAGGGCTCAAGAGGCCAGTCGACCAAGGCTGCTGGAACCGGACCCCTGCAGTTGGGTATGGGCTTGCAGGTATAATTACAAAATATACGGTGAATATTCGCTAATAATATGGATGACCAGACAATTAGTAGTCATTTGATGAAACCTGCATACTTTTATTTAGATGATATTGTTATCTCGCCTGTGTTCAAAAAATCAGAAAAAAAAAACAACCAAAACCAGAAAAATAGAAACTGGAAAAATAATGCAGAAGTAAGAAAATATCCGAGACCACAGAATTCACTGTGTGTCCTTAAGGAATTTAATCCGAGGTTATGGATTACTTCCTCCCAGGATAAAATGGATATACCTGTCGCAGGAGTAGCGGTACATCAAACGCCTTCGACTTCGACGAACTCAAAGTTGGCAACGAAAACAGTAAGACTCGATAGTTTTATTTGTGAAAAGAATGCAGAATTTTTCAGATGTAGGGAAAAATTTTCAGTGTTTAAAAATGAGGCATTGCCTCAGTTTATATAGCCTCGAAGGTGCCTCTTCGGAATAGGTTGGTGACCGTTCGAAAATATTGCTTTTTTTTTCCAGAAAAGAAAAAAAAATCATTTTCCTTCCATTTCTCATTCACACCAACTTAGCTAGCTTTATTCATTAACTAGCTTTAACAATCCCCCACATGAATGGAGAATGGCTATATGATGAAAAACATGCATGACAAAAAACTATGTGATTCGTAAGCAAGGATTAATCGCATCTGAATAAGTAGATTCTCTTTGAACTTTCCATAGTGAACATATGTCGGATATACTCGGTCAATCGGTAGATTTGATATCCTTGAACCGTCGAGCTCTGGTGTATACCTAGACAACCACATGTCACACAATTAACCCTTTAACCGTCTTTGGTTCTCATTGTTTTGTTCGTTTCAGCAATGAACACTGCCTGGTTCATAAGTGTGTAGAGAATTGGCCTTACATAATTCTCCTTGAAGCGGCTTACATTTCACACTTACATAGGTGATTCCTGAATGTGTCATCCCGTAGATACACTATTTGATATACCCCGTACCAAACTTAGGAACCATTAAAAAAGCCGTAATGCTTTATCCTGGTACTGAATATTGTCTCATCACGAGAATGGACCAAAGAGTTATTGTGACAATGTTGAACCGTCATTAATGACTTTGTTTGATCTCTTTGAACCTAGATCTTGGGATCTCCAGTCTTCTAGGTAGAGTTACCGTCACGATGACTTGTCCTCGGCCATAGTCCCATTCCCCTTGATGATCTTTCAACTACCTCTCTAGTTAGGCCTTTAGTTAGTGGACCCGACACATTATCTCTTGACTTAACATAGTCAATTGTGATAATTCCACTAGAGAGTAGTTGGCTAACGGTATTATATCTTCATCGTATGTGACGAGACTTTCCGTTGTACATAAGGCTTCCGGCTCTTCCTATTGCCACTTGGCTATCACAATGTATGCATATAGGAGCCAACGGTTTGGGCCAAAATGGAATATCTTCTAAGAAATTCCGGAGCCATTCAGCTTCTTCACCGGCTTTGTCTAAAGCTATGAACTCAGATTCCATTGTAGAGCGGGCGATACATGTCTGTTTGGATGACTTCCAAGACACTGCTCCTCCACCTATGGTAAAAACATATCCACTTATGGATTTAGTTTCAGTTGAACCGGTGATCCAATTTGCATCACTGTATCCTTCAATAACTGCAGGATACCTGTTATAATGCAAAACAAAGTTTTGAGTATGTTTTAAATACCCCAAAACTCATTTCATTGCCAGCCAATGTTTTTGGTCGGGATTACTAGTGTAGCGACTTAGTTTACTTATAGCACACGCAATATCGTGTCGCGTACGATTCATGATATACATCAAACTTCCCAACACTCTGGCATAATCCAATTGAGAATGACTTTCACCTTTATTCTTTGCAAGAGCAAGGTTCATATCAATTGGCGTCTTTGCAACTTTAAAGTCCAAATACTTGAACTTTTCAAGTACCTTTTCAATATAATGAGTTTGAGACAATGCTAGACCTTGAGGAGTCTTATGGATTTTAATTCCCATAATTAAATCGGCAACTCCTAAGTCTTTCATATCAAACTTACTAGCAAGCATGCGCTTAGTAGCATTTATGTTAGCAATGTCGTTACTCATTATCAACATATCATCCACGTATAAACAAACAATGACTACGTGGTTCAGAGTGTTCTTAATGTAGACACATTTATCACACTCATTTATCTTGAATCCATTTGACAGCATTGTATGGTCAAATTTTGCATGCCACTGTTTGGGTGCTTATTTTAGTCCGTAAAGAGACTTAACAAGTCGACACACCTTCTTCTCTTTCACTGGAACTACAAACCCCTCAGGTTGTTCCATGTAAATTTCTTCCTCTAACTCTCCATTTAAGAAGGCTGTTTTCACATCCATTTGATGGATTTCAAGACCGTACACGGTGGCTAACGCTACTAACACCCGAATGGATGTAATCCTCATTACCGGCGAGTATGTATCAAAGTAATCAAGACCTTCTCGTTGTCTAAACCCTTTAACAACTAGTCTTGCCTTATATTTATCAATAGTACCATCAGCTTTCATTTTCCGCTTGAAAATCCATTTGGAACCTAAAGGTTTATTCCCTGGAGGAAGGTCAACCAATTCCCAAGTATGGTTGTTTAATATGGATTCTATCTCACTATTGATTTCCTCTTTCCAAAATTGAGCTTCCGATGAAGACCTAGCTTCGTTGAAGGTTCGAGGCTAATTCTCCAACAAAAATGTTAGAAATTCTGGTCCAAATGAAGTAGACGTCCTTTGACGTTTGCTGCGTCTTGGATTTTCCTCATCAGGAATATTTTCCTTTGTTTCTTCCCGAGGTCGTTTAGATTCTTTGCTAGACGACTAACATTCCTTTTTATACGGATATATGGTTTCAAAGAAGTCAACATTATCTGATTCAATTACCGTATTCACCTGAATGTCGGGATTTTCTGATTTGTGAACTAGAAATCAATATGCCTTACTATTTGTGGCATATCCTATGAAAACACAATCAATAGTTTTAGGTCCTATTTTTACCCTTTTGCGTTTAGGAACTTGCACCTTGGCCAAACACCCCCACACTTTGAAGTATTCCAAATTGGGCTTCCTTCCTTTCCACTTTTCGTATGGAATAGATTTTGTTTTGCTATGGGGCACTCGATTGAGTATTCGGCTAGCTGTTAGAATGGCTTCCCCCCACAAGTTGTGGGGTAAACCAGAACTTATTAACAGGGCATTCATCATTTCTTTCAGGGTTCTATTTTTCCTTTCCGCAATTCCGTTTGATTGTGGCGAGTAAGGGGCAGTTGTTTGATGAATAATGCCATATTCCAAACATATTTGTTCAAAAGGAGATTCATATTCACCGCCCCTATCACTCCTTATCATTTTAATCTTTTTGTTAAGTTGAGTCTCAACTTCAGTTTTGTATTGCCTGAATGCTTCAATTGTTTCATCTTTACTATTAAGTAAATAAACGTAGCAATACTGCGTACTATCGTCAATAAAAGTTATGAAATACTTCTTTCCACCGCGAGATGGGATTGACTTCATGTCACAAATATCTTTATGGATTAAGTCTAAAGGACTTGAATTCCTTTCAATTGACTTATAAGGATGTTTAACATACTTAGACTCAACACAGATTTGACATTTTGATTGATTGCATTCAAACTTAGGCAATACTTCCAAACTAATCATTTTTCGTAAGGTTCTATAATTGACATGTCCTAAACGTGAATGCCATAAATTATTTGACTCAAGTAAGTTAGACGAAGCAGAAACTTTATTATTATTGGCAACAACCATTACATTCAGTTTGAAAAGGCCCTCTGTGAGGTAACCTTTTCCTATGTACATCTCGTTCTTACTTATTACAACCTTGTCAGAAACAAAAACACACTTAAAACCATTCTTTACTAGAAGTCCGGTTGATACTAGATTTTTCCTAATTTCAGGAACATGACAGACGTTGTTGAGAGTCACCTCCTTGCTAGATGTCATCTTCAGCAGTATCTTTCCATAACCTTCAATTTTGGCCGTTGCAGAATTTCCCATATATATGGTCTCGTCGAGCCCGGCGGGAGCATATGAAGCAAAGGCTTCTCTAACAGCACAAATGTGGCGAGTGGCGCCATAGTCAATCCACCACTCTTTCGGATTTCCCACTAGGTTGCACTCAGATAACATAGTGCACAAGTCATCAACTTCCTCGTTTGTTTCAACCATATTAGCCTGACCCTTCTTCTTTTCCTTTTTCGGAGCACGACAGTCTGCAACTTTGTGTCCGATTTTTCCACAATTATGGCAGTTTCCCTTGAATTTCTTCTTGTTGGGATAGCTCTTTGGTCCCGATGCATTTTTCCTCTTTTTCAGATTAGTTGGGGCAGTTTCAACAATATGTGCTCCCCCTATGGTTGATCTCCCATTTGCCTTCTTCTCCGCTGCCTTGTTATCTTCCTCCATTCTCAACCGGACGATGAGATCTTCCAGTGTTATCTCCTTTCGCTTGTGTTTCAAGTAATTTTTGAAGTCCTTCCATGAAGGTGGCAACTTTTCTATTACTGCCGCAACTTGAAACGCCCCACTAATCACCAAACCTTTAGCGAGTAGATCGTGAATGATAACCTGCAACTCTTGAACTTGAGTAACAACAGACTTGCCATCTACCATTTTGTAGTCCAGAAACTTGGCAGCGATGAACTTCTTTAATCCAGCATCTTCTGTTTTATATTTCTTTTCCAACGCATCCCATAGTTCTTTTGATGTTTCCACATTACAATAGACGTTGTAAAGATCATCCTCCAGTCCGCTAAGAATATAATTCTTGTACAAAAAATCTGAGTGCTTCCATGCCTCAGTTATAACAAAACGTTCATTCTCAGGTGTTGATTCCGGCAAAACTGGAACGACCTCCTTAATAAACGTTTGGAGGTTTAAAGTAGTTAAATAGAAGAACCTTTTGTTGCCATCGTTTGAAATCAATTCCGGTGAATTTTCCAGGCTTCTCTGCCGGAGTCGGTGCTGGTGCAGTACGACTGGAGGACGCATCATTGCTCGTAGAACCAACCATGGGGGCTGGTGTGGCAGTATCATTCAAATTTGGAGTCATGTCTCCCATTTCTGTCGCAAACGAAGCAACAGAAAAAGTTTAATAAACGGTGAAGACTTCGAACCGAATCGCTTTGACAAAGAACAAATGTAATACACAACGGTGAAGATTTTATTTCTTCAAACCGAATCAAGGTTACACAAACAGATTTAAAATACTTGAAACGAAATGCAGTAAATTGTATGTTGTATACTTGATGAAGTTTTTAGTCTCCAAACAACATATAAATTCGTTACACCGAAACAACAAATTTTTTTTTCCAGTAAATTGTATGTTGTATACTTGATGAAGTTTTTATATCTTCAAATCAAGTACCCAAATGAGTAGAAAGTTATGAAAACTTTAATCTCAACCGGAGTAGAAAATCCGAAGATTTTAGTCTCCAAACAACATATAAGTTCGTTACACCAAAACAACAAACATTTTTTTTCCCGACAATGTTCTGTAATTGTTAAACAAGAACAAATGAACACAGAAATAATTATTAAATTCCTTAAGCTTGTTATCTCGCCTGTGTTCAAAAAATCAAAAATAAATAAATAACCAAAACCAGAAAAACAGAAACTGGAAAAATAATGCAGAAGTAAGAAAATATCCGAGACCACAGAATTCACTATGTGTCCTTAAGGAATTTAATCCCCTCACTATACCCGAGGTTATGGAGTACTTCCTCCCAGGATAAAACGGATATACCTGTCGCAGGAGTAGCGGTACATCAAACGCCTTCGACTTCGACGAACTCAAAGTTTGCAACGAAACACAGTAAGACTCGATAGTTTTATTTGTGAAAAGAATGCAGAATTTTTCAAATGTAGGGAAAATTTTTCTGTGTTTAAAAATGAGGCATTGCCTCAGTTTATATAGCCTCGAAGGTGCCTCTTCGGAATAGGTTGGTGACTATTCGGAAATGTTGCTTTTTTTTTCCAGAAAAGAAAAGAAAAATTCATTTTCCTTCCATTTCTCATTCACATCAACTTAGCTAGCTTTATTCATTAACTAGCTTTAACAGATATAACATTGGTAGATTATTTAATGCGAAGATTTCAGGTATTTATCAGTGTAATCTATATTCTATTAGTACCTGAAAAAATAAAACAGAAATAGATTAGATGAATCCTCTATGGTAAATTTATTTGTTTTAAAGTGTTCAAGAAGAACATGATCGTGAAAAATGGGTCAATTGGATACTGGAGTAGCAATCCTGGTAAGAACAACATTTCTTTTTTAGTAATCTATGGGAGGTCTTTTTTTACTTCTTAGTTTCATCCGATGTTTTCAAAGGTACTTTACTTTTAGGTATTATTGAAGTGGGTGAAAATTATACGACATCGGGGTTTAAATTCAAGCATTGAAAAAAAAAATCATATGATTTTCTTCCTTCTGCTTAAGTCCTAGTGAGCAGTGGCGAAGCCACAATGCTAACCACGGGTTTGATAGAGTTCAGTGATATTTTGATTATTAAACTTACATTTAATATTTTATATATGCTGCAACATTGATTATTAAACTTACATACATTTAGGGATTCCTTTCATTAATCCCTAAATGTTTTATATATGCGGCAAATGTGCAATTATCCCCCCTAATTATATTAATAACAGAAGGACCAAATGTGCAATTATCCCTCCTAATTATATTAATAACAATTATAGTGAAGCACCTCTGCCGACAACTGTAATGGCCAGCTACATTGATTATTAAACTTACTTACATTTAAATGAAATAGATTTATACGCGAGATTCAAATGTGTTGGGTACTGATTTAAGAGTATTTTCGTTTCATTTTGTAAGATTGGAATAATCTCCCTTAGAGATTTCTTTCATTAATCACAATATATATAGTTGTACAAAGGTTGATTTCTAATACAATAAGAATCTTAAGTTATCTTAAATATACATCTATCATAATTACAAAATATACTGTGAATATTCGGAGAGTATTCGCTAATACTCCCCCTCAGTCGGAGGAGGCCGAACGATAAGGCTGGATCGGAAGTCGGTGAAGAGTTGTTGCGGTAGTCCCTTTGTGAAAATATCTGCATACTGATAGGAGGAAGGCACGTGTAATATTTTGACCTGACCAAGGCCGACCTTCTCACGCACAAAGTGAATATCCATATCGATATGCTTGGTCCGCTGATGTTGGACCGGATTGTGAGACATATAGATGGCAGATATGTTGTCACAGTAGACTATAGACGCCTTTCGCAGTGGACACTGGAGCTCCAAAAGAAGATTTCGGGGCTAACAGATCTCAGTAACGACATTAGCAACTCCGCGATACTCTGCTTCAGCACTCGAACGGGATAGCGTGGCCTGCCGCTTGGCGGACCATGAAATAAGATTATCGCCAAGAAATACACAGTAGCCCAAGGTGGAGCGACGTGTGTCCGGGCATCTGCGCCCAATCTGTACCCGTGTAGGAGAGTAACTTGGTTGGGGTAGAGGGGTAGAGATGCAGTCCAAAGTCAAGTGTGCCCTTAATGTATATGATAATACGCTTGAGGGCAGCAAAATGGGACTCTCGAGGGGCGTGCATAAACAGACACACCTTCTAAACGACATATGCAATATCAGGCCTAGTGAATGTAAGATCCTGAAGGGCACCTGCAAGACTCCGATATAGGGTGGGATCAGAAACTGGCGCACCCTCATTGGCACTAAGCTTGGATTTTGAGTCAACCGGAGTTGGCATAATTTTACAATTTGCCATCTTAGCCCTCCACACTATCTCTTCCGCATATTTGCGCTAACACAGAAACATAGTAGCTGCAGATCTGGTCACGGATATACCTAAGAAATAACTCAGCATGCCCAAATCAGTCATAGCAAATTCAGTTTGAGTAGAGCAATGATTTCATTCTTCAAACCGTCAGAGGAGGCAGTAAGAACAATGTCATCCACATATATTAGCAAATAAGCAGTGTTGCTACCTCAATGAAAAGTGAAGAGAGAGTTATCTCACCTGCTACAAATAAATCTGATATATATAATATACCTGGCAAAGCGATCATACCAAGCGCGGGGTGCCTGTTTCAAGCCATACAATGACTTCCTGAGATGACATACATACTGCGGGACTGCCGGATGAACAAAGCCAGAGGGCTGATGCATGTACACAGTTTCTTTCAAATTCCCATAAAGAAATGCATTCTTGACATCAAGCTGATGAATCGGCTAATGCATGCCCATAGCAATACTCGAGAACAATCCGAATAGTAGCCGGTTTAACAACCAAACTGAATGTCTCACCACAATCAATACCCTCCTGCTGATTAGTACCATTAGCAACCAGTCTTGCCTTATACCGCTCCAAGTCACCATTGTCTCTGAACTTGTGATGAAATAGCCACATACACCGGATAACATTCACACCATCTGGTCTAGGTACCAAATCCCAAGTGTTCTGCTTGGTTAAAGCATTAAATTCATCGCACATGACCGCATTCCAATTAAGGTCCAGTTTGGCTAGTTTTGGATTTTTTGGAATGAGTGATAAGGTTTGTGTGGAAAGATTGAAGTGAACCTTGGGTTTGAAAATCCCGTGATTGGCACGAGTCTCCATGCAGTGGGTAGGCAGCAGTGGTTGGTCAGTGGTTTGTGGCTGCTGGCTTGCGGGTTCTGGAGGGGTGGTGGCTGGGCACGAGGCGATGGCTGGTCGAGTAGGTGACAAATGGGGGTTGATCAGTGAAAGGTTCGACCGAGAGCTAGGTGGTGCATGGTCGGAGAAGACACCGGACACTAGAGGTGACGGAGTTGCTGGAGCAGTCTCTGTCGGGACAGTGAACTGCTTGTGGCACATCGACTGGACAATGGGGGACAAAGTAGACTCATCGAGAAATGTGTAATCCGTGGTTTGAAATTTTCGGTGATTTGAAAATGGATAGTTCGCCTCGTCAAATGTGACGTGATGTGAGACAATAATTTTACGAGTGGCTACGTCATAGCACAGGTAACCCCGATGATTAAATGAAAAACCAACGAAGACATAGGGCGTGGTACGTGGGGCTAGTTTGTGAGGTGCGGTGGAGGCCAGGTTGGGGTAGCATAGGCAACCGAAAATGAGGAGTTGGTCATAGGATGGGAACCTACGATATAAAATTTCGGTTGGAGTCTTATTTTGGAGAGTGTTGGTTGGTAAAATATTAAGGAGGTATTCTACCATTTTAACAGCATAAACCCAGAATGGTGGTGGAAGAATGACATGAAATAGAAGGGTACGAACCATGTTATTGATGGTACATATAATTCGTTCAGCCTTGACATTTTTGGAGGAAGTGTCGGGACAGGAAAAACGGAAAACCATGCCATGTTTAGAGCATAAATTGTGAAATGCCGAATTATTAAATTCACGTCTATTATCCCATTGGAAAGATTTTATAGATTTTTTCAAATTGTATTTTAATAAATTTTTGAAATTCAAGGAACTTGGCAAAAACTTCATATTTGAATTTCAACGGGTAGATCCATACAAAATGTGAAAAAGCATCTAATAATACTAGATAGAAATTGTGACCCAAGGAACTGACAACCAGAGATGTCCATAAATCAGCATGAACAATATCAAATGGAGAAAAAGTAACACCGTTGGATGACATAAATGGAAGACGAGTATGCTTGCCAAGCGGACAAGAAAAACAGTGTTGGGCAAGTTTCCCATTATTACATTGAATATGCTTATTAGTCCTAAGAATATTAAAAACAGGGTCTCCTGGGTGTCCGAGTCTGTTGTGCCAAGTTGACGGAGAGATAGCAGCAAGGGAGATAAGTGAATGTGGTATGACAGCGGAAGATTGAGTGAAGTGGTAGAGGTCTCCCACACTATTGCAGCGCGTAAGAATTTTCCCGTATTGAGATCCTTCACAGAAAAACCAAAAGGGTCAAATTCGACAGACACAGAATTATTGCGAGTGAATTTTCTAACAGAGATTAAATTTTTAATGATGTTAGGTGTGTAAAGGACATGATTTAGGGAGAACGGTGGGTGTGAATGTTTGGTATGGGCGTTACCGTAACCTTCAATTGGAATGCAATGACCATTGCCAACAGTAAAAAATTGAGGACACTTTAACCGAAACATTTGAGATAAATTACCTGAAGACCGGGTGAGATGGGATGTGGCTCCGGTGTTCATATACCAATTTTCATCTGGCTGTTGAAGGTTCAAGGTGTTGAAAGCCTGGCCCAAATCAGTGGGGGCCAGGTTGCTGACTTGTGGTTGCTGAGGGACCTAAACCATGTGGGCCTGCTGCTACTGCTGGTGGGCCTGCCTGGTGCTGGGGCGGAGCCCAAGAGACCTGGTGACAAAGCTTGTTGGAACTGGGCCCCTGATGTTGGGTACGGGCATGCAGGCGAGGCACAGTTCCTGGTATTGGGCCAAGGTTGCTGCCCAGCCCACTGAAAATAGGGAGCAGGGGTTTGGCCTGGCTGATGGTTTTGGTGGTCCTTGTCGCGACCCTTTCTTTTGTTGTTATTACCGCGGCCTCTGTCGCCACGCCCTATGCCGCGGGACTGCTACTGGTGGTGGTCTTACGTTGGTGGCTAGGTGGTGTTGGCCGCCGGTGGTGCCGTGCCTTCAATGGCTAATGCCTTTTGATTGTGCTCCTCTTGTTTAGCACGACAGGTTTCTTCCAACAATAGTTGTGAACGTGCCTTGGTGAAACTTGGTAGTGGGTCGGCCTGTTGAATCATCGTTGCAAGTGTATCATATTCACCTTTCGGTAAACCAGCAGCCAATTGAAGTACCATCTTGGTTTCTGAAACAGATGTCCCGACGTTGGAAAGTTGGTCGACTAGGAGTTTCAGTTGTTTGCAATATTCGGACATGTTGTTAAAATTCTCGAGGCGCGTATTGTTGAACTGCTCTTCCAAATACACGACCCGAGTATTTTTATTATCCTGAAAAATTTCTTCTAACCGTACCCAAAGTTCACGTGCCGTAGCACCTGTTTTCATGATAGTACACAATAAGTCTTTTGAGATGGTGACGTATATCCACTGTTTGACGATGGCGTCAAGGCGACGCCATGTCGAGTCGGCAATATTGGTGGGACGAGGAACATAATCATCAATATGGTCTAGCACATTATACGCACATGCATGAATATAGAACAGTTCTGTCCACATGAAATATTGACAGTCTTCTTGGTCAAGAATTATAGGGATAGAATTCTTGATGTTGGTAACGACGAAGGCCGGATGAAAAGAAGATGATGAACGTGGTGGGGGTTGTCAAAATTATCAGTGAGGAACCGTAATTAGTAGGGGAAGAGGGACGAGACATGGTGGCCGTCGACCGAGAAGAAAGAAGAGATAGGGTGGTGGTCGACGACTTTGGGAGAGTAGGGATTAGGGTTTGACTCTGATACCATGTAAGATTGGAATAATCTCCCTTAGGGATTTCTTTCATTAATCACAATATATATAGTTGTACAGAGGTTGATTCCTAGTACAATAAGAATCCTAAGTTACCTTAAATATACACCTATCATAATTACAAAATATACTGTGAATATTCGCTAATAGATTTAGAAACTAAATTTTCTAACCATGAGGAGAAGAGGCGCTTTTGAAAGGATTTGGACGAGATGGTGGGAGGTATACCACCCACTGAGAAGTTATTTGTAGGAGGGGATTTCAATGGACATATCAGGTCACTTCGGGGGGTTATAACGACGTACATGGAGGCAGGGACGAAGTCTCACATGCCCACTAGGGACTATAGACCCCAACAATTTTTTTTACAATTACTATATTAACAATTGCCAAAAAGCCCCCACCCACAAAAAACATTAGCCCACAACCTTTTGCTATTCTTAAATTATCCAAGCACAATAAATTTGCAAAAGGAAATCCATAAGCCAACAAAAGAAAAAAAGTAGTAGTCTATGAATACACAACAAAGTCAACGTATGTGTTGATTAAAAAATAGCGTTGCCTTTTTCTATTAAAATAAAAAAACACTTTGCCTTCTTTAGGGTTTCACGCTCGAGACCAACTTAGAAATTGGCGATGCTTCTTCAGTTCTTCCGATTCTTTTCTTGTGATCTTCTTCAAGGCTTTGGTTTTTGCGCTACTCATCTTTATTCAGTACATGTAAGATTTTTCCATCATCTATTCAATTTTATTATAATAATTATTTTTTGTGAACCCTAATTAGTGCAAATTTATTATTATTTGAATTAATTAGTGTTTGATAAATGATCATATAGTTTTGGATTTTTGTAGAACATTATTGTTGTGGATTTAAAGATTGTATTGATGGAGAAATTTCTTAAAATAAAGTCTGCAATGGTTGATTCTTCTAAATCAAATGCTCAAAAGAGACCTTCAAATGTTGAAATTGACTTCGACAATCTCCCGACAGACCCTGAAAAACGACCAACAATATGGAGTTACGATGCTAATCATAGAGATAGAGTAAGGCGAGCTTATCTATTAAAGGGGCCGTTTTAACCTAGAAACCACAACTTTCCATGGAGCCAACAAGATGATAAAATTCAAAAAAAGAGGTTTGTTGAAACTTGGTTTGAAAAATATACAGATTGGTTGGAGTATAACATAACGGAAGATAGATCATATTGTCTTTACTGCTATCTTTTAGGACTAAAATTAATCAAGGTGGGGCAGATTCATTTGTCGAGTTAGATTCAATAATTGGAAAAAGAAGGAGAGATTTGATGTTTATGTTGGAGGACATAGCAGTTTTCATAATCAATCAAAAAAGAAATGTCAAGATCTAATGAATCAAAACCTTGCAGAAAGTGTTTCTACTCTATTTACTCATAAAGCAAATAAAGAGAGAACCAACTACCGTATTCGGTTGAATGTGGCTGTTAGATCTGTGCATTTATGTTTGAGTCAAGGACTATCATTTCGAGGTAGAGATGAATCTGAGCTGTCGAGAAATAAGGGCAACTATCTTGAAGTTTTTCATTTGCTTGCTGAGAATAGTGAGCAAATAAGGAATGTCTCATTTGAAAATGCTCCTCTAACTTCACAATTAGTTTCATCTGATATTCAGAAAGATATTTGTAAAGCTTTTGATGCTGAAACTACTTCTGTGATCATCAAAGATATCGATGATAAATTTTTTACAATCTTGGTTGATGAGTCACATGATGCATCAATGAAGGAGCAAATGTCAATTTGTTTAAGATATGTGAACAATGAGGGACGGATAATTAAATATTTTCTTGGTATAAAACATGTTCCAAATACAACTGCAGCTTTACTCAAGGAGACTGTCGAAGGATTACTTTCTGATAATGGTTTAATCATATCAAGGTTGAGAGGTCAAGGCTATGATGGAGCAGCCAACATGCAAGGTAAGCTTAAAGGTTTGAAAACTTTTATTTTGAATGAAAATTCATGTGCCTTTTATTTTTCATTGATTTGCTCATCAGCTTCAGTTGGGTTTAGTAGCGGTTGCAAAGTTTCACTTTCTTCCTCATTATCTTTTTGATTACATCAAGGGTTGTAAATATGGTTGGAGGTTCGAGTAAGAGGCATGATATTATCAAAGACATACAAAGTCAAAAAGTAATGAAAGCACTAATTAATGGAGAACTTGTTAGTGGGCGTGTGCTAAACCAAGAAACTAACTTGCAACGTCCAGGTGATACTCATTGGAGCTCGCATTATAATACTTTAGTTAGACTCATTGGAATGTTTTCATCTGTTATTGAAGTACTTGATCTTATAATGGATGATCTGGAGTAAAGAGTTGATGCAAACATGTTTTTAAATGCATTACAATCATTTGAGTTTGCATTCACTATGCATTTGATGAAAAAGGTATTGGCGATTACCAATGAGTTGTCATTAGCATTGCAAACAAAAGAGCAAGAGATAGAGAATGCTATGAGATTAGTGGATATTTCAAAGCAAAGATTGCAATATTTGAGAGATAATGGATGAGATTCTCTAGTTAATGAAGTTTCTTTGTTTTGTTCTAATCATGAGATTGTTGTCCCTAACATGAATGAAGAGTATGTATCTCCTCGGTGGTCCAAGCGGAGAACTGAAGAAAAGACTAACGATACTTATTTTCACATTGAGTGCTTTTATGGTGTTTTGAACAAACAACTTATGAAGTTAAATAACCGATTTTCTATGACAAATGCTGAATTGCTTCGTTTTGTTGGGTGCCTTAACCCTAGCAATTCATTCTTTGCTTTCAACAAGGAAAGTTTCGTCAAGTTTGCTCGATTGTATCCTCGGGAGTTTTCTTCACATGATCTAGAGTTACTTGATAATCAACTTGAGACTTATATTATTGATATGCGTAGTAGCATTGAGTTTTCAGAAATTGTTGGCATTGGAGATCTTGCAAAGAAGATGGTGGAAACAAAAAGACACGGAATCCATCCTTTGGTTTACACGCTTCTTACCCTAGTATTAACTTTACCAGTTGCTACTGCAAGTGTAGAGAGAGACTTTTCTACTATGAGCATCATCAAAGATCGACTGTGAAATCGAATATCGGACGATTGACTTAGTGATTTATTAGTACCTTATATTGAGAATGAAATTTTGTACGAGATCAGTAACGAATCAGTTATGCAGCGGTTTCAGACTATGAAATCTCATCGAGAATAATTGTGATTATATTTTCATTATTCTTGAACGTTTTGTATTTATGTCATGTAGAATTTAAATTATTACCTACTTTTTAAAATTTGTATAATATAGTACTAGCCCCCTCGGAAAAAATTGGCTGCCTTCGTCCCTGCATAGAGGGTTTGGCCTTGGGGACAGGAGCGGGGGAGGCATCTCACTTTTGGAGTTCGCTAAAGCTTTTGGGATGGTGATAGCCAATTCGAGATACATGAAGAAGGAGGAGCACTTGGTGACTTTCCGTAGTTCGGTGGCTAAGACTCAGATAGACTTTTTGCTCCTTATAAAGGCTGACAATGGTCTTTGTAAAGACTGCAAGGTTATTCCAAGTGAGTATCTTACAACCCGACATAAGCCTTTGGTGATGGATTTGAAGATCAAAATGGAGAAGAAGAGGAGGGTTGTGGATGACAGGCTAAAAATCAAATGGGGAAATTTGACCATGGCTAGTGCAAAAGAGATGAGGGAGAGGTTGATAGCCAGGGGGGCTTGGGGGAGTAGTGGGGATGCTACCGGTACGTGAGACAGGACGTCTAGTTGCATTTGGGAGGTAGCTAGAGAAGTGCTAGGGGTATCGTGGGGTAGCCGTGGTGGGCATCAAGGGGACTGGTGGTGGAATGGTAAAGTTCAAGAGAAGGTGGAAGTAAAGAAAGTGGCGTATGTAAAATCGGTAGAAATCAAATATGAGGTGGAAAAGTGGACGAATAAGGAGTTATATAAGGTGACGAGGAAGGAGGCAAAACTAGCGGTTACGGTGGAAAAAATGACGGATTTTAAATGCCTGTATGTGGAATTATAGGAAAAAGGCGGGCATAAAAAGTTGTACAGATTAGCCAAGGCGAGGGAGAGGAGGACTTGTGACTTGGATTACGTGAGGTACATCAAGGACGAGGACGACAAAGTATTGGTGGAGGACGCACATATTAGACGGAGGCGACCGTCTTCCTTTCATAAACTCTTGAACGAATAAGGAGATAGAGACATTGTGTTGGGAGATCTGGAGCATTCCGGACAGTATCGTGATTTTGGATATTGTACGAGTATTAAGGTTGAGGAGGTTAAGGGTGTTGTTCGCACGATGCACAGGGGACGAGCGACCGAGCCTGATGAGATCCCAGTTGAATTTTAGAAGAGCGCAGGCAGGACAGGTTTGGAGTGGTTGACAGAGTTGTTTAATGTCATTTTAAGACGTCAAGAATGCTCAAAGAATGGAGGTGGAGTACAATGATTAATTTGTACAAGAATAATTGACATCCAGAGTTGCAATAATTATAGGGGTATCAAGCTGCTAAGCCACACTATGAAAGTTTGAGACGTGGAGATGAGGGTGAGAAGAGGCGTGTCTACTTCTGAAAAGAAGTTTGGATTTATGCCGGGGCGTTCGACTATAAAAGACATTAATCTTATTAGGAGGTTGGTGGAGCAGTATAGGAAGAGGAATATAGACTTACATATGGTTTTCATCGACCTCGAGAAGGCATACGACAAAGTTCCTAGGGAGGTTTTATAGAGATGTCTGGAAGTTAGAGGTGTACATTACGGCGATCAAGGATATGTATGATGGAGTAAGACCAGGGTACGGACAATAGGAGGAGACTCGGAGCACTTTCCAATGATGATGGCGCTGTACCAAGGATCAACTCTTAGCCCATTCTTATTTGTCTTGGTGATGGATGGACTGACGCGACAAATTCAAGGGGAGGTGCCATGGTGTATGTTATTCACAGATGAAATAGTCCTGATTGATGAGACTCGCAGTGGAGTGAACGCTAAGCTGGAGGTTCGGAGACAGACTCTGGTGTATAAAGGATTCAGGCTGAGTACGACCACGACAGAAAACTTGGAGTGCAAGTTCAGTAACGGGAGCGACCTTGAGACAGGCGTGGAGGTGAGACTTGGTACTCAAGTTATTCTAAATAAAGGATGCTTCAAGTATCTCGAGTCTATTATCTAAGGGAATTGAGAGATTGATGACAATATCACACATCGTATTGGGGCTAGGGTGGATGAAATGGAGGCTCGCATCTGAGTATTGTGCGATACAAATGTGTCACCAAAAATTAAAGGCAAGTTTTATAGGATGGTGGTTAGATCGACTATATTGTATTGAGCAGAGTGTTGGCCAGTCAAGACTTCGCACATCTAAAAGATGAAAGTCGCGGAGATGAGGATGCTGATATGGACGTGTGAGCATAGAAGGAGGGATATGACTAGAAATTATGATATCCGAGACAGAGTGGGAGCGGCCTCGGTGGAGGATAAGATGCGGGAAGCGAGGTTGAGATGGTTCGTGCATGTGCAGATGAGAGGCACAAATGCCCCAGTGTGGAGGTGTGAGAGGTTGGCTATGGACGGGTTCAGGAGAGGTAGAGGTAGGCCAAAGAAATATTGGGGAGAGGTGATTAGACGGGATACGTCGCAAGTGAAACTTACTGAGGACATGACCTTAGATAGGGGGTTGCAGAGGACACATATTAGGGTAGAAGTGTAGTAGGTAGTTGAGCGTAATTTTACTTACGCTTACATACTGGTAGTTGTCGTGTTATTATGGTAGCCCTGCTTAGCCTATCACACTAGTAGGTGCAGTATTGTTTTATAGCCCACTGTCCTTCAATTTCTTCTGTTGTATGTTCGTTTGTGTACTTTGTTTATCTTATTTACCTGCGTTAGTTACTGCTTCTTTTTTCAGAATGCTTTATCATGACTTATTCGTTTTTGTTACTCTCATTTTCATACTGCTTTAAATTTCTTGTTCGGGTCTAACCGTTTCTTTTGCTTTGCTTGTTCCTATGCATAGTCTTGAGCCGAGGGTCTTTCGGAATTAACCTCTCTACTTACCAAGGTAGAGGTAAGGTCTGCGTACACTCTACCCTCCCCAGACCCCACGTTGTGAGACTTCACTGGATATGTTGTTGTATTCTTTTCACCTGAAATATTGACAAATGATAGCAAATGAAATATGAAGAGGGGCCTCTCTTTGACCATTTTAACTGCTTATTCATTCACTTTCTTTTAGTCAGTTGTTGTATTTTTTTAAATCAATCAGTATTTTTTTCTTGCAGGAACTGATTATAGTATTAATTCTTAGAATACCCCAAGAAATGTTTTGCTGCAATAATAAAATTATTGAACATATAGCCCAAGTCACAGCCTAGCAAGGGTGTTGAACAGAACACTTTTCGCAAAAAAATTAAACTTTGTAGACATGTTTTTTTTTAATTACATGGGGTAGAGAAAGGGAAAATGGGGAGGGGATTATAACATGGGGATTCAAATCCTCACCAACAAGATGAAAGTTCAGGTAACCAACTAACTGAGCTACTAGATCCCTACGTGTAGACATGTCAATCATTACGTATTACAGATATATATTACATATTGAACACCCTTAACATATATATTACATATTGCTTCTTTAAAATTTGAACGTCCTTTGAGAAAATTTCTGGCTGTGTCACTTATAATGAAATCAGAGAGTTGATTATGTAGTCCACTTTTGCTAGAGTTTTGGTGAGCTCCTCATTTGTCTCGTAGATACCTAAATTTATGTTTTGCCTCTATTTGAGTTTTACTTACCTTCTAGAGTTTTGCTTCAGTGGAGCTCACAGTACACTGTGTTTTCGCTGTCACACAATTGAATAATAAGACAACTATTACATCTTTTTTTTATTGCGTATACATATGTAATTGCTTTACAATTAACAGAGAGATTAAATTTAATGTCACAAAAGAGGTAGATTTGGAAGATTCCAAAAAGTCACTACCAGAAATTAGGGCTATGTCAACGGTTCAAATACCGTTGACATAGACAGGAAAACCGTTGTAATAGACCTTTTGCAACCAGAAATTACTTGCGTCTTTTTCGTCTTCAAAAGGCAACGAGCATTGGTCATGTGGATTTGGCCAAAGAATTGGTCATATGGACTTGGCCAAAAACTAACTGTCAAAAAGGTTTTGGCAGATAAGCATCATTATCTGCAATTACTAATTGTGGATCCACTTGTGGAAATAAGGGTTGGACTTTGGCAATTTGCACATATAATGCTAAAATATGGCTTTTGAAAAAATTAATTTGGTCATAGAAGTGGGCCAAACTCTCTACGTAAAACATAATCAATCACGTGCTATTGACCATCTAAAAAGTTTATAATTTATCTATGATAGGTGCAAATCTAAGCCATGTATATGTCGTGTGTGTACTTAGTCAATTGAGAACTTGACATCTCATTCTAATTTTTAATTCCTTTGGCACAAGATCAAAGTCTTGAGTTAGCAAAATCTCATTAGAGCTCGGATAGCTTAAAAGCTACTACAAAGGTAGTTTTGTGCAAATATTTATAATTGAAGTGAATTTACATCACCTAATGGATTGGTTCATGGAAAAGGTTGTCTTCGGTATGGAATTTTTCTGTTTTCTGATGTTTGATTAATTAAAATTTCTGGAAAATATTTTTTCTGAAAAATAAGTTCTTTAAAATGGAAGAAATAACTTCCCACCATCGAACGCATCTCATCTTCATCCCCACCCCGCCCAACCCCCACCAACCCACCACCCACCTCCACGCCACCCACCACCTCCTACCAACCACTCACCCCTACACCCACCACCCACAACTCACCTCTCACCCTCTCACCCCCATAGTATTTGTCTAGATTATTTATAAATATTTTTAGGATAATATTTTGTGTTTACATACCGAACAAAAGAAAATAATAAGAAACCCACTTATTTTTCTGAAAAACATGTTTCAATAAAACATTTTCCTTCATACCAAACACACCCTGAAGTTTTAATGTTTTGACCAGAAACGGGATACTTTGAAAAGAATGTAATTTTTGGACCAAAAGCTTCTAATCTTTTAGCGGGTTGAAGAGATGCCAATCCGATCCCTAGCTAAGCTTCTACAATTAAACCTATAACTTACAGTAATTAGTTTTTGAACCTTCTTTATCACTACACTAGAATTTATTCATTTAAAGGAAATTCAATAGTTTATGCATAATAAAACAATATCAATTTTACCCTTTTGCGCAGTATATATTTTAGGCGAAGAAGATTTAGTTGAACCCTTTTAATTCTGCTTAGTTCCGCATTAAGTATTCAAAATAAAGTCTCTGAAAGTTCATGAGAAAAATCGAGCACTTAAACCAAAACGAATAGGGATCACATCACGTTGAAATTGAAGTATACCCTTAGGTAAGATATATATATTACTTTTAAGTATATTGATTTAGATATATACATTCTCGGAAAGTATATTCCGTCTTCCCGCTGGGACACGCCAACATTTTTATATTAATGGAGAATGAAAAACGAGGGAAGTTTAACAATATTTGTCAATATATAGCAGCTTATCTTTTGTCTTATAATATGTGGAAGTGTCACAAAATTAGTTATTTAGCCTATATATGAATTGTATTGGTCATTGATCGGAAGAATGCATGTGTTTGCATGATTTCTTCTCATCAACCCCCCAACCCCCAATATAGTAAAAATAAATGAAATTTCCCACATAAAATTGTCACGTGCCATATATATATATATAAACATAGACAAACTGACAACGTTTTGCTGATAAATCATGATGATTTCCTCTACCTTGGAGAGATTTGTTTGAAGTAATTTTTCTTAGTTTTTTTCTCGTAACGGGATGTCGGTTTGGCTGCATATTCTTTATCAACGATTCAATATTAGTTGTAATGTCCTTTACTCGTTGTATCTGTGTGGTCAAAATCCTTAAATTCTAGCTAGTACACTTTTTCTTTCACTATTTAATATATTTCGACACAGTTGAACAAGAAGTTATTATTATTAGCGAATATTCTCAGAATATTCTCCGTATATTTTGTAATAATGGTAGATGTATAATTAAGGTAACTTAGGATTCTAACTGTATTAGGAATCAACCTTTGTAAGGTAAATTAGGATTCGTACCATATTAGGAATCAACCTTGTACAACTATATATATTGTGAATAATGAAAGGAATCCCTAAGGGAAATTATTCCATCTTTCATGGTATCAAGAGCCTAAAACCTAAATCCCTCCTCTTCCTTATTCTTGGCCGAAATTAGCAATTTTTTTTCTGATTTCGCAGAAAAAAAAAAAAAAATTCTGCTTTCTTCCTCTCTTTCTCAGCCAAACCAGAAAATTCCCTTCCCTCGGCAGCGGCAACCATGTCTTCCCCCCAAATTCCGATTCATCCACCGGCACAATTGACAACCCCTCTCAACGTTCGATCTTCTTTTCATCCGGCATTCGCCGTTAACAACATCAAGAATTTTATCCTTATAATTCTTGACCAAGAAGATCGTCAATATTCCATGTGGATGGAACTATTCTACATTCATGCATGCGCATACAACGTGCTCGATCATATTGACGAATCTGCTCCTCGTCCCACCGATGTTACGGACTCAATCGGCGTCGTCTTGACGCCATCGTCAAACAATGGATCTACGACACCATCTCCAAAGACCTGTTGTGCACTATCATGAAAATAGGTGCTACGGCACGTGAACTTTGGTTCCGGCTAGAAGAAATCTTTCAGGACAATAAAAATACTCGGGCCGTATATTTGGAAGAGCAATTCAATAATACCCGCCTCGAGAATTTTAACAACATGTCCGAATATTGTAAGCAACTCGAAACTCATAACCGATCAATTATCCAACGTCGGGACTTCGTTTCGAAACCAAGATGGTGCTTCAACTTGTTGCGGGTTTACCAAAAGGTGAATATGACACACTCGCAACAATGATTCAACAAGCCGACCCTTTCCCAAGTTTCAACAAGGCACGTTCACAACTATTGTTGGAAGAAACTAGACGTGCTAAACAAGAGGAACATAATCAAAAGGCGTTAGCCGTTGACGGATGGCAACACTGCGACCAAGAAGAACGGCAACCGAAGCGGTTCCGGCGAAGAGCGGCAACAACGAGAGTGGCGGAGGTCGTGGCGGCGAGAGGTCGCAACAACAAAGGCAAGGGCCGCGGAAAGGGCCAACGCACCCGGTGGATCGGACAACGACCAACCACGGGACAAGCGGCGGCGGCACTGCGCAAAGAATGGCCCAACCAATCGAACCGGGCCTCGCCGCATGCCCGTACCCGACCGTAGGGGGGGCCTGGTTCCGGCCTTGGTCGATCGGCCTCTTGGGCCATGCCCCGGCCACCGAGCGAGCCTACCGGCGGCAAGAATAAAGCCCACTGATGACGCCCGGCGGCGAGCCTACTACGGCGGCCCACGCATCCAATCCAAAGCGAGAAGTACTGCACTGCAAGCAGACTGCAGAGCTGACCAAGACACTGGCCCCGACCGATTTGGGCCGGGCATACACCACCGTGAACCTTCAACAGCCCGACAAAAATTGGAACATGGACACCGAGCCACATCTCACCTCACCCGGTCGTCGGGTAACATATCTCAACTACGTCGGCTAAAGTGTCCTCAATTTATTACGTCGCCAATGGTCATCGCATTCCAATTGAAGGTTACGGTAACACACACACCAAACATCCACACCCACCTTTCTCCCTAAACCACGTCCTATACACACCTAACATCATTAAAAACTTAATCTCTCGTTAGAAAATTCACTAGCAATAATTACGTATCTGTCGAATTTGACCCTTTTGGCTTTTCTCGTGAAGGAACTCAATACGGGAAAATTCTTACACGCCGCAATAGTGTGGGAGATCTCTACCCATTTACTCAATCTTCCGCCGACGGACCGCAAGCACCTCTATCCCTTGCGGCGATCTCTCCCTCAACTTGGCACAACAGACTCGGACACCCGGAGACCCGCTTTTACTTTTCTTAGGACTTCTAAGCGTATTCAATGTAATAATGGGAAAATTGCCCAACACTTTTTTTTTGTCCACTAGGCAAACATACTCGTCTTCCCTTTATGTCATCAAACAAAGTGTTACTTTTTCTCCATTCGATATTGTTCATGTCGATTTGTGGACATCTCCGATTGCTAGCTCTTTGGGTCATAAATTCTATCTAGTATTCTTGGATGATTTTTCACATTTTGTCCGGATTTACCCACTTTGAAATTCAAATCAAGTTTTTGCAAAATTCCTCGAGTTTCAAAAATTCATTAAGACACAATTTGAAAAACCTATTAAATCATTCCAATGTGATAATGGACGTGAATTTAATAACTCGGCATTTCACAATTTCTGTTCTAAACAAGGCATGGTTTTCCGTTTTTCTTGTCCCTATACTTCTTCCCAAAATGGAAAGGCTGAAAGAATTATACGTACCATCAATAACATGGTCCGCACACTTCTGTTTCATGCCTGCCTACCACCGCCTTTTTGGGTCTATGCTATCAAAATGGTAGAATCCCTTCTAAATATTTTACCAACTAGCACACTCCAAAACAAAACTCCTACAGAAATCTTATACCGTAGGCAGCCATCATATGATCACCTACGTATTTTTGGATGCTTATGCTACCCCAACATAGCCTCCACTGCACCCCACAAACTTGCCCCGCGCACTCTTCCATGTGTCTTCCTTGGTCTATCTCCTAATCATCGGGGCTACTTGTGCTATGACATTGCTACTCGCAAAATCATCATCTCCCGTCACGTCACCTTTGACGAGACAACCTTTCCTTTTTCAAATCTCCGTAAATTTCAGACCACCGATTACATCTTTCTCGATGAACCAAGTCTCGTCCCCGGTCATCCAAAATCTATACCAACAAGCAGCCCACCGTTCCGACAGTCCCCACTATCCGGCACCACCCCACCAGCTCCTCGCTCACCCCTACAGCCCCCCCGGTCGAGTCACTGCGCGCCACCGACACTGCGCCCACCGGTCCGAACCGGTGGACCGGCAACCTCACGTACGACTCACCACCATTGCCTCACATCGCATGGAGACTCGTGCACAACACGGGATCTTCAAACCCAAGGTTCAATTCAATCTCTCCACACAAACCTTATCACCCATTCCAAAAAATCCAAAACTAGCAAAACTGGACCCAAATTGGAATGCGGCCATGTGCGAGGAATTTAACGCTTTAACCAAGCGTAACACTTGGGATTTGGTACCTAGACCAGCTTGGTGTGAATGTTATCCGGTGTATGTGGCTATTTCGTCACAAGTTCAAAGACAGTGGTGACTTAGAGAGGTATAAGGCAAGACTAGTTTCCAATGGCACTATTCAGCAGGATCTTTCAATTATATCAACAGCTCATATAATAAATACGTTGGTTATATAAGACAAATGGACCAATTAAGCATTATGAGAGTATTTGAGTTTAAGAATGATCGTAACTGATAGAATATATGTAATTATATTTAGTGATTTGGTAAAGATTGTTAGTAATTTTGTATTAGTTGGTGTATAATTAGTTTCCATAATTGTAGCCTAAAATCAATATTGTACATCATGTATATAAGTTAATGAAAATAATGGAGGGATTATTCTCTTTTATGGTATCAGAAGTCTAGGGAAAATCTTCCTCTCCTCCCTCCTCACTAAACTTCCGCCGTGCCCTATTCGTATTTCCCTCCCGTACGCCGCCCATATTCTTCTCCCATCAGCCATGCCTAACACAAAGAATACCTTCCATCATGCTCTTGCAGTCTCCAACATCAAGAACAACATCCCTATCGTCCTTGAAATGGAGAACATCCAATATGCGATATGGGCGGATCTCTTTAAAATTTACGCAAGGTCTTACAAAGTCCTCCGTCACATCGTCAAACCGGAAAAAGGCAAGGAGAAGGTGCCAACCACCGATGATGACATGGAGTTATGGGCAACCCTTGATGCTACGGTCCTCCAATGGATTTATTCCACCATCTCTATGGAACTCTTGCATATAATTATCCAACCCGACGCAACATCGATGGAAGCTTGGAATAGGTTGCGTGATATATTCCAAGATAACAATAATTCCCATGCCCACTTGAGCAAGAATTCTCTCATACAACTATGGAGGATTTCTCGAATGCCTCCGCATATTGTCAAAGGCTCAAGGAATTGTCGGATCAACTCAAGAACGTTGGAGCACCGATCATGAATGATCATCTCGTTCTTCAAATGGTTATGGGCCTCACCGAAGCTTATAATGGGGTTGGAACTCTCCTTCACCAAAGCAATCCTATCCCTTCTTTCTACCAAGCACGTTCCATGCTCACTCTTGAAGATGGGGAGTTAGTTAAAAAGGCCACAACCGGAGCATATTCCGCCATGGTGGCTGCCACGTCTCGAGAATCCTATGACTCTCCATCATTCACGGAATATTATAATCAAAACCGTAACAACGTTGGTGACAAAAAGGGTCAAAATAGTAATCATAGTGGGAAAAACCATGGCGGCGGCGGTGGAGGACATGGTAGCAGCCAACAGTGGTCTGGGCCACACCACCCCTAGCAGCAGTCGTGGGCCAGTGGGCAAAAATGGGATTGGGAATGGCCTTGGCCCATCACTCCGTATTCATACCTAATAGCCACTTAGGCCAGGCCCATCAACCGGCAGAAGAAACAGCCTGACCATTTTGGGCCTTGACCGCGGTATCCTGGCCTTCTTGGACCTCGGCCGTACTAGGCTTTCAAGCCCAATAGCCTACCAGACTCCCATGAATATCGAGGCAGTGATGCATACACTTGGCTTAATCCTCCGGATGAAATTGGTACATGGATACTGGTGCTACTTCTCATATGACATCCATGCAAGATGATCTTTCGTCTTATTTCAATTTGAGCAAAAATTATGGCATAATTGTTGGTAATGGTCATTCAATTCTAATATATGGTTATGGTCACACAAATTTATCTCCCCCAAACCCACCGTTAGCCTTGAAAAATGTCCTTCATGCTCCTCAATTGATTAAAAATTTAGTGTCCGTTAGGAAATTTATAACTGATAACTCGATTTCTGTTGAATTTGATCAATTTTAGTTTTCTGTGAAGGATTTTTGGACGGGGATGCATCTAATGAGATGTGATAGTCGGGATGAGCTTTACCCCATCATCACAAATCAAGCCACACCATCAAATTTTGTAGCATTAGGTTTATGACATGCATATTTGGGTCATCTGGGAGCATATGTTTTTGACTCCATTAGACACACTAAATTTATTGAGTGTAATCGCACTTGTGGTTCTAATGTTTGTCATTCTTTTCCTCTTGGAAAACATGTTAAATTACCTTTTGATGCTTATAATTCTATTACTATGTTGTCTTTTGATATTATCCATAGTGATCTTTGGACGTCTTCTATTTTGAGCTCTTTGGGCCACCGTTATTATGTTTTGTTATTGGATGATTACATTAATTTTTTGTGGAAATTTTCGTTATCTAAAATGTCTCAAGTTTATTCCATATTTCTATCATTTAGAGCATTTATCCGTACTCAATTTGAATGAGAGGTTAAGAATTCAATGTGATAATGGAAGGGAATTTGATAATGGGTTGTTTCGAGAATTTGTAAGGTTAATGGTGTATCTTTTCGATTATCATGTCCACATACTTTATCAAAAAATGGGAAAGACGAGAAAAAAAATCACACCATTAAATAATATTGTTCGTACATTACTAGCCCATGTATCATTACCGCCTTTATTTTGGTATCATGCATTACAAATGGAAACTTACCTTCTCAACATCCTCCATAGCAAAGGATTAGCCTACCAATCTCCACTCAAAGTTCTTTATCAAAAAGACCCTTCTTATTCTCATCTTCGGGTATTTGAGTATTTATGTTATCCTTTCTTACCATCTACTACCATAAACAAACTTCAAGTCCGCTTTACCGCTTTTGTCTTTTTGGGTTACCCATCTAATCATCATGGTTACAAATGCTATGAACTATCATCTAATAAAATCATCATTAGTCGCCATGTCATTTTCAATGAAACTCAATTTTCATTTGCTAAGTTACATAGCTCAACGTTCCATTCATATGATATTTTAGATAATGGGATGTCACCTTATGTGGTTTATCATTTGGCCCAACCCACACTGAGGCACATGGACCAGCTGGCACACTCCGACCAAATGATTGCTGGCCCAACTCAACCCAGCCAGCGCCTTACGCCAGCCAGCCCAACCTAGTGGCAGACCCACTCTGCCAGGCCATAACCTCATCCTACCTCGCCAGGCCCAGCGTGTGGCCGCCAATTACCCTGCAAACCCATCCCCTTTCCATCGTGTGATGGGCCACGTCAGTCCAGTACATAATCGGGCCAGCACACTACTCCCATCCAAATCCAGCCCACTCTTTTTTTGTCTTCAAGGCCAGTTACTCACAACCAACCGGGCATTTTTAAACAAAGCGATAATTTAATCTCAACTCTAATGGTACTAAATCTCATCTACCACGTAATCCCGTGTCTGCCCTTCGTGACCCGAATTGGAAAATGACTATGGATAATGAATATAATGCTCTTATTAAAAATAAGACGTGGGAGTTGGTGCCCTGTCCACCTGATGTTAATGTGATTCATTCTATGTAGATTTTTACTCATAAAGAAAAATCTGATGGTTGTTTTGAGAGTCATAAGGCCCGTCTTGTAGGTGATGGCAAAACTTAACAGGTTGGCGTGGATTGTGGCGAGATGTTTAGTCCGGTGGTCAAACCAGCAACTATTCACATTGTTCTCAGTCTAACTGTCTCAAAAGCATGGCACATTCATCAATTGGATGTGAAAAATGCTTTCTTACACGGAGAATTCAAGGAAACAGTATAAATGTATCAGCCCTTGGGTTTCAGGGACCTCGCTCATCCTAATCATGTGTGCTTGCTGAAGAAATCTTTGTATGGGCTAAAACAGGCTCCTCAGGATTGGTACAAGAGATTTGCAGATTATGTTTCTACTCTGGGGTTTTCTCACCATAAGTCTGATCATTCCCTATTCATATACCATCACGGTGCTTCTATGGCCTACATTATTTTGTGTGTGGATGATATTATATTGACTGCTTCCTCTTATGCCCTTCGCAATTCTATCATATCCCTTCTCAGCTCAGAATTTGCTATGAAAGATTTGGGGCCATTGAGTTATTTTCTAGGTATAACTGTCACTTGTCATGCATGTGGTCTATTTCTATCTCAGAGGAAGTATGCAACAGAGATCATTGAACGGGCTGGCATGTCAGCCTCTAAGCCATCTCCTACTACTATTGATACTAAACCGAAGCTGAGTGCTACTTCTAGCACATCATATGAGGATCCCTTCCACTATCGTAGTCTTGCGGGGGCTCTTTAATATCTCATTTTTACAAGGCCGATATTACTTATGTAGTGAAACATGTGTGTTTATCATGCATGATCTGAGGGAAGAACATATGCACGCTATCAAACACATTGTGCGTTACATTCAGGGTACTCTTGATCATGACTTACACCTATATCCATCATCAATATCTACTCTCATTTCTTATACGGATGCTGATTGGGGTGAATGTCCAGATACCAGGAGTTTGACATCTGGTTATTGTGTGTTTCTCGTTGATAACTTGGTCTCTTGGTTGGCGAAACGTCAGGCTACATTATCGTGCTTTAACGCAGAGGCCGAATGTCGTAGGGTCGCTAATGTGGTGTCTGAGTCCTGTTGGTTGCGTAACCTCCTCTTAGAGCTTCATTTTCCTATTCGAAAGCTACATTAGTCTACTACGATAATGTTAGTGCGATATATCTCTCGGGGAATCCTGTACAATATCAGCGCACTAAACATATCGAGATGGATATTCACTTTGTTCCTGAAAAGGTTGCTCGTGGACAAGTACGTATTTTACATGTCCTTTCACATTATTAGATTGCTGATATCTTTACTAAAAGTCTTCCCTTGGTTCTGTTTGAAGATTTTCGAGATAGTCTCAGCGTACGACAACCGCCCGCTATGACTGCAATGGTGTGATATAATATATGTAATTATATTTAGTGACTTGGTAAAGATTGTTAGTGATTTGGTATTAGTTAGGTGTATAAATAGTTTTCATAATTATAGTCTAGAATCAATATTGTACATCATGTATATAAGCTAATTAGCTAATGAAAATAATGGAGGGATTATTCTCCTTTAATCACTTTTATAACAAATAACTTTTCATGCGGCATACGTTTTTATTCCTGAGGCATAAGTTTATATTCTTGCATCATATAATATTGCACAAGTTATGCCGGATATGGTAAAACTTTCAAAATACTACACAAGTTATGCTTAACTTAATTTCTAGAGAGCTTATGCCCAAACGAAGCAAAAGTTCAGTATCAGAAGATAAAAAACTCTATAAGTATTTCACAACTTATGCCAGGAAGGTGTACTGTATTTCCACACAAAAAAAACACACAAATCCGCATATATACTCTACCATCTCACATTAACTACCAAATTCTTTTTTTTTAAAGATAAATAACATATTCCCCAAAAAGCATAACTCAGTTTCTAAACACTACAATAGATCATGAAAATACTACACAACTTATGTTGTAACTTAATTCCTAATGAACTTATGCCGAGCGATGCAAAAGTTCATTTTCAGAAGATAAAATATCAGAATTTATACTGAGCGAAGTAGTTCTCAATAAGTATAGGTACATTTTATTAAATGAGAAGCAGAGACAAAAATTAAAGACCATAGATAAGAGGAGCTAAAGATAAAGACCCATGCGTTTGAAGGGAAATCTGTGCAAAAACTTCATCAAATGAGGGTTATGTTTAATTTGGGCAGGCTAAGTAGATTGAGTTAATAAGTAGACAAGTTATTGACCCATCTAAATGTTAGATGAGTTGAGATGAACATGGTTAAGACAACTAAACCTGAAGATTTTTAGAATAAGAATTGAGTTTAAGCGCAGGATTCAAAGGAGTAGAAACGGGATGAGAGCCCAAAAATTCATTTTTTTGTTGAATGATCACCGAACCTCCAGATTCACGGATAAGTTCCCTTCCAAACAATAATGGGCTTCTCCTACGTCTTTAATTAATTGTGAATCCTGAGTCTAAAACTGAGTTGATCGTATGAGTTTCTTGCTAATGATTTCTTGTGATAAAAATATCATCAACATAAACTGAAATTACGATAACAAGATTCCCAGAATAGATAAAAAATAGAAAGTAATTGTTGAGGAAAGAGGTGAATCCTTTAGAACATTAAGCAACAGAGATACGAGCATACCACTATCAAGATGCCTATACTTGAGACTATAAAGGGACTTACGAAGCCTAAAAATATGTGAAAGTGAATGAGCAGTGAGCCCAGGAAGAATTGCATATATACATATTTAGCCAAAACTCTGACACGGAAAGTATTGTTCACATCAAGCTGATACAATACTCAAAAGACATCGAATTCTAGTCTTTTCACCACCAATCATGCCTTACGAAATGAATCATATGCTTGAAATTTTGCCTAATTAAACTCCAAGAGATATTGATCGCTATCAAAGACTAGTAGATGGAAGACTAATTTATATATCACACACGAGGTCAAATACAACTTATGTTGTGGGTGTCGTGAGTCCGTTCATGCATGCACCGATTGAAAACATATGAATGCGGTATATCAAATCATGAAATACTTGAAAGGCGTTAGCTCCAAGTAAAGGATTATTATGCTAAAAAATTATATGTTACACCCTACGATTCTTCACGCGCTCGGAAGTAGAGCTAGTCAATTTGAGCTCCGGCAACTCAAGGCCCTTCTCGAGGGTCATGTATCACTTATACAAGTATTAAGGAGGTATATAGAAGATTGGAATTCAAATGGATTAAATAAACACATCTAGATAATGGTGAAGATTAGGCGATACGATAAGCATTACGCCCTACGAAAGCCGATCCGTTTCGCGGATCAGGCCACGGATCGACCCTCATTATCCTCTTCTCACTGCCCCCATATGCATTGGGTTCTGCGCCTATAGATGATGTTCTGCGGTGCAGAACTGGCTGCATGTCAGGGGCGGTAAAAGTTCTATTTATAGCTTTGAAGCGGTGACAACCCATTTTCATTCCAATTTTGACCACCACTTTTCCAAGATTCTCTCAAACATTCCCCAAAGGTTTCTATATCATAAAGGAGCCATCTCACATCAATTCAAAGGCAACTATTCCATAGATCATCATTAAAAAGCTTGGGAATCCTCTTATGGGCAAGATGGAGTGAATGGCTTCTTTGAGCTTGAAAGAGAACTGAAGCTATGGCTTCTTTGAGCTTGAAGGAGAATTGAAGCTACAAGTTTTCTTGGCTGATTTAGGGTAAGATTTTAATGCTATTGATATTATTAAACTTCTCATAGACTTATGGAGAATTATGGATAAAATAACTTGTGATAAATTGGGCTAGAACTCCATGAAGGGGGTTCTATGAGTCTTGGGTAGGTCTTGAGTAACTTTGATATGATCATGGCTTGTAATTGAAGATATGGTGTTAGAAGTTATGGATTGTCTTGTTATTGTTATTGTTATAGTTATTGTTGTTATGGTTGTTATTGGTGTGGTGTTGAAGAGGAATAGATAGCATGAGTGGTATCCATAAGCATGATAACTAGGAAAGTATCCATCCTAGGTGTTCGTCGAATTGTCCCAATGAATCGATTCTTAGTTTATTGATCTTATCTTGATCTAAAACCTCCATATTATGTAGATAATCGCTCGTAAAGCATCCGGAGGTTCGTGAGACATCGTTAGCTAAGCAACACATGTATGTTAAGGCTTTCTTCTTCTCTTGGCATGATTTGTAAAGAAATGGAAACAAAATGAAACATCTTTTAAAACAACTCCACCTTTGTTGAGTTGAAAAACCTATGTCTTCTTCTTCATTGTAGTAATTCATGACCTTGTTTGTCCATTATCAGGCATACTACATGCACTTTATAACGTCTTGTCTATAGTGACATTTTGTAGCACCTTATTGGTTTCACGAAAGCTAGAAATGAAATATATTGTCTTGTTGATTCATATGAAAGAATTAATTTGCATGCTAACTCCATAGTGACAGTCGGTAGTGTAATGACTCTATTCTGGATGGGTTAAGAGCTTGCACTTAAGGCCTCGTACGATGTACGTACGTATGTTAGAATGAGTTATTTAACTTTAAGATGAAGTTAATGTTGTTGATAATAGTCTTCAAACGTAAATCATGAGTCTAACGATCTTATGTCATTTCGATAAGTTCACAGAAGTCACTTATGACCCTCCATGTATGTATGTAAGTAGTACCTATAGGGACATGGATATGGTAGTATAGTTTTCCACTAGTTGGAAAGTTACGTATCACTATTTACCACTAGTTGGACAAACACACGTATTTGCCATCGATCTACGGCCGGTTGGGTAGTTACATATTGTTATTTACCACCGGTTGGGAAGTTACCGCTGATCAGGTAGCAAGTCGAGCATTTAGATTTATGATGATGGTATAGCAGTATAGAATAAAGTTATAAGATAATGATGGTCATTATGTATGTTGTGGTCCTCAGTGACATTTCAGCGGTTCAAGTTGATTCGTATATCCCTTTCTCTTCTATGACTCCTTATTATTGTGTTTTATTTCCGCCTTACATACTTAGTACATTATTTGTACTGACATCCCTTTCTAGGGCACTGTGTTCCATGTCGCGCAGGCTCAGATAGGCAAGGAAAGGACATGCCTTTGTAGATCACCTCCAAAGTTCAGATTTTATTGGCGAGCTCCACTTCCTCCTAGAGTATTATCGAGTCAGGGTTGTGTCTATGTTTATATTTCTATTAGAGTCTTATTTATGAATGTGTTGTGTATCACATTTATAAACATTAGGATACATGACATTTAGTATTGGTTACCCTTCTTTATGATCCAAATCATGCGATTGAGCTGAAATGTAAGGAATTTGATTCTTAACCTTTTGTTTTATTTTGGATACATCGATGCCTGTGAATCGAAGAGTTTCAGCTAGCCAAAAGGGAAATGTAGTAGTTGATGAGGGTACAAGTAGAGTACCACCTGTTAGTGAGTGCCAGAGTGTGTCCTAGAGCGTGGATGTGATATCCCTGCAGGATCCGTTGAATCCGCCAGCTTCGAAAAAGCAAATGAAAGGACTAGTGCCTCCAAATAAAAGAAAATGAAAAAAATATATAAAGTAACGGAGCCGTCATAATCTCTTTTAACTCCTTCGCAAGGAAGGAACGAGTCGCTTCCCCATTTCCTTCACCACCAGCTGGAGCACAATCTTCGCCGGTCTCAAGGTTATGAACAAGACAAGCCCAATAACGTGGCTACGAGCTCTTTCCTTACTCAGTTCGAGGACAACATATCTTGCTATAGAGGAGATAAGAAAAGTCTTAGCAGAGGGGATCTGGTAACTGTTATGAATATGGAGGAGTGGGGCATTTTCCCTCCATTTGAGACTTATAATGAGGACATGGATATACGGAGTGTGGTACGATTGCTGACTCAATTAGTGGTTGCTCAGGCCTAATAACACGGTATGGATATTGATTCTTATAATAGGGCAGTTAGTGCGAGGGTCTGAGATTTTATCAATTTGGATCTTTCGGTGTTTACGAGGTCTGACCCGAACGAAGATCCGCAAAACTTCTTGGACCAGATGTACCAAGCATGCAAGTAATACATGTTATAGATAGAGAGGTAGTTGAATTGGCTTCGTATTAATTACGGGATGTCGTGGTTAGATGGCATGAGATGTGCGTACAATCTAGGGGATCGAATACACCATCAACAGTATGTAAGGAATTTTCTAAAGCTTTCCTGCAATATTATCTTCCAGTAGAACTTCGAAGGGCCAGGCAAGATAAGTTTCTACTTTTACAGCAAGGAGATATAAGTGTATTGGAGTAGAGACTTTAGTTTAACTCGTTGGCTAGGTATGCCCCTACGGTTGTTGCCGAAATGAGTGATCGAGTGCACCAATTTGTAAATGGCTTGGGGCCATATCTGATTAATGAATGTACTACAACCTTTTTGAACGAGGGTATGGATATCGCTTGCATCCAGGAATACGCTCAGAATCTTGAAGATCAAAAGCGAAAACAACAAGAAGATGGTGACGGGAGTCAACATAAGAGGGCTAGATCAGCTAGCCAAACTGAGCACTATTGGATCGACCCTAGGCCCGAAGCCGACCCTAAAGTTAGTACTCCATCTCAAGCACAGGGGCCACAACGTGATAGATCTGCTTATTCTAAATCAGGCCAAAGTTCCAAGGCTTCAGGTTTTCACCAGCGGAGTGGATCGACACTTAGGAGGCCACCTTCTTCGCGATGTGATCAGTGTGGTAGGGCCTATTCTAGGTGATGTCTTCAGGACTCCAACGTATGTTATACTTCTGTGGATCCCAGTTATTTTATGCAGAGTTGTCCGATAAGGAACAGAGGAAATATAGCTCAGCCAACCGGGTTAGTAACAACTTCATCATCTTTAGTGCATTATGTGGCTGGTAGGGGCTGAGGTAGGGCTGGAGAATTTGTCCCTAGTGGTAGCCAACACCCCAATTATCTCTGATAGGATGGTAGGATCAGAAATCACCTGACGTTGTGGAATGTATGTCAGCGGTGTTCCATTCCTTCTTCTTGTAATTTTTATGTATTGACTATTTCCTGTTTTACTTCTACATATACCACCCTATGTATACGTTAGCTATGAAACATAGGGTATATATAATGAAATAACGCTTAAAGGGGTACTATGAGTAGAGGTATGGATGTGGTAGGCCAACATTGTATTGTAAATGGTGTTATGTGACTTTATAGGGAGATATGTGTGTTTTCTGACTATGTGACAGATTGAGATAGCCTTATGTATAGAAGAGAATCCTCCAGGATTTTGGAAGGAATTAAAATTTAAGTCTTACGGTTATGGTATTGCAACATTCAAGGACGAATGTTTTTAAGGGGGGGAAGAATGTTACACCTCATAATTCTACACGCGCTCGGAAGTTTAGCTAGTCGATTTGACCTACGACAACCCAAGGACATTCCCAAGGGTCATGTATAACTTATATGAGTATTAAGGAGGTATACTGAAGATTTGAAGTCAAGTGGATGTATAACTTATATCGAAGATTAGGCGATATGCTAGCATTCCGCCCCATGAAAGTCGATTCGCTTCGCGAATCAGGCCACAGATTAGACCCTCATTCTTCTCTTCTCACTCCCCCCCATCTTGACTGAGTTCTACGCCATAGAATGTGATTTGCAGCACAGAACTGGCCGCATGTCACGGGCGGTGGAAATGCAATTTATAGCCTAGAAGCGGTGGCAGCCCATTTTCATTCCAATTTCGACCACCACTCTTCCAACACTCTCCCAAGTATTCCCCTAGGGTTTCTATATCTTAAAGGATAAAACACACATCAATTCAAAGTAAAATAATTCATAGATCATTGTTAAAAAGCTTGGGAATCCTCTTATTGGCAAGCTGGAGTGAATGGCTTCTTTGAGTTTGAAGGAGAATTGTAGCTACACGTTTTCTTGGCTAATTTAAGGTAAGATATTGATGCTATCAATAGTATTAAACATATCATAGCCTTATGGATAAAAGAAACTTGTGATAAGTTGGCTAGAACTCCACGAATGAGGTTCTTTGAGTCTTGGGTAGGTCTTGAGTAACTTTGATATGATCATGGCTTGTAATTGAAGATATGGTGTTCAAAGTTATGGATTGTGTTGTTATTGTTATAGTTATTATTTTTATGGTTGTTGTTGGTGCTATTGGTGTGGTGTTGAAGAGGAATAGATAGCATGTGTGGTAGCCGTGAGCATGATAACTAGGAAAGTATCCATCCTAGGTGTTCGTCGAATTTTCGCAATGAATAGATTCTTAGTTTATTAATCGTATATTGATCTAAAACCTCTTTATTGTCTAGATAATCACTCATAAAGCATCTGGAGGTTAATGAGACATCGTTAGCTAAGAAATACATGTATGTTAAGGCTTCCTCCTACTCTTGGCATGATTTGTAAAGAAATGGAAACAAAACGAAAAGTCTTTTAAAACAACTCCACCTTTGTTGAGTTAAAATACCTATGTCTTCTTCTCCATTGTAGTAATTCATGACCTTATTTGTCCCTTATTAGGAATACTCTCCGCACTTAATAACATCTTGTCTAGAGTGACATTTTGTAGCTCCTTCTTGGTTTCACGAAAGCTAGAAATGAAATATATTGTCTTGTTGATTCGTATAAAAGGGTAAAATTGCATGCTATCTCCATAGTGATTGTCAGTAGTATAACGACTTTATTCTAGATAGGTTAAGAACTTGCACTTAAGGCCTCGTATGATGTACGTACGCATGTTAAAAGGAGTTCTTTAGCTTTAAAATGAAATTAATGTTGTTGATAATAGTCTTCAAACGTAAATCATGAGCCTAATGATCTTATGTCATTTCGATAAGTTCATAGAAGTCGCTTATGACCCTCCATATATGTATGTAAGTAGTACCTATAGGGGCAGGGATATGGTAGTATAGTTTTCCACCGGTTGGATAGTTGAGTATCGTTATTTACCACCAATCGGGTAGTTACCACTAGTTGGGCAGTTACGTATCACTATTTACCACTGGTTGATAAGACACGCGTATTTACCATTGATCTACGACCGGTTGGGCAGTTACGTATTGTTATTTACCACCGGTTAGGCAGTTACCACTAATCAGTTGGGTAGTCGAGCAATTAGATTTACAATGCTGGTATATCAATATAAAATAAGGTTATAAGATAAGGATGGTCATTATGTATGTTGTGGTCCTCAGTGACATTTTAGAGGTTCAGATTGATTCGTATATCCCTTTCTCTTCTATGACTCATTATTATTGTGTTTGATTTTCGCCTTATATATTCAGTACATTATTCATACTGACGTCCCTTTCTAGGGCGCTGTTTTCTATGTCGTGCAGGTTTAGGTAGGTAAGAAAAGGACCCGCCTTTGCAGATCGCCTCCAAAGTTCAGATTTTGTTGGTGAGCTCTACTTCCTGCTAAAGTATTACCGAGTCAGGGTCGTGTCTATGTTTATATTTCTTTTGTATTTTGGGTATATCGGGGGCCCTGTCCCGACTTATGTAGTAAATTGATATTCTCCTAGAGGCTTTGCAGACTAGTTCCGCATTGTACAGTTGTTAGCATGGCCTTGTCGGCCCAGACTGTTTTGTGTTTGTGTAATGATATCCAGATGGTTCTCTAGGGCCGTCCAGGCACCCAGTACCGGCTACCTTCCTAAGGTTGGGGTGTGACAAATTTGGAATCAGAGTAGGTCGTGTCCTGGAGTCTACAAAGTTGTGTCTATTAGAGTCTTGTTTATGAATGTGTCGTATACCATATTTATAAACATAAGGCTACAGGACATTTAGGATTAGTTACCCTTCTTTATGATCCAAATCGTGCGATAGAGCTGAAATGTAAGGAATTTGATTCTTAACCTTTTGCTTTGTTTTAGATACAGTGATGCTTGTGAATCGAAGAGTTTCATCTATCCAAAAGGGAAATGTAGTAGTTGATGAGGGTGCAAGTAGAGTACCACCTGTTAGTGAGTGCCAGAGTGAGTCCAAGAGCATGGATATGATACCCCTTCAAGACCCGTTGAACCCGCCAACCTCGAAAGAGCAAATGAAGGGACCAGTGCCTCCATTCCCTCCGTTTGAGACTTATGATGAGGACATAGTTATGCGGAGTGCAGTACGATTTCTTACTCGATTAGTGGTTGCTGAGGCCCAACACCACGGTATGGATATTGGATCTTATAATAGGGAAGTTAGTGCAAAGTCCTGGGATTTTATCAATTTGTATCCTCCGGATTTTACGGTGTCTGACCCGAACGAAAATCCGCAGAACTTCTTGGATCAAATGTACCGAGCATGCAAGTAATACATGCTACATATAAAGACGCATTGTAATTTGCTTTGTATAAATTACGGGATGTTATGGTTAGATGGTATGAGTGATGTAAGTAAGGAGGGGGTATAAGTGGGTCGGAGTTTCGTTAAACACGGATTGACATGAAAAAAGACTCAAAGTTGGGGTTCTCGGTTTCTGCCGGACAATGGGATATTATAGGACTTGGACAGGGAGTTTAGGAAGGAGTTGGGTTAAGGCGTGTTGTGGGGGTGTCCTAGAATAATTAGGGTTATATTGATGGTCAAGGTTTGGTAGTTGGGTGGTGGAAAGGTGACGACAAATGGCTGGAACAGTGAGGTTATCGGTAAGGGGTGTTTTGTGGACTATTTGGTGTTGTCGTGATTGGATGGGTATTTGTGGACTGTTTCAGGTAATGACCTTTTATGTGGAGGTTAGGGACGTATTTTGGAATGTGGTGGTGGAAATAATAAAGTGTTTAGTCAAGGATTGAGATGCTAGGTTCAAATCCTAGTACAAACCAAACGATGGACGGTCGATATAACAAGGATAGAGACACAAGTGTTTTAATGCTCGAATCGACACCAAGATGAGTTTGGCCAATTGGAAAAGAACTAGACCGAGGTTGCTAAGTACAAGCTCGAGTACTAACAAAGTGAGGGTGGCCGGTAACCTTAAGATAGACCCTAGGCTTAGGTTTGGTTAGATCACACAAGTTCCAACTTCTACTCGCACTAAGAGGGTTTTTTAAGCTTGGGATTAGTTAGGTCACACAAGTCCTAACCAAATTTACACCGAAGGGACCTTAGCTTGGGTTTAACTAGGTCACGTAAGTCCTAGCTTCAACTTACACTAAGGGGTTGGTTCACACAAGCACCAAGGCCCACACAAGGACCAACTAAGGTAGATAACACACAAGTTGAATAATTTAGTGTTTGAGTAAAACTCAAGTTTTTCTATTCATCAACTCTCTATCTACCTTTTCACAACATTCTAAGGGTCCTATTTATAGTAATACATGTACCTTTCTAGAATACAAATTACAAGACAAAACTACTTGGGTTTTCGGCCAAGTGTGGAAACGTGGGAAAGGTTTCGGCCTTGCTTTGGGAGCAAGGTGGTTCTTGGCTTCTACACCACAAATGGGAAATGGTTTGGTTTTACTTGGGGGCAAAGGATGAATCCAATCTTCTCACACCCCTTTGTGGTTCCCATGAAGAAGAATGCATGAACTTGACTCTTCATGAATATCATCTTCTTGGAATAAGTTTGGAAGCTTCCAATCTTTGTATTTTCTTTGATGAATTATTCGGCCAACTCTTGATATTCCCATGGTCGATCTTGATGCCTCACACATGGATATATGTATGATTGTATTATCTCCTTGGAAGCCTCATCATCTAGATCATTCTTTCTCCTTTCCAACTTGTCACTCTCGGCCAAGTCATCCACTTATCTTTGCCATCTTATCCTCTTGGCCTAGTCATCCTTATTACACAGCTCAATAAATGTGTCATAAGGGAACTAGTAACTAATTTAGGAATTGAATACAATAACTAAAAGCTAAGCTAAGAATTAAAGACAAGATAAAAGGGAAACATGGTCTCGGCCAAGACCAACAAGAAGGTCGAATAAAATGTCTTCTTCTTAAAATCTTCAAGTCCAATCTTCAATCCCGCTCCATATTCCATGCCATTTTAAGAATATTATCATCGTATGATCCACCATCTTTGGAACTCCGAGCTTATTGCCTCAAGGATAAAATTGGAACTTTAAGCTCATGGGGATTTTTACATCAATCTCTCATTCGTTGAAAGAATTTGTCCTCAAATTCGCATCGTCTAAATGTGATAATATTTTTTCAACAACAAGTATTGATCTAACATTTCCACCATTAGATAAATCCAGAAGTTTTATCTTGTAGGCGTATTCCTCTAAACTTGCCAAATAGGGATCCGAATACAAGAGAAACGGTTTTGACTTAAAATGATGCCCGTGTTGTGCCATGAATTCCATCAAATATAATGTCTTGCCATATGTATCATAATGGCATCGTGTACCCTTCAATTTTGTGCTATGGAAAAAGATGGCATATACTCTAGTTTCATGTTGGACGTCCAATGGCTCTTTATGGCTTGGAAAGGTTAGGGCCGGGGCTTCACAAATCTTTCTTTTCAAGGCTTCAAAGACTCTTGTTTCTCCTCAGAACCATTCATACTCATCTTTTC
This sequence comes from Anisodus tanguticus, assembly GCA_034509755.1. Lineage (NCBI taxonomy): Eukaryota > Viridiplantae > Streptophyta > Magnoliopsida > Solanales > Solanaceae > Anisodus > Anisodus tanguticus. The sequence goes on from CM067545.1 coordinate 24,909,969, forward strand.
TTATTAGTTCGTTGATGGGGGTAGAAAGGGTATAACAATTTCGCATGACATGATGAGAATAAGAAGCCGAACCAAAGAAACTTTTTACCGCAATGACCCCCGTAGATTCATCCCACCTTTGGCTAGATTCCACCATGGTTGGATTATCACACATGTCCTCGGATGATGTGGTGTAATCCATGGACCGTTGTAGCATCTTGTGCATGAAGCTCACGATAGAAATTGTAGCATTGCACAATCTACATAGCATGATGAATATTTTGCCTCGTGGTGCTCTTGGGTAACCGAGAATAAGATCCAAGTTCACATCTTTCCATGGTTGTTCCGGGACCGACAAAAGAGTATACGATGCTTGGTAGAAGAACGTTCTAGTCCTTTGACACGTGGAACACTTTCTTACTACATCTTCGAACTTGGTGTTTCGTTCATAGAACTCCTTTAACACTTTCAATACCATTGACCTTGGTTCAATCATGGTCAACATCATGCGCCTTCGAAGAAGTGTATCCGCCACCATAATGGGCTTGTCATCTTCATATCTTGTGGAGGATATGGGAGTTTGTAGGTGTGCTACCCAATTAACAAGCCTCAGATTCAACTTCCTTTGCACCCCACAAAATTCCGTATCACAAGTATAATAAGGAAGTCGTTTGTCACTCAATCTTCCATTAGAGGAAGTCATGAACTCTTGGCCTTGGAGTAATACGACTCCATCATCACACTCAACTCCAAGTTTCGGAATAGGGGCAGTAAGGGCCCAAAAGTTTTGAGTGAATTGATGAGGAAAGGAAGTCGAATAATGGAAACCTTTTATCACACTTCCATTCGATGGTTGGATCCAACTTTGGAAGGTTAACACTGTGGATGGAACATCATACATGCCGACGAATGATGCGATGTAATCCATAGATAGTTGTAGCATCTTGTGTAAGAAACTCATTGGAGGTCTTGGAACGTGGCACAACCCAAATGGCATCACAAGCCATTCATAGCAACCATACTTGAATTTGAAAGCCATCTTTCTTTCATCTCCTCCTCGGATCTTCATGTGTTGGTAGCCACTTCTCAAATCTATCTTGATGAACAATTTGGATCCATTGAAGTCATCAAAAAGGTCCTTCAACCTTGGCATATGAATTTTGTTCCCCATGATAAAGTTGTCGACCTCTCGGCTTTCAACCCACGTGTGCCAAGTTTCATTTTCCTTTGACTCCATCAAGATCGTAGCCTTGTTCGAATTATGGCTATAGGCTTGATGATTAGGTGATGAACTTCTTGGAAATAAACCAAGAGCATGTTCAATACCTTCCATCGTTAGTGATCTGATTACAAGCTCGTCCGCACATAAGTCTTCCAAGGGCTCCTTTAAATTGGCATCTATAGCACTCCCCTTCTTTGACTCTTCATCTATCTCCGGTGCATCAAGTAAGGGGTCTAGGGTTCCTCTTGTTCTTCAAGTTGTAAGGGTTCTTTAATAGCCAAGGAAAACCCACACTCTCGATACTCTTCTCGATTCACGACCTCGGGATTAGGACATTCACTTATGAAGTGTCCTAATTCTTGACAATGGAAGCACTTTTTTTCCTTTTATCTACCCCTTTTGTAACTTCAATACTTTCGTGGTTATACAAAGGGTTAGTAAAGGAAGTACTACCCCTTTCTACCTTTTTATCCTTCTTTTCACTTTTGTGACGATACAAGGGGTTAGTAAAAGAGATACCGCCCTTTGCTTTAACATCTGTGGGCCTTACAAAGGGCCTTTGGGTACCTTTCCTTTCAATACTTGGACTATTTTGTACAACCCTTAACATGGCATTATTACTCACGGTATGTCCCACAAGTTCTCTTTTCACGGCCCGCACTTGTTTCATAAAAATATCACTTACGAGTTCTTCTTTGTTTATGTGAGCCATAGCGTCAACGCATGGAATGGAATGACCTCGCTGATACCAATTTGATGTAAGTAAGAAGGGGTGTAAGTGGGTAAGTGGTTCGGATTTTGGTTAAACACGAGTTGACACGAAAAAGGACTCAGAGTTGGGGTTCTCGGTTTCTGGCGGACAATTGGGTATTGTTGGACTTGGACGGGTAGTTTAGGGAGGAATTGGGTTAAGGAGTTTTGTGGGGGTGTTCTAGACACGTAGAGGGTTGTATATATGGTCAGGGTTTGGTAGTTGGGTAGTGTAAAGGTGACGGCAACTGGCTGGAACAATGAGATTATGGGTAAGGGGTGTTTTGTGGACTATTTAGTGTTGTCGGGATTGGAGGTGTATTTGTGGACTGTTTCGGGTGGTGACCTTTTATGTGGAGGTTAGGGAGGTATTATGGAATGTGGTGGTGGAAAGAATGAAGTGTTTGGTCAAGGAATGAACACGGGATGCTAGGTGCAAATTCGAGTACAAACCAAGCGATAGACGGTCGATATAACAAAGATAGAGACACGAGGGTTTTAATGCTCGAGTCGACACCAAGATGAGTTGGGTCAATTTTACAAGGACTAGACTGAGGTTGCTAAGTACAAGCTCGAGTACTAACCAAGTGAGGGTGGCGGGTAACCTTAAGATAGACCCTAGGCTTGGGTTTAGTTAGATCACACAAGTTCCAATGTCCACTCGCACCAAGGAGGTTCCTTAAGCTTGGGCTTAGTTAGGTCACACAAGTCCTAACCAAACTTAAACCGAAGGGACCTTAGCTTGGGTTTAACTAGGTCACACAAGTCCTAGCTTTAACTTACACTAAGGGGTTGGTTTACACAAGAACCAATGCCCGCACAAGGATCAACTAAGGTAGACAACACATAAGTTGAATACTTTAGTGTTTGAGTAAAACTCAAGTTTTTCTATTCATCAACTCTCTATATGCATTTTTAAAACATCCTAAGGGTCTTATTTATAGTAATACATGGACCTTTCTAGAAGACAAATTAAAGGACAAAACTACTTGGGTTTTCGGCCAAGTGTGGACAAGTGGGAAAGGTTTCGGCTTTGCTTTGGGAGCAAGGTGGTTCTTGGCTTCAACTCCACAAATGGGAAAGGGTTTGGTTTTACTTGGGGCCAAAGGATGAATCCAATATCCTCACACCATTTTGTGGTTCCCATGAAGAAATGCATGAACTTGGCTCTACATGAATCTCATCTTCTTGGAATAAGTTTGGAAGCTTCCATTCTTTGTATTTGCTTTGATGAATCATTCGGCCAACTCTTGATAGTCCCATGGTCGATCTTGATGCCTCACACATGGCTAGATGCATGATTATATTATCTCCTTGGAAGCCTCATCATCTAGATCATTCTTGCCCTTGCCAACTTGTCACTCTCGGCCAAGTCATCCACTTGTCTTTTCCATCTTGTCCTCTCGACCTAGTTATCCTTATTACACAGCTGAATAAATGTGTCCTAAGGGAACTAGTAACTAATCTAGGAATTAAAGACAATATTTAAAAGCTAAGCTAAGAAATAAAGACAAGCTAAAAGGGAAACATGGTCTCGGCCAAGACCAACAACAAGGCCGAATAAAATGTCTTCTTCTTAAATTTTTCAAGTCCAATCTTCAATCCCACTCTATATTCCATGACATTTTAAGCATATTATCATCGGATGATCCACCATCTTTGGAACTACGAGCTTATTGACCCGAGGATCAAATTTGAACTTTGAGGTTACGGGGATTTTTACATGAATGAGACGTGGGTACAGTCTAGGGGATCGAATGCACCATCAGTAGTATGGAAGAAATTTTCTAAAGCGTTCCTACAATATTATCTACCGGTAGAACATCGAAGGGCCGGGAAAGATAAGTTTCTACTTTTACAGCAAGGCGATATGAGTGTATTGGAGTAGAGTCTTTAGTTTAACTCGTTGGCTAGGTATGCCTCTATGGTTGTGGCTGAAATGTGTGATCGGGTGCCCGGTTTGTGAATGGCTTGGAGCCACATCTGATTAATGAATGTACTACAACCTCGTTGAATGATGGTATGGATATCTCTCGCTTCCAGGAATACACTCAGAATATAGAAGATCGAAAGCGGAAACAACAAGAGCATGGTGACAGGAGTCAACATAAGACGGCTAGATCGGCTAGCCAAACTGAGCACTATTGGATCGACCCAAGGCCCTCAGTCGGCCCTGCAGTTAGTACTCCATCCTAAGCCCAAGGTCCACAACATGATAGATCTGCTTATTTTAAATCGGGGCATAGTTCCAGGGCTTCAGGTTTTCAGCAGCGGAGAGATCGACATTGAGGAGGGTACCTCCTCTGTGATATGATCAGTGTGGTAGGGCCCATTCTAAGTGATGTATTTAGGATCCAAACACATGTTATACTTTTAGGGATCCCAGTCATTTTATGCGGAGTTGTCCGATAAGGAACATAGGAAATATAGCTCAACCAACCAGGTCAGTAACAACTTCATCATCTTTAGTGCATCCTATGGCTGGTAGGGGCTGAGGTGGGGGTAGAGAATCTAGCCCCAGCGGTAACTAACAACCCAATTATCTCTGATAGGACGACAAGATAAGAAGGCACCTGACGTTGTGTAAGGTATGTCAGTGGTGTTCCACTCCTTCCTCTTGTAATTTTTATGTATTGACTTTTTCGTGTTTTACTTCTACATATACCACAATATGTATACGTCAGCTACGAAACCTAGGGTATGAATTACATAATTATGCTTAAAGGGGTACTATGAGTAGAGGTACGGATGTGGCAGGCCAACGTTGTATTGTAAATGGTGTTATGTTACCCTATAGGGAGATAAGTGTGTTTTCCGACTACGTGATAGATCGAGATAGCCTTATGTATAAAAGAGACTCCTCCAGGATTTTGGAATAAATTAGAATTTAAGTCTTACGGTTATGATATTGCAACATTCAAGGACGAATGTTCTTAAAGGGGGGGGGGGAAATGTTACACCCCCACGATTCTACATGCGCTCGGAAGTTTAGCTAGTTGATTTGACCTACGACAACCCAAGGCCATTCCCGAGGGTCATGTATAACTTATATGAGTATTAAGGAGGTATACTGAAGATTAGAAGTCAAGTGTATTAAAGAAAACACATCACGACAAAATTTGGCGAAGATTAGGCGATATGATAAGCATTCCGCCCCACAAAAGTCGATCCGCTTTGCGGATCAGGCCACAAATTAGATCCTCATTCTCCTCTTCTCACTTCCCTCCCCCCCCCATCTTTATTGAGTTCTGCGCCCATAGATGGTGTTTTGCAGCGCAGAACTGGTCGCATATCAAGGGCGATGGAAGTGTTATTTATAGCCTTGAAGCGGTGGCAGCCCATTTTCATTCCAATTTCGACCACCACTCTTCCAAGACTCTCCCAAACATTCCCCTAGGATTTCTATATCTTAAAGGATAAAACACACATCAATTCAAAGGAAAATTGTTCATAGATCATCGTTAAAAAGCTTGGGAATCCTCTTATTGGCAAGATGGAGTGAATGGCTTCTTTAAGTTTGAAGGAGAATTGAAGCTACAAGTTTTCTTGGCTAATTTAAGGTAAGATATTGATGCTATTAATAGTCTTAAACTTATCATAGCCTTATGGAGAAATATGGATAAAAGAAACTTGTGATAAGTTGGGTTAGAACACCATGAATGAGGTTCTATGAGTCATGGGTAGGTCTTGAGTAACTTTGATTTGATCATGGCTTGTAATTGAAGATATGGTGTTAGTAGTTATGGATTGTGTTGTTATTGTTATATTTATTATTGTTATGGTTTTTGTTGGGGCTATTGGTATGGTGTTGAAGAGGAATAAATAGCATGGGTGGTAGCAATGAGCATGATAACTAGGAAAGTATACATCCTATGTGTTCGTCGAATTGTCCCAATAAATCTATTTTTAGTTTATTGATCTTATCTTGATCTAAAACCTATATATTGTCTATCTAATTACTTGTAAATCATCCAGAGGTTCGTGAGACATCGTTACCTAAGCAACATATGTATGTTAAGGCTTCCTTCTTCTCTTGGCATGATTTGTAATGTCTTATTCTCCATTGTAGTAATTCATGACCTTTTTTGTCCCTTATCAGGAATACTCGCTGCACTTTATAACGTCTTGTCTACAATGATATTTTGTAGCTCCTTGTTAGTTTCATGAAAGCTAGAAATGAAATATAGTGTCTTGTTGATTCGTATGAAAGAGTAAAATTGCATGCTATCTCCATAGTGACAGTAGGTAGTGTAACGACTCTATTCTAGATGGGTTAAGAGCTTGCACTTAAGGACTAATATGATGTACGTACGCATGTTAAATGGAGTTCTTTAGCTTTAAGATGAAGTAAATGTTGTTGATAATAGTCTTCAAACGTAAATCATGAGCCTAACGATCTTAAGTCATTTCGATAAGTTCATAGAAGTTGCTTATGACCCTCCATGTATGTATATAAGTAGTACCTATAGGGGCACATATATGGTAGTATATTTTGCCACCGATTGGACAGTTGAGTATCGTTATTTACCACCGGTCGGACAATTACCACCAGTTGGGAAGTTACGTATCACTATTTACCACTGGTTGGGCAGACACACGTATTTACCATCGAGCTACGACCGGTCGGGCAGTTACCATCGGTTGGGCAGTTACGAATTGTTATTTACCACCGGTTAGGAAGTTACCACTGATCAGTTAGGCAGTCGAGCAGTTAGATTTACAACGCTGGTATAGCAATATAAAATAAGGTTATACGATAATGATGGTCATTATGTATGTTGTGGTCCTTAGTGACATTTCAGAGGTTCAGGTTGATTCATATATCCCTTTCTCTTCTATGACTCCTTATTATTGTGTTTGATTTCCGCCTTACATATTCAGTTTATTATTCGTACTGACGACCCTTTCTGGGGCGTTGTGTTCCATGCCGCGTAGGTTCAGGTAAGCAAGGAAAAAACCCGTCTTTGTAGATCGCCTCCAAAGTTCAGATTTTGTTAGTGAGCTCCACTTCCTCCTGGAGTATTACCGAGTCAGGGTCGTGTCTATGTTTATATTTCTTTTGTATTTTGGGTATGTCGGGGGCCCTGTTCCGACTTATGTAGTATATCAACATTCTCCTAGAGGCTTTGTAGACTGGTTCCGCATTGTACAGTTGTTGGCATGCCATTGTCGGCCTTGGTATGTATATATATGTTGGGCTGAGATCTTCTGTTTGCAAGATTTCATGAAGGTTTATTCCATAATTATCATTATGAGCCCTTGTCAGCCCAGACTGTTGTGTGTTTGTGTGATGATATCCAAGTGGTTCGCTCGGGCCGTCCAGGCATCGGGTGCCGGCCACACCCAGGATTGGAGTGTGACATAATAGTTCTATGAATGAAGGATACACAAATTCTGATTGGCCAAGTAATTAAACAACTAGGAAATCCACATTTGATTATTTTACTTTTGTGGAGGGGAATCTTGTTACGTGAAAAAGCAAGAAACAAAAAGTTGTAGCCATCAAGTGCAGAAGATGAATTTCGAGGTATGCCTCATGGCACATGTGTATCGTTGTGGATTCTGCATATTTTGAATGATTTAGAAGATTGACCATGCAAACTTTATTGTGATAATGATGAAGCAATTAAGATAGCACAAAACCCGGAGCAATATGATCATACTAAAACTGTTGTGGTTGATCGTCATTTCATCAGGAAAAAATTAGATAAAAGATTCTATATTTTTCTTTATTGAAGCCTAAAGATTAATAGTCCGATATACTCACAAAAGTTTGACACATACTCCAAATTGCTGAAAAAAATACACGAACCAAATAATTTCTTGAATATCATTGTTTGACACATACTCTTTAAAATTTGAAATGTAAGAGGTATTACATTTAATTATCAAAAGAAAAGAAGTTTTCCCTTCTCAAAAATAACAATTTCCTCCGCTCAATTAAGAAGACAAAACTAGTAATTAGATTCTAAATAAATAGGACAAAATAATAATGAATATACAGAGCATTTCCAACATTCACTCATTTCTTTTCAGAAGAAAGTACTATATACTTTACAAACCACACGGCATTAGAAATTATTTTATTTTTTGCAAACATTAACAATATAGCCAAGTTGCTTACGCCTTACGGTCTGCGGGAAAGACACTTGAATCTTAAAATAGTAGTACTTAACTAAATCAAAGGAGTAGTATAGGATGGAATAAGTACTACGGTTTATCATATAATAAAAGTATAAAAATCATTTACATCTCCCAGTTTTGGGTTAAAAATAAAACTTTCCCTTCAACTTTGAGACATTAAATATAATCCCCCTCAATGTCAATAAATTGGTGTTAAATTCTTATTTTACCCTTATATTTATAAACATCTTTTGTCTTTTTTTTTTTTTTTACTTCTTTGAAATTATGACTTTTTTTATTTTTAAATCTATGTAACAAATTTACCTATAGAAAAAATAAGTATTATTTACAAGATGAAAAAATAGAAAATACTAATCAAGTCTATAAGTTAACAATGTTCTATAAATGAGCAAAATAAGTACTATTTAATATTTATCATATAATGATAGGTTGACAGAAGATGATGACTTTTAATAAATTTTTATACACATACTACGAAATCATTAAAAGTCAATCAAGTACATATACTTATATAAGAAATACTGATTGAGTAGATAGGTTAATGACGTTCTATAAATGAGCAAAATAAGTAGTATTTATCATATAATGATACTGTAGGATTTTGTTGTGTACAAAGCACATAAGTAAGGCATAACGAAAGTTTAAAAATTTTATTTCTTACTTACCCCAATAACATTTCTGGTATGGTTATACAATAATTAAACTTGTAGCATAGAGTATAAACTTACAACTTTGAATATCTGGAATCTTTGTCTACTATAAGGTGCACATGTGATTGCCCTTCCAATTGCAAACTCTAAGCTTAAATGTATTTCTCCTTCGGCAAGCTAGAAAATCCGGCAGAGGTTTGAGAGAGTATTTGATTCTAAGTCTCTAAGGCTTAGAATGATTTTCAGAAATTGGTGTATAAATGATGAGGTGAATGCCTCTATTTATAGTTGAAAAATAGGTCAAAACCGAATTAGGGTTTGACCATGGGCCTGGCCCAAAATTCGAGGCAGAGGCGCTGCGGCCCTAGGGTATGGGCGTCGCGGCGCTCGACGTGCTCCTGCATTGTCTCGATTTATTTTTCATGCATTCTTAATTAAATCCAAAATCCACTTTTGACTTAATTAAAATAATCATTATTCATTTAAACATCTCGATTCCAAATTGGACATTTAATTACCCTCTCAATACATCCTTAGATCGAAACGGACAATCGACATAGTGTGACCCTACATGCCTTCTCATATCGACATTAATCAAATTAAGGTCTACACAGAACTCCTAGACAACGCCGGAAGACGAACTCAATATGTGAAGTATATTTACGTAAATCCAGTAAACTCAACCTTTATGTGGTAAGATAAAATCCTTTCATTCACGATACACCCGATCAAGCATAGGATTTGTCAAGTGTCTATCCAAATGGCTTAATCATTGTATCTCATCTATATTAGTTGACGACTAGAACATATTCTAAATATGTCTATTGCATTGGCCAACGACTTAGTCAACCTAATATCACTGAGAATCCGAGTGTTTTCTCGAATATACATTCGAGGAATGAATCCTAATCTTGGCTCAACTACCACCTTCAATCCACATCGCAATGTAACCAATACAAGCCGTATCTCAACCTATAAACCATTGGAGCTTAGGACGGGATCAAAGTACATTACTTTGTAGACAAGGCGCGTATTGACCTCAAGTCTAAGGACTTCTATCTCCCACATGCTGATCATACTTTAGACAAGTATAACAAACAATATATCAGCAGGGTATACCAATACTTCCAACGTATCCATGTGTCCATCACGAGTAGCCATTACTCGTAGCAGGTGAGACATACTACATCCTCTAAGGATATGATGCAGACCACATGTCGACTTATCACATATCATCAATATATCATTCTCGATGATCATTAGTCGAGGCTATTTTAAGAGTTACGCTCTAACATGAATATCTCACTCTATTAATGACAACGTAAGCTCAAGGGATGCACATTAATGAATAATTACAAACAATCAAATAATAATTCAATAATTGCAAATGCCAAAATATTAATCTCCATTAATAATAATATGAATGTGTATAAAGTACATTTGTCCTAATACAAAGTGTCTCTAGGACATAAATATACTTTCAATCTCCCACTTGGCCTAGAGCCAATCTCTACCATATCAAATGCTCATATTTTCAAAATGACCATTATGTTTGACTAAACTTAATGGTTTAGTGAATGAGTCAGCTAGATTATCGTCTGTGGGAACATAGTCTAATTTATTCTCTTCAGTTTCCACCATCTCCCTGAGTATGTGGTACTTCCTTGGTACATGCTTGTTTTTGTTGGTTGATCTTGGTTCCTTAGCTTGCGCAATCGCACCAGTGTTGTCACAATAAACCGTTATTGGACAAGTGGCACTTGGAACAACCCCTAGCTCCTTCAGGAACTCAGATATTGCGACAACTTCTTTACCAGCTTCCGATACCACAATGTACTCAGCTTTTGTTATCGAATCAACAGTTGTAGCTTGTTTGGAACTTTTCCAGCTTACTGCTCCACCATTGAAAATGAATGTGTTGCCTGATTGAGATTTATAGTCATCAACATTTGTCTGGAAGCTAGCATCAGTGTACCCAGTACATACCAGCTTCTCTTGTCCACCATAGACTAAGAAATATTTTTTAGTTCATCTAAGATACTTAAGAATACTCTTGTCTGCTTTTCAGTGTAATTCCCCATAATTCTGCTAGAACTTACAAGTCATACTAAGTGCAAAGGCCACATCTAGCTTAGTACAGGTCATGTCATACATGATCGATCCTATAGCCGAAGCATATGGGATCATTTTCATGCGTTTAAATTCCATAGTATTATAAGGACTATCCTTCTTATATAACTTGATGCCTTGTCCCATAGGTAGACCGCCTTTCTTGGAATTTTCCATAGAAAAACGTCTAAGCACTTTGTCTGTGTGGACTGACTGTGACAGCCCCAACAATCTGTTAGGTCTATCACTATAGATCCTAATCTCCAGAATGTAGCAGGCTTCACCTAAATCCTTCATCATGAAGGTACTGGACAACCACTCTTTGACTGACTGCAGGAGAGTCTTATTGTCTCTCATTATTAATATGTCATCTACATATATGATAATGAAGGAAATACTCACATCTTTGCATTTACTATAAACACATGGATCCTCTTTGTTTCTGATGAAATCAAATGACTTGATAGCCTTGTCAAAGCAAATGTTCCAACTCCTCGAGGCTTGCTTAAGCCCATAAATGGACTTTTATAGCTTGCATACAACATTTGGTTTGGACTCAATTGAAAAACCCTCAGGTTGTTTCATAAACACCTCCTCAACTAGATTACCATTGAGGAAAGCAGTCTTGACGTCCATCTGCCAGATGTCATAGTCATAATATGCAGCTACTGCAAGCAAAATCCGAATGGACTTAATCTTAGCAACATGTGAAAATGTCTCATCATAATCGACCCCAAGCCGTTGATTATAACCTTTAGTCATTAATCTTGCTTTATAAGTATGTACCTTGCCATATGCATTAATCTTCTTCTTGAAGACCCATTTGCATCCTATGGGTCTAACCCCTGTTGGCAAATCAACCAGGTTTCAAACTTGATTTATGTACATCGAGTCCATCTCAGATTTTATGGCTTCTTGCCATCTTTGCGAATCAATGTCTAACATAGCTTCGCTGTAGTCTGTAGGTTCATCATTATTAGGAATATCTATCTCATTGTGTGTTTCAACAAGGAGATTAAGTCTTTCAGGCGGACGATGAGTCCTAGTGGTCCTACGGAGTTGAGTAATCTGTGTTTCAGTGCTTATTGCATTCTGATTGTGAGAAGGTCTTTGTGTGTTGGACAATCCATCACCTTGAGAGCTTTCAGGAATGGCATTTTTATGTATTTCCTGAATGGGATGATGTACAACTATTGTATCATCTTCCATTGGTTGTGTATGAGAGTCTTGCACTTCTGCACTATCTCTCACAGCACTCCCACTGGCTGAAGGGCGCACTCTAAGTACCCAATCTTCACCAGATACTCCCATTAAATCCTTGTTTAGGTCTTTTGACAAGGGTTCATTTTCTGTGTTATCTTGTGGTTCTTGAATTTCTTCAAGTTCTATCTTTGTGCAGCTATGTTCCTTGTAGACATATTCTTCTTCAAGGAAAGTTGTGTTCCTGAAAACAATGACCTTATGTTCTCCAGGGAGATAGAAGTAGTATCCCTTAGTTTCCTTTGGATACCCCACGAAGTAACATTTCTCACTTTTAGATTCCAACTTGTCAGTGAGCATCTTCTTAACATATGCAGGGCACCCCTAGGGTCTCATATGTTTAAGAGCTGGTTTCTTGTCACACCATATCTGATAGGGTGTCTTTTCTACTGACTTGGAGGGAACCCTGTTCAGAATGTATATAGAGGTTTGTATAGCATGTCCCCAAAGGTATGTCGGTAGAGCTGATGATCTCATCATGGATCAAACCATATCCAATAAGGTTCGGTTTCTCTTTTCGGTAACACCATTCATATGTGGCGTTCCTAGAGGTGTCCATTCGGATTGGACTCCATGCAGCTTTAAGTAATCTAGAAAATCCTTGCTCAAGTACTCACCTCCTCGATCCGATCGAAGGGTCTTGATACTTGTTGCAAGTTGCTTCTCTACCTCCGACTTGTACTCCTTGAACTTCTCAAAAGCCTCGGATTTGTGTCTCATAAGATACACATATCCATACCTTGTGAAGTCGTCAGTAAAAGTGATTAAGTATGTGAAACCTCCTTTAGCTTGAGTCGAGAATGACCCACATACATCAGTATGGACCAACTCAAGCACCTCCTTGGCTCGCAGACCTTTCCCAGAAAGTGGTTTATTGGTCATCTTTCCTCTCAAGCAAGATTCGCAGTTACCATAAGACTCCAAGTCAAATGGTTCGAGGTAGTCTAACTTCCTCAATCTTGCTATCCTTGATTCGTTGATATGACCAAGTCTGTAGTGCCATAGGTAGGTAGAGTTTCTATTACTTGTCTTGGCTCGTTTATTTTGTACATTGAATATCTCTCGACTACAGTTCAGTGTATATAATCCATCCACAAGAGGAGCAGTTCCATATATAACATTATTAAAAGACAGTACGTGACTGCCATTATAAATATACGAGGAAAAGCCCTTCATGTCCAACTCTGGGATAGAAATAATATTCCTCATTAACGAGGCAACATAAAAACAATCATTCAACACTAAACAATAGTCGGAAGGTAAATTTAATCTATAAGTTCCTACGCACTCAGCATTCACTTGTGCTCCATTTTCAACGCGTAGGTCTACCTTTTTCGGTCCAACCTTCCTGCTATCAGTTAGCCCCTGCACATTTGTACAAATGTGTGAGCCACAAGCAGTATCCAATACCCAGGAATGAGAGTTATTTATAGACATATTTATTTCAATGACGTACATACCTTGTCCACCAAAGGCAGGAGCAACTGGTGCTTTTCCTCCTTCTGGTGCCGTGCAGTCCTTTTTCCAATGCCCCTTTCTATGGCAGTTGAGGCATTCATCATTAGTTGCGTTCACCTTCTTCTTCACACCTCTCTTGGGCTTTATAGCTGAGGGAGCAACGATTTCCTTGCCCTTCTTCTTCTGCCATTCCTTGCCTTTCGGCTTGGATCGGCTAGAAGAGCTCACCATGAGCACAACTTTGCCTTTGCAGTGGAGGACTCAAAGGTATTGAGCATGTTGTGCAACTCTGGCAAAGTCGCCTTCGTTCCATTCATGTTGAAATTCACTATGAAGTTCTCAAAGGAACGAGGGAGAGAGTTCAGGATGAGGGTGGTAGCGACATTTTTTTCAAGCTTAGTTCCAATCAAAGCAATCCTCTCTATCAGCCCTATCATCTTCAACACATCCTGTGAGACCGGGCCCCCTTCATTGAGCTTACACTTGAAGAGTTCTATTAGCAACTCATATTCCATTGTTTGGGATTGAGAGTCATAGAGACTCTTCAAGTGTTCTAGCATCTCATTTGGCCCCATGTTCTCATGTTGTCTCTGAAGTTCCATAGACATGGAGGACATCATTACGCATTGCGCTGAAGTGGCATCATCTAGATGTTTCTGATAAGCATCTTTATCAAAAGAGGCATATTCGTCAGAATCTGTCTCAGGGACTGTTGGGAACATCGTGTCCAACACGTATTCTATTTTCTCTTGTCTCAATACTATTCACAAATTCCTTAGCCAGTCAAGGTAGTTTGGTCCAGTAAGTTTATTCATCTCAATCAATATTTTCAACGACAAGCTCGACATCTTTTATAATCTGAAGAATTAGATAGACCGGAAATCATATTCAAAATCTATTTCCTATTATAAACATTCATTTAGGCTAATCAACAAGGCCTTTTATTTAATTTGCTCCCACTATTTTAACATACTTCTATGACCCATTGTAGAATACGGACGTATATTAGTAGAGGTCATAATGGGCCAAGATCCAAGCCTATGCTATCTCGGCGTTTGCTTTGGCTGATAACTTCAACAACATATCTTGCTAGGTTCTAAACCAAATGCAAAGCTTATTCGCAACTCTTGGTTGATCAAATTATTACATTTAATCTTGCGTCCTTAGATTAGTCCAACAATTTGGCGCCAAGATTTTTCTAAGCAAGTCAACCCCATTACACGACTGCGTTTATGTATCTAAGCAAATGGCCTTTGTGAACAAACACTTTGGTGTAAATACTCACAAAAGTTTATCATTTACCTTTACATTAAAACACATCTATGAAAGAGTCTGGGTCCTCGTAGACTTAGAGCAAATGCTTTGGCATAAATACTCGTATAGCCGAAAAGGATTTTGCATTCTAACTATTATAATGGACGACGCATTTTAATATAGACTTGTATTTAAAGTTTTGTGGAACATTTTAATTCGTGGTTTTAACCAAGATCAACTATTTTATGCTATATCCAATATGACATATTAACATCATGCGAAACTAATAACACATATAGTTTGGGAATCGTCAACCCAATATGCATGATAGAAGATGGTTTAATCAAACACTGGGCGCTGCCTGCCCAGACAGTTATATCAGACACTATTCTAGAAATGTAAATGACAAATATTTTGACATTTAGCACATAAATAGTATACTTATCAAATAATATACTGTTTAATAATAATAATCTTGGGTTAAACATTCTGAACTTTGAATTTTTTTTGTTTCTAGATAGGTGGGGCCGCGTCGCTAATGATTAGCGCCGCGTCGCCACTATGGCAGTAGCCTTTCGGCTTCTGAAAAATGCATTAGCGTCACGACACTCCACCATGGAACCGCGGCGCCTGTTGTCCAGTGAGTTCATATTTTGAAATGAAGCATTAGCGCCGCGGAGCCACCTTGAAACCCTAGCAAGCGCCGCGACGCTCATGTCCTGACAAACTTTTCTGTGTTGATTCTCAGAATCGTTCGACCCCTAAATCCAATTTAGGGATCAAATCGCAGGTTCTTTATCATCACCCACCATTATCAATAATGCCCATATCGACCATCATCCGTTCTTACTCGTTCTTAGCCGTACACCGTGCAATGAGCCTGACAACGCACTTTGGCTTAGTTCGAGTTAGAGTGAAATGACTTCCTCGAGTTAGCTTAGGAGATAATTTAGGGTGAAATCAAAAGGTCAACATTCGTTCAAGACATTTAGAATTTCAAGAAACCTCATTTTAATCCAATTATATGTTTAACCCATATTATTATTCTATTCAATTATTATATAACCATTTAACCAGCCTGAGCTATGGTACCACTGTAGGATTTTGTTGGGTACAAAGCACATAAGTAAGGCATAACGGAAGTTTAAAAGTTTTGTTTCTTACTTACCCCAACAACATTTCTGGTATGGTTATACAACAATTAAACTTGTAGCATAAAGCATAAGCTTACAAGTTTGAATATCTGTAATCTTTGTCTACTATAAGGTGCACACGCAATTGCCCTTCCGATTGCAAACTCTAAGATTCAATGTATTTCTCCTTCGGAAAGCTAGAAAATCCGGCAGAGGTTCGAGAGAGTATTTGATTCTAAGTCTCTAAGGCTTAGAATGATTTTCAGAAATTGGTGTATAAATGATGAGGTGAATGCCTCTATTTATAGTTGAAAATAGGTCAAAACCGGATTAGGGTTTGACCTTGGGCCTGACTCAAAATTCGAGGCAGAGGCGTCGCGGCCCTAGGGTATGGGCGTTGTGGCGCTCGACGTGCTCCTACACTGTCTCAATTTATTTTTCATGCATTCTTAATTAAACCCAAAATCCAATTTTGACTTAATTAAAATAATCATTATTCATTTAAATATCTCGATTCCAAATCGAATATTTAATTACTCTCTCAATACATCCTTAGATCAAAACGGACAATCGACATAGTGTGACCCTACAGACCTTCTCATATCGACATTAATCAAATCAAGGTCTATACGAAACTCCTAGATGGCGCCGGAAGACGAACTCAATATGTGAAGTACGTTTACGCGAATCCAGTAAACTCAACCTTTATGTGGTAAGATAAAATTCTTTCATTCACGACACACTCGATCAAGCTTAGGATTTGTCAAGTGTCTTTCCAAATGGCTTAATCATTGTATCTCATCTATATTAGTTGACGACTAGACCATATTCTAAATATGTCTATTGTGTTGGCCAACAACTTAGTCAACCTAATATCACTGAGAATCCGAGTGTTCTCTCGAATATACATTCGAGGAATGAATTTTAATCTTGGCTCAACTAACACCTTCAATCCACATCCTAATATACCCAATACAAGCTGTATCTCAACCTATAAGGCATTTGAGCTTAGGACGGGATCAAAGTACATTTCTTTGTAGACAAGGCGCGTATTGACCTCATGTCTAAGGACTTCTATCTCCCACACGCTGATCATACTTTAGACAAGTATAACAAACAGTATATCAGCAGGGTATATCAATACTTCCAAAGTATCCATGTGTCCATCACGAGTAGCCATTACTCGTAGCAGGTGAGACATACTACATCCTCTAAGGATGTGATGCAGATCACATGTCGACTTATCACATATCATCGATATTCCACTCTCAATGATCATTAGTCGAGGCTATTTTAAGATTTACGCTTTATCATGAATATCTCACTCTATTAATGACAACGTAAGCTCAAGGGATGCACATTAATGAATAATTACAAACAATCAAATAACAATTCAATAATTGCAAATGCCAAAATATAATCTCCATTAATAATAATATAAATGTGTATATAGTACATTTATCCTAATACAGATTATCTCTAGGACATAAATATACTTTCAGATACATTGTATTGACAGAAGATGCTGACTTTTAAACAATTTTTAGTAATTTCAACAGAGTAATAACTACACATACTATCAAGTCATTATAAGCCAACTAATTACATATACTTACATAAGAAATACTAATTGAGTGTATGAGTTAATGACATTCTATAAATAAGCAAAATAAATAGTATTTATCATATAATGATATGTTGACAGAAGATGCTGACTGTTAAACAATTTTTAGTAATTTCGAGAGTAACAACTCCACATACTATGAAATCATCAAAAGTCAATTAATTATATATATTTATATAAAAAAATTATTGATTGAGTATATAAGTTAATGACATTTTATGAATGAGCAAAATGAGTATTATTTGGCATATAATGATATGTTGACAGAAGATGCTGACTTTTAAACAATTTTTTGTAATTTCAACAGAGTAACAACTACACATTATAAAGTCACTAAAAGTCAACTAAATACACATATTTATATAAAAAATCTTAATTGAGTGTGTAAATTTATGACGTTCTATGAATGATAAAAACGAGTACTATTTATCATATAATGATATGGTGACAGAAAATTCTGAATTTAAAATATTTTTTAGTAATTTCAACAGAGTTAACAACTATACATACTATCAAGTCATTAAAAGCCAATTAATTAACATATATTTATATAAGAAATACTAAGTAAGTATATAAGTTAATAGCGTTCTATAAATGAGTAAAATAAGTATATTATTTATCATTAATGAAATGTTGACAGAAGATGCTGACTTTTAACCATTTATAGTAATTCAACAGAGTAAAAAAGTAAACATACTATTACATTATTCATAACTTGCCTTTTCCACCACATACGCTAAATACAAGTTCAATCACAGCGATTATACAGATCACAATCACAAAATTTAAGTTGATGCACCCTACTTACAGGCCACATGAGACATTCAAAGCCGACGTTACTGACCACCGACCCCTTTAAAAACACGAGACATTTTGGAAACTTAGCAATAAAAAACACAAAATTCCTTTAATTTCCCATGACCAAAGTCAAAGTCAACTCCATCAATCTTCTATATATAAACAAATTAAAGCACTTTACAAACTCATGAAAAAGGCCTTTATTCCTCAATTGCTCTAAATTTGTGTCTTATTTTCATCTAACTTAACATAAAGACAGATATTCTTTGTTCATAATCACACAATCATGTATTCATAAACTTCGTGTAAGAAAAATAGTTTTCATTTCCCTCCTTATTTGTCAAGCTCGATCCAAAAAATGGGCAACGGATGTTACTCCCTATGCTCTTCAAATTCATTAACAATTAAGCTCATCCTTCACGAAGGAACGACGAGGATGGTGACCGGGAAAAGGCTAGCCGGAGAGATAATGTTCGAGTTCCCCGACTGCATGGTTTGTCACGCTGACTCATTCTTCATTGGCCAACCTATTCCGTCCCTAGGCATAGACGATAAGCTTAGGAATGGCGATACCTACTTTGTTCTCCCACTTGATTCCTTCACAAACAATGTGCTTTCGGCTTCTTCTCTTGCTTCCTTAGGCGATAACCCTAATAAAAGAACTCCAATTAACTTCAAAAACCCTGCGTTCGAATATATAAAGGGATCAAATGGTAGGGTTTTGATAAAAGTCGCACCGGAGTTTATGATCAAATTACTCCAACGAGGAAAGGAGGAAGAGGATTGTGCATCGACTAGTTCTACAAGCCCTAGTGATGGTAATTTTTTGTGCAGCACACCGGAGTTGAAGAAGCATTATGAGCAATTGGTAGGTCCAAAAGGGCAAATATGGTCACCTAAGTTAGACACTATTTCTGAATATAAGATTAGGTATTCACCTTGCAAGTTGATTGGCTTGGAATGGAAAGAGAAAGAATAGAGAAAGTATTTTTTTTTGTTAAATTGTGATATATAACTCTTTCATTTTTACTTTTTCCTTTTAATTTAGAAGTAAAGGTTGATTTTGCATGAAGTTTCAGCGAAATCTCAGAATTGTAACTGTCTCTCAGGATGTACAAAGCAATATTTATTCATTCATTCATATGATGTTCCCAACTATCAATCTACCAAACAAGTTATCAAGGTGAAATGTTAGAGAAAGTTAACCAAATTAGGCATAAGGATTTTCATTTCTTGTTAATCATGCCGGTAGGAAATATACAAAACTTTTAATTAATACTTCATTTTTTGTTATATTTTGTATAGTGTTAACATGTATGTGTTAACATGTATGTGTTAGAGAATGATCAATCAAGTAAGTATTTTCAAAGGGCTTTAATTAATCTTGGCTACTCTACCCATTGCCTTAAGATTTTAAATCAGATGCTCAGAATGTTTCATGACCTAAGATTAGTTTAATTGGCAAGCATAGTTAGTGAGGATTCATATAACCGATTCAAATTTGTTGGGACTGAGAGATAATTGTTATTGTCGGTACAAGGTTTTTGCCTAAATTTAAGTTTTAGATTATTTAAAAGTTCAAAATAACCCCTTTGTAAAAAAAAACAATTTGACCATTTTAGCCGCAAAAGAGCCACTGAAGTGTGGGTAGAATTAAAGAACCTTAAAACCTACTCTTTCGGGACTGATCAAATATGCATGCATGCTTTTAGGGAGTTGAATGTTTTATTTTAACGAGTGGCCTTTTTAACATAAGCCAAGAAGCACAAATTCAGAAAATTTAATTTGATATAGAAGTGCAAGGGAACCTGGATTTCACCGATGGTACCTAGTTGAAAATAAAAGGAAAATATTGAATTTCACCAATGGAACCTGGTTGCAAAAAAAATGGAAACATATTGGAAGTGATACTGGGTTGAAAATAAAATAAAAACATTGAATTCATTGAATGTACTCGTTGAAAATAAAAGAAAACTCCGTTTATTTATTTCTTTGTTACAACAATAACATACCCAGTGAAATCTCACAATGTGGGGTCTAGAGAGGTAGAGTGTATGCAGACCTTACCTCAACCTTGGTAGGTAGAGCGGCTGTTTCCGAAAGACCCTCGGCTTAAGACAAAGCATAAGCACAAGCAAAGCAAGAGAAACGATCAAACCCATACAAAACAATTTAAATCAATAAGAAAATGCTGGTAAAAAAAAGTGAATAAGCCATGATAGCGCATTCGAAAAAGAAACAGTAACTAACGCAGGTAAATAATATAAACAAAGCACACTAAAGAACACATAGCAACAAAAGCCAAACAACGGGGGACTATAAAGCAGTACTGCGACTACTAGTATGATAGGCTAAGCAGGCTTACAATAATAACACTACAACGACTAGTTTGGAAGCGTAAGTAGGACTACGCTCACCTACCTACTAGCCTTCTACCATAATCCGTGTCCTCCACAACCCTCTATCTAGGGTCATGTCCTCAGTAAGTTGTACCTGCGCCATATACCGTCTAATCACCTCTCTTCAATACTTCTTCGGCTTACCTCTACCCATCCTGAACCCGTCCATAGCCAACCTCTCACACCTCTGCACTGGGGCATTTGTGTCTCTCCTCTGCACATGCCCGAACTATCTCAACCTCGCTTCCCGCATCTTATCCTCCACCGAAGCCAATCCCACTTTGTCCTGTATATCATCATTTATAATCATATCCCTCCTTGTATGCCCACACATCCATCTCAGCATCCTCACCTCCGCAACTTTTATCTTTTGGATGTGCGAAGTCTTGACTGACCAACACTTCACCCCACACAACATAGTCGGTATAACCATCACCCTATAGAACTTGCCTTTAAGTTTTGGTGGCACCTTTTTATCGCACAAGACTCCATATGCGAGCCTCCATTTCATCCACCCTGTCCCAATACTATGTGTGACATCGTCATCAATCTCTCTATTTCCTTGGATAATAGACCCGAGGTACTTGAATTTTCTTTTCTTTGTGATGACTTGAGTACCAAGCCTCACCTCCACGCCTATCTCATGATCACTCCCATTACTGAACTTGCACTCCAAGTATTCTGTCTTGGTCCTACTCAGCCTGAACCCTTTATACTCCAGATTCTGTCTCCAAACCTCCAGCTTAGCGTTCACTCTGCTGCGAGTCTCATCAATCAGAACTATGTCATTTGGGAATAATATACAACATGATACCCCCCCTTAGATATGTCGTGTTAGTCCATCCATCACCAAGGTAAATAAGAATGGGCTAAGAGTTGATCCGTGGTGCAGTCCCATCAATGGGAAATGCTCTGAGTCTCCCCCTACTGTCCGTACCCTAGTCTTGTCTCCATCATACATATTTTTTATCGCCCTAATGTACGCCACCGGTACACCTCTAACCTCCAAACATCTCCATAGGGACTTTGTCTTATGCCTTCTTGAAGTCGATGAAAACCATATGTAAGTCTCTCTTCCTCGTTCTATATTGTTCCACCAACCTCCTAATAAGATGAATGGATTCTGTAGTCGAACGCCCCGGCATGAATCCAAAGTGGTTCTCGAAAATAGACACGTCTTTTCTCACCATCATCTCCGCAACCATTTTCTAAAATTTCATAGTGTGGCTTAGCAGCTTGATACCCATATAGTTGTTGCAACTTTGGATGTCACATTTTTTCTTATACAAAGGAATCACTGTACTCCATCTCCATTCTTCAGGTATTCTCGCCATCTTAAAAATGACATTAAACAACTCAGTCAGTCACTTAAAACCTGTCCTGCCTGCGCTCTTCCAAAATTCAACTGGGATCTCATTAGGCCCGGTCGCTCGTCCCCTGCGCATCCTGCGAACAACACCCTTAACCTCCTCAATGTTAATGCTTATACAATACTCAAAATACTGGTACCTTCCAGATTGCTCCAGATCTTCCAGCACGATTTCATTATCTCATTTTTCATTCAAGAGTTTATGAAAGTAGGACTGACACCTCCGTCTAATATGTGTGTCCTCCACTAGTACTTTGCCTTCCTCGTCCTTAATGCACCTCACGTGATCAAAATCATGGGCCCTCCTGTCCCTCGCCTAGGCTAGTCGGTACAACTTCTTATTCCCGTCTTTTCCCTTTAATTCCATATATAGGCATTCAAAAGCCGCCGTTTTTGCCACTGTAACTGCTAGCTTTTCCTCCTTCCTCGCCAACTTATACGATTCATTATTCGTCCACTTCTCCACCCCATCCTTTCTTTCTACCAATTTAGCATACGCCGTTTTCTTTGCTTCCACCTTCTCTTGAACTTTAACATTCCACCACCAGTCCCATTGATGCCCACCACGGCTACCCCGCGAGACCCCTAACACTTCTCTAGCTACCTCCCGAATGCAACTAGTCGTCCTGTCTCACATACCGGTGGCATCCCCACTACTCCCCAAGCCTCATTGTCCATCAACCTCTCCCCCATCTTCGTTGCACTAGCCATGGTCAAACTCGCCCATTTGATTCTTAACCTGTCATCCAAAACCCTTTTCTTCTTCTCCATCTTGATCTCCAAATCCATCACCAAAATCTTATATCGGGTTGTAAGATACTCACTCGGAATAACCTTGCAGTCTTTACAAAGACCTTTGTCAACCTTCCTAAGGAGCAAAAAGTCTATCTGAGTCTTAGCCACCAAGCTACGAGAAGTCACCAAGTGCTCCTCCTTTTTCATGAACCTCGAATTGACTATCACCATCCCAAAATCTTTAGTAAACTCCAAGAGTGAGACGCCTCCCCCATTCCTGTCCCCGAGGACAAAGCCTCCATGCATGTCGTCATAACCCTCAAAAGTGAATCGATATGTCCATTGAAATATCCTCCTACAAATAACTTCTCAGTGGGTGGTATACCTCCCACCACCTCATCAAAATCCTCCCAAAGCGCCTCTTCATCTCCTCGTCTAAGCCCGTACGCGGCATGTAAGCACTAATAATGTTTATAGTGGACCTTCCAACTACCAACTTAATTGTCATCATCCTATCACTGACCCTCCTAACCTCTACCACCTGATCACTTAGCTCGTTGTATACCAAAATGCCTACCCCATTCCTATACCTCGACCTATCCGAGAACCATAACATATACCCGTTCACATCCTTAGCCTTAAATCCTACCCATTTGGTATCCTGGAGACATGCTATATTAATCCCCCTCTTCTTAAGAATCTTAACTAGCTGATTTTCCCGTTAAAGTCCCAATGTTCCAAGACCTTATTCTCAGCCTAGCATCTTCCTTACCCCACTTACCCCCCTAACCCTCATCCCCATCCCCGATCGAGAACATGACCCTAGTCTATCATCAGTCACCAAAGACACTAAAGCAGATATAAACTAATAGGCTAATCAAAGATTTACACCTAAAACAGGAATACCAAGAATGCTATAACTAAAGGCAGGAAGAGTAAATGTAAGAATGTAATATACTAAGGGCAGGAATCAATATATTACGAAACAAATTCGACAACCAAGAAAAGATAGATTAGTAACAAGAATGAAGACCATAGAGATAGAACTCGGATGTTTGACGGGAGACCAGAGAGATAGAGCCTAGATGCGCGTCGTGACAAATCTGTTCTTGAAGGTCGTGTTCCGACAGTTGATGCTTTGAATATATATGTGCTGGTACCTACAAAAGCAATGCAAAGGAAAACACAAAGGGAAAAGGAAAGGATATAGGGGTAACTTATTCCTTATCAGTTAAATAAAATAAAAATCAGCAAAAACAGTAGCGATGGTAACAATAGTGATGGGGCAGTGAGCAAGACCGAGTTTACCGCCAAAATGTATTTTAATAAATATGATAAAAATATAAAAAGTAGTGTTGACCGCCAAAAATATTTTCCAAGCACAAAACCAACATTCATTGTAAGTAAAAAAAATAGTTCGAAACTGTAAGAATGAATTAACAGCAGTAGCGGTCCGAGACAAATAGCAAAATAGCCGAAACAAAGCCAAATCAATCCAAACAAGATCAATGTTGTAGTTGATCAACATAAATATATTTCTTTGTTATTATATTAAAATATTATTTCAATGTATTATATATTCTTTCAGTAGATTTACAAAACCTTAAAGCATAGCAAGAACTAAAATTAGATAAACTCTTTTTTTCCACACTCAAATTAGATAAATTGAGACAAAGGAACATTGGACTATATTTTTTTTTTTATTATGTCTATATAATTAAAATAGTAATATATTTAATTGGTTAACTTATCATGAAAGGCATTTCAGAATATGAGCAGAAGTGATTTCATTATTTAAATAGAAAATGTCTAATAAATATATTTTCTCATGTGTTAAGATACTCAATTAGAATGATTTTTAATTAAAATATCTAATAAAATATAAAATATATTGGGGTTGTCGATGTGTTCCATGTTATCTATATTAAATGAAGAATTATTGTAACACCTCGGATCTTTGGGCTAATGTTTGACTCAAAGCAGAAGTTTTTTCTATATTTAAATAGAAAATCTCTAATAAATATATTTTGTCATGTGTTTAGATACTCAATTATAATGATTTTTAATTCAAATATCTAATAAAATATAACATATACTGGGGTTGTCAATGTGTTCCGTGTTAATTATATTAAATGAAGATTTACTTTAACACCTCGAGTCTTCGGCTAATGTTTGACTCAAACTATGAGAGTATAACGGAAATTAGAAGGTTAGAATGTTTTGGCTAAGTTGCCGAGGGTCTTACTTCAAGTGATCATAAACCCTTGCTTAGATGAGAATTTGGAAATGTTCCTTAATGAACGTTTTATCCCTTTAAAATACCTTTCTAACCATATATGGACTAGCTCAATCGGAGCTCTGTGATAGGAGTTAAGTCCATTTTACTGAACACTGTCGATTCCGAAAAATTGGCCTAGCGCCCCGCGAACCGCGACGCCCTGCGCCTCGCGCCAGACATAATTTTCAAAACTCTGAAACATCAGTAGGCTCAGAAAAATATGCCTAGCACAGCGCGGGCCGCGATGCCCCGCGCACCGTTCCAGGCCATTTTCGCCTGGTATGATTTTTCCCGAATTTTATATATCCCCAACTCCGAAAAACTTTTCCCAATTCGTTCTAAACCATATTTTTAGAGAGAAAAATACCCTATGACTTCCCCAAATCATACAAGGTGAATTCCTACTCAAATTGCATTGATTATTACATCAATCTAACAAAGATTAACGCTAGAATTCTCATATATTCCATAGGTTATCGATTGAATCTTTGTCTTGGACAAAAGAACCCTAGAATCCAAATTCAAGAGACTTGAACGTCAAAAAGGTAAGACTTTCCTACTTCAATTGATTATAGCCTTGTGTTGATGAATATAGACCATAAGTTCATAATATATGAGATGATGGGTTATTAGATAAGCATGAACAATTTTACGTTTGGGTTGTTGATGGTTGATTAAGGGTGATGTTTATTTTATGAGTGATGAAGAATGGTGTTAATTCTAGATAATTGGGATTATAGAATCACCTAGAAGTAATATAAAGAGCAGTGGATAAAGAAAATCCCATTAATGAAAGTTGTGGGCTTTATGCCCACCAAGTGTTAGATAAAATGCCTATATGATCAAAGCATGGATTTTATTGCTAATACATAATCCATTTTACTTGTATTGCTTTAGATTAAAGTTGAAAGGGTTGGAGGACATTGTATTACTCTCAAGAGCAAGGAATTAAGGTATATGAGGCTAACTCTCTATGTTTGGGAATATTGTTGATAATCTCTACGTCACGTTATTTATAGACTATTACAAATTGCCTCAGAACATAGTAGTGCCTTAGTCTCCTGAATAGTTGCAGAACTTCTATTCTCTTGTTTCGTAATTCGTTCATGATTGTCATTTTGAACATTGTGAACTTAGAACATAATCAATATATATTTGTGTTTGATATCCATAAGTCTCAATCTAGAAAACTCAACAGGTCTAGAAATGGTTAAGGCTTCAGGTCTCATAATCAGTTCATGCATACATGTCTCAGTTTAGTGATGTTCATTATTCCAGTAATCTCAGTTCCATAATAATAATTAATGAATATTGAACATATGTAATTTTCCCAAGGGCACAGTCTCATGTATACGTATACTTGGCCAACAGACTGACGCACTTACTCGGCCACAACCATAGTTTGTGCATTTATTATTGGGCCAAGGCCTCACATAATAGATACATAGATGGTTCAAATGCAGAACATGAAGTACTCATAACTTCACTTCTCTAGTTCATTTCAATTATCAGTTAGAGTTCAGTTTTAGTATTTATTACATGTTTATTTATTTGGGTTGCCCTTTTACAAGCACCCCGCTTACAATTCTTTCTTTCAGTTACTTTACATACTAAAGCAATATAAATGTAATAACATCCCTTTGCCCGGGCCAACATCTCGCAATACAAGTAATTATTTATTGGATGACACATCTATACGCTAGGATTTCTGGTATCAGCTGAGTTGGTTTGCTCCAATCTTTCGGGACCTTAACATTTATTTTGCAGTCTTTGTATTTTAATACATATAGTTTGGTATGTCGGGGCCTTGTCTCGATAAACAGTTAGCATTTCACTACACTTCAGAGGCTTCATACACTACAGTAGTAGTTAGACAGAGTCCATCAGACTTTCATGTTTTCCGTGTTGGCACTTTTACTATGTTCATACTTATTCAGTATTTTCCGCACTTA
The DNA here is from genome assembly GCA_034509755.1 of Anisodus tanguticus. Taxonomy (NCBI): domain Eukaryota; kingdom Viridiplantae; phylum Streptophyta; class Magnoliopsida; order Solanales; family Solanaceae; genus Anisodus; species Anisodus tanguticus. Next base: position 24,937,083 of record CM067545.1, read on the forward strand.
ATGAACATTCAGTTAGACTTTCAGTACATCAGCATATGTTATCTTTATGTCCACATTCAGTATGTTTTGATATCACATGTAGATTCGGTTAGCCAGTTGGTTCGCTCGATCACATGTAGCCAGGCACCGGGTTTCGTGTTACATCCAAACCCTAGTTCGAGGCGTGACAAAGCTTGGTATCAGAGCACTAGTTTAAAGTATCATATGGAGTCTATGAAGCCTGTCTAGTAGGGACTATTTTATGTGTGTGTTCGCACCACACATGTAAACAGTTGACCACCAAGACATTCAGGATTTTTTCACTTTTTCATGTTCTAGATCGTGTAGTTAGAGTATTTCATGTTCTAGATCGTGCAGTTAGAGTAGTACTTTCAAGAATTCTTTTAACTCGTGTGAATTACGTATTTCAGAAAAATACATGCAAAGAGAAAATACACCAAGAGGACTTTAGCTACTAGCCAAAGAGCTACTGATAATGCTGCTCAGAAGGAGGACACTTAGGCTTAGAGATCCACCTCGGGTACAATACCCCACCTTCTACAAAAGGGCATGTGGAGGTTCATAATCTAGTTTCGCCGCCCAGTACCACTGACTCAGATGTTAAGGAAGCTATTCAGCTGCTCACCCAAATTGTTGCAGCGCAGGCTCAACGCCAAGGAACGACTCCAAGTGTAGGTGCTAGTGGAGAGTCATCCAATTCCAGGATCCGAGAATTTCTGCGTATGGAGCCTCTAGTGTTCACATGGTCTAGTAAAACCGAAGATTGGCAAAATTTCATTGAGGGGCTTCAAAAGTTGTTTTGTGCCATGCATGCTACTGATATAGAGGCAACATAGTTGGGAGCTTATCAGTTGTAGGATGTTGATAATATTTTCTATGAATCATAGGAACAGTCCCGTGGGGTAGGTGCACCTCCTCCTACTTGGGATGAATTTAGAAGTGCTTTCTTTGAACACTTCCAGCCACTAGAAGTCATGGAGGCAAAAGCCTTCGAATTCAAGAAGCTCTAGAAGAATGGTAGGAGTATGCAGATGTTTATGCCCTCATGGATCTAGGATCCACCCTATCTTATGTAACCCCATTTATTACTAAGAAATTTGGGATAGAACCAGAAAAATTACATAGAACACTTTGAAGTGTCCACTCCAGTTGGAGAGTTAGTTATATCCAAGCGTGTGTATAGGGGTTGCCCAGTTAGGATCTATCACCCCATTACTATAGCAGATTTAGTAGAGTTAGAGATAGTGGAATTTGATGTAATCATGGGCATACGGATTGGTTGTCGTCATGTTATGCCACAGTAAGTTGTAGAACCAAAATAGTGTCTTTTAAATTTCCTAGTGAACCAGTTCTTGAGTGGAAAGGTAACACAATAGAGCCTATGGGTACGTTTATTTTCTACCTTAAAGCCAAAAAGATGATCTCTAAGGGGTATATCTATCACCTAGTTCGAGTCAGGGGTGCAGACACTCAGGTCCCCACTCTCCAGTCAGTACCAATTGTTAATGAGTTTCCATAAGTTTTTCCTGAAGATCTTCCCGGAGTTCCTCCTAATAGGGAGATTAACTTTGGAATTGATATACTTCCCAACACTAAGCCGATATCTATTCCGTCATATAAAATGACTCCGGTAGAGTTGAAAGAGTTAAAGGCCCAATTGAAAGATCTTCTTGATAAGGGATTCATAAGGCCAAGTGTCTCACCTTGGGGCGCACCGGTCTTGTTTTTCCAAAATAAAGATGAATTTTTGCGTATGTGTATTAATTATCGTCAGCTGAACAAGGATACCATCAAGAACAAGTATCTTCTTCCCAAAATCGATAACTTATTTGATCAACTACAGGTGTCCAATGTTATTCCAAAATTGATCTCAAATCAGGGTACCATCAGTTAAAGGTTAATGAAGTTGATAGTCCTAAAACAACTTCCAGGACTCGTTATGGGCACTTTAAATTTTTGGTGATGTCGTTTGGGTTGACGAATGCACCAGCATCTTTCATGGATCTTATGAACAGGATTTTCAAGCCATATCTAGACTTATTCGTCATCATGTTTATTGATTATATCATGATATGTCTCGTAGTGAGGCAGATCATGCAAAATATTTCAGGATTCAGTTGCAGACACTTCAGGACCACATGCTTTATGCGAAATTTTCAAAGTGTGAATTTTGGCTAAAATCGGTAGCATTTCTAGGCCATGTCATTTCAGGAGAGGGTGTGAAGGTGGATTTTCATAAAATAAAAGCAGTAAAGAATTGGCCCATACCCACTTCAGTGTCCGACATAAGAAGTTTCTTGGGTCTAGCAGGCTATTACAAACATTTTGTGGAAGATTTTTCCTTCATCTCATCTCTGTTGACTAAATTGACTCAGAAGAAATTCAAGTTCCAATGGTCAGTTGCTTGTGAGAAAAGTTCAAAGAGTTAAAGAAGAGGTTAAATTCTGCTTCAGTTTTGATGCTACCACAAGGAACCGAGGGGTTCGTTGTTTACTGTGACTCTTCAGAAGTTGGTCCTGGGTGTGTCCTAATGCAGCATAGCAAGGTGATATATTATGCATCCAGGCAACTTAAACCTCACGAAAAGAATTACCCGATTCATAATTTGGAGTTAGCAACAATGGTGTTCGCACTAAAAATTTAGGGTCACTACTTGTATGGGGTTCACATTGATATTTTCACCGATCACAAGAGCCTTCGGTACATTTTCAAGCAAAGATAGTTAAATCTTAGACAGAGGAGATGTCTTGAATTGCTTAAGGATTATGATGTGGATATTCTCTATCACCAGGGAAGACAATTGGTGTGGCCGATGCTCTCAGTCGGCGTTCCATGGGGAGATTAGCTCACGTTGAGTTAGATAAGAGAATCATGGTAAAGGAAGTCCATCGTTTAACTTATCTAGGGGTTCGACTTTTGGACTCCGAAGATGGTGGTGTTGTCGTTCAGAATAGGATTGAATCCTCCTTAGTAACCAAAGTGAAGTAGAAACGGTTTAATGATCCCTACTTATTACAGCTAAAGAAGGGGATTCACAAGCATAAGACGATGACTTTTGAACAAGATAGAGATGACGATACTTTGAGATACCGAGGCAGATTGTGTGTTCCAGATGTAGACGAGCTCAGAGAGAGAATCATGTTAGAAGCCCACAAATCTAGGTATTCTATTTACCCAAGTTCCACAAAAATGTATTATGACCTCAAAGAGATTTATTGGTGGAACGATATGAAAAAGAACGTTGCAAATTTTGTATAGACATCCCTATTTGGAAATGAGAGATGATTAACATGGATTTTTAGAGATCCTTTAAAAAGGGATTAGGCACAAGGGTGAACCTTAGCATAATTTTTCATCCTCACACAGATGTCCAGGCAAAGCGCACTATTCAGAGCTTTGAGGATATGTTGAGGGGCATGCGTCCTTGATTTTAAAGGTAATTAGGATGATCACTTACCTCTCATCAAATTTTCCTACAATAACAGTTATCACTCTAGTATTAAGATGGCATCATTAGAAGCTTTGTATGGGCGCAGGTGCAAATCACTAATTGGATGGTATGAAATTGGTAAAACAGAATTGTAAGGACCATATTTGGTTTATTAGTGTATGGAAAATGTCAAGATGATTCAGGAGCGTCTACAAATGGCTCAAAGTCGCCAGAAGTCATATTCAAATGTATGTCATAGAGATTTGGAATTTCAGGTTGATAATTAGGAGTTTCTTAAAGTTTCTCCCATAAAAGGCGCTATGAGTTTCGGGACGAAAGGGAAGCTTATTCCCCGCTATATTGGGTCATATAGGATCGTACGAAGGATCGGGCAAGTGGCTTATGAGTTAGAACTACCATAAGAGTTGGAGGTTGTACACCTAGTGTTTCACGTCTCTATGTTGAAAAAGTTCATGGGGGACCTGTCTCTGGTTGTTCCTACAGAAATCATAGGAGTTAAAGATAGCCTGTCTTATGAGGATATTCTAGTGGCTATTCTTGACCGTCAATTTCGCAAGTTGAGAACTAAACAAATTGCTTCAGTAAAAATGCTATGGAGAAATCAGAAAGTTGAAGGGGATACATGGGAAGCTGAAGAGGACATGAAGTATAAGTATCCCCATATTTTTTAAGAACAAGCCGAAAGTGTTGAAGGTAACTAACCACCAATTCAGACCTCATGTTATAATCTCCATATTTCTAGTACTCAGTCAGTTCAGTAGTCACTCAGTTTAGTACCTATTCAGTTCAATATCTATTCATTTCAGCATTCATTTAGTTTAGTCTTTGTGTTCATGTCAGTTCCGTGTACACATGTTTCCATCAGTCACATTTATGATCCATAGTTAGTCATACTCCTAACCATGAACCATCATTCGAGGATGAATGATCCCAAGAGGGAGATATTATAACACCTCGTACTTTCGGGCTAAGGTTTGACTCGTACAATGGAACATAATGGAACCAAGATGAGGAGTGTAAGGAGTTTTTTGAAAGCTAATCAAGGTATAAAGAGTCTTTGGGAAAAGTATAGTCGGAAACTACTCGACGGGCCATGTTTTCAAGTGAGTTTGCATAAGTCTTCACTTAAAGCAAGTATTCGGAAATGTCTATAAGTAATTTGGGAATACTTTCTTCACTAAAGTTGTAGATCTTTGAAATGCCTTTTCAACCATATATGATGGAGCTCTAAATGAGCTATATGCTAGGAGTTATGGTTATTTTACTGAGACACTATCAGTACCGTCGAAAAATGTTAAAATTCGTCTAAGTGTAAAATGGAAAAGGGAGCTCGCCCGGCGAATCCTAGAGCGAGACAACACATCGCTATAGACCTCGCCCAGTGAGGTGGGACATCCAAAATGCATGTTTTATCAAAAATATGTCTAAGTGTATATAGATAGGAGAGCTGGACCAACGAAGCCCAGAGCGAGACAAGACCTCGCTTTGGACCTCGCTCAGTGAGGCCGGGGGTCCAAAATGCCCATCCTTTAAATATAACACTTAGTCCAAAAAATCCTTCACCAACTCGTTCAATGTCATAGAAAATCCTTCAAAGATCATTTTTCTCTCTTCTCAACCTCCCACAATAATGGAAGTTCGCTCCTAACGATTCCTTAGTAATTCTAGCATTAAATGACAATTAGTAATATTATCCTCTAACTAAAACATACGATTAACAATGAAATTCTTCACAAGTAATTCAAGCTAGGGTTTGGAGTGTTCATCATAAAAAAATAACACAGTTCGTTGCTAGGAGCGACAACAGGAATGTGAGACTAACTCTCTACGTGTGGGAACATTATTAATCATCCCCATATCTCGTTCATCAGAATTACTACTAATTACTTCAGAATTAGAGATTATGCCCTAGTTCATGAAAAGTCCAGAACTTCTATCTTATAAGAATATAACTTCGTAGTTGTTCATAATTATCACTTTAAGTATTGTGAACTCATTGTGTAATCAGTATAGACTCGTGTTTGATATCTTATGAGTCTCAGTTACAATAATTCAATTTACTATGAACAGTTAATGCTTCAAAATTCATAATCAGCTCGTGAGTGCATGTCTCAGTCTAGTTCTATTCAGTGTTTCCAGTATCATGTTCTTCAATATGATTTAGTATTTCAGCATCATGTATTACAGTATGATTCTCAGTTCCTTATTTAATATTCCTGAGTGTTGAACACTTGTATTTGGTTTCTATTATTTCATGTGTCTGCTTATTCTTTCAGTTGCTTTACATACAGTACAATTCAAATGTACTAAAGTCCCATTTTCCTGGGGCCCGCATCTCGCGATGTAGGTAACCATTTATAGGTTGATGGTTCTTCTTGCTAGGATTCACATACCAGCTACTTGGTAAGACCTAGTCTTTCGAGGCGTTATCGTATTTTCAGGCTTTACAATATTTAGTCAGTGAGGTATGCCGGGGGCCTTGTCCTGACAAATAATCAGTATTTTAGTACTCTTTAGAGGCTTCATAGACTATAGTTGCAGTTAGTCAGAGTTTAGCCGGCTTATGTGTTAGCCATGTTGGCTACGTATTATTATTACTTTCAGACTTATCTCAGTATTTTCGCATTTTGGTTATTCAGTTAGACTTTTCAGCAGCTCGGTATGTTTATATGTTTTATTTCGTATTCAGTATATACCACATATTGATTTAGCTAGCCAATTAGTTAGCTTGGTCACATGTAGTAAGGCACCGAGTGTGTGTTACGGCCAGGTCATGGTTTGGGGCGTGACATGACAATACCTTGAGGTACCGAGGCAGATTGTGTGTTCCAAATGTAGACAGGTTCAGAGAGAGAATCATGACAGAAGCCCATAATTCCAGATATTCTATTCACCGAGGTTCCAAAATGATGTATCATTACTTCAAAGAGATTTATTGGTGGAACAACACAAAAAAGAATGTTGGAGATTTTGTGGCTAAGTGTCTGAATTGTCAGCCGGTGAAAGCCGAGCTCCAGAGGCCTTGTGGTTTGGCTTAGAACATAGACATCCATGTTTGGAATGGGAGATGATTAATATGAATTTCATAATAGGTTTACCTCGCTATTTCCGTACGCTTAATTCAATTTGGGTGATTGTAGACTGACTCACTAAGTCAGCACACGTTTTGCCCATGAAAATAACTAACTCAGCAAAAGACTATGCCAAGCTGTATATTAAAAAATCATTAGATTGCATGGGACTCTAGAGGTCTCAGACAGACGGTCAGGAAGAGCGTACTATTTAGACCCTTGAGGATATGTTGAGGGCATGTGTCCTTAATTTTAAAGGTAATTAGGATGACCACTTGCCTCTCATAGGATTTGCATGCAATAATAGTTATCATTATAGTATTAAGATGGCACTATTCAAGGCTCGGTATGGGCGCAGGTGTAGATCACTAATTAGATGGTTCAAAGTTGGTAAAGCAGAATTGTTAGGACCAGATTTGATCTACTATGGAGAAAGTCATGATAATTCAAGAGCATTTGAAAATGGCTTAGAGTCACCAGAAGTCCTATTCGGACGTGCGTCGTAGAAAATTGGAATTACATGTTGATGATCGAGTGTTCTTGAAAGTTTCGCCCCTGAAAGAGGTTATGAGATTCGGGAAGAAGGGGAAGCTCAATCCCCGTTATATTGGGTCGTATAGGATCCTATGAAGGATCGAGTATGTGGCTTATGAGTTAGAGTTTCCCCAATAGTTGGAGGGTATACACCTAGTGTTTTACATCTCTATGTTGAAGAAGTTCATGGGGGACCCATCTATGGTTATTCCTACAGAATTCACAGAAGTTAAAGATAGCTTGTCTTATGAGGAGATTGCAGTGGCTATTTTTGGCCATCATGTTCGTAAGTTGAGAACTAAGGAAATTGCTTTAGTGAAAGTGTTATGGAGAAATCAGAAAGTTGAAGAGGCTACATGGAAAGACTAAGAGGACATGAAGTCCAAGTATCCCCATCTTTTTTAAGAGCAAGCAGAAAATGTTGAAGGTAACTAACCTTTACACTCAAACCTCATGATATCAACTCGATATTTCCAGTATTCAGTCAATTTAGTAGTCATTAAGTTTAGTGTCTATCCAGTTCAGTACCTATTCAGTTCAGTATCTATTCAGTTCAACATTAATTCAGTTCAATATTCATGTGTTCATGACAGATTAGTGTCCATATTTTTCCGAAGCATCATTCGAAGATGAATGATCCCAAAGGGGAGATAATGTAACACCTCGGGTATTCGGCCTAATGTTTGACTCAAAATATGAGAGTCTAACGGAAACTAGAAGGTTAGAATATTTTGGGTAAGTTGCTGAGGGGCTTACTTCAAGTGATCATAACCCCTTACTTAGATGAGAATTTGGAAACGTTTCCTTAATGAAAGTTTTATCCATTTGAAATATCTTTCCAACCATATATGGACCAGCTCAATCAGAGTTATGTGCTAGGAGTTATGTCTATTTTACTTAACACTGCCGATTCAGAAAAAATAGCCTAACATCCCGCGGGCGTGACGCCCTGCGCCCCGTGCCAGGCATAATTTTCAGAACTATGAAAAAATTGTAGGCTCAAAAATTATGCCTAGCGCAGCGCAGGCCGCGACACCCCGTGCGCCTCGCCAGGCTATTTTTTGCTTGTTAGGATTTTTTCGGAATTTTAATATCCCCAACATTGAAAAACTTTTTCCACTTTGTTCTAAACCATCTTTTTAGAGAGAAAATACCCTAGCTAAGTTAATCTCAGTTTTGGATTTTACCATATGATAAGTTAGTAATTATAGTTTGTCCGACTCTGATATCTAAAAAAAAGGCAGCTCGATGCACTAAATTTTCGCTATGCACGGGGTCCGAGAAAAGTTCGGACTACAAGAATCTATTGTACGGAGCCTTCAATAAACAATTATGACTTCTCAATGGTGGGAACTCTTACAAGCTCCTGACATAGCAATTTCAAGTCTTCATCCTGTTAAACCAATTGAAAAGGTAACATACAAATTACCTTAAAAGTTGAATAGTAGTTGTTCAAAAAGGCAAAAATCCTAAAGGTACAGGTATACGGCAGTGTTTTCATAGGCATTTTCGGGGCGAGCCCCGAGGCGGGGCATACCAAAAAAGTTTCGGGGCACAAATGAAAGGCGTAAATCCATAGGGCGTACACCTTAGTATTTGGGGCGTAAGCCCCGGGGGTAAAAGCGTAAGCCTCGGGCGTTAAATTTGATTTTTATTATTTTAAAAGTATTTGTGCTATAGATTATATTTTTTATTACTGGTGTAATGGTATTTATAATTTATATTATCATCTTTTCATTTTGTAGTGATTTTTTCTAAAATATATAAATAAATAAAGCAACTCTCATAGAAAATAACATTATCATAAATAGATTTTTAGATGATTATTTCTGACATTGATATGATAGAGTTTTCATAGCACTATGTTCCTAAAGCAACTTTATCCATTTTTTGTCATTGCTCTTACACTTTTTGCCATTCTCCTTCATTGAATAAATAAATAAAGTTAGTGTAAATATTAGTTGATGGTGGGAAGGACAAATAGAACTAGAGATTGATGATGAAGTGAATGAAGGTTTGTTAAAGATTATCTAAACTATTATCATTTTTTGTGTTGTTACATTTCTCAAATAGTAATTATAATAATTTTTTATATTATTGATAGTTTATTTAAATTTATCTGAGGAATTTCAATGAAAATTTTACTTTTGCTTATTTTTTGATAATAAAATTATAAAATTGAACATACATGAGACATACGCCCCGTAGATCCATGGGGCTTACCCCATGTCTCAAGGCTTACGCATCACGAGCACCTCTCGGACCCGCCTCTTAAAACACTGGAATACGGTAATTAATGAGTAATTTGGTGGTGATTGAATTTAGCATTTTTTATAGAATCGTATTCCACGGAAACATTCTCCAACCCTTGTTTCGACTTCAAAGTTGTTTGTTCATTTTCCATCATAAAGAACAATGCTCCGAGTTATATTATATCATTTTGGACATCGAAATCACAAAATGGACAATAGAATATAAATCCAGACCCTCAGAGGATTCAAATTTATCTTAGTATGTCTGGAAAGAGTAAATGCTCCATGATATAGAAAGCTATAAAATAACGTCATGATTTAGCAGGAGGGGCTTGGACTACGAGGGTCCAAGCACCAAATATTCTATGCCTGAAAGGCACTATAAGTCCATATAAGATTTTGAAAAAAATGCAGTTGGAAAAAATAATGTGTTCTTGCCCCGAATTCTATTCTCTGTCATTTTATCGGCTAACGAAATCGGGAGACAAATTGATTCCTTAAGTTAAGCGATTTGGGCTGAAAACGAAACTCTAATTTCCATTAATGGGTTCCCTAACTACTACAGAAAGCGCTAGGACAGTGGTATGAGTAAACTAAGAGGAAAGAAACATGAATGCAGCTGAGTACAGTAAAGTAAATAATAAAATGAAGTAAAAGGATAAAGATAGACAAAAATTGAGTTGTTTGATTGATTGGTTGGTGTGTTATATACAAAGAATGATCCTATTTATAGTACAAAAAAGGAAAAAATAAAATGTACAACGTGATCCCCCCAATGGCTGACTATGGGGGAGGTGGTGCCGATTTTCTCGCTCTCAACTTCTCTTTCTCGGATAATGGCCCTTTATTTTAGCTGTTGTTGGCTGTTACGCTTCTAAGGGTCTGGAAACCCTTTTGACTTGGTCGTTGAGGCATTTGCATCTGAGTGGGTCCTAGTCGTACCTCTAACTAACAACTCGGCTAAGATGCCTTAGTAGCCGATGAAGTTCTTGTAGTCGAGGGCTAGGAGTAAATTCGACTGTGGAACAGTTCGACAGTCACTGAATTTGGCTAAATACTTATATTATTTTTTGAGTGTTAACAATTGCCCCCTACATTAACGCGGGTGTGACCGTTGAGTTGATGTATCCGAAATTAGCCGTCGTTTCAGTCTGACAGTCGCACATATCACTTCAATCGTCTCGTCTCTAGTGCATGCAATGATGATTACTTCTAAATTGGGTTTCCCCTTCAACCGATGTGTCTTTTTTACCACGAATCAGTTCTAATGTTTTCCAACCGTGCATTCGAAGAGGTAGCCCAAATTTTTGCCGGGCATTTAGATTTATTTAAGAAGAGACATCTTTTTGAGAATTTTTTACTTGATCTTACAGTCATCTTCGATTTCTTCCTTTCTACATAAAAACCCCTAATCTCGACCCTTTTCTTAATCGGATGTCATGGATTCTTCTTCCTCTTCTCAGAAGATATATGGGACTACTCTAGCCTATAAAGACCTAACCGATGCTTGGTCCTTGTTGATGAACAATTGGTTCTGGCTCCATATGGTAGATCGAAACAAGGTGACGTTCTTTTATCTCAACATCTTATCCCGGTGACCTATGACCTTCCCCTCACCTGTGATTGGTTCACTGCCAACCATTGTCCAGCTAACATACGCACATGGCCGACCAGAGTCGCCAACTATTCTATTTGGGTAGACCGGGTCAAGTCAGCCAAAGGAACCGAGTGAAGGTGTATGGGTCTTCATGACACCATTGTACTATCGGGGTCTGATATCTCTTGTAATATCGGCCTCATATATTCCTTGGTTATTGGTCGACTACCGCCAATGCTTTTGTTTTTCCCTGGGGGATGATGACTTCCACCCTCCTTTATGTAATGGCGATACTAGGCCTTCCGATATTGGGAGTCGAAACGCCTACCTTGAGTGAAATCAAAGTTCCCGACTTGGGGAATGTTGTTTCGAAAAATTCTTCTAGTTATGGGTCCTTTATGACCGCTAACCACCGAAGTTCGCCTCTTCCGGTTGGTGATGCTGAGCATCATGCTTTTCTGCTCTATTATTTTAGCCGTTACTTCGTCTGTACGGGCTCTTGTGCAATTGTCAAGGAGTTAGAGATTTATGTGGCTTTGGTCGTTTCACGGGAAGATGTCAGTTGGGAATCCCTCTTCCTAGCTTACTTGTAAATGGCTTTGGGTGATGCTCAAGCTAGGTTAATGGATTCTCAAAATATGGATACTTTGGCCGGTCCTCTGTGGTTCCATCAGTTGTGGATCACTTTGTATTTCCCAGAGTTCATCCCTGATTATTTTGATAGCAGTCGTTCTCCGTTAGATCCGTCGGTGTTAGCCGCCACTCTTCGTGGAACACCTCTTGTATCCCAGGATGTTTTTTATTACAGTATCCAACCTGCATAGTCTATCTCGAAACCATTATGCAGATTGACAACCGGTCCTTGAAAAATGGGCCACTCCCAATTGGGTTTATCAAATAGCCGATGACAACCTTTCCTTCACTCAGTGGAAGGTCATGAATCGAGTGTGGGGGGCGCATCCTTATGGCTAGGGATCTTTTGAGAGGCTTGAAGCACAAATCCAGGCATAACAAGTTGACTACGGAGCCCTATCGACCCAACTTTGTGGCACGATAATTTGGCCTGACACAGCACATACCATGGCCTCACCGTAGTATTGGTCATTCAACCCACCCTTGCTCTCTAAATGCCAAGCAGACATAGGAGGTAGCTGCCCACAATCTTGATAAGTTTGCCCTTTTCGTCTGACAGTTGTTCTCCCCAAAGGCCAACACCACTATTTTTTTTGTTGACTGGTGGAAGGTAGCCGAGGAAATATTCTTCCAATCCTCTCTAGAAGTCTACTACGATCGGCTGATCCAGGAAAAATAGAGTGATCGGCTGGTCCAGCCGCAAAGAAAAACCCAGCAGACGCTAAGCCAAGGACAAAAAGAGGTCCCTTAAAAGGTGGTTTCCATCAATTCGGCTAGACCTACTGCCTCTTGGTCTTCCGTCAGGCTGCGGCAGCCGAAGAGAAAAGGTGAATTGTTTTTCTACATATATGTTGGCCAGAATTTCTTATACATTTTAGGCTAACACTTTTATGTATCTTTCAGTAACTTCATCCCCCTCAGGGTTTGTTGATTTGGAGACCACTCCTACCAAGGGATCTCCGTCGCCTAGGAAATCTATTTTAAAGCAACCCAGGCTAGGTGAAGGGGTTGTTATTTGTGAGCGTAGGGAAAAAAGATCTCGCTGAGCTGAAGTCTCTGTTCTGAAGAGGAGGATGATGAGGTATATCCCTTATATGCCTCGACTACTTTTGTATCGGCTATCTTTCATTACTCATGTTTCTTGGTTTTGTCTTTCAGGAGCCACTATTAATAAGGCACAATAGGCGGCGGAAAGTATATAATGCATTTCTCCATGCCGGGGGGACATCCTCTTTGGCTCGTACTTTTGAACACCCGTAGGATTCTGCATCAGCTAACCTCGATATCAGAGTTTCTCCTGTTGAGACAGCAGAAGAGGTTGACATAACCGTAGAGGTATATCCTTTTCCTTCCAGTCTTGTTATCAATTGTCTCTAGATTTTTGCCTCTCTTCTAAAACTGTCATTTTCTGTACAGGAGACGGCTAGGGAAGATCCCTCGGCTGAAGCCAGCCCAATTGATGACTCAGAGGCGTCAACCGAGGTCATACCTGAGGATGTACTCTTGCAGTATTTTGGCTCAGCCGACATCATACCTTCACCCTCTTCGCCGGTTGGTGTTCATGAAGAGCGAGTTGAGGAGTTTCTAGCCAAGGGCATCCCCACCAGCAAGGAGGAACTTCATGCATTGAGGACCTCTTTGTTCCAGTTGTCGAAGGAGGCGAGGGACTCTCCAACTCTGGCGACTGCCTATAATGACATAGCCTTGGCTTTGAATGACCTATTCTCTTTGAATAAAGCGGCCAAATATAGTAGTGATGAGACAGTCGCAGCTCTGCAATGCTTGGGATTTCTTTGGCAACAAAAGAATCGTGTTCAAGCTACTTTTTCCTAGGTAAATGGGGAGAGGCAGCGAAGTGTCGATCGAAGGCGCGACTTGCAGGGGCGGCGGTCCTAATTGCAAGCAGATTAAAGAAGATCCAGACAGAGATAAGGACTATAACCCCTGAAATAAGTGCCCTGGACTCAACTATTAAAACTCACGATTCCTCCTGCTCCTCGTAGTTTTGGCAAGTCCGTCATCCGTATAATGAGATATGGGATCTTGGTAATCAACAAGTTATTTGGGAATTGGATCTGAAGATGGGTAATGAAAGGCTGACCCAATTGGAAAATGAGTGTGCTGAATGGAAAGGCAAACTTGCTTGTGTAAAGCCGTCATTACCTGCTAATCATTCCGAAGTGGTGTCTGAAGCACATCATTCTTTGACTACGATTACTTCTTTGCCAGTTGATCCTGTCGTCCAAGTGCCAGGTGACCTTCCTACAGCCTTGCAAGATGCATCGGCTCGATCGGAACAACAACCAGAAAATACTCTAGCAGCCGATACGCAGGTTCTTATCGAGACCCAATCAATTAGTGTGGCTGAGATAGCACGGGGGTAGGAGTGGGAATCCCCAAAGAGTTAGAGGTAGTTGAGGTAGTGGCCATTGGTGCGGCTGGTAATGAGGAACAGATTGCAGCAATTTAGAAAGACCAAGCAACCGTTGATTTGGCTAATCCTGATACTTCAATATATGATGATGTAGTGCAGCCCTCGATTGATTCAAGGCCGACCAATTCATCTTCTTAGTTGTATCAACCCCAAATTGAAGGGTCTGTTATTGTGACCAGGTAGTCGATCTGTAGCTATCGTTTGCCCGTACATTCCCCAAATCGAAGGGAAATTAGCCTCTTTTGCGACCAGGCAGCCGGACTGTGGCTGTTAATTCCTTATGCATGCCCCAAAATCGATGGGTAATATTTCTTCAAAATGTCTACCATTTACATTTCTTTCTCATGTATGTTTATCGCTTGATCCGTATTGCCGGCAACCCATGGGTTCGCTACGAATGGTCCTTTCCTAGTTTGGCTATATTTTGCCAATTTTACGATCTTTCATTTCAATTGGCGGGATGATTTTCCAAACTAAATCTCCTTCGGCAAACCTCTTTAGGGTCTATATGTTTCTCGTATGCTTTGGCCAGTTTACGTTTACCGGCTTTGACTCTTTCCATGATTGTCAGTCGATTTTCATCCAACTGACCCAACTCCATTAGCATGGTCTGCTGATATTCTTCCAAACTTAGAAAATTTGGTTTGGCCATCCGCAATGATATTAACTTCTGAGGACAACACTGCATCTTGGCCATAGATTTAACCGATAGGATATCGTCCCCGTAGCTGTAGCTATGGAGTTTCGGATTGCTCATTTCATTTAATACCTGTCTTTGTAAAATGAGTTTATTAAAACTTTACACAAAACATACACAACACGAGATATAAAATAACACTCGAGTTTTGTACAAGCGTAGAACAGAGACAAACAAAGTTAGGCGTAAAATTCCTATCGACAGCTCAAATGTTGTTGGCCTCCATATTCTGGTTTTCAGTTGTGGTTCCCCATCTGCGATACCTCGGCTATCCTTGCCTCAGAACGTAGGGCGGTCAGTCGATGCTACAAATCATGTATGATTTGGGTTTCCTCGACCATTTAAATCCTCTAAGGTAAGCCGTGGTTCGACTAATTGTTTTATTTCAAACCCTCGCGAGGTAAGATTATAGGATTCCCAAAATCCTTCTTCATACTTCTCCGTGAAGGTTATGGGAGCCACATATGGTGAATAGAGGATAGTCTCTACGTTTTGAACCCCTGGTCGGAACGGGTTATCATCCGCTGGGATGATTTTTATCTTGTCTCCTTGCCAAAAGATGAGTTTTTGATGCATGGTAGAAGGAATTCATCGGCTGGTGTGAATCCATTCCCGTCCCAATAGAATGGTGTAGTACGGCTTGCCATCTATTACAAATAAGGCAGACCTGACCGTCTTAGGACCTACGGTGATTTCTGCGACTAGAATCTCCAATGCTTCAGAGGCTTCTCCCATAAAGCTAGTCATTTTCATGTTAGTTAGGATGAGATCCTCTTTTGTTTTGTTAAGATCTTTTAAGGTAAGCAGCGGCATCACATTCAGCACAGTCTCATTATCGACAAACACCCGACTAATAATTTTGCCGTTAATGTAAGCCTTGACGTAACGGGGTTTGAGGTGTTTAACCATATCTTCTGTAGGTGCACCAAATACGGTGCTCAAGGTGTCCCTAGCTGGGGTATCGGCTATTATTGCCCATTATGCGTCTTCCACGTAAACATCACCTTCTAGGCTATCCAGCGATGAGCGGCAGGCCCAGAATTCACATGGGATTAGGTTGACCATTTCAATGTCTGCCCATATCTCATCAACCAGGTTATGGATAAATAAATCAAGGATGGAGTCCCCTCCTTCATCCAATTTGGCTGACCAAAAGATCATATCTTCCATTTCCTGAAGACAGATGGGGATCGACTAGGGATCCTCTAACTGAATCATTTGCACGATTTGTGGGATTGCCTCAGTTAGAGGTCCATCCAAGGCCACGTTCTCTTGCCGGGGTTCCTCCGTCAGGTTGTCGATAGGCTGTTCATCCAGCTCTGGTTGACCCGATGTCTCTCCTTTAGGTGACATTGCCCCTGAAGCAACTGAGTCGAATGCCCGCTCGAGAGCCTCGGCTACAGCAGACTAAGGAATCTCATGATTTTCGGCTATCTTGGTGTTGGAAATTAGATGCAATGTCTGTTGCATCTTACGCAAGGCCTTGGTATATTGCATCCTTCTTTTCTAAGTCCTTGATGCGACTCTCGGTGGTGCCTCTTTCTTTCCGGGAGCCTGATTGACAGACCACTTCCCATTTTCTATGTTGGCGACTGGTTTAATCATTCTCTGGGGTCTTGTCTGGTCCTCATTTCTCACTGTGATACGTAAGGACGAAACACCCTCGTTTACGTTAAACTCAACCACTCTCTGTTTCATTTTAGGGAGTGGTTCTTCATCTATTCGATGCATGCTCGACTGCCAATAGGTTGGCATCCGTACTTGCCCTCCAAGCCTATGCCTGGTGCCAATAGGGACCCTTCTGAACGTCATGGTTTGTTCCTGAAATTCTCGTTCAACGTCTCTCGAGTATTTAGGGCGGCCATGAAAAGTGCTCCTAGCTGGCTGGCTATCATCACGAATGTCATGTAGGCTACCGGTTGAACACAGAGGTCATTATGGCTTTCTCCCCTTCGATAGGTTTCTTTGGGACCCACACTTTTTTCATCGGTTGTTTCTTTTTAGTGTCTATTAACTCATCGGGCTTAGCAAAAGATACCATAGATATTGGTACCGCGGGAAAGGGGTCAGTATCAATGGACATTTCAGCCATACTCTTGTCGGATAGCTTGAACCTCCCCTCTTTGATGCCCTTTTGGATCGCCTTTTTGAAGACCACACAATTAGAAGTAGAGTGTATGTATGAGTTATGCCACTTGCAGGACTTCTTATCTTTGAGTTCCTCGGCAGGCGGAATCCTATGACCATCAAGCAGCCGAATCTACTTATCTTTGAGCAGATGATCAAAGATCTGATCTGCCTTTGTGATGTCAAATGAGTAATCGACCCTGTCATCGGATGAACTTGTCTCCTTTCCTTTTACAATTTTCAAGACTGGGTAAGAGTAAACCTTACCGTTAACAATCTCGGTCACCATTGTGTCTGCCACGCAGTCGGCTGACTCTGAGTCGGAATCATCCACTTCAATGATGGATACCAAGTGGGAGCCTCGATTTCGGCTAGCTCTTCTCCGCTCCTTCTCTTGGACGTACTGCTCTATTTGGCTAGCCTTTTCAGCTAACTGGCTCAGGTAAGAGTAGGATTGTCCCACCAACTTCTCCTTTAACTGAGGGTGCATGTGTTTGATTATCATATGGGCACACTCAGACTCGGAGAAGTGTACGGTGCATTTCCCAACCTTATTTCTGAATCTCTCAATAAAATCGGCAGTTGATTCATCGACCTGCTGCTTGAGATTCGTTAGATCAGTCACGATAACCTGAGGTTGGGGCCAATAGAACCTATCATGGAAGCAACCCTCCATGTCAGCCCAGCTCTGTACGGAATTAGAAGCCAAAGAGGAGTATCATGCGAAGGTTGTTCCCGTTAGAAAGAGAGGGAAAAGCAGCAACTTATGATACTCATTCTCGCCAGCCTCGCCGCATTGGGCAGTAAATCTACTGATGTTCTCGATAATGGATTTGCCGTCATCTCCAGAGAAGATGACAAACTCCGGTGTTTTGAAGACCTTCGGAAAATGTGCTATCCGATCTACCCAATCAGGGTAAGGCTTCTTATAAACAGGTATGTCCAAAGGTTTCAGTTGGATGTCAAAGTACCTCTGCATGGTATTAGCAATAATTTCCAAGTTTATCAGTTGTGACGTCTCCTGCCGATTCTCGATTGGATTCAACTGGTAAGCGTTCTACACTGGCGGCCTCTATTCTGCACTTTGTTGGATAGGGTTTTGAAGGTTGTAGGTGGTCTGTTGGCCATTACCAATAGGTGGGGTAATGCCTCATTGTTGTTGTTGGGTATGGCCACCAAAGCCTGCAACCTGAGCTCCTGGAACGGCTAACGGAGCCTGAGGATAAGGTGGAACAGTATTCCATGGCTGCTCTCCTCGGACGTCGGCCGTTCTTAGAAAATTTACGCTTCCTGGAAGGTATGGATTGGGTACTGGCAATTACTGCTGGAATGGTATTCCACTGTAAACAGCGTCACCAGATAGCCGACCTAAGTCATAGCTAGGGGCCATCGGCTGCCAATTCGGTTGGCCAACATTGTTCGCTTGCATCATAGGGCCATTCATAGAAACGTATGGCATAACGGGTGGCAATCCAAAGTGTCCTAGAGCTTAAACTGGTCTCCGAGCCATGTTGATCTACCCATATTGCAGACTCGCTTGGTTAAGTGGCATATTTTGCCCTCTAAGGTTCGGCGGAGACCACGCAGTGTGCTGGTTGCCAGGCGATTAGGCTTGTGTTCCTAGGTGCGCTACCGGCTGCACCTGAGTAGGCACTAGCTGCTGCATATGCAGCTGAGGAACAACATCAGGAATCACAGTCTCATGCTAAACAACACTACTCGTCATAGGGATGGCAGAACTAGCCAAACATTCTCCTGGGTACATTCGGTTGGTTTCCATCTCCCTCGCTTGCTGAACCTCATTATGTACCATCGGTTTCACAATGTCAGCCTACTGTTTAGAAACTTGGTACATAATATTGTGGATGCCCAAGTCGATCTGTTGTCTAATAAAAGACGTGGTCATTATGGTTGGACCTTCAGATTGGCTAGATTCTTCCGCAGCTTGGGTTGATGAAGGAAGTGGAGGGGTATCAACCGATGTAGGCATAGCCGAGGAGGATGCTGGTTCGTTATTCCTTCTGGGAGGATTATGTTTAGGATATGGACTGGACTCGGGGTTCATTTTCTTTCCAGACCTTAGGTGCATACGGCAAGAATTATCCTGACCTGGAGACACCAGGTGTGCTAAATTTGTTCTCACCCCGAATTCTGTTCTCTGCCGTTTTATCGGCTGACGAAATCGGGAGACAAATCGATTCCTTAACTTAAGCGATTTGGGCTGGAAACAGAACTTTAATTTCCAGTAATGGGTTCCCCAACTTCTCCAGAAAGCGTTAGGATGGTGGTATGAGTAAACTAAGAGGTAAGAAACATTAATGCAACTAAGTACTGTAAAGTAAAGGATAAAATGAAGTAAAAGGATAAAGATAGATAAAAATTGAGTTGTTTGATTGATTGGTTGGTGTCTTATATACAAAGAATGATCCTATTTATAGTACAAAAAAGGAAAAATAAACTGTACAACGTGATTCCCCCCCCCCCCCCCCCCCCCCCCCGCATATCAGTCATCAAGTAACCCACTAAGTTTAATGGCCCTCTACTTCTCTTGCTCAGATAATGGCCCTTTCTTTTAGCTGTTGTTGGCCGTTACCGCTTCTAGGAGTCCGAAAACTCTTTTGACTTGGTCGTTGAGGCGTCTGTATCTGAGTGGGTCCTAGTCGTACCTCTAACTAACAACTTGGCTAAGATGCCTTAGTAGCCGATAAAGTTCTTGTAGTCGAGGGCTAGGAGTAAATTCAGCTGTCACTGAAATCGGCTAAACACTTCAATTATTTTTTGAATGATAACATACTATTTGAACTCCCCAAATAGTAACAATTTTCACATGAAAAGCGTACCAATTATGATAGATAATCTATTGTATACATTTTTTGAGGTATACACATTTTTTAAAATTTTATCGTCCGTATATGTGGTCTATTCTAGCGTTCTTAGTAACATAATGACTCCGGCCTATCAACGTTGAATCTGCCGTCCAACATTACGTTCTTTGAACTAAGCAATGCTAATGGATACGCCATCCTCAGCCAAAACCTTACGAGATACGATTTGGACGATTCAAATTGTGCACCTAAATGAAAAGAGGATTTGATTTATTTATTTATTTTCATAGATTGATATTGGAGCAGGTCAAAAGAACCACTACACTAATGAAACATTAGACTTGGTGAACTCAAAAAAGTTGTGAAAACCAAGTAGTCTCCAATGTCGTACCGATGAACTTTCATTAAAGAGCATTTCCAGATGGTAGAAATGTAGAACCTCCTCAAGGAATATAAGGTTTTCATGAGGCTGATATTGAGCCGCCATCCAAGCACAAACACCTTCGTCTAAGAAAATATTTTTGATGTAGAAAGTCTCAAATTCAGGATCTTCTGTTGTGCCACCATAATCGGAGCTGAGATGATTCAAACTAGCTTGGTTAGGTCAATATATGTAGCATCACTTTTATTTGATGTAATATAGTGTAGAGACTGAAGGTGACAAATCATCAACTAAAGTAGATACAGCTTCTAGCTTAAAAGGCGGAATGAAGTCTTTTGAAGAGTCATTGTGCGCAAACACATTCTCGCTTTTGACAAAACGAAATTGAGAAAATTGCAATTACTTGAAGAGAAACAAGAATAAGGAATACCAAATGCATTTCCGCATTACTGTCTCGGGTAGATTTACATAGTTAATAACTAGTGTATCCAATGCACACTAACATCATCGTAATCAAATCTCCTTATATCATTGTCCTATCTAATGTACATCACACCAGTACAATATTACTTAATTATATATTTTAAAGGAATATGTTCCTTGATTGTATTGATCAATAATGTACAATATATATAGTAGTATAAGAATATTTAAACTAGGCAACTAATCAACCTAATTACAATAAGAAATATAATTCCACCAAAAATAAGAGACCTAATTACAAGAGGAATACAATTCTACCTAAAATAAGAGATATACAATTAATGAAAGAATAATTGAAAAATATTTTACTACACCCCGCAGTCGAAGCGGGAGGTTCACGAACACTGAGACTGGCTAAAAAATTATCAAATAGTATGCGCGGAAGTCCTTTGGTGAAGATGTCGGCAATCTAATATCTGGAAGGAACATGAATGACACGAACTTGACAACGAGCCAATTTTTCGCGAACGAAATGAATGTCTATCTCAATGTGTTTAGTGCGTTGATGTTGGACGAGATTGCCGGAAAGATATATCGCACTAATATTATCGCAGTAGACCAGTGTTGCCTTTTGAATCGGGCAGTGAAGCTCAAGTAGAAGGTTACAGATCCAACAAGACTAAGAGACGACGTTGGAAACACCTCTGTACTATGCTTCAGTACTATATCGGGATAGTGTAGGTTGTCTTTTGGAAGACCAAGACAATAGGTTATCTCTGAAGAAAATGCAGTAACCAGACGTGGAGCGTGGGATGTCAGAACATCCACCCAAATTAGCATCAGAATAAGCATTGAGACCAGTGAGCGAAGACCTATATAGATGTAATCCGAAGTGAAGTGTACCTTGGACGTATTGTAAAATACGTTTGAGGGCATGCATGTGTGCTTCCGTTGGATTGTGCATGTGTAAGTAATTTTGTTTCACGACATAGGATATGTCAGGTTTCGTGAATGTGAGGTACTGCAGGGCCCCCGCCAGGCTACAATAGTGAGTCGGGTTTGAATATGAGAGGTCGAAATTAGCGCTGAACTTAGAATTAGTGTCTACTAGTGTGTGGGATGCTTTGCAAGATGGCATGCCTGCACGGTCAAGGATCTCTTCGGCTTACTTTTTCTGACACAGAAATAGGCCCGCCAGAATGTTGAGTGACAGAGATGCCCAAGAAATAATTCAGGGGGCCCAGATCTTTCATAGCAAACTCAGAGAAAATGAGAGACATAATGGACCGACAGAGAGCATCAGATGATGTGGTGAGAATGATGTCATCAACATATAATAATTGGTATGTCATGTATGTACCCTTGTTGTAAATGAACAGGGAATGATCGGATCTTCTGTGTGAAAAACTGATGAGGAGACATAATCGGCGAACCACTAGTACCATGCTCGAGGAGCCTATTTCAGTCCATAGAGAAATTTCCACAATCGATACACATAATCCAGATGAATAGGATCCCTAAAAACCATAGGCTGATGATATACACCATTTCATGAAGATCTCCATGTAAGAAGGCATTCTTGACATCAAGCTGATGAATAGGCCAAGACTTAGATAGAGCAATGCTGAGGATGGTCCGGATGGTTGCGGACTTTACGACCAGATTGAACGTTTCATCACAGTCCATTCCCACATGTTGAGACCTACCATCACCTACAAGATGAGTCTTGTACCTCTCAAAAGAACATTATTATTAATAGGAGCATTATATTAGTTAATCATTGTGGCTTTTCAATTAGGGTCGGACAAGGCATCCTTCGAATTTTGAGGGACATGGAAAGGAACAACTGAAACAGATAGGTTAAACAGTCATTTAGGTTTATGAATTTCATCGGGTTTCCATGGTGCGAGAGCGTGTCTCGGGATGCGGGATGGGAGGGGGTGTGCCGCGGGACTGTCGGGAAGAAAATGAAAGGCAGGGGTGGCGGGATCGGCTGGCCGATTATCAGTTTGCCAAAAGGTGGCTGCAGAATTACCCTGAGGAGAGGTGTTCCGGGCCACTGTCGACAGAACCGGGTGGGCAGTGTGTCCCGAACTGTCCAAGGTGGGGGAGGGTGCCGGGGTCTGGGACTGCTGACTATGTAAATGATGAATTAGAAGAGAGTTCAGGTCATCATCTAGGAAGTCGTAGGAATGTCAAGGTGACGAGTTTAAGGAGGCAAATGGGAATTGAGACTCATCAAATAGGACATGATGTGAAATAATAATTTTACGGCTTGACAAGTCATAGTACGAGTAACCACAATGATTGGCGGGGTAACCCAGAAACACACACGGGGAAGATCGGGGTCGGAGTTTGTGAGTGGTTGGATGGAGAGGATAACTGAGACATCCAAAGATACGCAAGTGTTGGTAGGAGGGGTTCGTACGAAACAAAACTTGAGTGGGCGACCATTGAGCTAGAAACTTATTTGGGATTATGTTTAGGAGATTGGTGGCCATGGAGAGTTCATAATGCCAGAATTGAGGGAGAATTGAGGCGTGAGCAAGTAGGGCACGAATTAGGTTGTTTATGGTTTGAATTTTCTGTTCGGCCTTACCATTTTGTAGAAGGTGTGAGGGCAGAACAAATGAAATGTAAGACCGTTATTGGAGAAAAATTGTTTGAATTGATTATTATTGAATTCTCTGCCATTGTCACATTGAAAACATTTAATGCTCTTTTCAAATTATGTTTTTATGAGAGCACTAAATGAGGGGAAATGGAGTAGACCTGGGATTTATTGTCAATTGGAAAAGTCCATAAAAAGTTGGAATAATCGTTCAAAAACAACACATAATATCGATGGTCAGTCGTACTTAAAATAGGGGACGTCCACAAATCACTATGTATGATATCAAAAAGTAGTAAAGTATAATTTGTGGATGCATAAAATGGTAATTTAACATGTTTCCTAAAAGTCAGGTCATAATCCAACTCGCTCAATTCTTACTAAATTTTATATTCTTCGTTTGTTTTCTTATAATTTGTTTGACAACAACAACAACATACCCATTGAAATCCCACAATGTGGAGTCTGAGGAGGGTAGAGTGTACGCAGACCTTACCTCTACCTTGATAGGTAGAGCGGCTATTTTTGAGAGACCCTCGGCTCAAGACAAAGCATAATCATAAGAAAAAACAAAGCAAGAGAAAAGGTCAGACCAGGTCAAAAATGTAAAGCAATATGAAAATGCTGATATCAAAAGTGAATAAGCCATTATAGTATATTCTGAAAAAGTAAGCAGTAACTAGCACAGGTAAATAAGCTAAACAAAGTACACTAAAGGACACATAGCTGTAGAAATCAAACTACATGGAACTATAAAGCAATATTGCGCCTATTAATATGATAGGCTAAGTGGGCCTACAATAAAAATACTACAAGTTTGCAAGCGTAAGTAGGACTACGCTCGACTTCCTACTACTCTAATCTGTGTCATTCACAACCCCCTATCTAAGGTCATGTCCTCAGTACGTTACACATGCGCCATATACCGTCTAATCACCTCTCCCCAATACTTGTTCGGCTTACCTCTACCCCTCCTGAACCCGTCCATAGCAAACCTCTCACACCTCCGTACTGGGGCATTTGTGTCTCTCCTCTGCACATGCTCAAACCATCTCAGCCTCACTGCCCGCATCTTATCCTCCACCGAGGCCACTCTCACTCTGTCCAAGATATCATCATTTCTAATCATATCCCTCATTGTATGCCCACACATCCATCTCAGCATCATCATCATCTCCGCAACTTTCATCTTTTAGATGTGCGGTGTCTTGATTGGCCAACACTCGCCCATACAACATAATTGGTCTAACCACAGCCCTAAGAACTTGCCTTTAAGTTTTGGTGGCACCTTTTTATCGCATAAGACTCCATATGCGAGCCTCCATTTCATCCACCCTGTCCAAATACAATGTGTGACATCATCATCAATCTCCCCATCCCCTTGGATAATAGACCCGAGGTACTTGAATATTCATTTCTTTGGAATGACCTAAGTATCAAGCCTCACCTCCACGCCTGTCTCAAGGTCTCTCTCATTACTAAACTTGCACTCCAAGTATTCTGTATTGGTCCTACTCAGCCTGAACCCCTTAGAATCTAGAGTATATCTACAAACCTCCAGCTTAGCGTTCACTCCGTTACGAGTCTCATCAATCAGGACTATGTCGTCTGCAAAGCACCATGGCACCTCCCCTTGGATTTGTCGAGTCAGTCCATCCATCACCAAGACAAATAAGAATGGGCTAAGAGATGATACATGGTGCAGCCCCATCATCACTGGAAATGCTCTGAGTCGTCTACTACTGTTCGCACCCTGGTCTTGGCTCCATCATACATATCCTTGATCGCCCTAGTGTACACCACAGGTACACCTCTAACCTCCAAACATCTCTATAGAAATAGTTCATAAAGATCGAATTTGATATGATACATGATTGGAGTGACGATGATATGATAGCCCATCGGCTAGTACCTGATGTTGATTAAAGGATCTAGAATTCCGAGTGAGTATATGGACCTAATGTGTCCCCCATGAATCACATGAAATCTACTGCAGGAGCTTGTGCATACTGGGGCATATGGTCATTGCATTCCATATCATTATTACTTGATAATGTTGTTTCCATGACAAACTCATATGAATAATTGAAAAAGTTTAATCTTTATGACTATATTTAGAAGGCAAAAAAAAATAGATTAACCCCTAAATTATATCCGAAATTTTAATATCACACTCAAACTATTAAGGCGATCTATTATACCCCTGATCATTTAAAAATTAAATTTAATACCATCCTAAAAGCTGATGTTGCAAACAAAAAATTATAATTCAGAAAATAGGCAAGTGAAGAAGTCGAAATTAAAGTAAAAAAATATTTTTTAAATAATTGAAAACCAAATTTTTTGCAACTCCTTTTTCTTCATCTCTACCCGCACCCCCACCCCTCAAATCCTTCTACTTCATTTCACCACCCCTACCCTCCCTTCTCCTCCACTTACCAAATGTGTATGCCTCGGGCAAAAAAGATTCATAATAATGAAGAGAAGGATAAGAAGTAAGAAGAGGGTGGCGGAGTCATTCAACGCGGAAGACTCAGTTTGGTGCTAATTTCTTCCTTTTAGATCTGCTTCATTTTCGGTCCTTCATGATCTCGCCAAACGAGTGACACTCATTTCTACTGCATCGAAGATTTTTATGCCGATGCGTGAGTAAATTTTGCCCATTTTCATTTTCATTTTCACGAATATATCTACTGATTTGATTGATTTCAAACTACGAAACTAGTTTTTTCAATTTTCAGTTGTTGTTCTTTAGAAGATATAATTTTAGTAACCCCACCCCAACTACCAGACCCTCTAACAAATTACCAACAAAAAAAAATTAGATTCAAAATTGGTAACCCAACAACATTTTCGACTACCTATTTCAGATTCAAAAATTTGAATCCGAGCTCATTGAACTTTGAATTGAAGCTTCAATGGCAAGTTAGAGCTGAAACTTTAATGATGGTGCATCTGATGAGATGATGGTGGTAAAATTGATGGCGATGGTGGTGACAGATATGGTGTTTCCGGTGAGATGGGGTGGTTTATTGATGAAGAAATATAATAATTGGAGGATTTAAAATATTTAATCATGTATACTTAGTATAAATATAATTAACAAAAAATCAAATGAATAAAGAAAAGAAAAAAAATTAAAAATTAAAAATTAGAGGATTTCAGACGTGGCGCTGATGTGGAGCGAGAGTGTGTAACACCTCCCCTTGTGCAACTGGTTATATGTGTATCAGGTGGTATTAAATTCACTTTTAAGATAATCAGGGGTGTAATAGGTCATCTTAATAGTTTGAGTGTGATATTAAGATTTCGGGTATAATTTAGGGTACAATCTATGTCTTTTTCTCTATTAAAAATATATATTTAAAAAGAAAAAAAATTAAAAAGGATATTTTTGGATCAAACTATTATCAGAGGACATTTTTGTTAAAATTCACATAATTTAAGGGCATTTAGGGATCGAACTATTGATTTAGGGCATTTTGACCTTTTTCCATTGATTAAATGACGCTCTATGAAATATAATAGATCATCTATGTATTATGTTAAAATCGCCCATGTATATAGAGGATCATATACCTCTATTCACTTTGTAACACCCCTTTTAACTAAAATGACTATGCGAAATTAATAAATTTTCCCTTCATTAATAGTTAGGGTTACTAATCTTATTTATAATCTATATTATCGTGTAAAAAGTATATAAGTTTATTCTATTTTAATTGATAATAAAAGTTATTAAGAAAAAACATTACTTTCCATTTTTATTACTTAAAAGGATTTTAAGAAAAAAGAAAAGATTTCTTTTAAAATAATATTTATATTAGGGAAAAAATGTTTATGTAATGTCTTGAATTGGTGAGAAAATTCCATACTATTTAACCAAGTTGCTTAATGAAACTTCACAAGGTGTTAATAATTGCAGTTAGGAACTGTCGCGATCTAAAATCTCATTGTGTCGTGTGAGCGCCTATTCAAACCCTAGGAGAACCCAAATAAAGCTAATTCTCAAATGATAAGTTAAAAGTGAAAATGTAAAAGAAAACAATACATAAGTTGATAATAAGTCTCATAGCTCATAGTAATAGTAACTATAAGACATACATCTCCCCAAAATCTGAAAGTCACAAGTACAAGAGCTACTAAATCAGGCATATAAGTCTGAAATACTACATATACTGTAGAGATAAAAATAAATATAGAAATGGAGTCTAGTGCTACGGAATAGCCAACATCTCACCCTAAACTTCAAGGTATGCCTCAACGATCAATTGGATCTCGTCTTATACTCGAGCTCGAATCTGAATTTGCATACAAAAAGTGTAGAAAGTGTAGAGTGAATACAAAAAAATACGTGTATCCAGCATCATTGTTAACATACCTAAACTGAAGCAATGACGAGGATTGGTTCTTCTGATACCCACCTCCACACTTCGTTAGTAACAAGTTACACAATTTTATAAGAACTTAAGCAAACAAGATTAGTAAGTCAACTTTTCAATCAGTTTAAAGCTTAATCCTTTCTAAATAGGAAAAAGACATAGATTGCACCCTAAACTATACCCGAAATCTTGATATTACACTCGAACTATTAAGACGGCATATTACACCCATGACTATCTTAAAAGTGAAGTTAATACCACCCTAATACACATATAAACAGTTGCACAAGGAGAGGTGTTATACACTCTCGGTCCACATCAGCGCCATGTCTGAAATCCTCTAATTTTTAATTTTATATTTTTTTCTTTTCTTTATTCATTTGATTTTTTTGTTAATTATATTTGGAAACCGAACAAAGGAGAGAAGCAGAAAATTGGGAATTTGATGAAAAAATTAAGAAAACTGAGGGTTTGGATCTGGTGGCCGCAAAAGCCCGGGGAGAAAATGAGGGTGAAAAAGATGTTACATTAACACCAGGTCTACCAGAGAGGAATTCGGTTGAAGTATATGTAGAGAATTCAGGTGGACTTGAGGGTAATGAGGATGTAAAAGATACTCGTCCAGAAGCAGTGGAGAAGCCATTGGAAAGCAAAGATGAGAAGGTAGATAGTCTTGTGAGAGAGATTCAAGGAACAATAACTGAAAAAGGACCTGAGGTTACTTCAGAAGAAAAAGAGATGTAAAGTAACAAAGAAACCAAACGTCAGCAAGATCTCAAAGAAACACCACAAAAAGAAGAAAAAATGTTCCAATATCAGAGAAAGGGGAGGGGTTGAGCAACAAGCAGCAGGAGGACAATGATGTGAAAATGATAGAAAAAAAAAGGAAGAGGCCAGGGATGAAGTCGAGGTGAAGCAAGACGAGAAGCATTTACCAGTGAAAAGAGAGACTAAGACTAAAAAAGGAAGAAACTATTAGAATATTATGTTATTAATATTATGATTTTGTATTAATGTAGTATCATATTATATATGGTAGGTAGTACAATGTTAATTAGGAATATTATGTAAATTAGGTAGAAGATTATTAGGAATTGATTAGGCATGATTGACTCTTCCTAATTGATGTATATTGTGTATATATTGGACCTTTGAATGATGAATAAAGTGAGGAAAATATTATACTTACCCTAGAATTCTTACATGGTATCAAGAGCTTAAGGAAAGATCCAAAATTAGTTTAATTTCTTCCAAATTTTTGGTCATCTTCCTCCCTAGTACAACCTAGTGGCCGAAAATTTCATTACTTTTTTTTCTACTCCATTATTGATTATCCTTCATCACAACTAGTTATTTCTGAATCAAAATCATCTTTTCACCCTGCCCTAGCTGTCTCAAACATCAAAACACATGTTTCCATCAAACTAGAAATGGAAACGTTCATTATGCGACGTGGGCAGAATTATTTAAAATATGTTGTCGTGCTCACAAAGTTCTTCATCATATAATTTCTCCAAAAGACGGTAAAGGGAAAGACATAACAAACAATGCAGACAAGGAATTGTGGGATACACTTGATGCCACAGTCCTTGGTTGGATTTATGCGACAATCTCCACAGACTTGTTGCATACGATAATGGAACCGGATTCCACAGCCATGGCGGCATGGGAACGTTTGCGAGATATATTTCAGGATAACCAAAACTCTCGCGTTGTTTCATTGGAACAGGAGTTCTCAACCATTGACATGGCGAATTTCCCTAATGTTTCTACATATTATCAACGCCTCAAAGTGTTGGCCGATCAACTACGAAACGTTGGTTCACCGGTTACTAATAACCGGTTAGTCTTGCAATTGGTCGCCGGTCTCACCCAAGCGTATAGCCGCGTGGGAACTCTCATCCGTCAAAGTAATCCTCTACCACAATTTTATTAAGTAAGGTCCATGCTTGTTCTTGAAGAGTCAGGCTTGGTGAAAAGGCCTCAACTACTTCAAATTCCGCCATGATTGCCACTACTTCACATGATGGTAATTTTTTTGACCCTTCTCAACAAAATAAGGGACAAAAAGGACGTCATAACAATAAAAATAAGGGTGGAAATCGCAGAAATAACAAAGGTGGAGGCCACCAAAATTTCGGTGGCGGTGGTAATGGCGGCACCACCAACTACGGTGGTGGACAATGGCAGACGAGCAGCAAGAGTCGTGGGGGGCGGACGGTGGCGGCGAGCGGGCGGCGGACGGGCAACAAGAAAGGCCGGGCCGGCAGCGGGACTTGGGCCGCACCGCCCGGCCCAACCCCAAGCAGTAATTGGGCTGGCGGCCCCCGGGACCCGACCACCGGCCAAAGAAAAAACAAAGGCCCAAATAATCGGGCGCGGCGGCGGCAGGCGCAACAGTGCCCAACAGGCCCATTTCGCTGGGTCTGTTGCCCCAGGCAGCAGCAGTGGGCCTCAGCCGACCCAGTGGCATGAGGCCCATTCAACAGGGGCCCACCCCACGGAAATTGAGTCTGTCATACACACTCTTGGACTTAATCCATCGGATTCAAATTAGTATATGGACTCCGGAGCGACGTCACATATGACGTCCTCCCAAGGTAATCTCTCATCCTATTTTAATTTGAGCAATGATAATGGAATAATTGTCGGAAATGACCATTCAATTCCAATAAAAGGTTATGGTTCTAGCAAATTATTACCGCCAAACCCACCCCTAATTTTAAAGAATGTCCTTCATGCTCCCAAATTAATCAAAAACTTGGTTTCTGTTAGAAAGTTTACAACTGATAATTGGATATATGTCCGATTTGACCCCTTTGGTTTTTCCGTGCATGATTTTCAGACGGGGAAGCTTCTCATGAGATGTGATAGCAAGGGGGAGCTCTATCCAATAAATCCGTCAACCCAACAATCCAAGTTTCCTTCTATTTTTGCTGCCTTGGCACCATCTTTATGGCACCAACGTTTGGGACATCTAGGAGAGGCTGTTTTGGCTTCTCTTAAATAAAATAATTTTATTTCTTGTACCCAAATACGGACTCTAAATAAGTGTCAGTCTTGCACACTTGGTAAACATGTTAAGTTGCCTTTCATTTCCTCTACTTCATGCACTCTTTTGCCATTTGATATTTTACATTGTGATATTTGGACATCCCCTGTTTTGAGTTCCTCTGGTCATAGATATTATTTGCTTATACTTGATGACTACTCTAATTATTTGTGGACATTCCCTTTATCGAAAAAATCACAAGTGTTTTTCACGTTTCTCACTTTTAGAGCATTTATTCGAACTCAATTTGAACGTGATATCAAAAATATACAATGTGACAATGGGGGGGAGTTTGACAATAAACAGTTTTGGGATTTTTTTCAAAACAAATGGTCTTCACTTTCGTTTTTCTTGTCCTCATACTTCATCACAAAATGAAACGGCGGAACGTAAAATTAGAACCATTAACAATATTGTTAGAACATCTCTTTCTCATGCTTCTCTTCCCCCTGAATTTTGGAATCATGCACTCCAAATGGCAACATATCTGTTGAATATCCTTCCTCAGAAAAATCTATCATACCAAGCTCCCCTAAAAATGCTTTACCTACGAGAGCCCACATAACATCACTTACGAGTGTTTGGTTGTCTTTGCTACCCTCTCTTTCCATCCACCACAATCACAAAACTCCAAGCTCGGTCTACTCCATGTGTGTTCTTAGGATACCCTACTCATCATCGCGGTTACCAATGTTACGACATTTCTTCCAAAAGAATCTTTATAGGTCGTCATGTAATCTTTGATGAAACAATATTTCCTTTTGCTAAGTTACATGCCAACGGGACCCCTAACTATGATTTCGTGGATGATGATAAGCTCTCGTATCTAACACATTTTTTTCACAGCTCGGTACCTATTACTAGTGTTGCCCCAACGGACCCAATTCAAACTCCGTCGGTACAACCCACTGGCCCCTCGGTTTCTCACTCCTCGGTCAGTGGCGTCCAGTCCACTGGCCCAACAACTCGTCCGATCACCCGTAGTCAACATGGAATTGTCAAACCCAATGCAAAATATAGCCTTCACACCCAGGTCTCAAAATCACCCTTGCCTCGTAATCCAGTATCTGCTCTAAAAGACCCGAATTGGAAAATAGCCATGGATGATGAGTATCATGCTCTAATTACAAATAGGACATGGGATTTTGTACCTCGTCCATCTAATGCTAATATAATTCGATCTATGTGAATTTTCAGCCATAAAGAAAAATCTGATGGAACTTTTGAGCGGCATAAAGCCCGTCTTGTAGGTGATGGAAAGACACAGCAGGTTGGTGTATATTGCGGGGAAACATTCGGTCCAGTGGTCAAACCTGCAACTATCAGAACAGTTCTCAACTTGTCTCTCTCAAAAGGATGGTCACTTCATCAATTGGATGTCAAAAATGCCTTCCTCTATGGACACCTTAATAAGACTGTTTACATGCACCAAACATTGGGTTACAGGGATCCTAAATATCACAACCATGTGTGTTTGCTCAACAAATCCTTATATGGCCTCAAGCAGGCCCCCAGGGCTTGGTATACACGGTTTGCATATTTTGTGTCACGCATGGGTTTCTCGCACAACCGTTCAGATAATTCTCTGTTTATCTATCGTCAGGGTAATCATACTGCTTATCTTCTTCTATTTGTGGATGATATTATTCTAACAGCATCTTCAGACTCTCTTCGCAAGAATATCATGTCACAGCTTAGTTCTGAATTTGCTATGAAAGATCTTGGCCCACTCCACTACTTTCTAGGGATTGCTGTGACCCGACATACAGGTGGATTATTCCTCTCCCAGAAGAAGTATGCATCAGAAATCGTGGAATGAGCTGGGATGACTTTCTGCAAACCTTCAGCAACTCCGGTCGACACAAAGTCAAAATTGAGTGCCATCTCTAACAAACCTTTTGCTGATCCAACGTTA
This sequence comes from Anisodus tanguticus, assembly GCA_034509755.1. Classification (NCBI taxonomy): domain Eukaryota; kingdom Viridiplantae; phylum Streptophyta; class Magnoliopsida; order Solanales; family Solanaceae; genus Anisodus; species Anisodus tanguticus. The sequence continues at coordinate 24,969,469 of CM067545.1, forward strand.
TACCGCAGCCTAGCAGAGCTTTACAGTATCTCACATTCACCAGGCCAGATATTACCTATGCGGTGCAACAAGTGTGTCTATTCATGCATAATCCAATGGAAGAACATATCCATGCTCTGAAACGCATTGTGCGATATATTCAAGGCACTCTGGAGTATGGATTACATCTATACCCGTCCTCTATTTCCAAACTTGTTACTTACACTGATGCAGATTGGGCAGGCTGTCCGGATACAAGACAATCCACCTCCGGGTATTGCGTCTTCCTTGGTGACAATTTAATCTCATAGTCCTCAAAAAGGCAGGCCACGGTATCACGCTCAAGTGCTGAAGCAGAATATCGTGATGTGGCCAATGTTGTATCTGACTCATGTTGGATTCGGAACCTATTACTTGAACTTCATTGCCCTATTCCAACTGCAACACTAGTAAACTGTGATAATATTAGTGCAATCTACCTCTCAGGGAATCCCATCCACCATCAACGCACTAAACATATTGAGTTAGATATTCACTTTGTACGTGAGAAGGTGGCTCGCGGACAGGTTCGGGTGCTGCATGTCCCAACGCGACATCAAATCGCGATATCTTCACAAATGGACTTCCGCGATATTATTTGAAGATTTTAGGGACAGTCTCAGCATTCACCGCCCTCCAGCTTCGACTGCGGGGGAGTGTTAGAATATTATGTTATTAATATTATAATTTTGTATTAATGTAGTATCATATTATATATGGTAGGTAGTACAATGTTAATTAGGAATATTATGTAAATTAGGTAGAAGATTATTAGGAATTGATTAAGAAGATTAGGCATGATTGGCTCTTCCTAATTGATGTATATTTTGTATTTATTGGACCTTTGAAGGATGAATAAAGTGAGGAAAATATTCTACTTACCCTAGAATTCTTACAGAAACGAGGTGAACCAAAGTGGTGTTTCCAAAAAGGCCAAGAAAGATGCCGAGGTGGACAAAACACTGCCCGGGAACAGAGATGCAAGGAATGGCAAGGATGTTGGGCAAGCTGCAAACATAACTAAGGATCCTAAAGTAGTATCGAATGGAAAGCATGTTGCTAAAGATGCTTCTCGCCCATCGGAAGGTGAGGATAACCTGGTGTCTGCAAAAGAGGCTCAAAGGAAGGTACCTCATGTCAATGAGGTTTCTGGAAGAGCAGGGATTGCGGAGGCCAAACACACCAAGGTCAGTTCTAAGTTTAATTCGGCCATCTTAGGTTGCTTTCCCAGAAATTTATGAAAACTCCCGTACAGGGTAATCTTTTAATATGTCGATAGTTCTTTTGGTTCTTTGAAGTTTCTCTGAAAAAAATTGATCAATCTGCTTGAAAGCCTATCTAGATTAATCTGGCTGTATTCATTTGTTATACTTAAAAGAGCAGTCCGATGCACTAAGCTCCCGCTATGTGCGGGGTCCGGGGAAGGGTCGGACCACAAGGGCTTATTGAACGTCGTCTTACCTCACATTTCTGCAAGAGACTGTTTCCATGGCTCCAAGGCTCCACTTCTCATTTGTTATGCTTACCATTAAAATTTCGATGATTAGATATTGGGTATTAGTCAGACTGTTGATTGCTTTAATTCACTCATGAAAGAAAAAATCGTCATGAAGAAACTAGACCGAACCTTGACAAGGAAAAGAGTAAAAGCTGCAGCACATAAACTATCAATTAAATATACCAATACTTAAGTAAAGTGTCAGTTACTAATTACATAGTCTTCCTCCAGATGCTTTGTGTGACAAAGCATAAAGTACACTGAAGACATAAGAGGTCCTAAGAGGGTTCATAATCTTCAAAAAAATGTTAATAATGTTAAGCAGTGCATATGAACTAAGCAAGTCCAAGGCATCAATAAATGACTATTAATCTAGCATTTCTCAATGTGGAGCATGATATCAGTTAGGAGATTCAAGTGAGTCTTGCAGCTAGATGTGAAAATCCTGCTAATAAAGCAAGTTGGTTTTTTTCTTAAAAAGAACTTCTATGAGTCTTGCAGCTAGATGTGAAAATCCTTCTAATAAAGCAAGTTGGTTCTCCTTCCCATTGTTTTTAGTGTTCTTTTTTCTATTAACGTGTGTGTACTACCTTATATTTATCATATTTAGTATTATGTAATTATGATAGAACTAGGATCTCAGTTGTATAAAGATTCCACATTTTACACCTATATATTAATTTTGACCCGTTTGGATTTTCTATAACGGACCTCCGTACCGGAAAATTCCTTACGAGATGCAATAGTGAGGGGGGCCTATATCCTTTTCTGCCCACATCCGCTGCTAGTGTCACTCCTCCTACTATTTTAACAGTCATATCTTGGCATAGTAGACTTGGTCATCCAAGTTCTCATATTTTTTATTCTCTTAGAAATCGAAATTTAATCCCATGTAACAAAGGGACCCTTTCTCATAGTTGCTCTTCTTGTCAGTTAGGGAAACACGTTAGACTACCATTTACGACTTCTATGAGCAATACTTTCTCTCCATTTGATATTATTCACGCTGGTTTATGGACATCTCCCATAACTAGCAACTTAGGCCACAAATATTATCTGGTATTTTTGGATGATTTCTCTCACTTTCTTTGGGTCTATCCACTCAAACTCAAAGTGTTTTCCAAATTTGTTGAGTTTCGTACACTGATTAAAACGTAATTTGAAAAAGACTCATTTCAATGCGATAATGGTCGTCAGTTTAATAATTCTCTATTTCATAAATTTTGTGCTGCTAATGGCATGATCTTCCGTTTCTCGTGCCCCCATACCTCCCCTCAAAATGGAAAAGCCGAAAGAATTCTCCGAACAATTAATAATATGATCTGTACCCTCTTTTTTCATGCGTCTCTCCCCACTGCTTTTTGGGTATATGCACTAAAACGTTATAGCACATTCTCAATATTTTACCTACCCGTGCGATTCAAAATAGGACACCCACTACCGTCGGATCCCTACCTATGACCATCTTAGAATTTTTCGGTTGTCTGTGTTACCCTAATCTGACATCCACGGCCCCCCACAAATTGTCACCCAGATCTACTCCGTGCGCTTTTTTAGGTTTTTCGTCAAATCATAGAGGCTCAAATCATAGAGGGTACTTGTGCTATGAGCACTCCACAAACAAAATCATAATTTCTTGCCACGTCACCTTCGTTGAGTATGTTTTCCCATTTGACAACATTAAAAAATTTCGAGTCACTGATTACCAATTCCTCGAAGATTCGGATCTATCACCGTTTGTCCAACAAGCATTCCGACATGCTGCCACTACCGGCGGAGCGGTCAGCCCTACGCCACCACCACCACTACCCAGTCACTGTCTCAAGCCGCTGCCACCACCGATAGTTCCCTCGTCCAATTTGTGCCACCTAATGCCGCTGCCACAGCACCAACTCCGGCATCGCTGCCGCCTGCCCACTCTCTACCACCACCACTGTCGATTTCCACCACCATCAGAAATCGGCCCACCTTCTCAGTGCCTTCACCGGTCCCCATCCCTGCATATGCTCCGCTATCCACCCAGAACTCCCACTGGTCCAATCGCCCAATGACCACCGTATCGCCATATTGCACCGCCATTCCAACACCGCGACCCACTCAATCATCAGAAACCCATGCCAAACCAACCTCGGTAACCAGAACACCGAACCCCCACCACAGATCCCCACCCCACCGACGTCATACCCCATCGTCCCCAACCCACGTAACGTCGACTTACCCAGTTCGACCCCATTTCCACCCCCGATGCCACACCCAGATTCCACAATCCCGACACCCCAACCAGTAGTCGAACCCGGTTCACCACCTACAGCCATCCCGTCGACCAGTAACCTAAATCCACATCCACACCCGATTGCCAACAGTACCCCTGCATCCACTCACCACATGGGAACCCGTGCGTGTCACAGAATTTTTAAACTCAAAGTTCAGTTTAATTTGTTCATCCATACCGTTTCCTCGATTCCTAAAAATCCAAAATTAGCCAAACTAGACCCTAATTGGAATGCGGTCATGTGTGAGGAATTTAATGTTTTAACAAAATAACACACTTGGGATCTGGTTCTTCGATCGGAAGGGGTGAATGTGATCCAATGCATGTGGCTTTTTCATCACAAATACAGAGACAATGGTGACTTAGGGAAGTATAAGGCCAGACTTGTGGCTAATGGTACTAATCAGCAGGAGGGCATTGGTTGTGGTGAGACATTCAGTGTGGTTGTCAAACAACTTTTCTAGATTAGTTTTTGTGTTGCCAAAGATACTCAGGTTCTCTAGCAAATTGATATCAACGTGCCTTTATCTAGCAAACCTCAAGACCTGTTAGTTCTTCATTTCAAACCTAAATTTATTGTGTTATTTTTTTATCCCTTAAAGTTATTTCGAATTGTTTCAGATTGCCTAAGTGAAGGTCACGATTCTTTGAACTCTGATATTTTATGTATTAAGAGAAAGATAAACAACTTTTCTAGCCTTCCCCAAAAGCAACATCATCCAAAATCTTCGTCCTCGTGGAGTCTTAGAAGAAGAATATTGCAAGGTTTATATTTGCTGAATAGTGCTTTTTTAACCAATAGATAGCTTTTTGAAGAGATAAGAACTAATGGCCCAAGTGGCGATTGGGTGTTCCAAGAATAACTAATCGAGTTCCGCACTTGTGGCTTGTATTTTGTTGGTTCATTTAAACCAATTAGGATGTGAAGCAGCATTGGAGCGAGCATTATGACAACGAGCGTTCGTGACATAACATTTTTGGCCCTAATGACATGTACAATTAATGTTATTCTACCACTCTTCAGCCTTCAATTTCAAATTGGTTGGACTGTCATCTGTGCTCTATTTTGGTCCATATGATTTTAATACTAAATGTGCGTTGCCTTTACGAAGAATTTATGGTTATTCCAAGTCTACCTGTACTTTGGTTTTTTTGGTGGATTGCATGGGCAGCTGATGATTTGGATCATTGGATCGCTGCTAGTGTTGAGGTTTTTAACATGCCTTGTTCCTGCAATTTTTTATACTGCAATGTGATATTAAGGGTAGTCCCTTTTTTTTCTTAGAGAGGCTGTCAAATTCTTTAGTGTTATTGGCAGCCGAAGGTTAGATGTGTAAACACTTAACTCTTCATGTTCAATCTTTTAGATCCGGTCTCCTTAGTACTAGCTGCATGTGATATTCATTTATTTTATTCCTTGCGTTCTTAACTAGTCTGGTATACAAATTCTTGTTTTTACTCCTGACTGGCAATAATATTTGAAGCCGTGAAGATTCATTTTTCCTTGATTGATGATATTGCTAGGAGTTCTTCAGTGAGGAGAAGATATGGGAGAAGATAAATGCAATGAGAACAATAGTTGGATATGTTGGAAATTTGTCTTTGGTGGGGTGTTGCGTCCACCCGTATTTAATGACTTAAACACTAGGGTTCCGTATGTTGGAGGCTTTGTCTCTTCACACATGCATAATCTACAAAGTAAGTAGATGACCGTAGGGTCAAGAATCGTCAAATTTCATTGAGAAATGAAAGAGATATTGGTCTACGAAGTAGGGTGTTTGAGGCATGAAAATATGGTGTGGGACAAATTTACCACATCGGTGGGAAAAGAAATAATTGTTCTCTTTATAAGTCTCAAATTGGCTAAGGGTTTGGGACCCCAAGGGGTAACCCATGTGTTTGAAGGAGGTAGGACCTAGATGTGCTTGGGTTCAAGGCTAAGTCCACACGCGTGCCGCCGCCCGCCCGTCCCGTCCGGTCCAGGCTCGGGTCGTGAGCCTTGGGCTTCTTCTGATAGACCCCCAGATTGTTTAATATTTACAGTTTGGTCCCTGAAGTTTCTGAAAAGCTGAAATTGGGAACGACGGAAGGCAGAAAATTTCTGCCTGCCGTTGGAGTTGATTTTTGAAGCGTTAAAACTCCATTAATCTGCACCTTAACTCCTCCCTAACAGCTCATTTATGCTGCACATTAAATCAGTCATTACTTGTCTGATTAAGTCCCTCACTAATGGCCATAAACAGTCATTACTTGGCAGTTGAGGAGTCCCTCCCCTTATGCTATATATTGAAACCTTTTGGCTCAATTGCAGAGACAACAATATACTACACAAAGACAAAACAGAAGAGAAACAGATCACTCCAAAACGTGAGCACAAACAGTGAACAAAAAACTCTTCCTTCCTTTTCCGTTCTTCAGCAAGTCGTTTCGTGTTTTGTGTTCTTCGTCAGAATCAACTTATTTGCTTTGTAGTGTTGATTAGTTGTTGTTTTATCTTGGGAGACTATTGCCCGTTAACGTAAAAGCATATATACGGGGTAATCTTGTCTTAAAGACAGAGAGTCATCTCTCGACTCAGCCACAGTTGTAACAATCTAGATTTAGTGTTTCGTCAAATTTTACCTTGATACTGGATTTTGTGTATGATTATGCTGAAGATTGCATTAAGATGTTTTGTTGTAAAATCATGGGTTGAATGTTCTAGAGTGAGTTTTGGCTCCTTTTGGAAAAAAATCACATATGCTTAAATGTCCCTGTATCTAGGTGGTGGTAGGTATTGGCCTTGGTTCTGGAACAGGAACTGTTGTCCTTGTTAATGTTTTCGAAAACCTTTTATATTGTCTTCACTGCACTAACGTCGAGGTGGGTGATAGAGCACTAGGTCTTAAATAGTACGCCAGCTCTCTTGACCATCTCTCGTAATGTGTCCTATGCTATTGAAAGCTAGATCCACGTGAGGTGTTTAATGCATAGCTTAAAAAGACGCTAGTCCCTATCTGAATGACTAAAACCAATATCAATAAGATTGGGGGTTGGATAATTTATTAAATGTTGATTAACTAAAATTAATATCACTAAGATTCGGGGTTGGATAATCTATTAAATGCTGATTAAGTGTGGAGGATATAGACTGTTTTGGTTGGATAATCTATTAAATGTGGATCGTTCCCTCACTTTTTAACATTACAATGAGAACAATATCATAGAACCAAGAGTGGGATCAGAAATCTCTGCTAGCTTTATTTTTAATCCACCACGTTTAGCCTTTGAAAATCCATTCTTTATCTTCAAGACGTGATGTTTGACTTAGACGCCTCCAGGATACTACTGAACAATAGATAGCATGATTTTCCTATCGCAATAACTCATCTCATTACATTCATAAGATTGTTTCTCACTAATCATCCCAAGCAATGATATATATAATTTATCCGTCCCCGAATAACTCTGGAAAATGTCAATTGCAGACATATGAACGTTTAAATACACGGAGACACCTGAACAAAAAATGAAACAAAATACATGGAATTTTTGTTTGTTCATAACCCTTGTAAATTCAATTGGCAGGACCTTTTAGAGCAACATGAGAGGAAAGGAGAGAGATCAGTGTGAAGAGAGCTGCTAACAGAGAAAGCCCTGCAGATACAAAAATCTTGTTGAAGAAACTAGTTGGCTCTAAGTCCGCTGCCCGGCTCAACTCCAGCGTAAAACCATACGTTGCAGCTGCGCCTGAAACGAGTATATTTGCTATGATCTGCGCCAAATTAACAAGACAAGTCAGGAGGAAGGAGGTTCAAATGAAGGAAGGGAGAAACATATCAACGACCGAGAGGGATTTAACTTATATACTATAAATAATTTTTATACGATCAATATAATTTAACAGGTTATAGTATGTATTAAGAGAATATTGCATCATCGATGTAACATTTGACAAAAATTAATTACAACGGCATATTTTCCGCAGTTTAAGCATTTGAAATCATCTGTAAAACATCTTGAAGAGTTGTGAAATCAAAAGAGAATACATATACATTTCGAAGATAAAATGGTTGGTTTAATTACCATGTCACCAAATACATCTAAAAGACTGACTCCAATGCTTAGGGAGAGTACTGTTTGAATTTTGAAAGAGGTTATAGGCAATGCAAACCAGCATATAACTGCAATTACCACCAATTTTAAGTGTACATATCCAACACAATTTATTTTTGTAACCACATAAAATATGATTAGCCCATGTGTCATTCAGGAAAAAAGGGAACATTGATTGAGTAATATGCAATCACTCCGATGTGAGAAAAAGAATCATATATACTAATTTGTAATATATCAAATCAAGCATTCAATAAGAAAATAATTTCTGCAATTTTCTTCGTATTACGATCCATTACTAATTACAGCATGGTTTCAACTTAGGATCAAAGCGGTCACTAATTATTAGCAAGATTTATTCTTTCGTATCTTACTGCTTTAGTATCATATTTATATTATATTTCTACAGATCATATTCTTTCTATATATGTATAAGTGAAAAACAATCAAAATTATGAAGAGAATGAATTACTTACACATAAACATGAAAATCAGTAAATTTAGTTTCAAGCTGCTCGTCAGGTGTTCATTTAAGGAGTACTGAGAACTGGTAAGGAGGATAATGAGTGATCCCACAAGGCAAACGAAGGCAACAAGTCTCAGGACCATTATCACTGATTTTCCCATCTTCTTAATTCAACCTGATTAATCATTAGCCTGCTTTAATTTCGTCTTTATCTCTCTTTATATATAAAGCTTTAGGCATCACATTTGTCAACTATCTGACTTGAAAGTTGAGATAAATTATATCCTATCACGTTAAATGACTCCTAATACTTAATTTATTAGTATTAATAAATTTATTTTAAAAAAGAATAATTGGTATGCGATCATTTTATAATTTTTATACTAGCACAAACTTTGTAGGCTACACACATAATTAATTCGTTTCTGGGTATGATATACTGCCAGGTCATATGGTTGACTGCTTGACTAATTGAATAATTATGTAAGTATAAAGGGAAAAAATGGACAATTAAAAAGGTTCTTAGTAACTCGTAAAAGATGACAACTGAAAATTGAGAATTTCTTGACTGTAATCTTTTCTCTTCTTTTGGTAATTAACTACATAGCATATGCATATATATATACTTTTATGGTGAATCAAGCACATGAAAGTTATATCATTGATGAGGATATAACTTTGGAGTCGAATCTATTTTGAGTTGATTTAGAAAAATATATAATTTTCTGAGAAATATATAGAGAGAAGGAAGGTTCTATGATGTAACAACCCAACTCCCCTTTTTAAGTGTTTATGTGTAGTATGATTTGACGTTTCATATAGATTTATCTATTATATTTGGATTTGTTGGAATGCTCAGCTTAGGACCGAGGTGCTCGAATGTATTTCGACACCATTGGTTGACAATTGAAATAGTATAGATTTTCTGGCGTTGCTTTCCTTCTTTGCAATCACGAGGAGTGGAGCTGTGAAGATCTGGCCACTTGGTCGTCGCGACCGCGAAGGGTAGTCGTTCGCTCAACATTAGGTTAAACTTCTTACACAACCTTGTGATGTTGACCGCGATAGCGAAGGCCTGAGAGGGAAGTACATAGCGAACGCGAGCCTAGGATGACCGAACACGAAGAAGGACCTGTAACATTATAAAAATTGGTGTGTATTTTTCAACGCCGACTTTTGGGGCCCCAATTATAGTATATATTTTACTATTCCACCCTTTGTTTTTCCTCTTGAAAAGAGGAGCACCTGTCCCTCAGAATTATAAACAGTCCATAAACTTAGTAAATAGCCAAACCAATGAAAACAAAAGAGCGAGAAACAAAACCAACATATTCAATAATGTAAATAAATGAGATGATTGATTGATTGATTGGCCGCTCTCAACTAGAGTCCTGCTATCACAATAAAATGCCCCCGATTAAGATGTCAAAAGTAACATAACATAGCTTTGGGACTCGGAAACCCAAACGCTTACATATATAATTTCAATAGTTAAAAAGAGGTGAAAGTTCATCAAAGAACATACACAAGCTATCCAACAAATTTTCCCTTAAAATAATAAAAGCAATACTAAAAACAAAATAAAGAAGTCATGGTAAATATGCACGTTTAAATTAATTTAATGGTGATGAAAGCGCTTTGTCCGATCCATCTCTCTGACTCCATAGAGCCGCAAAATAATGAGTTACGGCATCAACTTGAGCAAGAAGAAAGGATTGATCCGCTCTATTTAGATAATTTTCATGGGCCAATAAGATGATGTCTAGGATGGCAGCCAACTATCTTTCCGTAGAGATTATCATTTCTCCGGTGCTATATTCTCTTAGGGAAACCAGGGCCATATGTCAACAATTCAGCTCTGGGAGATAAATTTGCTTTAAGCTGATCAGGACATTCTCGGATTGCCTTCTTCCTCATGGAGGGTGGCCAAAACTCATTTAGATCATCAAAATCAGTATCAGAACAAAGGATCATTCTCTTGAGAGATCCAGCAATTCGCAACAAATGCAAAGTAAGTTCATAATCAGTTGTAGACCCAATAAAACCAACCCACTTCACTACCTTTAGACATTTATGACAGAATGTCATAGCTTCTTGTGCTATGCGATCAGCACCGCGCGCTTTCGCCATGCCCTGGAAAAAAATCTTGCAATTCTTGTTAACTTTAGACCCAAAAGTTTCTAAAAAGAAAAGGTTAGCGATGATACAACATACCTCCTCCAACATGTCATTCAAATCTCCAGACCCCCGTACAACCTATAAAAGAAAATATAAGCCATGCTTGAAAATGAAAACGAGATTAATGCATCAAAGCAAGACAGGATAAAAAATTTTAACTAATGAATCTGTAGAAAGCTCTGTAAACTAGCTAGATAACATTTCGCTTACGTGTCTCTTAGGGCCGCTAGAGAATTAAGGAAGAAATGTTAACTGCCACAAAGAAGAATAAGAAGGCATATTAGGAGAGTTGTTAAGATGTTTAAACCAAGAAATGGGAAGAAAATTGAAAGAAATAATCCCTTGATTATTTTCATTAATTGAAAGGCTATATAAACAAGTTACATAATAGGAGAATCATATTCCTATTCTATTCCTAAAACTTTATTCTATACATTTATGGTAATACAATACTAATTATATTACAACCTTACCTAAACTAGGATACTAAATATTTACTATAAATTACACATAATAATCTGCCCATCCGAGGGCCAATCCGTGAGCATAGCCGAGATCTAATATACACAATATACACATGTATATTGTGTATATTTAACACACCCCCGCAGTCATAGCGGGCGGTCTTCGAACGCTGAGACTGTCCCTAAAATCTTCAAAAAGGACCGAGGGAAGACCCTTTGTAAAGATGTCGGCAATTTGATATCTTGACGGGACATGACATACGCGAACTTGACCACGGGCAACCTTTTCACGGACAAAGTGAATGTCCATCTCGATATGTTTAGTGCGTTGGTGCTGAACCGGATTACCAGAAAGGTAAATGGCACTAATATTATCGCAATATACCAAGGTTGCCTTCTGAATGGGACAATGAAGCTCCAAAAGAAAATTACGTAACCAACATCATTCTGAGACCACATTGGCTACCCCTCTATATTCAACCTCGGCACTTGAGCGGGATAGAGTCGCCTGAGGCTTCGCAGACCAGGAGACCAAGTTGTTGCCAAGGAACATACGGTAGCCAGACGTAGACCGTCTGGTGTCTGGACACCCACCCCAATCAGCATCTGTGTATGAGACAAGTGTGGATGTCGATGAAGGATACAAATGCAACCCATAGTCCAGTGTACCCTGAGTATACCGGATGATGCGTTTGAGTGCATTCATGTGCTCAATTCGGGGATCATGCATGAATAAACACACCTGCTGGATAGCATACGTAATATCCGGTCTGGTAAAGGTAAGATACTGAAGGGCCCCTGCAAGACTGCGATAGTGGGTCGGATACTCGTAAGGGACTCCGGTCGCGGCACCAAGCTTGGGCTTGGTATCAACTGGAGTAGAAGTGGACTTACAGGATGACATCCCTGCCCTCTCGATGATCTCGGCTGCATACTTCCGTTGTGACAAGAACAACCCATCGGAATGACGAGTGACAGCAATCCCCAAAAAATAACTCAAGGCCCCCAAGTCTTTCATAGAAAACTCGGAGCTGAGCATGGTCATGATGGACTGGAGCAAGGCATCGGAAGAGACAGTTAAAATAATATCGTCCACATATAACAGAATGTAGGCTACGGACGAACCACGACGGTAGATGAATAAGGAATTATCCGACCTGCTGTGAGTGAACCCAATAGTTGAAACATAGTCAGCAAACCTTGTATACCAGGCCCGTGGAGACTGCTTAAGCCCATTTAAGGACTTCTTCAACAAACAAACATGATGAGGATGGTTAGGATCCCTGAATCCCATCGGCTGATGCATATAGACAGTTTCCTTGAGATCACCATGTAAGAAAGCATTTTTGACATCCAACTGATGAATAGGACATGTCTTCGAAAGAGCCAAGCTAAGAACAATGCGAATGGTAGCTGGCTTGACCACCGGACTATACGTCTCCCCACAATCTATACCAACCTGCTGAGTCTTACCATCACTCACAAGCCGCGCCTTATGTCGAGCAAATGAACCATCTGAATTCTCCTTATGAGCAAAAATCCACATAGACCTGATAACATTAATACCATATGGACTGGACACCAACTCCCATGTCTTATTATCAATAAGAGCATTATATTCATCAGTCATAGCAATTTTTCAATTCGGGTCGTTTAAGGAAGACACATGATTACAGGGCAATGGGGATTTAGAGACATTAGAATGTAAATTAAAATGTTTTTTAGGTGTAACAATACCACGCTGACTACGAGTGACCGGTCTATAACTCGGGAAGAATTGAGTGGATGTCGAGAATTTGCTGGGCTCGGGATGGACTGGCCAGCAGGCAGTGGGCCTGCTGGCCCAACTCGGGAAGTAGTACCAGTGGCAGAAACAGAACGGACCGGTTCCACATATTGGGGCCGGACAGCCCAATTGTTGGCGGCGGCCAAGACAAAACTCGGGCGAGGGGACTGTGACGGGCCAGTGGAACCAGCGGGCAGTGGGCCTGCTGGAGAATTTTGGGTGCGGGAGATGTCCGAAAAATGCTGAATAATACACGGGGATATTTGTTCATCCAAAAAATTATACGAACTAAGCACGGGAGAATGACTTTTAGCAAATGGAAATTGGGATTCATCAAAAATTACATGGCGATTAATGATGATTTTATTGGAGGATAAATCAAAGCATTTGTAGCCACGATTATTAGAAGGAAAACTCAAAAACACACATGGAGTAGACCGGGCCTGAAGTTTGTTAATTGTGGTGGATGGAAATAACGGATAACATAAACACCCAAAAACCCGAAGAGGGGAAGAATATGTCAAACCTTTGAAAGGAGTTATGTTAAGTAGATATGTAGCCATTTGAAGAGCGTGATGCCAAAAATATTGGGGTACGGAAGCATGAATTAATAGAGTGCGGATAATGTTATTTATGGAACGAATTTTACGTTCGGCTTTCCTATTTTGTGAAGATGTACGGGGACAAGAAAAACAAAAATTTATCCCATTAGTAGCACAGAATTCCCGAAACACTCCATTGTCATACTCTTTTCCATTATCACACTGAATATTTTTTATTTCACGGTCGAATTGGGTTCTGATGAATGCTTTAAATTTTAGGAAGATGGAAAAAACTTGAGATTTCTTCGCTATTGGAAATATCCATAAAAATTTAGAATAATCATCCAAAAAAAGAACATAATACCGATGACCCATAGAACTAGGAACAGGAGACGTCCATAAGTTGCTATGAATATTATCAAATGACATTAAAGTATGAGATTTTGAGTCTACAAATGGCAACTTAACAATTTTTCCTAAAGAATAAGATTGACAAATTGGAGTACGACTCGTACCCTTACATGAAATAAAACTATTTTTATCTAAAGCTGACAAAATAGAGGACCCCGGATGACCAAGACGAGCATGCCACAAGGAAGGAGAGATGGCTGCAAAAACTGATGGCAGGGTTTGACTCGATGGACCGGGACTGGGTGTGATAGGATAAAGATCTTCCCTACTATCACACCTCATGAGAGGCCTCCCTATCTTGAAATCCTTTACAGAGAAACCAAATGGATCAAATTCAATAGAGACAGAATTGTCAGTAGTGAATTTATGGGCAGAGACTAAGTTTTTAATCAATTTGGGGGCGTGTAGGGTATTTTTCAAGATAAGAGGGGGATGAGGGGGAGATAATATTTTATGACCATAACCACGAATTGGAACAGGATTGTCATTACCAACAATTATACCGCGAGAGTTGCTCAAATTGGAATAAGATGAGAGAGTACCTGAATCGGATGTCATGTGGGTAGTGGCACCGGTGTCCATATACCAATTCGGGTCCGGTTGAGTCAAACCCAATGTGTGCATCGCGGCCTCGATGTATGTCCGAGTGGGGCCTGCTGCGTGATGGGCTTACGGGGGCCGAGGCCCAAGCACCCCTGCTTGCGATCTTGGCCCAGACTGTTGCTGGACGTAGGTAGACCAGGCCGAATTGGGCCTGGACTGATGCTGGGCTTGCCAATGCTGCTGGGCTGGCCACTACCGCTGGGAGGTAAACTGGTTGGGCCCAAACTGCTATTGTGGGGCCCATTATGGGCCCCAAAACTATTGTTGATGCTGCTGACCACCGCGAGGACCCCCACTGCCACCACCATTCTGCCGGCTGCCGCTGCGGTTTTTGCCATTTTTCTTATTTCCACCCTTTTTGCCACCACCGTTGTTGCGGTTTTGGCTCGAGTTGTTGGAACCGGTAGGATATACCGTGGACTCGGTCATCATGATTACGGGACTAGTACCGATAGCCGCTCATTTCGCTATGCCTACTTCTTCTAGTGTAAGCATAGAACGCGCCTGATAAAATTGCGAAAGCGGATTGCTTTGCCGAAGAAGCGTTCCCACACCACTATAGGCCTCGGAGAGGCCGGAAACCATTTGAAGGACCAAACGATCGTTCGAAATCGGCGCGCCAACATTGCGAAGTTGGTCCGCCAATTCCTTTAATCTTTTGCAATAAGCCGAAACATTAGGGAAATCTTCCATATTGACGTGGGAGAAATCCGTTCAAGGATAACTTGCTCTAGAATTTTGATTATCTTGGAATATATCACGCAGTCTATCCCAAGTCGCCTGTGCCGTAGCGTCAGGCTCAATAATTGTTTGCAAAAGATCGGTAGATATTGTGGAATATATCCACTGAAGGACGGTAGCATCAATAGTCGTCCACAACTTAGAATCATCATCGCATTTTGGCACCTCCGTATCCTCAGGAGCCGCGGGGATTATGTGATGGATGACTTGATGCGATCGTGCGTGAATTTTGAACAGTTCGGCCTACGTCGCATATTGGACGTTTTCTATTTTAAGAACGAGAGGGATGTTATTCTTGATGTTAGAAAATGTAAGGGCCGGATGAAACATGTTCTAGGATGTAGACATATTGATAGAACAATATGTGATTGAAGGATTAGAGAGAAAATTTTGGGAAGAAAAGAGGTCCCGTCGGCACATAAACCGAGAGCAAAACGTCTCGGAAGTGGAGGGAAGTCGACGGAAAATTTAGGAGAGTAGAGAGAGGATTTTATGACCTAGACTCTTGATACCATGAAAGAAATAATCCCTTGATTATTTTCATTAATTGAAAGGCTATACAAGTTACATAATAGGAGAATCATATTCCTATTCTATTCCTAAAACCTTATTCTATACATTTATGGTAATACACTAATTATGGTAATACAATACTAATTATATTACAACCTTACCTAAACTAGAATACTAAATATTTACCATAAATTACACATAATAATCAGCCCATCCGAGGGCCAATCCGTGAGCATAGCCGAGACCTAATATACACAATATACACATGTATATATATATATATATGTATATTGTGTATATTTAACAAAAATTAACAATAAAATAAAATAAAATGTATAGAAAATCATATGATAAAAATTAATACCTAGTGAATAAACTAACTCCACTTATTATGACAATAGTTAGAACCCGAATAAGAGAGAGGGAAAAAGAGGAAGAGAAATGGTGATGGGAACAACAAATATGAAGTTGCTACTGAATTTAAGTGCCACCATCCGCCCACATGATGTTTCGGTAAACAATTACAACTTACCTGATTGCCTAATAGTCAATTCAGAAGCATCCACTGTAAGAATATAGCGGTGGTGTTCAGACTAACGTGCATACACCTCAGTTATTCCACCGGACACCTGCATCTCCCCACCAGTACAAATACTGGCAACTTTCCTCACTTAGGCACTAAGTTTAAAAACAATACTAAAGAAATCAAGCGCACCAAATACATGTGATAACTTCTTTTTTTGGGATAATCTGAAAGTTCGATATTTCTAACTTTAAAACTTGGTGGATAATGGGTCTACTTATCTTCCTTTATCCACTTAAGTACCATACTTGGTTCACTAGTAAGGACTCAAACTAGTGGCGTGCAACTACTATGCATCCTGCGCTATACTACCTTTTTGTTATTGAACCAAAGTCATGGGGCAAGTGGGCATGATAACTAGAATTTAATAATTCTAAAGAGCTTCGAACTATATCATGCTGCTTCAAAATGAAGTTCGTCCACTTCACCCTCAGGCCAAGCTGCCCAAGCAACTTTATAAGCTAAATTTTTGAGCTTGCATTGATTTTCTATTTCTGAACCAGAATATGTAATTAAAGCTTTTCCTTTTAGAGAATAAGAAATTCTAGTAGCTACGCTTAGGAAGATGAGAAAAAATCATCTAATTTTTTTACCTCTGCTAGTATTTGTATTCTAGTCTTCCATTGTTCTTATTCCAACTTCATTAACGCTAGAGACACTCTTGAGTCAATGGTAATTATTATATTCATCTACAATTAAGCTTTTTAATAAATTTATTTGATAGCTACTGAACCGGATTATGAGACAGATATAAGGCGGATATATTATCACAATAAATCAAAGAAGC
Organism: Anisodus tanguticus; assembly: GCA_034509755.1. Classification (NCBI taxonomy): domain Eukaryota; kingdom Viridiplantae; phylum Streptophyta; class Magnoliopsida; order Solanales; family Solanaceae; genus Anisodus; species Anisodus tanguticus. The sequence continues at coordinate 24,986,426 of CM067545.1, forward strand.
CTTACGTAATGGACACTGAAGCTCTGAAAGAAGGTTTCGGAGCCAACAGATCTCAGCAACAACATCATCAACGCCTCTGTATTCTACTTCTGCACTCGAACAGGACGGTGTGGGTTGCCTCTTGGCAGACCACGAAATGAGATTATCCCCAAAGAACACACAGTAGCCTGATGTGGATCGTCGCGTGTCCGGACAGTCTGCCCAATCAACATCTGTATATGATAACAACCTAGTCGGTGCTGAGGGGTAGAGATGCAATCCATAGTCAAGTGTGCCCTTAATGTATCGAATGATATGTTTGAGGATAGTAAAATGGGGCTCCTTGGGGGCATGCATGACTAAACATACCTGCTGAACAACATAAGCAATATTAGGTCTGGTGAAAGTAAGGTATTGTAGTGCACCTATAAGACTCCAATAGAGAGTGGGATCTGACACGGGATCACCATCCAAAACACTGAGCTTGGATTTAGAATCAACTGGAGTAGACATGATCTTACAATTTGCCATGTTCGCTCAGTACACAATCTCTTCTGCATACTTACGCTGACAAAGTAACATAGTATCTGCCGACCTAGTCACTGAAATCCCCAAAAAATAGCTCAACTTACCCAAGTCAGTCATAGCAAATTCTGTTTTGAGCAGTGCAATGATCTCATTTTTCAACAATTCTGATGAGACAGTAAGCACAATATCATCCACATACAATAATAAATATGCATTGATACTACCTCTATGAAAAATAAACAGAGAATTATCACACTTGCTGTATACAAACCCGATATGCATGATGTACTGGGCAAAGCGATCATACCACGCTCTAGGAGCCTGTTTCAGGCCATGTAGTGACTTACGGACACGACATACATACTGATGGGCTGCTGGATGGACAAACCCAAGCGGCTGGTGCATATAAACAGTTTCTTTTAGATCTACATGTAGAAAGGCATTCTTCACATCAAGCTGATGAATTGGCCAGTGCTTACCCATAGCAATTCTCAGAACTGTGCGAATAGTGGCCGGTTTCACAACCGGACTGAAAGTCTCACCATAGTCAATACCCTCATGTTGATTCATGCCATTTGCCACAAGTCTTGCCTTATATTTCTCAAGGTCACCACTGTCTTTGTATTTGTGACGAAATAGCCACATGCAACGGATCACATTCACCCCCTCCGGTCTAGGAACTAAATCCCAAGTGTGTTGTTTCGTTAAAACATGAAATTCCTCACACATGGCTGCATTCCAATTCGGGTCTAGTTTGGCCAATTTTGGTGGAATTGGGGATATTGTCTAAGTTAAGGCTGGCTAGTACGCCGGGTCGGCCCGGTCCCGACCTTTTTTTTTTTTAAAAATTGTTGTATTGGGACTCGAACCGGGATGGGACATGATCTCATCCCGACCCATCCCGACCCGGCCCAATCCCGCTAGGCCCAACCATGTCCCGCCCCGATCCCGCCTGAAACTCCCCCTTTTGCACAAATAACTGTTGCACCAACGACCATTTTACATTTTGGCCATTGTGCAACGGCCATTTTTGGCCTCCCCCAACCACCCATACCCCTTAATATTTATTTTTAACCCATAAGTTATTATATTTACACTTTAACCCAATTTCCCAACTATAAATATCTCATTTTCTCTTCATCTTTCTCACAAATCTTCCTACAATCTCTCAATCTATCTCTCTACAAGTCTACATTGTCTACTAAATATTCAATTTTATTTATTCATTTGGGAGTGAAGTTGGCAACTAGATTGAGGATCTTCCATCTAGCAAAGTTTCAATTTTCAACCTTTCGATTACACGTTGACGTTACGTCGGTGTTTGGAACATTCGTTCCTTCATTAAATTATTATTGTCTATTTATTTTATTTAGCGCACTTAATTTCATTTACTTTAATTATTTATTAGTATGATTTTAAATTTATAATGGAATGATTTAAACGTATGCTTACGGGTAGGGGTCATGCTTCTTCTAGTAGGGGCAACAAGGCCAAGGGTACTTCTTCTAGTCATCCTATTTCTAGACAGAATCATATTCCTACACAGGATGATTTTGTTGATACTGAATATTTTCCTACAATACCATTAGATTTAGACGATGAGCTATTTTTTGGAACTCAAGAAGACTTTAATTTAGACGATGATCTAGATGATACACCCACTAATGTAGATGACAACACACCCACTAGTGCACCTTCAACTGAAATATTAATAAATAAATATTATGTTTTATTATCATCACATCATTTTATTTTGTCTAGCATACAAGATGAATGCAAAAAAGTATAGGCATTACCAACAAGAAAGTGCTAGCAACCAACCGGCTTTCATACCATCTTCTTATTTTTCAACACAACCTCAAAAAAAGACGTGTTGTTTCTGCGGCTAGTATTGAAAGTCTTAGACATAGAATGTTTATTGGTACCACTACTAATCAAATTAGCGAGTTTGATATTTTTGTTTTGCAAGGTGTTATACCGTACGAAGCAGTTCTCAATGAAGGACGTGAAAACTTGCTGAAATACTGGAGGGAGAATGAGACGTGGCATAGAGAACCAAACATTTGGCAAATAGTGAAATACACGTGATGTCACGTGTTATTTCATATTTTTAATTTTTTTAAAAAAATGTTTTCTTTTCTTTTTAATCCCAAAATGTAATGAAAATATTATTGTATATTTTAAAAAATGAAAAGGACAATTATTTGTATATGAACTTGAAAAATTATTAGAGGTGTTAAGTATATTCGAATGTTGTTGAAGTTTTAAAGTTGAGATTCAAGTGCTAAATTCTTTCTAAACCCTTAGTTGTTGATGAGATTCGAAAATGAAAAAAGAATTTCGAATTCACCATTGTTGAACCTTGAAAAAGCTTGAAGAACAAAAAATGAGTTTTGTCGAAATTCGTGGTCGTTCGCCAAATTGATTACTGGAGTATGGTGATGATGTTGTGAAGTTGTAGTTGAAATTTGAGTTTGATTTGTATGACTTTATCTGAGTTTTTTGTTGAATTTTGAGACCAAAAATTAGACTTGGAGCTCCTAAAAATGGATGATAAAATGGTGATGAAGAACTCTTGAAAATCAACTTTGGAAGTTGGAACTGACACTCGTGTCCATTTCGTATAGGTTAGAGCCATTTTTTAAAGTTCTCACGCGCTTGAAGGAGGTGTTCTCACGCAGTACTCCACGTCAATAATAAAGGTGCAAAGAATTACTTTAAAAAAGTTTAGAGGGGTAATAGGATCCCCGCAAAGATAAGGTGTGTCGCAACAACTTTAGGTATAATTCAGGGAGGTAATAGTGTATTATCCCTATTTAAATTATTAATTATAGAACTTATAGTACTTTTTACGTAGTTTCTAAATATGTAAATTTTATTTTAAAATATTTAAAGATTTTATGTTCTAACACACTGTCAAAATTAGAAAATTTACTCTCAATAAGCGAAAAGTGTCAATATTTTCGGGATGAAGGAAGTAATTTAATTTGTTAGTATACCAAGTTGCTTAACTTATTGAGTGAATAACACATAAACATGCCTTTTAACTTGGCGCGAGCTGGCAACTATGACCTCAAATTTTATCAGTGCACAAGTAGGCACTTAAACTTGCCAAAAGTCGAACAAGCATACACACGCGTCTTACATGGCAAACTGAGTGAGATACACTCGAAAACAGGAGAGTTGATGCTCAATATCACATGTATATACTTGTTCGACTTTTGGCAAGTTTAAGTGCCTACTTGTGCACTAGCAAAGTTTGAGGTCAAAGTTGTCAGCTCACGCCAAGTTAAAGGACATGTTTATGTATTTTTCTTTAATTTACCTTTTTCGTTTTTTTTATGTCCAATCTACGTGTAAATTAGTTGACAGTCTCTGATTGGGCATTAATCCACGTGGGAGCAATTGCACTTCACGCTAGTGACCTGTCAGAAATTTGTGTATGCATGTTCGACTTTTGACAAGTTTAAGTGACTACTAGTGTACTAGCAAAGTTTGAGGTCATAGTTGTCGGGTCGCGCAAGTTAAAGGGCTTGTTTGTGTGTTCAAAAAATACTTTAAGTGATGGTATATGTAAAATTTGTTTTAAATGAATAGATTTAAAACCCCATATGCAACCAAAATATGATATCCTTAACTATAAAAAAAATACTCCATTTATTTTTACTTATTCATTAAGCTAAAAAAAAAAATATTTTACTTGTTCTCTTTAATATATTTTGAAAAAGTTATTTTGTTTTATTTTTATCATTGATTATTCATTTCTCAAATTTATTGAAATTATACATAAATTAATATAACTATTATGAAAAATAGACTTTCATTTATTATTTTTTCAAAAAACAATATAACGTAGATTATGAATAAGTAAAAATAAACGAAAAGAGTAGTATTTAAAAGATATCGGATCTGTCTTTGGTTTGTGTGCAATCTTGTGCAGATAAATTATGACATCCATGACTATTGGAAATATTGTAGATATCGAATCTGCTCTTTGGCGCGTGTGCAAACTTATGCAGAAATATGGCATCCTTGACTATATAACAAAGTTGCAATTTTGACAATTGTATTTGTATTACAAAAAAAATCATATGTCTATTAAATAATATAAGAGGCACAAAAACAGCTTTGAGATATTTTTATTACACTATCTTGTTTAATTATTGAGTTTTTTTATATATATGTTATTTTTTAAATAAAATGCAAAAAAATATTATTTAAAAAAAAAAAAAAAAACCGCCCCGGATCCGGATCCTGATCCCGATCCCGCCCCCCCCCGCCCCGATTCCGACGGGATCGGGATCAGGACGGGACATCGGCAAATCCCGCCTATCCCGATCCTACTTGGCCCGATCCCGCCTCTTCCCCCCGTCCCGCCCCGACCCGATCCCTCTAAACTCGGCCCGGCCCACTGGCCACCCATATTATGAGTGGCTAGGTTAAAATGGACTTTGGGTTTGAAAATCTCGTGTTAGGCACGGGTTTTCATAGGGTGCGAAGGGGCATGTGTGTGTGGGGTGGGTCAGTTGGGTGTCATGCTAGGGTGTGGATTCGGGTTTGGTGTCAGCTGGTTGTCAGTGGTCGGGTCGGCAGTGGGTGGGTGTCGACGGTGATGTTGATGGGTAACGGTGAGAGTGTTGGTCGGGTTGTCTGAGGTAACGGTTGTGTTGATCTGGAGGGTGGACCTGGTTGGGTCGGGTAGGATTGTGGGGTTGGCGACTGTGCAGAGATGGTTGTCTGAGGGGACGGTGGTGCCGATCTAGAGGGTGGACCTAGGTGGGTCGGGTAAGATATTGGGGGTGGCGATGGTGATGGTGGACCAGAGATGTTCTATGGCAGAGGCGATTTCGGCGGAATACTAGTGGTTACATGGGCTGGCAGCGGTGATGGTGGACCAGAGAACTACCGGACAGAAGACGCTGGTACCGGCGGTGATGGTGGGACTGTGGTGGCAGTGCGTATAGTTCGTGAAGAATAACTGGGGAGATGTCAGTCTCATCAAGAAATGTGTAGTCCGTGTTGCAAAATTTTTGGATGTTTGCAAACGGAAAAACCGTCTCATCAAACGTGACGTGACGAGACACATGAATTTTACGAGTGGACAAGTCATAGCACAAATAGCCCCTATGGTTAGATGGAAGCCTAAAAAGACATATGAGGAGGTTCGAGGTGCTAACTTATGAGGGACGGTAGACGCGAGATTGGGATAACACAGGCAACCGAAAATCCGAAGATGGTCATAGGAAGGGATTCGGCGGTATAATATTTCAGTTGGGTCATGTTATGAAGTGTACTGGTGGGTAAAATATTAAGAACGTATTCTACTATTTTAACAGCATAGACCCAAAAAGCAGGAGGTAAAGAAGCATGAAACAGAAAAGTGTGAACCATATTATTTATACTGTGGATGATGCGCTCGGCTTTGCCATTTTGAGGGGAGGTGTGGGGACACGAAAAATGAAACACCATGCCATTATTTTTACAAAATTTATGAAACATGAAATTATTAAATTCACGACCAAGAAATTTGGCAAAGACCTCTGATTTAAATTTAAGAGGATAATCCAGATAAAGTGAGAGTAGTCATCCAAAAAAATGAGATAATATTTATGACCAAGAGAGCTAGTAATGGGAGATGTCCATAAGTCAGCATGAATGATATCAAACGGAGCAAATGTAACAGAAAGAGACGATTTAAACTGAAGACGAACATGTTTGCCTAATTGACAAGAAACACAATTTTGGGCAAGTTTTCCATTACAATGAATAAAATTATTGCTTCTAAGAAAATTAACAACAGGAACTCCTAGGTGTCCAAGCCTATTATGTTAAGTTGACGGAGATATAGCAGCAAAAGAAATAGGGGAGCATGAACTGGCAGCGGAGATGGATGGAAAAGGATATAGATCCCCCGTGCTATTGCATATCGTGAGAGGTGTCCACGTACGAAGATCCTTTACAGTAAAACCAAAAGGGTCAAAATCAACATAGACGGAGTTGTTACGAGTAAATTTCTGGACAGATATAAAGTTTTTAATAATGTTAGGAGCATATAGAACGTTATTTAGGGAGAAGGGTAGGTGAGGTGGTTGAGTGTAAGTGGTACTATACCCCTGAATTGGAATGCGATGGTCACTACCCATAGTGATAAATTGAGGATGCTTTAACTGAAACAGTTTGGGAAGATTACTTGTAGTCCGGGTGAGATGAGATGTAGCGCATGTGTCCATGTACCAATTTTCATCGAATTGTTGCATAGTCATGTTGTTGAAGGCTTGACCCAATTCGGATGGGGTCAGGCCACTGTATGAAGGTGTCGGCTGGGCCTGGGTGTAGTGGGCCTGATGGGCTAGCTGGCGTGGTCCGGGAAATGGGCCCAACAGGCCAGGTTGCTGCTGAAGCTGAAGGTGCAACGAGCATAGCTGTTGTGAAGGGAAAAATGGTTGGAACGGGGCCTAGGGTCCACTATTGTGCCACTGCCCTGGGCCGACCCAATTACCTAAAGAAAGAGACTGATGTTGGGGGTTGTGCTTGCTGCCTCAGCCTTTGCCATGCCCTCTTTACCATTGCCCCATCCCTCACCACCGTGGCCACCCCGTTGCTGGTGGTGGTCCGTTGGTGGTTGACTGACGGAGGGGCCGGCAGAATTGGCGGGAGCGTCAACCGATAATGCTTTTTGGTTGTGTTCGTCTTGTTTCGCACATACAGGAGAAAACAACTGTGAAAGAGATGGATGGAAAATTTGGAATGTCGGCGGCGGGATTCCCGAGGGAACGATCCGACAGCTGAAGAAAAAAAAGAAAAGTTTAGGGTTTGTGGCTTAGGCCCAAAAGCTAGCTTGTGGGGTAAGGATTGTTTAAGTCCATATAAGGAGTTCATATTCCCATTCCATTTCCAATGTGGACTCTTAACATTCCCTACACGCCCATATCTCGTTAACTGGAGTGTGGACAATATAATTTGAGGGCTCAACATTGGTGAACAAAGAATTTGAATTGGTCTGGCTCTGATATCATGTAGAATTGTATTAATTTCCTTGGGGAGCCTTTTCTCATTAATACAACTATTCCCAAATTTCCCCTCATTCGTTGTTCTTTCAATATGTCTAAGAACAATTATCATCCTGCCTTATGGTTTCTAACGTCAAGAACAATATCCATATTGTGCTTGAGATGGAAAACGTCCAATATGCAACGTGGGCGGAGTTGTTTAAAATTCACGCTATCTCCCATCAAGTTATCCATCACATAATTCCTCCCGCTACACCGCTTCCTGCAGAGAATACTCAGTTATCTATTACTCTTGATGCTACCGTTCTCCAGTAGATCTATTCCACTATTTTGGTTGACCTTTTACAAATGATTATTTAGTCGGATACCATGGCTATGGCTATGTGGAATAGATTGTGTGACATATTCCAAGATAACCAACATTCACGTATCGTCACACTTGAGCAGGAATTCTCTCTCGTTCGCATGGAAGAATTTCCAAACGTCTCTGCATATTGCAAGAAAGTCAAGGAGTTGGCGGATCAACTTCGTAATGTTGGCGCACCTGTAACAAATAATCATTTGGTTCTACAATTGGTTAAAGGCCTTTCGGAGGCCTATAATGGTGTTGGAACTCTCATTTATCAAACCAACCCTATTCCCGCCTTTTATCAAGCCTGCTCCATACTTACTTTGGAAGAAGTCGGTTTGGCAAAAAAGGTGGCTACCGGAGCAAGCCCCGTCGTCATGATGGCGTCCTCCCCAAGTTCTTCGGGTTTTGTTGAGAATTCGGGCCAAAACCATACTCATGGTAGCGGGAAAAAAAAAATCGTAAGAATAATAACAAAAACTGCGGGGGCAAACGCGGCGGTTCCGGTGGTCAGCAAGCAGGCAGTGGGCCATGTCTAGTGAATAGTGACCCACCACCCCCCGGTCCCGCGGCGGGGGCCCATGGCGGTGGGGGGCGGGGCGGTGGGTCATGGGCCGGCCAGCCTTTCTACCCAAAGGAATCCAAGCGCCGGTGGCCGGGCGGCCTTTCGAGCCCAAAGAACCGGCGGTGGCGGCCCACGGCCGGGCCCGGGCCCGAGCGCGCCGGTTCCAGCAGCTATGGCCCAGTTCAGTCCCGGTCTGGAATACTTGGGCCTCGACCTCCGCAAGCCCACCACGCAGCAGGCCCCACTCAGACCGATATCGAGGCCGCAATGCACACATTGGGGTTGACTCAACCAGACCCAAATTGGTATATGGACACCGGTGCCACTACTCACATGACTTCCGATTTAGGTACTCTCTCATCTTATTCCAATTTGAGCAACCCTCGGGGTATAATTGTTGGTCATGGCAACTCTATTCTAATTCAGGGTTATGGTCAGAAAACGTTGTCTCCCCCCAATCCACCCCTTATCTTGAAAAATACTTTACATGCCCCCAAATTGATTAAAAATTTAGTGTCTGTCCGAAAGTTCACCACTGACAATTCCGTGTCTGTTGAATTTGATCCTTTTGGTTCTCTGTGAAGGATTTCAAGACGGGGAGTCATCTCATGAGGTGTGATAGTATGGGGGATCTTTATCCTATCATGCCGGGTTTCAGTCCATCGAGTCAAGCCGTGTCGTCAGCTTTTGCAGCCATTTCTCCTTCCTTGTGGCATGCTCGCCTTGGTCATCCGGGATCTTCTATTTTATCAGTTTTAGATAAAAATAGCTTTATTTCTTGTAAGGGTACGAGTCGTACTCAAATTTGTCAATCTTGTTCGTTAGGAAAAATTGTTAAGTTGCCATTTGTGGACTCAAATTCTCATACTTCAAAGCCATTTGATATTATTCATAGCAACCTATGGACGTCTCCTGTTCTAAGTTCGTTAGGTCATCGATATTATGTTCTGTTTTTTTATGATTATTCTAAATTTTTGTAGACGTTTCCAATTGCCAATAAATCTCAAGTGTTTTCTGTCTTCATAAAATTTAGAGCATTCATTAGAACACAATTCGAAAGAGAAATAAAAATATTCAGTACGATAATAGGAAAGAGTATGACAATAGAGTGTTTCGGGAGTTCTGTGATAATAATGGGATCAATTTTCATTTTTCGTGCCCTCATACATCTTCTCAAAATGGGAAAGCCGAACGCAAAATTCGTTCCATAAATAACATTGTCCGCACTCTCTTACTTCATGCTTCCGTACCCCCATATTTTTGGCATCATGCTCTGCAAATGGCAACTTATCTCCTTAACATAATTTCGTCCAAAGGTCTGACTTATTCTTCCCCTCTCCAAATCCTATTTAATAAGAACCCTTCTTATTCTCATCTTCGGGTTTTTGGGTGCTTGTGTTATCCGTTATTTCCATCCACCACAATTAACAAACTTTAGGCCCGGTCTACTCCTTGTGTGTTTTTGGATTATCCGTCTAATCATCGTGGTTATAAATGTTTTGATTTATCCTCCAAGAAAATTATTATTAATCGCCATGTAATTTTTGATGAAACTCAATTTCCATTTACTAAAGTCCATACTCCCGAGCCTAGTTCGTATAATTTTTTGGATGATGGTATATCTCCGTACATTACTCATCATTTTTCGGACATGTCCCGCACCCAAAATCCTCCAGCGAGCCCACTGCCCGCTGGACCCACTGTTCCATCACAATTTCCAGTAGCTGGAACAGTTCCAGCGATTGGGTCAGTCCAGCCCAATTCTGGAACTGTTCCAGTTTCAGCCCCGATTATCGATTTGGGCCAGCAGGCCCACCGCCCGCTAGCCAGGGGTCCCGAGCCCAGCAAATTCCCAAAATTCACTAAATTCTTCCTCGAGTCATAGACCGGTCACTCGTAGTCAGTGGGGTATTTTTACACCTAAAAGACATTTTAATTTACATTCTAATGTCTCTAAATCCCCCTTGCCCCGTAATCTTATGTCCGCCTTAAACGACCCGAATTGGAAAATTGCTATGACCAATGAATATAATGCTCTTATTGATAATAAGACGTGGGAGTTGGTGCCCCGTCCATCTAGTATTAATGTTATCAGGTCTATGTTGATTTTTGCTCATAAAGAGAATTCAGATGGGTCATTTGCTCGACATAAGGCGCGGCTTGTGGGTGATGGTAAGACTCAACAAGTTGGGATAAATTGTGGTAAGACGTTTAGTCCGGTGGTCAAACTGGCTACCATTCGCACTGTGCTTAGCATGGCTCTTTCAAAGTGTTGGCCTATTCATCAGTTGGATGTCAAGAATGTTTTCCTACATGGTGATCTCAAGAAAACAGTCTATATGCATCAGCTGTTGGGTTTCAGGGATCCCAACCGTCCTCATCATGTCTGTTTGTTGAAGAAGTCCTTATATGGGCTTAAGCAGTCTCCACGGGCTTGGTATACGAGGTTTGTTGACTTTGTTTCGACTATTGGGTTCACTCACAATATGTCAGATAATTCATTGTTCATCTACCGTCGTGGTTCGTCCTTGGCCTACATTCTGTTGTATGTGGATGATATCATTTTGACTGTCTCTTCCGATGCCTTACGCCAGTCTATCATGGCCATGCTCAGTTCTGAGTTTGCTATGAAAGACTTAGGGCCCTTGAGTTATTTTTGGGGGATTTCCGTCAAGCGTCATTCAGATGGTTTGTTTTTGTCTCAACGAAAGTATGCGGCTGAGATCATCGAGAGGGCTGGGATGTCATCTTGTAAGTCCACTTCCACTCCAGTTGATACTAAGCCCAAACTTGGTGCCGCGGCCGGCATCCCTTACGAGGATCTGACCCGCTATCGCAGTCTTGCAGGGGCTCTACAGTATCTTACCTTCACCAGACCGGAGATTACGTATGATGTTCAGTAGGTGTGTTTATTTATGCATGATCCCAGAGTTGAACACATGAATACAATCAAACGTATCATTCGGTATATTCAGGGTACACTGGACTATGGTTTACATTTGTATCCTTCATCGACATCCACACTTGTCTCATACACAGATGCGGATTGAGGTGGTTGTCCGAACACCAGACGGTCTACGTCTGGCTATTGTATGTTCATTGGCAACAACTTGGTCTCCTGGTCTGCAAAGCGTCAGGTGACTCTATCCCGCTCAAGTGCCGAGGTAGAATATCGAGGGGTAGCTAATGTGGTTTCAGAATCCTATTGGTTACAGAACTTGCTTTTAGAGCTTCATTGCCCCATTCATAAGGCAACCTTAGTATATTGTAATAATGTTAGTGCCATATACCTCTCAGGTAATCCGGTTCAGCACCAACGCACTAAGCATATCGAAATGGACATTGACTTTGTCCGTGAAAAGGTTGCTCGGGGGCAGGTACGCGTATGTCATGTCCCGTCAAGATATCAAGTTGCAGACATCTTTACAAAGGGTCTTCCCTCGGTACTCTTTGAAGATTTTAGGGACAATCTCAGCGTTCGAAGACCGCCAGCTATGATTGCGGGGGTGTGTTAAACAAAGCAATATACCCGTGATATAAACCCAATATACAACAGTGTATATCACGGGCAATGTGCTTGGTATTTCAGCAATGGGCTTTCCAGCAGCCCAGCACGGTAACAATATACAGAAATAGACAATATAAGAATGTTGTATATTAGGAAAATATATGTGTAGTATAGTGTAATGTATTTGTTACCTAAATTAGGATTATACACTTACCATAATTGTAGAGTTAGAATTATGGTAAAATAAGATTTTAGGAATAGGATTCTCCTATTTTGTAACTTGTATATATTCCTTTTCAATTAATGAAAATAATCAAGGGGATTATTTCTTTCAGAATCCTTCTATAATAAGGATCCCAATCCTATTATAATTATACAATACACAATAGGGTAAATTATGTAACCTATACACGTGCTAATACCATGGACCTCAACTTAGGTAATGAATCACTAACCTCCAAATTCTTGAGAGAATTTGAGGTTGAAATACTCACTTGCTCCAGCAAGTGACAGTCGGATAAAAGGTATTCAACAACTCGTTGTGTTATTTTGACACTAACAAATCGAACAGATTTAAGAGTCTTGAGAGTTGTCAGCAACTTTAGCTCGCCCCCGGAAATGGACAAGAGCTTTTGCACATGAGGAAAGCTATAATGAGGAGCTACAGGTCTAATCCTTGTGGCCAAGTCCAATTCAAACTAAGGCTGGCCAGTGGGCCGGGACGACCCGACCCCGGCCCGACCCCGTCCCGACCCCGCCCGGTCCCGACCCGACCCCGCTCTAAAAAAAAAAAAAAAAAAAAAAAATTTAACGGGGCGGGACTCGAACTCGGGACGGGACGATGTCTCGTCCCGCCGGACCCGAGCCCGCCCCGTGCCCGCCGGACCCGAGCCCGTCCCGACCCCGACCCCGACCTTACCTTTGCAAAAATAACCGTTGCACCAACGGCCATTTTAGATTATGGCCGTTGGCCAACGGCCATTTTAGGCCCCCCTCCCCCAACCCCCCTACCCCTTAATATTTATTTTTAACCCATAAGTTATTATATTTACACTTTAACCCAATTTTTCAACTATAAATAACTCATTTTCTCTTCATCTTTCTCACAAATCTTCCTACAATCTCTCTAATTTCTCAATATATCTCTCTACATTGTTTGCTAAATATTCAATTTTATTAATTCATTTGGGAATTGGGAGTGAAGTTGGCAACTAGCTTGAGGATCTTCCATCGAGCAAAGTTTCAATTTTCAACCTCTCGATTACACGTCGACGTTACGTCGGCGTTTGGTACATTCGTTCCTTCATTAAATTATTATTGTCTGTTTATTTTATTTAGCGCACTTAATTTCATTTACTTTAATTATTTGTTAGCATATAATTAAAATGGAAGGAATTAGAGGTATGTTTAAGGGTAAGGGTAAGACTTCTTCTAGTAGGGGCAATCGGGGCAAGGGTACTTCTTCTAGTCATCTTATTCCTACACGGGATGATTTTGTTGATACTCAACATTTTCCTACAATACCATTAGATTTAGACGAGGAGTTATTTTCGGAACTCAAGAAGACTTTAATTTAGACGATGATCTAGACGATACACCCACTAATATTGATGACAACACGCCCACTAGTGCACCTTCAACCGAAATACCTCCTATTCCCCCTAGTATGAGACGAGGTCCAAAAAACGACCATTAAAATCGATGCATGGACATTTTTTGATAGGGACGTAGAGAATCAAGTAGCCATATGTAAAATTTGTAAAAATGTTTTAAAATTTAAAACGGAAAAGGTCACGGTGGGACGGGGGTTTAATTAGACACGTAGTAAGTGCTCATCCGGCTAGGTATGCCCAATACCAGGCTTCAAAACCGGGTGCGCAAACGGCCGCTCCATCGGGACAAGGTTCACATACGATACGTCCCGGACCAAGTACAGGGTCAAATTAACCCTATGACGGGGGGAATTGTAGGCTCTAAATACAACAAACATAGAGATAGGGAAGCAATATCAAAATTAGTTCTTGTGGAGGGTTTGCCTTTTTCATTTCCTTCATCTCCCGGTTTTATTCATTACATTAGAGATATATATAATCCTGCTTTTAACGGTTTTCCTAGGTCAACTGTTAAGAGAGATGTATTTAAATTTGCGCATGAATATCAACAATATTTACGTTTTTCATTATATCATTTTAATGGCAAAGTATCTATCACGTCGATATAGGTCGTAGTACTAACGGCCATGATTATTTAACTCGTAACTTGTCATTGGATAGATTATAAATGGTCTATGCAAAAACGTATTTTAGCGTATAGATATATAGATGATAGGCACACGGTACTTTTATTGCGAAAAATATTTATCAAGTGTGCGATTATTACGGAATTACCGATAAAATTATGACTATTACATTAGATAACGCTTCTAATAACAATTACGCAATTACAATGTTAAAAAATAGTTTAGCTCCATCTTTTCCGGACCATTTTCATATAAAATGCGCGTGCCATATATATAACTTAATTGTAAAGGATGGTCTATCACTTTTTGAAGACATTCTTAGTAAAATACAATTTGCTATAAACTTTATTTTTAAAAGTAATAAAGTACAACGTAGAAAAGAATATAAAAAAATTTGTCATGATTGTGGACTACCTTTTAGAAGAATTCCACAAGAAGTATCCACTAGGTGGAATTCTTTATACGAGCAACTCCTTGTTGCTTATGACTATAAATTACCTATAACTTTATTTTTTAACTCTCATAATAAAAAGCCAAATGATATGATTTTAGATAGTGATTGGGAAAAAATTTCCGAACTTATTGTATTTTTAGAGAAATTTTTTCAAGCAACAAAAGAATTTTCCGGTATATATTATCCTACTATTTCAACTATGTTATTTTATATAACTCTAATATTTTTATTACTTAGTGAATATATGGAAAAACCAAACTTATAAGGCAAATATTAAAAAATGTTTGTCAAAATAAAAAAATATTTTATTCCTATTCCTTCTATTTATATTATTGGTTCTGTATTAAATCCTACTATTAAAATAGACGGTACTAAATCACTAATAGAAACTATTTACGATTGTATAGAAGTACTACCACCTCCAAGTCCCAAAAATCTAAATCACCCACCACCTATTGAACAAACTAAAGAAGAAGTGTTGAATAGCGTAGAACACCACCGCAAAAATATATATAGATTTTATCAACAAGAAAATGCTAGTAACGTACGGCTACCATACCATCTTCTTCATCTTCAACACAACCTCACAAAAGACATGTTGTTTCGCGGCTAGTATTGAAAGCCTCGAAATAGAATGTGCGGCCGTACCTCTACTAACCAAATTAGCGAGTTGGATATTTTTGTTTTGCGGGGTTCTGTATCGTATCAAGAAGTTATCAATGAAGATGGACAAGAAGACTTATTGAAATATTTGGAGGGGGAATGAGAAGACCTTTCCGACACTTTCAATGATGGCTCGAGATGTTTTGAACATTCAAGCGTCATCAAGCTGCGTCGGAAAGCGCTTTTTCGCAGCGGATATCAAATAGGAGACCACGACACTCATTGGCGGAGACGGCTTGGAAATTGCGGTATTATTCGAGAGATTGGATACGAGCGGAGCGGAGAAGGTGCGGTCAACCGGAGATCAACGAAGAAGATGATGAAAACTACAACGAAATCTTAACCGAAGGTAGTGGAAGCGACGTGGATCAATTTGACCAACAAATACCTATTCCAACCGAAGAACCACATGAAATCATCAAGCAATTAGAACAGATTTTTTTGAAAATGTAATTTTTTTAATTGCAATTTTATTATGTAATTTGCAACTTTTGGACAACACCATAAAGTTGCAATTTAGATTTTAGACAATTGTATTTGTATTACAAAAAAATCATATGTCTATTAAATAATATAAGAGGCACAAAAACAAATTGGGATGTTTTTATTACACTATCTTGTTTTATTTATTGAGTTTTTTTTATACATATGTTATTTAAAAAAAAAAAAAAAAGGAAAACCCGACCCCGCCCCCCGCCCCGACCCGAGCCCGACCCGAGCCCGCCCCGCCCCGATACCGACGGGATCGGGATCGGGACGGGGCCGGAGCAGTCCCGCCCGGACCCGACCCCGCTAGGCCCGCTAGGCCCGATCCCGACCCCCCGGATCGTCCCGCCCCGACCCCGCCAGACCCGGCTCGCCAGACCCGGCCCGGCCCACTGGCCACCCATAATTCAAACACCTTGACTTGTTTTCCTATTGCAAAATCATTCCAGGCATCAATAGCACAGTCGATTTTGTGTTGCTCTTCTGCGACATAAAGTACTGGGGAAAACAAACTTTGAACTGCTCTATAAATGCAGCCTGATGCAATTTCAAGACTTGATTAACTGAAGTTATAAACCTTTCGGCTCGTCGGATCTTATGTGTCTTGTCACTATAGAATTCAAGACTGCAAGATGTATACTTCCATAAGTATCTCCATCGTTGTGAGAGAATAGAGGTGCGTGCTGCCTCATGGAAGTTCAAACAGGAAAGAATGGCAATAAGCATCTCATCAGGTAAATTGGAAAGATGATTATGTGGCACCGAAAATGGAACCCCTTTAAGTTGTTTTGCGAATAAAATTGATGAGTTAAAGGTAAAAAACACACGTCAATTATCAAATGTTCACTTTATCTACTCATTATTAGGTAGGAAAAGTAAACAATTGATAGTTGAGGTGTATTTTGCTAACTAGTTAGTGATAGTTTAGGTAAGAACTCTTACAAACTAAAAAAAAAATGATAATTGACGTGTATTTTTGACCCTCTATTTCAATTTAACGTTATTCAACTCAAAATCACAAATCAATCAAATTTATTGTTTCGATTCTATTTAGATCCATTTATATTTGTTATTATAACAAAATAACAACACATCATCTTTGTTTTGTATAATATACAATGATTGTTCATAAACAACTGACATTCTGATGATTGATATCAGTTGAAATTCAATTTTGTGATTGATAATTTTACACAACCTAGTATCGATCAGATTTATTACTTTGGTTCGATTTCGATTAGTTTATAAGTTAATTTTGATTAATATACCATACTTGTTGGGTAAGGGTTGAAATTATAATGAAAATATATAGATTTTGAGCTATATATTTTTAAAACTGTCTGATAAGGCAAAACTTTACTATAAGATAGACCGAGACCTTGAGAGTTTTGAACAGCTTAAGCCGTAAGGCATAAATGTAAGTGAATAAAAAGAGTCTTTGTATAGGATGTGTTGATTTCTTCTAAGTCAGTTTCTTATTGTTTTCTTCTTCTTTTTGTTTAATGTTTATACTTTGTAATATTTAATTATTAGAAAAAAGTTTAGTTCGTAAATTTAATTAGATCTTCTATATTTATATTTTTAATATTCAAATATTAGAAAAAGGTTAGTTCATAAATTCAATGAGATCTTTTATGTTTATATTTTCTAATGTTCAACTATTAGAAAAAGGTTAGTTCATAAATTTAATGAGATCTTTTAAATTTATATTTTTTAATATACATTTTTAAAAATATTAATTCGTTGAGATCTTTCGTGATTAAGCGCGGACAAATTTTACTAGTACCTTACTAAGTTTAAAACAATAGGGAGGGAGAAGCAATAAAAAGTAAATGATGCGTTATGTAAATAAAAAAAGTTTCAAGTAACAATTTTACCGGGAGATGTTAACTCATTCTTATATAGTACAGTTAATTACTGTACTTTAGATAGATTCGTTATAATTTTTATATGGTACCTTACTTCAATTTATTTAACTTTTTTCCGTCATTTAGATTCCGGACTCAAAATCAACGTTGTTCACTTTGTGTGAAAACGAAAAAAAAAAAAATTAATAAGGTTTTAATGTTTCAATAAAATTGTCACCATCAAAAACTCAAATAACTGGCAAACTCATCAAGAAAAAACTAACTTTTCACAGAGTTTTTGACCAATATCAACTTTTATACCATCCTTACTATATTTTGCTTAACTGAAAGCATCCCTTAAGTTATTCAAACTTAACCAAAAACATCCTTTAGTTAACTTTCCCATACATACTTAACGATCCCTTCTTATCTCAGCAATAGAGGTGGTAAACTTATTCAAGTTTGGGGGTTATTAATCCGTCCATTTGTTAGTTCAGCACAATCAGTTTCAGCTATTAAAATTTGGATTGATATCTAGTTCAAATTGATTAATGAGAAATCTTGTCAAAATATGTTCAATTTTTTTTTAATTTATTTAACATGTTACATAGCCATAATAAGGAAAAAAATAATAATTTATTAATTAATAAAAATTATAAAAGAACAAATAAGACAATTAAAGCTTAGTAAGAACTAGATAGATCGGGTTTTGACTTGTTTTTTAGTCAATTTCAGCCAAATAACATTTGGGCTAGTCAATAACTCGCTCATTTATTAACTAAACTCATTTTAACCCGCTCAAATTCAGCTTCAATCCACTTATTTTCCACTCTTACTCAGCAACATGGCACCTTCCCTTCCGGCCATTTTCATATCTCATCTCAAAATGTACGGGATTAATTAATTCTGCAGCTTAATTTTTGGGTAGTTCACATGACTCAGTGCTGCATGAAAGAGAGAGTCTTCTGTCCCTATAATAAAATGATGACAATTTATTTCTCAATAATAAGCTAAATTTCTCCATAGCTTTTCTCCTTGTTGTTTTTCATATGAGCTTTTCCCAAATCAATCCGCAATTCAACATTGGCTTCTTCACAACCCACAACCCGTCAATATTACCACCGGTGCCGCCCAGTAACGCCACCTCTGTTTCACCATGCCTTGAATCGTCTCAATCTTCACAAAATCACCTCCATTTTTAAGCGATATCACTGTTTGCCCAACAGACAACCCTATTTGAACTTTTCAAGATTTCGCAAGATGAGATTGATATGAATTTTGATGACCCATTTAGTTGTTGACTCGTATAATAATTTCCTCTCCAGCAGGTAGCACTTTTGGGTAGTGTTTGCTATGACACAAATTTGGGTGTCGCCTATTGTTAACAAGGTTGAGTAACTGAAATAAAGTTGTTTGGGGATGATAGAACAAGCTGCATAGCCATTTTACTTGCTATCATCATCACCATCAATTGTAATTATCTTGGTTAGTTCTTATCAATATTGTTCACAGGGTGTTTAATAATTTATTTTAAACTCATGCTGCTAATTTGCAGGACTTTAGATTTATATGTTTGTTACTCTTATTCATAAAAGTTTATTCTTGAGGTTTTATACCTCTTATTATGCTTGCTCTTTTCAATGAAGAAAAACCTAGACAACTAAACTATATATCAAATTACATGATTCTTTCATTCGTCATATATTTCTTATTTCTAACAATATTGATGATGATAATTAATTCATCTAGCATTATGGTATACCGAATCTTTATATGGAAAAAGAATTAGATCAAATGAAATATCTGTGTGATTTAGTGAATTCCGAAAGAAGTTATGTTTATAATGTGGTGATAAGATGATGAGGGAGTAAGAGAGGGAAGAAATCGGAAAATCTTAAGAGGATTCGATTGCAAAGACATTTGTTTAGGCAAGAAGCCAAAAAATAATGGAGAAACTATAAATTTAGCCGCTTGACCAAAACTATTTATACATATATTCATCAGCTATTCTCTTAGTCAGACGGTTATTAACTTAATTTTTCAGATATCCCAATCTTATGAAGCGCGCGAATTTGGTTTACTCCAGTCCTGTTTATCTAAATATAAGCTTTCTTTTCTTCTTTTTTTTTTTTTTTTTTTTTTTTGATAATCCAGGTTTCCAGGCTTGCGCCTGACTACTTCACTGGTATTACCCAGACATCCTGGAGGTAATAGCACCGGTCCTTCAACACTATTATCAGGTAAATCGCGGGATGTGCTCCGATGGCCAGTTTTTCTGGGAGCGTACAACTGATCAATGAGACAAGGTCAAATTCCCCAACATGCAGAGTTTCTTCGTGCTTGCGGGGAAACGAACCCACGTTGTCCCATGCCAGAGCGCCTTATAGCGCCCAGGCTTTGCCACTGGACTATGCCCCGGAGGACCTAAAACTGTGGTAGGGTAAACTTTTTAAAGTGACTGGTCCCACCGCATTACGACCCCATACCCCAGAAAACCCCACCTCCGCCCGACCTACGAATTAGTATACACCGCTTGGCCCTACGCATATGGAGGGATTTTTTTGGGGGAACACGGTTCCACTCTCGCCGATCGAGAGGATTCGAACACGGAACCTCAGACAGCAATACCCTAATGTATTGGCCACTGGGCCAAACACTTTGGATAAAACTGTGGTAGGGTAAACTTTTTAAAGTGACTAGTCCCACCGCATTATGGCCCATACCCCATAAAACCCCACCTCAGGCCTGGCCCTACGGATTAGTATACACCGCTTGGCCCTACGCGTATGGAGGGATTTTTTTGGGGGAACACAGTTCCACATCATTTATCATTAACTTTAGTCTAATGATAGCGGGCGGTCTTCGGACGCTGAGACTGTCCCTAAAATCTTCAAAAAAAGACCAAGGGAAGACCTTTGGTAAAGACGTCTGCAATTTGATAATTGGAAGGGACATGACAAACACGTACTTGTCCACGAGCTACCTTTTCGCGAACAAAGTGGATATCCATCTCGATATGTTTAGTGCGCTGGTGCTGAACCGGATTACCAGAAAGGTAGATGACACTAACATTATCACAATAAACCAAGGTAGCTTTCTGAATAGGACAATGAAGCTCTAAAAGAAGATTACGTAACCAACAGGATTCAGAGACCACATTGGCTACCCCTCGATACTCGGCCTCTACACTAGAGCGGGACAAAGTCGACTGACGCTTTGCAGACCAGGAGACCAAGTTATTACCAAGAAACATACAATAGCCAGACGTAGAGCGTCTGTTGTCTGGACAGCCACCCCAATCAGCATCTGTATACGAGACAAGTGTAGACGTCAATGAGAGATATAAATGTAAGTCAACCCTAGCTTGGGTTTAGTATCAACTGGAGTGGAAGTGGACTTGAATAAGGACATACCAGCTCGCTCAATGATCTCAGTTGCATACTTTCGTTGTTATAAGAATAACCACCTGCATGATGAGTGACAACAATCCCCAAAAAGTAACTCAAGGGCCCCAAGTCTTTCATAGCAAACTCAGACCTGAGCATTGTCATGATAGACTGGCGTAATGCATCAGAAGAGGCACTCAAGATAATATCATCCACATATAATAATATATAAGCTAGGGAAGCACCACGACGATATATGAACAATGAATTATCAAACTTGCTGTGAGAAAACCCAATAGTCAAAACATAGTTTGCAAACCTCTTATACCAAGCCCGTGGGGACTACTTAAGCCCATATAAGGACTTCTTCAATAAACAGACATGATGAGGATATTTGGGATATTGAAACCCCAAGGGCTGATGCATATAGACTATCTCCTTAAAATCACCATGTAAGAAAACATTCTTCACATCTAACTGATGAATGGGCCATGCTTTCGAAAGAGCCAAGCTGAGCACAATGTGAATGGTAGCCGGTTTGACCACCAGACTAAATGTTTCACCACAATCCACACCAACCTGCTGAGTCTTACCATCACCTACAAGACGAGTCTTATGCCTCGCAAAAGAACCGTCAGAATTGTCTTTATGAGCAAAAATCCACATAGACCGAATAATATTAACACCGTAGGAACGGGGCACCAACTCCCACGTCTTATTATCAATAAGAGCATTATATTCGTCGGTCATAGCAATTTTCCAATTCGAGTCATTTAAAGCAGACACAAGATTACGGGGCAGGGTGATTTAAGAACATTAGAATGTAGATTAAAATGTCTTTTTGGTTTAAAAATACCTTGTTGACTACGAGTGACCGGTATAAGACTCGAGGGAGAATTAGGTGGAACTGGAGCAGTGGCGGGACTAGGCTGGCCAGCAGGCAGTGAGCTTGCTGGCCTAATAACCGGAGCGATAATGCGACCGGGGCGATGGTGGATCACCGGCCCGATTCGAGAGATGGACTGGACCGTGAGTCTGGCCCACTGGATCGAGATGGGAGAACAGTGGATCCATCGGGTAAAATGTCTTTTTGGTTTAAAAATACCCTGTTGACTACGAGTGACCGGTATAAGACTCGAGGGAGAATTAGGTGGAACTAGAGCAGTGGCGGGACTAGGGCGCCGCCAGCGGGGCGGTGAGCCCGCCGGCCCAATAACCGAGCGATAATGCGGGACCGGGCGAGTGGTGGATCACTGGCCCAGTTCCGAGAGATGGACTGGATCGTGAGTCTGGCCCACTGGACCGAGACGGGAGAATAGTGGGTCCATCGTGCAATGGGCCCGGTGGCTGATTTTGGGTGTGGGACAAGTCCAAAAAACGGTGAATAATATATGGAGATACATCGTCATCTAAAAAATTATACGAACTGGCACAAGACTACTCACTTTAGAAAACGGAAATTGGGATTCATCAAAAATAACATGGCGGCTAATGATGATTTTATTAGACGATAAATCAAAACATTTGTAACCACGATGATTACACGGATAATCCAAAAAAACACACGGGGTAGACCGTGCCTGAAGTTTGTTAATTGTTGTGGACGAAAATAATGGATAACATAAGCACCCAAAGACCCTAAGATGTGAATACGAATGAGTCTTATTATATAATATTTGAAGGGGGGAAGAATTTGCCAAACCTTTGTTAGGAAGAATATTGAGGAGATAAGTAGTCACTTGTAGAGCATGATGCCAAAAGGAAGGAGGTGCGGAAGAATGGACCAATAAAGTACGGACAATATTATTAATGGTACGAATTTTGCGTCCGGCTTTCCCATTTTGAGAGGACGTATGGGGACAAGAGAAACGAAAAATTATATCATTAGTACCACAAAAATCCTGAAACAACCCATTATCATATTCTTTTCCATTATCACATTGAATATTCTTAATTTTTCATTCGAATTAGGTACGGATGAAAGCTCTAAATTTTAAAAAGGTGGGAAAATGTGAGATTTTTTCACCAACGAAAAGTCCATAAAAATTAGAATAATCATCCAAAAAAAAGAACATAATAACGATGACCCAATGAACTGATAAGAAGAGATGTCCATAAATCGCTATGAATAATATCAAATGGCATGAACGTACGATTATGAGAATCTACAAATGGCAATCTAACAATTTTTCCTAAAGAACAAGATTGACAAATCGGAGTACTACGCGTACCCTTACAAGAAATAAAATTGTTTTTATCTAAGGAAGACAAAATTGACGATCCCGGATGACCTAGACGTGCATGCCACAAGGAAGGAGCAAGAGCTGCAAAAGTAGATGGCAAGGCTTGACTTGAGAGACCGGATGTGGGCGTGATAGGATAAAGATCTCCCCTACTATCACATCTCATGAGAGGAATCCCCGTCTTGAAATCCTTCACAGAAAACCCAAAAGGATAAAAAACAACAGAAATAGAATTATCAGTGGTGAATTTACAGACATACACCAAATTTTTAATTAATTTAGGAGCATGAATGGTATTTTTCAAGACAATAGGTGGATGGGGGGAGGGGAGACAAAGTTTTGTGACTGTAACCACGAATCGGAATGGAATTGTCATTACCAGCAATTATGCCACGATTGTTGCTCAAATTGGAATAAGACGGAAGAGTACCTTGGTCGGAAGTCATGTGGGTAGTGGCTCCGGTGTCCATGTACCACTTCGGGTCCGGAGAATTCAATCCAAGTGTGTGCATCGCGACTTCAATATCGGTAGGGGTGGGGCCCGCTGCATGATGGGTCTACGGAGATCGAGGCCCAAGCACACCTGCTTGCGGCCCCGGCCTAGAGGAGTTTCGGAAACCATTGGGCCAATGCATATTAGCCCGAGAAGGGTCTGGACAGCCCACTGTCCAGGGGATGGAAACGCTGGGAAAAAAGATCCGTTGGGCCACTGCCCACTGTCATGGGGCCCAGGGTTGGGACCAGTTTGGCTGTGGCCCACTGTTATCGGGATGGGGCCTACCGCCACTGTTCTGTCCACCGCCACCACTGTCGGAACCACCGCGTTTGCCCCCATGATTTTTGCCATTTTTCTGAGTATTCTTGCCCTACCGTGAGCACAATTTTTACCCGAATTGTCAACAAAACCTAGAGACTGAGTGGAGGACGTCATCATGACGACGGGGCTAGATCGGTAGCCGCCTTTTTTGCCAAGCCATCTTCCTCGAGCGTAAGCATGGAACGGGCCTGATAAAAATGCGGAAGCGGATTGCTCTGTCGAAGAAGCGTACCAACACCACTATAAGCCTCAGATAGGCCTGCAACCATTTGTAGTACCAAACGATCATTGGTAACGGGCGTGCCAACGTTGCGGAGTTGGTTTGCCAATTCTTTCAACCTTTTGCAATAAGCGGACACGTTAGGGAAATCTTCCATAATGACGTGGGAGAATTCCTGCTCAAGTGTAACATCTCGAGAATTCTGATTATCTTGAAATATGTCACGTACTCTATCCCAAACATTCATCGCCGTAGCGTCTGGCTCAATAATCGTTTGCAACAGGTCAGTAGAGATAGTGGAGTAAATCCACTGAAGAACTGTAGCATCAAGAGTCGTCCATAATTGAGGATCATCCTCGGGTTTAGGAATTTCCGTAGCCGTGGGAGCCGGGGGAATAATGTGATGGAGGACTTGATGCGAGCGTGCATGAACTTTGAACAGTTCGGCTCATGTCGCGTATTGGACGGTTTCTATTTCAAGAATGATAGAGATGTGATTCTTTATGTTAGAAACATTAAGGGCACGGCGAAACGTGTTCTTAGACATAATAGCAACGCAAAGACGTGATGTAGGGATTTTGGAAGAAAATTTAGGAAGAGGGAAAGAAATACCGTCGGGCACGGAAATCGGGGATAGGCTCTCGGACCGATGCAAAAGGGCGACGAAAAAAAATTGGGAGAAAAAAAGAACCTAGACTTCTGATACCATGAAAGAAATAATCCCTTGATTATTTTCATTAATGAAATAGAATATATACAATTTACAATTTCCTTAATAGGAAAATCTTATTCCTATTCTAATCACAAAACCCTATTCTAGTAGTACAAGAATCCTATAATTATGGTAAGTGTACAACACTAATTAATACAATTATTTTACACTAATTAATCAGCCCAAAACTGTGATATACACCAGTACCAAACCCGTGATATACACTACTTATGGTAAGTGTATATCACGGATATACACATCATTTATCATTAACTTTATTCTACAATGTAAATCGTGTTGGATGCAAATTTTCAATATAAAAATAAAATCTTAGAATTCAAATTGATAAACTATGCAGTTGAATTAGATTTTATAAAAATTACTTTTGATATATGTTTAAGTCCATCGATAAATGGAGTCCTAATTCTCCTATTAGATACGTGGATTTAAAACTAATATTTTGATATACCAAATCTTTATATGGAAAAAGAATTAGATCGAATAAAATAATACATAACATAGTGTGACTTATTGAATCCCGAAAAAAGTTATTGAATAATGAAAATAAAATGGGGATAATAATGAAAATAAAATAATGTAAATAAAAATACTAAAAGAGTTTATTGATAAACACTAGGCTGATATATATAGATTTACAACTTTCAATGTAATATTTTCTATTTATATAGAACTCATTTAAGGTATAATATTGAATCATTAAGGAGTTGTTATAAAAATTAATCTTTATTTATAATAATTATTCATTTAGTATAACACGAATTAGGTATATGTTTAACAGATTTTTGTTCTCTTTCATTCTTATTATGTAAATAAAATTTTGAGTTTTGATTAGTATTATCAAAATTACTTATACGAATAACTTATTCTAATTAAAATTTGTTGTGCTCTATAATTTTATTTTTCCAACATTATATATATTTGAAAATTCAGGGTGGTGGGGGTGGGGAAGGGGGAAAGGGTGTCAATTATTCAAAAGTTGGGGGAGGTGTTTGATTTTGAAAGTAAAATTTCCCCCATAAAAATTATGATATAATTTTGAGAAATGAAATAAATTAAAATAATAAAGTATTATTAGAAGAGTAAAAAAAATTCAATACTTATTTAAGGAACTAACAAAATATTCTAGCACTATATATATCATTCGTTCTGTTAGATTTGTAGAGATTTTGTATTTAATTAAGTACATTGCACTAAAAAATAAGATGACAATTGAATTTTGTTAAAAAAACAAGACAAATTACTTATATATATATATATATACTTTAATATTTTTCGCGCATCGCACGGGTACGAATACTAGTGATAAAAAATAAATCAAAGTGATAAACTGACGTGTCAGGCGCGTGTATACACTGCATCTATTGTAATTGGGGTTTGGATCCACGTCAGCACATAAATTTAGGAGGGTAAGAGGACCCGTAAAGGTAAAGTCTGTCGTTGAAACTTTGGGTAAAGTTCAGGGGTACTAGTACCTTATCCTTTGTATAAAAGTATATTAAATTTTCCTCGTAAATGATATGCATACCTTTTAATGTTAAGAGATTGTTGAAAATAACATTAACTTTAGTAGGCATTTGGCCATAAAAATCACTTTTGTTTGGAATTTTTTGAAGTTGAAGTTGAAGATGAGTTGTGTTTGATTATAGTTTTTAAAAAAATTTTTAATTATTTTTTCTAAAAAACCTGAAATATGATTTATACCCTTTTAAAAATTAGAAAAATCACCCAAATTAACTAATTTACCTGAATTTTATTATCCTCGTTATTTTCTTCCTGTATCAAAATCACATTCTTTAACTCTAATCCTTATTATTTTATGCAATATATAAAACTACATTTGTTAACTCTAATGCTTATTATTATTTTTAAATTGATCAACTCTCAAGGAGTGTCAATATCAAAAATTCCATTTAACTGCCCCGTTTCATATATGATATTCGGATGTTGTTTTTTCTCTACAATGCAATTTAGAGCATCACATGTGGAGGTAGAGGTGATACGCACACTTTAAAAGCAAATCATAATTGTTGCAAAACAAGATAAAGATAACAGAAGTGACGGTTTGCTGAAGAAATATGTGGTCTTTTGAAGAAATCACTCTATGAATTGAAATCGGCTCCTCGTGCATGGTACCAACGATTTGTTGATTTTGTATCCTCTATCGGGTTTTCACATAACAAATCTGATCATTCAATGTTCATCTATAGCAAGGGTAATGACATGACATACATCCTATTATATGTTGATGATATCATCATCACCATAACTTCTTATGCACTTCACCGATCCATTATGTCACTCCTTGCCTCTGAGTTTGCTATGAAGGAGTTGGACCCCCTAAGCTATTTTTTGGGCATTGTTGTTACGAGATATGCATGTGACTTATTTCTTTGTCAAAGGAAGTACGCCGAAGAGATCCTTGACCGAGCAGGCATGACGTCTTGCAAACCGGTGGACACTAATTCCAAACTCAGTGCCTCTTCGGGTTCTCTGTATGCCGACCCGACTCATATCGCAGTTTAGCAGGAGCGTTGCAGTAGCTCACTTTCACGAGACCAGATATATCATATGCAGTGCAACAAATATGTTTACATATGCACGGCTCGACGGATGAACATATGAATGCCCTCAAACGTATTTTGCGATATGTACAAGGTACTCTTCATTTCGGCTTACACTTGTACAAGTCCTCACTCTCTGGTCTCACATATTATTCTGATGTTGACTGGGGTGGATGTCCTGACACTCGTCAATCCACGTCGGGTTACTGTGTGTTCCTCGGAGATAACTTGCTTTCTTGATCTTCTAAAAGACAACCTACTCTATCTCGATCCAGTGTTGAAGCTTAGTACAGAGGTGTAGCGAATGTTGTTTTCGAGTCTTGTTGGATACGCAACTTTCTACTTGAGCTTCACTACCAACTCCATAAGGCTACAATGGTTTACTGTGGTAATGTAAGTGCGATATATCTTTCCGGTAATCTCGTTCAACATCGGCGCACTAAACACATTGAAATGGATATTCACTTTGTACGTGAGAAAGTTGCTCATGGACAAGTTCGTGTTCTTCATGTTCCTTCCTGATATCATATTGCTGACATATTCACTAAAGGACTTCCGCGCATACTCTTTGATGACTTCCGAGCCAGTCTCAACGTACAAGAACCTCCTGCTTCAACTGCGGGGGTGTGATAGAATATTACCATATTTTATATATCTTTTCTATTAGGTGAATTTATATTCCAATTGTAATTAGAAAGATTTAGTTACCTAGTTTGTAATTATATTAATACTATATATATTATACACAATAATTAATGAAAGGCAAGGAACATATTCCAACGTATTAATCGTTTAGATGAGGTAATGATACTTGGGCACATGATCTCTGCTGGCAATTCCATTCTCACACTTGTCGACTTGTTGCACCAAGTTTATGTTGGATATGTAAAGCAGTACAGAAAGTAAATAAATATTACAAGTGTTCGAAAGGATAAACAAATAGGCAATTGAGAACTGCCGCAAGCTTGTTGAGTCTTTAATCTTGATAACCTGAAATCAAGAAACACGAAATCTGGATTGTTACAACTATGGCTGAGTCAAGAGATGGCTCTTTGTCTTTAAGATAAGATTGCCCTGTATATATGCTTTTACGTTAACGGGAAATAGTCTCCCAAGATAAAACAACAACTAATCAACACTACAAAGCAAATAGGTTGATTCTGACGAAGAAAACAAAACACGAAACGACTTGCTGAAGAATAGAAAAGGAATGAAGAGTTTTTGTCCCAACGTTTCTGCTCACGTTTTGGACTGAATTTCGCTCTTATGTTTGTCTCTGTGTTGTATATAGTGTAGTCTCATTTTCTGTCACCCACAATTGAGCCAAAAGGCTCCAATATATAGCACAAGGGGAGTGACTCCTCAACTGCCAAGTTTATGGCCATTAGTGAGGGAGTGGTTGATTATGAAGCCAAGTAATGGTTGATTAATGCCATTAGTGAGGGAGTTAATCAGCCAAGTAATGGTTGATTTAATGTGCAACGCTCCAAAAATCAACCCAAACGGTAGGCAGAAACTTTCTGCCTTCCGTCGTTCCCAATTTCATCTTTTCAGAAACTCCAAGGACCAAGCTATAAATATTAAACAATTTGGGGTTCTATCAGAAGAAGCCCAAGGCCCACGACCCGTGGCCCGAGCCGGGACCGGACGGGACGGGTGGGCGGCGGCGGCGCGCGTGTGGGGTTAGCCTCGAGCCAAAGCACATCTAGGTCCTCCCTCCTTCAAACACATGGGTTACCTCTTGGGGTCCCAAACCCTTAGTCAATTTTGAGACTTATAAAGAGAACAATTCTTCCTTTTCCCACCGATGTGGTAGATTTGTCCCACACCACATTTTCATGCCTCAAACACCTTACTTCGTGGACCAATATCTCTTTCATTTCTCAACGGAATTTGACGATATTTGGCCCTACGGTCATCTACTCACTTAGTAGATTATGCACGTGTGAAGAGACAAAGCCTCCAACATGCGGAACCCTAGTGTTTAAGTCATTAAATATGGGTGGACGCACCTCCCCACCAAAGACAAATTTCCAACAGTTTACACATGAATCCCAAATCAAGTTACATGTGCGGGAGAGAATCAGGTAATACGTGCAAAAGAATACTGAGTTTTATAGTTTTGCACATGGTTGTGCAATGACTTCCGAAGGGTATTATAGAAATAGAGTTCTCGGACTACTTCATTCATTGCGACCAGATTGTAAGTTGATGGTCAAAAACACACTTACACTGTAACTATTTCATGAGTTTTCTACCTAAGCTATCATGTGTGCGAGTTTTCTACCTAAGCTATCATGTGTGCGAGTTTTCTAGCTGAATTATCACTAACTATTTATTAAATGAAATAATAGTCAAAAACACATCTGAACTATCATTTTTTTCATGAGTTTCATACCTAATTATTAGGTATACTAGTTTCCTGCCGAACTATCACCAACTATTTGTGAAAACATACATCAACTATTAGTTGTTTCCTTAACTTAACTAGTTAATAGATGAAAACACACGCAAAAGAAATTATAAAAAGGATCAATTCCTTCAACCCTATTTGGCGTGGAAGATTGCAAGTTTGAATCGAAAATATCTAATTGTAACACTTTATTAGGAGTTAATGTATTTTATTGGAACAAGACTTAAATTGAGTGTCTAAATGAAATATCAAATTTAAAGGACTACCTAATTAAGCCCAGGTATAATAACATGATTAAGCAGATGAGCTCTAAACGTATCTATTTCTTCTATGATACTCGCATCTTCACTAAATTCCAATGGATTCCGAGCAAATAATGACAAAGCCCCTCGGCAAATTTAACCTCTACCAAACATGGGTTGGTCCAAATATCGAATCCTCACTTAGTTGCCTAACCAAAACAAAGATACTTTGGGACGGCCGCGAGTATCTTTACACCAGAACAGTCCATAAGCCATAGCTAATCCAAATTACGTTATGCTATTTTATTTCAACTTTTCACGTGACACGTTTAAATCATAATACTAATAGCATTTTGATATATTTTACTTTCTTAAATTTGGTCCCAAATCAAAGTCAGAAAATCATTTTAAAATGAAGAGGTTATTATTTTCTCTTATGTTTTTAGCGGTTAGTGAGTGCGCCACATTTTTAACAGCACAAACTTCACTCATTTTCTTCCTCACTCTCCATTATCATTTTCCCTTTCATGGCTGCTTCTGTACCTCTTCTTCAATTCCCAACTCACTCCCGAACACATCTTTCCTCCAAATTCAGACCCACTTCATCTCCTAAATTCAATGGTATCATTTTTTTAACCTATTCATTATCCTTCTTTCTTTTTTTCTTGGTAGAAAAATCATTTTCCTTCATTATTTTGGTGCAGGAAAATTTTCAATAAGGTGTTGTTCAAATGGAAGAGAGCCTGAGTCGGTGGTCGAGGGAGTGAAGAAGGTGGAGAAGCTTCTAGAAGCTAAACGACGAGCTGAATTATCTGCTCGTATTGCTTCCGGCGAGTTCACTGTTGAACAACCTGGGTATTGCACTTATAGGCGCAAATTGTTCTTTTTTTTTGTCTTTGTTTGAGTGTATTGGATAATCTTTGTATGGCTAGTATTGCTTTTGCTATTCTTTTATCATTTATATGTAGTTTGATGAACAAACAGATCCTATTAAGTGAAAAAGTTACTCCTTCACTCTCAATATTTGTGACGGAGCAAGATTTCTGAAACTTGTGATCTAAAACTAGCCATGAGTATTTGTCTAACTATAAAAATGAGAAATATAAAGTTAAATAATTACTAAATATAGAAAGGTATCATTCTTTTTTTGAGACTGACTAAAAAGAAACGAGTGTCACATAAATTGGGACAAAGAGAGTAAAAGAGTACCTTTCGAATTTAAAGCATGGAGGAAGTTTGACACTTCTTTAATTTGTAGTATTCTTGTGACTGATCTCCTATATTAGTTTGATTTCCTATTTATGAATTTCATGCTATGAAAAAGCAACTACCTGAGTTAAAATCATGAATTGAAATACTAGACAATGAGCTTTAATTCCAAGTGACATACCCTGCCTTCGTGATAGAAGAAAGAACTATAGTCAAATTTATTGTGCTTAATAATTGTTTTAAGTGTATAATTCTTTTGCTACACTCAAGCCAAGGGTCTTCCAGAAACAACCTCTCTACCTCCACGAGCCCCAGACCCCACTTGTGGGATAACACTGGGTATGTTGGTGTAAGTGTATATTCTTTTCATATTATATTTGTTGTAGGAACACTTGGAATATACAAACAAATGTATGATATAAACCTTTTAATCCAAGATGATTATATTTATCACCAGACATGGGTTTGTTCTCTAAATTATAAGAGATAAACAAATACTTTAAGGGGAAAATTCATTGATTAAGCTTCCAACAAGTCAGGGGATCTCTTGGTGATCCTGGGAGACAAAGGATTGGCAAGTTAAATTATCTCACGACGACTTGACATGATATTGCTTTTTAGGCAAGTGTTTTAAGCCGGTTTATGGACTCTCCACGTGATACTCATTAGGATTCAGTGTTTCGTGTCTTTCGGTATATAAAATCTATTCCAGGACAAGAATTACTCTTATGAGAATCGAGGATATGAGCAGCTTTTTAGGTAAGTGTTTTAAGTCGGTTTATGGACTCTCCATCTGATACTCATTAGGATTCAATGTTTCGTGTCTTTCGGTATATAAAATCTGTTCCAGGACAAGTATTAATCTATAAGAATTGAGGATATGAGCAGATTTTTAGATATACAAATGATGATCGGGCATGGTCACCACGTTTTTCTTCGAGGTACTTTAGTGCCTTAGAAGTGTAAGAAAAAAAAAGGTAGTTGCTATATCCAGTGAAAACGCGGAATATTAGACGATAGTTGTGGCAACTTCTAAAGTTATATGGATCAAATAATTACTCAAACAATTGAAGTTTAGAGAGGTCAGTCAGATGGAACTTATGAGTCATAATCAAGTTGCTTTCCATTTTGCATCAAATCCCGTCTTTCACGGGAGAACTAACTACCCAAAAATCAATTGTCACTTGTTGCAGAATAGGAATCTGAGGAGACACGAAATTTGTGGTTGAATGATTATCTTGTAGATATATTTATCAAGCACTTCACCGAACCCTGAATTAATCCTGTATGTGATAAGCTCGATATGTACAACTTATATGCACCAGAGTGAGGTGGAGTGTTAGAGAGTTAAGTGTAGATAGCTACATCTACATATCTATACTCTGAAAGTTTCCCATTCCGGAAATATACAGATATATTCTTTATAATTTGTATAGTGTACCTATAAAAGGAATCAGGCTTGTGCCATTAGTCTCCAGGCATTCTCTTAATTGTTTTCTATGTGTCTTTTATTTTCACATGTTCAATCATCAATCGTGAATTATGGAGTACTTAATGATGTCAATTCATGCATTATCTAGTTGACTAGTTGTTTCAGGTTTTCCCTCAGAGAGAGAAATTTTCCTTATTCAGATGTTCAGGAAACTGAAGCACCATGCTGATATATCTAGTTAGCAGTTTGTTCCTTATTGAGGGTGGAATTACTCGTGAACTTAGCTATCCACTTAATTCGATAAGTTCCTTTGACGCAACATATTTCTATCTTTAGCATGAATAATAGGCACTTGAAGTTGTTCTGGTTTCTTCTGTTGCTAACTTTACGTTTTTTTCCTTCTCTTGAGTAGATTCCCGTCATTGCTCAAAAATGGTCTGTCTAAATTGGGTGTACCAAAGGGGTTTCTTGAGTTCTTCTCTCGACGGGTGGGTGATTATCCTCGCATTCAAGAGGCAAAAGGATCCATCAGTGCTATTCGGGATGAGCCATTCTTCATCCCTCTTTATGAGCTTTTCCTTACTTATGGTGGAATTTTCCGGTTGACTTTTGGTCCCAAGGTTTGTTCATTTGCATCAAAAATTAATTTTTTCAGTTGTGCATTTTTAAAATCACTTGGTTTCTCCGTATGATTGTTTGATGATTTGAGATTGTTTGCAGTCTTTCTTAATTGTTTCTGATCCATCGATAGCCAAACACATACTGAAAGATAATTCAAAGGCTTATTCTAAGGTAAATTAATTTGCTGTCTGTACTCTATTAGTTTATTGAAATATATACGGTGAAGGAACGAATAATCAACTCAAAATTCAAAATATGATTTATTCCGACTCCTCCATCTCCAGGGTATCCTAGCTGAAATATTGGACTTTGTGATGGGAAAGGGACTTATACCTGCAGATGGAGAAATTTGGCGTGTCAGGCGGCGTGCCATTGTACCAGCATTGCATCAAAAGGTATCAATGCAGTTGTTGTACTTCTTGGGGCTTATTCTTCTGTCTTATTGTTGTTAGTTGGCCTCTTACTGAATTCATATGAGCTACAACACAACAACAACATACCCAGTGAAATCCCACAACATGGGGTCTGGGGTCACTAATTTAGTCTTTTATTTTATTTATTTATCTATTTGTGTAGTGTTAAGTGAGAAGGCAAAATCCTTCTAAATTTTTACTCTTGCCATCATTTTCCGTTGCTGGTTGTAGTATGTAGCAGCTATGATTGGCTTATTTGGAAAAGCAACCGACAGGTTGTGCAAAAAGCTTGATGTTGCTGCATCTGATGGAGAAGATGTAGAGATGGAATCACTATTCTCCCGTCTAACATTGGACATCATTGGCAAAGCTGTCTTTAATTATGATTTTGACTCGTTAACTGTAGACACTGGTATCGTGGAGGTACTATTTTGATTGGATCAATTTTACTTGTTTAATCTATTTTGTTGCAGATATTGCTAGTTTTAATTATTGTTAACAGCAACAATTGTACCTATGCTTGTGATTTTTTGTCTTGTTCAGGCTGTATATACAGTGCTTAGAGAAGCAGAAGATCGCAGTGTTTCACCGATTCCAGTTTGGGAGATACCTATCTGGAAAGATATCTCTCCAAAGCTTAAAAAGGTCAATGCAGCTCTCAAGTTGATCAATGACACCTTGGATGATCTGATTGCTATGTGTAAGGTAATATTTTATTTGCTTCAGAGATCATCCTGATTCTACTGCTTATCAAGAAAACAATCATTTTGAACTTTTACTAATTTTATTATTGTCTGCATGATAAAAGTGACTAGTATAGTCTCGAGATGAGCCTTATCGGACCTACTGAAATGGGGTATTTCCATAAAAAGAAACCCCAGACCATTACCTGTTCATGAAGAAAAGCTTCTGACCAATGTCCTTAGAATTTGCAATGCGCATAGGTTTATTCAACCGTGATCCAAATGTTTGACTGGTATAATGTTACATTTTTAGAATCTTGTGTATTGTATAACCTATCTATAACTGCTCCTAGATATTGGACTTGTACAAAACGTTCTCCCAATCTCTTCTCTTATTTCTCATATGGTATCAAAGTATGGACGATTTTGTAAAGACATGATATGTTTCTTCTACAGCTGCTCCGTCGGCCAAAATTTTCATTCTTCTTCCTAGGTTCAGTAATTCAATCTCTTTCCAATGTTTGCTCTAGTGATGCCGGTGACTCTTTCCAATGGTCGTTCCGTGGCATTGCATCTCCTTGCAGCACTACAGCAACAGCAATGCGTTTTCTCTGATTTTGCCTTATTCAAGTGATCATCCGACAGCAATACACCTGTTTTTTCTGACTCTTCCAACACTGTTCCATCACTTATTCGATGACTATCCATTATCCAACCATTCTTGTCGCAACTGTTTCAACCACTTTTTGAGTGGCCACTGTTTTAGGCTTCTAGCCATTGTATGAATACAATTTCAGCCACAAATTTTTTATAATATAATTCTACTTATAAGCTTTAAAAAAAGATATACAATTCTAGCCTCTGCTCTGGCCGCTGTCAGGCACCATTCTGACGTAAGTGCTGCATATTGATCAACATCACCTGCTTAGGTCCTATTCTACATTATTAATTTGCACACTGAAGGTGACTTTTCCACATTTGAGCTGGAAGCATTCTGTTAGCATATTAGATATATCGTCTCACAATAGAGGAAATCTAGAAACCATTAGAAAACTACTGTGTAAGAGATTTGCCCATCAGATTCTCCCAATCTCGTTTCTTGTTTTCGCACACCATTTTAAAAAAACGTATACAGATCCCTGATGTCAATAAGTGGTCAGATTGGAAAGTACAATCAGCAAGGATCGTATAGGATTGCAAGAGGGATCCTGAAATCCTAACAATCCTACTCTACTGCAATGTGTTTTTCTTGTTCTCACCGTTTCTTCTTAACTTGTAGCTTGTAATCAAAAAATCTTACCTTATAAATAATTATGGACAATGATGTGCTTGAATATGATAGGGACTAGTATGATTCAGTATAAAACCTCAGTAGTTACAAACTAAGAATCAATAGATAAGTGGTAAACGGGTATGGGAAAGATGCTTGTGCTTGTGCTTGAGCTTGAGCGAGGGTCTCTCGGAAACAGCCGCTCTACTTACCAAGGTAGAGGTAAGTTCTGCGTACACTCTACCCTCCCCAGACCCACGTTGTGGGATTTTCACTGGGTATGTTGTTGTTGGATATGGGAAAGATTCTCTGAAGATGAGCTTCACGGAACTAGCATAGTGGCTTTATTGAAGTGGATGTATGTTTTTTTTATAGACCTTTACATCACTGGACTAAAACTGGGACAGAGTGGTCCTCCTCTCTAATACTGCTATGCCCCATGGCTACTTTGCTATATCTTCTTAAATAAGGTGCAGTACGATTCAAAGACTTCGTCTTGATCTCGTTCTCCATTTTGTTTGAGAATAGCTTGTCCTACTTCTCGAATAAGATGTATGAACTTTGTGAAAGAAGATGTAATTTTTCCTCTTTTTAAGTTAATAAGAAACAGTAATAGAGTCAAGGAATAAAGGCAAAGAGAGGACCACTTATTGCAAATAGAGTTGAGCGCAAAAACCAAGCCCTTTAGTGAATGAGCTGCAGACGTTATTGCAAATATAGATTTTGAAAGATATGTTGCTTTGAGTGGATACTCACATGCAACTAATAACTTTCTTTACTATGTTGTCAGTGCCTTTCTGATACGTATCGAGATTAATTTTGCTTGATCTTTTGCGAGTAATTTTGTTCTGAGTCGTGCCTGCCTGAAAATGCATTTCAGAGGATGGTAGATGAAGAAGAGTTGCAGTTTCATGAGGAATACATGAATGAAAAAGATCCTAGCATCCTCCATTTCTTGTTAGCATCTGGAGATGAGGTATAACACATTGGACCCTTGGATGCATTTATACTGCCAAACATTTTGGTTTGGAGGCTTCTCATGCATTAAGTTGCAGGTCTCAAGTAAGCAACTCCGTGATGACCTCATGACAATGCTTATAGCTGGACATGAAACATCTGCGGCAGTGCTCACGTGGACCTTTTATCTGTTGTCCAAGGTTGGTTTACCTCTGTCTTTTCAGCAGCTGCTTTTTATGGGTGAATTCCTTTTTTGGGGATGGGGGTTTCCTTTTTCATGTTGGAGTTTCTGTGAGTAACACTAGCATGTGCATATGCAAACTAATCATAAGTATGCGCTCTTATGTACATACAGTTTCCATAAAATAGAATAACAATCAATTACAAGAAGCTTGAAAATTTGGAGCTCAGATAACTCTATGCAGATGTTCTTTAAGTTCTATGTGAAGCTTTTTCCTTAAAAAAAATTATGTGCATATTGATTGTCACGTTTCACTCCCAATCTATACTGTCTAGAACTAATGTTTTCTCATGGTTGAACTTTTGAAAATTATAATTTATCAAGATTTGAAAAAGGAGATAAAGCTATTCCAATAGGTAGCTGTGAAGTTCTTCATTGTAGTAGCTTTGACCTTTCTTTCAACCCTGAATAACTGCAGGAACCTAGTGTCATGGCCAAGCTTCAAGATGAGGTGGGCTAAAATATAAATATTTTCACTTAGAATATTTAAATCATCTTTATGGAGAGCAGCCACTTGGGTCTGATATGGAGTGTATTTATTGTTAATTTCAGGTCGATGCAGTTCTAGGGGATAGGTGTCCGACCATTGAAGATCTAAAGAAACTCAGATACACAACTCGTGTGATTAATGAAGTGAGAAGAATGTCACCTTCAAGCATAAATCCTTTTATCGTGCTTGCAAGAGTTTACTTTCTGTAATGCTTCTTTTTGTTTTGCAGTCTTTAAGACTGTACCCACAGCCACCAGTCTTGATTCGTCGTTCTATTGAAGAGGACGTAGTTGGAGGTTACCCAATTAAAAGGTTATCCCGAAATTTGTTCTGAGAAGCATTTCGTACAAGCCTGCTCAATTAAATATTTCTCCCACGAGTGTATACAATCTTTGGAGAGACATAAAATGCATCTCCTTCCCTCAGAACAGAAAGAAACAAAGGGATGAAAATAAATATATGAGCTTCCTTTGAGCATGTTAGGTGTAGGCTGTTCAATAATGAAAATCAACTAATTGCCTTTGCCAGCATTTAATTTTGAATAATACCTCTTTGAGCTTACTACCAGAATTGGTCAGTCTTGTATGCTCAGGGTGCAGAGATGCTTAAACAAGTGGATACTGCAGATAATTTATATCTTTCTCTGAGAAAGAAATAAACTGGTATTCCTAGTTTGCAGAAACGTTTGCTCCATAAACATTTTGGATAGTAGTATACTAAGGTCATTTTGTCAGCTCTAATCTTAAAGATCTTTTTGTAGTTTTGAATACTTTCAGCAGACTTCACTTCCTAATGTGATTTTGCACCCTTATGTCCTCCCTTCTCATAATAGTAGCTGAACACAGAACATTGAGGTCTTCACTATGCATCGTATGTACTTTTTGGAAGCCTTGAACATTTCTACAAGGACAGTGGAAAATGGTATAATCTCAGACTCAGAGTGGTTCAGGATCAATTTGGCCACTCAATGAAATTGGCCTTATAAAAGTTGGTGACATTACGTACTGTTATTTACATATTTTCTTGAAAAAAGGTGAATTGGAAATGCGGAAATAAGTAATTGAATGTTGTGTCATTCATTTGAAGAGATCATAAAGGAATTTGTAACATTTAATTAGAATTGGTCATAGACTTCTATTAATGTTTATAATTTCGCAAACACTTGGGTTTGGCATGGGCCAACCATGCCTAGTGATTCTGAGGTCTTATCTTCATAAATCTTGGAAGTGGAATTTACATCTGCACCATATTTAGCCACTGGCCATAATTTGGTTTAGGTTCTCTGAGATTATCTTTTAATCATCATATTCTGAAATTATTTAGCACTTTCATAGGGGTGAAGACATTTTCATTTCTGTTTGGAACTTGCATCGAAGCCCCAATCATTGGGAAGAAGCTGATAAATTCAATCCTGAGAGGTGGCCTATAGATGGACCTAACCCAAATGAGACAAACCAAAATTACAGGTAATGCAGTTTTCAGCTCATCCCCACTTGCGGGATTACACTGGGTATGTTGTTGCAGTTTTCAGCTTATTAGTGTATCGTGTATAAAAGAAGTAGCTCAAATCTTGTCTGTTTTTTTGGTAAAAGTGCTAGTCATCCTTGAAGTGCGTGTTAATTTAATCCGAGTGTTAGTCAAATGTTTTTTCTGTTTTTTTTTTCTTCTAATGACTTACCATTGAAAATGACATGGTCGAAGGCTATCATATTTAAGGTAGTTGACATTTCAAGTTAGAGTTCTGAGCTCAAAAACTTAATGTTTGTCATGAAGTTTTTGATCTTGTGGATTTGCGCCATGTTATATATGGTACTATTCGGAGTAGTGTGAGATAGATATTTTTACACTTCGAACTCTCCCTTCAGTTTAACATCGAAATACAGTTAAGTGATCCTTAAAAGATCTCCCAAATGGCTGGAATACAAGTATACCTAAAACATAATTTAAACTTTTTTATCAAGTAAATTGTTGTTGATTGAGTTTCTGGTTGCTGTGTAACAATCTAGATCTTAATTGGTCAATCTCTCGTTTTAGTCAGCAATTCATGAAGCAATAATGCTTTATTGACATAGATGTCCATTCTTTCACTATCCGAAATTGTTCCTCTCTATACTGCATTTTCTTCTGCTGTAGTTTATAAACTCCCATAAGGTGGTTACTTTTAGGAGGAAAGATCACTGCAAGGAAAATTTGCACATTACGCGGATCTGCAGTCCTTTTTTGAGTTATTTGAAGAATCTTGACTTTGCAAATGTTGTAGTTCACTAACTGATATTTCAATCATGCCACATAGCATTCTTAATACACGAAACCACTTCTGACTTTGTGTCAGATAACAGTTGATAAAGGAAATTTGTTAAAATATCAGTAAAAATCTAAAGTTGAAAACTGAATGTGAACTCACATAATATGTGGTTATCATTATTTTTCAAATTTGTTGTTGTTGCCTATAGACCTCTAGACTATGCTTTTATCCTAGTTTCAGAGTCATTACTATTATTTTTTGAAAAGGT
Organism: Anisodus tanguticus; assembly: GCA_034509755.1. NCBI lineage: Eukaryota > Viridiplantae > Streptophyta > Magnoliopsida > Solanales > Solanaceae > Anisodus > Anisodus tanguticus. The sequence continues at coordinate 25,026,498 of CM067545.1, forward strand.
AATGATTGTATTCACAAAACAGCACAAGGAGAATGCTGTAAACTCTATACATGTAAGCGAAAACCATAAGTATGACCCTTTGCTAAACTTAGAGGGACTCTATGAACTCTAATAAAGCTTCTGTCTCGTTAGCATGTTCCAGTTTACACCAAGAATGAAACAATAAAAGTCAGTCTAACTTAATCCTCTGTAATGATTTGTGCTTCTCTTCAAAACATCTGGGGTTCCTTTATCTCCAAACCACCCACCAGATACAAGAAGGAATAGTATTCCACCATTGTTTCTTTTTTTGCCTTGTCCATACTTATATCAACATCGCAAAAGATCATGTGTAGTCCTTGCTATTAGTAGTGAAAGTAGTGAAATACTCTAGGATGTGATTACGATTAATTTTAGTTAAGCCTCTACTTTTTTCAGATATCTATATCCTTCTACCATTTTCCAGATAAGAAAAAAAAGTTCAGTTATATTATATTGTAGTTACTTGAGGATGTGCTTAAATTAACAGCTGAAATAAAAGTACTGCTAAGATGTATAAACAGCTAGATAATGTAGATAGTTTTAGTTTGAATTATTAGGGGAGTCATGTGTGAAGACATCGCAGAGGAAGCAGGTAAGTAGGTTTGATATATTAAAATAATGGAAGTATTTACAGAACAAATGGATTACAACAACAACATACCCAGTGAAATCCCACAACGTGGGGTCTGGGGAGGGTAGAATGTACACAGACCAGGCGGAGGTAGAGCGGTTGTTTTCGGGAGACCCTCGGCTCAAGAACAGAACAAATGGATTACGAGATGTATATACTTTTCCAGGCTCCAAGCGACGTTGTAATCTTGACAAAAAATCAATTGCTAGTTTCTTGCTTCTCGTGCTATCAGTTATTCTATTCAAGTGAGTCATTTGCATCTATTCAGATATTATTTGTTACATCGGAAAAAGTATCTTCAGCAACGTAGTTGGTAGCGGGCAATACATTGTACAAATAGAAGAAGTGGGTAATTCACATACCATTGCTGTATTTTTTCTTTGAAGGAAGGGGTTTATGGATGAGTGCACAAGATAAAAATGTAAATAGTGAGAAGGCAAGAAAGGTTTACTTTATGTCTGGGTTAGTTTTGATATCCATTAGACCATTACTAAAAGAAGTAACAAATGGATGGATTGGATAGTCTTGATGCCTTTAGAAGTTAAAGGTAGGTTTTAATTTAGTTTTGCATAACCGAGCATTTGAGCAAGTTCACTCACTTGTGCTCATTCTGGATAGATTGCATAGAATCCATCTCCACCTGGAGACATGTGGAGTAATTTCCACGCCACTATCTTTGTTTATTTCCGTGTAGAACTAATATCGGTATGCTTTAACATGGGAAAGTATCCTGGTGTTTCTCCATTTTAGAGCTTGGAATAAACATAAGCTAAATAGACTTTTTCCATCCCATTCTTTCAGTTACCTTCCCTTCGGCGGAGGACCAAGAAAATGTGTGGGAGACATGTTTGCCACATTTGAGGTAATCCATCAAATAGTTGACGTCGCTTGTCATTACTGCATTTAGCTTCTCCTAACATTCTTATACTATCTTCAAGAGCTCCCCTCATAATTATTGTCTATTTTCAGAATGTACTGGCAGTTGCAATGCTTGTTCGACGATTTGATTTTCAAATAGCTCTTGGAGCTCCTCCTGTGAGTTATGCTGTCCTCTCTTAATTTTTGGCATTTCCATTTGGTAAATGATGGATTTATTACTGACATAGAGGTTGTTTCTGTACCTGTTACACCTGGATGAACTTGAGGATATGACTTCTTATCTCTACCTACTCGAAACTTTTGAGTATAATCAACTTCACTGCAGGTTAAAATGACAACTGGAGCTACAATCCACACTACAGAAGGATTAAACATGACTGTAACACGAAGAACAAGACCTCCAGTAGTGCCCAAATTGGAGATGGCAACATTAGAAGTAAAATCATCTGTGAATAGTTCAGATGTCAACTCAGTGTCAAGCCAAAGTGCTGAAGCTGAAGCTTCTACTGTTTGATCATAATAGAGCTGAATACAAGCAACAACATGTATTTAACAAAAAGGGTCTATATTTAAGGGTCCTTAACCACGAGCTGCCGGTCCTCAAGATAAGCAAGTCCATGATTTTATAGTTACTTTGCCGTAAGTATTGGTATAAGGTGGACTTTTTATAGGCAACAATATCATTAAATTGAATCCACTTCTGGTGGCCTATACATGTATTCTCTTTCAAGCCTTGAAATGGTAAAGTTTCATTTCAATTGAGCTCTCGGTTGTTGTAATCATCAGTGTTCTTCAGTATTTGTTGTGCCTCTTATAATTATTTTACACTAGGCAATACTAGTGCTAGTTCATAACATTACTGCAAAATTACCACAGTAGTAAAAGCAGATCTTGATTACATATATTGCTCTAGTGATTGACATGAAGGTAGAAGAGAAACGAAACGAAAATTGGGGGTTAATGATTTTATTATTCCTTTCCTCTTTTAGTGAATCAGAAGAAACGATGTTCGACACAATTGTTCTCTCCTGCCATTTCAGTTTTCTCTACATACGTTTCTTTTTTCATTTCAATCCAAAAGATCCCAAGGGTTGGGATGTCTTGCATTTATTTTTTTCTTGCAATAACTAAACAAGATATTTGATAAAATACGGAGAAGTGCCAAATGAAGGGTTGGACTATAAGGGTCTATTGTACGCAGTCAAATAGTACATTTCTGCAAAAGGCTATTTATCTCGACTTGAATTCGTGACTTTCCTGATTACATGGAGTCAATTTTATCAATTCTCTAAGACTTTCATCTGTTATATCGGGAAAGTTTGTGATTTGGGGGAATTGAGTACGATTAGGGATTTAGGTGTATTTGGGAAAATTGCAGTGACACATGTTCAATAAAGAAGGCGTACGAGTGGCACGTGATGCTTCACGTGGCACACAAACCAATGGCTTAGATTAGAAGGGAGATAAATAAATCCTACGGTGGAGACTAAGTTGTTACAGTTGGATGTATAGTTTGTTATATACACTATCACCTGGACTGAAGCAGTTATTGAAAAATGATGTAAATTTCCTAACTTCCCAAAATATTTTCTCTCTTCTTTCTCTCTCTTCTCGATCTCATTCTTCTTCTCTACAAAAAATCTTTCAGGAATTCAAGCTCAATCAAGTTCATCAATGGTGGATTAGTTCATTACCTTTTCCATTGTTGTTCTTAATCATTTCTTCATTATATCGATTGTATTGACGGACGAACCTAGTCCGGATCTGGATTGAAAACTCAGTCTAACTCTAATAATTTTATGATAGAATCCTAGTCTAAATATATTTGATAAATTGTAATTATGATAGTTTTATTAATATAGAGTTTTCTTGTTAAACTAGTAAAAGAAATAACTTACCTCTATATAAGGAGGTCATTGTGATGAATAAAAAACAAGAAAGAATTCTCCCATTATTTTTCTTCTTTCTAAATTTATGTTCCCTCTTGATTAACATGGTATCACAACCTCATTAAAGAACACGAAAATCCTAAATAATGGCGGGTGACAAAGAAACCGGCGATAAGTATAAAAGAATCGCCTGTGAAGAAAATAAAATTCAAAGAAAGACATCTCCCCTTATGACATTACATCAAACAATAATCCAGGAATTGCGGTGACATAAGTCGAATTGAAGGGAGAGAATTACAAAGAATGAGCTAGATCTATGAGGACGGCCCTAAGAGCAAGGAAGAAATTCAACTTCGTTGATGGTACAATCAAGAAGCCGGATGAAGAGTCGCTAGACTTAAAAGATTGGTAGACTATAAACTCTTTGTTGATATCATGAATTCGCAATACCATCGAACCAACGCTTCGCTCAACGATTTCAAATAAAGAGGAAGCGAAAGAATTATGGACGAGCATCCGGGAGAGGTTCGTTGTTATCAACAGTCCTCAGATGCAACAATTGAAGGCAGATATTGTGAAATGCAAGCAGAAGGGAAGGACCATAGTGGATTACTATGGAAAACTAAGTTTTGGGAAGAATTGACAAACTACGAACAAATTCCGACTTGCAAGTGCAAAAAGTGCACGTGCAATCTGAGGATGATCTTGAAAACCAAAAGAGAAGAAGAAAAATTGCCTTTTCCTCATGGGATTGGATGAGCCAATGTATGGAACGTGAGATCGAACATATTGTCCCACGAATCATTGCCATCATTAAATAAAGTCTACTCGAAGCTAGTGCAAGAAGAGCGTGTGAGAGGACTCACACGAAAAATGGAAGAACGGAGTGAAATTGTGATCTTTGCGTACAAGGGAGAAATTCTTATCGTGACCAAAGTGAAAGGAAGAACGATGGTGTATTATGCACATATTGCAAGAGATCCGGACACGCTGTGGAAGTATGTTTTCAACTCATTGGGTATCCAGAATGGTGTCCAGAAAAATAAAAAAGGAGACGGAAAATCTGGAGGAAAAAGACGAGGACAACAACAACAACAGAAGAGAGACCCGTGATCTGGTCGCAGAAGAGGCAACTACCAGGCTAACGTCGTTATTGTCAAGGATATACAGGCGGAGATACAGATGAACACAAGCGAGATAGGACCTAACAATCTGAGTGAGGAGATCTGGAAATCAGTGATTCACAAGGAATAAATCTGAATGGCAAGATGGATGGTAAGACCGAAAATTCATCTTGGATTATTGACTCTGGAGCTACCAATCATGTGACAGGTAACCCGGAGAAACTAAGCGACCAGTAGGATATTCCTGAGTGTCCGGTAGGGCTTTCGGATGAAAGTAGTTCGGTGGCTATAAAAGAAGGAACAACCAGGCTGAATGACAATATATGGTTGAAGAATGTTCTTTATGTTCCGGATTTGACATGCAATTTATTTTCTGTGTCACAACTAGTTGATTATTTAGATTGTGATGTGACATTTAATAGAATTATGTGTTCTATATTGGATTCTACCACAAGAAAGCTGATTGGAAATGGTGAGCGTCCAGGTGAACTTTATTATTTTCGGAATGTGCCGCTGATACGGGCTATGAAGGAAGAGGCAATTGATTGGTTCGATCTTTGGCACAAACAGTTTGATCATCTTTCAACACAAGTAACAAAGTCTATTACGATATTAGGCTTAAAGGAGAATGGTGCTAGATTGGATATAGAATGTGATGTATGTCAACGAGCAAATCAAACGAGAAGTGTTTTTCCTTTAAGTGAGAATATTGCTTTGGATACTTTTAAGATGATCCATTGCGATTTATGGGAACCATATAGGACCCCTTCCTCTTGTGGTGCTTCATATTTTTTTACTAATGTGGATGATCGTTCACGAGCCGTGTGGATATTTCCCCTAGTTAATAAGAAAGAAGTGTCTCAAACCTTGAAAAAAATTCTTCGCTCTTGTGGAAAGTCAGTTCAGAAAAAAGATGAAGATAGTTAGAAGTGATAACAAAATTGAATTCACGTGTATGAAGACTTTCTTCTTCGAACATGGACTTTCGTTTCAAACATCTTGTACAGGGACACCTTAGCAGAATGGAAGAGTAGAAAGAAAACACCATCACATTCTTAATGTGGAACGAGCATTGAGATTTCAGGGCCATCTCTCGATTAAATTCTGAGGAGAATGTGTTTTGACTGCGGGATACTTGATCAATAGAACACCATCTTCGATTTTGAATGGAAAAACTCCCTATGAAATTTTATACGGGGAGGCGCCTCATTATGATCGCTTAAGGGTGCTAAGGTCACTATGCTATGCACATACAAATGAAAGAACAAGAGACAAGTTTAAGAGTCAGAGTTGTAGGTGTATCTTCTTTGGATACCCCTACAGACAGAAAGATTAAAGACTGTATGACTTAGAAAATGATGAATATTTAGTCTCAAGTAAGGGTGGTCAGTGGGCTGGGCTCGGGTCTGGCGGGGTCGGGGTCGGGGCGGGATGGGAGAAGGGGTCGGGGTCGGGTCTGGCGGGACTTGCTCCAGTCCCGTCCCGATCCCGATCCCGTCGGTATCGGGGCGGGGCGAGGTCGGGTCGGGGTCGGGCTCGGGGCGGGGTCCGGCGGGTTTTCCTTTTTTTTTTTTTTTAAATAACATATGTATAAAAAAAACTCAATAAACAAAACAAGATAGTGTAATAAAAACATCCCAAGGCTGTTTTTGTGCCTCTTATATTATTTAATAGACATGATTTTTTTGTAATACAAATACAATTGTCTAAAATCTAAATTGCAACTTTGTGGTGTTGTCCAAAAGTTGCAAATTACATAATAAAATTGCAATTAAAAAAATTACATTCTCAAAAAAACCTGTTCTAATTGCTTGATGATTTCCGGTGGTTCTTCGGTTGGAATTGGTGTTTGTTGGTCAAATTGATCCACGTCGCTTCCACTACCTTCGGTTAAGATTTCGTTGTAGTTTTCATCTTCTTCTTCGTTAATCTCCGGTTGACCGCACCTTCTCCGCTCCGCTCGTATCCAATCTCTGAATAATACTGCAATTTCCAAGCTGTCTCCGGCTAATGAGTGTCTGTGGTCTCCTATTTGATATCTGTAGCGGAAAAAGCATTTTCGAGACGCGATTGATGACGCTTGAATGTTCAAAACATCTCGGGCCATCAATGAAAGTGTCGGAAAGGTCTTCTCATTCCCCCTCCAAATATTTCAAATAAGTCTTCATGTCCATCTTCATTGATAACTTCTTGATACGGTACGAACCCCGCAAAATAAAAATATCCAACTCGCTAATTTGGTTAGTAGTAGAGGTACGGCCGCACATTCTATTTCGAGGCTTTCAATACTAGCCGAAAAACAACATGTCTTTTGTGAGGTTATGTTGACGATGAAGAAGATGGTATGGAAGCCGGTAAGTTACTAGCATTTTCTTGTTGATAAAATCTATATATTTTTTTGCATTGGTGTTCTACGCTAGACAACACTTCTTCTTTAGTTTGACTTTGTTCAATAGGTGGTGGGTGATTTAGATTTTTGGGACTTGGAGGTGGTAGTACTTCTATACAATCGTAAATAGTTTCAATTAGTGATTTAGTACCGTCTATTTTAATAGTAGGATTTAATACAGAACCAATAATATAAATAGTGGGAATAGGAATAAAATATTTTTTTATTTTGACAAACATTTTTTTAATAGCTGCCTTATAAGCTGGTTTTTCCATATATTCACCAAGTAATAAAAATATTAGAGTTATATAAAACAACATAGTTGAAATAGTAGGATAATATATACCGGAAAATTCTTTTGTTGCTTGAAAAAATTTCTCTAAAAATACAATAAGTTCGAAAATTTTTACCCAATCACTATCTAAAATCATATCAGCTGAATTTTTATTATGAGAGTTAAAAAATAAAGTTATAGGTATTCTATAGTCATAAGCAACAAGTAGTTGATCGTATAAAGAATTCCACCTAGTGGATACTTCTTGTGGAATTTTTCTATAAGGTAGTCCACAATCGTGACAAGTTTTTTTATATTCTTTTCTACGTTGTACTTTAATACTTTTAAAAATAAAGTTTATAGCAAATTGTACCTTACTAAGAATGTCTTCAAAAAGTGATAGACCATCCTTTACAATTAAGTTATATATATGGCACGCGCATTTTATATGAAAATGATCTGGAAAAGATGGAGTTAAACTATTTTTAAAAATTGTAATTGCGTAATTGTTAGAAGAAGCGTTATCTAATGTAATAGTCATAATTTTATCGGTTATTCCATAATAATGGCACACTTGATAAATATTATCTGCAATAAAAGTATCAGTGTGCCTATCATCTATATATCTATACGCTAAAATACGTTTTTGAATAGATCATTTATAATCTATCCAATGACAAGTTACAGTTAAATAATCATGGCCGTTAGTACTACGACCTATATCAGACGTGATAGATACTTTGCCATTAAAATGATATAATGAAAAACGTAAATATTGTTGATATTCATGCGCGAATTTAAATACATCTCTCTTAACAGTTGATCTAGGAAAACCGTTAAAAGCAGGATTATATATATCTCTAATGTAATGAATAAAATCGGGAGATGAAGGAAATGAAAAAGGCAAACCCTCCACAACAACTAATTTTGATATTGCTTCCCTATCTCTATGTTTATTGTATTTAGAGCCTACAATTCCCCCCGTCATAGGGTTAATTTGACCATACTTGATCCGGGACAATATCAGTATGTGAACCTTGTCCCGATGGAGCGGCGTTTGCGCACCCGGTTTTGAAGCCCGGTATTGGGCATACCTAGCTGGATGAGCACTTACTACGTGTCTAATTAAACCCCCCGTCCCACCGTGACCTTTTCCAGTTTTAAATTTTAAAATATTTTTACAAATTTTACATATAGCTACTTGATTCTCTACGTCCCTATCAAAAAATGTCCATGCATCTGATTTTAATGGTCGTTTTGCTGGACCTCGTCTCATACTAGGGGGAATAGGAGGTATTTCAGTTGAAGGTGCACTAGTGGGTGTGTTGTCATCAGCATTAGTGAGTGTATCATCTAGATCATCGTATAAATTAAAGTCTTCTTGAGTTTCAGAAAATAGCTCCTGGTCTAAATCTAATGGTATTGTATGAAAATGTTGAGTATCAACAAAATCATCCTGTGTAGGAATAAGATGACTAGAAGAAGTAACATTGCCCTGGTTGCCCCTACTAGAAGAAGCACCCTTACCCTTACTCTTACCCTTAAACATACCTTTTAATCCTTCCATTTTAATTATGATAATAAATAATTAAAGACAATAAAATTAAGTGCGCTAAATAAAATAAACAGACAATAATAATTTAATGAATGAACGAATGTACCAAACGCCGACGTAACATCGACGTGTAATCGAGAGGTTGAAAATTGAAACTTTGCTCGATGGAAGATCCTCAAGCTAGTTGCCAACTTCACTCCCAATTCCCAAATGAATAAATAAAATTGAATATTTAGTAAACAATGTAGACTTGTAGAGAGATATATTGAGAGATTAGAGAGATTGTAGGAAGATTTGTGAGAAAGATGAAGAGAAAATGAGTTATTTATAGTTGGAAAATTGGGTTAAAGTGTAAATATAATAACTTATGGGTTAAAAATAAATATTAAGGGATAGGGGGGTTGGGGGAGGGGGGAGGCCTAAAATGACCGTTGGCCAACGGCCAAAATCTAAAATGGTCGTTGGTGCAACGGCCATATTTGCAAAGGGGGGACAAAGGGCGGGGTCAGGGTCGGGGGCGGGGGCGGGGGGGTCGGGCTCGGGTCTGGCGGGATGAGACATTGTCCCGTCCCGAGTTCGAGGCCCGCCACCGTTTTTTTTTTTTTTTTTTTTTTTTTTTTAGCGGGGTCGGGCCGTCGCAACACCAAAGCTTCCTTGCAACAATTACCATAGGAATTGAACCAAAACCCTTCTCGTAGGTTATGAAAAAAGAATGTTGAAGAAAAGCCATGCAACAAGAAATCCAAGTACTAGAGGACAATGGCACATGAACATTGAAAATATTATTGCCGAAAAAGAAAGCGCTCGGATGTAGATGGGTGTACAAGATCAAATACAACTTGAACGGAACAATTGAACAATATAAAGCTCGGTTGGTCATCTTCGGTAATACGCAGGAGGAAGGTATTGACTACAATGAAACGTTCGCTCCGATTGCGAAGGTAGTGACCGTTAGGACCTTCTTAGTGGTAGCGGCCGCTCAAAATTGGGAGTTGCATTAGATGGATGTTCATAACGCCTTCTTGCACGGCGAACTGGCAAAAGAAGTTTATATGAAATTATCATCGGGATTCCGTGTGTCTGGTCCGGGGCAAGTATGTCGACTCTGAAAATCTTTGTATGGGTTGAACAAGCTCCACAGTGTTGATTTGCAAAATTGTCAAGTGCCTTTATGAAATATGGGTTCAAATAGTCATACTCCGATTATTCTCTCTTCACGATGCACCAGAAAAGTATACAACTTAACGTCTTAGTTTATGTGGATGACATGATTATCTCCAAAAATGACCATGGTGTCATTGCACGGTTCAAAGACTATCTCCGAGCATGTTTTCACATGAAAGATTTGGATCCCTGAAGTATTTTTTGGGGTTGAAGTTGTGTGTGAACCAACCGGATTATTCCTTTGTCAAAGGAAGTATGCCTTGGATATAATCTCTGAGTATGGGTTACTGGGAGCAAAATCAATTAAAACTCCCATGGAATAGAATCACAATCTGGCGTTGGCCAAAAGGGTTAATTTGAAAGATCTGAACCATACCGACGTCTGATCGGCAGATTGATATACCTCATTTTTACGCGACCGGAGCTGTCCTATTGTGTACATGTTTTGTCCCAATTCATGCACCAACCAAAGGAAGCACACTAGAGAGCTGCCCTCCGGGTGGTAAGATACTTGAAAAAGAACCCTAGGCAAGAAATTGTGTTAAGTAAGGATTGTGATCTCCAATTGTATGAGTGGTGTGATGCGGACTGGGCTTGATGTCTGTTAACCCGAAGATCGCTCACCGGATGGTTTATCTCCTTCGAAAATTCACCAGTGTCATGGAAAATCAAGAAGTAGCACATTGTATCTCGCTCATCAGTAAAGGCGAAATGTCGTTCAATGGCAATGACGGTTTGTGAATTGAAATGATTGAAGGGAATCCTACGTAGCTTGGGCGTAGAACATAAATCTCCGGTTAAAATGTATTGTGATAGTCAAGTAGCATTGTATATTGCACGAAATTCAGTAATTCACGAACGGACTAAACATATTGAAATTGACTATCATTATGTACGGGACGCACTCCAATCGGGTATAATTCTTTCGAGTTATGTGTCAACCAACGAACAATTGGCCGACATGTTTACAAAGGCTTTGGGTAAATCACAACATGAATATCTGCTTGACAAGTTGGGCATTTGAGATCCCCGTGCTTCAACCTGAGGGGGTATTGATAGACGAACCTAGTTCGGACCTAGATTGAAAACTCAGTCTAACTCTAATAGTTTAATGGTAGAATCTTAGTCTAAGTATATTTGATAAATTACAATTATAGTAGTTTTATTAGAATAAAATTTCCTTGTTAGACTAGGGAAATGAAGAACTTACCTCTATATAAGGAGGTCATTGTGATGAATGAAAAACAAGAAAAAATTCTCCCATTATTTTTCCTCTAAATTTTCGTTCCCTATTTTAACAGATTGTGACAGCTGAATCGATCCAATTCAACAATAAAATTTCATTTTTCCACACCAAATTCTCTAAATTCAATTAAGAATATTCTTGCAGAAATGTGAGGTAAGACTGCGTACAATAGACCATTGTGGTCCAATCCTTCCCCGAACCTTACGCATAGCTGGAGCTTAGTGCACTGCCTTTTTTTCAGTTAAGAATATTACACCTTCCGCCACAAAATCTTGCGGCCAGAAAAACACACCCCATGCCCTCTTCTCATTTTTAGGGAAAGAACAAAACCTTATTAATAGTTTTTTTTTTAAATCTCTTCTTTTTTTATTGTATATACATGGAAGAGGAAGGGGAATTGGAAGAAGATTACAAGGTGAAAAATTGAACTTCACCGAAAGTAAAGTTCAGAAAGTTGGCTAGTCAAAATGGAACTACTAAAATTCTCCTGTTGATTGTAATGCTTTTTTTCTTTTTCAAAAATTATACAAACTACATGTTATATTAACATGATGATAATTTGCTACTAATTCAAATTACTCTTTGTATGATTTTCTCCATCATTTCCTATTTAGGGAAACATAAGCACTGGAACAAGTTGTGCGCTGTTTCATGACTTTAAAACCAACAGAGAGATGAAAACTAACATGTCATCCATAACCTCCTTTGATACAAGATTATCCTTGTGTTCTCTAACCTTCCATAACTCCTCTCACTCCATTCCAAGACAAAAAAAAACTACATAATCAAAATACAATCTAACTCGGGGATGTGATCCAATCATGATCTCAAATTCTATCAATGTGTTGGATCCTAAATTTTTATGGGTTCTTTTAGATACCGAGGTTACAAAGCCGATGAGCTTTTCTATTTATACAACATCATTGATCATACATAAGTAGACTTCGAATAAAAAATTAGGAGTGTCCAAAACAGCATCTTAGGGAAAAGAAATGGTGAGGACGAGGCGAGACCTCAGGCTTAGGCTCAAGCGATTCTCGAGGGAAATGTTTATAGAATGCTTTCACAGCTCCAGTCACTCCATCCTCATGTTCCATAGCTTTTGCTAGTTCTACAGTACGTTCTTTTACCTGCACAGCTCAAAAGTATTATCACTATCAAATAACAGCATTGTATCATAACGACTTACCAGCAGAAAATGTGCATGTTGCTCGAAAAAATACGATAGGAGCAGATAACTATTAAGATTCTTGGACTAACAAAAAAGCAAGCAAACAAATATGGACGTCCCTTCGGAGACACAATAAATAAATAAATAAAACACCAGGAACAAACTAGCTACCTTTGGATCTAGCATGAACCGGATGGCAGCGACCAACTTTTCAAGGGAGAACTCATCCACAGGGATGGGAGCAGGACCAACTCCCCTAGCTTGCACACGTTCACCCCAAAAGGGTTGATCCCCAAAGAAAGGTACCACAGTTGTTGGACACTGAAAAACATCCAAAATGTTATCATTCAGAATAAGCCACTGAGACACGATACCGGATTATCGTCATGTATGAAATCAAATATTACCGCGGCTTTCAGTCCAGCAGCAGTTGTTCCAGCACCTCCATGATGCACCTGGAAGAATGAACAACAAAATCTCCACATATCAGCGGCTGTTTAATGATCGAAAGGCTGAAAAAATTTAATATAATATGTTATTGACCAACTACTTTATCAAGTTGAGGGGAGGTTAAAGTTGATGGCAGGCACATGATGTACCGGATTTACTGTGTCCCAATACAGATCATGCCCTATTTATTATCAGGGGTAAAAAAGGAGTATACCTTGATGTTACACTCAAAACTCATATTCAATTTTCCGGTCGAGTAAAAGGACAACGCGGTGCACAAAGCATCCCGTGTTAGCAGGGTCCGGGTAAGGGCCGCACCCCAAGGTGTGATGTAGATAGCCTAACCTAATGCAAGCATTAGTGGCGGTTTACACGGCTTGAACCCGTGACCTATAGGTCATACGAAGACAACTTTACCATTGCTCCAAGGCTCCTGTCAAGTGTAGATTAAAATTCCATAACCCAAAACAATAAGCAGAATAACCTTTTGCAGCCATGGAAAAGAAAGCTTTAAATAATAGGGTAGACAACACTTGGGAACCAAACCAAGAATTAAACTGGATCAATAAACTAGTGGATCACCCTAGGAGTCTCTTGATTAAAGTATGTTTGTGATGAATGTGATACAAAGACCACAAAAGGTGGGCAGAATCACAATTCATCAACTTACAAATTTATTGCATACCCACATCACAAATCATCAAGCCAAAAGTCAAGTCTTTTAACAGTTTAAGATGAAAAGGTGGGGGCAGCGGGAGCGTATATGCAAATTTAGATGAAGACGGACCAACAAACTGAGGTAAAGAGGTTATACCACAGCAGCACATTGCAGGAATAGCCAATCATGAGGGCAATTATCCAACAGGTACACAAAATCCTTCGGTTCCTTCACTGAAAAAAGAAGATTTAGTCTTATCAGCTAACATAATCAATCATAAACCTTGTGAATTGCAGTAGGTTGTACACATGGTGTGACAAATAAAAAATTTAAGTACTTACAGCTCCCAAGGCCACCCCAGCCTTTGTTAATGATACCTCTTTGTCCAGTCATTTCTAGAGCTTGAACGATTATCTCGGTCATTTTTTCAGGTTCTTGAACAGGCTGTGAAAAACAATCTTGAGAAATTTGACACTAAAAGGTAAGCACAATACTTCAAAAGTCCATATAAATTAGCATAACATTTCAGTTGACTCTGAATCCCATGTAGGTAGACTCATGAATAGCAAGAAAGAAACTAGTGGTGGTTATTGTAACACGTTTACAAGACTTAAAAAGGTAAGCATGATACTTAAGAAGCCGACATAAATGAGTATAATATGTCAGTTGATCTTGAATCCCATGTAGCTTAGACTCATAGTAGCAAAAGAAAATTATTGGCGGTCAACTTACAAGACTTCCAAAGCCAATATAGATAGGCTTTTCACCATCTTCAAGCCATTTAATGAGTGATTCTGGGGGTTCATAATTGGAAGCAAGGTCTAGGAAGCAAAACCCCAGCACGTCAATTTTTGGGCCCCAATCTGAAAATCACCCAGTAGAAATAACTGTTACTCAGACAGCATATTCTGCTACCAGTTCCCTCGGTAATAAGAAAGGCACCAAAATGATACATGGACAACTCTTTAGTGACAGTTCAACAATCATGTTCTAAGGGTAAATGGAGAAAGCAAGAAGCATTATCTTCCAACAAAATTTTACTTGCAGAATATAGAGTAACCTTTGTGATGCAGCATTCCATCTTTATCAAAAGGAATAGCAGCATGTTACACTCAGAGATGCACTTACTTGGTCTCACGTGGCACCTATCCCGGATTAATTTTGCGAAGGAACAAATAACAGTTTAAAAATCTAAAATGTTGGTTACTTGGCTGATAAAATAGGATTGCAAATTGAGTACTTTGCTTATGAACTATGAAGTACAACTCCATACAGAGATTTTGAAACAACAAATTTAGAAACTTAGAAGCTACAAAGAAACTTGAACGCTGGAAAAGACATCTACCTAAGACATATGTATGAAGAACTAAAAGACATACTAAGAATAGGAAAACAGAGAAAATCTCCAACTTTCTAAATCAAATTCTTTAGTCATGCATCAACTGAAATCTATGCACCTTAGTTCTGGAAGAATACTAGAAAGTGAATAAAAATGCATCAACAGAAAAGAAGCAATTAGATGAGAAAGCAGATACAACTATTTCAGCTATATTATCCTTTTCCTTAGTCTTCCCTTATATCAGCAAAGAATTTGAGTTATTATTATTGTTAACCAACCTTGCTATTAGCCACTTTGGCCAATTGAAATTCCTTGCTCATAACTCCAATTTCTTGCTTCTTCCAAGTCTAAATTTGGATCAAACCAAGATATTTATTTTCTACAAAGATTTAGTGTTCTGTGCATACAAATCTATCCACTACTGTGGTCTGAGCTCTTCCTTTGGCTGTATCGGATTGTAGAAGGTTTGTATATTTTTTTTCTGAAAAAGGTGTTGAAGGCTTGCATCCTTGGAAGGCACTGTCGAAATTATGGTGTACCAAGGTTGAGTTGTGGTTTAATCCATAATATAGTTGAACTTGGAGCTCAGCTTCTAGCGCTCTACACCCTCCAAACTCAAAAGAAAAAAACAAAACCTCCTTACCCAGGAGCCTACAGCGACCCTCTGCTCTCTTGGTCACTCGAACCCTAAACCTTATAGCTGGAAGTGGATAGTCCTTACTCGCTAGGCTATTCCTCTCTGGATAAGAACTTCAAAGTTGGTCGTAATAACTAACTACTACTGCGAGACTATCTTGGGATATGAAATCAAGGACAATATCAGCTATGCAGTTTTTACGTCTGAATCTGAGACAAGAGGGGAGACAAGAGAGAGGGGCGGGGAGCAGGTAGAGCTCTCTTACTTGTACAAGCGTGAAATACTACTTCAAAGCAGAGGTAAGGGTTTCTTGGCAGGTTCTAGCTAAAAAGCATAGTGTGTACTATTCTGCCTGTACTCGCTTGTAAACTAATTCTTGATGAAGCCCCCAAAACTTCTTCAAGCATGCTTCTCAGATAGTAGAACAGTACGAAATAGTCACCACTCACCAGTGAACTATCATCCAACTTCAACTCCCATCTCAACAATCAAATATGGCGGCAAGTTTTGTTTTTTATACATGAACCAAGAAATACACAACATTCAACAGCGGACTATCAACAGCAGCTCGGAATCACTTCAAAACAGTCTTGTACTTCCTCACAAGTATACTTTATGTAAGAATACTTGTGTTTTTCCCAACACTTAGAATACTCCTTACGAGATGATAAACTAAACTAATGAAGCAGCAGATCTCATTTATTCACTGATGCAGACCCACTGGTTATCTACAGAAAAGAGAAGATTTGCATTCCTCCTATTAGAAACAGGAGAGAAATCCTACAAACATCCAAATGAACTTAACCAATGAAAGTATAAGAGACGAGATTAAATGGCCCAACAAATTAAACAGAAAGTAAAAATGACATATAACTTAATTAGGACAAAACTGGAATATGTGGAGTCATATGTGAGCCTTCTATTGCCCACTAAAGAGTCACTTGTTTCTACTTTTGGGAAGTAACATCTCCATCTGACTTTAAAACCTTTTATTATTTTTGTCTAAATTTGTATTTAATGCTGTGTCTAGCCAAACCTCCACCATTTCAATGTCCTAGGAAGGAAAGAGATACAGAAGCTTGTCCAAACGCAAAACAGCTTATTACATGGTCATACCATGAAACAGCTCCAACTGAATGCAAAAGCTATTTCTGAATGTGACACAAACCTACACATTATTTGGTCCAAACTGACCATCTGAGGGACATTACAGAGAAATCTAGAACGAGAACAGATATACCATTCAATTAAATTTCAGCTTATGAAGCAATGGGTGTTCTCATGACCAAACAAATGTGAAGTAACTAAAAAGGCAGACTGGTCAGGAAAAGACATCTACAATTTACTATAAAAAACTATTAAACTATGTAGAGAATGAACCAAATTCACTATGCATCTCGACCATGCAACTCGTAAGATAGAGTCTATAACAAGATATTTGGAAAGAGACCTTTGGGTTTAGGAACTAGGTGTGGACTCCATATATACCCATAAGGCACATCTGGATGAAAACTGTTGGAGTTACTCAAATAAGTTACTGGCCTTAACTTCAACTTTTTCTTCCTAAAGTCATTTACCACATCCCGAATACCAAGCCAGATTAGTCCATCAACGACTTGATACGATAGCTGCACGAGGAATTCAGAAATTAGATATAAACGATACAAAGAAAGATCAAGTGAAATCAAAATGCTAAAGAAAATACATATAATCAAACACTCACTCTATAACCAACTGACTGCTTGACACGAGAGAGAGGATGTGGAAACTCGCTAGTAGGCCTGCCAAGGAATGACAGCAGGGAACTTTAGAAAGGTCACATGTTACAAGAAACTCCATAATCCTATTCAGATAGAAAGAACAATATTTGCAAAAGAAAACTGAGAAAAAAACCTACTTTTGAAATAGACCACTTACGTCCATGGCATTGTGAAAAATATATGCAGTGGTACTTTCAAGGCCTCTGCTACATGCATATGTCCTAAACAACAAGTCAAAGCAACAGATAAGTTAAATCACACATACATGTGGGAAATTTTACTTGATCTAACATATCATCAATCGTGATAAATTCAGCAGATATTATTGTATTCTTGAATCAAAATCTTTTCCAACTAAATAAAACAAGATGATTTAAATAAGCAGAACCAATACTGGTAGGAAGCACCTGTGACAAGAAAGTCAATGGCGTATCAACCAAGTTATGCAGATTCAAATGACAAATTTCTTTACTTTGTGAAAACTCATGTCTCATTTAAATAAAACACCAGCAAGGACAGAAGGTATAAATATTAAGTTGCAGATTTTTCCATGCAGTAATCGACTGACTGGCTTTAAGTATGAGCAATGGTATCCAAATATAAACTTTGACAAAAAAATTCACGACTACCTATATGGCTAGTGCAAATTGAATGTTCCAAGACAATGTAAGACACATCAGTTGGTAATAAGGTTAGGATAGTACTTCTAGTCACGAACCAACCATTGGCATGGAAGAAGATAACAACTAAGAGTGGAAATGTCTTCACAGTCTCGATCACTACTTCCAAGATCAGGATACAATGCCAAAATCCGATCTTCAGCAGAATATGCAAGAAAAATAGTGTGGCACTACATTGACTGCAATAGTTCAACGTGAGAACAGAAGATCTGAAAACTCTATGATAGCGGTGCCATCAGGACTGTTTTTCCTTGTTCCAAAGTTTTAGTTATATGGAGAAGTATAACGTAGATAAAATCTAGTAATTGCTAGATCCACTGACCTGAAGAAGAGGAATCAGTATATCTTGAATCTAATATACTGTGTTCTGTGTTTGTGCTTGGTTTTACCAATACCCACAGTTAAATGGATGGAATATAGTTTCTGACCACATGAGTTGTTAAACAGTATTAAAGAATACACAGAGGAAAGATAGGGAATGATGATGTATACTTTTTCTTAGCAACAACATGAAGGTAAAACTTACAACGCAAGCAACTCTATCAAAGCATGAGTAGTTCATATTATAATTCATCAAGCTGATAGTCTTACCATATGCAGGAGGATTGGCAATAATGGCATTTACTTTGAATGGAACATTGGACTCTGGATCGGGATCTACGCATGCAGGTAGTAAGGAGAATACAATATCTTTTATTTGATTTCGTTGAATATGTATTTCAGAAGGTCCAGATGGCAAAAACCCTTTATTCTTTACCATGTCTGCAAAACCATATATGTAGTGATCAAGTTTGCTGATTGTATTTACTAAATTTGATGGGGACCAGTTCTTAACCAAAAGTAACAAGGAGAGAGAGAGAGAGAGAGAATCAACAATTTTCGACTATCAATATATAGCAAGGTTGTGAAGTACAATACAGTCCAACCAGGATACTTTTGCTATCAGCACCCAATATAATAAGTGAAATTGAGTAATTAATAAAGGAATTTATCTATTTCCAATACAAGATACAGGCAGAAAGGTGAGTAAGGCTGAGCACAGACAAATGGCATATATCTGAAACTACTGGGACAGAAAATTGGTGCATCAAATGATATCTTGTTTTCTGCATCCAAATTGCCCCAAACAATGAGGATCCAATTTCCAAGCTTGTGCATGTATAAGTACTTGTATATTTTGCCAAAACATACCGCATATGAACAGGAAACCACATTCCAAAGATCAAAATACATCTAAAGAGGTTATTGACAAATGTGCTCCTTGGTTTCTTCACAACACACATAAAAAGCAATAAGAAAAATGCTTTGGATAAGCTTTACTTGTCCCCTTAAGCTACTAGTTGTACACACTACAAGACATCACAAAGAAAATCTTGTTCCTCTGAGTTGCAAACACCTTCCAAGGCAACTCTCCAGCAGTTCTACTTCCCGCTGATAACCCAATTACACATTTGGAAGCATAGTACTTGGCAGCCACTCACTCCTTTTTTGATAAAAGTGCTAATTATCTGTTGTGGGATTTAACCCTCGAGATACAAGTGGTATATAAAGTAGTACGAGAGCTCACACACCAGTATATAGTTTCTTACAAATACGTTCAGTCATGTCATTTATGCTAGCAGGAACCTCATGGGTGCACCAAAAAACTAGAAATAAATTTTATATCTACAAAATCATGTAACACCCCTTGAAAGGCTCTTCTATTCCTGTCTCTCGAAAGTACACACATAAAAGCCAAACAAGCTAACATCCTGTCCTCTACATGGTCCGAAGTCCAACTGAACATCACATCACATCCTTTACTGTAATACACATTGCCCATTGTTTCCAAACTGATTCAGCACGTCCTCCCAGCATTATAACAGTAAGTGATCCACACGTCTTCCCAGCATTATAACAGTAAGTGATCCACACGTCTTACCCTCACCAACATTTACACATGTAACACCAGCCATCAGCCTCCTGAAATTTTCAACTGTGAGGCTGAACCCCTCCTCTACTACCAATCAAGTGAAGAAAACAGCGTTCTCTTTCTTAGAATTCTGACTTCACCCCAGCATACCATGAGATAGTCATCACTGTAATATAGTCTCTTTCCCTTTTGAGAAATTCTGAAATGTTGGACACCATTTCACTAATGATACTCGCTCTGTCCCCATTTATGTGTCATACTTCCTTTTTAGTTTTTCCCCAAAAAATGTCAATACTTCTTTGTTACTTCGTTGTTTAGAAACAATTTTAACTTTAAACTTCTCATTTTACCCTTAATGAGATGATTTATAGTCACACAAATGTCTATGGCTTATTTTAGACCACAAGTTTAAAAAAAAAATCTTACTTAAACTCCATGCCCAATCAAACACCACCACATAAATTGGGATGGAGGGAGTAATCTTAAATCCATTTCTAGTTACTTATATTCATGAATTGCGACGGACAAACTAATGACAATGACAATAATCTTAACGGTTATGATGTTGATGATGGTGATGAAGAAATAGTAACAATATAATAATAATAAAGGTAATGACAATATTATTATTATTATTATTATTAAAAAAGAACATATACAGGTTATTAATTTTTATAGTAGTTAAACCGTTTTTTGTTCATGGACCCCCAAAACCAAATACCAATGGACAAGGTTAACAAAAAAAAGGATGTAAAAGGTTATGCATGTTACATTAAAAAAAAAAAAAGATTTACGCATGTTAAGCTATGATGACTTAGGGCTTTGGTCTAGTGGTGACACAACAAGTGATGTATGAATTAGCAGCACTTCACGGGTTCGAACCCCGTCATAGACAAAAGCCTAGATTTAAGTAGAGAAGGGTAGAGAGCAGGTTCATTAACCACCGCGTTACGAACCGTGCTCCACTGGCTCTCAGGGATTTCATGGTTATCACAACACAAGCTATGATGACTTAGGGAGCATAGAATAGATCATCAAACTGGTATTGATGCACAATTCTTTCAAGATATGTAGTAAACTAGTAGTAGCTACAAAAGGAAAACTGGTTTAGACGTCTAGACATCCCTTTGAGTTACTTTCAACCCCTTAACTTACTAAAATAAAGTGGAGTAATATTTATTCTTCAGAATATTTACACTTTTAGATATGGTTCTTCAGATTGTTTCTATTCCAAGCCAGAGTTGGAAGTCCTTAAAGGAAGTCTATAAAGCAATTGGAAGTCAACCCACTGATGCCCCATGGCAAAACTGTTTGAAGGGTCAAAACCATTTTTACGATTAAACAGCCTTTGCTGAGTCCAATTTTTATTTTATTGCTGAAAGTCTACAGTTTTTTCATGCTTCCACATTTTTATTTCTACCAATATGATTTCTACTTTCTGGTATAAGGTCTCAAATTTCAGGGTAAAAACACGGAAAAAGTTAAATGCTTTCAACCTTGATGCAAATATTTCGCTAAATTCTTCATATCTGAAAGCTGAAGCTAATTGCATCACCAACTCAGTACATGGAAGCTTTAAAATGAACAAGTAACTTGACTAATGTAAGAGTTCTGGGACTGAATTAGCTTTCTGCAAGCACATTTTACTTTTTAATATTCTTACAAAAGATGAAAAGATGTTACCAATTAGACAAATATGAAATAGCTCTGAGGATGTGGATCCCAAAAAATAGGTGCAAAAAAAAAAATGATGGGTATATATCACGAGCCCCTCAAGTCAACTCAAACCCTTTAAGGGCACTAGAAATAGAAGCTGCAAAATATTTTGAGTGCTAGTATGTATGCTTGGCTAAAACCTGAATATGAGAAATATAACATAATGAAAATGGCAGTGGTCAAGGTTTTCAGTGATTACTCACATGCAGCAAGAACTTTTGGATCTCCACCTAGAGGATAGAATTCCAATCCAGCACCCAATACGAACTCTTTAAAATTGGCATGAGTTGCTAGTCTCACCCTATGACCGTTTTCCTGCAAAAGAAATTTCCACTTCCAAGCTATAATATGCCTATTACTTGGCTTCACATTTAACTGGAACAATTATAAAAGACTCGTCCAGCAAATGCTACGGATGCTATTTTCCTAAACAAACATTGATATCATTATTGATACCTACATTGTAAAAGAAGGATGACATGTATCATCCAGAAATTCATGGATCGTAAAGATGTATATAAGTTATCTCTAACTAATAGGAAATGCAAGTGCATACGTTGACTAATAAATGTAGTAAATTATTAAGTTATAGATGGTTGTGCTTGTTGAGTAGGAAGGGCAAGTAAACCTGAAACTTTTTCCCAATGGCAACAAAGGGTTGAACATCTCCCCTCGTCCCAACAATGAGCATAACAATTTGCAATGGAGGTAATTCTTGAATATCAGCTACATCATTTGCTGCTTCCTCTGTAGCTCCATTGTAAACAACTCCAGTGCCAAAATCAAGTTTTTGGGGTTTAATATCCCCCGGAACTTCAAATTGCACTGTACCGTCATCTTGAACAGTTGCAAGCCTATTGAACAATTTGAGCTGCAAATTTTAGGTTTTGTCACGAATTACAAAAAAATGTACAAGTTTCATAAAAATATTTCTGAAAGAAGATGGTTGTCTGGTAACAAGGATCATCCATTATTAGCACATTACTACCATTAAATGATAAAATCAACTCAAACTCACCCAAGTGATGGTAAATGAACAGAAAGCAAGTACATTCATTTATGGTCCTTTAGCCCTTTAAATGAAAGACAGTGGTGAAGGCTCTGTGAACAGATAAGGTAGAAAGAGGCCTCTAAATTTCACACATTTAAATATATCCAAATTTACTTTGGGTTACTATGAGGAATGATTACATATGGTCTGTGCATCATGGGAAAGGCTGAAAAAATGGAAATTGCCACCCCCAAACCAGGAGCAAAAATTTGAAGCTTGACTAGTGCCTAGATACCTATAATAACAAATAAAACTGCATGCACTTTAACAAACATCTATACAAGCTAATACAGATATGGCGCTTGCTGTTTAGGTGCAATGATTCAATTTGTATATCCTCTATGAACCCAAAGGATGCCAATAATTAATGTTTAGCAGCAAGTTCTTTAGTCGCTCCAAAAAGGTACAAACCTCTAGCAATTTAATGTTATATTCTTACACAAGAAAACTCCTCCCCAGAAGGAAACAATATACTTTATTCACAAGATACTAAATATTCCTTATTCAAAATGCTTGATATCGTCTCTGTCTTGCGGTTTCACAGATTTCAGACAGAAAGAATAACGAAGGCTTTATTAATTAATGAAAAGAGAAAATGCAGCATCCAACAACAAGATGTCCTGAATAAATATTGAGAAGATTTCAACAATGTGAGGCTTCGCTACCTAATCTCTAGGCTGAAAGTATATTTATGTCCTATAGACAATCTATATTAGGACAAATGTACTTTATAAACATTCATATTATTGTTAATAGATATTAATATTTTGGCATTTGCAATTATTGAATTATTATTTGATTGTTTGTAATTATTCATTAATGTGCATCCCTTGAGCTTACGTTGTCATTAATAGAGTGAGATTTTTTATGATAGAGCGTAACTCTTAAAATAGCCTCGACTAATGATCATCGAGAATGGAATATCAATGATGTGTGATAAGTCGACATGTGGTCTGCATCACATCCTTAGAGGATGTAGTATGTCTCACCTGCTACGAGTAATGGTTACTCGTGATGGACACATGGATACTTTCGAAGTATTGGTATACCCTGCGGATATACTGCTTGTTATACTTGTCTAACGTGTGATCAGCGTGTGGGAGATAGAAGTCCTTAGACTTGAGGTCAATACGCGCCTTATCTACAAAGTAATGAACTTTGATCCCGTCCTAAGCTCAAATGCCTTGTAGGTTGAGATACGGCTTGTATTGGGTACATTACGATGTGGATTGAAGGTGGTAGTTGAGCCAAGATAGGATTCATTCCTCGAATGTATGTTCGAGAGAACACTCGGATTCTCAGTGATATTAGGTTGACTAAGTCGTTGGCCAACGCAATAAACATATTTAGAATATGGTCAAGTCGTCGACTAATATAGATGAGATACAATGATTAAGCCATTTGGATAGACCCTTGACAAATCCTAAGCTTGATCGGGTGTGTCGTGAATGAAAGGATTTTATCTTACCACATAAAGGTTAAGTTTACTGGATTCGCGTAAACGTACTACACATATTGAGTTCGTCTTCCGGGGCCGTCTACGAGTTCCGAGTAGACCTTAATTTGATTAATGTCAATATGAGAAGGCCTGTAGGGTCACACTATGCCGATTGTCCGTTTCGATCTAAGGATGTATTGACAGAGTAATCAAAATGTTCGATTTGGAATCGATACATTTAGATGAATAATGATTACATTAATTAAGTCAAAATTAGATTTTGGATTTAATTAAGAATGCACGGAAATTAAATCGAGACAGTGCAACTGCACGTCGAGCGCCGCGGCGCCTCTGCGTCGATTTTGGGTCAGGCCCAAGATCAAACCCTAATCCGGTTTTTGACCTAATTTTCAACTATAAATAGAGGCATTCATTTTCATTATACTACACCAATTTTCAGAATAACATTCTAAGCCTTAGAGACTTAGAATAAAATACTCTCTCGAACCTCTGCCGGATTTCCTAGCTTTCCGAAGGAGAAGTACATTGAAGCTTGGAGCTTGCAATTGGAAGGGCAATCGCGTGTGCACCTAACAAAGAAAAAGATTCCAAATTTTTCAACTTGTAAGTATATGTTTTATATTACAAGTTCTATTGTTGTATAACCGTACCAGAATTATTGTTGGGGTAAGTAAGAATCAAAAATTTTAAACTTCCGTTGTGCCTTACTTATATGCTTTGTACCCAACAAAACCTTACAATGGTATCAGAGCTCAGGCGGGTTTAATGGTTAAATAACAATTGAATAAAATAATAATATGGGTTGAACGTAAAATTGAATTAAAACGAGGTTTCTTGAAATTCTACGTATCTTGAACAAATGTTGACATTTTGATATTACCCTTAATTATCTCCTACGCTAACTCGAGGAAGTCATTCCAATCTAACTCGAACTAAGCCAAAGTGTGTTGTCCGGCTCATTGCACGGTGCACGGCTAAGAACGAGTAACAACGGATGATGGTCGAATGGGCGTTATTGATAATGGTGGGTGATGATTAAGGACCTGCGAATTGACCCCTAAATTGGATTTAGGGGTTTTTGAAAATCAACACAGAAACGTTTGTCAGGACGTCGGCGCCGCGGCCCTATGATAGGGCGTCGGGGCGCTAGCTAGGGTTTCAAGGCGGCGCCGCGGCTCCATGGTGGAGCGTCGCGGCGCTGATACGTCGTTTTGAAAATATGAACTCACTGGACAACAGGCATCGCGGCTCCATGGTGGAGCGCCGCGGCGCTAATGCATTTGCAAAAGCAGAAATGTTTCTGTTTCTGCAGCACCGCGGCTCCATGGTGGAGCGCCGCGGCGCTAATGCAAATTTCCAGAAGCCGAAAGGCTACTGCCTCAGTGGCGCCGCGGCCCCATCTGTCCAGAAACAAAAAAAAATCAGAGTTCAGAATGTTTAACCCAAGATTATTATTTGATAAGTATATTGTTTATGTGTTAAATGTCAAAATGTTGTCATTTACATTTCGAGAATAGTGTCCGCTATAACTGTCTAGGCAGGCGGCGCCCAGTGTTTGATTAAACCTTCTTCTATCATGCATATTGGGTTGACGGTTTCCAAACTATATGTGTTACTAGTTTTGCATGATGTTAAGATGTCATATTGGATGTGGCATTAAAGTGTTGATCTTGGTTAGAACCCTGAATTAAAATGTTCCCCAAAACTTTAAATACAAGTCTAAATTAAACGTGTCGTCCATTATAATTGTTAGAGTGCAAAATCCTCTTCGGCGATACGAGTATTTATGCCAAAGCATTTGCTCTAAGTCTACGAGGACCCAGACTCTTTCATAGATGTGTTTTAACGTAAAAGCAAATGACAAAGTGTTTGCTCACAAAGACCAAGTTTGCTTAGATACATAAACGCAGTCGTGTAATGGGGTTGACTTGCTTAGACAAATCTTGGCGCCAAAGTGTCGGACTAATCTAAGGACGCAAGATTAAATGTAATAATTTGATCAATCAAGAGTTGCGAATAAAGTTTTGCAATTGGTTTAGAACCTACCAAGATATGTTATTGAAGTTATCAGCCAAAGCAAACGCGGAGATAGCATAGGCTTGGATCTTGACCCATTATGACCTCAATTAATATAGGTTTGTATTCTACCATGGGGTCGTAGAAGTAAGTTAAAATAGTGGGAGCTAATTAAACAAAAGGCGTTGTTGATTAGCCTAAATGAATGTGTATAATAGGAATAGATTTTGAATTTGATTTCCGGTCTATCTAATTCTTCAGATTATAAAAAATGTCGAGCTTGTCGTTGAAAATATTGATTGAGATGAATAAACTTACTGGACCGAACTACCTTGACTGGTTAAGGAATTTGCGAATAGTATTGAGACAGGAGAAAATTGAATATGTGTTGGACACAGTGTTCCCAACAGTTCCTGCTACAGATTCTGAAGAATATGTCTGCTTTGACTAAGATGCTTACCAGAAACATCTAGATGATGCCACTTGGGCACAATGCGTAATGTTGTCTTCCATGGACCTGCGACAGATTCTGAAGAATATGCCTCCTTTGACAAAGATGCTTACCAGAAACATCTAGATGATGCCACTTCGGCACAATGCGTAATGTTGTCTTCCATGTCTATGGAACTTCAGAGACAACATGAGAACATGGGGCCCAATGAGATGCTCGAACACCTAAAGAGCCTCTATGACTCTCAATCCCAGACAATGGAATATGAGTTGCTAATAGAACTCTTCAAGTGTAAGCTCAATGAAAGGGGCCCAGTCTCGCAGCATGTGCTAAAGATGATAGGGCTGATAGAGAGACTTGCTTCAATTGGAACTAAGCTTGAAAAGAATGTCGCTACCACTCTCATCCTAAACTCTCCCTCGTTCCTTTGAGAACTTCATAGTGAACTTCAACATGAATGGAACGAAGGCGACTTTGTCGGAGCTGCACAACATGCTCAAGACCTTTGAGTCCTCCACTTCCAAAGGCAAAGTTGTGCTCATGGTGAGCTCTTCTAGCCGACCCAAGCCGAAAGGCAAGGATTGGCAGAAGAAGAAGGGCAAGGCAATCGCTGCGCCCGCAGCTATGAAGCCCAGGGGAGGTGTGAAGAAGAAGGTGAACGCGGCTAAGGATGAATGCCTCAACTGCCATAGGAAGGGGCATTGGAAAAAGGACTGCACGGCACCAGGAGGAAAAGCACCAGGTGCTCTTGCCTTTGGTGGACAAGGTATGTACGTCATTGAAATAAATATGTCTATAAACAACTCTCGTTCTTGGGTATTGGATACCGCTAGTGGCTTACACATTTGTACAAATGTGCAGGGGCTAAGGGGCTAATTGATAGCAGGAAGGTTGGATCGAGAGAGGTAGACCTACGCGTTGGAAATGGAGCACGAGTGGATACTGAGCGCGTAGGGACTTATAGATTAAATTTACCTTCCGGCTATTATTTAGTGTTGAATGATTGTTTTTATGTTCCCTCGTTAACGAGGAATATTATTTCTATCCCAGTGTTGGACATGGAGGGCTTTTCCTCGTATATTTTTAATGGCGAAATCACGTCTTGTCTTTTAATAATGTTATATATGGAACTGCTCCTCTTATGGATGGATTATATACACTGAACTGTAGTCGAGAGATATTCAATGTACAAAATAAACGAGCCAAGACAAGTAATAGAAACTCCACCTACCTATGGCACTGCAGACTTGGTCATATCAACGAATCAAGGATAGCAAGATTGAGGAAGTTAGACTACCTCGAACCATTTGACTTGGAGTCTTATGGTAACTGCGAATCTTGCTTGAGAGGAAAGATGACCAATAAACCACTTTCTGGGAAAGGTGTGCGAGCCAAGGAAGTGCTTGAGTTGGTCCATACTGATGTATGTGGGCCATTCTCGACTCAAGCTAAAGGAGGCTTCCCATACTTCTATCACTTTTACTGACGACTTCACAAGGTATGGGTATGTGTATCTTATGAGACACAAATCCGAGGCTTTTGAGAAGTTCAAGGAGTACAAGTCGGAAGTAGAAAAGCAACTTGCAACAAGTATCAAGACCCTTCGATCGGATCGAGGAGGTGAGTACTTAATCAAGGATTTTCTAGATTACTTAAAGCTACATGGAGTCCAATCTGAATGGACACTCCAGGAACACCACAGATGAACGGTGTTGCCGAAAGGAGAAACCAAACCTTATTGGATATGGTTCGATCCATGATGAGCTCCTCAGCTCTACCGACATACCTTTGGGGACATGCTATACAAACCTCTATATACATTCTGAACAGAGTTCCTTCCAAGTCGGTAGAAAAGACACCCTATCAAATATGGTGTGGCAAGAAGCCAGCTCTTAAACATATAAGACCCTGGGGTGCCCTGCATATGTTAAGAAGATACTCACTGACAAGTTGGAATCTAAAAGTGAGAAATGTTACTTCGTGGGATATCCAAAGGAAACTAAGGGATTCTACTATCTTCCTAGAGAACATAAGGTCATTGTTTCCAGGAACGCAACTTTCCTTGAAGAAGAATATGTCTACAAGGAACATAGCTGCACAGAGATAGAACTTGAAGAAATTCAAGAACCACAAGATAACACAGAAAATGAACCCTTGTTGAATGACCTAAACAAGGATTCAGTGAGAGTATCTGGTGAAGATTGGGTACTTAGAGTACGCCCTTCAGCTAGTGGGAGTCTTTGTGAGAGATAGTGCAGAAATGCAAGGCTCTCATACACAACTAATGGAAGATGATGCAATGGTTGTACATCATCCCATTCCTGAAAACTCTCAAGGTGATGGATTGTCCAACACACAAATACCTTCTCACAATCAGAATGCAACAAACACTGAACGCAGAATACTCAACTCTGTAGGACCACTAGGACTCATCGTCCACCTGAAAGACTTAATCTCCTTGTTGAAACACACAATGAGATAGATATTCCTGATGACGATGAACATACAACCTACGGCGAAGCTATGTTAGACATTGATTCGCAGAGATGACAAAAAGCCATGAAATCTGAGATGGACTCGACTTACATAAATCAAGTTTGGAACTTGGTTGATTTGCCAACAGGGGTTAGACCCATAGGATGCAAATGGGTCTTCAAGAAGAACGTTGATGCATATGGCAAGGTACAGACCTATAAAGCAAGACTGGTGGCTAAAGGTTATAATCAACGGCTTGGGGTTGATTATGATGAAACCTTTTCACCTGTTGCTAAGATTAAGTCCATTCGAATTTTGCTTGCAATAGCTGCATATTATGACTATGACATTTGGCAGATGGACGTTAAGACTGCTTTCCTCAATGGTAATCTAGTTGAGGAAGTGTATATGAAACAACCTAAGGGTTTTTCAATTGAGTCCAAACCAAATGTTGTATGCAAGCTACAAAAGTCCATTTATGGACTTAAGCAAGCCTCAAGGAGTTGGAACATTTGCTTTGACAAGGCTATCAAGACATTTGATTTCGTCAGCAGCAAAGAGGATCCATGTGTTTATAGTAAACGCAAGGATGGGAGTATTGTCTTCATTATCATATATGTATGTGACATATTAATAATGGGAGACTAAGACTCTCCTGCAGTCAATCAAAGAGTGGTTGTCCAGTACCTTCATGATGAAGGATTTAGGTGAAGCCTGCTACATTCTGGGGATTAAGATCTATAGAGATAGACCTAACAGATTGTTGGGGTTGTCACAGTCAGTCTACATAGACAAAGTGCTTAACGTTTTTCTATGGAAAATTCCAAGAAAGGCGGTCTACCTATGGGACAAGGCATCAAGTTATCTAAGAAGGATAGTCCTTCAAATTCTATAGAACTTGAACGCATGAAAAGGATCCCATATGCTTCGGCTATAGGATCGATCATGTATGTCATGACCTGTACTAGGCCAGATGTGGCCTTTGCACTTAGTATGACTTGCAAGTTCCAGCAGAATCCTGGGGAAGAACACTGGAAAGCAGTCAAGAGTATTCTTAAGTATCTTAGACGAACTAAAGAATATTTTCTTGGTCTATGGTG
Organism: Anisodus tanguticus; assembly: GCA_034509755.1. Classification (NCBI taxonomy): domain Eukaryota; kingdom Viridiplantae; phylum Streptophyta; class Magnoliopsida; order Solanales; family Solanaceae; genus Anisodus; species Anisodus tanguticus. The sequence goes on from CM067545.1 coordinate 25,056,545, forward strand.
GACAAGAGAAGTTGGTATGTACTAGGTACACTGATGCTAGCTTCCAGACAGATGTTGATGACTACAAATCTCAATCAGGTAACACATACATTTTCAATGGTGGAGCAGTAAGCTGAAAAAGTTCCAAACAAGCTACAACTGCTGACTCGACAATAGAAAAGTTTAGTACATTCTTTGGATTGGAAGTCAAAAAGAAGTTGTCGCGATATCTGAGTTCCTGAAGGAACTAGGGGTTGTTCCAAGTGCCACTTGTCCAATAACGGTTTATTGCGACAACACTGGTGCGATTGCGCAAGCTAAGGAACCAAGATCAACCAACAAGAAACAAGCATGTACCAAGGAAGTACCACATACTCAGGGAGATGGTGGAGACTGAAGAGATTAGATTAGACTATGTTCACACAGATGATAATCTAGTTGACACATTCACTAAACCATTAAGCTTAGTCAAGCATAATGGTCATTTTGAGAATATGGGCATTAGATATGTTGGAGATTGGCTCTAGGCCAAGTGGGAGATTGAAAGTATATTTATGTCCTAGAGACAATCTGTATTAGGACAAATGTACTTTATACACATTCATATTATTGTTAATAGATATTAATATTTTGGCATTTGCAATTATTGAATTATTATTTGATTGTTTGTAATTATTCATTAATGTTCATCCCTTGAGCTTACGTTGTCATTAATAGAGTGAGATTTTTTATGATAGAGCGTAACTCTTAAAATAGTCTCGACTAATGATCATCGAGAATGGAATATCGATGATGTGTGATAAGTCGACATGTGGTCTGCATCACATCCTTAGAGGATGTAGTATGTCTCACCTGCTACGAGTAATGGTTACTCGTGATGGACACATGGATACTTTTAAAGGATTTGTATACCCTGCTGATATACTGTTTGTTATACTTGTCTAACGTATGATCAACGTGTGGGAGATAGAAGTCCTTAGACTTGAGGTCAATACGCACCTTATCTACAAAAATGTACTTTGATCCCGTCCTAAGCTCAAATGCCTTGTAGGTTGAGATATGGCTTGTATTGGGTACATTACGATGTGGATTGAAGGTGGTAGTTGAGCCAAGATTAGGATTCATTCCTCGAATGTATGTTCGAGAGAAAACTCGGATTCTCAGTGATATTAGGTTGACTAAGTCGTTGGCCAACGCAATAGACTTATTTAGAATATGGTCTAGTCGTCGACTAATATAGATGAGATACAATAATTAAGCCATTTGGATAGACACTTGACAAATCCTAAGTTTGATCGGGTGTGTCGTGAATGAAAGGATTTTATCTTAGCACATAAAGGTTAAGTTTACTGGATTCGCGTAAACGTACTTCACATATTGAGTTTGTCTTCCGGCGCCGTCTACGAGTTCCGAGTAGACCTTAATTTGATTAATGTCAATATGAGAAGCTTGTAGGGTCACACTATGTCGATTGTCCGTTTCGATCAAAGGATGTATTGAGAGAGTAATCAAAATGTTCGATTTGGAATCGAGACATTTAGATGAATAATGATTACATTAATTAAGTCAAAATTAGATTTTAGATTTAATTAAGAATGCACGGAAATTAAATCGAGACAGTGCAACTGCACGTCGAGCGCCGCGGCGCCCATACCCTAGGGTCGTGGCGCAGTGCAAAGATTCATCAAGCGTCGCTGCGCCCATACCCTAAGGCCGTGGCGCCTCTGCGTCGATTTTGGGTCAAGCCCAAGGTCAAACCCTAATCCGGTTTTTGACCTAATTTTCAACTATAAATAGAGGCATTCATTTTCATTATACTACACCAATTTTCAGAATAACATTCTAAGCCTTAGAAACTTATAATAAAATACTCTCTCGAACCTCTGCCGGATTTCCTAGCTTTCCGAAGGAGAAGTACATTGAAGCTTGGAGCTTGCAATTGGAAGGGCAATCGCGTGTGCACCTAACAGTAGAAAAAGATTCCAGATTTTTCAACTTGTAAGTATATGTTTTATATTACAAGTTCTATTGTTGTATAACCATACCAGAATTATTGTTGGGGTAAGTAAGAATCAAAAATTTTAAACTTCCGTTGTGCCTTACTTATATGCTTTGTACCCAACAAAACCTTACATAGCCAAATCATAAACAGATACAACAGAGAACATGTACACAATTTTGTAATTTTACACCTACCTTTTTTCTTAAAGGAAGTTTATCATCAATAAGCTTTGCTGCTAGCAGAGCTAGAGCTCGATTCTGGTTTTGTTTGCGTCTTCCAACAGCTTTAACTGGCTTACTTGTACCAGGTTCCAATTTCTCCACAGGCTTTTCCACATCTTTAACACTATGCCCAGCACAATTCTCGCTAGCAGATCCTGTTCATAGCATATTAATATTACAAAATATAAATATCTTAAGAATATCCATCAAATAATAAACTATGATACAAAGTACTTGAATTAAGAAGTGATAAATCAACAATGGTATAAGTCCATGAAATGGCAAGTAACTAGAAGCAGTCTTCCCTCTACAGTAGCCGATTAGAAGTTAGAACTATAGACAGTACGTTAGACAACAAATCGATCACCCAAAGATGGCCATATAAGCTATTCAAAATTAAAGAACTTAAGAACTTCTGTCTCCCAAAATTATCATCCATCAGAAAAATCCAATAACGAATACTAGCTAGTATTAGAATGGAAAGTTAATTCAATCACAAAGTTGCTGGCCAGAGCAGAAGGTGTTGATGCAAGGAAAGTGTAAAAGAATTATGCATACAAGTGTGATGTCTATTTTGACATCACAAAGCAAGTTCCACAAGTAGTATTCCATATTGTGTCCTCCCCACCCTCTACCACACCTCTATCTTCACCCCCACCCTGTAGGCCCCACCACCACTACCCTACCCCCCTACCGCCATCACCCCCTCTCATAGTATATACTTAGGATAATATTTTCGCTTACGTACCATCAGTAAAAAAATAAGTAAGAAACTCACTTATTTTTCTGGAAAACATTTTCCTTCATACCGAACACGCCCTTAGAGTACGTGTAAAAGAAAAAGAAAAAAAAATTAGACCCTCTTAGATATGTTCTTCCAGCTGCTCCATCTGCCATCCCAGAGTACCAAGTCTAATGTGTTCACAGGTAAATAAGAAATTTAGAGTCCTAGCCGCACTGTTTTAAGGGCAAAAACAAGTGCAACTTGAAACATTTTCTCACAATCTTTTACTCCGGACTACATTCACCTGAAGCACTAATGCATATTCAGTGTCATTCAAATAAAATGAGAATTGGAAACAACCTCTCTAACTCATTAAGGTAGCATAAGGTCTGTGTACATCCTACCCTCCCCACCCTCCTCGACCGGCAAAAAGGGCCAAAATCGGAAAAATGGTATCAGTAGTCTAGGACAAACTTTTCCTACTCCAAAATTTTGCTTCCGCCGCCCTACTATCTCTTCGGCCGCCGGCCGTAACTACCCCCTCCCTTCAAAAAAAATTCCGAATCCCTAATTCTCCTCTTGTTCTTTCATCATATCTACCACAAAGAACATCTTTCATCCTGCCCTTGCAATCTCCAATATCAAGAACATCCCTATTGTTATTGAGATGGAAAACGTCCAACGTGGGTAGAACTATTTAAAATTCACGCACGGTCTAATAGAATCCTCCATCACATCATCCCACCGGAAAAAGGCAAGGAGAAGTGCCTACCACCGATTATGAAATAGAGTTGTTGGCAACTCTTGATGCTATGGTACTCCAATGGATTTATTCCACCATCTCTACGGACAACCCGACGCCACAGCAATGGAAGCTTGGAATAGGTTGCGTGATATATATTCAGGATAACAAAAATTCCCGTGCCGTGACCCATGAGCAGAAATTCTCCCACATAAACATGGAGGATTTTCCGAATGCCTAGCCTATTGTCAAAGGCTCAAGGAGTTGTCGGATCAACTCAAAAAACGTTGGCGCGCCCGTCACTAATGATTGTCTTGTTCTTCATATGGTTTAAGGGCTCTTCGAGGCTTATAATGGCGTTGAAATTCTACTTCATCAAAGCAATCCTCCACCACCGTTCAACCAAGCACGTTTCATGCTCACCTTAGAAGAAGTCGGGTGGTCTAAAAAGGCGACAACCGGAGCCAATTCCGCCATGATGGTAGCCACATCATGCGACACCGATGACCCTCACTCCTCGGAAAATTCTAGCCAAAACCGTAACAATGATGGCGGCAAAAAGGGAAAAAATTGGAAAAATGGTAGCAAAACCCGCGGCGGTGGTGGCAGCAGTGGCGGTAGCCGCGGCGGTGGTGGCAGCAGTGGCGGTAGCCGCGGCAGCGGGGGTGGCAGTGGCCAGCAGACTGGGCCGCAGCCTTGGGCCAGTGCACAGTGGTCGTGAGCAGTGGCCCAATCCACAGTTTAGTCCAGCACCGTATTGGGCTAGGCCCAACGGATTCAACAGACAGGGAATTCACGGAATGGGCCGGGCAGCAGGCTGGCCTGCTTGGGCCTCGGCCACAGCAGGCCTCCGCTGCTGCGGGCCCAGCACCGGCCCCGACTCTCACGGATATCGAAGCAGCGATGCACACAATTAGATTAAATCCTCCGGATGCAAATTGATACATGGACACCGATGCCCCTTCTCATATAACGTCTGCGCTAGGTAATCTCTCGTCTTATTTCAATTTGAGAGAAAATCGTGGCATCATTATTGGTAATGGTAATTCAATTCCAATTCGTGGTTATGGTCACACAAATTTATCTCCCCCGAACTCACCTTTAGCCTTGAAAAATGTCCTTCATGCTCCTCAAATTTGGTGTCTGTTTGTAAATTTACAACTGATAACTGGATTTCTATTGACTTTGACCCTTTTGATTTTTTGTGAAGGATTTCACGACATGGATACCTCTAATAAGATGTAATAGTTGGGCGAGCTATATCTCATCGCCACCACCAACATCACCATTAATCAAGACACACCATCTACGTTTGCCGCTTTAGCACCTTCCTATTGGCATGCACATTGGGGTTATCCGAGAGCATCTGTTTTTTCCTCTTTTAAAAATAATAATTTTATTAAGTGTAATAGTACGCATAGTACTAATGTTTGTCCTTCTTGTCCGCTTGAGAAACATGTTAAATTACCATTTGTTGCCTCCAATTCTAGTACTTTGTTGTCATTTAATATTATTCATAGTGATTTGTGGACATCTCACGTTTTGAGCTCTTTGGGCCAATGTTATTGTGTTATTTTTTTATGATTATTCTCATTTTTTGTGGACTTTTTCGTTATCTAAAAAGTCTCAAGTTTATTCCACATTCCTATTGTTAGAGCATTCATCCGTACCCAATTTGAACGGAAAATTAAAAACATTCAATGTGATAATGGAAGAGAATTTGATAATGGGCCATTTAGAGAATTTTATAACATTAATGGTATATATTTCTGGCTTTTTTGTCCACATACATCCTCGCAAAATGGGAATGACAAGCGAAAAATACGCACCACTAATAATATTGTTCGAACGTTACTAGCTCATACTTCATTACCACCTTCATTTTGGCATCATGCACTACAAATGACCACTTACCTTCTTAACATACTCCCTAGCAAAGGATTAGCATACCAATCTCCGCACAAAATTATTTATCACAAAGATCCGTCTTATTTTCATCTTAGGGTGTTTGGGTGTGTATGCTATCATCTCTTTCCCTCCACTACAATAAACAAACTACAAGCCTGTTATACCACTGGTGTATTTTTGAGTTATCCGTCTAATCATCGTGGTTATAAATGTTATGATTTATCCTCTAATAAAATCATCATTAGTCGCCATGTAATTTTTGATGAAACTCAATTTTCGTTTATTAAGTTGCATAATTCCGTGTCTAATTCCTATAATTTTCTGGATGATGGGCTCTCACCGTATGTGGTCCACCATTTGACCCGACCCCCGTCTCGGGATCTGGACTAGCAGACACCGGCTAGCCCAGTACCCACTAGCCCAATTCTTGTCCGTCACCCGATTCTGCCAGTGAGCTTGCTGGCCCAATTTCCCCCTCCCGTCCAAGTCTGCCAGCAAGCCCACTGCCTGTTGGCCCATCCAGTCAGTCCATCGGTCCAGCTCCCCAAACCGACCCAGGTCCGACGTCACCAGATCGACCCAGGTTCGGCCCACTTCTATTCCGAGTTAAGGACTCGTTACTCGTAGCCAACATGGTATTTTTAAACCAAAGCGACATTTTAATCTCTATTCTAATGTCACTAAATCACCCCTACTACGTAACCCCGTGTCTGCCCTTCATGACCCGAATTGGAAAATGGTCATGGATGTATAATGCTCTTATTGAAAAGAAGACGTGGGAGTTGGTGCCCCATCCTCCTGGTGTTAATGTGATTCGGTCTATGTGAATTTTTACTCATAAGAAAAAATCTGATGGTTGTTTTGAGAGGCATAAGGCCCGTCTTATAGGTGATGGCAAAACACAACAGGTTGGCGTGGATTGTGAAGAGACATTTAGTCTGGTGGTCAAACCGGTAACTATTCGCACTGTTCTCAGTCTGGCTCTCTCCAAAACTTGGCCCATTCATCAACTGAACGTGAAAAATGTGTTCTTACATGGTGATCTCAAGGAAACGGTATACATGCATCAGCCCTTAAGTTTCAGGGACCCCAATCATCCTAACCATGTCTGTTTGCTAAAGAAGTCATTGTATGGGCTAAAACAGGCCCCTCGAGCCTGGTACAAAATGTTTGCAGATTATGTATCTACTATTGGATTTCCTCACAGCAGGTCTGATCATTCTTTGTTCATCTATCGTCGTGGTACTTCTCTGGCATACATTCTGTTATATGTGGATGATATTATATTGTCTGATAAACTGCGCAAGTCTATCACGTCTCTTCTCAGCTCCGAATTTACTATAAAAGACTTGGGCCCTTTGAGTTATTTTTTGGGTATAGTTGTAACTCGTCATGCATGTGGTCTATTTCTATCCCAGAGAAAGTATGTCGCTGAGATTATTGAACGGGCTGGCATGTCATCCTGTAAGTCATCTCCTGCTCTGGTTGACACCAAACTGAAGCTGAGTGCTAATTCTAGCACACCTTACGAGGATCCCTCCCATTATCGCAGTCTTGCAGGGTCTCTTCAGTATCTTACATTCATTTATGCAGTAAAGAAGGTGTGTTTATTTATGCATGATCCGATGGACGAATACATGCACGCTCTCAAACGCATTGTGCGTTACATTCATGGCACTCTTGATTATGGTTTGCACTTATATCCATCCTCCGTATCTACTATCATGTCTTATACAAATGCTGATTGGAGTGGATGTCTAGATACCAGACGTTCGACATCTAGTTATTGTACTTGATGATAACTTGGTCTCTTGGTCGGCTAAACGTCAGGCTACTTTATCGCGCTCCAGTGCGGAGGCCGAATATCGAAGAGTAGCCAATATGGTGTCTGAGTCCTTTTGGCTGCGTAATCTCCTATTAGAGCTTCACTTTTCTATTCAGAAAGTTATCTTGGTCTACTGCGATAATGTTATTGCAGTTTATCTCTCTGGGAATTCGGTCCAACATCAGCGCACTAAAAATATCAAGATGGATATTCACTTTGTTCGCGAAAAGGTAACTCGTGGACAAGTACGTGTCTTGCATTTCCCTTCACGGTACCAATTTGCTGACATCTTTACTAAGGACTTCCCTTAGTTCTGTTTGAAGATTTTAGGGACAGTCTTAGCGTACGACAATTGTCTGCTATGACTGCGGGGTGTGAAAGAATATACACGTATATATCGTGTATATTCCATATATATTTTGTATAGTCCTATTAGAATTTTTGTACAAATGTAATTATGGTTGTAGTCTTGTATTAGGAAAAGGTAGTAGTCTTGTATTAGGAAAAGGTAGATTTAATTTTCATAATTACCCTTTACATTAATGAAAATAATCTAAGGGATTATTCTTTCAATATTACACTGGTCATGTTGTTATTATCATTCAAAGAAAATGAGACTTGTTTTTGGTATAAGCAAAAAGCAAATGAGACATAACTAATCAAGCGGAAAACTCTAAGCCACAAAATATCAACTTAAAAACAAACCTTTATCAGGAAAACATGAATACTACTCTCAGATAACACTTGCTAAGAATTCATCAACCAGAAATCAAGAATCAAGAAAACAATACCTTCCACATTGATACTAATACCATCAGTCTCCTTCTTCGTTTCATTCCCATTTTCGCCCTGTATTTCCACTTCGAAATCAACCGAATCACTCAACCGACGATCAAACCCATTATTCTTTTCCAATGAATCCGCCATTCACAACCCAAAAGAAATGAAAACACAACTGGTGGGTCTGTTTTCTTTTTCCACTTTAAAATAAAGAAGAGAAACAGAATCTAATAAAGCAGATAATCAAGATGGGTAAAAAGTAGAACAAGTTTAGGTGGGGGGAAAAAGTGATTATTGTTAGGATTATAGAAATAGTAGGTGGGGAGAAGAAGCTAATTGGAATGTGCAAGAAAGGAAGAATTAAGAAGAGAAAAAAAAAAAAAGGAAGTACATGCAGAAAACAGAGAGAGAGAGAGAGAGAAGAACGGTTTGGGGGAAGACACGTTGTTTCCAAGATGTTAAAAAAAAATGTTAGGCCACGTACTTTGTTGTTTACGCACTATAACTCCTCTTATTGGGAAGACACGTACTTTCCGAGATGTTCAAAATTCATCTAATTTATTGTAACAACCCTAACTCCTCTTATTGAGTATTCACATGTCGTTGTACTATGATTTAAAACTTTTAGTTTCACATAATTGTTTACCGCTAAAACCAATTTTAGCATAATCTATTTGAAAAGGGTTAAGACAAATAAATTACATTCAATCACAGATCCTTTTGTTCGTAATTAAACGGGGAAAGCTATGTAAAATGCAAGAATGTAAATAACATAAAATAAAAAGACAAGTGTTAAAGAAAAATAGTGATGATCTTGTGATATTGAGAGCTCAAAATGGAGTTAGGTGTTACAAGTGTGAGATCATATGTTCTTTCTTCTCTTGAAAGGTATATTTATTTATATAAGTCCTATACTTTTAAATATGAAAGTACAATTGAGATGACCATTCCACATTACAACGTCCAATCGCACAGTGGCCTAGAGCTCGAGACTGACCGATAAGACAAGAGTTGTTGGGAGTGTGCTACAACTGTAAAAGGAGCCATGACCAGGTGAAAAGACTCCATGGCAACAACTTTATTATTTTCCTGACCTCTGAGCATTCATTGCCTCCCAGGATGACGACAGTCCCAAACGCATCAAGGATAAATATACAAAGGTGCCTCCGGGTCTTAGTTGAAGACCTCTTCAGTAGGGCCAAGTCAATGTTTCCACATGTCTACTTCTTACTGGTCTTCCTGTCGAACTTAAATTACTCTTCATACAAAAAAAATTAGACTTGTTGGTATGTTTGAGTTAGGACTCGATGGGTTCGGGGGTGTTTTGGCACCATTTCAGGATAATTGAAAAGGATAAATTTTTCTAGTACTAGTGTCTTATTCACAATAAATCAACAACAGTCATGATCACAGAATACAAGGAAATAGGTTCATCGCGATCATGAGTCCAGGGGGTGTGATCGTGAACGAAAAAGTCAGGTATCACCCAGTCAAGCCTTCTATGCCATCGCGAGGTAATGACTGCATTTGAACATGCCTGGATAGCTAGTGTGTCATGAATGCGGGCTCGAGATTCGCAAACCCAAAAGAGATCATGTCGCATATAAAACTTTGATTTCAATTTTTCACTAGTTTGGGAGTTTGGAGTTCATATATGGGATCCAAATTGATAGAGTTTCGAGCTAAGATTTAATGTATGTGTTCCTTACGCTAAATCTAATAGTATACTTGATTTATACACAATTTGAACTGATAAATCATGAATGAAAGGCTAAAATTTGATATTTTAGACCTAGACCAAGAAATGAAAAATTAATTATTTGGCCTATCAGTTGATATCAAAATATGAACTTGATTATAGAATAGCTAATGGGTATTGTGCTCGTGTAATTTATCGTGAAAATTGAATCGTTGACCCAATGGGCGGTTGAGTTGACCGAGGGTGACTTTGACGTGAGGCATTCTAAAATTATGAAATTAGTTTTTCTAGATTAATTTGGACATGTTGGATTTTGAATAAATTGAGGGCAACAGAGATTATTTGAGAAGACTTGGGATTCTCAAGTAAAGGAAAGTTTGTCATTTTCAAGACAAATGAAACTTTAGCATTTAGTTTGTTTGCTTTTCTTTAAAAGCACGAAGTATAAGTTGTTTTCTTGCATTTTAACTTCCTTGTTCATATGAGTGGGCGAGCATGAGCTTGGTTAGCTAGTTTGTTGAAGCTTTTGTCTTAAGCAGTGAAGGTCCCAACTTATATATATACACCTCTATGATACTTTCAGTAGTCTACATGTTCTTTGTGATGTTTTTCTAGTTGTTTACCAAGCATTATCATACTAATAGCGACACATAGCACGAGTACAATAAATATCCTTATGTTTAGTTAGCATGTTGAGTTTGAATGAGCATATTCATAGCCCTATAATCGGGTTTGACTTTGAGCGAGACTCGTGGAACAACATAAGTTTTAGTAATTCACACATCATGTCTACATCTATTATTTGTATTCAGGATTTAGGTTCAGTTCCTTACCAATATTTTATATCTATACTTGTAGTGTTTGATATTATGTAAGTATGCACTACCAGCATTTACTAAAGACTTACCTTAGGGATAGGCGGGGAAAGAAAGTTTATGAACTTGTTGGGTCTTTCGACTCACACTTGTAATTTTGGCATAGAACTCGTAGAGGGTCGTCCAGTAGACGACCCGTGAGACTTAGTCTATTCCAGACCTATGTAACAACACATACTTTTGAGCTAGGTTTGTAATCACTTGATATTGGTGGTTAGACTCAAACCTTAGAAGTTAACGTGTGCTCACATATGAAAGTGGAGGTCTAAGAAGGTATAAGAAGTACAAAACGATTGGAGTTGAAAAGAGTTGAAGGAATCAGAGTTGGAAAATCTGGATTGAAATGCGATTGGGATGCAAACAGCATGTTCGACATACGGGACGCATGTCCAGCCACATATGAGTCTCAGAAATCACTGAAGGTTGTAAAAATTCAAGTCTTTAAACTTGACTTACAAAATCAACATACGGACCACATGTTGTGCCATCTATTGAAGCCTAAAATAGTGGAAATTTGAAGTCTCTGAGGGTGACTTGCGGAAGCCATATGCAGGGTCGTATGTAGGACATACAAACCATATATCAAACATTTGTTAGAAGTGAAAATTTTCTTTCACAATCTTTTAGAGGCAGCATCTATTAAGAGTGAATTTCAGGTGTTTCGATATTTTAAGCATAAGCAGTAGTTGAACTAGCGTAATGAAAAAGGGAGTTGGCATGCGGGTCGTATGTGCTCGCATGTCGACAGAACTATAAATATGAGATTTTCAAAATTTCTTAACTCCAAAGCATTTTAGATGAGCTTTGGAGTTTGGACTATGTTTCTCTCATCCCCTCACCTCCCACCTCCCACTACCCATCTAATGGATCCTTACTCAATTCCTCACCTATTACGCATATTATAGCACAAATCCTCTTGGATTTTTAGAGTTATCAAGAATTCTTCCAAGAGCTCAAGTGTGATTTAGGGCTTGTTTTCAAGTTCTTCGTTTTACTCCTTTTTGCCTCGTTTTCACTTGGTTTAATTTCAATTCTCTTCATAAATTAATGCACCTAAAATAATAGCAATACACACCATATTTAGCCTCATATTATTAATATGGTATACAAAAATCAAAGCAAAGGGACTAAAATAAGTGATAAAATCACCACTTATTAAACTGTCACTAAAAACTTTATGTTTACTTATTTCAAATAGGTACATATGTTGATGTCACAAGTTATCACTTCCTCTTACTTATCATGATGAAATGATGTCTTATTTCTTTTACTCATTTTTCTCACCTTTTGTTATCTGGTTTCCCTTATTATGTGAATTCTATCTCTTTTTGTTGGGAGCACTATATTTTTTCCTAAATTAGGTTTGGATTCTCATAATGGCAAGGCTCCACGCTAGGCACTTCATTCTTCTCAGTTGTTATTGGTGAACCCTAATTGGCATCCTGATCATTTCTTGTTATGCCATGTATTTTGTATGGGTATGTCGAAGTGTTGTCCCGGCACTTCTACTTCTTATGTATTGTCTTAGAGGCTTCATAAACCATGTCAATCAGTTCATATACATATGTCTTGTGCCTTTCTTTATTCGCCTAATGCGGTACCCATGATCATATTTATTTGAATCTAACTGTTCCAATTGATGAAAAATGTACTTAAACATATTGTTGGAAATATTTTCATATTGTTTCTATGTATTGTTCCACGTTCATGATTTCACCTAGCTCTGATTCGTTCATTCAAGTTAAGGCATCGAGTGTCAGTTTGCCCCACCAAGAATTTGAGCTTGACAAACTTGGTATGTTCATGTGTCCTAGCAAATTACAAAGCCATATCTAGTAGATTATTTTTATCGGTATGTTGTCGACCACATCTATAAGGAGGAGTCTATATGGCTATTTAGGGAGTTACTTTTCTTTCAAATATTAGATCATGCGATACAGCTAAATACTAAGAATTGATTCTAATTTGTGCATTGTTCCATTTTACGGAATATGATTCCAATGAAGAAAATCAAAGCGAGCCGAATGACCAATGCCACTTCGAAAGTGGACTCTAGTGAATTACCACCTGCTCCGAGGGTTCATACTATGATTTAGGGTCGCTTATCTAGCCAGCACCTCAAGACCTACGTCTCCCGAGAACTGAGAAGCCTACGGGAGCTTCTTTACCATCTTCACCGCTATTGAGTTCTTCCAATGATGATATTAGGGGATTCATCCAGTTTCTCACCCAACTTGTAGCAGCACAATCCCAGCGCGTGATGAGGCACCTCCTAATGTTGGTTCTCAAAAAGAGCTTGTCGGTTCCAAAGCTAAGAAATTTATAGCAATGCTTCCTCCGGCATTCATGGGTTCCAGTACCCATAAGGATCTCCAAAATTTCACAGATAAGATACAAAGGACTCTTTGGGTCATGTATGTCACCGAGGTCGTTGAATTAGCCTCTTATCGATTGAGGGATGTTACCGTTGCATAGTACGATATGTGGGAAGAATCTCAAGAGAATGATGCACCTCTGTAATATGGGATGAGTTCATTGAGGCCTTCATTGATCATTTATTGCTTTTAGAGGTTAGATAGGCCAAAACTATGGAGTTTGAATCGCTCAAGCAGGGGATATGAGTGTGGTCAGTATAACATGAAATTTGCTAACCTTGCTAGCTGTGACACCCTAAAACTCACCCTGGACGCAACAGGCATCCGATGTTATGAACAACATCGGAAGCACCTTATAAAATCAATAAACGTCTAATCTATTTTAATAATCTTTCAGTATTTACTTAAAACAAGTCATTTAAGGCGAACTGAAATCATGCTCTCACTTATAAAATAAAATCAACGGAAGTGTAATATAAATAATCAATTATAAAATGTGGCAATGCCTTAATAAGTCATACAAGACTTTTAACATCTACCCACAATCTGACAACTATCTATGGAGCTTCTAAGATAAATAAATGAATTGACTAACTTCAGGACTCAACCTGGAAACTAAAATAAATAAATGAAGATAGAGGGGTGTCCCACGAACAAGGGTGTGAGCTTAGTAATAAGTCTGGAAAGCAGCAAGTTTTCTTACTTTGTACGCGTATCACGACCTGCTCTTCTTTGTTACCTAACATACCATCAGAAAGACCTCGGCGAACTCACACACTACTGGAACAGACTCAAGGGAAGGAGTATCTGCACTCGTACCCTAAATATGAGCTAGGTACGCCAAACAATCCTTATTCACTAACTTCCTAGCCTGAAGGAAAGCGATAATCTTCTTAGGAGCAGGGCTTGGAGTACCCTTCCATTCTAATATCGGGATACCCGGCGTCGCTAAGGTGACTATGTTAGCATGACAGTCCAAAATCGTGTGGTAAGGTGATAGCTAGTCCATCCCCAAAATAATAGCAAACTCGGCCATGTCTAAGATATCTAAGTATCGTAACCCATGAAAGTAACCACACAGTACCGATAGACTTGATCTACTATCACCTAATTAGAGAACGATATCTCCTACCATATAAAGCCTCAAATGACGTCATATCAATGTTGGAGTGATAACTGTCATTATACGCAAATTAAAGGTTAAGTACCTGGCTTTAGATCAATACAGAAATCAATATCTCTATCCGGCGTCATACCCAGCGAATTTGTCAGAAAGACCTCGGCGAACTCACACACTACTGGAACAGACTCAAGGGAAGGAGTATCTGCACTCGTATCCTAAATATGAGCTAGGTACGCTAAACAATCCTTATCCACTAACTTCCTAGCCTGTAGGAAAGAGATAATCTTCTTAGGAACAAGGCTTGGAGTACCCTTCCATTCTAATATCGGGATACCCGGCATCGCTAAAGTGACTATGTTAGCATGACAGTCCAAAATCGTGTGGTAAAGTGATAGCTAGTCCATCCCCAAAATAATAGCAAACTTGACCATGTCTAAGATATCCAAGTATCGTAACCCATGAAAGTAACCACATAGTACAGATAGACTTGATCTACTATCACCTAATAAAATAGACATCTCCTACCATATAAAGCCTCAAATGGCGTCATATCAATGTTGGAGTGATAACTGTCATTGTACACAAATTAGAGGTCGAGTACCCGACTTTAGATCAATGCATAAATTAATATCTCTGTTTGGCGGCATACCCAACAAATTCATCAGAAAGACCTCGGTGAACTCACACACTACTGGAACAGACTCAAGAGAAGGAATATCCGCACTTGTATCCTAAATATGAGCTAGGTACGCCAAACAATCCTTATCCACTAACTTTCTAGACTGAAGGAAAGATAATTTTCTTAGGAGCAAGGCTTGGAGTACCCTTCCATTCTAATATCGGGCTACCCGATATCGCTAAAGTGACTATCTTGGCATGACAATCCAAAATCGTGTGGTAAGGTGATAGCCAGTTCATCCCCAAAATAAAGCAAAATCGGCCATGTCTAAGATATCTAAGTATTGTAACCCATGAAAGTAACCACACAGTACCGATAGACTCGATATACTATCACAGAAATCACCAACTGGTGTCTACACATGACAAGAGACATCAAGAATATCACACCACATATCTAAATTAGTATAAAAGTATGTAGACACATAGGAGAACCTAGACCCCAAATCAAATAACACTAAACTAGACTGATGACAGACTGAGATGATACATGTGATAACTATATCTGACGCCTCAACCTTGGGTCTACCAGGGAAAGTATAATAATGCACACGCCCTCCATCAGAATGAGAGCCCTAATGACCACCTCAGCTTGAACGCTCACTATCTCTGCCAGCCTAAGATCCACCTCTACCGGTCTAATGACTACCACGACCTAACTGAAACCTCCTCTGTTAGACTGACCGCCACCCCTAGATGGCTGTGTTGGGGTCTATAATGTTTGGGATCCACCTTATCTAAGCCTAGGGCAATCTCTCCTAAAATGCCCAACATCCCCACAATTGTAACAAGCTTTGGCCGTTGAGGGATGCTAAATAGTAATAGAAGAACCTGAATGACCCCTACGATCAGAGTATGGAGACTGAGTACCTCTAGAAGTCGGACCTGCAGAACCACCATCAGAAATTTGGAAAGCTAACTATATCAGTCGACTAGACTGAGAACGATGGGATCTATTTACTGCACATAACTATGAGAAGTAGACCCACTTTAATAGCCCTGTCGGCGAGCTCTCTTGTTGAACTCTTGTCTAGGCAACTTTCCCCTCACATACTCAACAATCCTAGTATGCTTTTCCACCACCTCAAAAGAAGCTCTAGAGGCCACTAACTATAATATAGCCAACTAAAGAGGAATAGTAAACCCTCTCATGAAGCATCTAACTCGCTCAACCTCTATAGGTAGCAATGCCATTATATATCGCGATAAGTCATGGAAACGACCCTCGTATTCAGCAACTGATGAACCCCTCTCCTCTAACTTGGAGAACGCATCCCTCTTACCCGCATACAAACTGAGGGGAACATACTTCTCTAGAAATATCCAGTAAAACCTGGTCCAAGATAGTGGAGGCGACCCTATTGGTCGACAATCAACATAAACCCTCCAACATTGCTTCGTATTACCCAAAAGATGTAAAGCAACAAAGTAAACCCCATGTGACTCAATGATACCCAAAGTGTGAAGCTTCTTATGCCTACTCACTAAAAACTCATAAGCATCTCCCTAAGGTTATCCATAGAATAAGAGAGGCTTTATATTGGATAAATGCTCATATATCTTCCACTTATTGTGGGTCATAACAGCTCCAGTCACTTGCCGGGGACCAAATTCTGGTGTTGGGATCTCATCTATACGGGGTGCCAAAATAGCAGCTAGTTGAACCATTGGAGTATGGAACTCGGGAGTCTAACCTTATCCCACTCGGGTTTATGACCCACTTGGAGTAGCTAGAAGAACGCCCCTTTAGGCAATACCGTCAAGTAAACTCAAAATCTGGATCATAGTATCTTGATGAATCGGTGTAGCAATAATCTCGGACTGATCTTGGGCTAGCCACATCTCCTCATCATAATAATCATCCTAAGACTCAATCTCTCGCTCGGGGGACACTGATCTAGCATGAGCCTAGCCAGCTCCCTATGCTCCACCCCCCACTGATGCAGCTGCTCGGGCTCTACGTCAGCCCTGACCACGTCCTCTACCACAACCACACACCATATGAGCAGTTGTTCACCCAACTTATAGCAGCACAATCCCAACGCATGATAAGGCACCTCCTAATGTTGGTTCTCAAAAAGTGCTTATCGGTTCCAAAGCTAAGGAATTTATCGCAATGCTTCCTCCGTCATTCATGGGTTCCAATACCCATAAGGATCTCCAAAATTTCATAGATAAGATACAAAGGACTATTTGGGTCATGTATGTCACCGAGGTCGTTGAATTAGCCTCTTATCGATTGAGGAATGTTAACGCATAGTACAATACATGGGAAGAATCTCGAGAGAAGGATGCACCTCTCGTAATATGGGATGAGTTCATTGAGGCCTTCATTGATCATTTATTGCTTTTAGAGGTTAGATAGGCCCAAACTATGGAGTTTGAATCACTCAAGTAGGGGATATGAGTGTGGTTAGTATAACATGAAATTTGCAAACCTTGCTAGGTGTGACACCCTAAAACTCACCCTGGACGCAACAGGCATCCGATGCTATGAACAACACCGGAAGCACCTTATAAAATCAATAAACGTCTAATCTTTTTTAATAATATTTCAGTATTTACTTAAAAAAGTCATTTAAGGCGAACTGAAATCATGCTCTCACTTATAAAATAAAATCAGCGGAAGTGTAATATGAATAATCAATTATAAAATGTGGCAACGCCTCAATAAGTCATACAAGACTTTTAACATCTACCCACAATCTGACAACTATCTATGGAGCTTCTAAGATAAATAAATGAATTGACTAACTTTAGGACGCAACTTGGAAACTAAAATAAATAAATAAAGATATATGGGTGTCCCACGAACAAGGGTGTGGGCTCAGCAATAAGTCTGGAAAGCAGCAAGTTTTCTTACTTCGTACGCGTATCACGGCCTGCTCTTCTTCATTACCTAACATATCATCAAAAAGAACAATGGTATGCCTGAGTACTGGGTACTCAGTGATTGTCTCCGGGACAATAGTTAATAGAAAATATATAAGTAATAAGTGTAATTGAAAATAATATTAAGGAATAGTTCAAAACCAATAATAACATCTCATGAATATCCAGTATAAGTAAATGATGAAGAAATAATCAATTTGAGTCCTTAAGTCGTTCTCGTTACCTTAAGTTCTTTCAAAAATAGTTTGAAATCTCCGAAGATAAAGTTAAGTCTGTAACCTTAGTAAAATCACCATTAAGAGCAAATAACATAGAAATATATCAATTTCAACTTATTATAGTGTAAATCATGTTAAGTCCTTTCAATTATGAACTCAAGATTATCAATATGTCACTCACAGACAACCAAAGTATAACACATGCCAATACATGCCCAAATCAATGTAACAAAGGGATGACTATTAAGGTTTCCTAAAACCGCATAGAAGTACCACATCGAGTTGTCACACTCGATGACTATCCTTCCTCCTGAATATCTAGGCAAAACCACATCAGTGATATGAACCCTCGATGACCACTCTTCCTTCTGAATGACTAGGCAAGCCACACCGAGGATATTGGCATTCGGTGGCTATTCTTCCTCTTGAATAGCTAGGCAAAACCACACTGGTGCTATTGACCCTAGATAGCTATCCTTCCCCTGAATAGCTAGGCAAACTACACTAGAATCCATAGTGACTACCCTTCCTCCCGAGTAGCTAGGACAAACATAAACAATAGAAATCATGGCAAATTAGCGGACTCACAATCACAACATAGAAGCCGAACCACTCACTATGGATTATGTTCATCATTCCGTTAATAGGTGTACGCAAATTCATTAATAGATTGAGAAACCATGTTCAAGTCATTAGATAAGTTTCAACTTCAACAAAATCCATTCATATAGCAAAACACATTAAAGACCCAAACTTTAGAAATTAAGTTCAATCATCTTATAGTAGGAAAACTCACGTTTAAAGATGATCACTTTAGAAGTCAATTTGATCATCTCATAGCAGGGGAAAACACGTTTAAATATCAAGTTTTTGAAAACAAGTTTAAACCTCACGAAATATACATATACATATATATTATATGTATATATATATATATATATATATATATATATATATATATATATATATACATACATATATATATATATATATACATATATATATGTATGTATATATATATATACATATATATATGTATGTATATATATATATATATATATATATATATATATATATATATATGTATATATATGTATGTATGTATTCATGAGATATATATATAGTATGATACAACTAGGGTTCCATGGGGGTTTGTCCCTCACGCACATGAAATCTTGTCAAAGAAACCAATTTTAAAGGCTAAAAAGTATGTTCAAAAAGAGATATACCTCTAATCCTACTAAAATGCTACCAAATGGAAAATCCAAGGTTCAACAATCACTCTACAATGATTATTTATGACAAATATTAGAACTTTATTCAATTTCAAGGTTTTCCTCCCTAATTCGAAAACTAAGGCTTCTTAAAGCCCCAAAAACGTGTTTTTGAATGCTTTGAGAATCATTTGTGGATTTTTCATTATTTTCAATACCCTACACTAGTGAAAATCCTCTAAATAATCTCAGTAAATATCAAAGAACATACCTTTAAGAGATTTTTCAAAGTCCCCTTCAATTTCTCTTTTTTCAATTTTCAAGAATATATGGTTTTTGGAGGATGAACTAGTGTTAATTTGATGTTAGATTGATGTAATAATGATAAGAATTGATCCAAAACTTACCTTAGATGTTTTGGAGAATCCTTGGGGTTGTTTTCCTCCAAAACATCAGCCAAAATGAAGTAGGAAAAAGTTATAATTGAGTTTTAAACTTATAGGGTTCGAAACCAAAAAAAATTGGGGTCATGCTATAGATGTGCATCGCGCGTCAGAGATTCAAAGACATGTAGTTTGTGCGCTACACGTAGAGATGGCAGTGGATCCTGGATCCGGTCCGGATCCGGTGGATCCAGATCCATTTTATAGGATATGGATCTTCAAAATTTGGACCCGACGGATCGGATCTGGATCTTGTATTTGAGATCCATATCCGGTCCAGATCCGACACGTGAATCCATTTTTTATTAAATATATTCATAACCTAGAATGTAATTTTATAAGAATTTTCTTAAAATTGCTAAGCACATCCTTGCAAGTTTAATTCTCAAAACAAGTTTAATTTATCCCCGCGTTAACTCAAAACCAAAAAATAAAGTGGTAACTTCGATAATAAAATCAATGTTATATTAGTGAATGACTAACATCTCTATAGACAAGTAGTTAAAATTATATTCACTTCATTTGTGAAGATTCCAAGCACATGCAATTTCTGCATTGTGAAAATACTAGTTCACAATCAAAACGAGACAACGAACAAAATATCTCATATGAACATTTCAAAATTGTAACACAATAAACTGTTAGCTAAGTAAAAATCGTTTGTCAGTTCAAAAAAAACTTCTTAGCAAGGCAAAATTTTTTACATATGGATCCAGATCCGATCCGTGGACCCGGTGGATCCGGATTTGGATCTGATTTTTATGGACCAGATGGATCTGGATCCGGATATGGATTCAGGTATGAAAAACGGATCTAGATCCGGATCTAGTAGGATCCGGTCCAGATCTGATCCGTTGCCATCCATAGCTACACGGGCGATGCGCGATTAAGTAAAATGAGCATAACTCCTAGCACAGAGCTCCGATTGAGCTCCACCATATATGGTTGGGAAGGTATTTCAAAGATCTACAACGTTCATGCTTAAGTTTTTCCAAATTCCAAACTGATTTTCACGTATTTAAGCTGGAAATCATACCTACCATAAACTTAGTCATTTCTATTGGATCTTATGCATTCCACTATTCATCTTGATCTTAAATCAACTATGTCCACCCAAACTCATCTTGATAGGACTTAATATATCTAAAATATCGCACTAATACTCATACACATTCACACCTAACCTGAATTTATGGAGTTTTACATTATTCCCTCTCAAGATCATTCGTCCTCGAATGGGAGTTATGACCTAAGATGTTCAAAACCTCAAGTCTTCAAAATTAACACCCTAAAAACAATCACATGGTCCTCACACGGATCCCCACAACTACACTAAACAAGCCTAAGCAAGAAATAAGTGATTCCCGACTTTTGTTTATACTCTCGCATGAATTTGATAACCAAAAGGTTCAAAACATACATGTTTAGACAACGAGGCACAAAAGATATCAATCTAAACAATATACTCCAACAAGGAGGTTAATTCAACAACACATGATTTAAGCATAACTTTCATTACTTCCAGTTCTCATTAAATTTGGAAAGAACAAGAATATTTATAGTTGTCAATAAGAGGGAGTATCTACCATTCATATATTCTACTTTCTTTATCTGATGTGGTTCCTTCGGATCTTAAATTTGTCTAACATAATATCCTCTCGCTCTTATAACTTTACACCCTTTTACATCATTCTTAATCTTATCACAACCCTATGTAGGTATCGTACTACTATATTCCATATATCATAGACTTTTTAAATCATAAAAAATTTAAAATTACCTGAGGTACCTCCCTAAGATCTTGGCCATTGGCCTCTTTGTGAACTTTTATAACTCTAGTGACCTACTCTTTAAGGCTAGATACTTTATGACACCTTACCTTTTTGGGCCTTGTTCTGTAATCTTTGTAGGACAATCACAATCTCACTAGTCATAGCAAAACAACATTACTTCTAAACATAATAAATATATGTATATGTATGTACAACTATTATTCGCACGTATTGTTACACCTCGTAAGATTAAGACGATAATTAAGAACGTCATTAAGGAAGTAAGATTCGGATATCGAATATAAGGAATGCTTACATATGTTAATACGGAAAATTAGTGTATAAACGGATGTTATCCCGGAATAGTTTTTCTTTAGTGCTATACATGTGACGACGAGAATTAATCCTAGTAGTTGAATTTATTCCAATGGAGTTATGGAATAGTATTGTATTAAAATTGTGACATTGAGGATACGAGGCTTAATGAAATTCTCGGGAATTAAAAGAAGTGGGTTTAAGATTTATTAATTGAAGAAGTTGGGGGGCCAAAGGGTAATAAGAAAATTCATATTTTTTTTATAACCTACACTCTTCATCTTCATCTTCATTCCAACTTAACCAAAAACTCTCCTCTCTTCTCTCCTCCAAGCCAGCCGAAAAACCCCTCCACCCATAACCAAATTTAAGGTTTTTATCTCCTCTTCTTAGACTACATTTTCACCAAAAATTGGAAGCCAAAACAACACCAAAAATAGTGGCAAAAACAACCACTGCTGGCCGAAAATCTGCCCAGAAATTTGAGATTTTTGGGATGAAATTTTGGAAGAAAAATGTGTAGGGATGATGGCTTAACATTGTAGAACACTTTCATGTCAATTGGAGTTGAAGAAGTGAACAAAAAAGAGGAGAAAATTACAAAACAGTAGGGATTTTCGGACAAGCAGTGGGCAAAAAATTATGGATTGTTTTAGATGAATTTGAGGTATAAAAATTCTTCTTTCTATGATATAATTGGAATGCATGTTGTTAGAATTAAGGTAATGAATTTGTGTTAAGAAAAAATTGGAATTTAAGCATTGCATGTGACAATTTTGGGCTAGTTGCCAATTTGGGACAGATTTTGGTGTTAGTGGATTCGTTGGTTATTGTTGTTATTATTGTCACTAATTGCATGATGAAATTGAAAGGAAACATTGATATTTAGTTGAAATTAGTTATATGGAAGTATTGAAATACGAAATTGGATTTGAGGAGTTAAGATAAGAGTTATGGAATTATGACATGTTATGGCCAAGAACTTGCATGAAATTGTTGGACATGTTGTGATGTATATGGACTGTTTTAGGGACTGTTTTGTGGTGTTATAATGCTGAAAATTTAGTTACCATTATTCATGTTTAAGTGTGGTAATTGCTAATGTAAGTCCTAAAGGAATAAGGGTGTAGAAAGGCTTCACATTCTACCCTCGTTGTTGTTGGAACATGGACTATTTTGTGGGCTGTTTTTAATGTGGATTAAGAGGCTAAATTTACATGAGAAGTGGGTGTGTAAATTCCCTTTATTGTTATTTTGGTTGTGCCCTTAATTGGTGCTTGATTATTGATGTTATTAGCCTTGTTTGGAAGTTGTGGAAACATGTATAAACATGGGAAGTGCTGCCCGAATTTTTATAGAATAAGAAGTCATTATTCGATATAAAGTATGCTAGTAATCATAGAATTGACGAACGTATTACCATTATTATAGGTTGAAGTTCTATAACGAGGCATATTCTAATATTTGGTGGATTAGTTCATCTAAAAGGTATGTGAAACCCTTACTTCTTTCTTTTGGTATGATTTAATGAAAGTACGGCAGACGTACTTGATTCTTATACAGTTTAATTCCTAAAGAGGATTGTTATGAGAAGTGCCTATGATTTTTCAGCAAAGAGTTTATTATGACATTATTATAATGATTTTATTGAGAGTCAAATGATAATTTTTACTTGCATATGGTTACTCATGATATCTACTCGTGCTAAGTGTTACTACTTCACCTCACCGAGTCCCGGGCCGGGTTACGTTCGTGCACAACCTTGCATTTTTCAATGAGACCCTCACTAGAGGGTCGGGTTACGTAGGATGGATCCATAGATGAGATATGACTTTACCGAGTCCCAGCATGGGCCGAGTTACGATATGACTTCACCGAGTCCCAGTATGGGCCGGGTTATGATATGATTCCACCGAGTCCCGCACTAGTGGGCCGGGTTACGTTACAGATATATATATATATATATATATATGGACATGCACTCATGTTTTCTTGACCTGACTCTCATTTTTATAAGGCACAACTGACTTTTATTGTTTATGGCACAGTTGGATTTGGATCCTGATTTTTATACTGATCTCCTGTTTTCTGTTGGCCACTTATGACCTCTTTTACAGCATTTCATGTTTTACATACTCAGTACATTATTTCGTACTGACCCCCTTTCCTCGGGGGGCTGCGTTTCATGCCCGCAGGTACATGTTTTCAGTTTGGTGAACCTCAGGCCTAGGTTCCTACTCAGCAGGTTGGGAAGCTCCATTGATTCAGAGCTTTGTCATTTTGGGTACAGAACCCTATTATTTTGACTTTTGTATATTTAGGGGCACGACGGGGCCCTGTCCCGTCATATGTCGTTATCCTTCTTGTAGAGGTCTGTAGACAGTTGTGGGTTGTACTTATGTAAGGGTCATAACTTTGTTTTGGTCAGTCATGCTATTGTACTCTGCGTTGGGGTGTCCCCGTGTATATATGATATTATCTAGTGGCAGCCTTGTCGACTTGCCTGTTGTATTGTGTTGGCTAGTTGTGACTCCTCGGGAGCGGTGTACATTCGGGGGTAAAGGCAGCCTTGTCGGCTTGCCTACCCTGGCATATGTGGTTATTGCAGCGTTATGCTGCCGAATTTCAGACTCATTAAGTGTTAATTGGATTATGTGTGACAGGTTAGTATAATGACGTCATTAGGGCGGTTAGTCGCGGCCCGTCGGGTCGGGTCGTGACACGTATGTGATTTCTCATATGTTTTTTTTTGAGAAATATATGACTACCTTCAACATATACTATCTTTGTTGCATAATAGATCGGCCTTAAGCCAAATACCTCAATATTCGTAATACGATACAAGCATGTTTCTCGACTCCATGACTTACCTGCAACATTATCATCACATTTCAGATGCAAGAATTCATTTAATCTTAGTTCTATCACATCTCAACTCGATTCCTAAGAACACCATAAAAATATACTTCGTGTATTTCTATTTATTGCAACTCCAGAATACTAATTTAGACTCCCATAGTAAATAAGCTTAGCACCTCATTTTGTAATAATATACCTTTTTGGGACACACCTTCTTACTTTTGTAACTCTTAAGGTTTCATCCTTATCTAATGCCTTAACCTTCATTTACTTAGTTCTCTAAAACTCAAATTTGTCATACATGCACCTTCACACTTGTTGTAGATTTTTTTTACTTAGTTCTTGTATTCTCTATCGCAAACGTACTAGATCAAATGTAGTTTCTACTACTCTCATACTATCATTCTTCCACCAAGATGATTTTTTGTTCAAGCCTAAAATATGGTTCTCCCACCAAACATCAAAATAGCACCGATCCTTTAACCCAATAAGAATATAGCCTTAATGTACAATAATACGTAATCCACTATGAGAGACCCTCAAATGTTTTCTTCATCCTAATCTCCATTGCTCTAAACATATCACATATTAATTATTTCCTTAGACCCACCAAGATTTTGGCAGAGTTTTCTCTGTAACTAGGACTATGCCATTTTTATACATGTGTCAAAATATCAATAACACGTCCTAAAATCACCATATATGTACACAAAATACCTACCATATAATTCTAGCGGCTCTGTACCACCCATCACACTATGCATTACAACCAATGTGCACTTTATAACACCATTGTTTACTAGGCTAGAAATTATAGCACTAGTTAAAGTCATTTTCTCATGGCACGATTAACTGCCACGGCCTCTTTCGGGCACCGTAGTGGCATCTACACTTTCCCCACTGGTAGACGAACCACTTCCTAATAAAAACATACAAAAATGAGAAATAGCGGAAATAATAGAAGAAATTATGAAGGTTGTCTCATCATAACATAATTAAGAAAACAAGTCTGATATTGAAGTTATTATAACCCCCAATGATCTATTCAATAATACAAGAGCACTAGAAAAGCGAAAATAATGAGTCTAAACGTCTGAATATGTTTCTCGATCATAAGTAAAGACATGAAATAGGAGAAAGGTATTCAAGGCATGATAAATGAAGGCATGCTCACCCCGAACACAGGAAATCCTCCAACTCAGACTCGTCATGAAGACCTGAACTGGTAGATGGCCATGTATCTGCATAAAAAAAGAATGCATCAAGTGTAGCATGAGTACACAATGTACCCCCGTAGGCATCATAGGCTAACAACGATGGAAGATATGTAATAGAAATAAACATCAAGTTGACTCTCAAGTAGATCCTATTCTACGCAGTTCAATGAATCACATAAGTCATGTTGTTCACATAAGAGTTCAATAACCAACAATCCAAATAATATGGAGTTAATCAACAAGATCCATTAATCATAAAGTCACCAAGTTCCAATAGCCTGTCCAAATCACATTATCAATTAACATGTAATCAATGTATAAAAGAATGTATGATATGAATGCAAATGCAAGGTACCTTTTCACAACCTGGTATACACAAGTTCAAATTCTATGAATAGTGACCCATGCAGGAGTCGCGCCGTCCATATACCACTCCTAGCCCGTCAAAATTCAACACACGTATCTGGCTAGAGCCTAAGACTCATTTCGAGCCATATCAATCATTTCCATCATCTCAGTGTTTCAGCCATCTCACACCAACATCTTTACCTTTCTGGTATCATTGGACCCACTGCATTCCCATATCACTCCATTTTCAATATCATAAGAATAACATGAGTGTATGAATACAACAATAACAAGGCAAATAATCAGGATATATGAGATAAAATGTATAAGAGATGAATATCACATGCTTCATAAACTCAATAACACGCAATTTCCACGTAGATCATTATTTCACATTAGAAGCAATATGATGAATAAACACAACAATTATCAATAATAGCGATAAGCCCACATAATGGCGACAAGCCTAAATAATAGCAGTCGTTCTAAACCTACTTTTGAAGAGAGCACACCCTAGGGCTTCCCAAAAACATCAAAGATGTGTTCTTACTCGAACTCCACGATTATTACGTCAATTTAACAATGATTAACGCTTGAATACTCATCTACTTCATAGATTGTGAAAATTCGATTCAAGAATGGTTGAAGAAGAGAATTGCTTGGGATTCATCGTGAGGTAAGCTTATATAATTATAGTTTAGTTATGGTGATTGTTTTGGGTTTAAAAACCCTAGTTTTTTAAAAGGGTGGAAATTCAAGGGAAAAATATAAAGTTCTAATCTTTATCATCAAAATTGATTGTAGAGGTATCATTGAACGTTGAGGATACATTTAGAGCATCCTTAGAACAATAAACCTATATCTATTAACAGAAGACATTTTTGTTCAATTTCGCATAGTCTGAGGGTATTTTTTACCCTTTTCTGCTTTTTAAATAATTTACTACTTCATAATTATTCTCTCCGTTCATTTTTACTTTCCACTATATTAAAAATAGAGTTTCACTTTTACTTGTCATTTTTATCATATAAGAGAAGATAATTTTTTCTTGTTTTACTCATAGTATTAATTATTCATTTTAGATCATTTTTCAAGTCTATTAAAATTATACACTAATTAATATAAATATTATAACAAATTATATGCTTAATTTATTATTATTTTTAAGAGGTGTTCAAAGTTAATAATGGAAAAGTAAAAGGAAATAGAAATATTTTGAAAGAAAAATAAATAAATGAAGTGAGATAAAGATGCAGTTTTGGAGAAATGTGGAAGACCATGAAGTGGTTGCGTGCATGTATAAACCAAAATATCACGTCCCTCTTTCATCCTTTTGCAGCTTTCAAGACATAAAGCAACAGACCTCACACTGAATAAAGTAACTGAATTAAAGCAACCATGGGCCCCACTTCTCTCAACGTTTCAGTTGTCTTTCAAATTTCTACTGAGCTTCTCTTTAATGTTGTTTGACTGCGAATGTGGCCACACTAGTTTAAGTACAATATCTAACCAAAGTTAAAATTTTGTATAATCAAAACTTTTAAGTGTTTTTCTATGTTTTGACATAAATTTCATTGAAAAATCGTGCTATGATCAGGATAGGTGTTTATAAACTTTTTATTTAGAATCATATAGTATTTAATATGGACTTGAACATTAATACTCATGCCTATTTCACCGCAGCTATTATGATCATAATTATTTTCATTTGAATACAAAATTTTAGTTAGAAGTTTCGATAAAATACATCCACCTTATGTGTCAAAGTCAAATAATTATTCTTCCTTCTTCACTCCATAAGAAACTCAATTTCGACATTCTTGAATAACTTGGAGCTGAGTCTTCGTATCAAACTATTATAAATGTAAATAATAATTAAAATTATATTTAATTATTAACCGTCCTTATCAAAAGTAGGATAAGCTAGGATTACGAAACAAATTGTAGCGGGTTCCACACTTCAAAACTATTGAAGAAGAGTCAATTCAGATATTTATAAATTTTAAAATTTGGTAAGTAAGAAATCTTATCTCAATTAATGCAATATTTCGTTTAATTAAATACTAAAATAACAAGTAAAGCCCTTATTAAATACTAAAGTTTTTAATTTGCAAAATACTAAAATAACATTTGATTCTCAAACGAGCTTACAGTGTAAGGATTGTTTTTATTTGATAAATTATCTTTCAAAAGTGAGTTAAATATCTGATTGAAATTCTAGCTCAAGCTCAGTTTTGTTCATCTCGTAAACTTCTTTTATTTTGATGCATCTCATGGAGTAATAATATTGTATAATTGTAATTAAAAAATTAACTTATATCACTGTAATACTCAATGCAATGTTTTGTTAAATTAAATTTCACTTAAAATCAGCACTACTAATATATACATGTAATAAACATGTTAAATTAATATATTAAGTTACGGATAGTCAAATGGATGTCACGTAAAAAAAAGGAAATATTAATTAAAAAGAATTACTTGATTAATAAAATAGGTACTTTTGCTATGAACGACAAGCATATAGATTGATAATTGTATTTTCTGTTACATAAAGCATAAATTGTTCAATTCATGGATCTATTTTACTCGGAATAGTTATCATATTATTTTGTTTAAGCATAAATCTAAGATTGCTCTCTCTCTCTCTCTCTCTATATCTATATATATATATATATATATATATATATATATATATATATATATATATATATATGGTTGAAGAATTAAAAGATAATTGAAATATGCAGAAAGTAAAGTAAGATTCACTTACAAATTAAGGTTCCAGTTAAAGAAATCATAATTCAAAGTATCTGCAAGAGCCAAGGATTTAATGCAAAATTTAAAGAATTTAAAAGCATGAATTTAAAAAGAGCATGAATTTATAAAAGATTAGGAGGTAGCACCTTCCATAATCATATTTATTCAAAATATTAAAACTTACAAAGATTTATATCAAGGAGATCTATCTTTGGAATTTTTAAGGTATTTTGGGGAATTTCGATTAAGGTATTTGAGGTCATATATGAGGAGAATTGAAATTTATTACTAAGAAAATTTATGTGAGCTTAGACTTCTCTCTAGAATCTGAAATCTATGAAAGAAAAAGTTTGCTTCACTAATGGAGAGATAGTCTCCTTTTATATGAGTTTTACATGGCATTTTAGTAAATAAAAATGAATCTAACTATTCATCCGAGTGGAGAATGACATCATTGACTTTGGCATTTTCTCGAATTATTGCAGGATTCTTTTACTTTTACTGTTTCCTTTTTGAAAATATCTTTTTCGGACATTTTCTTTTGTCGGAATTTTGTCTGAACTTTATTCCAGGTATTTTGTCTTCTTTTGGCCATCTTTTCAGAATTCACTATTGCCAAAAACTGGATTGTCTTCAATATCAATTTATTGTTCTTCTTCTTCTGATGAAGAGCTTTGCTTTGATGAAGACGATGCAAACTTCAAAATTATTACTTGCATTTCTTCTGAATTTTTGGCTGCTGCAAGCATTGAAGTCATCTGGAATTCTGTTAAAGGAACTGGGTATGCTCTGGTGTTTGTAGTGGTTCTTGTGGTGTTTGTAGTGGCACCTGTACCTGAATGGACTTCTGGGTACTTAGTTATTCATGTACTCTTTGTGGTGCGAGCCTTGCTGATATTTTAAAGCTGTCCCACCATCTGATTTTGAACCTTCTTCGGACCGTTGAAATTTTATTTTCAGAATAATCTACAAACCATGTGAATACCCATGGCAAATGGAATTTGGTGTGAAAAGGTGCAATGGCATAAATCGTGTTTCTTCCTCAGTGGGTTTATAAAGGGATTTAAAGAGGCTAAAAGAGTTAGTGACTTGGGGTTTTTGTATTTCAAGAGTGGATCCAAATTGTTCCCACCATGAATTCCACCATGTTGGGAATTGGGATTGAATGCACGAGGTATCAAAAATGAAATAGTCAAGTATGGCGTTGGCCGATATTTTGAACGAAAAAGAAATTGAACCAAGCTTGTTAGTAATCCCAGTAATTAAATGAAACATAAAAAATGGGGTATTTTGATGGGTATCATGGAAATTTAGGAGTTGAGACAGATCATTCCCCCAATCGCTTGGAGCAATTACTTTAAATATTTTGCAAATAGAGTAAGAGGGATCTGAATTATTTTTATAATAATTATTTTAAATTGTGGTCGATCCTTATATTTCAAGGATTGCCTAATAAAAATATGGGGTTTTAAGATATCCCGTGATTTGTAAAACCATCTTTGCCCAAAATAATTTTGGCAATGCTAAACAGGGGTTTTGATCAAAAAGTCTTTTTCTCAATAGTCACAATATTTTGGAAAAAAGTTTTATAAAAAAATCATAAACTGGTTTTTTGGGGACTTGTGGTACCACAAGTTGGGTTTTTGAAAATTGTTTGTGTGAAAGGATTTTTGAAGATTCTCCTTTCTCGATTTTTGTAAAATTTTTAGAGGTGTTATCCTCTTCTGAATTTTGAACAACTTCTTGTTTGGGAATTTGAAATTGTAATAATAATGCATTCTGTAGTACCAGGGATATTGCAAGGAGTTGCAAAGGTTTTCAGTAGTCATTTCCTGTGCGGGATCTATTGGTGTTTTTTGCACAGATTCTGCGGTGTTTGCATTTTCGTTTTTCTCTTTCATGACTGCGTCATACCATGTCATGGGTTTTTCTGTATGAGTTTTGGCAAGGAATTTTTCTTTTTGTTCTTTGGACGGGTTTGTTGGTTTGGAAGTAGTGGAGTTTATGGGTTTTTTAGGGGCCATAGAATTTGTTTGTTGTTATGGTGCAACAACTGGTGTATTTATTGGCGGAGAAACTTCATCCTTCCTCTTTTGGAGTTAGGCTCCACATATCGCATGGACATAGTACTGTCCATATTCTCTCATATCCTTTCTTGGTATTTTGTCCTTGTAACCCAAACAGTGGGGTATGGGATAGTGGTAGGACATTTCTGCGTTATAACCAGTATCAGGAATTTGTAGATTTTTTCTCTTGTTTTTGAGGAAATCACGGGTTAAGAGATTTTCTTTAAAGTAAAACCCACTAAGAATCAATTTGCAAACAATGTTTTTTAGTGCAATGTTTTGAAAATATTTTTGGCATTGTAAATCGAACTTTAAAAATATTTCTATGCATGAAAGGATATCAATTAATTTGATGAAATGGGCAAAAGTATACTGGACTATACATTCTTCCCTCCCTGGATTTTGTTCTATGATGGGTCTAGGAGACTTAGGTTTGTGATCTAAAAAATCATTCCTTAGTTCTTCTAGACGATATGATTTTTCATTGCGTATGGAATATGTTTTTATGAGATTGAAGTCACTTGTTGGTTTTGTTTAGAAATTGAATTTCAATTTCTTTCTATTGGATTCAAAAGATATGAAATTGTTATCTACCTTATAAGGGGTGATAAGATTCAGAAACGATGTTCCTAAGATGATGAAATTGTGTAGTATTTTACTAGAACAAATGAAATTGTTATAGAAACTCTATTATTACCAAGCGACGCACTTGTTTTGGAATCAATATCTAATTTAGTATTATTAGCTGCTGCTAATGTTTCAAGAGTTTTTTCTCGAAACTTTTCTGGTATTAAACCTATTTTTATGCAATTTAAATCTGCTCATGTATCAAAAAGAGCAATTGTTTTGATTTCAAAATTGTCTGAGAATTTAAAGGTTATTCGTATTAGGTATTTTTTGGACGTGATTTGTCTTAAGACGCCAAGAAATTCTTCTGGAATCTCTTCTAGATGTCAGTTTTTAAAAGGTTCTTCTGGATCTTTTGGATTTTCAGAATCAGAATTATCGGACTCGGGATTTTCTTGGGCATCTTTTGAAAGGATCATTTTTATTAACTCAAAATCTTGTTTTTGTTTTAAAATATTGATATCTAGTTTTATTTGTTTTATCTCTTTTTGTAGTTCTAGAACTGGTATTTCTTTGGATTCTTTCATCTTTTTACCCATCTTTAGGATATTTGTTAAGTCATACGTATTTTTAGAAGTATTTGGCAAAATTATATTTTTATTATCTTTTTTCTCGTTTGTGAGAGATTTTAGGAGTCTATTCAAATAATCTTTTGGTGTTAGGTATCTATGTGTTTGACCATATCTATCATGAATTTTTTTTCTTTGGTTAATACACATATGCGCTTTCCCTTATCCTTTTCAGGATTTTCATATGAACTAGTTGTGACCAATTCATCTATTTGGAGGGCTTTATTGTCTTCTAAAGACAGAGAAAAATAGGTAGGTTCTGACTCGACGTTTGAATCGGAGGAATCTACTAAAAGATTGGAGATTTTTTGGGTTACTTCATCGTCTAATTTCAATTCTTATAATTTTTTATTCATTTTACAGTATCTCGATGTATGTCCCCTTTTATTGCATTTATAGCATGTGATATCTTTGTATTTGGAATCATTCTTTTTGGGATTTGTTGTATTCTTGGAATTACTGTAACGAGAATTTTATAAGGATTTTTATAATATTCTTCGTTATTCCTATAGTTCTTTTTCCTATAACCTTTTGTTGGTTTCTTATGGGATTTATAAGTCTTGCTACAGTTCATGTACAACTTGGAGATGGTTTTGTGAAATTTGTATCAAATTATTTACAAAAAGTACCAAGTTCGCACCTAGTTCTTTTTAGCTCCCATTTAAGGTGTTTTTGTAATTTTAAATCTTGGCAGATCTTTAATCCTTCTTGTTGAGTTATACTGACTAGTTGTCCATATGTAAACTCATTGTAAGGAATTATCTATTTTCCACAATTTTCTTGATCTTATTCCTAACATTTTCTTCTAAAATGGTAGGTAGTCTGACTAGGAATTTTTCTTTCCAAAATGGTTGGTTGGAATATTACTTAAGCATTACTCTAGTTGAGAAAATATTCTTGTACATTGGAAATCACTAAGCTTTTTGCATTTAAGATTTGAAAGTAACTCGACATTTTTACCTTTTAGATGTGAGGAATCTCCTATGAAGTTTAAAGAGATTGTTAGTATCAAGGTTGACACTACATCTTGTAGGGGTTCACCTTGTTCATCTAGGATTGATATTCCTTCTTCATCAGTTTTTATGGAGTTTATGAGGTCTTCTTTTTGTTGGTCAGTGAGATAATTATCCCACCATCCTTTTAATTGACCAGAGAATCCTGTGATAAGCAGTTCTGCAATGGTCTTGTCTTGTGTGCCATTTTGTGATTTATAGGCATTTGCAGTCATGGTCATTTGTTGAAGGAAGCTGAGGATATTGTATTCAGTCATTCCATCTATGTTCCAATCATAAATGGAAGAGGCATTAAAGCGGGATTGAACTAGGAGTTTTATTATTCCTAGTCTGGAGCTGAAATTATTTGTAATTGTTGTTGTACTTGTTGTACTTGTTGTACAGGTAGCTTTCAATCCATTTTATTAACAAGCGGCGTACCCTTTTGGAATTGTTCTAAGGTATCACTGTTGTCAGAATCATATGTTAAAATTGTATTTTATTGGATGATTGTGGGGTATCCGGAACAATGGTATCTGGAACAATGGGTTACGTATTAGAACTATTTGATGTTCCAATTCTACTTAACTGATCTTGTATAGCATGAATGAACTGACTTATTTTGTTGGATATTTTTAACACTATCTTTGGACATTTGAAAGGGTTTAAAGATTGAGTTTTTCAATTTCATATCCTTAGTCGTCTTTGGGGAATCTATAGTGACTAAAGGGTGAGTTTTTATGTGTTTTTCTACTCTATCCAATTGTTTTCCTATGGTATTTAAATTAATATTGATACAATTGTTTTGGGCGACAATATTTTTTGTATTTGTTTTATCATCCTCTGCTGGGTTTTTAAAAGGACTTGAGTCTACAGGGCGGCCACGAACGTTGAGCTTAATACCTTGTGGAGGAGGGTGGTTGGACTGGACTTTCCTAGAATCAACTAAGGTTTTCAATTCCGGTGTTTTATTCCTAGTCGTAATGGGATTTACCATTTTAGAAAAGGGATATTCTATGGAATTTTCGGAGGAATATATTTCAAACCAGTCAAAGAATAGGATGTTTATCCTATGTTCATTTACAAAATCATAGAATTTTTCTTGTATTTTTGTCCTAGTATTTAAAAAGTTTTTAAAGAACCAAATTCTTTTTTCTAGGTTGTATTTTTCATAAAAATCTTTTTTGTAGGAATTTCTTATTCACTTGGAATTCTTTTTCTAAAACTCCAATTTCGTTTACTAAATTCTCTGTTATCGAGGAAAATGTTGGACTAGTAAGTTCCTGGTCATCTATTTTCCCTCTAATAGTGGTATTTTCGTAGGGTCTAGGTATTTCATTGGTGTAGTCTACGTTTCTTAGATTGGATAAATCTTACGTAGAACGTCTAGGCTTTGTTTTGTAAGGGGTATTTGTTACTGAAGGAATTTGTGAGACTCTTTCTAAGTCTAGGGTATCTACGGAACTTGTATCATCGTATCTACTACTCGTAGATCTTCTATGGAACGATAGACTAACTCTACCATCCTGGTATTGAGTTATTTCTCTAAGATGGGTATTTGGTTGTGAAGTTTCTACAGGTTCAGATTTAACTACTCCTTCCAGGATCCATTCATCTGGTAGGGTAATATCCTTTCACCTAATAGGTCTAGGTATTACGGTGTTAGATCTGAAAGACCTGTTTGTAATAGTAGCGTTTCACCTTTTTTACTATGATATCTAATTTTTGTGGCAAAAGCATAAGTCATAGCTTTGTAATGGATTCTAAAAAGTATTGCTACTGGAATTGAACCTTCAAGCATTTGGTAGTTGTGGGTTTTTATTTGTAAGACAAGAGATTTTTGGATATTTTTATCATTGAGGGATACTGAAAAGTTTGGGTAACAATCAAAAGAGATTAGTCCTGTGCACAGACTAGACTCAACAGAACTCAATAAGGAATCTTTAAAATTTGTGAATCTGGCATCTCTTAGGATAGCAAGGATTGATGTGTTTCCTTAGTCAAGGGTTTTATCCCTACTTGGACTAAACTAATATGGATGTATTTGTAATTTCTTTCTTTATGTTTTTTCAAGGAATTTTGAGAAAGTAATTGTATTGTTTCGAAGGGTTGAGATAATTGGATATCTCTTTCCTCTGTTTTGAAGAATTGATATTTGGAATTTTTGTAAATTTGATCTCTATTTACTCTCGGTATTTCCCAATTATCAATCGATTTTTTAAAATCCTGTATAACGATTTCTTCAGAATTTATTATCTTCTTTGAATCCATGGAAGATGTTGAACAAAAATCAAAAGAAGTAGATCTATTAAGAAACGGATCCATGTATATAAAATCCTGTTTTTGAAACTCAGGTTCTTCCTACAATTTCAGGGGTTTCACGGAGTCTGACTGCTTACACCTTGAGGACTTACTTCCCCGGACCATCATAGGCAAAAAACTTAGAAGAATCAGAACCTCTAAACAAGAATTTTATCTGATATGGATATCATATCTCACTATATTTCTAACCTTTATGGCTCTGATACCAAACTATGACCGATGATCTAAAGGGGATAATAGACAAGGAATGAATTGATATATAAAGGATTGAAGAATTAAAAGATAATTGAAATATGCAGAAAGTAAAGTAAGATTAACTTACAAATTAATGTTCCAGTTAAGGAAACCATAATTCAAAGTATCTGCAAGAATTTAAATCAAATAGACGGTAGAACCGACCAAGAATTTAATGCAAGTATTTAAAGAATTTAAAAATATGAATTTAAAAAGATTAGGAGGTAGCACCTTCCATAATCATATTTATTTAAAATATTAAAACTTACAAAGATTTAAACTTGAATATTTTCAAGGAGATCTATCTTGGGAGTTTAGGGAATTTCGGATAAGGTATTTTGGATGAGGGGAATTGGAATTTAGATGAGCTTAGACTTCTCTCTAGAATCTGAAATCTATTAAAGAAAAAATTTGTCTAAGTAAGGGAGAGGGGGTCTCATTTTATAGGAGTTTTATATGCCATTTTAGTAAATAAAGGGAATCTAACTATTATCCGAGTGGAGAATGACATTATTCATGACATCATTGATTTTGACATTTTCTCGAACTATTGATGGATTCTTTTATATATATATATATATATATATATTCATGTACTATTTTGATATGACAGTTTTTTTATATATGAAGTTACTACTAAAGTGGTTTTAGATCATCTGAATTACTTTTAAAATAAATAATTTACATCTGAATTACTTTTAAATTATATACATTGACATTTGATAAGTAAAACAAGAAAAATTATTGAGTTACGAATTTACTGGTTACTTGAAAAGGAAAATTTCGCAACTTCTCACGGAGGTTGGCTTGTAACAAGTATATTCCTTATGATTTTACAAAAATTACCTTTTCATATTAGTACAATAAAACTATTATTAATCTAAAATTTTAAATACTTTTCTGTTAGTTTTGATTTTTCCTTCTATTATGTATAAAAACATAAAAAAAAATTAGTGTGTGGAAAACTTTTATCTATTAACTTCTTCTTTATATTATATCCACAAACAAATAAAGATAATTATAAGAAAAAAATACAAAATGAAAAAGTTTTTCTATTTCCTTTCAGCCTTGTCTTCCTTTCTCAAGTTATAGAGAGCAAGGGTTAAGTTTTAATTGAATGGTTTAAAATTGCCCTCTATTAATAATTGGGGTCGGGATATGTTGCTTTATCGCTATCAAAATGGGTTAGATATCCCTTATTGCCTAAGAAAAAAACGTTTCAACACGTGGATCCTTTTTTAAGAAAAGTAATTAAATTTTCACTTAAATTATGCAAAATGATCCGTTTTACCCATGAAATTTAAAGAATATAGCTGTTGTTTCTTATATAGAATCATCATCTTCTTCAATACTCAAGACCTCTAATGCTAGGCCTCTATTTCCAAGTTCAAATTAACTTTATTAAACCCTCAAATACGCCCAAATTAAAGTTAAATAATAATTAATTGCATCATCAAATTGAATTTTCACATGTGTCAGAAGTCCATCTATATAAATCTATCACCATTCCTTCTTAAATCAACAATAGCAATGTTAAAGTTCTATATTAACTTTCTAATGCTAAAATAACTTAAGGTATACAAAATTCAACTGCTAAATAATACAATAAGCGGTTAAGAGCTAGTGCTAGGTAAAGATCAAGGTGTGAGAGAGTTCATCTGAATAAGGTAATCTTTGTGCATTTTTTTAATAAGTGTTGTGGACATGAGAAGTGTTTCTTCAAGTGGTGTCTCAAGTATAGAGATTCAACTGTTATGGTAGTAATCAATTTAAAAAGACAACGATAGAGAAAATTTATAGTAAAATTTGAATTATTTTTTTGGCAAAGTTCAGGGGCAATTTGAACAATCTGGCATAGTTCAATGATAAATTAGAGAATTTTCACTTTAAAAAAGCCTATATACCTGTTAAATATACATAATATACACACAATATACATGTGTATATTATGTATATTGGCTCTCGATTCACCGTGTATTGTGTATATAATTTAGGTAATGTTTTAATTTCCTAGTTTATGTAATGTTGTGGTGTAATTAGTATTGTACACTTGCCATAATATTTGCATTATCATAATTGTATAGTTAGTGTCCAAGTAGAATAAGGTTTTAGGAGTAGAATAGAAATATAATTCTCCTATTATGGAAATATGTAAATTGTATATATACTCTTTCAATTAATGAAAATAATCAAGGGGATTATTTCTTTCATGGGGATTTTAGACATAAAAAATATTCTTTGTGATAATGGCAAAGAATATGACAATGGGGTGTTTCGGGAATTTTGTGTCAATAATGGGATCAATTTTCATTTTTCTTGTCCTCATACGTCTTCACAAAATGGGAAAGTCGAACGAAAAATTCGTATCATTAATAACATTGTCCGCACTTTATTGATTCATGCTTCCGTACCCCCGTCGTTTGGCATCATGCTCTACAAATGGCTACATATCTCCTAAACATTCTTCCGTCCAAAGGTTTGACATATTCACCCCCTTCAAATTTTATTTAATAAGATCCCTTCGTATTCACATCTTAGGGTCTTTGGGTGCTTATGTTTTCCGTTATTTCCGTCCACCACAATTAACAAACTTCAGACCCGGTCAACTCCGTGTGTGTTTTTTGGTTTTCCGTCTAATCATCGTGGTTACAAATATTTTGATTTATTTTCTAATAAAATCATCATTAGTCGCCATGTAATTTTTTATGAATTCCAATTTCCATTTGCTAAGGTTAGTAATCCCGTGCCGAGTTCGTATAATTTTTTGAATGATGGTATATCCCCGTATATTATTCACCATTTTTCAGACATATTCCGCACCCCAAATCCTCATGCGGGCCCACTGCCCGCTGGTCCCACTGGTCCGCCACAGGCCTCTGTTCCCAACTTAGTCACTGGGCCAGTTTCAACAATTGGGCCAGTCCAGCCCAATACTGGAACTGGTCCAGTTCCTCCATCGTCCAATGTTTCTCGTTATCGTGTTGGAACAGCAGGCCGTGGGCCTGCTGGCCCGTCCGTCCCGAGCCCAAAAAATTCCCAACATCCGCCCAATTCTTCCCCAAGTCATAGATCGGTCACTTGTAGTCAACAGGGTATTTTTAAACCAAAAAAGACATTTTAATTTAAATTCTAATGTTCTTAAATCACCCTTACCCTGTAATCATGTGTCTACATTAAATGACCCGAATTGGAAAATTGCTATGACCGAAGAATATAATGCTCTTATTGATAATAAGATGTGGGAGTTGGTGCCCCGTCCATCTGATATTAAAATTATTAGGTCTATGTGGATTTTCGCTCATAAGGACAATGCAGACGATTCGTTTGCAAGGCATAAGGCTCGGCTTGTGGGTGATGGAAAGACTCAACAGGTTGGTGTGGATTGTGGGGAGACGTTTAGTCTGGTGGTCAAGCCGGCCACCATTCGCACTGTGCTCATCTTGGTTCTTTCGAAAGCATGGCCCATTTATCAGTTGGATGTGAAGAATGTTTTCTTACATGGTGATCTCAAGGAAACAATCTATATGCATCAGCCCTTGGGATTTAGCAATCCCAAATATCCTCATCATGTCTGTTTGTTGAAAAAATCCTTATATGGGCTTAAGCAATCTCCACGGGCCTGGTATATGAGGTTTGTAGATTATGTTTCGACTATTGGGTTCACTCACAGCAGGTCGGATAATTCCTTGTTCGTCTATCGTCGTGGCTCTTCCTTGGCTTATATACTATTATATGTGGATGATATTATCTTGACTGCCTCTTCCGATGCCTTACGATAATCTATCTTGACATTGCTCAGTTCTGAGTTTGCTATGAAAGACTTGGGGCCCTTAAGTTATTTTTTAGGGATTGCAGTCACTCGTCATGCCAGTGGCTTGTTCTTGTCAGAGAGGAAGTATGAAGCCGAGATCATTGAGAGGGCTGAGATGTCATCCTATAAGTCCACTTCTACTTCGGTTGATACTAAACCCAAATTGGGTGTTGCGACCGGCGCACCATACGAGGACCCGACCCGCTATCGCAGCCTTGTAGGGCTCCTTCAGTATCTCACATTCACGAGACCAGATATTACGTATGTCGTACAACATGTGTGTTTGTTTATGCATGATCCCAGGGTTGAGCACATGAATGCGCTCAAACGCATCATTCGGTATATTCAGGGTACACTTGACTATGACTTGCATTTATATCCTTCCTCGACGTCCACACTTGTCTCGTATACAGATGCTGATTGGGGTGGCTGTCCGGACACCAGAAGGTCTACGTCTGGCTTTTGCATGTTTTTTGGTAATAACTTGGTCTCCTGGTCTGCGAAACGTCAGTCAACTTTGTCCCGCTCCAGTGTCGAGGCTGAGTATCGAGGGGTAGCTAATGTGGTTTCGGAATCATATTGGTTACGTAATTTGTTGTTAGAGCTTCATTGTCCTATCCATAAAGCGACCTTGATTTATTGTGATAATATTAGTGCCATCTATCTGTCGGGTAATCCGATTCAGCACCAGCGCACTAAACATATCGAGATGGACATTCACTTCGTTCGCGAAAAAGTTGCTCGTGGTCAGGTACGCGTCTGTCATGTCCCGTCCCGGTATCAAATAGCTGACATCTTTGTGTTTCCCCCCAAATCGATTTCTAATTTTCCTTTTTCTTTAGTAAACATCTCACGATACACAATAGATTTCAACGTCGAAATTTCATGGTAGTGTAGGTGTGAATGTCAATTTCAGTTTTTAAAATTCAATTTAAAAAAAAATAAAAAAACTCCTCGACCCGACCCGACCCGGCCCACTAGAAAAAACCGATATAATCCGTTACGTTCGGTGATATAAACCGTAACATATCAGTTTTTTTTAAAAAAAAAATTGTATTCAGTTCATATTTTTCGGATACAAAACTGAACCGATATACGTCCACCCCTATCAAGAGTCGTCCATAACTTAGGATCATCCTCACATTTTGGCACCTCCTTATCCTTAGGAGCCGCGGGGATTATCTGATGGATGACTTGATACGAGCGTGCGTGAATTTTGAACAGTTCGGCCCACGTCGCATATTAGACGTTTTCTATTTCAAGGACAAGAGGGATGTTATTCTTGATGTTAGAAACTGCAAGGGCAGGATGAAACATGTTCTTTAATGTAGACATACTAATAGAACAATATGTGATTGAGGGATTTGGAAGAAAATATTGGGAGAAAGATGAATCGTCGGCACAACAACCGAGATGAAGGGCTCAAATTTCGAGGCTTAGGACGAGAAGGAGGAAGAAATTTTGGAGAGGATCCGTCCCGAATCCAGAAAATTCCCAAAATCCGCTCAATTCTTCCTCGAGTCATAGACCGGTCACTCGTAGTCAACGGAGTGTTTTTAAACCAAAAAGACATTTTAATTTAAACTCTAATGTTCTTAAATTATCCTTACCCCATAATCCTGTGTCTGCGTTAAATGACCCGAATTGAAAAATTGCTATGACCGATGAATATAATGTTCTTATTGATAATAAGACGTGGGAGTTGGTGCCCCGTCCATCTGATATTAATAATATTAGGTCTATGTGGATTTTTGCTCATAAGAACAATTTAGATGGTTCATTTGCCCTACATAAGGCGCGACTTGTGGGTGATGGTAAGACTCAGTATGTTGGTGTGGATTGTGGGGAGACGTTTAGTTCGGTAGTTAAGCCGACTACCATTCGCATTGTGCTTAGCTTGGCTCTATAGAAAGCATGGCCTATTCATCAGTTAGATGTAAAGAATGTTTTCCTACATGGTGATCTCAAGGAAATAATTTATATGCATCCGCCTTTGGGATTTAGGGATCCCAAACATCCCCATCATGTCTGTTTGTTGAAGAAGTCCTTATATGGGCTTAAGCAGTCTCCACGGGCATGGTATAAGCGGTTTGCCGACTATATTTCGACTATTGGGTTCACTCACAGCAGGTTGGATAAATTCTTGTTCATCTATCGTCGTGGTTCGTCCTTGGCCTATATTCTGTTATATGTGGATGATATTATTTTGACTGCCTCTTCCGATGCCTTACGCCAGTCTATCATGACAATGCTCAGCTCTGAGTTTGCTATGAAAAACTTGGGGCCCTTGAGTTATTTTTTGGGGATTGTTGTCACTCGTCATGTAGGTAGGTTGTTCTTATCCCAGCGGAAGTATGCAGTTGAGATCATTGAGAGGTCTGGGATGTCATCCTGTAAGTTCACTTCCACTCCAGTTGATACTAAGCCCAAACTTGGGGATGCGGCCGGCGCACCATACGAGGATCCGACCCGCTATCACAGTCTTGTAGGGGCCCTTCAATATCTTACATTCACGAGAACGGATATTACGTATGTCGTACAACATGTGTGTTTGTTTATGCATGCTCCTAGAGTTGAGCACATGAATACGCTCAAACGCATCCTTAGGTATATTCAGGGTACGCTTGACTATGGCTTGCATTTATATCCTTCATCAACGTCAACACTTGTCTCGTATACATATGTTGATTAGGGTGACTGTCCGGACACCAGACGGTCTACGTCTGGCTATAGCATGTTTCTTGGTAATAACTTGGTCTCATGGTCTGCGAAACGTCAGTCGACTTTGTCCCGCTACAATGCCGAGGTTGAGTATCGAGGGGTAGCTAATATGGTCTCTGAATCATGTTGGTTACGTAATTTGTTGTTAGAGCTTCATTT
Organism: Anisodus tanguticus; assembly: GCA_034509755.1. Classification (NCBI taxonomy): domain Eukaryota; kingdom Viridiplantae; phylum Streptophyta; class Magnoliopsida; order Solanales; family Solanaceae; genus Anisodus; species Anisodus tanguticus. Next base: position 25,099,015 of record CM067545.1, read on the forward strand.
TCCTATCCAGAAAGCAACCTTGGTTTACTGTGATAATATTTGTGCCATCTATCTGTCGGGTAATCCGGTTCAGCACCAGTGCACTAAACATATCGAGATGGACATTCACTTTATTCGCGAAAAGGTTGCTCGTGGTCAGGTACGAGTATGTCATGTTCCATCCAGGTATCAAATCGCCGACATCTTTACAAAGGGTCTTCCCTCGGTCCTGTTTGAAAGTTTTAGGGACAGTCTCAGCGTTCGAAGACCGTCCGCTATAACTGCGGGTGTGTGTTAAATATACATAATATACACACAATATACATGTGTATATTATGTATATTGGCTCTCGGTTGACCATGTATTGTGTATATAATTTAGGTAATGTTTTAGTCTCCTAGTTTAGGTAATATTACGGTGTAATTAGTATTGTACACTTATCATAATATTTGTATTACCATAATTGTATAGTTAGTGTCCAAGTAGAATAAAGTTTTAGGAGTAGAATAGGAATATGATTCTCCTATTGTGGAAATATGTAAATTGTATATATACTTTTTCAATTAATAAAAATAATCAAGGGGATTATTTATTTCCATACCGAAAAGTTTCTGCTATTATTTAATGAGGATAAATCTAGCCACTTTCAGAACAACAAGAATATATTTAACCCAAACAATAGTGGAGTAAGTTGGACCATTTCCTAGAATTCAAAGGCAATTTGGACTTTTTTTTATAATGAATCTCGTTTAGTGTTATTTCGAATCGGAAAAGAATAAAAAATGTTGTTGAAGTATTAGAAATGATTCTTTCCACATATTAGATCAAATTGTGCTCCTCCTTTTACTTATTTGGTAAAAAATATCTTTAATACATTAAAAATGGTTCAAAAATATCATCCTTCCACTTATTGAACTAAATTTGCCTCTAACAATATTTTCAAGTTTACATTATCAACACAATTATATGATATTTAATTAAAATTTAATTAAACATGTAACCTTTAATTTAATTATTGATCCACATAAAATTCTAACCAAAAGATCAGACCTATACATAATCAACCCAATACAAAATTCATTTTTAATTGACACAGCTAAACATTAAAATTATTAAAATAGTAAAAGTGAAATTAGTGTGCGTATTTAATAAGTTATTTTCAGGGTTGGTTTGATTAAATGATTTTCCTCACTTCACTCAAACTTCTGTAAGATATCAATTTCATTTAGCAAATAGCTAACAACTGTTTCATGGTACTGATAAGTTTTCGTCATTTATTAGGTAACTAGATGTATGGATGAATAGAATTTGTTTTTATTAACATATTTTTTTAATTACGTTCCTATGCAGTTCTTCACATTTTTTTGAAAACGGGAGGTGACAAAATAATTTTATTGCTTAACTACGTCAATTAAAAATGAATTTGTGTTGAGTTGGGTCAGAATTTTATGTGAATAAATAAATAAATTAAAGATTATGTGTTTAATAATTTTTTTAATAAATATCATATAATTGTACCTCTCTATCTCACAAAAGTAGAGATAAGGTCTTCGTACATCATACTCTCTTTAAATCCACTTTGTGGGATTACACTGGTATATTGTTGTTGTATCATATAATGGTGTCGTTAATGGATGAGTAATTTTAATCATGAAAATAATGTTAACAACAACAACAACATACCCAGTGAAATCCCACGACGTGGAGTCTGGGAGGGTAGAGTGTACGCAGACCTTACCTCTACCTTGGTAGGTAGAGCGACTGTTTCTGAGAGACCCTCGGCTCAAGACAAAGCACAAGTACAAGCAAAGTAAGACAACAAAGCGACTAAGCCATGATTGCGACTTCTGAAAAAGAAGCAATAACTAATGCATGTAAATAAGATAAATAAAATACACATAGCAGCATAATCAGACGACAGTGGACTATAAAGCAATACAATGCCTACTACTATGATAGGCTAAGCGAGCCTACAATAATAACACTACAACTATCAGTTTGTAAGCGTAGGTAGGACTATGCTGGACTACCTACTACCCTAATTCGTGTCCTCCATAACCCCCTATCTAAGGTCATGTCCTCAGTACATGCGCCATATCCTGTCTAATCACATCTCCCCAATACTTCTTCGGCTTACCTCTACCCCTCTTGTACCCGTCCATAGCCAATCTCTCACATCTCCGCACTGGGGCCATTTGTGTCTCTCCTCCGCACGTGCCCGAACCATCTCAATCTCTCTTCCCGCATCTTATCCTCCACCGAGGCTATTCACACTTTGTCCCGGATATCATCATTTCTAATTCTATCCATCTTTGTATGCCCACATATCCATCTTAACATTATCATCTCCGCAACTTTCATCTTTTGAGTGTACGAAGTCTTGACCGGCCAACACTTCGCCCCATACAACATGGTCGGTCTAACCACCACCCTATAGAACTTGCCTTTAAGTTTTGGTGGCACATTTTTAACGCACAAGACTCTAAATGCGAACCTCAATTTCATCCATCCTGCCCCAATATGATGTGTGACATTGTCATTAATCTATCCACTCCCTTGAATAATAGACATGAGGTACTTGAAGCTTTCTTTCTTTAGAATGACCTGAGTACCAAGCCTCACATCCACGTCTGTCTTAAGGTTGCTCCCGTTACTGAACTTGCACTCCAAGTATTTTGTCTTGGTCCTACTCAGCCTGAACCATTTAGACTCCAGAGTATGTCTCCAAATTGCGGGTCTCGTCAATCAGCACTATGTCGTATGCGAATAACATACACAATGGCACCTCTCCTTGGATTTATCGCGTCAGTCCATACATTATCAAGGCAAATAGGAATAGGTTAAGAGTTGATCCTTGGTGCATCCCATCATCACTGTGAAGTGCTCCGAGTCTCCTTCTACTGTATGTACCCTAGTATTTGTTGGAAAATTTAACTTTGGTGGGGAGGTTGCGTCCACCCATGTTTAATGACTTAAACACTAGGGTTCCGCATGTTGGAGCCTTTGTCTCTTCACACGTGCATAATCTACTAAGTGAGTAGATGACCGTAGGGCCGAGGATCGTCAAATTTTGTTAAGAAATGAAAGAGATATTGGTCCACGAAATAAGGTGTTTGAGACATGAAAATATGGTGTGGGACAAATCTACCACATCGGTGGAAAAATGAAGAATTGTTCTCTTTATAAGCCTAAAAAGAGGATAAGGGTTTGGGACCCCAAAGGGTAACCCATGTGTTTGAAGGAGGGATGACCTAGGTGTACTTGGGTTCGAAGCTAAGCCCACACGCGCGCCGGTCCGGTCTTGTGTCTCGGGTCGTGGGCTTCTGGGCTACTTCTCATATTATCGTTTTGGACCCTAAACTATTTAGTATTTACAGTTTGATCCCTGGAGTTTCAGAAAGCAACCAGAAAGCCAACAATTTTGGCATTAAACTTTTGAAACGTTTTGCACTTACTACAAAACGTTTATGGCCATGAATACCCATGATTACACCTCTTAAAGGGCATCTTAATCACATCTCCTCATCCTAAACACTATATAACCTTCTGAAACAGATTTGAGGAAGAAATATAGAGAAAAGAGAGGACGAAAAACAAGTCAAAATCTATCCAAAAACTGAGCAACAGAAACATAAAATATTCCTTCTTTTTTCCTCTAAATCAGCAAGTCGTTTCGTGTTCGCTTTCTTCGTCAGAATCAACCTATTTGCTTTGTAGTGTTGATTAGTTACTGTTTTATCTTGGGAGACTATTCTCCGCTAACGTAAAAGCATATATACGTGGCAATCTTGTCTTAAAGACAGAGAGTCATCTCTCGACTCAACCACAGTTGTAACAATCCAGATTTAGTGTTTCTTTATTTCAGGTTATCAAGATTCAAGACTCAACAAGCTTGCGACAATTCTCAATTTTGGTTGTTTGTTCATCCTTTCGAACACTTGTAATATTTATTTACTTCCCATACTGCAATTATATCCAATAATTTTAAGACAATCTTGTAATAGTGTTCGAAAGATGCTGGTCAACAGTTGTGTGACCAAATATGATTATGGCTATGGTTTTCTGGTAGAAAACAGTGTTGATTATGATGTTGAAGGTCAATGTGTTCATGGTGTCACCGCTCTCGAGAGTGGTGGGAACAAGCGCCCACGAGAGGCTGAGGATGTCAACTGGGACCAGAGGAGAAGACTGAAGATATGGTTCTATCTTGTAGCAGAAAGCTTATATCTGTCCCAGACAAAGGATCCGAATTATGGTAAGAAGAAAATGGACACTCAGTCCGACAAAGTGACTGAAGTGGGCCAAAATTCGAAATTGGGATAAGTAATTTTTCTTCCTTGTCAATAATAAGATTAAATGATGTCTGATTAAAATGGGCTTAAAGTAAGGAGGAATATGAAAATATTTTCCCCAAATAATTTATATTCCTTACGCTTTAAAATCAGAAGTTTAGTCTCACATTCCCTCCCATTTAAAGATTGGACTATTGTAAACAACGACTTAAAGATCTATTCTTTTGAGTGTAATTATTAAAAGTGTGTAAAGTATGTTCGCACATACGAAGGATAGAGATCCACTGACTGTGCGAAAACTATTACCACTTTTAAGTAAGCACCCAGAATTGTTTGAGCACCAATCTCAAGGGAAGAAGACTAAAAGATAATGTCTTATCTTAAGACGTTGAACCTGTCACACTATTTGACAGAAGATCCTTCATTTGATAGGATGATATTGGACACTCAGTTGTACAAAGCCTACGGGCGACTGGAGTAGGCCAGAATTCCTTTGATAGGATGATATTGGACACTCAGTCGTACAAAGTCTACAGGCGACTGGAGTGGGCCAGAATTTCCAGGTCTTAAATGATCTGAAGGCCAAAAGAAAGGTAGAAAAGAAATTGGACACTCAGTCTGCCAAAGCAACTGGAGTGGGCCAGAGTATCCTGATCACATATGATCCGGTTACGCCCCAACCACGGGCAAGAGGTTGTTCATGTGAAGCAACGCCACCTCTAAAGTAGAAGGGGTTGGAGAGGTTGTCCTCAAAAGGACTTTAGGGAATGAGATCACTCTAAAAAGAGGTGATACATGTCCCAAACTTGTTTTCAGGGACGCTGTTGGTCAAGCTGGCTTGAGACTAGTCCAACAGGTCTGTAATAACTAAGAATGATATAGTGTGTTTGTAGCCAAATAAATGATATATTTGTAATCTATGCATCTATGCCATCATATATTAAGACACGTTAAATAGAAAGTCATTCAAAAGCTAACGAAGTTGAAATTGTTGCCTTCTGTCGACATAAACCCTCAAAATGAATGTGAGGTAGGCGAAAAGGCAAAATCACCTTTCCATTCCATCAAAGGAATAGTAAAAGAAACACCGCTCCTCTAGAACTTAGTCACACCTACATGGGTGATTTGAAGTTTGTACAAAATAGAGGGGGGAGACAAGTACTTTGTGACCTTCATTGACGATGATACAACATATTGCATCCTTTGTTTGTTGAAAAGCAAAGATGAAGCTGTTGAAACGGATAAGCGCTACAAAGCAGAAGTTGAAAATCAACTAAGCTTACGGATTGAGGAATTCATAGTGATAGAGGGGGAGAATGTGAAACATCGTTTATCAAGCGACTGCTCCTTACTCACCTCAGTCTAACGGTGTTAGCCAAACGCAAAGTCAAACACCCAAAATTTATGGGGCAAGGCGATCCTTACCGCTAATGCGATTCTCAACAGAACTACGCATAAGGATAAGGATAACCCTCCGTGTGATACATGGAAAGGACCCCACATATAAATGTTGTGTTGTGGGATGGCTTGATAGAGGTTGGAATACCGAAACAGGTCAAGTTGGACCTAAGACTGTAAATTGCATATCCACTGGATCTGCAAATAACAGTAGTGCTTATCGCCTCTTGGTGTCAAAGAATGCTGAATTATTTGAAGATAACTTTCCTTGAGAAGGAAAAAGAAGTAATTGCTCGAGGTTAACAAGAACCCGCGAGTGCCTGACTGTTCGAAACTAGACGTTCCGTATCTACAGGACTCGGAAATTGTTGACTATCCGGAACTTAATATTCTAGATCTACAGAACTCAGGGATTCTAGATGTTGAACTAAGAAGGAGCAAATAGGGGACAAAGACTTGTTCCAGGCCTTCTAGCTTGTATGGTTGAGAATGAACCATGGACAATTAACAAAGAATTGTCATCTCCAGAAGCGCTGCTTTGGAAAGAAGCTACAGAGAGAGAAATAGATTCCATCATATAGAATCATACTTGTGTAATGGTTTACCTTCCTTTGGGAAAAGAACCTTTGGGTTGTGAAAGTGGATACTCAAAAGTGAGTACAAAGTAGATGGATCTCGGCTACTTATACATGTGCTCCCATGTGAATAGCTTAACATCCAGGGCCATTGCAGTCTTGCGTGACATGGATATTGAAACAACCTTCCTAACCGGAGAGTTGGAAGGGGAGGATCATAGTTGGTTTGTTTGATTGTTGGGCTTCTTTCTGAACATTTATTTTGGTCCCTGAAATGTTTGCATTTTGGTCCTGGAAGTTTTAGATAAAACAGAAATAATGAATCTGACAACAGAGACATTGACTCTGAAGTTAGAAAGCCAACAATTGGAAAACCAACAGTTTGAAAGTGGAAGTCATATTGAAACAAAAGTCTCGATATGAAAGATATGGGTATCACATATGACATCTTAGGAATTGGAATTTCTAAGACATCTAACGGACTGATCTAATTCCAAACTCATTTGTGAGGTAGTTGATAGTCTCGTTGAAGCCACCAATGGATATTAATCATATAACTGATTGGAATCGTGGCGCACCCATATACAAGGAGCGATATGCGCAGGTCACATGTAGTTCAATGTATGTTACACACTACAACCGACCTGGTATCGGTCTACAAAGTAGATCAGTTGAACTAAGGTTCACTCGTGATTCTAAAATGATCAATAGAAGGCGTTAAGTCGGATATGACGATATCTGAAATATTCGCTTATCTATAGATTATGGTATTCTGGATGTCCAGCGGTTCTGGGAGAACACAATGATGCAAACTGGACATCTGATATGAAGAACACCAAATCCACAAGTAAATATGTAAGATGGGTCTTGGAAAATCCTCTAAGCAAACTTGCATCGGCCGATTCATGATGGAATCGGAGTTTATCACTTTAAACAAAGCATAAAGAAGTTGAGTAACTTCACGACTTCTTAGAGGACGTTCCTTATTGGGAGAAACCTGTGCCTTCGACAGTTAGACATTGTGGCTAGTCGGTCGGCTTCAGGAAGGTCACGGATGAGAGCGTCTAGACATATATGTCGGAGACATAAGACCGTATGGCAGTTGATCATCACGGATGACACTTCTTTGATTACTAATAAAATGATATAACAGACCCTTTAACTAAGAGACTACCCTAAGATCAAGAATTCTGCATGTATAGGGGAATGAGCTTAAAACCCAAACAATACGAACCTTTGCGGTGGTAACCCAACCATACTGAATGGAGATCCCAAGAATTTGGTTCAATGGGAAAACTAAGCTATAAAAAGTTTCAGTTGAGCGCTTCGGTGGAAACAAGAGCACTTCGTATAATAATTCCTGTAAGGAAACATGAATCCAAAGTTGTTCCCACGATAGACATTAAAGTGCTACATGCATGGTGGGTAAAGGTTAAGCTTCCAAACCTTTAACGATCCTCAAACGATTGAGGTTAAGGTTGGGGAAACTTTTAATGATTCCTAACACTTGTGAAGTGGGGTATAGCAGGATACATTGTAGGAGATCACCTATTTAAGTGCGACGACATGCCACCTCAAATAAACACACTTAATAATACAAGTGTGTCCACAGCCACTACGGACAGAACAATAAGGATGAAAACGAATAAGGGGAGTTATTGTGTTGGTATCATTGTCTTGACTTACACTAAACACTGACGGTTCAAGACATCACGTTCACTGCGCAGTAAGTAAGTCCGGTGGTATTCAACTAGGGAAGGTTCAAAGCAGAAGCTACCTCTCCTGATACAATATCTTTTCAATGAAAAATTGCTGAAAGTAGGCACCTTGTGTGTGCACCAAAATCTCTTTCAAGAGGGGATTGTTGGAAAATTTGCCTTTGGTGGGGAGGTTGCGTCCACCCATGTTTAATGACTTAAACACTAGGGTTTCACATGTTGGAGGCTTTGTCTATTCACATGTGCATAATCTACTAAGTGAGTAGATGACCGTAGGGCCAAGTATCGTCAAATTTTGTTAAGAAATGAAAGAGATATTGGTCCACGAAGTAAGGTGTTTGAGACATGAAAATATGGTGTGAGACAAATCTACCACATCGGTGGAAAAAGGAAGAATTGTTCTCTTTATAAGCCTAAAAATGGATAAGGGTTTGGGACCCCAAGGGGTAACCCATGTGTTTGAAGGAGGGAGAACCTAGGTGTGCTTGGGTTCGAGGTTAAGCCCACACGCGCGGCGCCGCCGCCGCCCGCCTGTCCCGTCCGGGCTCGGGTCTTGGGTCATGGGCTACTTCTGATATTATCTTTTTGGACCCCAAACTATTTAGTATTTACAGTTTGGTCCCTAAAGTTTCAGAAAGCAGCCAGAAAGCCAACAATTTTGGCATTAAACTTCTGAAACGTGTTGCACTTACTACAAAATATTTCTGGCCATGAATACCCATGATTACACCTTTTAAAGGGTATCTTAATCACATCTCCTCCTCCTAAACACTATATAACCTTCTGAAATAGATTTGAGGAAGAAATATAGAGAAAAGAGAGGACGAAAAACAAGTCAAAATCTATCCAAAAACTGAGCAACAGAAACATAAACTATTCCTTCATTTTCCCTCTAAATCAGCAAGTCGTTTCGTGTTCGTTTTCTTCGTCAGAATCAACAAATTTGCTTTGTAGTGTTGATTAGTTGCTGTTTTATCTTGGGAGACTATTGCCCGCTAACGTAAAAACATATATACGGGACAATCTTGTCTTAAAGACAGAGAGCCATCTCTCGACTCAGCCACAGTTGTAACAATCCAGATTTAGTGTTTCTTGATTTCAGGTTATCAAGATTCAAAACTCAACAAGCTTGCGGCAGTTCTCAATTTTGGTTGTTTGTTCATCCTTTCGAATACTTGTAATATTTATTTACTTCATGTACTACAATTATATCCAACAGTATTGCCTCCATCATACATATCCTTGATTGCTCTAATATACGCCACATGTACACCTCTAACCTCCAAACATCTCCATATAATCTCTCTAGGAACTGTCGTATGCCTTATCGAGATCGACGAAAATCATATGTAAGTTTCTCTTCCTCTCCCTATACTGTTCCATCAACCTCTTAATAAGATGAATGACTTTGGTAATCGAACGCTCCGACATGAATCCAAACTAGGGTTGGCCAGTGGGCCGGGACGGCCCGACCCCGACCCGACCCCGTCCCGAGCCCGCCCAGGTCCCGCCACGACCCCGCTTAAAAAAAAATAAAAATAACGGGGGCGGGACTCGAACTCGGGACGGGACGATGTCTCGTCCCACCAGACCCGAGCCCGCCCCAGGCCCGCCTAACCCGAGACCGCCCCGAGCCCGACCCCGTCCTTTTCCCCCCTTTACAAAAATGGCCGTTGCACCAACGACCATTTTAGATTATGGCCGTTGGCCAACGGCCATTTTAGGCCCCCCTCCCCCAACCCCCCTACCCCTTAATATTTATTTTTAACTCATAAGTTATTATATTTACACTTTAACCCAATTTTCAACTATAAATAACTCATTTTCTCTTCATCTTTCTCACAAATCTTCCTACAATCTCTCTAATTTCTCAATATATCTCTCTACAAGTCTACATTGTTTGCTAAATATTCAATTTTATTAATTCATTTGGGAATTGGGAGTGAAGTTGGCAACTAGCTTGAGGATATTCCATCGAGCAAAGTTTCAATTTTCAACCTCTCGATTACACGTCGACGTTTGGTACATTCGTTCCTTCATTAAATTATTATTGTCTGTTTATTTTATTTAGCGCACTTAATTTTATTGTCTTTAATTATTTATTATCATAATTAAAATGGAAGGATTAAAAAGTATGTTTAAGGGTAAGGGTAAGGGTGCTTCTTCTAGTAGGGGCAACCAGGGCAAGGTACTTCTTCTAGTCATCTTATTCCTACACATGATGATTTTGTTGATACTCAACATTTTTCTACAATACCATTAGATTTAGAGCAGGAGCTATTTTCTGTAACTCAAGAAGCCTTTAATTTAGACGATGATCTAGATGATATACCCACTAATGTTGATGACAACACACCCACTAGTGCACCTTCAACTGAAATACCTCATATTCCCCCTAGTATGAGACGAGGTCCAAAAAACGATCATTAAAATCGATGCATGGACATTTTTTGATAGGGACGTACGAATCAAGTAGCTATATGTAAAATTTGTAAAAATGTTTTAAAATTTAAAACTCGGAAAAGGTCACGGTGGAACGGGGGTTTAATTAGACACGTAGTAAGTGCTCATCCAAATAGGTATGCCCAATACCAGGCTTCAAAACCGGTGCGCAAACGCCGCTCCATCGGGACAAGGTTCACATACCGATACTCGTCCCGGATCAAGTACAAGGTCAAATTAACCCTATGACGGGGGGAATTGTAGGCTCTAAATACAATAAACATAGAGATAGGGAAGCAATATCAAAATTAGTTTCGTGGAGGGTTTGCCTTTTTCATTTCCTTCATCTCCCGATTTTATTCATTACATTAGAGATATATATAATCCTCGCTTTTAACGGTTTTTCTAGATCAACTCGTTAAGAGAGATGTATTTAAATTCGCGCATGAATATCAACAATATTTACGTTTTTCATTATATTATTTTAATGGCAAAGTATCTATCACGTCCGATATAGGTCGTAGTACTAACGGCCATGATTATTTAACCGTAACTTGTCATTGGATAGATTATAAATGGTCTATGCAAAAACGTATTTTAGCGTATAGATATATAGATGATAGGCACACCGGTACTTTTATTGCGAAAAATATTTATCAAGTGTGCGATTATTACGGAATTATCGATAAAATTATGACTATTACATTAGATAACACTTCTAATAACAATTACGCAATTACAATGTTAAAAAATAGTTTAACTCCATCTTTTCGAGACCATTTTCATATAAAATGCGCGTGCCATATATATAACTTAATTGTAAAGGATGGTCTATCACTTTTTGAAGACATTCTTAGTAAAATACAATTTGCTATAAACTTTATTTTTAAAAGTAATAAAGTACAACGTAGAAAAGAATATAAAAAAACTTGTCACGATTGTGGACTACCTTATAGAAGAATTTCACAAGAAGTATCCACTAGGTGAAATTCTTTATACGAGCAACTACTTGTTGCTTATGACTATAAATTACCTATAACTTTATTTTTTAACTCTCATAATAAAAAGCCACCGATATGATTTTAGATAGTGATTGGGTAAAAATTTCCGAACTTATTGTATTTTTAGAGAAATTTTTTCAAGCAACAAAAGAATTTTCTGGTATATATTATCCTACTATTTCAACTATGTTATTTTATATAACTCTAATATTTTTATTACTTAGTGAATATATGGAAAAACCAGCTTATAAGGCAGCTATTAAAAAAATATTTGACAAAATAAAAAAATATTTTATTCCTATTCCCTCTATTTATATTATTGGTTCTGTATTAAATCCTACTATTAAAATAGACGGTACTAAATCACTAATTGAAACTATTTACGATTGTATAGAAGTACTACCACCTCTAAGTCCCAAAAATATAAATCACCCACCACATATTGAACAAACTAAAGAAGAAGCGTTGTCTAGCGTAGAACACCAATGCAAAAATATATATAGATTTTATCAACAAGAAAATGCTAGTAACTTACCGGCTTCCATACCATCTTCTTCATCTTCAACACAACCTCACAAAAGACATGCTGTTTCTGCGGCTAGTATTGAAAGCCTCAGAAATAGAATGTGCGGCCGTACCTCTACTACTAACCAAATTAGCGAGTTGGATATTTTTTTTTGCAGGGTTCTGTACCGTATCAAGAAGTTATCAATGAAGATGGACAAGAAGACTTGCGAAATACTTTGGAGGGGAATGAGAAGACCTTTCCGACACTTTCATTGATGGCTCGAGATGTTTTGAACATTCAAGCGTCATCAACTGCGTCTGAAAGCGCTTTTTCTCGAGCGAGATATCAAATAGAGACCACGGACACTCATTGGCGGAGACGACTTGGAAATTGCGTATTATTCGAGAGATTGGATACGAGCGGAGCGGAGAAGGTGCGGTCAACCGGAGATCAACGAAGAAGATGATGAAAACTACAACGAAATCTTAACCGAAGGTAGTGGAAGCGACGTGGATCAATTTGACCAACAAATACCAATTTCAACCGAAGAACCACAGGAAATCATCAAGCAATTAGAACAGGTTTTTTTGAGAATGTAATTTTTTTAATTGCAATTTTATTATGTAATTTGCAACTTTTGGACAACACCACAAAGTTGCAATTTAGATTTTAGACAATTGTATTTGTATTACAAAAAAATCATATGTCTATTAAATAATATAAGAAGCACAAAAACAACATTGAGATGTTTTTATTACACTATCTTGTTTTGTTTATTGAGTTTTTTTTATACATATGTTATTTAAAAAAAAAAAAAAAAAAAAAAAAAGGAAAACCCGACCGTACCCTGCCCCGAGCCCGAGCCCGCCCCGATACCTATAGGATCGGGATCGGGACGGGACTGGAGCAGGTCCCGCCAGACCCGACCCCGCTAGGCCCCGCTAGACCCGACCCCGATCCCCTGGCTCGTCCCGCCCCGACCCCGACCCCGTCAGACCCAAGCTCGGCCCACTGGTCACCCTTAATCCAAACTGATTTTTGGAGATAGACACACATTGGTGCAAATTTAACTCAACTGGTGGAATAAGAACAATTTGAGCAATTTGTAACACGTTAAGAATATTTTTGATCGAATAAGGGGAAGAAAAGACAAATTTGATTCAACAGGTAAAATGCAAAAATAATATGATAATTAGTTCATAATCCCAGAAAGTATGAAAATATTGTTTTTTCTATTTAGTTTCGATTTATTTGTTCTCATAAATGAAAAAGCTGACCAAGTGAAAGAGTCCAAAAAGAGAGCGCGCGCGCACTCTCTCTCCTTGCCTTTAATCGCACAGTACTCTAGACTAGAGAAGACAGTACAACTACACTCATTCACTGTTTAACACACTTTCTAATTCTGTCCGAAAGTATTCAAAGCTTCCTTATGGCCGGCAACTATCTCCGTTTCCGGTATGTTATAACTTCTTTCTCCTCATTCCAACTTTTTTTCTTCTTCTTTTTGCTAGAAACACGTCAAATTATGCTTTGCTTTGTGTTTGTGTACAGTGTAGAGTACTCATTGTTATCCTTTGTTTTTTCCCTCTTATTTTTGGGTTTAATTTAAAGGGGGGTGGGGGGGGGGGAATTCCATTTTAATCTCTCTATTTGCTGATACATGTGTTTATCTTTTGAAGGGTAGTACCAATTTTGTTTTCCCTTCTGTTTGGGTATTTCTTTTTGGTGTTGTTCATTTTTTTTTTGACAAAAATCTGTTGCTATATGCATGTTGGTACTATAAATTTCTTTGTATTCTTAGATTGCTATGTTGAGTCTAAGCTGATTTTCTTTTTCTGCTACTTTTTTATGTTTGCTTATATGACCTGCTTTATTATTGTTCTACTGCTTTTGACTGTATTGCTTTATTCTTAGGCGAGGGTCTCCAAAGGTAGTGTTAAGGTCTGCATACAACTTATCCTCCCCAGACCCCATTTGTGTGATTACACTGGGTTTGTTGTTGTTGCTTTTTTTTTTTGTTATTTTAAAGGTTTTGGCCAAGAAGATAAATAATATTAGTTACAGAAAGGCATGTTAAAAGATTTTCCGATTCTGCTGAGTTTAATGAATGTAGTTGATAACAAGCGCTTGAAAGTTCTTGATTCTGTAAAGTTTGAGCTGAAATTTCTGTTTTACTCCTTCCAATTAGGATTTCCTATAATCATTATGTTGAGTTGGAAAAGATAATTTTGCACATATTTTTCCTCAATGTGTATTACTATACGTTGCCGCATTTGCTTTTATCTTGCTATTTTGTTGTCATATTTTTTTGATACCATGCATTCTCTATCATGCTATTTGTTATCACACCCCTTCTTTTCTTTCGAGCCGAGCGTCTATCGGAAACAACCTCATTCTCTATCATGCTATTTGTTATCACACCCCTTCTTTTCTTTCGAGCCGAGCGTCTATCGGAAACAACCTCTCTACCTCACAAAGATAGGAGTAAGGTCTGTGTACATCCTACCCTCCCCAGACCCCACTTGTGGTTGTGGGACTACAATGTGTATGTTGTTGTTGTTTATTTTGCACATATTAGCCCACAATATATGGTTATTTGCATGGATTTTAGGTTGAAGAGTAAATGTTTGCTTATACTTTTCCTCCCTTGTTGTTTGTTTTCCAAGATTGTCAAAACACAAAGTTAAATTCAATAACGAGTCCATGCTATGGGGCGAAAAGTGGTTCCAATAGTGTTGAGCTCACATGATGTCATTTTGATGTAGTTTCTTGTTATGTTTTTTGCAGCATATATATCGTGTTGCTTTAGCTTCAAATCGACGGCTTTGCAATTCATGTTGTTCTAAGTTTGCTGCGGAAGTTTCAGTACCTTTCTGTATAACCTTTCCAAAGCTTAATGATTCGGAAGAAAGTGTTCCTGACTTACAAGCGAAAGAGGCTACCAGGTTCTGATCATTATCTGGAAAATGGGATTCCAGATAATACACCTTCCGAGTGTAGAAAATCAAATGGGGTAGCCCCTTTGGTGAAGGAAGAGGAGAAGTATGAGAACCCTAGCTTCAAGGATGAAAAGAAAGACTTTGAGGTGAGATCTTTGATATACTGTACTGTCCATTTGGATTAGGAAACCAAAGATCTTATGGAGGCATGACGACTTTTGTTGTGGCTTGATTTTCTTTGGATAGTCGTCTACTAATTTATGTCGTCACATTTATAAATGAAACCATGACAATTACTTGAATGAAATCTTAATCTACATATGGATCATCTCCTATTTTTTGACTTATTAGTGATTCTTGGTAATCAATAAACACAGATGCATAGTGTAGTGCATGATTCCAGCACTTGTATTTCTTGCTTTCAAAAGTACATGTACATTATGCAAATGCTAATTATATGATTCTTAGCTACCGTTCTACTGTGTCCTTTTCTTGGCCTGTCAAATCTGATAGCTTATTTGACAGCTCTAATAGCCATTCAATCTCTCTCTGATTTATAGTACTCCCTCCAGATCAAAAAAAGTGTCCATTTAGCCATTTGTACACCCCTTAAGAAAATACTAACTCATAGGTAAAAATAAGTAATTTAACTAAAATGCCCCTAATCAAATAGATATTGAGATTTGGTCACTTAACACTTAATAAGGGTTGAAGGGAGTAATCTTTTACTTGCAATTAGAAATGACAATTAGGATGAAGGGTATATTAGGGTACATTCAAGAGTTCATGGTGTTCTTTTTGTGATGAATTGCTAAGTTGTATATACTGAAATATGTTTGCTTGTGCTTACATGATAGACCTCGTAGGGGTGGGTGCAAGCTGAAATCAAAACCACTGAAACAAAAGTCAGAAAAGAACCTCCTTATGAGGGGGTGTAGGCTTAGAACAACAACAACAATATACCTAGCGTAATCCTACAAGTGGGGTCTGGGGAGGGTAGGATATACGCAAACCTTACCTCTATATTTGTGGGGCAGATAGACTGTTTCTGAAAGACCATCGGCTCGAAAGCATAAAGCAAAAGAAAAGAAAGTAAAGTAATAGAAAATAAAGGAAAAGGAATTCGACATAGACACAAACAAATAGGATAGCAAAATAACAAGATATAAATCAAAAGCACAATATATAATGATACACATCGAAAAATAGACAACTACGCGGTTACTAAATACTACTTCTAAGGATACATGTAGAGGGTGATTATAATCGATGGAATCGACCATTTCGTGCTGTCTCCTACCTCTCCTACCTACAATGTGACATCACTCGACTACATAATTCCCTTCTATCCTAATCCTCGACCTCCCTACTTTCCTATCTAGGGTCATGTCCTTAGTATGCTGAAGCTATGTCATGTCTTGTCTAATTACCTCCCATGTTCTTCTTCGGCTTACCTTTGCTTCTCCTAACTCCTGCGATAGCCAACCTCTCACACCTTCTTACCGGTGCACCCTCACGCCTCGTCTTCACATGCCTAAATCATCTCAGTCTCGCTTCCCTCATTTTGTCCGCAACAGAGGCCATTCCCATCTTGCCCCGAATAGTTTCGTTCCTAATCATATCTTTACTAGTATGCCTACACATCCATTTGAGCATCCTCATCTCTGCTACATTCATCATTTGGACGTTGGTGTTCTTGATTGGCCAACACTCTGCTCCATACAACAAAGCTGGTCTAACCACTATTCTGTAGAATTTACCTTTAAGCCTTGGCGACACATTCTTATCACACAAAACCCTGGAAACGAGCCTCCATTTCACTCACCCCGCTTCAATACGATGTACAACATCCTCATCAATCTCCCCATTTTCTTGAATTATGGACCCTAGAAGTTAGTATGAAAAGTATGATAGCATAGGCTTAGGCAGAATTTTCATAAATAAAATTTGATTTTTTCATTTGTCAGAAAGATTAAAGGTGTGTTTGGTAGGAAGGAAAATGTTTTCCAGGAAAATAAATGGGTTTCTTAATTATTTTCTTGTGGTCTGTACAGAAGAAAAAAAAAGTATTATCCTAAAAGCATTTGTATATAATCTAGACATACTATTGAGGTGTGGGTGGGAGTACTGTATTTGATATAAGACACAATTTCATCAAGGGGACACAATTTCATCTAGGGAAGAAGAAGCACTGACATTTTCCTTCTTTTATGTCACATCCCCGGTCAATTGCTTTTGCAGTGCACCATAGTTTTTTACAGTGCATCATAGCCACTATTAACAACCTGGGTTCCCCAAGTCAAATATAGGTAAGTTTATAGAATTTGCAGTACTATTATGCGTGGTTGGAAAATGGAGCATCGGTGCAAGTGAACCTAACTCCTCCATTTTGATCCGCCTCTGCCTTGGTCTCCTCAGTGTTCTTCTACATTATTTTCCCGTCAAGTAGAAGTTAACTGAAAGAGGGTCAATGTAGAAACAACTGATTGGACATAATTGCATCTCGACATTCTCTTTTAAGTTTATTTATGTATTTCTTACAACAACAACATACATAGTGTAATCCCACAAGTGGGGTCTGGGGAGGGTGGTGTATACACAGACCTTACCCCTACCTTTGTGGGGTAGAGAGGTTATGTATTTTTTAAGGATGAAAATTGAAAGCTTATTTGTATCAACTGGCACATTTAAATGCATGTTCCTTGTCAAAATCAAGAAGCAGATAGGTAATTGAGTTATTGAATTTTTTTTATACTATATGATATGTGTCCTGGACTTCTATTATGGACTTTCAGGGACTGACTGTTAGATAGTCAAGCTGAGCCCGAGGGATGGATTTTGAGCTTTAATGTGGCTTTTGGTGGCATTGTGGTTTTCATTGAAAGATTTTTCTTCTGTACTCCGGATTATGATTCCGGAGGTTAGAAAAGGTTCCTTGTATACTTCCTAAGTTGCTTAACTGCTGTTCATATTCGCAGGATAATTCTGAAGAAGCTCACTCTTCAAAGGAGTCCAGAGGGCCTCTCACTGAAGGAGAACCAAGGAGTTCACAAAAGAGATTATGTTCTTGCGTTACCTCAGGTTGTGGATGTAATAGTAAATGCACCCAGAAGTTTTCATTTTCCCTGTTGACAGGATCGAATACTTCGAGAGAACATGATTTAGTCACTCCAAATTCTGGTGGTGAGAGGAGATGCAATCTTCAGCATTGTGATACCTCTGATTTGGGGAAACTAAGCCTGGAAGAAGCTGACAGACTAAAAGACATCTCTCTGAGCCACTCTGTAAATGCAGTAAAAAAAAGTAAATCATCTTCCAGTCTGATTACTTTTCAGCGGAGAGCCCAGCGGGACAAGGATGCAGGTCAGGCAGATGCCAAGTGCAAGTTTGAAGTTGAAGATGTTGCTTGTTTATCAGTTGTAAATACTGCATGTCTTGCTGCTCCTTGTGGCTCTGAAAAATCAGTTGCTGAGAGTTGCTCGGTGGATCTTTCAGCAGATTTTAAGCATCCCGAGGTAATCCTTATCCTCGGACAAGCAACTTCATCCCTAGGAAAGAAGGGAACTTTTGTCAGTTGACTTTTAGATAATATAAGAAAGTGAGCCATATTATCCTTATTGACAGTAATTCAGAAACCATCTGAAAGATATTTACCCAATTTTTGGACATCAATGCTGGTGATTCATATTTTTTCTGATCTATTTTATAGTTATTTGTATTCCTAAACTAAAAGGGCATAAATGGCAGAAAATTACAAATATATTATGCATTTGTAGGTTAGTCATAGTATTTCTGAGATAATATCTCAAATGGTCACTCAACTATGGGTGTTTCACTCAGAAAGTCACCCAACTTTATTTTTTAATCAGAAAGTCACTCAACTATGAGTGTTTTTACTCAGAAAGTCACTCAACTTTGATTTATAAAGTCACTCAACTTTTGGTGTTTCACTCAGAAAGTCACTCAACGTATTTAAAAGTGATTTTTAGTTGAGTGACTTTCTGGTTAAAAAAACAAAGTTAAGTGACTTTCTGAGTGAAACACCGATAGTTGAGTGACCATCAGAGATATTATCTCTAGTATTTCTCTAGACTCTTACTTTGAATACATGACACAAATATTTTGTACTCATCCCTTTGTTCCTTCGACTGTTACAGATTTTATATTCTGTGTTTCTTGTACGAGTTCTTAGCTCTTTAGCTGAGGAAGTCACGTTTAACCACGAGCATGCAGATTAAAGCTAAAAGTTTTATCTAGTCTCTGCTGACTCTTGCTATATAGGGTATTATATTGGTGTCTGGATTTTATTTTATTTTATTTTTGAGGGTGCTTAGACTAGAAACTAATATTTCTTGTTTTTTGTCTAATTTGTTTTGTTTTGTTTCTAGTATGTTTGGATTTTGTTTTGCGAGATATGATTTTGGGATGATTCCGATAGTTTTTTTGTTTCCGTTTTCAGAAACATAAAATCAAGAATATTTGGATAAGAAAACAAAACTGTGTACAAAACAAAACATTCTGTTTGTATGTCCAGACAAGGCTCAACTGAAGTATAGTTTCTGAAGGATTATGTAAACATACTTACTTTTCTGTAACTGCAGATATTAGCCTACATGTTCTGTAATTTGAGAGACAATTTCACTTTACATGAGAATTTTATTTTCTGCATCCTGTTTGTTAGAGTGGGTTAGAGTCCCACATTGGTTGGGGGATGGATTGGTGGATTGCTCATATGGACTTGGTCAATCCTCCCCTCATGAGCTAGCTTTTGGGGTTGGGTTAGACCCAGGTGCCATATCTTTACACTGTTCAAACTGGATACTTTGTTTTCTCCTTTGACATGTTAAGCTCTGTGAAGCCATTGATTACTCACTTTGGTAGAGCCTGCTTGCTGCTCGGTTCATCTTTTAAATTATTTCTCTAGAGAATCATATAATTTTCAATGTTAACCAAGTTTTTTATTTTGTGATAGACAACCAATGGAGGTGACCATGATCAATGTGCTTATACTGGATCAGCTTCACAGATGAAGATGTAAGCTTAACTATCTTCTACTCCTGCCTTGTGGTGAAGCGAGGAGACAGGTTTAATGAACTGTTAAAAAAAAAGGAGAGGTTTAATGAAAGATTCTTGTTTGGAAATGTTACCTAGTTGGAGATATTCAATTTTATTTCCTGGATTTTGCTTGTACAGATTGTTAGATGTTAATGAACAGCCTATCTCAGTCAAGGTAGCTCCACCAATTGGCGAAGTAGCTGTTCCAAATTCTGGAGTAGGTTTCTCTGGTTTTGACGACAATGTTGCTTCAGATGCTTTCAAGGACTTATCATTTCATATCCCTCAGGACCCTTCTTCTGATGCTTTATCCAGAACTGAAGTGCCAATATCGTCTCCCTTAGAGGTTGCAAGTAACAGAGGTTCCCAAGCTTTAGATCTATCTGTACCTTGTGGTATGTATTTTTATTTGGTTTTATCCTCCTGGATTAAAGATACTCCCTCTGTCCCAATTTATAAGATATTCTTTCCTTTCTGGTCAGTCCCAAAAAGAACGACACCTTTCTATGTTTAGTAACAATTTAACTTTAAACCTCCCATTGTACCCTTAATGAGATGATTTCTAGCCACACAAATGACTATTGGTTATTCTGGACCACAAGTTTCAAAACTCTGCCTTTCATTCTTAAACTTCGTACCCAGTCAATCATTCACATAAAGTGAGACAGAGGAAGTATATGTTTTTGTAGGAGCGTGTGTTCATGAATTCTATACGTCTCAGTATGATTCTGTTTTAAATTACCATGTTCAGACAGTGATGACAAAATGGACTGCAATAGGTCAGAACAAGCATCTGATGAAAGCCTCATTCCAAATGCAGTGGAGGTTCAGCAGAACCCTAATGCTTCTACGGTTTTACATAAGGTGCCTTCTGACAAAAGCCTGGAATTACTTGACAACAAACCCGAGAAGATATCTCCGATTCATGCAGAGGTGCCTGAAGCTAGTTGCTTATCTGGAAAAGCAGCGGCTGATAGTGGTGAGGGCATTTCTTCGAAAAATGATTTACTGCAGGTAAGTGCAGTGTTAAAGAAACTGCTGCTCATCTCAATCTCTACCTGTTTGCCGTGAAGCTGTGCTACTTTGAATGGAGTCTTTAATGTTTGATTGAGATGCATTAAATTGTTTGCTTTCAGCTTTTCTCGGAAGATAGAACCTACAACTTTTTCCCATTAGCAAGCATGCAGGAAAATGAGAGTGCTCATGTGAATTCTAAAGAAGGAAAAGCTTCCTCGTTGGAAGACAAGAAGCATTGTGGGTCTACTGTAGCGGAATCCTCAGATTTTCTTGGTTTGTCACTGCCAACTGAATCCATGGTCGGTTGTCAAACTTCAGTTTCGAGCTCCTCACAGTTGGCAGATGTATGGAATCAACCAAGGGAATTTATTCAAGGAGCAGTTCCTCAGTTTTCTTTTGATGCATCATTGCTTCACCGACATCAAATGATCCTGGACAACATTCTTAATACAGCAAGATCTCAGAAGGGAAACAAGAGGAGATTTGCAGAAAAATTTGGGTCTCCAACCATGTGGTCAGAAGAGGAGCTAGATTCTCTTTGGATTGGTGTGAGGAGGCATGGAAGAGGCAACTGGGATGTGATGTTGAGGGATCCAAGGCTACACTTTTTTTCCTGGAGGACGCCAAGGGACTTGGCAGAGCGGTGGATGGAGGAACAGTCGAGACTTTTACATGGAAAATCCATTTCCCCTGAACGACAGTTGTGTAAAGCTGATCTTTTGTCCCATGATATGGATGATGTTCAACTTTCACTTGGGCAGGCAGAGGACTACATCCAGTGGCAAATACCATTCCATTATGGAAACGTTCAATATACTTCGTCCAAAGAAGTTCACGTGGCTACAACAAATGTAGGGACCTTAGAGACTCTCAGTCTCGGGGGAAAACGGAAAAGAGCTAGGTTCAATCAATCCGAAAACTATGCAGGTTCGGGTGTTGAATGTTCATTCAGTTCTCGTATTATGAACACAGGGTCTGAAGTGGGTAATTTGCCTCACTGGCTTAAGGAAGTGGTTGCTATTCCACCCAGGCCTCCTGGATTTGCCCCAGATTCTTCATGGATTTTCCATCCGTGGGTTGGTCTACCGCTTTCTGAACCTAACAGAGCTCATTGCGAATCAAGGAACAGATTGAACACATCACCAAGAACTGAGCTGAATGATAGTAGTGCTCATCTCCCTGCAGTGGCTATGAGAGAGGGGAGGCAACATTGTAAGTCAGAGGTGGATAGAAGAATTGATCTGATTGTCATCAATAGCGACGCCTCATCAGAGGAGACAATATCGGATGATTGTAATGTAAGGCATTAGCTTAAATTGGGATTTCATAGTTGAGGTTAAGCTTGTATAAAGGTTAGTAGTCTAATTATCTCGGCTGAGAGGTTAATTGAAATTGAGTAGGTTTTTCCAACTATTGCAATCAGTTGATTTGCAAATTCTTATTTTAGCTGTTTGCAGTAGCTGTATGTTGTAAACTCACTCTTGCTCCTAATTAGGATTTGGATCAAAACCAAGCAAATCCAAATGTCATCGTGAAGTCAATGCTGGTAAAAGCTTTCTACCCTTGCAAAAATGTGAATTGTTTCTATTTTCATGGTCTAAATACACAGGTTACAAGATAATGCCGTGAAATATGTACAGATATTAGGTGATGGTGAATTTTTTTGTTTTGGAGAATTATCAATGCTACAGTACTTAGTGGATTGCTAAAAAAAATTCCCTTTCTTCCTCTGCCTTCCGTCTCTGGTATTATTACCAAATTGGATCCGGGTCCAGATGAAATATCAAATAGGAAGGACATCTGACAAGCAAAGGTGTCTTTGATGTTTATTGTAATTGAAAGCTGGTAATTTTTGCTCAACATTTAAAAAGATGGCTAAATGTCATTATTAGAAATAAAGGTTTTTTGCATTGACATTTAGTGAAAAATTTGTGTTATAGAAACTCTGACAAACTTTTTTTTTTTTGTATGAAAACACTACTGTTTAGGTTTTTTCCTCCGACATTCAATGGGAAATAGCCACTAAACATTTTTCAGTGAGAAATTCAGTGGGAAAATAGAATTTTCTTAGTAGTGTGTTGAATACTAGGCTATTTGTACAAAAAATCAAAGCTAATTTAATCTTTGCTTCCTCCTATGTGGGTAACAAGGGGATTGAAATTAATTTGATCTATTATTTTACCTCATCAATAGGCTCGAAGTTTAGAACTTTTTAATCTCTGATGTTTGGTGACTCCTAAGATAGCGCCTATGAGGTAAAGAATCAAAACTAAAGGTTCTTTTTCTTTTAAAAATTAATGGAGGAGAGAGTTGGTTACTGAATGTATTCATTTGGGAATGTTGAATTTGTCGTATGCTTTCTCGAGGTCGATGAAAATCATATGTAAATCTTTCTTCCTCTCCCTGTACTGCACCACCTCCTAATAAGATGAATGACTTCAGTAGTCGAACGCCCCGACATGAATCCAAACTGGTTCTCGAAAATAGACATGCCTCTCCTCATCCTAATCTCCACGACCATTTCCCAAACTTCATAGTGTGGCTCAGCAGCTTGATACCCATATAGTTGTTGCAACTCTGGATATCACCTTTATTTTTGTACAAAAGAATCATTGTATTACACCTATTTTTTGGGCATTCTTGCAGTCTTAAAAATGACGTTAAACAACTCACTCAGCCACTCCAAACCTGCCCTGCCTATGCTCTTCCAAAATTCAACTGGGATCTCATCAGGCCCGGTCGCTCGTCCCTTGCGCATCCTGCGAACAACACCCTTAACCTCCTCAATCTTAATGCTTCTACAATACCCAAAATCCCGGTACCTACCAGAATGCTCCAGATCTCCCAGCACAATGTCTCTATCTCCTTTTTCGTTCAAGAATTTATGGAAGTAAGACTGCCACATCCGCCTAATATGCGCTTCCTTCACCGGTACTTTGCCGTCCTCGTCCTTGATGCACCTCACGTGATCCAAGTCATGGTCCATCCTCTCCCTTGCCTTGGCTAGTCTGTACAACTTCTTATCCCCACCTTTCTCTTCTAATTCCACATACATGCGTTCAAAAGCCGCCATTTTTGCCGCCGTAACCGCTAGTTTTGCCTCCTTCCTCGACATCTTATACAGTTCCCTATTCGTCTACTTCTCCACCTCATCCTTGCTTTCTACCAATTTCACATACGTCGCTTTCTTCGCTTCCACCTTCTCTTGAACTTTACCATTCCACCACCAATCCCCTCGATGCCCACTATGGTTACCCCGCGAGGCCCCTAGCACTTCTCTAGCTACCTCCCGAATGCAACTGGCCGTCCTATCCCACATACCGGTCGCATCCCCACTACTCCCCCAAGCCTCCTTGGCCATCAACCTCTCCCCCATCTCCTTTGCACTAGCCACGGTCAAACTCCCCATTTGATTCTTAACATGTCATCCACAACCTTCTTCTTCTTCTCTCCAACTTGATCTCCAAATCCATCACCAAAAGCTTATGTCGAGTTGTAAGATCCTCCTTCGGAATAACCTTGCAGTCTTTACAAAGACCTTTGTCAACCTTCCTAAGGAGCAAAAAGTATATCTGAGTCTTAGCCACCGGACTACGGAAAGTCACCAAGTGTTCCTCCTTCTTCAGGAACCTCGAATTGGCTATCACCATCCCACAAGCTCTAGCAAACTCCAAAAGTGAGACGCCTCCCCCGTTCCTGTCCCCGAGTTCAAAGCCTCCATGCACGTCGTCATAACCCCCCGGAAGTGACCCGATATATCCATTGAAATCCCCTAATACAAATAACTTCTCAGTGGGTGGTATACTTCCCACCACTTTGTCCAAATCCTCCCAAAAACGTCTCTTCTCCTCTTCGTCCAAGCCCGCCTACGGCGCATAGGCACTAATAATGTTCATAGTGAACCCTCCAACTACCAACTTAATCGCCATCATCCTGTCATTGACCCTCATCACCTCTACCAACTAATCCCTTAGCTTGATGTCTACCAAAATGCCTACCCCATTCCTATACTTCGACCTACCCGAGAACCATAACTTATACCCGTCTACATCCTTAGTCTTAGGTCCTACCCATTTGGTCTTCTGGACACAAGCTATATTAATCCTTCTCTTCTTAAGAATCTTAACTAGCTCTATAGACTTCCCCATTAAAGTCCCAATGTTCCAAGACCCTATTCTCAGCCTAGCCTCTCCGTTACCCCACTTACCCCCTAACCCTTGCCCCCGTCCCCGATCGAGAACATGACCCTAGTCTACCATCATTCACCAAAGCCACTACAACAAATATAAAATAATAAACTACTCAAAAGTTTACCCTACGACAGGAAGAGATCAAAGTGCAAGCACAATTTAACAAGAATCTAGAGACAAGTAAAACCACTACGCTAAGAATGCTATAACTAAAGACAAGAAGCGGCACAATTTAAGAAGGTTAAGGACAGAGAATGGATACGGGCAACTGGAGGTACCAACTCCAGTTGAATCGAACCTGTTTGCCGTCGAAAATCACTATTCATTGGCACCGGAAGTACTGTTTGTCCGTCGCCGCTGGTACTGTTCACCGGAGTTTTTCGCCCATAAAATCGAGCACCATGTAGATCTAGGAGAAAAAGAACACAGAGAACAAGAAAATGAACAAAAACAAATAAAATTTTGTAAAAAATGTTTTTCCGTCGCCGCCGGTGAGTGGTCAGAGCGGCACTGTTGGGGAGGGGGGTCTTACCGTCAGGAATGGGGGTGGGGTGGGGTGGGGTGGGGGGATTGTATGGGGAGGGGGTTGGTGATGTTACCGTTGGGAAGGAGTAGGTTAGAGAGGGTGGCTGTGCCACTGTCAGCAACACAGTTTTTATTTCACTCCAATATTTTCAACATTTCGTGTCCAAAAATGTGACTCAGATGAGGACACAAGTACTCATATGGATGAAATTTTCGAGTATGAAAGATTGATGTATATTGCTCTATCTTTCGCTTATTGTGTTCTCAGTTAGTGAATCTATTAGCATATTTTGGATGGCAGCTATTAGTAATCACTAATCACATGTTACTTTGTTCGGATGATCTTCTAAAATGTTACTTGAGGAAAAGATCAAAATAAGACCCAGTTAGAATGTTTTATTGGTTTTGCACTTTGGTACATATATTTTTTTTTTTTGTTGAAAAGGAAAATTTTATTTCAACCAGTTTGAAATATTTACACTTCCTGCTCATTGGACTCTAGAGTCAGGATCTCACAAAAATAAGCA
Source organism: Anisodus tanguticus (assembly GCA_034509755.1). Taxonomy (NCBI): domain Eukaryota; kingdom Viridiplantae; phylum Streptophyta; class Magnoliopsida; order Solanales; family Solanaceae; genus Anisodus; species Anisodus tanguticus. Next base: position 25,125,181 of record CM067545.1, read on the forward strand.
AGGGACAAAACCTATATACACTGTCAACTGTCTATAACTCATTAAGTTGAACTAGGCAGTGTCCTCCAGTGTTCACATCAAATAAACTAACATGGATAACTATTTAAAGTATCTAGTACTCTTTTCCATTTACTGGCCTGGCCACCTAGATGGAGCATTAAAACTATTTCTCTAACTCTTACTATCTTATCTCCTCTTATGTTGAAATCTTATGGTCGAATGCAGCTGCAGACACAATCCCAAGGACTCTGTATATTGAGTTTCTGCCTGTTATCCTTTGAGGCAGACAAGCTATCTCAGTTTCCCAGTTACCTGTCTGCCTATTGATTCCAGTCCAGGACATAAGTGTCTTCCAGATGAACTGAGAGTATGAGCATTGAAATATAAATGGTCCAGAGTTCCCTCCACATCTTTTTCACACAACACACATTCTTTTCCAACTTGTATGCTCCATTTCTATAGCCTGTCTACTGTTTCCAATCTTCTCTGTATAGCTAACCATAAAATGAATTGGTGCTTTGGTACTAATCCTTTCAACAGCACCAACTGCTTCTAATGAACCTTTGGCCAGACTGGTTGTATTGCTCTGTATGTTTTGCTAATATTGAGTTTCTCATCCACTACATAAGAGTTTAGTTCTTCAAGTCTAGTGGTCAACATCTTCCTTGCATCAAAGATTTTTCTCATCACCCAGCTTGCTTGTTTAGGTGTAACCATATCCTGCAGGTCTTGTCTCTTAATGTATATACTGTGCACCCAAACCACCTAGAGTCTATCCTTTTTCTTAGCCAGTGACCATAATAATTTAAGGATAGCTACTTTTCTCCACAACATAGAATCAATAATATACTAAGCCCCCTGATGATTCAGTTTGACTGAGCTTTTCCCAAGCTACAGGAGCTTTTTTACTGTTTTCAGTAGATCCTTTCCAAAGAAAGCTTCTACATATTGCTATGATCTGTTGTTGAACTTACTTAGGAAGTAGGAATACCTGTGTCCAGTAGGTTTAAATTTCAAATAATACACTTGATAAGTTGCAGTTTTCCATAATATGACAAAAATCTGGATGTTCAGCATTTGATCCTTGCAACTATCTTATCTATTAGTGGCATGCATCAATTGGCACTCAACTTCCTTGAGGATAGAGGGATTCCCAAATATATAAATGAGAGTGATCCAGCAGTGAAATGTAGCTCATGAAGTATCTGATCTCTAAATTCATTGGACACTCCAGCCATATAAATACAACTTTTCTCATGCTGGCTTTGAGACCTGAAACTGCAGAGAAGTGGTTGAAAGATTGCATCATAAGTTTTTGAGAGATATCATCTACCCTGTAGCATAGAAATAGATCATCAGCAAAACAAATATGAGTTATAAGCAGTTTGAAACACCTGGGATGGAAGTTGAAGTCTTCAGACTTAGACTGCTTCATAGACCTGCTCATGTATTCCATTACCAACACAAATAGGTAAAGTGACAAGGGTCACCATGCCTGAGTCCCTTTTTTGCTTGGAACTTTGGTGTCAAACCCCTATTTATTAGAAGTGAATAGCTTATTGTAGTGACACATTCCATTACCAAATTCACAAGTCTAATGCGCAAACCAAACTCCAACAACACCTCTCTCAAGAAACCCCATTCGGATGAGTCATATGCTTTTCTGATATCTACTTTGATTCTGCATTTAGGGGATATAGATTTCTGCATATAGCCTTTAATTAACTCATGAGCCACAATTACATTGTCAAGTATGTTTCTTCCCTCTATAAAAGAAGATTGGCCAACTAAGTAATCCACAATTGTCTTTAGCCTGTTGGTGAGGATCTTAGCTATACTCTTATACAGTGTAGTACAACAAGCTATAGGTCTGAATATTTTGACATATGTTGGATTATCTACCTTTGGGACTAAGGTCAGTGTGTCACAATTTACTTCTTTTAGTATCTTGCCTGTCTCAAAGAACTACATAACTACCTTGTTAATATCAGCTCCAACTATTGACAAAAATTATTTGTAGAATTCAGCAGGATATCCATCAATACCAGGGGCTTTATCAGGGTGGTAGAGCTTGACCACTTGAACAACTTCTTCCCCAGTTATAGTCTTTAAGAGTCCTTGTTGTTGAACAATTGACAGACTAGGTCCATCTCTAACTATATTAATGTCTATGCCAGGTAGTACAGGTGGTGCTTCCCCTAAAAGCTTTTGAACGAAATCAATGAACTCCTTCTGTATGGGTTTAGGGTCAGTGAGTTGTATACCTTATTTAGTGTAGATAGATGTGCAAGCTGAGTGACCAACCGCGACTACAGGCAGGCGACAGCCCGACAATTCAATTTATCTGGTAAACTACTAGGGGCTCCTCGGAAACCCCCACCTACGTCACCATTTAATATTTCTTGGCCCACTATTGGCCAAACCACCTGGGCACTAGGCTCAATGTGAGTTGGATCACTTAGCACGCTTCATAATTAGAAAAACGAAGAGCTATTTGATAAGACTTCATAAGATGATTGTACAAGAAGGAATTAGATAAATTAGAAAGAAAAAAGAACAAATGACAAAAAAATGATAAATAAATAAAAGAATTTTGGATTGGGTCAGGAATCCAAGTTTGGAGCGGTATGGATAAAAGAACTTCCTATGTTATACTATTCAATTCTCGACGATGAATTGATTTGATTTACTATTTGTATATGTTATTATATAAATAAAGATATCTTGTAATAATTATAATTAAATTAAGAATTTGAATTCTAATTATATAATATTTATTATTAATAGAATTTGCCCCATGTCTTACCTATAAAAAGGTAGGAACTTATTAGCACAGATGAAGGTTGTCTTGATTCCGTAACATTGATTATTTCAAACCTTGCTTTTCATGAATATGAAACCCCATTCACTAGATTTTAGTGCGCTGAATAATTGTCCTTTCCCCGTACGGATTTGAGTACGAAAGGCCCACCCCAAAGAGCGAATAGTGTTTTTTCGCTACACGGCTTAATCCCGATCACTCCCTCAAGAATAGGAGGCAATAATAGAGCGAATCCGTCAGAGAGTACTCCACCACGAGCTGCCAAAGCACGCTCAATCAATCGTCAATCTCCAGCCCAAAGCTAACCAGTACAACCATGTGTCACCTCGCGGGCTTAGTCGTACCTTGCCTACTCGTCCCGGCCTATTTGTACACCATATTTCTGGCTTGTCTGGATTTAAGTTGGGCATGAAAGTATTTTGAATTATGATCTTCATGTACAATCCAGATTGCTCTAGATTTCTGTCTCAATAATCGTTCCTGAATGTTGCTTCCTACAAATGACATACATCTACATGCTGTCTAAACTGCTTCTTTGTACTTTTCCTGGTTTAGTAACACAGTAAGTAATCTATATGGTTTTTTAACTGGTGGTCCTCTAGTAACAATTGTATTGAGCAGTATACGAGAATGATCAGTACATTCTGGTAGCATATAAATTGCCTCAATGTGATTATGTTGAGAGAACAATTCATCATTTCCAAAGATCCAGTCTATACGGATGTATATCCTTACTTTGTGTCTAACACCTAATTTTTTACCAAACCTAAAGTGTTACACTATATATATATAGATAGATAGTGTGTTTTCTTTTATTTTAGATTTTAATAAATAAGCTAGTAATTTAGTATTTTTTATTTTTGGACTACCCATTTAATTTTTATAAAATTTTATTAAACTCTAAAAATAGTTAGCTAATAATTTTTATCATTATATTTTATGTATTTTATTAAATAAAAAATTGAAAAAAAGATAAAACAAGAACAATAAAAAAAATGCAATAGTCAAAAACATATCTCTAACCTTAAATGCACAATATTTTGTTTGAAAAGAGGCCCCAAACATATCCCCAAAATCCATCTTTAGGCCTATTTTTACAATCCCTTTACACTCTATTAGTGAATATTCAATATATTCACCATATAATTTGTAATTAATAACAGTGTTATAATTATGGTAAATATATGATCATTATTTTATTAGGATTCAATATTGTACATACTATATATATTTGTATTAATGAGAAAGACTCCCCAAGGGAGATTAATACAATCTTACATGGTATCAGAGCCAAACCCTAAAAATATCTAAACCCTATTTTCCGAGACCAATTTTCCGATTCCTCACTTCTTTTCCTCACCAAACTTCAGCCACTATAATGACTCCTCCCACATCTCCTAAGACGGCCTCAACCTCCTCAGTCGTCATCCCCACCCCCCACGTCCTCCTCCTCCTCTTTCCATCCGGCATTCGCCATAACCAACATCAAGAACTTCATTCCTGTGGTTCTTGATCAAGAAGATGGTTAATTTTCTTCGTGGGTTGAACTCTTCGCATTCATGCATGTGCCTATAACATGCTTGATCATATTATCGACTTCTTCCTTCGCCCTATTGAGGTTGATGACCCGACATGACGCCGTCATCAAACAGTGGATTTATGGCACAATCTCTAAGGACTTGCCTCATATGATAATGAAAATCGACGCCTCGGCTCGTGAGTTATGGATACGGTTGGAGGAGATTTTCAGGACAATAAGCACACCCTTTGCCATATACTTGGAGGAACAATTCAATAATACACGTCTTAAAATTTTTGCTAACATGTCCGAGTATTGTAAACAATTGGAACTAGTTGCAGACCAATTATCCAATGTGGGGACGTTTGTCTTCGAAACAAAGATGGTGCTCCAACTAGTTGCTGGTCTACCGAAGGGTGAATACTACTCTAGCCACCATGATACAACAAGCCGATCCATTACCCAGCTTCAACAAGGCCCATTCACAATTATTGTTGGAAGAAACCCGACATGCCAAGCAAGACGAACACAATCAAAAGGCGTTAGCAGTTGGAACTCCTGTGACAAATAACGCCGCCGCAGGCCAGCCACCATCGCCGGACAACCATCAATCGCGGCGGCGGCAGAGGCCGCGACAACAGTAGAGGCGGCATAGGCAGCGGGAAAGAAGGCAGAACTGGGCAGAAATCTAGCCCATCCGGCCAGGCGATCCCGGCCCGGCCCCAATCGGCCGGTGGGGCCCCCGGTTCACGGTCCAACCCGAAAACTAGGCCTCACCATACATTCAATTCCAGCAGCCCACAAACCAGTTTCAGCAGGCCTGGCAGTCAGGAAATCTAGGCTCGGGATTAGGCCCATGCCTGCCACAGCCGACGGCCCAACAAGCTCACCTGGTCTCGGCCTAGCAGAATCCAAATGGGTATGACCTGGCCCCCACCGATTTGGGCCAGGCTTTCAGCACTTTGACCGTACAATAACCCGACGAGAATTAATACATGAATACGGGAGCCACATCTCATCTCACCTGCTCCTTAGGTAATCTTTCCAAGCTGTTTCGTTTAAAGTATCCTTAATTTATTACGGTTGATAATGGTCATCGCATTTTGATTCAAGGTTATGGTATAACCTACACCCAACCACCTCATCCGTCTTTCTTTCTAAATAACGTCCTTTATGCTCCCAACATCATTAAAAAATTAATATCTGTTAGGAAATTTACTCGTAACAATTCTGTGTCTGATGAGTTTGACCCCTTTAGATTTTTTGTGAAAGATCTACTTATGGGGACACCTCTTACAAGATGCAATAGTGTGGGGGACCTCTATCCTTTCTCATCCACCTTCGCTTCCAGATCCCGCTCTCACACCTCCCTCGCTGCCATCTCTCCGTCAACTTGGCACAATAGACTTGGACACTCGGGAGCTCATGTTTTTAATTGTTTTAGAAGCAATAATTTTATTCGATGTAATAATGGGAAACTTTCCCAACATTGTGTTTGCCTTCCTTTTCAGTCTTCTTTAAGTGTTACATTTTCTCCCTTTGACATTATTCAATCAGATTTATGGACATTTCCCATTACTAGCTCACTGAGTCATAAATATTATCTACTTTTATTAGATGATTTTCACTTTATTTGGGTCTACTCACTTAAATTCAAGTCTGACGTCTTTGCCAAGTTTCTTGAATTTCGTATTTATATCAAAACACAATTCGAAAAACACATCAAATGTTTTCAATGTGATAATAGTAGTGAGTTTAACAATACCTCATTTCAATTTTTTTGCATAAATAATGGCATGATTTTTTTGCTTTTCGTGCCCCCACCCCCCCCCAAATGGTAAAGTTGAACGAATCATCCACACAATCAATAACATGATCCGTACAATCATTTTTCATGCCTCTTACTCCTTCCTTTTGGGACTATGCAGTCAAAATGGTAGAATATATCCTTAATAACCTACCATCACTCTTCATAATAAGACCCCCACCGAAATTCTATACCGTCGGAACCCCTCCTATGATCATATAAAGATTTTCGGTTACCTTTGCTACCCAAATCTTGCCTCCACTGCCCCTCATAAATTGGCACCTCGCACCACTTCATGTGTCTTCGTAGGTTTTCCGTCTAATCATAGGAGCTATTTATGCTATGACTTGTCTACTCAAAAAATCCATGTCTCTCGTCACGTCACGTTTGACGAAACAATCTTTCCATTTGTAAACATCAAAATTTTTGGAACATGGATTCCACCTTTATCGACGAGTCCGACACATCCCCTCTTGTCCACCACGTCCTCCGTCGCACTGCCACTGTTCCGATAGTTTCTGACACAACTAATGCCACCTTTGTCCAGTCACATCCTAGCCAAGCCACTGTCACCACCGTACTGTCAACGACTCACTCATCACTGTCATTCCGATCCGACCCAACTGTCACCGGCGACTCATCAACCCCGTCAGCCACCAACCCATCGGTCACTGTCACCGTCAACCACCTCAACCCGTCGACCCCTGCCACCCTATCGATCCGGTTACCTGACCCGACATCACCCACCCACCAGTCACAGGAACCAACCCCAATCCCTTCACATCCCTTAGATTACGTCTACCTGTCTCGATCACCAGAACCCAACCCCCGTAACCCCTAGTCCGTCGACCTCCCACGACAACCACCCACCGTCACTGCCTCAACAAATCCAACCCCACAGTATAACCCAACACCTCACCAGCGTACCCAACCTGCCTCTGCTACCACACACCGTATGAAAACCTGTGTTCAACACAAGATTTTCAAACCCAAAATCCATTTTAACCAATCCACACAAACCATATCCCCAATTCCCGAAACCCCAAAATTAGCCAAACTTGACCCGAATTGGAATGCGGCCATGCGTGAGGAATTTAATGCTTTAACAAAATAACACTTGGAATTTGATTCCTAGACTGGATAGGGTGAATGTGATCCGATACATATGACTATTTCGTCACAAATTCAGAGACAGTGGTGACCTGGAGTAATATAAGGCGAGACTTGTGGCTAATGGTACTAATCAACAGGAGGATATTGATTGTGGTGAGACGTTCAATCCGGTGGTTAAATCGGCTACCATTCGCACGGTTCTGAGCATTGCTATGGGTAAGCATTGACCGATTCATCAGCTTGATGTGAAGAATGCATTTTTACATGGGGACCTGAAAGAAACTGTTTACATGCACCAGCCGCCAAACTTTGTTCATCCGGAGGCTCCTCATTATGTCTGCCGTCTATGTAAGTCACTATATAGTTTGACATAAGGCTGGCCAGTGGGCCGGGTCGGCCCGGTCCCGGCCCGACACCGCCCCGGTCTTGCCCCAAACCAATTTTTTTTGTATTATCGGGACTCGAACCGAGACGGGACATGGTCTCGTCCCGACCCAATCCCGCCCGAAGTGCCTCATTTGCAAAAATAACCGTTGCACCAACGACCATTTTACATTTTGGCCATTGTGCAATAATCATTTTTGGCCTCCACCCTCCCCCAACCCCCTTAATATTTATTTTAACCCAATTTCTCAACTATAAGTACCTCATTTTCTCTTCATCTTTCTCACAAATCTTCTTACAATCTCTCTAGTCTCTCAATCTATCTCTCTACAAGTCTACATTGTCTACTAAATATTCAATTTTATTTATTCATTTGGGAGTGAAGTTGGCAACTAGCTTGAAGATCTTCCATCGAGCAAAGTTTAAATTTTCAACCTCTCTATTACACGTCGATGTTACGTCGGCGTTTGGTACATTCGTTCCTTCATTAAATTATTATTGTCTATTTATTTTATTTAGCGCACTTAATTTCGTTTACTTTAATTATTTATTAGTGTAAGTACAAATTTATAATGGAAGAATTTAAACGTATGCTTACGGGTAGGGGTCATGCTTTTTCTAGTAGGGACAACAAGGGCAAGGTCCTATTTCTAGACAGAATTCTATTCCTACACAGGATGATTTTGTTGATACTGAACATTTTCCTACAATACCATTAGATTTAGACGATGAGCTATTTTTTGGACCTCAAGAAGACTTTAATTTAGACGATGATCTAGATGATATACCCACTAATGTAGATGACAACACTCCCACTAGTGCACCTTCAACTGAAATGTCTCATATTTCCCCTAGTATGAGACGAGGTTCAGCAAAACGAACATTAAAATCAAATGCATGAACATTTTTTGATAGGAACGTAGAGAATCAAGTAGCTAGATGTAAAATTTGTAAAGATGAAAAAACTTGAAAAGGTCACGGTGGGATGGGGGGTTTAATGAGACACGTAGCAATGGCTCATCCAGCTAGATATGCCCAATACGAGGCTTCAAAACCGGGTACACAAACATCCGCTCCATCGGGACAAAGTTCACATACTGTCCCGGACAAAGTACAGGGTCAAATTAACCCTATGACGGGGAGAATTGTAGGCCCTAAAAACGATAAAAATAGAGATAGGGAAGCAATAGCAAAATTAGTTGTTGTGGAGGGTTTACCCTTTTCATTTCCTTCATCTCCCGATTTTATTCATTACATTAAAGATATGTATAATCCTGCTTTTAACGATTTTTCTAGATCAACCGTTAAGAGAGTTGTATTTAAATTCGCACATGAATATCAACAGTATTTACGTTATTCATTATATCATTTTAATGGACAAGTGGCTATCACTTCTGATATAGGCCGTAATACTAACAACCATGATTATTTAACGGTAACCTGCTATTGGATAGATTATAAATGGTCTATGCAAAAACGTATCTTAGCGTATTGATATATAGATGATAGGCACACTGATACTTTTATTGCAGAAAATATTTATCAAGTGTGCGATTATTACGGAATAACTGATAAAATTATGACTATTACATTAGATAACGTTTCTAACAATTACACTATTACAATTTTAAAAAATAGTTTAACTCCATCTTTTCCAGATCATTTTCATATAAAATGTGCGTGCCATATATATAACTTAATTGTAAAGGATGGTCTATAACTTTTTGAAGACATTCTTAGTAAAATACAATTTGCTATAAACTTTATTTAAAAGTAATAGAATAACTTGTCACGATTGCCAACTACCTTATAGAAAAATTCCAGAAGAAGTACCTACTAGGTAGAATTCTATATACGAGCAACTACTTGTTGCTTATGACTATAGAAAACATATAACATTATTTTTAACTCTCATAATCAAAATCCAGCTGATATGGTTGTAGATAGCGATTGGGGAAAACTTTATGAACTTATTGTATTTTTAGAAAAATTTTTTCAAGCAACAAAAGAATTTTCCGGTATATATTATCTTACTATTTCAACTATGTTGTTTTATATAGCTTTAATATTTTTACTGCTTAATGAATATATGGATAAACCATCATATAAGACATATTAAAAAATATTTATTAAAAAATATTTTATTCCTATTCCCACTATTTATATTATTGGTGTTGTATTAAATCCGACGGTACTAAATTACTTATTGAAACTATTTACGATTGTATAGTAGTACTACCACCTCCAAGTCCCAAAATTCAAATCACCCATCACTTATTGAACAAACTAAAGAAGAAGTGTTGTCTAGCATAGAAGACGAATGCAAAAAACTATATAGGTTTTACCAACAAGAAAGTGCTAGCAACCTACCGGCTTCCATACCATCTTCTTCTTCTTCAACACAACCTCACAAAAGACATGCTGTTTCTGCGGCTAGTATTGAAAGCCTCAGAAATAGAATGTGCGGCCGTACCGCTACTAACCAAATTAGCGAGTTTGATATTTTTGTTTTGCAGGATTCTGTACCGTACCAAGCAGTTCTCAATGAAGGAGGACGTGAAGACTTGCTAAAATACTGGAGGGGGAATGAGAAGACCTTTCCGACACTTTCAATGATGGCCCGAGATGTTTTGAACATTCAAGCGTCATCAACGACGTCTGAAAATGCTTTTTCTGCCGGCAGATATCAAATAGGAGAGCACATACACTTATTAGTTGGAGACATCTTGGAGATTGTAGTATTATTCAGAGATTGGATACGAGCGGAGCGGAGAAGGTGCGGTCAACCGGAGATCAACGAAGAAGAAGATGAAAACTACAACGAAATCTTACTTGAAGGTGGTGGAAGCGACGTGGTGCAATTTGACCAACAAATACCAATTCCAACTGAAGAACCACATAAAATTATCAAGAAACTAGAACATGTTTTTTTCAAAATGTAATTTTTTTAATTGCAATTTTACTATGTAATATGCAACTTTTGAACAACACCACAAAGTTGCAATTTTGACAATTGTATTTATATTACAAAAAAAATCATATGTCTATTAATTAATATAAGAGGCACAAAAACAGCATTGAGATGTTTTTATTACACTATCTTATTTAATTATTGAGTTTATATATATATATGTTATTTTTTAAATTAACTGCAAAAAAAAACCTGATCCAGACCCAGCCCGATCCCGCCCCGACCCGACTCCGATGGGATCGGAAACGGAACGGGACGGCGGCGAATCCCGCCTGTCCCAACCCGACCCGATCCCGCCGGTCTCGACCCGACGAACCTGATCCCGGCCTACTGGCCATGCCTAGTTTGAAATAGGCCCCTAGAGCATGGTATGAATGTTTTGCCAATTACATTATGCAGATTGTGTTTGTATGCAGCAAGTGTGATCATTCTCTCTTTATATTTCATCGAGGTAGTAACATTGCATATTTATTATTATATGTGGATGATATTGTTCTCATTGCCTCTTCTGATGTGTTGAAAAATGAGATCATTGCTATGCTGAAATTCGAATTTGCTATGACTGACTTGGGGAAGTTGAGCTATTTCTTGGGGATATCAGTGACTAGATCTGCAAATACTATGTTCCTCAGTCAGCGTAAATATGCAGAAGAAATTGTGTATAGGGCTAAAATGACAAATTTCAAGATCATGCCTACTCCTGTTGACTCAAAATCAAAGCTCAGTGCTATTGACGGTGATCCAGTGTCTGATCCTACGCTGTATAGGAGCCTTGCGGGTGCACTTCAATATCTTACTTTCACCAGGCCTGATATTGCTTATTTTGTTCAGCAGGTGTGTTTGTTTATACAGGCCCCAAGGGAGCCTCATTTTACAGCTCTTAAACGTATCATTCGATATGTTAAGGGCACACTTGATTATAGATTGCATCTTTACCCCTCTGCACCGTCCAGGTTGATAGCATATACGAACGCCGATTGGATAGGCTGTCCGGATATGCGACACTCCACCTCCGTCTACTGTGTGTTCTTAGGAGATAATCTCATTTCGTGGTCTGCCAAGAGGCAAGTCACCCTATCCAGATCGAGTGCAGAAGCAAAGTATAGAGGAGTTGCAAATGTTGTTGCTGAGATTTGCTGGCTCCAAAACTTTCTTTTAGAGCTTCAGTGCCCCTTACGTAACGCTTCTATGGTGTATTGTGATAACATATCCGCGATCTACTTATCTCATAACCCGGTTCAGCATCAGCGAACCAAGCACATTCAGATGGATATACATTTTGTTCATGAGAAGGTTGATATAGGACATGTTAAGGTGTTGCATGTGCCTTCTTCGTATCAGTATGCGAATATCTTCACCAAAGGACTTCCTAGACAACTATTCCTAGACTCCAGATCCAGACTTAGCGTCCAACCTCCTCCCACTCCGACTGAGGGGGTGTATTAGTGAATATTAAATATATTCACCATATAATTTGTAATTAATAGTAGTGTATAATTATGATAAATATATGATCCTTATTCTATTAGGATTCAACATTGTACACACTATATATATATTTGTATTAATGAAAAAGACTTCCAAAGGAGATTAATAGAATCTTACACACTCCATTTTCATATTTTCACACTTTGCTTTTTTCCCCCTCCTTATAAATATATACACACATAAGAAGAAACGGACAAGCACATACACACAACACTCTTACAAAAGGCTAGCCATCATCTTCTTTTTTAAAGATCTTAACAACAACTCCAACCTAAACCACCACCCATTATGAACACTGAAAGAAATAACCCCTTAATCATTTTCATTAATTGAAAGACTATTTATACAAGTTATATATTTCCATAATAGGAGAATCCTATTCTTATTCTACTCCTAAAACCTTATTCTACTTGGATACTAACTATACATTTATGGTAATACAATTATTATGGTAAGTGTACAATACTAATTACATTACAATATTACCTAAACTAGGAGACTAAATATTACCTAAATATATACTCTATATACGGTAATTGCAAGGGAGAATCCGAGAGCAATATACACAATATACACATGTTTATTGTGTATATTTAACACACCCCCGCAGTCATAGCGGGCGGTCTTCGAACGCTGAGACTGTCCCTAAATCTTCAAAAAGGACCGAGGGAAGACCCTTTGTAAAGATGTCGGCAATTTGATGTCTCGATGGGACATGACATACGCGAACTTGACCACGAGCAACCTTTTCACGGACAAAGTGAATGTCCATTTCGATATGCTTAGTGCGTTGGTGCTGAACAAGATTACCAAAATGGTAGATGACACAAATATTATCGCAATACACCAAGGTTGCCTTCTGAATGGGACAATGAAGCTCTAAAAGCAAATTACGTAACCAACATGATTCAGAGACCACATTAGCTACCCTTCGATATTTAGCCTCGACACTTGAGCGGGATAGAGTTGACTGAAGTTTTGCAGACCAGGAGACCAAGTTGTTGCCAAGAAACATACAATAGCCTGACGTAGACCGTCTGGTGTCGGAACAGTCACCCCAATCAGCATCTGTATACGAGACAAGTGTGGACGTCGAGGAAGAATATAAATGCAAACCATAGTCAAGTGTACCTTGAATATACCGAATGATGCGTTTGAGTGCTTTCATGTGCTCAATTCTGGGATCATGCATGAACAAACACACATTCTGGACAACATATGTAATATCCGATCTCGTAAAGGTAAGATACTGAAGGGCCCCTGCAAGACTGCGATAGCGGGTCGGATCCTCGTAGGGTACGCCGGTCGCGGCACTTAGCTTGGGCTTAGTATCAACTGGAGTGGAAGTGGACTTACAAGATGACATCCCAGCCCTCTCGATGATCTCAGCTGCATACTTCCGTTAAGATAAGAACAACCCATCGGAATGTCGAGTGACAACAATCCCCAAAAAGTAGCTCAAGGGCCCCAAGTCGTTCATAGCAAATTCAGAGCTGAGCAGTGTCATGATAGACTGGCGCAAGACATCGGAAGAGGATGTCAAAATAATATCATCTACATATAACAGGATATAAGCCACAAATGAACCACGACGGTAGATGAACAATGAATTATCCGATCTGCTGTGAGTGAACCCAATAGTCAAAACATAGTCTGCAAACCGCGTATACCAGGCCCGTGGAGATAGTTTAAGCCCATATAAGGACTTCTTCAACAAACAAACATGATGAGGATGGTTGGGATCCCTGAATCCCAATGACTGATGCATATAGACTGTTTCCTTGAGATCACCGTGTAGGAAAGCATTCTTGACATCTAACTGATGAATAAGCCATGCCTTCGAAAGAGCCAAGCTAAGCACAATGCGAATGGTAGCCGGCTTGACGACTGGACTAAACGTCTCACCACAATCAACACCAACCTGCTGAGTCTTACCATCACCCACAAGCCGCGCCTTATGTCGGGCAAATGAACTATCTGAATTTTCCTTATGAGCAAAAATCCACATAGACCGAATATTATTAATACCAGATGGACGGGGTACCAACACCCACGTCTTATTATCAATAAGAGCATTAAATTCATCGGTCATAGCAATTTTCCAATTCAAGTCATTTAATGCAGACACATGATTTCGAGGTAAGGGCGATTTAAGAACATTAGAATGTAAATTAAAATGTATTTTTGGTGTAAAAATCCCCCGCTGACTACGGGTGACTGGTCCATGACTCGGGGCAGGGGTGGGTGGATTTTGGGAATTTTCGGGACGGACTGGCCAGCAGACAGTGGGCCTGCCAGCCAAAATCGGTAATCTGGAGTCGGAACTGGACCAGTGGCTGGATTGGGACTGACAATGGGTGACGGACCAGTGGGGCCATCGGGTAGTGGGCTTGTTGGAGAATATTGGGTGCGAGAGATGTCCGAAAAATGCTGAATAATATACGGGGATATATTATCATCCAAAAAATTATACGAACTAGGCACGAGAGTATTAACATTAGCAAATGGAAATTGGGATTCATAAAAAATGACATGGCGATTAATGATGATTTTATTAGAGGATAAATCAAAGTATTTGTAGCCACGATGATTAGATGGAAAACCCAAAAACACACACAGAGTAGACCGGGCCTGAAGTTTGTTAATTGTGGTGGACGGGAATAACGGATAACACAAACACCCAAAAATCCGAAGATGTGAATATGAAAGAGTTTTATTATATAAAATTTGAAGGGGGAAGAATATGTCAAACCTTTGGAAGGAGTTATGTTAAGGAGATAGTTAGCCATTTGGAGAGCATGATGCCAAAAAAATGGGGATATGGAAGCATGAATCAATAACGTTCAGATAATGTTATTTATGGAGCAAATTTTGCATTAGGCTTTCCCGTTTTGTGAAGACGTATGAGGACAAGAAAAATAAAAATTGATCACATTATTAGCACAGAATTCCCGAAACACCCCATTGTCATATTCTTTGCCATTATCACACTGAATATTTTTTATTTCCCCGTCGAATTGGGTTCTGATGAATGCTCTAAATTTAGGAAGATGAAAAAAACTTGAGATTTTTTCGCTATCGGAAACGTCCATAAAAAACTTAGAATAATCATCCAAAAAGAGAACATAATACCGATGACCCACAAAACTAAGAACATGAGACGTCCATAAGTCGCTATGAATAATATCAAATGACATTAAAGTATGAGATTTTGAGTCTACAAATGACAATTTAACAATTTTTCCTAAAGAACAAGATTGACAATTTGGAGTACTACTTGTACCCTTACATGAAATAAAACTATTTTTATCTAAAGACGACAAAATAGAGGACCCCGGATGACCAAGACGAGCATGCCACAAGGAAGGAGAAATGGCTGAAAAGGCTGATGGCAAGGCTTGACTCGATGGACCGGAACTGGGTGTGATAGGATAAAGATCTCCCCTACTATCACACCTCATGAGAGGACTCCCCGTTTTGAAATCCTTCACAGAGAAACCAAATGGATCAAATTCAATAGAAACAGAATTGTCGGTAGTGAATTTACGGACAGAGACTAAGTTTTTAATCAATTTGGGGCCGTGTAGGGTGTTTTTCAAGATAAGAGGTGGATGAGGGGGAGATAACGTTTTATGACTATAACCACGAATAGGAATAGAATTACCACTACCAACAATTATACTGCGAGGGTTGCTCAAATTGGAATAAGACGAGAGTGTACCTGAATCGGATGTCATGTGGGTAGTGACACCGGTGTCCATATACCAATTTGGGTCCGGAGGATTTAAACCAAACGTGTGCATTGCGTCTTCGATGTCGGTAGGCGTGGGTGCCGCTGCATGATGGGCTTGCGGGGGCCGAGGCCCAAGCACCCTTGCTTGCGGTCTCGGCCCAGACTAGTGACTGTATGTGGACCAGGCCGAATTGGGCCTGGACTGCTGCTGGGCCGTCCACTGCCAGTTGGGCGAGAAGTTGCTGGGCCCAAACTGCTGTTGTGGGCCCCACTGCCACTGCATAGAGGCCCACTGTGGGCCCCAAAATTGTTGATGTTGCTGCTGACCACCGCGAGGACCCCCACCGCCACTACCATTCTGCCGGCTGCCGCCGCGATTCTTGCCATTATTTTTCTCATTTCCACCCTTTTTTGCGGTTTTGGCCCGAGTTGTTGGAACCTGTAGGATACATCATGGACTCGGTCATCATGACTACGGGACTAGTACCGGTAGCGGCTCATTTTTCCATGGCTGCTTCTTCTAGTGTAAGCATAGAACGAGCCTGATAAAATTGCAGAAGCGGATTGCTTTGCCGAAGAAGTGTTCCAACACCACTATAGGCCTCGGAGAGATCGGAAACCATTTGGAGGATCAAACGATCGTTTGAAACAGGCGCGCCAACGTTGCGAAGTTGATCCGCCAATTCCTTTAATCTTTTGCAATAAGCCGAAACATTAGGAAAGTCTTTCATATTGACGTGGGAGAAATCATGCTCAAGGGTAACGACTCTAGAATTTTGATTATCTTGGAATATATCACGCAGTCTATCCCAAGTCGCCTGTGCCGTAGTGTCAAGCTTAATAATTGTTTGCAAAAGGTCGGTAGAAATTGTGGAATATATCCACTAAAGGAAGGTAGCATCAAGAGTCGTCCACAACTTAGGATCATCCTCGCGTTTTGGCACCTCCGTATCCTCAGGAGCCGCGGGGATTATGTGATGGATGACTTGATGCGATCGTGCGTGAATTTTGAACAATTCGGCCCACGTCGCATATTGGACGTTGTCTATTTCAAGAACAAGAGGGATGTTATTCTTGATGTTAGAAACTGTAAAGGCAGGATGAAACATGTTCCGGAATGTAGACATATGATAGAACAATACGTGATTGAGGGATTAGGGAGAAATTTTTTGGAAGAAGGGGGTTCTCGTCGGCACGAAACCCGAGAGCAAGGTCTCGGATTTTGCTAGGGATTCGCCGGAAAAAGTTGGAGAATTTGGGAGAGAAAATAAACCTAGACTCTTGATACCATGAAAGAAATAATCCCTTGATCATTTTCATTAATTGAAAGACTATTTATACAAGTTACATATTTCCATAATAGGAGAATCCTATTCTTATTCTACTCCTAAAACCTTATTCTACTTGGATACTAACTATACATTTATGGTAATACAATTATTATGATAAGTGGACAATACTAATTACATTACAATATTACCTAAATTAGGAGACTAAATATTACCAAATATATACTCTATATACGGTAATTGCAAGGGAGAATCCGAGAGCAATATACACAATATACACATGTATATTGTGTATATTTAACAAACACCACCTTTGTTTTCATTTAAATCAGCCATTACACCCAGTTAGGATCGCGTCGAGTTCCGGTATTGTCGTCTCCTCGTTGGTTCAGTTACTTCTCGAATAGTAGCAGTGATCGGATTCACTCATGGCTTTTGATTTTCTCATATTATATTAAAAGGTTTTGAGGTTCATCTCTATCTCTTGTTCATTGTATATCCTTCAATCTTTGTTATGTGATTTCTAAGTATGGTATCTGCTTTCATTTTAATCTCTACGTCTTTTAGCTAAAGATTATAATTAACAGTTGATAGAATAATTTTATCACATTATATTAGCCTTTCTTCTTTTCCATGATTTCTTCCATTAATGATTCATGCACTAAACTTTAAACAAATAAAAAATACTTGTCGAGACTTCTGTTCTTAGAAATTTATGTTGAAATGAAGATGTATTTGATGAGTTTAAGTCATTAGAGGAGCGAATGGGTTTCTAAGTTTGAGTTTTGTATTTTAAAAATATATAATGTTCTGAGAAGGCCATGCAAGTTCATAAAATTTGGTTAGTTTAAATTAGATGGCTTCTCACCAGTTTTGTTTGTTTATTAATTTTGTGTTAGTTATTTAAAATCATGAAAAAACAAAAAAAAGAAGCTTTAGTAAAAGTTTAAGTTATTCATTACAGAGTTCATACGCATGCATGGTCTTGATATTTTTTTTAATTAATTAAGAGGTCTTTAATTAATCAAACTTTCAAGTTTAAATGGATAACATCTTGAATTTGTTTTGAGTTCATGATAAGTTTTTCTTTTAATTTTGTTACTGTATAAAATGTCTCCTTTGCCATGAACTCATGTTGAACCATTCAATGTAAAGATTGTTGATCTATATACCAAGTTGGAATAATTTGATTATTTTCTTTTATTAATAAATAGAAAAAGGGCCTACAGATGTTTCATAAGAGTAATAAAATGAGTGACCTCCTAAGTCCTAATAACAAATATGGTATAGGGTAGTCTACTTTAGAGGTGATAGAATTTTCATGGGTCCTTAAATATTTTATTGTCTGGATTGTGTTTTTCCCCGGAATATGTATTTGTTAGAAGTTCAAACAAATGAGTCAGTTTCTTGTTTTAAAAAAATTGTCAATGTCATTAAATTTCGATGATCAAGCATAGGTAACAGTTAAAACAAGCATTTTATCCAAGGATTAATTTAAGTTAAATATTAGTCAATAAAAGCGATCGTGCTAAAACCACGGGACTCGGGAGGTGCCTAATACCTTCCTCCCGATTAACAGAATTCCTTACCCAGACTTTTATTTTCGCAGACCAATAAGAGTCAAATTCCTTTTATTTACGTATTCAATAAGGTGACTTGAAACACCAAAATTCAATTTTAAGTGGCGACTCTAAATAAATAAAATAATCCCTAATCAAAACTGTCACTTTAAATGGAAAAACTATTTTAAAACCTCTCTTAATATGAGAGTTGAAAAAGGGGTGTGACAGCTCTGACGACTCAGTTGGGGATGACTTAGAATTCGAGCTTTGTATATTGACTCATTTTTTGCTTTAGTTATTTCTTGAATATACAATGTGTTTGCTGACTTAATGTGCTCTTTGCTTGCTCATTTACCGCTTTGATATTATGTGACTGTATATATATAAACTTTCATCTCTCGCACCCCATCTGAGTCTTCTGATATGTAGTTATGTTGTGTGTGCTCACCAACTCCACAAACTTTATGTCTGAGATAAAGTCAGTGTGCCTAACGGCTCATGGCGAAGGATTTTAGTCACCCAATATTTTAGGCGGGGAGAATATCTATCAAGCCGAAACAGTTCTACTACTGGTACGCTGGCACTCCTCAGCTCGAGTTGTCCGCCCAGGTGAAGCCAGGTCTAGACACCCCCTCTTTTAGGATTTTAAAACCTAGAAGAACAAGCCACAAGCAACAGATATCCCTAGTAGGCTATATTTCATTTGCATCATGTGCATTTGACTTAGTCGGGCTCGGCACAAGGGTCGTGCCCGTCTAGGACATGTAACCTTACTTGGGACCAACATGATCATCTTTTGTGCTATGTGTAACATTATTTGTTTGGTGGGCCTTTTTGACCGGCTTTAACATAAATAACTTGAGCAGAAGAAAGAGATAAAGGAAATGTTTTTTTCTCCAATTTTCATAAAGATACTTGTTTTCAATAAAATCCCCGAAAGAGGTTCTGTTGAGATTTTGTACAAGGTGTCCAAAAAAAATGCTTTTATTTTCAAAATGATAACATATTTTTAGAAAAGTTATTTTCACGAACTACGTGAGTTTGATTCTCACCTTTCGGTGGAATACGTAGGCAATCTTTATCAGTTTCGCCCCCCATTAAAAAACAGGTTCATAAATTTTTTCAGGTAGCCACCATTTTTCGTTTAGTTTATCCTTATGTCCGGTCGTTTTGCCAAGACAATCTTTAAATATTCATTGGAAGCCTATAAGGGTTGTTTTGCGAAAAAAAATTAATTACCCTTTTTTTTGGTGTCGCAAAATAGTTTTTGCCACTTTGGCGACAAGTCTTGTTCAAAAGAAAAATCCTCCAGCATGAATCAAAGAAGAGGAAAGTGTAATAAGAGGCCTAGGTCCGAGGGGATACCAAAATATTTGATCGCTGACCAGATACCACATCTTCTGTCAGTTTGGTGGGAGAATATAGAAGCGTATGAACAACGGAGGATAAAAGATCACTTGGGTTACTTGGTTCATATGATGAATATCAATGCTAGAAGGGACGTGATTGAGGCTTTAATATCTTGCTGGGATTCGAAAAACAATGTGTTTCGCTTTGCAGTCTGCGAGATGACACTGACTGTAGAAGAAATTGCTAACTTCATGGGATAGGCCCCGACCTTCATCGCAAAAAAACCATTGTACCAAAGAACGTAAATACTGAAAAGTTTCTAAAACTCTTGAACATCAACCATGGAATGTATGATGTCTTAGGTGGTAAATGGGTTAATTTGGATTTCTTGTTTTGGAGGTACGGCCACACCGACATATTCGAAAGATATATGGGTGAATTAAAAATCGGAGGAAGCGAGGAAACATGGAAGGTGCACAAGAGATTTTCTTTTATGGTCGCGTTCTTAGGGTGCATGATTTTTTCCAGATAGGAAGGGACGCATTGATATTCATTTAGCAGGTGTAGTTCAAGCTTTGACTACAATGGTAAACCCAACTCTTGTCCCTATGATCCTCTCGGGTATTTTTCGTGCTTTAAACAGATGCAGTCAAGGCACGAGAAATTTTGACGGTTGCAATATTCTACTCCAAATGTGATTGTTAGAGCATTTCTACTGTCACCCAACCATTATGGACTTCAAAGCGCTATGGCTTAATCATGTCACAGACCACGAGAAAAGGATTGAAAAGTGTAACCTTCCAAAAGGAATTGCAGCCTGGAACGAGTTTCTCCATACACTGACCACAAACCGAGTCATTTAGAACTACTACTGATTTTTATCGGAAGAAGTTATATGCGAGTCACGTCTTATCCATTTTTGGTGCTAATAGGCTCTATGGCGTCCAGCCATATGCTCCTCTTCGGGTGATGCACCAATTAGGCCGGTTATAGGAGGTACCATCGACACAAGACATGAGCAGGTTCATTTGTGATTTTGGTCCGAAACAACCCCATAATGAAAAAGAAATTATGAATATTTGGCATGCAAGTAAGGTTTTAGAATTAAATGAAATAGTGGAAGTCCGCGACAGAGGAAGAGTGGTCCCTGAGTACCTCTCGTGGTTTCATGGCTCTTCATTATCTAGGGATATGCCTAAGAGGTTCCACAAGAAAAGAAAGGACCAACGCGCCACAGAAAGATTGAGAGAAGAATTGAAGCATGCTAGGGTGACCATAGCCAAGCAACAAGCCCAGATTCATTTAGGAAGGGATTATCATTCGATAGTCCGATTGGAGGAGGAACTAGACAGTAACATTACTTCGGCTCAACATGTTAAGAAAGATCAAAACACCGAGATCCTTAAATTACAAAAGGACTTGGGCACCACCAGAAAGGTCATCCACTGCCCGCAGATTGAGTCGAAGAAACAAAATGAGAGGTTCAAAAGGGCTTATTGGGTACGTTTGGAAGGTCAGTTTCAGGAAAGAGAAGAATCTGAGGCATGTTGTTCATACTACTCAACATTGGTTGCAAAACTGCAATGAGAACATGGAAGAGGCCAAAAGAAGAGTATTTCAACTCAAGGAAACCTTGATTAATGTTTATGATATGTATCTCCATCGCGATGATGAGAGTCTGGGTCGACAAGCGCGCGCCCTTGCCCCTCACTTTCCCACAACATTGTCTGGTATATATTCAAGTTTGGGAGGACAATTAAGGCCCAACACACCTTGAGAAGGCATCGTTGATTACAGATTTTGTCGTTGGTCTTTTCAGAGTCTGTTTTTTTCTTAGTCGATCACTTTGAGTCTGTTGCATCTTTGTTTTTAAGCACATTTTCTTCTTGAGTCGTTGTATCAGAATATTTTGGAAATGAATGAAAAAGATTTTGCTTTTATTAAAAAAATAATTGTTTAATATTTCTGAACTACGCAATGATCTGATTCATGTGGCGTCATGATACGTAGACAATCCCAAAGGGTATGATTGGAACATTTCTAAAAACAAAGTCGAAAAAGACAAGAACAAAAAAGAGTAAGCAAAGAAGTCGAGATAAGACATAAGGCCTTCTAAACACATGATAGAAGCTAAAATGATCTTAGGTGCAGGACATACAATGTGTGATAGTATTTTCAAAATGCCTAACCCTAACATGTTTGTTGTTTCTGTCATTAAGAGTAAACTTAAGGTGGTTGGTTTGTGGTAACCTGGCGGAACACCCGTATTTTACCAGATCAAATGGAAGCGTGCCAATGACAACCAACGTTGAGACTGTAGTGAGTCAGGAAGAGACTCCCGCTCAGATAATCTTAGGAGCTTCAACCACAGACTGTAGTGAGTCAGGAAGAGACTCCCGCTCAGATAATCTTAGGAGCTTCAGCCACTATCGAGGAAAATCGAATGCTAAGACATGATATGGCTCAACTGTGGCAAGCTTGGGCTAGTGGCCAGGAGCCACTAACATCCATTCCAGGGTTCTCTGAGGTTACAACTATCCAATCCTCTTCCACTCAAGTCCCGATATCTGATCCGTTTTACCCACCTGGGTATGGTCCCTTCGAGAACTATGTCAACATGGCTGGGCCATCAACTGCACGCCCCCAAGACATGCCATCAAGGGTCAATCCTACTACCACGAATGTTGCACCCATAAACTCTTACCCACAACCAACTGTGGTGCAAATGGGAAATCAAGAAGGGCAATTCACCGCCCAGCCAGAGCCATACAATGCCCTTGGTATAACATTCGGGGCCCACAACTCTTACCAGTTTGGTTGCCCTGCCGAAGTCAAAAGGCCCACATGAAACTCAGAGGAAGAAAATATGATTAGAAAAATGAAGAGCATAGAACAACACATGAAAAACATGCAAGGGTTGAGGGGATAAGAGTGTTGCCTTAAAAGACTTTGTGTATGTTACCAGATGCTCACCTTTCACCTGGCTTTAAAACTCCCAAGTTTGACAAATATGATGGGCATGGTGATCCCATAGCGCACCTCAATAAATACTACAACCAACTTAGGGGAGCAGGGGGAAGGAAGAATTGCTTTTGGATTACTTCGGTGAAAGTCTGACGGGTGTTGCCTCAGAATGGTTCATTGACCAAGATATCATCCGCTGGCACATTTGGGATGATATGGCTCAGGACTTTGTCAACAATTCCAATACAACGTTGACATCGTACCAGACCGCAACACTCTCTCCAACATGAAAAAAAACCAAACGAAAGTTTTAGGAAATATGCAATCAAATGGAGAGAACAGACAGCAAGGGTCAAACCACCGTTGGACGAACAAGAATTGGTTGATGTCTTTTTGGATGCTCAAGATCCCGACTATTTTCACTACTTGACAACATCGATTGGAAGACTGTTCTCCACTGCAATCAAAATTGGAAAAATGGTCGAAAATGGTCTCCGATCAGGCAAGATTGTAAGTCAGTCAGCGGGCAAAGCTACTAGGGCAAGCCATTCACAGTGGGTCAGTCAATTTCGGAAACCACAAGAAGAAAAAGGAAACATCTTTGGCAACATTAAGGTAAATAGGGTTTCAAAAAAAGCCAGATCATCCCTACGTGCAAGTTCAACAAGGCAAGTCTAACTATCCTCAGCATTACTACCCCCCGCTTATTCCTTAATACTCAGTTGCTCCCTCGCCGTATACGGTTTTAAATGCTCAGTAGTATGTACAACCTCTAAATCACCCACAAGCATGAATCTCAGCTCAAGCAAATGCTCGTCCAACACAACGAACATATCAGGTCCCTTACAATCCTCATTTTATGCAAAATTACTTGCAAGAACAGGGACAAAAAGGAAATTCACCCCATTGGCAGAATCATACTCTAGCCTTTTTCAGATGTTAAAAAGAATGGGAGTGATTGAACCTAGACCACCACACCGTGTGAATGCAAACTCTCTAGGTTTTAAGGATAACAAAAGATGTGAGTATCATTCAGGGGCCCCAGGGCACAACACATATAACTGTTGGACCTTGAAATGGGCGATAGAAAAGCTAATTGATCTCGGAGTAGTCGTTATGATAGATGATCAAAACACCCCAAATGTGACCAATAACCCATTTCCAGCCCACAAGGATGTCCATTTTGTTGGAATGATTCGCGACGATTGGGAGTACAAACCCTTTAACAAATCAAGGTTGGCTAAAAAGGAAGAAAAGCCAGAGACAGGTTCAAAACAACTTGTATCATTGAATGTAGAAGGTGTCAATTTTGATACCAAGATTTTGTATGTCCCAGGAATCCAGAAGAAGCTGGAGGTCCGGTCAGTTGTGCCAATGTTGTATGTCCCAAGAGGCCTCCCGATAATACGTCCCGTCCAAAGCTGCTTGACAAAGCTGACAGAGCCTATACTGATCAAGCTCGTGAGGCAACTTCCTGTAACTGACCCAAATGTTGTTCCTAGGAACTATAACAAGATCTTTGTTCTCTACCAAGGAAAAGATATTGTTGAAGAAGTTGACGAAGCAAGAAGGGTGACCCGCTCTAGAAGATGTTATATACCAGAGGAGGTACTAAAGGGAAAAATGACCCAAGGAGGGCAATTGCCGATAAAGAAACCAGTCACCGAGGAAGAAGTGGAGGATTTCTTGAAAAAATAAAGGTCCCGGATTACTCCATTGTGGATCAACTAAAGAAAACCCCTGCTCAAATTTCATAATTGTCTCTACTCCTTCACTCAAAAGAGCATAGTCGTGTATTGATTAAAATCTTGAATGAGGCCAATGTCTCAAAGGAGACCACAATAAATCAATTGGAGAAGATGGCCAATCGTATGTTTGAGGCTTACATAATCACCTTCACCGATGACGAGTTGCCCGAGGATGGAGCTGGGCACAACAAAGCCCTGCATCTTACAGTAAAATGTGAAGGAAACTATGTGGAACAAGTCATAAAGATGGAGAATCAGGAGTGGACATATTCCCCCTCTCTACGTTGCAAAGTATGAAAATCACCACCAACAAGATTCGGACTAGCAACGTCTGTGTCCATGCTTATGATGGTTCGAGGAGAGACACGATTGGTGAGATTGAGTTGACTATGACAATTGGTCCAGTGGACTTTGAGATTGTGTTCCAGGTGATAGACATGGACACATCCTACAATTTTCTTCTGGGAAGGCCATGGATCCACATGGCTAGGGCGGTCCCATCCACTCTACATCAGGTCATGAAGTTTGAATACAACCACCAGGAAGTCATCATTCATGGGGAGGATGACTTGTCTATTTATAAAGACCAGTCCATTCCATGCATTGAAACCAAAACAAGTTGTGAGTCTGTTGACTATTAGACCTTTGAGATGGTGTCGACCGATCAATTCGAGGAAGGAAACCCCATCATGCAACCACATCTCTCTTCCACCTCCGTCATGGTAGCAACATCAATATTGAAGCATGGTTATACACCTGGAAAAGGCCTGGGGATGTATTTACAGGGAATTGTGGACCCTATTGCTCATTCCGACAATCAAGGCACTTTCGAGCTTAGATTCAGATCAACAAAGATTGACAAAGACAAAGCCAGAAACCACAAAGATAATGATTGGACTCTGCCAAAGCCAGTTCCTCACATTTCTCACTCTTTCATCAAACCACATGTTCTAGAAGTTCAAGCTTCCTCTAATCAAAAGGACATTGATAAAGTTTGTCAGGGGCTCATTGATGAAAAAAAGTTGTAAACTTAAGTTTTCAACATGAGTCGCGAGGTGATTTGCTAGGAGTGCCAAAGATTGCCAACCGTCCTATGGTGACATGCTTAATGTAGAGTGGAGTTGAAAAGAAGACTTGAAGATCTAAGAAGGAAATATTTTTTTTTGGCTTTTATGTAGGTCTTGGCCGAGACCACCTTTTAGCTTATTTTAATTCCTAGCTTAATTACTAGATCTCCTCATAGCTTAATTACTATGCCATGTAATAAGATAAGATGACCAAGCCGAGAACCATCTAGAAGGAGAAGCTTCCAACGTTCCCCAAGGAGGTAATCCATGAACTAGCTAGTTCATGCACTTATCTACATGGATGACACAAAAGGGTGGCCTAGAGAACATGAAGAGTTGGGTCTTTTCCCTTCTCCCAAATCGGCAGAACCTCCCCCCTTTACCATTCGGCCTAGATGTAGTGTTTATGTCTATCTCGTTACCTCTTTTAGAAGGTTTAAAACTAGTATAAATAGGGGATGTAGTTGATGAAAGGAGACATTCAATTTTTATGAAATATATTTGAGTTTTCTCAAACTTTGCTAAGTTATTCAACTTTTGTGTTGTTATCTTAGTTGGTCCTTTTGTGGTCCAACCCTTGGTTATTTTGTGGTCCAAACCCTATGTGTAAGTCTAGTTAGAACTTTTGTGATTTAACTATACCCAAGACAATGTTCTATCTGGTTACTTTGTCACAAACACATTAGAAGGTCATTTCGGCCTACATCACCTTACCCGCACCCAAACTTGTCTATCAATTTCGTGCCCATTCATTGTCCAAACTGCCTAATCCCTTTCACTCCAATACATTACAACACTTCCCCAACCTACATAAAAAAAGGTCGTGAACCAACTCCTCCCAAAAACACCTGAGAACCCAACTAACTACTCCACCATCCTCACCGGGTTCAACCTTCGTACCTTACTATCCCGACCAGTTTACGCCACCTTACCACCATCCAATCACCAACATAATATGCAATGTATCTAGTTCATCCTCTCCAAACGCCTTAGCCCCAAACCACCTAAGGGCACCCGTACACCTCCCACAAACCTAAACTGTCCGAAAACTGTCCTATTCCATCAACCTCCATTTGACTCCTATATTTGTGTCCGTCTAGCCCCAAACCAACTCCGACCAACCTAACCATACAATCCCCTCTTTATATACATCAATTTAGTATTAGAGTAAGGCTTTCCCGTTCCACGCCTTGACGCTATGGCTAACATAAATGAAGAACTTCGGAGGACCATTAAGTGACCTTATTGCGAAACAAATACAAATCTTGAGAAGAGATTTTGTGGAGCGTTCCGTGATTAATGATGTCGAGTCCGGGGAGGAGGTTGCATAAAACAACCTGAGGCATGAAAGGGAAGATGTCCAAGACAACCCGATACATGAAAGGGAAAATGACCGAAGTCTATGGTTTGATCTTCCAACCTTTGAAGGAAATATGAACCCGGAAGAGTTTCTTGAATGGTTAAGGGCCATTGAGAAGCTTTTCGAATACGAACAATATGATGACCATAAGTGTTTTAAGGTTGCTACATTGAAGTTGAAGGAATTCGCTTCTGTGTGGTATGAAAAACTCAAAACAAGCCGGAGGAGGAATGGAAAAACCAAGATTGAATCTTGGGACAAACTAAAGAAACATTTGAAGAAGAAGTTCTTGCCAATGGAGTATGAACAAGACCTATACCTCAAGTTCACCAAACTTCGTCAAGGAGTTCTTAAAGGTGAGGAATACGTTCGAGAAAGTCACTATGCTTTGTGACTTAGAAGAAAATGAGGCTCAAAGGATTGCACGATTCATTGGAGGCTTGAACGTGGCGATTCAAGAGAAGGTCAAAGTTGCAACATACAACACATTTGAAGACGTATGTCACTTAGCACTCAAGTTAGAAAAATAACAAAAGAAAGGTACCCCAAAATCTATGTAAAGCCCACTAATGTTAAAGAAAAGGGCAATATATCTTTTACTAACCCATTGTATAACCAAGAAAGTGTAGAGAAAGATAAAGGAAAGAAAGTAAAGGTTACAAAGGGGGTAGATAGAAGTAGAAAAAGGTGTTTTCAATGTCAAGGATTAGGACACTTTGCAAATGAATGTCCTAACCCTCGGGTATCGAAGAGTATCAAAATTGTGGGAATTCCTTTGTTGAGGACCCCTTTGTTGAGGAACCCGAAGTCATGGAGGTCCTAGAGGAAGATGTTGATATTGCGGAAGAGGGTGAAAGTTTAGTACTCCGATGTGTGTTGAGTGTTCAACTTGAAGAACATGAGGAGACAAAGAGAGCAACTATTTTACACTCGATGCAAGGTAAATGACAAGGTATGTAATATGATTATTGATGGAGAAAGCTATACCAATGCGGCCTCCGTGGAAATGGTGGACAAATTGAAGTTGCCTACCCGCAGCCATCCTAAACCATATGCTCTCCAATGGTTGAAAAAAGACAAAGGGCTAAAGGTAATGAAACAAGCTCTTGATAGTTTTCGGGTTGGTAAGTATGAAGATGAGATATGGTGTGACATCCTACCTATGGATGCTTGCCATATTTTATTGGGTCGGCCATGACAATTTGATAGGAAAGCGCAACATGATGGAGAAAAGAATGTCTATTCTTTTCAAAAGGATGACAAGAAGATCCGGTTGATACCATTGTCACCTAGTGAGGTGAAGAAAATGAAGATCCAAAATGCCAAGAACCGCAAGGAAAAGTCTGAGGCCCTCTTGCTTAATGCATCAGAGATAGAAGATGAGTTGAAGAAGGGGAGTCCTATATATGCATCAGTGTGCAAGGATAAGAAAAGTCTTGTGGGAGATGCGGTTGAAGATGCCAACTTGAAGGAACTCTTGAAGAAATCTGAGGATGTATTTCCGGATGATCTTGCATCCGGATTTCCACCAATTAGAGGTATTGAACCTGCTATTGATTTATTTTCAGGAAGTTCATTACCTAATCGTCCAGCCTATAGATGCAATTCGGAAGAGGCTAAGGAGTTGCAAAGACAAGTGCAAGAATTACTAGACAAAGGCTTTGTCCAAGAGAGCCTTAGTCCATCTGCGGTACCCGCCTTATTGGTGCCAAAGAAAGATGGGACTTGGCGCATGTGTATTGATAGCCGAGTGGTCAATAACATCACCGTGAAATACATGTTTCCTATGCCAAGATTGGATGATCTTTTGGATGAATTGAGTGGGCCAAGTTGTTATCCAAGATAGATTTGAGGAGTGACTACCATCAAATGAGGATACGAGAGGAGATGAATGGAAGACGACTTTCAAGACCAAGTATGGTTTGTACGAATGGCTTGTGATGCCATTTGGATTGTATAATGCTCCAAGCTCTTTCATAAGGCTCATGCACGAGGTACTACGACCATTCATGGGTAAATTTGTTGTGGTTTACTTAGATGATATCTTAATTTATAGTCAAGATAGGAAATCTCACATGTCACATTTAGAAGCTTTATTTGAGAAATTAAGAGATGTAAAGTTGGATGACAAGTTAGAGAAGTGTAATTTTATGATTACTAGTGTCCATTCTTAGGATACATAGTATCATCTGAGGGCATTCATGTGGATCAATCCAAGGTGGAAGCTATCCGAAGTTGGCCTGAGCCTACGAATGTAAGTGAGGTAAGAAGTTTACATGGTTTGGCTTCTTTTTATCGTCGTTTCATTCGAGATTTTAGTACCCTTGCTGCCCCTATCACTGAACTAATGAAAAATGGCGAGTTCAAATGGTCCCAAGGAGTACAAAGAGCTTTGGAAACCTTGAAGGGAAGGTTATGTGAAGCACCAGCTCTAGCTATTCCAAACCTTGAGAAGCTATTTGAA
Organism: Anisodus tanguticus; assembly: GCA_034509755.1. NCBI lineage: Eukaryota > Viridiplantae > Streptophyta > Magnoliopsida > Solanales > Solanaceae > Anisodus > Anisodus tanguticus. Next base: position 25,154,821 of record CM067545.1, read on the forward strand.
ATTGAATGTGATGCTAGTGGAATTGGTGTTGGTACCGTCTTGATTCAAGATAAACAACCCATTGCTTTCTTTAGTGAAACATTGGGTGGTACCCGACTCAATTATTCTACGTATGACATGGAATTTTATATTGTGAGATCCTTGGTCCAGTGAGAACATTATTTGAGGCCAAAACCTTTTGTATTGTATTCAGATCATTTGGTTTGGCTACACCTAAGGAAGGATTTCCCAACATGAGAAAGAACAAGCTAATGCCGAGGGCGGATGGTCCTTTCAAGATATTGGTCAGGTTCGGGGAAAACGCCTACAAGATAGAACTTCCAGACGAATATGGAGGTATTAGTTCAACGTTTAATGTTAGATACTTATCACCATACATAGATTATGAGAATTTAAGGGCAAATTCTGTTAAAGGAGAGTATGATGAAAAAAAGGATGTAAACTTAAGTTTCCAACATGAGTCGTAAGGTGATTTGCTAGGAGTGCAAATGATTGTCAACCGTCCTATGGTGGCATGCTTAAGGTGGAGTGGAGTTGAAGCGAAGACTTGAAGATCCAAGAAGGAAACATTTTTTTTGGCTTTTATGTTGGTCTTGGCCGAGACCACCTTTTGGCTTGTTTTAATTCCTAGCTTAATTACTAGATCTCCTTATAGCTTAATTACTGTGCCATGTAATAAGATAAGATGACCAAGCCGAGAACCATCTAGAAAGAGAAGCTTCCAACGTTCCCAGAGGAGGCAATTCATGAACTAGCTAGTTCATGCACTTATCTACATGGATGACACAAAAGGGTGGCCTAGAGAACATGAAGAGTTGTGTTTTTTCCCTTCTCCCAAATCGGCCGAACCTCTCCCCCTTTCCCATTCGACCTAGATGAATTGTTTATGTCTATCTTTTTACCTCTTCTAGAAGGTTTAAAACTAGTATAAATAGGGGATGTAGTTTATGAAATGAGACATTGAATTTTTATGAAATATATTTGAGTTTTCTCAAACTTTGTTAATTTATTCAACTTTTGTGTTGTTATCTTAGTTGGTCCTTTTGTGGTCCAAACCTAGGTGTAAGTCTAGTTAGAACTTTTGTGATCTAACTATACCCAAGACAAGGTTCTATCCGGTTACTTTGTCACAAACACATTAGAAGGTCATCTCGGCCTACCTCACCTTACCCGCACCCAAACTTGTCTATCAATTTCGTGCCCAATCATTGTCCAAATTTTCTAATCCCTTTCACCCCAATACACTACAACACTTCCTAGCCTACATCAAAAAGGTCGTGAACCAACTCCTCCCAAAAACACCCAAGGACCCAACCAACTACTCTACCATCCTCATCGGGTTCAACATTCGTACCTTACTGTCCCAACCAGTTTCCACCACTTTACCACCATACAACCACCAAATACCAACCACTAACATAACCTATAACGTGTCTAGTTCATCCTCTCCAAACGCTTAGCCCCAAACCACCTAAGGGTACCCGTACACCTCCCACAAACCTAAACTGTCTGAAAACCGTCCTATTCCACCAACCTCCATTTGACTCCTATATTTGTGTTCGTCCAACCCCAAACCAACTCCGACCAACCTAACCATACAATCCCCTCCTTATATATATCACTCATGCAGATGTTTTGTGAAGTGAACATGGTCCAGATCGGTGAAGGTACTAGTCATGCTGATGTGCAACTCATGGGCCAAAGTGTTGAGCTGGAAAACTGGGAAGCGACTCCTCTCCCCATAAGGAAGGAGTCTTGGTAGTTTGTTTTGTTGCCTTTTCTGTATTTGGATTATTGTCAGGGTTGTAATCCAGATACTTTAGATAAATGCTTTGTATTGATGTTGACCCTTCTATCCTTTCCAAATTCAATGAAATGAAATTCTAATTTTATACGAAATAAATTTTGTTTTCCATTCCTAATTCTTGTTTTTTTTTCCAGTCTTGTTAATGCTGACCTTAAAAACATGACATGCGCACGGAATTGACCCCCAGATCTTAAAGAGCTGTTTATTCTCGAATCCATAAGTGAAGAGGTTGAATATGATGAAGATGAGGCTTTTAAGGAAATTAATAAGGAATTGGAACAGTTTGAGAACAAACCTAAGCCCAATCTTAATGAAACTGAGCTAATTAATTTAGGAAGTACGGAGGAAGTCAAGGAAACGAAAATAAGCATTCACGCTGAACAAAAGACCAGGGATGGCATAATCCAAATCTTGTTTGAATATAAAGACGTGTTTTCTTGGTCCTACGATGACATGTCGGGTCCAAGTGCCGATTTAGTAGTTCATAAGTTGCTTACACACCCTGATTTTCCACCAGTCCAATAGAAACAAAGAAAATTCAAATCGGATATGAGTGACAAAATCAAAGAGGAAATCATGAAACAATTGAGTGCCAATGTGATCAAACCCACCCGATACACCACTTGGCTGGCAAATATTGTGCATGTACCCAAGAAAGATGGGAAGACCAGAGTCTATGTTGATTACAGAGATTTGAACAAAGCTCATCCAAAAGCCAACTTTCCCTTACCTAACATTCACATCCTCGTTGGAAATTGCGCCAAACACGAGATTCAGTCTTTTGTGAATTGTTATGCTGGGTATCACCAACTTCTGATGGATGAAGAGGACGCAAGGAAAATTGCCTTCACCACTCCATGGGGTACTTATTGCTACAGAGTCATGCAATTTGGTCTGAAGAACACAGGGGCAACTTATACGTGGGCTATGACCACCATCTTCCATGACATAATGCACAAAGAGATTGAAATATACGTCGATGATGTGATCATCAAGTCCAAGACGCAAGCTGATCATGTGAAAGACTTGAAAAAAAATCTTTGAGAGGTTACGAAGATACGATCTCAAGCTCAACCAAGCAAAATGTGCATTCGGAGTTCCATCTGGGAAGCTTTTGGGTTTTGTAGTCAGCAGAAGGGGTATAAAGTTGGATCCTTCTAAAATAAAATCCATTTGGGAACTTCCACCCCCAAAAAACAAAACTGAAGTTATGAGTCTACTTGGGAGATTAAACTACATCAGTAGGTTCATAGCTCAACTCACGACCATATGTGAGCCCATTTTTAAGCTGTTGAAGGACGCCGCTGTCAGGTGGACAAATAACTGTCAGCAAGCTTTTGACAAGATAAAAGAGTACCTATCTAACCCTCCAATGTTGGTCCCACCAAAATCTAGTAGCCCTTTTATTCCTATATTTTTCAGTGATGGACAACTCTTTTGGATGTGTTCTGGGTCAACATGATGCCATGGGCAGAAAGGAACAAGCAATCTACGACTTGAGCAAGAAGTTCACTAGCTATGAGGCCAAGTAGACACTCTTGGAAACGACATGTTGCACCCTAACTTAGGTCGCTCAAAAGTCGAGGCACTACCTTTGTCCTACACGACTTATCTTATATCTAGAATGGACCCCTTGAAGTATATCTTTCAAACGCCAATGCCAATTGTCAAGCTCACAAAATGGCAAATCTTGCTTACATAATTTGACATTGTCTATGTCACCCGCACTGCGATGAAAGTACAAGCTTTGGCAAATCACTTGGCAGAGAACCCAGTTGATGATGACTATGAACCATTGAATACATACTTCTCTGACGAATAAGTCAATTTGGTTGAGAAAGTAGATCCAGATGATGGCCATGCTTGAAAAATGTACTTTGATGGAGCAGTTAGCGTAAAAGGCATAGGTATTGGAACAATACTCATATCACCCACAGGGCAACATTACCCCGAACTGCACGACTTCATTTTTTGCTGCCGTCGGGATAAATCTGACCCCTTCCCCTGTTCCCGCCTACATATATAGGATATTTTAAGAAGTGAACATCCTTCTTAGTAGCAGGGTCCGGGGGAAGAATAGGGAAGGTTATTTCACTATATTTTTTACCGAGGGACGGGGCCTATCACAAGATTTTTTTTTTTTGGGGCGATAGCTCTGAAAAGACAAATTGCCAATCTTTTCTTTCATCTCGGGAGAAATACGATCGGACGGAACTAATTCAAACCCCTCCGGTAAAATAAGAACATCCCCCACATTCAACCCCCATTTTACCATTAGCAAGAACCTGTTTCAGTTGCATATCATAAGGAATTCGATCATGAGCCTGATGAGTTGACCATTTCCTCTACCCCGCATTGTTTTAACTCTGAAACCACATTCGACTTGCATGTGTTAAGCATATAGCTAGCGTTCCATCTGAGCCAGGATCAAACTCTCTGTACAAACAACACAACAGAGTACGAAGCTTGCATTATGGGTTTGAACATGGCAATAAACTTGGACGTGCATGATTTGATTATGATGGGTGATTCCGACTTGCTTATTCGACAGGCTCAAGGCGAATGGGAAACTCGAGACATCAAGCTCATCCCATACAAACAATGTGTGTAGGACCTTAGTAAAAAGTTCAAGTTCAGAGACATTCCCAGGTTTCATAATGAGTTGACCGACGCCTTAGCCATTTTGGCCTCAATGCTTTCGTATCCAGGTAACACTAATGTTGACCCTTTGGAAATTCAAGTTCGCGACCGACATGGTTACTACAACACGGTGGAAGTAGAACCAGATGGTGAGCCATGGTTTTAAGACATCAAGTAGTTCTTGAAGACAGGAGAATATCCGGAACACGCCGGTGGAAGTCAAAAGAGAACTATTTGGCGACTGCCAGTGGTTTCTTTCTGAGTGGGGAAATTCTATAGAAAAGGACCCCAAACTTAAACTTGATAAGATGTGTGGATGCTAAAGAAGCTGAGAAGATTATGAATGAGGTGCATGCCAGAATATGTGGGCCATACATGAATGGATACGTCCTCACAAGGAAGATACTTCGAGAGGGATATTACTGGCTAAGCATGGAACGAGATTGCTTTCATTTCGTGAAAAATATCATCAGTGCCAGATTCACGGTGATTTGATTCATTCACCTCCTTCAGAGGTACACCCTATGGATTTTCCTTGGCCTTTCATTTTATGGGGAATGGACGTCATTAGGCCGATTGAGCCAAAATCTTCAAATGAGCATCGATTCATCTTGGTCGCAATTGATTACTTCACCAAGTGGGTGGAGGCAATCACTTTCAAAGCAGTCACCAAGAAAGCAGTGGTAGATTTTGTTCATTCTAACATCATCTGCCGCTTTGGGATCCCAAATACCATCATCAAAGATAATGCAACCAATCTAAACAGTCATTTGATGAAAGAGGTATGTAAGCAATTCAAAATTATGCATCGCAATTCTACCCCTTACCAATCAAAATCCAATGGAGTTGTTGAAGATGCAAACAAGAACATCAAAATGATTCTCAGAAAGATGGTTCAAGGTACCAGGCAATGGCATGAGAAACTACCTTTTGCACTTTTGGGATACTGCACAACCATTCGCACTTCGGTTGGTGCAACTCCTTACTTATTGGTAACAGGGACTGAAGTGGTAATAACAACTAAAGGTGAAATTCTTTCTCTCCGAATTATTGTGGAAGCTGAGATTGAGGACATTGAATGGGTCAAAACCCGATTGGAGCAATTAACGCTAATTGATGAAAAGAGGTTGGCGGCGGTCTATTTTGGCCAACTATACCAGCAAAGGATTGCCTACGCATACAATAAAAAGGTGCACCCGAGGCACTTCGAAGTGGGCCAATTTATTTTAAAGTGTATTCTTCCACACCATGAAGAGGTGAAAGGAAAGTTTGCCCCGAATTGGCAAGGCCACTACCTCATCAAGAAGTTGTTACCTAAGGGAGCATGACCCCTGATTGATATTGAAGGAGAAACGATAAACATAGTCGTTAACGCGGACGCGGTCAAAAGGTACTATGTCTGATGCGCTTTTCAATCCTCCACATCTATGCTTGGCATTCTCCGAGTGGGATGACGAAGGTTTCGTTCTTGATTTTTACCCTCTTTCGAAAAAAAAAACACAAAAAAAATATCTTTGAGCCTGATTGAACTACGTACGACCTGATTCCGAAAGGATATGTAGGCAACCTTTCCAGGGTTCGGTCACACCAACCAAACGATCAATATCCCCTAGTATTCATAAAAACTGGGGCATTTTTTATTTTTTTAATTTAGATCCTTTTTTACTATCCCAACAAAAGACCTTCTGGTCAACCATTGAGAATGCCAAATCCAGCATGTTTCGCATAGACGATTGGGCACCGTGGGTTGTGCTACATGTCATAGATTAAAGGAAAGAAACAAAATGTGAGTCTTATCGGTGAAAACCCTTGAAGGCACTGTAAGTAAAAAAATGAGAGTTTTATGACTTTTATCGGTGAAAACCTTTATGGGCACCATAAGGCAACAACAAGGCGAGAAAATAAAAATGAGAGTCTTACTGGTGAAAACCTTATCGGGCACTGTAGGGCGATGAGAGATAAGAGAAACCTAAAATGGAAAAGGTCTCGATGAAAATCCACAGAGGGCACTGTTGACAGAATATGAACCTTTTACATCTCGGCAAGAAGCACAGTTAAGTTAGTGAAATTGGTTTAAGGATAAATGATGATGCAATTTTTGAGAATTAGATAGCTCACACAGATCAGGGTTTTATTCCAAAATGCATGTCATGGTTCATTAAAGTTGGAATATACATCTAGATAAGTTTCCTTTTTCTATTTCCGGGAAGGACACCTCTTGCTAAGCATAATTCTTTCTTGATTTTTTTTCTTTTTCTCCTAATATTCTTTGAGTCCATTTCGGTCTAATCTTGTGTCAAAAGCGAAGTAAGAAAAGGTTGCAAAACTTACTACAATTTCTCATAAAGCGAAGTTGAGTACCCTGGCCAACACAATACCGACGAAGGCCCGAAGCCATCTGTGATCCCCACTGATGAAAAGTGCATGAGCGAGGTACAATGAAGCATCTTAAACTGTCAGAAAAGCCACCAAAGCAAAAGTTGTTCCTTGGGTGAAACCAATCGCACCTCAAGATATATGGGTACCAAATAAGCAAAGATGACATTGAGGACCAAGGTCATCGAAAAGCAAATGGGAAAACTTCAAGCAATTTGTTCCGCCAGAGCAAAATCAGATCTTTGAAATTTAGTAGGATCAATACATTGAGATGTCAAGGCCACAAACCAACCACTACATTTTAAACTCACAGTTTTTCTTTGTTTGAAGTAGGAACAAAGAAAATGCAAGACCACAGGTCACAAAGACGAAGCGTTGCAAAGGAAAGTTCTCTAAGCCTTCACTTATTTTGTTACTATCAACATGCACACAAATCGCGTCATGCTATTCCAATCTCGCCTCTTAATTCAAGACATTTCGGGCAATACGTCCAAGTCTCAATCCCTCACTAGGGAAATACGCCTTAGTTTTAGATTACTAGGCAATACACACTAGTTCTATATTTTCTGGGCAATACGCACCAGTTCTATTTTTTTGGGTAATACACACGAGTTCTACATTCTTGGGAAATACGCACCAGTTTGACATTCATGGGCAATACACCCTTGTCTTTCATTTTTCTCCTAGAATAATACGTCTTAATTTGAGATCGGGCAATACACCCTTGTCTTTTATTTTCCTCCTAAGACAATATATCTTAGTTTGAGGTCTTCTAGGAAATACGCTATTGACTTTCATTTTTTCTCATGGGACTATACGTCTTAGTTTGAGATTGGGCAATATGCCCTTGTCTTTTATTTTCCTCCTAAGACAATACGTCTTAGTTTGAGGTCTTCCAGGCAATACATCTCTGTCTTTCATTTTTCTCCTAGGACAATACATCCTAGTTTGAGATCGGGCAATACACCCTTGTCTTTTATTTTCCTCCTGACACAATACATCTTAGTTTGAGATCGGGCAATATACTTTTTGTCTTTTATTTTCCTCCTGAGATAATACGTCTTAGTTTGAGGTCTTCCGGGCAATACACTATTGTCTTTCATTTTTCTCATGGGACAATACGTCTTAGTTTGAGATTTTTCGGGCAATATGCCTTTGTCCTTCATTTTTTCCTAGGACAATACGTTTTAGTTTGAAGTATTTCATTTTCCTCCTGTGACAATACGTCTTAGTTCGAGATCCTATTTTATTTTTCTCCTAGAATAAATACTTCCTAGTCTGAGTTTGTGTTTGATAGTATGGTTAGTTTACAGTTTTACTAATAAACCACAAAAGTTTCCCGGTACAAAATGGGGCATAAAATTTTTGTGTAGTTTTATTTGTCTTTGATGGCTTGCAGATTTTCCCACTAAGTTCGAATTTTATGTTAAAAATGAAGCTCAAGTTATCGTAAGAGAAAAGAAGAACATTCAACCTCAAAGATAACTGGAGTCAGCTTTGATACAATGTATACAACGACCTGGCCTCTCAAGATCTATCTTCTTAGATTCTGATCAAGAAACAAACATTCAGAGAAGTGTCGTGGGAAAAGAATCAATGACTCATTCATAATCGCAAGTTCAAGTCTTGAATCTGAGCTTCAAGATGGAACTTTGAGATCAAGGTACCCACCGGAAGAGGAGGTGAGAACTGAAGAGCCAAAGTGAAGATCCATGGGAAGACTCAATACGAGTAGAGTACATAGGATCTTGTATTGTCCTTTCTCTTTGTTGTATTTTTCATTTTTCTCGGTGTAATAATAAGAGCCACGAATCGGAACCTCGATGGGACCTCACTCAACACTCCAACTTATCATTCCATCTCTTCATCCACTTGAACTACACGTGACTTGATTCCCTTATAACCGGGATATGTAGGCTGCCCAAAACCAGGCTCGGTCTCCCTTCTTCTTTATAATTTCTTTCCAATTTTGAATAAATTGTTCGGTCAAAAATCGTCACGATGTTCACTTCTTTGCTTGAAAACTCTTCATGTTTTCAAGCAAAGAGGGGCATTATGTGAACACCTATTTTTTACCAAACCTAAGGTGTTACACTATATGTGTATATATATAGTGTGTGTGTTTTTCTTTTATTTTAGGTTTTAATAAATAAGCTAGTAATTTAGTATTTTTCTTAGTTATATTTTATTTTTGAACTACCTATTTAATTTTTATAAATTTTCATTAAAGTCTAAAAATAGTTAGCTAATAATTTTTATCATTGTATTTTATGTATGTTATTAGATAAAAAACGAGAAAAAAATAAAACAAGAAAAGTAAAAAAAATGCAGTAGTCAAAAACATATCTCGAACATTAAATGCAAAATATTTGTTTGAAAAGAGGCCCCAAACATATCCCCAAATCCCTCTTTAGGATGATTTTTGCAATCCCTTCACACTCCATTTTTATACTTTCACACTACACAATACACACCCTTTGCTTTTTTTCCCCTTAATTCTAAGACATTTCGGGCAATACGTCCAAGTCTCAATCCCTCACTAGGGAAATACGCCTTAGTTTTAGATTTCTAGGCAATACACACTAGTTCTATATTTTCTGGGCAATACGCACCAGTTCTATTTTTTTGGGCAATACACACCAGTTCAACATTCCTGGGCAATACACACCAGTTCTACATTCTTGGGAAATACGCACCAATTTGACATTCATGGGCAATACACCCTTGTCTTTCATTTTTCTCCTAGAATAATACGTCTTAATTTGAGATCGGGCAATACACCCTTGTCTTTTATTTTCCTCCTGAGACAATATATCTTAGTTTGAGGTCTTCTAGGAAATACGCTCTTGACTTTCATTTTTTCTCATGGGACTATACGTCTTAGTTTGAGATCGGGCAATATGCCCTTGCCTTTTATTTTCCTCCTTAGACAATACGTCTTAGTTTGAGGTCTTCCAGGCAATACATCTCTGTCTTTCATTTTTCTCCTAGCACAATACATCCTAGTTTGAGATCGGGCAATACACCCTTGTCTTTTATTTTCCTCCTGACACAATACATCTTAGTTTGAGATCGGACAATATACTTTTTGTCTTTTATTTTCCTCCTGAGATAATACGTCTTAGTTTGAGGTCTTCCGGGCAATACACCATTGTCTTTCATTTTTCTCATGGGACAATACGTCTTAGTTTGAGATTTTTCGGGCAATATGCCTTTGTCCTTCATTTTCTCCTAGGACAATACGTTTTAGTTTGAGATTTTTCGGGCAATACGCCCTTGTATTTCATTTTCCTCCTGTGACAATACGTCTTAGTTTGAGATCCTATTTTATTTTTCTCCTAGAATAAATACTTCCTAGTCTGAGTTTGTGTTTAAGAAGAAACGGACAAGCACATACACACAACACTCATACTTGCCATCATCTTCTTTTTTAAAGAAGATCTTAGCAACAACTTCAGCCTAAACCACCAGCCCATTATTAACACCACCTTTGTTTCCATTTAAATCAGTCATTACACCTAGTCAGGATCACGTCGAGTTCCGGTATTATCGTCTTCTCGTTGGTTCAGTTACTTCTCGAATAGTAGCAGTGGTCGAATTCACTCGTGGCTTTTGATTTTCTCATATTATATTAAAAAGTTTTGAGGTTCATCTCTATCTCTTGTTCATTGTATATCCTTCAATCTTTGTTATGTGATATGTGATTTCCAAGTATGGTATCTGCTTTCATTTTAATCTCTACGTCTTTTAGCTAAAGATTGTAATTAAGAGTTGATAGAATAATTTTATCACATTATATTAGCCTTTCTTCTTTTTCATGGTTTCTTCCATTAATGATTCATGCACTAAACTTTAAACTATTGAGTATCCTAGTTTAGATAATATTGTAATATAATTAGTAGTATATTACCATAAATGTATAGAATAAGATTTTAGGAATAGGATTCTCCTATTATGTAACTTGTATATATAGTCTTTCAATTAATGAAAATAATCAAAGGATTATTTCTTTCATAAACAAATAAAAAATACTTGTCGAGACTTCTACTCTTAGAAATTTATGTTGAAATGAAGATGTAATTGATGGGTTTAAGTCATTAGAGGAGAGAATGAGTTTCTAAGTTTGACTTTTGTATTTTAAAAATATATAAGGTTCTGAGAAGGCCATGCATGTTCATAAAATTTGATTAGTTTAAATTAGATGGTTTCTCACCAATTTTTGTTTGTTTATTAATTTTGTGTTAGTTATTCGAAGTAAAGATTGTTGATCTATATACCAAGTTGGAATAATTTGATTATTTTCTTTTATTAATAAATAGGAAAAAAGCACTACATATGTTTCATAAGAGTAATAAAGTGAGTGACCTCCTAATAATAAATATGGTATAGGGTAGCCTAGTTTAGAGGTGATAGAATTTTCATGGGTCCTTAAATATTTTAGTGTCTGGATTGTGTTTTTCCCTGGAATATGCACTTGCTATAAGTTCAACCAAATGGGTCAGTTTCTTGTTTAAAAAAGTTTGTCAATGTCATATAAATTTCAATGATCAAGCATAGGTAAACAGTTAAAACAAGCATTTTATCCAAGGATTAATTTAAGTCAAATATTAGTCAATAAAAGCAATTGTGCTAAACCACGGGACTCGGGAGGTGCCTCATACCTTCCTCCCAGTCAACAGAATTTCTTACCTAGTCTTTTATTTTCGCAGATCAATAAGAGTCAAATTCCTTTTATTTACGGATTCAATGAGGTGACTTGAAACACCAAAATTCAATTCCAAGTGACGACTCTAAATAAATAAAATAATTCTTAATAAACCCGTCACTTTAAATGAAAAAACTCTTTTAAAACCTCTTCGTCTCTTTTATTACTCCAAGAGTATTGATTTTCCCTTTTAGTGAGTTTCCCCACCCCTATATCATCTAGACATTCTTGGAAATCAATTATTTCACTATAATGCACCGGAGCCCCATTGATCCTATTATCAATATGTAGAGGAGTGTTGAAGTCCCCCAGGATAAGCCAGGAACCATTCAAATTATCACCAAGCATTCTTAAGTCATGCCACCATGGTCTTCTATCAGCCACTGTATACATTTCATAAACAAAGTGACATAACTACTTAAATCAGACAATTATCCTTCACTTGGCAGTGTATTATCTGTGAGGAGCTAAATAACTCAATCACTTCAACATTGGCTGCCTTCCATCCTATCCATATTCTACCATTTGGGCACGAGTATGGTTTGATATAAAGCTCTATTTTGGGCCCATAAACCGTTGTATTCTAGTACTGTTATTCTGTTTAACTCTGGTTTCTAAACAGGCAACCAAGTCAAGCTTATTCTTATATAAAAAGTCCTAGTATTCCATGAGCACAATATCATACTGGAGGAACAATAGTAGGTATGACAACCTTTTTGAATGGTCCTGTTGCACACCACTATTCTGCTGAATAACTGGAGGTTTTGCCCCTATCTTCAATATAGCCTTCTTGTTTCTTTGGCCACATTCACCTCTTATAAAGGGGCCTCTTCAGCACTATGCACTTCAATACTTGGCCCTGCTGTGTTAGGTCGTATTGGTTGATGCCTTTGGCTTTCCATGTTGGCATTTCTCTCCTTCTCCTCCTTGGTTTCTTCTTTGCTATAGCCTTCGCCACTTTGCAGTCTCCTGTTAAATGACCAAAGGAACTGTAATCAAGGCAGAACTTTGGTTGCCACTCATGTTCTATTTCTTGCTCCCAAGTAGAACCATCAGGCTTCTCAATCAGCATCTCATTAGGTAAAGGTTGAGTAATATCTTAGTACACTCACATAGGAAAGTCGTTCACATTTAGCAGTTAATCGATCAGAACATAGTGGTTTGCCAAAATAACTGGCTATTCTCCCAAGGTTTTCCTCAGCCCAGCACTGAACTGGTAATCTTGGCAGTGTGACCCAAATTGGTACAACCCTTTGTGGTTCCTCACTAATATCAAAGTCAGAAGTCCATTCTCTAATTACTAGAGGTTTGTTTTGGAACGGGTCATTGACACAAATGCCCTTATTTTAGGCTGGTATTTAATTTTTGTCCCTCACATATGAATATTTTAATTTTGCCCCACATCTGAATATTTTATGTTTTGCCCTTAAGTACTTTAAGTCAATAATATTAGGATGAAAGTATCCCTTCCATCTCACATAGCTTAGGGTTCTTCTTCCCCAATCTTATCCTTCTCTCCTCCCTCAAATTTCAAACTCAGGAACTCCAAGTATCAACTATGGTGGATTTCAAAATCAGTTACATAAAGGCAAAGGCAGAAGAAGAGGCTACAATGGTGGATAAGTCATTGTAGCAAAATGTCATCTTCAAATCTCACAATGGATGAAGATACCGATTTGCTCTTTACTCCCGGTACTCCATCAACCTCAAATCTCACTACGGATCAGACATCCTTGAAGACAGAGAGAGAAGAAGACCAAGGAGATGTACTTCCCATTGAGAAAATATGCTATCAAAGTGTAGGATAAAGTCAACTTTGCTGAGATTTTTGTTGTTGGATCAAAATTATTTGTCGAACTTATTAGCAATACGAATTTTGTTTTTCTTTGTTTCATCTGGCGCTCTTGACATTTGATACATGACCTATTTGTTGGGAATATGACTATTATGTTGATTACCAAAAAAACTAGTTTCAAACCATGTTATTAATGATCGTGCTATAGTATGGCTAGTGCGCCATTTGTTATTAGTTGGTATTGATTCAAGAATAAATATGAAAAGAGTTAAAATTTGATACTCAACTAAAGAGTAACGAAAAGATGATGTTAAACTGGAAACAAATACTAAATTAAGTTAACATACATAAGTTGTGTAGTTACTATTTAACAAGACAATGTTTCATATAAACTATGTCTATCCAGGCAAAGTTACATAGAACCTATGCCTTATCCGACCTAGTTCTATAGAAATTAAGTTAACATGCATAAGTTGTATAGTAGCTATTTCGCAAGGCAAAATTTCATAAAAACTATGCGTATTCAGGCAAAATTACATAAAACATATGCCTTGTCTGACATAGTTCTGTAGAAATTAAGTTAACATGCATACGTTGTGTAGTAACTATTTCGCAAAACAATGTTTAATAGAAACTATGCCAAGTCAAGATTTCATAAAAACTACGCCTATTCGGGCAAAGTTACATAGAACTTATGCCTTGTCCGACATAATTCTGTAGAAATTAAGTTAACAGGCATAAGTTGTATAGTAATTATTTCGTTGTTGACAAACTTAGTTGATTATTGAGCATGGCCTTCCTTTAATGCACATTTAGAGTGAAGTTGAAAAGTTGATTATTGAGCATGGCCTTCCTTTAATGCACATTTAGAGTGAAGTTGAAAAAATGCAAGTTGCTCTTATGAACAAAGAAACGTACATATCCAACTTTGCAAAGTTGACACGATTAAAATGATTCACATCTCAAATAATTACTATTAACTTATTTTTTTTATATAAAAATTCAATTAGTTTTGCCTTGAGCTTACAAGTTCTACCCAATAGGGCAAATTTAGCTTGATTATTATTTAATTTATTTTATTATATAGAAACTCAACTAGTTTTGCCTCGAGACAACTTCCCATTATATAAACTAACAAATTTTGCAAAATAAGGCAAACTTAGATTGATGATTATTTAATTTATTATTTTATATAGAAAATAAACTAGTTTTGTCTCGAGGCAGGTTTCATAGAAACTATACCTATTCAGGCAAAGTTACATAGACACTATTTTTTGTCTGACATAGTTCTGTAGAAATTACGTTAACATGCATAAGTTGTGTAGTAACTATTTCGCAAGACAATGTTTTATAGAAACTATGTCTATTCGAACAAAGTTACATAGAACCTATGCCTTGTTCGGCATTGTTCTTTAGAAATTAAGTTAACAAAAATAAATTGTGTAGTAACTATTTCGCAAGACAAGGTTTCGTAGAAACTATGCCCATTCTGGAAAAGTTACATAGATCATATGCCTTGTTCGGCATAGTTCTGTAGAAATTAAGTTAACATGCATAAGTTGTGTAGTAATTATTTTGCAAGGCTTAGTTTGTTTGCCTATTCGGGCAAAGTTACATTAATTAAGTTAATAACATAAGTTGTGTAGTAATTATTTCGCAAGGCAATGTTTCATAGAAACTATGCATGTTCGGGTAAAGTTACATAGAACCTATGCCTTATTCGGCATAGTTCTGCAGAAATTAAGTTAACAAGCATAAGTTTAGTAATTATTTCGCAAGGCAAGATTTAATAAAAACTATGCCTATTCGAGCAAAGTTACATAGAACTTATGCCTTTTCCGGCATAATTCTGTAGAAATTAAGTTAACAAGCATAAGTTGTATAGTAATTACTTTGCAAAGTTGACACGATTAAAATGATTCACATCTCAAATAATCACCATTAACTTATTTTTTATACAAAAATTCAATTAGTTTTGCCTCCATTATATACACTTACAAGTTCTGCCCAATAGGGCAAACTTAGCTTGATTATTATTTAATTTATTTTATTATATAGAAACTCAACTAGTTTTGCCTCAAGACAAAACTTTCCATTATATAAACTTACATGTTTTGCCCAATAAGGCAAACTAAGCTTGATGATTATTTAATTTATTTTATATAGAAACTAAACTAGTTTTGCCTCGAGGCAGATTTCATAGAAACTATGCCTATTGAGGCAAAGTTACATAGAACATATGCCTTGTCTGACATAGTTCTGTAGAAATTACGTTAACATACATAAGTTGTGTAGTAACTATTTCGCAAGACAAAGTTTCATAGAAACTATACCTATTCGGGCAATGTTATATAGAACATATGCCTTGTCCGGCATAGTTCTGTAGAAATTAAGTTAACAGGCATAGGTTGCGTAGTAACTATTCGCAAGGCAAGGTTTCACATAAACTATGTCTATTCGGGTAAAGTTACATCGAACCTATGCCTTGTCAGACATAGTTCTGTAGAAATCAAGTTAACAAACATAAGTTGTGTAGTAACTATTTCGCAAGACAAGATTTCATAGAAACTATGCATATTCGGGCAAAGTCATATAGAACCTATGCATTGTTCGGCATAGTTCTGTAGAAATTAAGTTAACAGGCATAAGTTGTGTAGTAACTATTTCGCAAGGCAAAGTTTCATAGAAACTATACCTATTCGGGCAAAGTTATATAGAACCTATGCCTTGTCTGACATAGTTATGTAGAAATTAAGTTAACAGGGATACGTTGCGTAGTAACTATTTCGCAAGGCAAGGTTTCACATAAACTATGTCTATTCGGGCAAAGTTATATCGAACCTATGCCTTGTCGGACATAGTTCTGTAGAAATCATGTTAACATACATAAGTTGTGTAGTAACTATTTCGCAAGACAAGGTTTCATAGAAACTATGCTTATTCGGGCAAAGTCATATAGAACCTATGCCTTGTTCGGCATAGTTCTGTAGAAATGAAGTTAACAGACATAAGTTGTGTAGTAATTATTTCGCAAGGCAAGGTTTCATAAAAACTATGCATATTCGGGCAAAGTCATATAGAACCTATGCCTTGTTCGGCAAGGTTTCATAGAAACTATGCCTATTGAGACAAAGTTACATAGAACCTATGCCTTGTCCGACATAGTTCTGTAGAAATTACGTTAACATGCATAAGTTGTGTAGTAATTATTTCGCACGGCAAGGTTTCATAGAAATTATGCCTATTCGAGCAAAGTTGAATAAAGCTTAAGCTTTGTCCGACATAGTTCTGTAGAAATTAAGTTAACAGACATTAGTTGTGTAGTAACTATTTCTCAAGGCAAGGTTTTATAGAAACTATGCCTATTCGGGCAAAGTTGCATAGAACTTATGCCTTGTCCGGCATAGTTCTGTAGAAATTAAGTTAACATGCATAAGTTGTGTATTAACTATTTCGCAAGGCAATGTTTCATTGAAACTATGCCTATTCGGTCAAAGTTACATAGAAGCTATGCCTTGGTAGGCATAGTCATGTAGAAGTTAAGTTAACAGAAATAAATTGTGTAGTAGCTATTTCGCAAGACAAGATTTCATAGAAACTATGTCTATTCGGGCACAGTTATATAAGTTGTGTAGTAACTATTTCGCAAGGCAAGGTTTCATAGAAGCAATGCTTATTGGGGCAACGTTACATAGAACCTATGCCTTGTCCGGCATAATTCTGTAGAAATTAACATGCATAAGTTGTCTAAGTTGTGTAGTAGCAAGTTAACAGAATTATATTCCTCTATACCGAATACACCCTATCTATCTAAAATATATTCCAAAAATTTTAATCGACCAAACATGCGAAAATTCCTCCATCGAACAGACCCTATCTATCTACAAAATATATGACATGAAACAAAGAGATTTTCAATTGAAACTTAAATAGAGAAACGAAAAATCAATGTTTTCAGCCGTTCCAAGCGATATATTACTTGCAGCCCAAATTATGATAAATACTGAAAGATAGTAAGAAGAGATATAGAAGAAAGAGGCAAGGAACGGTATGAAATCCAAATGACAACAGCAGCACAAAAGAGTTTTCAAAGAAAAAGGTGATTTAAGTAATTATGTACCACAGAAAAATGAAATGTACAAAATATATTTAGAGAATCTCTTTAGTGCTGTCTCCCATTTTTGGTGTTTTGAGCAAACATACAGGAATTAATGAAATCAACTCTAGCATTTTATTAGGCATTTGGATTATTTTTGCGCTTCACATTCAATCGCTTTTTTTTAATGGAGTTATTGCACCTCCAAGCAATCATGACCCGCTATTAAAAAATTATGAACAAATGCAATGACAAATTAGAAGCCAGAAGAATATATTAAAGGTAATAAAAACTCGGTACTGGTGTGGGACATGCTAAGATATTTGAATTTCTAATACAATGGTGTCCCACGCGAAAAACTTTTCATCAATTCTAATCTTTGATTATGTGGATATAACCACCTAAGTCCAACAACACTGAACATCATCTTCCGTTTATGTAACACAGCAAGCTTAAAAGAGAACGCTAAGCCACAATTACTGTGAATTCTTTTTGGTAATTAACTAATTGCACGACCAGCTCGAAGAGCCTTGAGGGATTCTCTAACACAAAATATGCACACACTGATGACCTTTGAATATTAAAACTGAAATGTAGGGAAAAGTGGAGTTAAAATCTCTCATCAAGGCAAAGCATTATCATGTGAAAAAGATGCTCGAATCTAACTCACAGACGACAAAAAATAAGAATTTAGATTGAAAGGTTCAATGCAACTGACAAAGTTATAGAGTGAACTGATAAAACTTCCCTCGTCGTTATATTGATAATTGTGAAAGACCATGTAATAAATGGTTGTTTGTAAATTTGAACTTCGGTAGAGACAAACCTGGAAGACAAGTCATTCACAAGTAACTGTAGTGTCAAAGCTGCTAAGGCATATGATGAATTCCTGGAATGCTGTAAACATGTCCATTCCTACTTTGCCGAACTACAAAATAACTTTCTCATGTTCTGGTCCAGCCACCACACCATTCTCTGGAGAAGCCACCAACTGAAAGTTCTTCATGGAGGCGATAGTTACCCGAACATGAAAGTTCAAACACCAGTATTGGAGCTGCTCATGCCATCTGGGAGCCTTATATTTCAGAACCAGTGAACCTTCTCTTTGAGTTTCTATAGGCTCAGACAAGGACCTACTTGATTTGAAACGAAGAAATCAAATTGGAAGAGAGGAAGAATCACTATTGCCCATTGGAAAATCAACCTGTGTGGGAGCTATACCTCCAGGTAACTACAAATGTAACCATCATTCTGTTAAGTGCGCTTTCAAAAAGTAGGAGTTGCTTCAATCGTATATCCAAAAGGGTGTTCATATTTACCTTCTATATATGCAGGGATCAGTCTGGGAGCGCTAAACAATGCCACCTGATATGGCTGCAGATCCAACTTTTTTATTTGCACTAGAATGGTTGTATCCTAAGACTGGAAAGATAGGATCCGCGGAATCATCAGCTGAAGCATTTTTAAAGCAGAAAGGACCTTCATACATGCTCCACCCATGTAAGATACAGCCATGGGTTGTCTTTGAACCTGACCAACATCCGCACAGATAAATAAGAAGGCCTTTTTAAATCAAAGCTACAACGCCAAGGGTTTTTCAGTCCAAGCGCCCAAATTTCAGGCTGCAAATCTTTATCTTGTGAATAAGGATTATCTCGAGGAACCGAATAGTTACCCCAACGTCCAAGGTCTGATATTTCTTCTTGACCTAATGAAAAATCACCTAGTGTCTCATGACATAACTCAAGAAAGTGCAAGGCAGGCAATTTGCCTTTTAATATTAGTGCCAATTTATTGTAAAAAATCAAAATGCTCACTTGGTATGTTATCAATATCAACCCTCATAATTTTTCCAAGCAAGGACTTCTTATTTGAGCTAAATTGAAGAATGCATCCATCACACAATGTATTATTCTTGTCCCCCTGCTAGTTACATAACATGATTTATCTATCATTAGTAATCATTACTAGAAGAGGAAAATTTCATGCATCAAGAAAATCTTTTATCCATAGTGCAAAGAGATCAGTTAATTTGTTTAGCAGCAAAGCCTCACCTGGCTCCAAGTACATTCAACTCGTATGAAATATGAGAAACTTCATAGTTTCCAGCAGGAACTCTAGGATTCATTTGTTTTGAGCCCACAAGCCTAGTGGAACGGCTTTTCACCAGTTTGGCTCCAGCGTAAGGTAGAATAGAATCGTATATGGTAAACTTGGTTCCAAGGAAATTTGATCTAGCCAAAAAGAAAAAAGACTGCTTAAACACCGTCTAAGATTTATCACTCACCCCAGCAGTAATAAGCAAGCCATATCTTAATTTGCTGATACAAGTGTCACCTCCCTTTGAAGCATGATGCTTGTTCAGCGTAAATAAGCACTGTACACTCACCTTTGAGTTGAGCTTTATTGATCTATGTTGTGATACTCTTTTTTATCAGGTGATGGCTATTTATACAGATCAGGTCTCCTAGGAATGCCAGTTAAACTGATCGAATAAGCAGACAGAGAACAACGCATAGCAAATTCAACAATCGCCTGATGCAAGATGCAACAAAGGGAGCAGAATGAAAAATAAAGGTAACACAGAAAAAGAAGCACACAGAGCGAAGAGAAGAGAAAAAAGCAAATGATTATAACCAGACTCGGGCGGCAACTCTTTTGAGAAATGAAGATGCTTCTACTTTGTACAAAGCGTATTCTGCTCCTTCACTGTATCTCAATGGAAAACATGTACTTCAATATCCCGTAGAGTTCTATGTAAGTTGTGTCGCACAAGGCATAGACTTTGCCCCACAGGCAAAACTTCTTTACAATAAAACAAAAAACATGGACTTTCTCCAAAAAAAAATCATGGTTTCTCAGCTCACTCAAGAAATCTGCAGTTCAAAATTTAAATCTCACTAAATTTTCATTTGAATTTCGAGATTTTAACACTTAATATACAAATTTCAAATTGGAGAAAAATCTTGTGAAATTTGAGGTGAATTCGCGATTTTTTTTTTCTTTTTCAAATTGGTACTGATTTTGATATTTGCCCGGATCTTTTCTAAATTCAGCTAATTCTCAAAATAGCTGAAGCCTGAATGTAAAATTTGTCTGAAATTGTCAAATCACGACAAAATCCATTCAAATATGCAATGATTTGAATTTTTATGCAATAATTCATTAAAATAGCAGAAACAAAAGCAACAATTCATTCACTCAGTCTGTTTGGAGATTTAAAGCAGATATAATAGTAAAACAAAATAAAAGAAAAAAAGTATGTCAAACCACTGAAATCACAAAATGGATGAAATCGTAGAGGTGGAGAGATTTTAAAGCTTGAATTGATGGAGAAGAACTTACTGTTAGCTTCGATATTCCACTGAAATCGCTAAGTAAAACCGCAGAAATTAGATGTTAATATGGAGGAAAGGAGAAGAACGGCGCGGCGATATTGCACTGAAATTGCTGAGCAGAAACAGACAGAACGAATGCAAAAATGAAGAGAAAAGAGAAGAACCTTAGGGCTTTTTGATAGAGTGAAAAACAACATCAAACGCGAGTGACGATCAAGGAAAAATGAAGTTGTCTTTTTACGTCGAGGATATTTTGGTCAGAAAAAAATCATTAAATTAAAGGAAGGACAATAGTTAAAGACCAGCCCATTTGAACAACAAACCGTGCAATTTTTTGTTTTGGAACATATATGGTCCATTTCCAGAATTTCATGCTTATCGCCCTCAGATGCAAATTTGAAGACGAAGTAATTATCCTTATGATAATAAACCCAAGGTGTAGCCACCAAATTCTAGAATCTATAGACAAATGTGAGAGATAATTTTTTATTGATTGAATTTTCTTATATAATCATGTCAAAGACTTATTCATTTTGATTTCGCATTATATAATATTTATATGCTCGAGCTAGAGCGACTTGATTATCACAAAATTGAACTCATTTATTGTAAAATAAATGAATTTGTTCTAAAAAGAAAATCCCTCAACCCGTCAACCCTTTCCTTAGCTTCTATTAATGCAAGTCTATTTCTTGGTTTTAGCACCTCCTCCCAAGGTAAACACCTATCATGTGGTATATTTGTGTTGGATATTGTAAAGCAGTACGAGAAGTAAATAAATATTACAAGTGTTCGAAAGGATAAACAAATAGGCCAATGTTCAGAACTGCAGCAAGCTTGTTGAGTCTTGAATCTTGATAACCTGAAATTAAGAAACAACTAAATCTGGATGGTTACAACGTTGTGTGTTGAGTCGAGTGATTGCCCTCTGTCCTTAAGACAAGATTGCCCCGTATATATGCTTTTACGTTAGCGGGCAATAGTCTCCCAAGATAAAACAACACTTTAATCTCAACGCTACAAAGCCAATAGGTTGAGCCTGACGAAGAAAACAAATATGAATCGACTTGCTGAAGATATAAAAAAGGAAGGAAGAGTTTCTGTTTTCGTCCAACGTTTTTGGACTGACTTTCTCTTCTGTTTTGTCTCTGTGTATATAGTGTGTCTCTTTTTATCTGTGTCTGTATTCTGTTTGTGTGTTTTTCGTCTTCCACAATTGAGCAAAACAGCTCCAATATATAGCATAAGGGAGGTTGCTCAACTGCCCAAGACATGACTGTTTAAGGCCATTGAAGGAGGGAGTAAACTGCCAAGTAATGGCCATTGAAGGAGGGTGTAATTCAGCCAAGTAATGGAGGGAGTTAATCATCCAAGTAATGGCTGGTTAATGCACACTAACGCCCTCAAACTGTAAATATTAAGCAATTTGGGGGTCCAAATAGATAATATCAGAAAGTCCCACGTCCCACGACCCGTGACCAGACCGGCGGGCGGCGGCGGTGCGCGTGTGGGCTTAGCCTTGAACCCAAGCACATCTAGGTCCTCCCTTCTTCAAACACATGGGATACCCCTTGGGGTCCCAAACCCTTAGCCAATTATGAGACTTATAAAGAGAGCAATTCTTTCTTTTCCCACCGATGTGGTAGATTTGTCCCACACCATATTTTCATGCCTCAAACACCTTACTTCGTTGACCAATATCTCTTTCATTTCTCAACGAAATTTGACGATTCTTGGCCCTACGGTCATCTACTCACTTAGTAGATTATGCACGTATGGAGAGACAAGGCCTCCAATATGCGGAACCCTAGTGTTTAATTCATTAAATATGGGTGGACGCACCTCCCACTAAAGACAAATTTCCAACAATTTGTTTTCTCACATAATCTTTATCCAATTTGCACCGATTCATATAAAATAATATGAAACTTAGAGTTTTTCAAATTTTTAGTTTTCTAGAAAAACCAAGAGCTTAACTATTGTCCCTTCCAATAGCTCTTGCTTACACAAGTTAAGGCACACTTTTTTCATCATTTTTAGTTAACTCGATTTAGGATCAAATTCGATATTAACCTCTTTAATATTTAAGTGATTAAATTTACTTTGCACTTTCTCATGTAATGAGATTAACTCAATACATAACCCTCACTAATTTGAATATTTCAAGAGCCTTTTCCATCACATATGAAAACACAAATCACAGTTAGGTAAAATCACAAATTATTTTTCTTCTTTCAAAATATCAAACTCATAAAAGACCTTTAACTTTAAACGAAATCAAACAGTAAAATCATTCATTATCATGATAAAAAAAATATTCAAGTTAAAAAATTCAAGCCACTAATTCACAAATATTTAGAGTTAAAGAAAGTAAAACCTGATTCTTTAATCACTTTCTTCGTGATCATGTATTGCTTTGATATGCCAAATATCGGCGGTGAAGTGCATGAACGCAACTGATGCAATGATCATCAACACTCAATGCATCATCCATAACATCAGGAAAAATAGATTTAATAACCCACTGCGGTCTCATCCTTAATATAATAAACCCACTTGATATAGAGCATTTGCTGTACTATTGTTGAAAGCCAGGAAAACCTTTTTAAATGGATTTTGCGTTTTTCACAATCCCATAATGATCCGTTCTCATGAGATACACAATTTGTATCAACACTCAGCCGCGTTACCCTTCAATCCCTTACCAAGAACAAAAAATTATATGAAGAATAACATAAAGATTGTTAAATATACACAATATATATGTGTATATTTGGTCTCGGATTTTCTCCTATTAGGACTCTCGGAATTGGCTGTTAATTGGCTGTTTAGTCAATGTAATTTATGGTAAATATTTAGTATCCTAGTTTAGGTAATGTTGTAATATAATTAGTAGTGTATTACCATAATTAGTGTATTATCATAAATGTATAGAATAATATTTTAGAATAGAATAGAAATGATTCTCCTATTATGGAAATATGTAACTTGTATATATAGCTTTTCAATTAATGAAAATAATCAAGAGATTATTTCTTTCATGGTATCAAAAGTCTAGGTCAAAACAAAAAATTTCTCTCGAATTTTTGTTACAATTCTCGGCCAAAGACCGAACCTTCCCCTCGGGTTTGCCATTTGTTCTTCCGCTCTCCAAATCCCTCTATCACTTATTGTTCTTTCGTTAAGTCTACGTCAAAGAACACGTTTCACCATGCCCTTGTTGTTTCTAACATCAAGAATCATATCCCTCTAATTCTTGAAACAGAAAACGTCCAGTACGCGACGTGGGCTGAGTTGTTCAAAATTCACGCTCGTTCGCATCAAGTCGTCCATCACATAATCCCTATAGCTCCTGATGATACGGAGGTCCCTAAACACGAGGATGATCCTAAGTTATGAACAACACTTGATGCCACCGTCCTTCAGTGGATTTATTCTACTATCTCCACCGACCTATTGCAGACGATTATTGATCCAGACGCTACGGCGATAGCTGCATGGGATAGACTGCGTGACATATTCCAGGATAATCAGAATTCCAGAGCTGTTACCCTTGAACAGGATTTTTCCCACGTCAACATGGAAAATTTCCCGAACGTTTCAGCATATTGCAAAAGGTTGAAGAAATTGGTGGACCAACTCCGCAACGTTGGTGCGCCAGTTAGTGAAGATCGTCTTGTTTTATAGATGGTTGATGGCCTATCTGAGGCCTATAGTGACGTTGGAACTCTTCTTCGTCAAAGTAATCATCTTCCAAGGTTCTATCAAGCCCAATCCATGCTTACCTTGGAAGAAGCCGGTTTGGCTAAAAAGGCGGCTACTAATACTAGTCCCGTGATCATGATGACTTCCTCCACTAGTCCTAAAAAATTTGGTAACAATTCGAACCAAAACCAATCTCACGGGGGCAGCAAGAATGGCCGGAAAAATAATGGAAAAAATTAACTCGATGGACTGGGTGTGATAGGATAAAGATCTCCCTACTATCACACCTCATGAGAGGACTCCCCGTCTTGAAATCCTTCACAGAGAAATCAAATGGATCAAATTCAATAGAAACAGAATTGTCAGTAGTGAATTTACGGACATAGACTAAGTTTTTAATCAATTTGGGGGCGTATAGGGTATTTTTCAAGATAAGAGAGGGATGAGGGGGAGATAATGTTTTACGACCATAACCCCGAATTGGAACAAAATTACCATTACCAATAATTATACCGCGAGGGTTGCTCAAATTGCAATAAGATTAGAGAGTACCTGAATCGGATGTCATGTGGGTAGTGGCACCGATGTCCATATACCGATTCGGGTCCGGTTGAGTCAAACCCAGTGTGTACATCGCGGCCTCGATATCGGTCTGAGTGGGGCCTGCTGCATTGTGAGCTTGCGGAGGCCGGGGCCTAAGAATTCCAGACCTGGACTGTCATGGGCCGAAACTGCTAGAGCTAGAATTACTGGGCTAGTGGACAGTGGGCCGTTGGGGCTGCTAGAAAGCCCACTGTCCAGACGCCGGAATTGTTGTCGAGGTGGGTCGTAGGGCCACTAGTCCAAGCCCACGGCCCAGAGGCCCAAGGCTGAGACCAGTGGGTCGGTGAATACTATTTCTAATCCGAAATCCATTTTTTTGAATACTAGTTTCAATCCTCATTACATCCCTTTTTTTGTTCTTCATATTTCCGTCTATTTTCGGGGCTGTTTTGTTTTCAGGTCGGTTCAAAAATCCGGGTTGGGTTATTCTGGGTCGGGTCAAAAATTGAAACCGGTCTGTTTGCAGGTCGAAAATACTCTTCTTGATCTTCCTCTTTCACTTTCTGTTGTTGTTGATGTTGTAAATGGGCTGTGATGATTGCTTGATTCCCTTTCTAGGCTATGTTCAATAGTGGCATTTAGAAAGATTTGACCCGTATCTTGGCGGGGCGACCCGATTATGGCATTTGTACTACAAATTGGTGTATGCATTTTCTTTTGTTTTGTTGTAAAATAGCAAATTTGAGCCCTTAATTACCCATTCGGGTATGTTTCGTATCAGGTCAGAATTTGGGTCCAAAATCAGAAAAATTAGAATTCCAAAATCAGAAAATCAGAATTCCGAAATCGCAAAAATCGGAATACCAAAATAAATTATCCGAGCGGATTCAACGATTCAAACGACGCCTAGGTTCGCTGCCCGGAGAAGGTCAGTAAGTTTGATTTCCTCTTATAATTTAATAAGCATACGTAGTTAAATTATGTGTTTTAGCATATTTGTTCTGCCCTAATTTATGTGGTTCATGCTTAATTTGTCATTCATGTTCCCTATAATGTGAATTGTGGATTTTAAAGAGTAGTGCAAAATGATTTAGTTCATTAAATCATGTGTAGTGTACTTAGATATGGTTAATGTTGGTACTCTATGGTACTTTATAAAGCAGTAAGGGAAGTAAATAACTATTACAAGTATTCGAAAGGATAAAACAAATATTCAATATTTAGAAATTGAATCTTGTTGAACAAATAGGCCAATCTTCAAAACAGCCGCAAGCTTGTTGTGTCTTGAATCTTGATAACCTGAAATCAAGAAACAACTAAATCTGGATGGTTACAACGTTGTGTGTTGAGTCGAGTGATTGTCCTCTGTCCTTAAGACAAGATTGCCCCGTATATATGCTTTTTCGTTAGCGGGCAATAGTCTCCCAAGATAAAACAACACTTTAATCCCAACGCTACAAAGCCAATAGGTTGAGCCTGACGAAGAAAACAAATATGAATCGACTTGCTGAAGATATGGAAAAGGAAGGAAGAGTTTCTGTTTACTCTTCTCTTTTGTCTCTGTGTATATAATGTGTATTTGTTGTGTATATCTTGTGTATATAATGAGGGTTTGCTCACTGTTTTTCAGTCAAGAATTGCACTGACTTTCGCCACTGGTTTGTGCTATTTTTCGCCACTGTTTTGCAGTGGTTTTCTGTGCTATATTGCTGTCTTTCCAGTCACGTATCTTCTATTTTTCAGTCACTGAATTGAGCCAAAGGAGGCTCAATATATAGCATGGAGGAGGGGCTGTACAACTGCCCAAAACATGGTTGTTAATGGCCATTAGGAGGGCATTAAACAGCCAAGTAATGGTTGTTTATAGCCATTGAAGGAGGCTGCTTAAATGGACATGAAGGAGGGTGAAAATGGAGGAGTTAATCAGCCAAGTAATGGCTGGTTAATGCTCCATAAAATAGTCCAACGGTAGGCAGAAAGTTTTCTGCCTACCGTCACCCCAAAACCAACTTTCCAGAAACTCTGGAGACCAAACTGTAAATATTAAAACTTCAGGGACCAAACTGTACATATGAAAGAATTCAGGTCCAAACTGTACATATGAAAGAATTCAGGGATCAAACTGTACATCTGGAAAAGTTCTCTGGTCCAAAAAGATAATATCAGAAAGTCCCCACAGCCCACGACCCGAGAACCCGGAACCGGACCGGACGGGACGGCGGCGGCGGTGGCGCGCGTGTGGGCTTTCCTTGAACCCAAACACATCTAGGTCCTCCCTCCTTTAACCACATGGGATACCCCTTGGGGTCCCAAACCCTTTACCACATTAGAGACTTATATAGAGAGCAATTCTTCTTATTCCCACCGGTGTGGTAGATTTGTCCCACACCATATTTCCATGCCTCAAATACCTTACTTCGTGGACCAATATCTCTTTCATTTCTCAATGAAATTTGACGATTATTGGCCCTACGATTATCTACTCACTTCGTAGATCATGCATGTGAGAAGAGACAAAGCCTCCAATATGTGGAACACTAGTGTTTAATTCATCAAAGATGGGTGGACGCATCTCCCCGCCAAAGGCAAATTTCCAACAATCCCCTCTATGAAAGAGAGATTGTGGCGCACACACAAGGTGCCTACATTTCAGCAATCTTTCAACGAAAAGATATTGCATCAGGAGAGGTAGCTTCCGCTTTTAACCTTCCCTAGTTGAATATCATCGAACTTACTTACTGCGTGATGAACGTGATGTCTTGAATCGTCAGTGTATAGTGTAAGCCAAGACAACGATATCAACACAATAACTCTTCTTATTCATTTCCCTTCTTATGTTTTTGTCCGTTGTGGCCGTGGACACACTTGGATTCTTAAGTGCGTTCATTTGAGACGGCCATCCTCGCACTTAAATAGGTGATCTCCTACAAGGTATCCTGTTATACTCCACTTCACAAGTGTTAGGAATCATTAAAAGTTTCCCCAACCTTAACCTCAACCTTTTGAGGATTGTTTAAAGGTTTGGAAGATTAACCTTTACCCACCATGTTGGTAGCACTTTAATGTCTATCGCGGGAACAGCTTTGGATCATGTTTCCGTACATAAATCATCATCCGAAGTGCTTCTTGCTTCTACCGAAGCGCTCAACTGAACCTTTTACAGCTTAGTTTTCCCATTGAACCAAATTCTTGGGATCTCCAATCAGTATGGTTGGGTTACCACCGCAAATGTTCGTATTGTTTGGGTTTTAAGCCCATTCCCCTAGACAGGCAGAACACTTGATCTCCGGGTAGTCCCTTAGTTAGTAAATAAGGAAGTGACACTCGTGATGATCAACTACCATACGGTCTTATGTCTCTGACAGATCCTGACAAATATGTCCAGACGCCGTCATCCGTTTCCTTCCTGAAGCCGACCGACTAGCCATAATGTATAACTGCTGAAGGCACGAGTTTCTCCCAATAAGAGACATCCTCTAAGGAGTCATGAAGTTACTCAACTTCTTTCATGCTTTGTATAAAGCGATAAACTCCGATCCCATCATGAATTGGTCGATGCAAGTTTGCTTAGAGGATTTTCCAAGACCCACCATACACATTTACTTGTGGCTTTGGTATTCTTCAGATCTGATGTCCAGTTTACATCATTGTGTTCTCCCAGAACCGCTGGACATCCAGAATACTATAATCCGTAGATAAGTTAATAATTTAGATATCGTCATATCCAACTTAACGTCTTCTATTGATCATGTATTAAGATCATCAGTGAACCTTAGTTCAACTGATCTATTTGTAGGACGATACCAGGTCGGTTGTAGTGTGTACAATACATTGAACTACACATGACCTGTGCATATCGCTCATTGTCTATGAGTACACTATGATTCCAATCAGTTCTATGATTCATATCCATTGGTGGCTTCAACGAGACTGTCAACTATCGATCAGTCCGTTAGATGTCTTAGAAATCCAATTCCTAAGATGTCATCTGTGATACCCATATCTTTCATATCGAGACTTTGTTTCAATATGACTTTTACTTTCAGACTGTTGATTCTCCAACTGTTGGCTTTCTAACTTCAGAGTCAATGTTTCTGTGGTCAGATTTATTGTGTCTGTTTTATCTGAAACTTTCAGGACCAAAATGTAAACATTTCAGGGACCGAAATGAAAGTCCAGGAAGAAGCCCAACAGTTCAGCAAACCAACTCTGATCCTCTTCTTTCAACTTTCCGGTTGGGAAGGCTATTTCAACATCCATGCCACGCAAGACTGCAATGGCCCTGGATGTTAAGTTACTCACAGGGGAGCACATCTTACAACCCAAACGTTCTTTTCCCAGAGGAAGATCAACCATTACGCAAGTATGGTTCTATATGATAGAATCTATTTCTTTCTTTGTAGCTTCTTTCCAAAACAGTGCTTTTGGAGATGACAATTCTTTGTTAATTGTCCATGGTTCGTTCTCAACCATACAAGCTAGAAGGACTGGAACAAGTCTTTGTCCCCTTCTTTGCTCCGTCTCGGTTCAACATCTAGAATCCCTGAGTTCTGCAGATCTGGAATATTAAGTTTCGGATAGCCAGCAACTTTCGAGTCCTGTAGATATGGAACGTCTAGTTCCGGACAGTCAGGCCCTCGCGGGTTCTTATTAACCTTGAGCAATTACTTCTTTTTCCTTTTCAAGGAAAGTTATCTTTAAAGAATTCAGCATTCTTTGACACCAAGAGGCGATCATCACTACTGTTATTTGCAGTTCCAGTGGATATGCAATCTACAGTCTTAGGTACAACTTGACCTGTTTCAGTATTCCAACTTTTACCAATCCACCCCACATAATTTAGGCGTACGACTTTGCGCTTGGCTAACACCGTTGGACTGAGGTGAGAAATGAACAGTCGTTTAATGAACGATGCTTCACATTCTCCCCCTCTATTACTATGAATTTCGCAATCCATAGGCTTAGTTGATTTCCAACTTCTGCTTTGTAGCGCTTATCCGCTTCAACAACTTCATCTTTGCTTTTCAACAAACAAAGGATGCATTACATTGTACCATCATCAATGAAAGTCACAAAGTACTTGTCTCCCCCTCTATTTTGTATAAACTTCAAATCACCCTGGTAGGTGTGACTAAGTTCTAGAGGAGCGGTGCTTCTTTCGCTATTCCTTTGACGGAATTTGGAAAGGTGATTTTGCCTCTTCGCCTACCTCACATTTATTTTGAGGGTTTATATCGACAGAAGGCAACAATCTCAACATTGTTAGCTTTTGAATGACTTGCTATTTAACGTGTCTTAATCTATGATGGCATAGATGCACGGATTAAAAATATATCATTCATTTGGCTACAGACATAATGTACCATTCTTAGTTATTACAGACCTGTTGGACTAGTCTCAAACCAGCTTGACCAACAGCGTCCCTTAAACCAAGTTTGGGATATGTATCACCTCATCTTAGAGTGATCCCATTCCCTGAAGTCCTATTGAGGACAACCTCTCCAACACCTTCTACTTTAGAGGTGGCGTTGCTTCACATGAACAACCTCTTGCCCGTGGTTAGGGCGTAATCGGATCATATGTGATCTAGATACTCTGGCCCACTCCAGTTGCTTTGACAGACTGAGTGTCCAATTTCTTTTTTGCCTTTCTTTAGGCCTTCAGATCATTGAAGACCTAGAAACTCTGGCCCACCTTACTAGGTGTCCATTACTTTTCCTATAAAATGAATTCTGGCCCCACTCCAGTCGCCCGGAGGCTTTGTATGACTGAGTGTCCAATATCATCATATCAAAGGAATTTTGGCCCACTCCAGTCGCCGGAGGCTTTGAATGACTGAGTGTTCAATATCATCTTATGAAGGATCTTCTGCCAAATATTGTGACAGGCTCAACGTCTTTAGCTTTTAGACTTTTTCCGTTATGATTGGTGCCCAGAAAATTCTTGGCGCTTACTTAATAGTGGTAAGAGTTTTCGCACAGTTAGTGGATCTTTCTCCATCGTATGTGCGAACATACTTTACACACTTTTAATCACTACACTTAAAAAATGGATCTTTTTAAGTCGTTTACAAAATTCAATCTTTGAACGGGAAAGAAGAAGAGATTAAACTTCTGATTTTAAAGCGTAAGGAATATAAATTATTTCGGAAAATATTTTCATATTCCTCCTTACTTTAAGCCATTTTTAATCAGACATCATTTAATCTTTATTCTTGGCAAGTAAGAAAAACTACTTATCCCAATTTTGGATTCTGGCCTACTTCAGTCACTTCATCAGACTGAGTGTCCATTTCCTCTTTACCTTAATTCAGATCCTTTGTATGGGACAGATATAGGCCTTCTGCTGCAAGATAGAACCACATCTTCAGCCTTCTCCTCTAGTCCCAGTTGACATCCTCAGCCTCTCGTGAGCGCTTATTCCCACCACTCTCGGGAGCGGTGACACCATGAACATGTTGAACTTCAACAATATCATCATCACTGTCTTCAAGCAGAAAACCACACCCATATCCAAATTTGGTCACACAACTTTTGACCCACATCTTTCGAACACTAATAGTAATACAATACAATCTTGTCTTAAGATTGTTGGTACTCTATGGTACTTTATAAAGCAGTACGGGAAGTAAATAACTATTACAAGTATTCGAAAGGATAAAACAAATATTCAATATTCAGAAATTGAATCTTGTTGAACAAATAGGCCAATCTTCAAAACTGCCGCAAGCTTGTTGTGTCTTGAATCTTGATAACTTTGAAATCAAGAAACAACTAAATCGGATGGTTACAACGTTGTGTGTTGAGTCGAGTGATTGCCCTCTGTCCTTAAGATAAGATTGCCCCGTATATATGCTTTTACGTTAGCGGGCAATAGTCTCCCAAGATAAAACAACACTTTAATCTCAATGCTACAAAGCCAATAGGTTGAGCCTGACGAAGAAAACAAATATGAATCGACTTCTTTGAAGATATGGAAAAGGAAGGAAGAGTTTCTGTTTACTCTTCTCTTTTGTCTCTGTGTATATAATGTGTATTTGTTGTGTATATCTTGTGTATATAATGAGGGTTTGCTCACTGTTTTTCAGTCAAGAATTGCACTGACTTTCGCCACTGGTTTGTGCTATTTTTCGCCACTGTTTTGCAGTGGTTTTCTGTGCTATATTGCTGTCTTTCTAGTCACGTATCTTCTATTTTTCAGTCACTGAATTGAGCCAAATGAGGCTCAATATATAGCATGGAGGAGGGGTTGTACAACTGCCCAAAATATAGCTGTTAATGGCCATTAGGAGGGCATTAAACAGCCAAGTAATGGTTGTTTATGGCCATTGAAGGAGGCTGCTTAAATAGACATGAAGGAGGGTAAAAATGGAGGAGTTAATCAGCCAAGTAATGGCTGGTTAATGCTCTATAAAATAGTCCAACGGTATCTGTACATATGAAAGAATTCAGGTCGAAACTGTACATATGAAACTTCAGGGATCAAACTGTACATCTGGCAAAGTTCTCTGATCCAAAAAGATATTATCGAAAGTCCCCACAGCCCACAGCCCGTGGCCCGTGAACCGGACGGGCGGCGGCGCGCGTGTGGGCTTTCCTTGAACCCAAGAACATCTAGGTCCTCTCTCCTTTAAACACATGGGATACCCCTTGGGGTCCCAAACCCTTTACCACATTAGAGACTTATATATATAGCAATTCTTCATATTCCACCGATGTGGTAGATTTGTCCCACACCATATTTCCATGCCTCAAACACCTTACTTCGTGGATCAATATCTCTTTCATTTCTCAATGAAATTTGGATCTTGGCCCTACGGTCTCTTTCATTAGTAGATCATTGTGACAAAGCTCTAACATGCGCACTAGTGTTTAATTCATCAAAGATGGGTGGACGCTCTCCCCGCCAAAGGCAATTTCCAACGAGGATTTTGTCCTAGTATTTAGGGATTAGTATTTTGATTTGGTAACCAAGGATTATTTATACTAAAAACCTTTTTTATCTGAATGGGATATTTTTCAACATGATGTATATGCCATACTTGGTTGACCACTAGGCTCATTTTGGTATATGTATATCAATGAAGTGTGCCTACATAATCAATATTATTTATTTTAAGTGTCATCATGCTTAGGGTAGTTTAAACTTAGACCGTACGTTATCATGGGTATCTGTGGCATTGCATATTTAAGATCTTGCCTTCAAATGACGATGATAACCTCTTTTGCTTGCCTACCATGCCTATCTTGAGTTGGTTATACTTTTGTGCTTGTTTGTCTTAGTGTAAGGTTGTTTCTGTGCTAGTATGAAGCCCTTTAAATTATGTTGCTAGTGTGTATGACCTACTTGTATGAGATATCTATGTATGTCCTAATTTAGATAATCATGTACCCTTAAAATGTCCCATGAACTAGTCATCTATCTATTTTTGTCTGTCCAAGTGCTAAAGTAACATCCATAATAGCATGTAACATCTAAGTCCTTTAGCTATCATGTCAGGATGATAAGTGGTCCGAGTGACACGTGCATATGTTGATATTTTGTATTTGAACAAGCTTTGTCATGAACCCATATATCCTGTTCGTGATCTTTTTTCATGTGGTTTAAAAAGTGATATGAAATGTATATATTGTATATTTCACATGCAAATATGCAAATGAATTATTTATTTATATTTTTCCTATGTATATATACTTTCATGTTCCGTTAATAATTCTTTTCTTTTGTTTACATGAAATGCATTGGGAGCAACGAAGAGTCTCGTTATTAGACTCGTCATGACTAATGTCAAACAAAGGCCCGCATCCACGTTCATTGCATTCTCCTGTCTCGAGACTTCTAAACAAATAGGGCAGGAAGACATCTTATCCGCCCTAGTCGCTGCTTTTAATTTTTTAATACCGTCCTTTCTATTTTTCGGGTTGTAACTAAATTATTTAATTTTATGCGGCCATAAGAACACTTAGAATAATTAGGCCTCGAATCGATATATTTATAGGGTAGTTTAAAATTGGAAATCCGTCGCTAGCTTATTTATTTTAGGCTCGCCACGCATGTTTAAATCTTTCAAAACAATTTGGTCATCTCTTACTCGCATTATTAATCATACAAAAAAGATTTTGTTTCTTATCCAATTTGCAATTCAAAATGACTTCCATAAAAACCACTTATTTGCATTATAAACAATTTGCTTTTCTCTTTACTATCAATTGCCAAAAATAAGTATTTTATAAACAATGCCATACAAATGCATGTTTTTATCCAAAAAATCAACTTTACATTTATTTTACAAACAAGGTCATACAAATGCATGTTTTTATCCAAAAAATCAATTTTACATATATTTTATAAACAATGTCATGCATACTTTTCGGATTTTATGTCGGAATTTATTTATCCAAACCGCAATCACCTTTGCGAGACTCCTAAAAAAGAATAAGCGGTAAAAATCTTTACGTTGTTAAAATGCATCTTTTAACTACTTGCAACATCCTTTCCTTTTAACTTTATATTTTTAAACATACATTTTCTCCTTAGCATAATGATTAACCTAAGTTTGACCGGATAACCGTAGTTAGCGGATCTTAAAGGATGCCTAACCCCTTCCCTTTAGGATAATAAAGAACCCTTACCCAGAATCTCACAGATTAACAGACCATTAATCGGAGTTCATTTTGCAGTATTTATGTTAACATTTACGGGCCCTAATTCACCGTAGAATAATTAGGTGACGACTCCTTAAGCTTTACTTAATTTAGGAATTACCAATACATCGCGACCATGTCGAATCCCTCTTCTTCGCGACTGAGGTGGTTAAAAACGGGTGTGACAACATGGCGACTCCACTGGGGACTTTCAGGTTCTTAACCATAGCAAACCCAGGTTAATTATTATTGCGCTCTATTTGCTCCTTATTTGATTTAGTGCTTTGAATTGTTTCCTTTATGAAATTTTGTATGCTTAATTGCTTTGATTGCGACTTTCTTTTACTGCTTTTCTTAAATTGGCATTCCGCTCATATTTCCTCCACTTCGAAAAATTGACACTATCACACATACACGCGAGGTGTGTTTCGCGCACCCGCAAAATTTTCTTTCAAATTTCCAAATTTTAGGAGAGTTGGCGTATGCGCGGGATGTCCGGATCATCCGGTGACCGCGTAGCCTTCTCACTCGAGTTGTCTACTCGAGAACTTGGGTCTAGTAAGCAAAATCTTAGAATATTTAGGATAGAGCTATACCACCATTTATCTTAAGTCATGCATACATACATCTTAGGTGGGTTGATCCCTGGTATCAACTCCACAATTAAGAAATCCACCAATTGTCGACGGGTCTCACAACCCAACGACCAATCAGCATATTATGTGTAGTGTGATAATGATAGACTGATCCAAGCCTAATCATGACATACCAGAATTGAAAAATGGATTCAACCTTTATTTCCAATAGAAAGCATTTCAATTTAGTGGTTTGGATCAATCTATCATAATCTCGCATATTTGGTGTTTAGGCCCACCTCTGGCATAAGAGAGGCCCATGCATGTTAGAACGCGCATTTGATTTCCATACAATTCGCTGCTATTTTTGTTGCTTTCCACTCTATGCATATTATTTGAAGCAATAATTACTCAAATTGTACTAACTTGGTTTTCTTCATTTTAAGAAGGTTTATTTTGCCTGATTTATTTCCCCAAGAGGTTGATTCGTGTTGGCTGAAACTGGTGTTTTATTCCCTAAACCCAACCATTTGGGATGCAGAGCAGGGAAATGTTTTGAAAAATTGGACCTGTGCCCCTGCTCCGTTTCTCCGGGAAGCTTGGTAGAAATTGCATTAGTACTTAATGAAATAATGAGATTCAGATTGAAGGCTGAACCGCATCTATGCATTTAATGTGTTTTGCCTCCACCTTTTAAAAGCTTAAATGACAAATCCACATTGCTTTTTCTATTTCAAAAATCATTTTGTTTAATAATTTTCTTTCCTCTTTCGGCATGCAAACTAATAAATCTATTAATAATGTGAATATGACATGTAATGAAACAAGCAAACAAAGTCGAAACGACGAACAGGACTTCGAAGAATATGAGGAAAACTCACAGCCGGAAGAATTGACCGAAGAATTGGAGCATTTTGAGAATGAGCCAAAGCCAAATTTGGATGAAACAGAGGCAGTAAATTTGGGAGACGCTGAACCTGTGAAGGAAACAAGAATCATCGTCCATCTGAGCACCGCACAAAAGAAAGAATTGGTGGATCTTTTG
Organism: Anisodus tanguticus; assembly: GCA_034509755.1. Classification (NCBI taxonomy): domain Eukaryota; kingdom Viridiplantae; phylum Streptophyta; class Magnoliopsida; order Solanales; family Solanaceae; genus Anisodus; species Anisodus tanguticus. The sequence continues at coordinate 25,191,090 of CM067545.1, forward strand.
AGGCAATATATCGACGTATTTGCTTGGTCTCATGACGATATGCCAAGTTTGAGCACATATATTGTTTCACATAGATTACTCATTGAGCCATCTTGACCCCCGGTGAAGCAAAACCCGAGGAAAAATGGAGCCAATCTCAACAGTAATTTGATGTATAAGGTATGTGAGAAGTTTAAGATCACTCACAGCAATTCCACCCATATCGACCTCAGATGAATGGAGCAGTCGAAGCAGCCGACTAAAATGTCAAGAGAATACTGCGGAAGATGGTTGATAATTACAAGCACTGGCATGAGCATTTGCCCTTTGCACTTTTGGACTATCACACTACAATCAGGACTTCTACTGGGGCAATGCCGTATCTTTTAGTCTATGGAACAGAAGTTGTGTTACATATAGAGGTGGAAATACCATCTCTGAGAATTATCCAAGAAGCCGAGTTGAGCGAAGCTACTGGATACAGAATCGGTACGAGCAATTGATGCTGACTGATGAAAAGCGGATGAACGCAGTTTGTCACGTGGAACTTTATCAAAGCAGAATGGCCAAAGCTTTCAACAAGAAAGTAAAACCAATGATTTTCAAACTAGGGCAATTGGTGTTAAAACGTATATTCCTGCATCAAAATGAAGCTAAAGGAAAATTCGCACCTAACTGGCAAGAGCCTTACATGGTTCACCGAGTGCTAATTGGAGGGGCACTAATCCTAGCTGAAATGGACGGCGAAGTATGGCCAAAAGCTATCTACGCAGATGCGGTGAAAAGATACTACATTTAGGATTTTTTCGATGTAATGCATTTTCTATATTGTAAAAGTTGTGTTCCCTTGGCGGGATACGCAAAGAACCCATGTCGGGTTCCGTCTTTTAAAGCACAAATTTCCCAAAAAAATCCCTTTTACTTGTAACATGAACTACGTTATGACCTGATTCCCTCGGCGGAATACGTAGGCGGCCCACATCGGCTTCGGTCCCATTTTTATAAAACCTTACACTCCCATTTACTTGTAACGAACTATGTTATTACCTGATTCCCTTATTGGGATATGTAGGCGGCCTATATCTGCTTCAGTCACACCATTAGAATTTTTCCACCTTATCTTGCAAGTAACGAAATACGCCTATCTGATCGCCTTGATAGGACAGGCAAGCAACCTACACAAGACTCGATTTTGTCCAGTTGAAATTTCAGCATCCTCACATACTAGAAATTGGGGTGAATTTTAAGGGTTTACTACAAGAAGATGCCGATAGACATATAAAAGTGTTGTCCAACTAAGTCTTCAGTCAGAAGAAGGATTTGGGATAAGACGTTTGCTTTATTTCACTGCATGTCACTATTCGAGAGTTCGACAGAAATTCTTATTAATGCATACTTTCTTATAAGCAAATTATTTTCATTAACAACTCGCCAAGACTGGAAACCAGACAGGGGCTACGGTCCGAACCAGTGGGATGTGCAAATATCAAGAGCCAAAGCTACAAAGTCAACGTGAATCAACTGCCCCTCCCCCAAACTCATAAATTTCTAGGTATTTCGACTCACAGAGTCACATTCTCACCCTCATCTTACATTGCCTATGTCCACGCATTAACTTTTCATCCAGATTGAGTTTGCAAGAACTTCAAATATCTTGCCTTCAAATGCTTTTCTACCATGCCTATCTTGAGTTGGTTATACTCTGTGCTTGTTTGTCTTAGTGTAAGGTTGTTTCTGTGCTAGTATGAAGCCCTTTAAATTATGTTGCTAGTGTGTATGACCTACTTGTATGAGATATCTATGTATGTCCTAATTTAGATAATCATGTACCCTTAAAATGTCCCCTGAACTAGTCATTTATCTATTTTTGTCTGTCCAAGTGCTAAAGTAACATCCATAATAGCATGTAACATCTAAGTCCTTTAGCTATCATGTCAGGATGATAAGTGATCCGAGTGACACGTGCATATGTTGATATTTTGTATTTGAACAAGCTTTGTCATGAACCCATATATCCTGTTCGTGATCCTTTTTCATGTGGTTTAAAAAGTGATATGAAATGTATATATTGTATATTTCACATGCAAATATGCAAATGAATTATTTATTTATATTTTTCCTATGTATATATACTTTCATGTTCCGTTAATAATCCTTTTCTTTTCTTTTCTTTTCTTTTCTTTTGTTTACATAAAATGCATCGGGAGTAATGAAGAGTCTCGATATGAGACTCATCATGACTATTGTCAGACAAAGGCCCGCATCCACATTCATTGCATTCTCCTGCCTCGGGACTTCTAAACAAATAGGGCAGGATGACATCGTCATCCTCCCTAGTCGCTGCTTTTAATTCTTTAATACCATCCTTTCTATTTTTTCGGGTCTTAATTATTTAATTTTACGCGGTCATCGGAACACTTAGAATAATTAGGCCTCAAATCGATAAATTAATAGGGTAGTTTAAAATTAGAAACTCGTCGCTAGCTTATTTATTTTAGGCTCGCCACGCACGTTTAAAACTTTCAAAACAATTTGGTCATCTCTTACTCGCATTATTAATCATACAAATGAGATTTCGTTTCTTATCCGATTTGAAATTCAAAATGACTTCCATAAAAATCACTTCTTTGCATTATAAACAATTTGCTTTTCTCTTTACTATCAATTGCCAAAAATAAGTATTTTATAAACAATGCCATACAAATGCATGCTTTTTATCCAAAAATCAACTTTACATGTATTTTATAAATAAGGCCATACAAATGCATGTTTTTATCCAAAAAATAAATTTTACATATATTTTATAAACAACGTCATGCATAATTTTCGGATTTTATGTCGGAATTTATTTCTCCAAACCGCAATCACCTTTGCGAGACTCCTCAAAAAGAATAAGCGGTAAAAATCTTTACGTTGTCAAAATGCATCTTTTAACTACTTGCAACATCCTTTCCTTTTAACTTTATATTTTTAAACATGCATTTTCTCTTTAGCATAATGATTAACCTAAGTTTGACCGGATAACCGTAGTTAGCGGATCTTAAAGGATGCCTAACCCCTTCCCTTTAGGATAATGAAGAACCCTTACCCAGAATCTCATAGATTAGCAGACCATTAATCGGAGTTCATTTTGCAGCATTTATGTTAACATTTAGGTGCCCTAATTCACCGTAGAATAATTAGGTGGCGACTCCTTAAGCTTTAATTAATTTAGGAATCACCAATACGTCGCGACCATGTCGAATCCCTCCTTTTCGCGGATGAGGTGGTTAAAAATGGATGCGACAAATACAGTCCAAGCAATTTTATTCTTGAGAATGATATAGGGCTGGTACTAATAAGAGTGATATGTGTAGGAGTAGCGGTGTCAGTCACGAAGATTAAGATTGTTTCCTTGTCCTACTCATGTACTTCTTCATTCATTGTAACCGTTGCGATTGTTGGAATGGTCTGTTAATATTCAAGAATAAATTATGAAAGCCAACGACAATTCTCAACAAATGCTCGCTATTGATGTTATTGGGGTCATTAATTTTTGTAAATTAATCATGAGATAAGAAATCTTATGCCTTGAAGATATTTGTCATCAGATTCATCATAAACAAATTTAAATCAATAACAAGCAAACTATGGGTAGTTTGGAGGGACATTTTCTGGAAACCGAATCCGAGATGGAGATAGACGAAGTTTCTTTGTGCATACAGGGAATGAGAATTTGGGGTGTGAGAACCAGGACTATCATTTGTATGAAAAACTTAAAACAGAAAGTTGGAGCCAAAGTGTTCAAGTAAATGCATTGTCACCTTTCTCAAAACAGAAAAATCATTTCAGAGATAGTTACAAAGGAATGCATTAATCACATAAGGAGATATAATAATGTCTCTTGAGTTGAAAAACAATAGCTAATTTTATTTGAGATATTGTATCCCCAACGTGACTTTTGGTGATTTGGAAGGCTAGGGAGTTTCAGAGTATATGTGCAGAGATGGTGGAAACTAGTTTGATTAGTTTAGTTGTGCAGTATCTTACTGATCTACTTTATCTTTCTGTAACAAGAGATCCACCAATTTCACTTTTCTTCTGTACATTGTGAGTCCTTGGTGCTTTGATAACAGTCAAGCCTCTACTAGCAATTTGGGTGTCTTTACACGAACTCATAGCCAGACAAAAAGTAGAAGCATGTTTCTAGACTTTAACCTATTTATTTCTTCTTTGCAAATACCACAGTTAAAGAATGATATATTTGTAGGAAGGGCTTCGCGTGTGACGGCCTCTTCAAAATGAATGCTATGTCTGTAATCCGTTCATCTAATGAAATAAAGTCTTCTACCTACTTGCTTGAGTCCTCTAATTTATGGTATCATAGATTAGGACACGTTAACTACAAATCCATTCAAAAGTTAGTAAAGTTGGAATTGTTGCCTTCCTTCGACATAAACCCTCAACATAAATGTGAGGTGTGCGTAGAGCCAAAATTAACCAAATCATCTTTCTATTCAGTCGAAAGAAACACCGCCCTCTAGAACTAATTCACACCGACGTATGTGACTTAAAGTTTGTGCAAACTAGAGGGGGGAACAAGTATTTTGTGACTTTCATTGATGACAGTACAATGTATTGTTGTGTTTACTTGTTGAAAAGTAAAGATGAAGTGTTTGAAGCATTTAAACGTTACAAAGCAGAAGTTGAAAATCAACCAAACCTACGGAGTAAGGCAATTCGTAGTGATAGAGGGGGAGAATACGTAGCACCGTTTGAAGAATATTGTGCTCAATTCGGCATTATTCATCAAATGACCGCTCCTTACTCGCCTCAGTCTAACGGTATTGCCGAGCGCAAAAATTGTACGTTAAAGGAAATGATGAATGCTTTACTTATCAGTTCTGGTTTAGCCCAAAACATGTGGGGCGAAGCGATTCTTACCGCTAATACAATTCTCAATAGAGTTTCGCATAAGCGTAAGGATAAAACTCCATATGAATCATGGAAAGGAAATAAACTCGCTTACAAATATTTGAAAGTGTGGAGTTGTTTGGCAAAGGTCGAAGTACCTAAACCTAAACAGGTCAAAATTGGACATAAGATGGTAGATTGCATATTAATCAGATATGGAAATAAGAGTAGCGCTTATCACTTCTTAGTATATAAGTCAGAGATACCTGATATCCACGAGGGTAAAATTATGGAATCAAGGAATGCTGAATTTTTGAACAAATCTTCCCTAGAAAGGAAAAAAGAAATAATTTCACTCAAACAAAGTGATGAACAAAATGCTCAAAATCAACAAGACCCGGGAGTTTCTGATTATCCAGAACGAGATGTTCCAGACCTACATGACTCAGAAGTTACTGATTATCCGGAACTTAATATTCCAGATCTACAGAACTTAAGGATTCTAGAGGTTGAACCAAGATGAAGCAAAAGGACCAAAAAGGACAAAACCTTTGGTCCAGATTTTCTAACGTATATGGTTGAAAATGAACCAAGGACAATTAAGGAAGTATTGTCAACTCCAGAAGAACCGCTTTGGAAAGAATCTATAGAACGCGAAATAGATTCCATCATGCAAAACCATACTTGGGAAATGGTTGATCTTCATTCGGAAAGAAAATCTTTGGGTTGTAAGTGGATACTTAAAAGAAAGTACAAAGCAGATGGAACTACTGACAAATATAAGGCCAGATTAGTAGTCAAAGGCTACAGACAAAAGGAAGGCCTCGATTACTTCGACACATACTCCCCTGTGTCTAGATTAACGTCCATAAGGGTATTCATAGCCATTGCAGCTTTGCGTGACCTTGAGATACATCAAATGGATGTTAAGACAGACTTCCTAAATGGAGAGTTAGAAGAGGAAATATACATGGAACAACCCGAGGGGTATATGGTTCCAGGACAAGAAAAGAAAGTATGTCGACTTGTTAAGTCTCTATACGGACTCAAACAAGCCCCGAAACAATGGCATGAAAAGTTTGATAATACTTTATTATCAAAAGATTTCTCCATAAATGAATGTGATAAATGTATCTATATAAAAGGGAACTCTGACTCATTTGTCATGATATGCCTTAACGTAGATGACATGCTCATCACCTGAAGTAGTCTAAACTTGATCCTGGAAACCAAGAATATGTTGAAACAATGTTTTGACATGAAAGATATAAGTATTGTAGATGTAATCTTAGGAATTAAGATTTTTAAGACATCTTACGGACTGGTCTTATCTAAATCTCATTACATTGAAGATGTTTTGAGGAAATTTGATGTATTTGACAGTCCCCCTATGAAATCACCAATGGATAAGAATCGTGGTGCACCCGTATCCCAAGAGCGATATGCACAGGTCATTGGTAGTTTAATGTACATTATAAACTACACCCGACCCTATATTGCTTATCTAGTCAATAAGTTGGATAGGTTTACTCATAATCCTGGAAATGATCTATGGAAGGCGTTAAATCAGATACTACGATATCTGAAATATTCGCTTACTTACGGATTATATTATTCAAGATATCCAGCCGTATTCGAAGGATACAATGATGCAAACTGGATATCGGACATAAAGAACACCAAATCCACCAGTGGGTATGTTTTCACAATTGGTGATGGGGTTGTGTCTTGGAAGTCCTCTAAGCAAACATGTATCGCCCGATCCATGATGGAATCAGAATTTATTGCTTTGGATAAAGCAGGAGAAGAAGCAGAATGGCTTCACGACTTCTTAGAGGATATCTCTTGTTGGGATAAACATGTACCTTCAGTAATGATTCACTTTGACAGCCAATCGGCTTTAGGAAGGGCACAAAACAGTATGTACAACGGCAAGTCTAGACATATTCATCGGAGACGTAAGACCGTTAGGCAGCTGATCACTATAGATGTCATTTCCATTGATTACGTCAAATCAAAGGATAATATAGCGGATCCATTAACTAAAGGCCTACCCAAAGATCAAACATTTTGCATGTCTACGGGAATGGGATTAAAACCCAAACAATAAAGAATCTTTATGGTGGTAACCCAACCTTACTGACTGGAGATCCCAAGAATTTGGTTCAATGAAACAACTAAACTGTAGAGGTTCAATTTTAGCGTTTCACTTGAAGTAAGAGCACTTCAGATTATTATTCTTTAAAGAAATATAAATCCAAAGTTGTTCCCGCGATAGACCTTAAGTGCTACCTGCATAATGGGTAAATGATAAGTTTCTAAGACTTTTAATGATTCCTAACACTTGCGAGTGGGGTATAGCAGGATACCTTATAGGAGATCACCTATTTAAGTGCGAAGACATACCACTTGTACGCACTAAGGTTTGTTTTTAACTAGTGGGTGATAGTTTAGGTAGGAAACCCTCACATTTGATAGCTCAGGTAAGAAACTAATAAAGAATGAATACTTGAGGTGTGTTTTTTACCCTTATCTGCCGTCAAAATGGGTTTGACCCTTGAGGCCAGCCCAATTCGGCCGGCTACTGGGGTAGGGTTGAGTTAGGATTTTTAATCCCATTTAAAGTTGAGGCTTATAAGGTCAGTCATAGTCAGCCCGTGGCCCTTGAGGCTTGAGCGAGGTTGGGCTGAGGCCGACCCATGAGTCAAAGGCTATTTAATTTAAATTATTTTAAAAAAATTATGCAAAAAGAAGTAAAAGCTAGGAATAGTGATTATAGAATAAGTCTTACTAGCTTACATAATACTTTACTAATTTAGTGTTAAATCCCTAATACTAATTTCTAATCACGGAGTATAAAAGATGCATCCATCACGAAGATGTCCAAACACTGGTTGCTACTCGAAATCGGTTGCACGACTTTATCCAATGGTAATATTTTTAAGTGAATTTAAATATTATTAGTTTTTGAAATATAGTTATTTGATAAGTAATGTTTAACTAATTAAATTTGCATATAAATGTAGATGAAGTTGAATAATTAAGAAAACTTATCACAAATGGATTCAACCTCGCTTGATAATGTTTGGTGTTGAATATGCTATAAGTTGCCGTAGAATATGTACTTTCATGTAATCATATGTTAGAAACGTTAACAAATTGTCATACTTTTAGATTTGAATTTAGGTTGAAAAGAAGTTTTCTTATTAAAAAAAGATTTAAAAAATTGAAGGGCTAGCCCGCCCCAGCCCTCACACAAATACAATATTTTAAAATGATAATTGAAAAGATTACAACTACTTTCTAAAAATTACCTAAATACAACTTATTCAAAATTTTAACTTTTTAATTACAAAAATAGAATTTATACATTCCTAAAATATCTATAATACTTAATTTTAGGAGTTTCTACCATTAATGCATATACATATTTTACTTTCTTTTTCTTTCAAAATCATCCTCTCCAACAAAAACAAAACTATGAAAAGGGCGTGAGAAAATGTAATTTTCCAAATAAACAAAACAAAAATCAACTTCACATCCCATATTTCATCTACTATTTTAAAAATATTTTTTTCTTCCGTTTCCTCCTCTTTATTCTTCTATTTTTATTTTTACTTGATGACTGATGCAATTTTTCTTCTGATTAAAAGAAATTATTTTGTAGATTTGTAAATTAAAAAATAATTATAAATTATATAAATAGTTATAAATTTACTAGTATTTGCCTAAGTTCTCCTTCTTACAATAAAGGAGTAAATATGACCTTGGAGTAGCAGCACTAAAGTTGCTCATAAAACACAAATAAAGAGATGGTCTCCAATTTCTGCAACCAAAATGGAATCCAATCGACACCCAAAGCAGAGAAAATGTGCTCAATTTCCATCAAATCCAGTGAAAGATTCGAACTTGACAATGCCTATTCTGCCAGCAGAAATCATCACAAGGCTTCCAGTTTCAAAATCTTGGCTTGATTTAATCTCTACCCGTGAATTTATTAAGACCCATCTCAGATTATCAGCTAATAACAAGAACAAGGAAGACACCCACCGTATGCTTATTTTGGGTGCTAGTTGAGCTAAGTGGAATTTTAAAGAATGTCCACTTAGTTCTTTATTTTTTGTCACTGTTACTGCAGCTTTTGACTTGGATTATCCCAATAAAAATGCCAGTAAAGATATCAGTATTGTGGGTTCTTGCAATGGATTGATTTTCTTTGCCCATTATTCAGAATATTCGCTTCTATGGAATCCAACAATTAGAAAGTACAAGAATTTGCCAGATTTAGGCCTAGATGGAAGAAAAGTTATGCCATATATGGTTTTGGATATGATGAGTTCCGTGATGATTATAAGGTAGTGGATGTTTTTTTATGATTATGGCGGTTCAGATGACGTTGAGGTCAAAATATATAGTCTAAAGAATGATTCTTGGACTAGTATTGATTATTGTGGGACGATAATTCAGGCTCTTGTAGAAAAATGAAATTAGATGCTTCAGGTTTGTTTGTGAATAGGAAGCTTCATTGGGATACTATTATTGCTGGTCCTAATCTCAGTTATGTGCGTACGGATAGGAACATTATTTCATTTGGTTTAGCTACTGAGAAATGGGAAAAGATGGAAAAGCCCTTCTATGGAGTAGGAGAGAGTGATTTGTGTGTGGGAACGTTGGGAAGTGATCTTTGTGTCTATAGTGATGATAAAGGAACTCATTTAGGTGCTTGGATTATGAAGGAGTATGGGGTTAAAGAATCTTGGATAAAGATTTTTACCATCAGGTATCCAAATGATCAAATTTTGCATCCACATTTTTCTGTTGAGTTGTGGAGCCTAATTCACCGCCGACACTATAAAGACCCTACGCAAAGGTTGGAATTAGCCGATTGGAATTAGCCGATCATGAGGGTTGGAATTAGTCGATGTAATGTTATTTAGTGGAGGGTATTTTGGAAATTTTAGGCTTGTATTATGTTCGCCCTAATTTTCTCTATATATATAAACTAGGGCGCCGTTCTTCTTTGGGGAGTAGCGTGGTCGAGTAGTCGAAAACGAGATAACATAGAATTGTAAAGTCAAAACTCCATTATAGTAAAATCTGCAGCGGCTAAAGTGGACTAGCTCTCGCATTGAGGGTGAACCACTATAAATCTGTGTATGTTATTTGTTCTTCATTTATTTTACTATTTTCTGATTAGGTAGGATTTGAGACGTAAATCCTAACAACTGGTATCAGAGCGACAAGTTGTGTTGCGATTCAAAAAACAATGGGAGGCGAAGATGGTTCGGCGCACCACATCGGAAAATTCGATGGTACAGATTATGCGTTTTAGAGAATGCAGATTGAAGACTATTTGTACGGCAGAAAGATTCATCAACCGCTGAGCCTAAAGCCAGAGGAGATCAATGATGCAGATTGGAATCTCCTTGACAGACAGGTTCTGGGAGTAATCCGATTGACGATGTCGAAGAACGTTGCTCACAACGTGGCGAATGAGAAGACCACCACTGGTATGATGAAGGTTCTGTCAGACATGTATGAGAAACCTTCAGCTAACAATAAAGTATTTCTCATGAAGAGACTTTTTCATCTAAAGATGGAGGAAGGTGCTCATGTTGCAACACACGTGAATGAATTCAACACGATTGTCAATCAATTGTCACCGGTTGCAATCGAGTTTGACGATGAAGTGCAAGCCCTAATTTTGTTGGTTTCTCTACCGAACAGCTGGGAGCCAATGAGAGCAACGGTTAGTAATTCTGTCAGCAGTGACAAATTGAAATTCAACGATGTTAGAGATCGTATCCTTACCGAGGAGGTTCGCATGATAGATTCTAGTGAGACATCGACTAGTTCTCTTCTGAATGTTGAGAACATCGGCAGAAATTATGACAGAAATAACAACCGAAATAAGGGCAAGTCGAAGTCAAGGAATGGCAATAGTCAACCAGATCCGGGCGAACACTTGAGTGTTGGAACTGTGGGAAATCGAGTCACATCAAGAAGAATTGCAGGGCATCGAAGAAGGAGGACAACAAGGAGAGTGAAATCAATGCTGCCACTGAAGACATTGGTGATGCACTGTTGTTATCAGTTGACAGCCCGATCGACTCTTGGGTGCTCGACTCAGGAGCATCTGTTCACACCACCCTACACAGTGATATAATGACGAATTACATTGTTGGAAATCACGACAAATTTTACTTGGCAGATAGAAGCCTTTAGACGTTGTTGGCACTAGAGATATTAATTTGAAGATGTCAAATGGACACGTGTGGAAGATCACAAAGGTCAGACATGTGCCGAAGTTGATGCGTAATCTGATCTCAGTGGGTCAGCTTGATAATGAGGACATGGTGTTAACTTTGGTAATGGGTCCTGGAAGGTGACGAAGGGTGCTATGGTGGTTGGTCGAGGTAAGAAAACTGGTACTCTTTATATGATGATGAGCTGTCGTGATACAATCGATGTTATTGACAACACAAAGAAGACAGAGTTGTGGCACTGCAGGCTGGGGCATACGAGCCAGAAAGGGATGAAGCTTTTATTGACTAACGACATGATTCCAGAGCTGAAATCGGTGGACCATCATATGTGTGAGAGCTGCATTCTGGAAAACAGAAATGAGTAGGTTTTTCAAGTGCAGGTAGGGAATTGAAGGACGAGAAGCTTGAATTGGTGCACACTGACGTGTGGGGACCTGCCACTGTCCCCTCACTCAGAGGATCACATTACTACGTGACCTTTATTAATGATTCAACCAGAAAGCTATAGGTTATTTTATGAAAAATAAATCTAACGTGTTCATTGTCTTCAAAAGGTGGAAAGCCATGGTCGAGAATGAAACAAACCTCAAATTGAGGAGCCTGATGTCCGACAACGGTGGAGAATACATTGATGGTGACTTCAAACGGTATTGTGCCGATAATGGGATCAAAATGGTGAAGACTATTCCTCGAACACCCCAACAAAATGGAATAGCGGAAATGATGAATCGAACATTGAACGAGCATGCACGAAGCATGAGAATACACACTGGACTGCCCAAGACATTCTGGGCAGATGCAATCAATACCGTAACCTTCTTAATTAACAAAGGACCGTCTATTCCTTTGGGTTTCAGAATTCTAGAAGAGGCTTAGAGTGAAAAAAGGTAAATCTTTCTTTCTGAAAGTGTTTGGTTGCCTATCCTATGTTCATATTGATGTTACGGCTAGAAGTAAACTTGATCCAAAATCTAAGAAGTGTTATTTTATCGGCTATGGTCATATTGAGTTTGGTTACCGATTCTGGGATGACCAAAATCGGAAGATTATCCGAAGCAAGGACGTCGTCTTCAATGAACATGTGTTGTACAAGGACAAGTTGCGGGAGAGTTCAGAATGCAAGAACAACGAATCAAAAACAATTGATTTGAGAGACTTCTCGGCACCCGAGCTACAACCATGTACTACTGAGGCAGAGGAACAAGCTAGTGATGGCGGGGTTGATGAAAATGTTGATTCTAAAAAAAATCAGCGAACGCTGATCACAGAACTACACAGATCATCCAGGATCAATAAGTTGGTTCATAGGTTCTCTCCTTCCCTCAATTACATTCTGTGCACTAATTGAGGGGAGCCAGAATGTTACGAAGAAGCAATGCAAGTTGATGAATCGATCAAGTGGGAGCTGGCAATAAAAGATGATATGGACTCATTGTTGTCGAATCATATATGGGAGTTAGCCGAGCTACCATAGGTGAAGAAGGCATTGCAGAATAAATGGGTCTACCGGATAAAGGAAGAACACGATGGAAGTAAGCGCTATAAAGCAAGGCTGGTTGTGAAGGGATTTCAACAAAAAAAAAGGCATTGACTACACATATATCTTCTCTCCCGTAGTCAAGTTGGTGACATTAGAATTGTTCTTGGGCTGGTAGCAAAGGAAGATCTGCATCTTCAACAGTTAGACATGAAAATTGCCTTTCTTCACGGTGATTTAGATGAGGAAATCTACATGAAACAACCTGAGGGATGAAAGAGAATATGGTGTACAAGCTTCAAAAGAGCATGTATGGACTGAAATAGGCTCCAAGACAGTGGTATAAGAAGTTTGACAGCTTTATGAAGAAAATCAAGTTCGTAAGGTGCGAAGTAGATCACTGTTGTTACTTCAAGAGATTTAAAGACTCCTACATGATACTGCTTCTTTATATTGATGACATGCTGATCGTAGGAGCAGACCTACATGAGATTGATAGGCTGAAAAAGAAGTTGTCAGAAGAATTTGCAATGAAGGATCTGGGAGCCGCAAAGCAAATCCTTGGGATGAGAATCATCAGAAGTAAAGAGGGCCTCAAGCTCTCACAAGAAGAATACGTGAAGAAGGTTCTCAAGAGGTTTAAAATGGATGATGCCAAGCAGTCAGTACTCCCTTGGCTGGACACTTTCATTTGTCAAAAGATCAGTCGTTGGTGACCGATGACTAGATGAAACATATGTACAAGGTACCTTATGCCTTGGCTATCGATAATCTTATGTATGCGATGGTATGTATGAGGCCAGACATTGCACATGCAGTGGGAGTTGTTAGCAGGTTTATGAGCAATCCGGAAAGCAACACTGGGAGGCTGTGAAGTGGATTTTCAGATACCTGAAGGACATCTCGGGTTCAGCTTTATGTTTTCGAAAGTCAGAGATAGGATTGCAGGGATATGTTGATGCTGATAATGACGGTGATGTTGATAGTAGAAAGAGCACATCCGAGTATGTTTGCACCTTCGAAGGTACTGCGATTGGCTGGGTTTCAAAGTTGCAGAAGATAGTAGCTCTCTCTAGCTGTGAGACTGAGTACGTTGCCGTGACGGAGGCTACGAAGGAGATGATATGGATACAATATTTTCTGCGGGAATTGGATTAGGACCATGAGGGGAGTGTGCTATATTGTGATAGCCAGAGTGCCATTCATTTGGCAAAGAACCTGATTGACCATGCTCGCACAAAACACATACAGCTTCGGTACCACTTCATCCGATCAGCTTTGGAAGATGAAGTGTTAGTGCTTGAGAAGATCCCAGGGAGTCAGAATCCAGCAGATATGCTGACGAAGGGCGTGCTGAATGATAAACTGAAGTTGTGTGCAACTTCAGTTAGACTTCTTGGATGAGAATTGGAGTCGCCGCTGCAGATGGAGACAAATGATTGAAATTAATCTCCAAGTGGGAGATTTTTGAGTTGTGGAGCCTAATTCACTGCCGACACTATGAAGACCCTACGCAAAGGCTGGAATTAGCCGATTGGAATCAGCCGATCGTGGGGGTTGGAATTAGTCGATGTAATGTTATTTAGTGGAGGGTATTTTGAGAATTTTAGGCTTGTATTATGTTTGCTCTAATTTTCTCTATATATATAAAGTAGGGCGCCGTTCTTCTTTTGAGGAGTAGCATGGTCGAGTAGTCGACAACGAGAGAGGAGAGAATTGTAAACTCAAAACACCATATAGTAAAATCTGCAGCGGCAAAAGTGGATTAGCTCTCGCATTGAGGGTGAACCACTATAAATCTGTGTGTGTTATGTGTTCTTCGTTTATTTTACTGTTTTCTGATTAGGTAGGATTTGGGACATAAATCCTAACATTTTCATGTCAAATAAAGTTGAAATATTGGCGGTGTTTGGATCAACTTTCATGGTATACAATTTAAAAGATGACTCATTCAAATATCCAGATGTTATTAACTGTTATGGCGGTCATTATGAGGAAATCTACATTCAAAGCCTATGTTAAATATACACACAATGTACTTGTGTATATTGATCTCGGCTGTGCTATCTGTTTTGGCTAAGATTGTACCGTGTTTGTACCATGTAATATTGGTAAATATTTAGTATCCTAGTTTAGGTAATATTGTAATGTAATTAGTATTGTACACTTGACATAATAATTGTATTACCATAAATGTACAGTTAGTATCCAAGTAGAATAAGGTTTTAGGAATAGAATAGGAATATGATTCTCCTATTATGGACATATGTAACTTGTATATATAGTCTTTCAATTAATGAAAATAATCAAGGGATTATTTCTTTCAGCCTAGATTGTCCTTTGTCAACCGAGAGAACGCAACAAAAGAAAGGCGGAAAAATCTCAAATCAAAACAATCGAGTAACAAATAACTTGTAAGAATACTTTCAAATTCTGTTTGTTACTTCAAATATAGAAGAAGACACATATGTGAAGGATATCTTTGAACCATATTGCTTCCAGACCAGTATTGGTGTTATCCTTGCTGCTAATCGCTAGATGTATATTTTCTTCAGGACTAACTTCTCATTCTTTTTCTTTTTTTGGTCATTTCCTTCATTTTGACAGTAACATTGACATAAGTAAAGACTGCATTGCGAGGATAAAGTATTTTAGGAAGCTAACTTTATCAGCTTTGATCATGAGGGTGGGGTGGGGATACAAAAGAACAATCTAGGAGAAAGAGTGTTTGGGATGAACTTCGTTTAAGAGGGTCCTATCTATTCTGAGGTAGTGTAGATTGAATTGCAAGCTCTTTTCACCTTTGTTATTTGGACGAGAATTATTCCTACTATAAAATTTATGCTTGTTTCTAAACAGAGTGGAAAACTATATCTACAGTTTAATCTACCAATCAAAAAATGAAAATTCTATCTATAGTTTGACCTTTTTTTCAGAATACGTATATATACTGTTCCATTTTTCAAAATGTTTAAATATTTAGGTGCAGCAATTGTGTTTCACCCGAGAGATCAAAGGGCTTGTTTTTTGCATTTCATGAGCAGGGTGGAGACTGCTTCGTCGTAAATTTTTTTCTAATTACACAAATAAATAGTATGTGTATTTACACATAGACCCTTGTGGTCCGGCCCTTCCCTAGACCCCGCGCATAGCGGGAATTTACTGCACCTGGCTGCCCTTCACACGTATAGATAGTATGGCGAAAATAAATAATAAAATAAAAATGACACCACTTTACCAAGGGAGCTTCCTTGGCTGCTGGTGAAGCGTGCCATCTCTCACATTGAGGTTAGGGGTTCGAACGTCATGCTATAAGGAGCTATCTTCTTTTGCTGAAAAGTCATTAGCTGAATAGTCACGAACCCTTAGAACTCCTCTAATATAAGATAACCAGACTAAACAAATGAGGCAAGGCCAATAATACAAACGATGGAGCCAGAGAGGGTCATGGTTTCTTGCTATGTAAATCATGTGACTACTCCTTTTGGGCAGCATAATATGATCATGTGATTGGCATGAGTACTGCTCTTTAACATTCCTTCTTTTGATATTTATAATAGACAACATATACCTGATGTTTAGTCTCAAAAGTGGCAGATTATTGTGTATTTCTGGTTGGTTAAAGAGATGATATTTTCAGAAACTTTGAAAAATTAAAACCCTATTCCCAACCTTTGAAAATTGCACTTTGCACGTAACTAACTGTCCAGTTTTCTCTTCCGTCACCTAAAACTTCAATCCAGTAATTCTTATTTCCTGAATTCAATGTTTCGAGTTCTTATTAATGTAGAATTTATATGGAACCACTCCTGTTGTTTGGCTTGATTGAAAGCACTAGATGCCTGCTAAAGTTTTGACTGGAAAATCGCTGATCAATTTAAAGCTTTAATATTACCCATAAATGACTAAAGTTTTTTGGGATGAACATTAAGTCTAATGTTTGTTAGCTGCAGAGAAGTAATAAGGAAATATTTCAATGCTATTCCCCCTTGTAGGACTGTATTTCTCTTTCAATGAGAATGCCAGAAATTGAAACACTCATGGGGATATCAGAAATATAAATAAGATACCTGCTTCACATATAGGATTGATTGTCCATAGATATAATTTAGAAGAGCCTCAGTGTACTATTATTTAGAAACCTCAGGTGCCATGGTAACATAAGTCCATGTATCTTTATGATGAGAAAGAATATCAAGATTCAGGAATTGGTTCATTGACGTCGAGGGTAGTAAGAGCAGCAACGGCATCACTGATCAAGGGACGGACTGATGGCTCTTCTTGAAGACACATGGCTGCAACCCCAACTGCTTGATTCAAACTTCTCTCTGGAAACCTGCTCTTCAGAACTGGATCCGCCATTTCTCTGAACCTTTTCGGATTCCTGAAAATCGGTTGTGCCTATTCATGAATCACACACATTTCATAATCAGTCACAATGACACATAATGAACTAGTGAGAGAAGAAATATTGAATGAGAGTGCTTTCTCACCCAAGCAACTAAGTTTTGCTCCTCTGGAGGCCTTGTAGTATCCACTGCACGTCTCCCTGTAATAAGTTCAAGTAAAACAACTCCAAAACTGTATACGTCTGACTTGAAAGAGAGTTCACCCGATCTTTCATACTCTGGAGCACAGTAACCATACGACCATTAGCCATAGTCGGAAAGTCTAGGATTAAAATCTTGATCTATAGAATATTTGTGGTTCTCAGATCACGATAAATGATTGGTGGGTTGGCCTTCTCATGTAGATACTCAAGTCCTTGAGCTGCACCTGAGGCTATCTTTATTCTGTTTCGCCAATCTAATGCCTTTTTATCCTCCTTAATGTCTGGATAATGCAATCAGTAAAGAAGAATTAACATTTGAGAAGGAAAAGTGAGGGGTAACAACTATATATATATGTGTGTGTGTGTGTGTGTGTGTATACCAATTAGATGATCAGCAAGACAGTCCATAGGCATGTATTCATAGACTAAAATCCTCTGATCTCCATCAGCACAATATCCAATGAGATTGACCAGATTTTGGTGGTTAAGGAGACTTAGCATTAAGACTTCAACTTGAAACTCCTTGTTTCCTTGTGTTCCTGTCCTGTCTAGTTGCTTTACTGCCACAACCTATTTATTCAGACACCAGATATATCAGATAGATGCACAAAAATAGATTACTACTAGTTTCATTAGAGTCGGAACAAAGTTAGCTATACCTCTCCACCTTGAAGTGTTCCCTTGAACACTCTTCCAAATCCACCTTCCCCTATTAGGCATTCTTGTCGGAAGTTCTTTGTTGCGCTGGCTAGCTCACGGAATGTGAAAGTTTTAGCGTTGCTGCTATCCCCATTTTCAACAGGGCTAGCTTGATCAGCGCCCTTGTTAGCATTTTCACATGGTGGTTTGTAGTTGTTTTCTGTGAAATCAATGCAGAGAAGAAAAAGTAAACACAATCAGCCTGCAGGTCAAGTGTTAGGAAAAATACATGTACATGAATCCACATACTAGTCATTACTGAATAAGGTATTAGTACTAGTCAAACACATACACGCGATTAATCTCTTTTGGCGTACAAGGTTTTACAAATACCATATAATTATTTTATGTCTTCTGAAAATGACTTCCTACTTAGTTTCTCCTATTTCTTGTGCTTTCTTTCTTGGACTAAAACCACAAATTCTTTACATAATCTTGACCTCTACAAGCACATTCGTTCCTTAACATATTTAATTAGACATGTTCTTACAGGAAGAAAAAAATAAAGAGAAACATCAAGACATGTGTTAGTGTTAGAAAGTGTTCAAATGTGTTAAAGTTTTATAGGGGAAAAAGAAGAAGATACCAAAATGTGGTGGGGAGGGTGGAGGAGCAACCGGCACGGACAGATCCTTTGCCGGTGGCTCGTTGGCTTTCTTAGACTGGAAACAGGGGAGGCAACTCATATCATTGATTCATTACACAGGGAACACAATATGCCCATTCATATCTTCTTCATCCTCTTTAGCAAAGAAAATGTATCATATATTTCAAGAATGGAGGGATAAAAAGTTTCTATGCATTCGTTAGGATTTGTCTTCAACAAATTTAACCTATGAAGGGAAAAAGGATAGATAGTGTCATGCATGAAATTGTCACATTGAAAAACAAATTAATGAAAAAATGGTGGCAATGGAGGAGAAGGGAAGAGGGTTTTCCAGGTTGAAGGAGGTGTTGCAAAATATTGGAGGAAACAAATCATTTGGAAGATTGGCTCTCAAAATTTTTCCTCAAGATTCCTTCATCATTAGTGGGAGAGAAAAAAATAAGGGAGATTTGGATGGTTGTGTATCTTGTAATCAAACACCTCTTTTCCCATCTCTCCCCTTCATTGGGACTTCTAAGTCAATTACTTATAATGCACCATCTTTAATTTCTTCCTACTATTTCTATCTTTGTCTTTTTTATGATTTATTTCAATAAATTTTATACTATTCATCAAAGCACTTTAACATGTTATAGTAGGTAATCTATTACAATTTATTATACGGTTCACTAGAATTTAATAGCTTTAGCTTAGACGTATGTGAATAAATCTATTAAATATATCGATATAATAAATTCCAAACCCAATAGCGTAAATGGGCTACGGGTTCGATGGCAAGCGAGGAATCGTCAAAACTCATAAACTTCAAATCCTGGATTCACCTCTAGTAATCTACATTATTTTCAAGAGTTTGACTTCTACATAATTTTTACATATATAATTGGTGATGTCATTGTATACTTTGATCATTATTATGTTCGAAATTTAATATTTGTAATTATTTAATAAATTTCTTAACGCATATATAGGATTTGAGCCAAAGCTATTAGATTTGGCGGGGTCCAAGATACTAGTACTATACATCTACCCTGATATACTTAATGGGTTCAACTGAATTCAATATTTTATGTACCAAAAATATATATACATGAATTTTTTGAACATATTGAAAATTATAAATTTTCGAACCCGTAATATTAAATGTGTAATGAATGTAGTGATAAAAGCTTTAAAAGTTAAATTCGTCAAATTTAATATTTGGGATCCGTCTATGATAGAAGTGACAAACTGGGAAGAAGATCAGTTGAAATGACGAGACGGCAATGATGAAATGGAGCTTCATTATAATTTCGAAGTCTATAACATGAAGGCAACCAAGTACCAAATATTTGAAATCTTTAAACTATTGTTATAGTGCTGAGACGTTACTAGCACTACACCAATATAATACTTACTAGATATAAAGAACGCATGAAGTTGTTCACAGATTTCCTCTGTTTGTTTCAAATAATTGTTAAAGGAATAACAGACTTGGTTCAAGTACTTGTTGCTATTTAAGATCCTCTTTTCAATTGCGATAAGGAGAGCTTTTTTTGTTGTTGATATATATATATATATATATATATATATATATATATATATATATATACGAGTCAATGCATTTATACCTGTTGTAATCACTAATATTTTATTGGATTTAAATCCAGAAAATTATTTGAATTATATTCAAGATATATTGATGGGCTAATATAGTTGGATTAATTATTTAAGTCCAATAAATACAGATTTAATTAATAGTTCAATATTATTGGGCTAGTCCATTGATTCCAATTACAAATGACAAGCCCACTTTGTCAAACCCAACATGTCATCTTCCTCGAGCAGTGGAGAAAGTGAAGTTGGTACATGAACGCTTACGGATAGCCCGAGTCGACAAAAGTCTTATGTGCGACGACATGACTTAAAGTT
Source organism: Anisodus tanguticus (assembly GCA_034509755.1). Lineage (NCBI taxonomy): Eukaryota > Viridiplantae > Streptophyta > Magnoliopsida > Solanales > Solanaceae > Anisodus > Anisodus tanguticus. The sequence goes on from CM067545.1 coordinate 25,211,471, forward strand.
CGATGTGAACGATTGGGTATTCTTGAAGATCTAGCCGGTGAAGGGCATTATGTGATTTGCTAAGAAAGGCAAGCTCAACCACAATACATTTGACCATATGAGATTATCTGACGAATAGGGCAGGTAGCCAATAAGTTAGAGTTGCCATCGAGTTAGAATCCGTGCATCTTGTTTTCCATGTATCGGTGTTACGAAAATGCATTGAGACCCTTCCTGGGTTACTCCGGTTGATGATGTACATGATACGAAAGACCTATCGTATGAAAAAGTTTCGGTTGCCATTTTAGATCGTCAAGTCTGAAAGTTGCGAACCAAGGAGATAGCCTCCGTTTAGGTGTTGTGGAGAAACAACAATATAGAGTAGATGGCATGGGAGGCCGAAGAAGATATGAAATTTGGATATCCTCACCTATTCCAAAGCGAAGGTTTATAATGATAATCGTGCGATACGTTCCTTCTATCCATACTCTATGACGATAAACTTATTTTATGACCTTGTTTAAGGGACGATCGTAGAAAGAATACAACAAACACAGCCAAGACCACGAGATCAAATATATGATGTGAGTCATAGTTTATAATATGGATTCCTTGGATTGTAAACGGTCGTGTAGGGCCGATATAATGTTATATAATGTGTTGTATGGCCCTGTGAGGCATATGTTGTGTTTTCTGGCTGCGTGGCAGGTTTTGGATAGTCCTATTTATAGGGGAAATTCTGCCAAAATTTTCACAAAATCCCAAGATTTAGATTTCTCTGATACGTTATTCCAACATTCGAGGACGAATGTTCCTAAATGAGAAGGATGTTACACCCTGTATTTTATGTTAGTATCCATCATGAGTAAGTTAAGGTGAACATGAAAGGTTGATGACATTAGAATGGATAACGATGATTTTCAACGGGTGTTAAGTAAATATCATAAGAGTTTGAGGTTAAGAGAATCAAAGAAAATAATTTCATCGAAATTGTAATAGCCCGTATTTTGGATCATACAATAGTGTATATTGAAGTTGAGCAAGTTGAATACAAAAGTCGGCAAAAGTTATCGCAAGTAACGTTCCTAAGTGTACTGAAATTTGGGTCATATCTCACTGAGCTTTTCTCCCAATATACTCTGAGTTGTGGGGTGATCCATGCACCAAATTAAAGGTCTTCGAATCTAGTTTCTAACGCATTAAACCGTTCGTCGATATAACGTTGGAGTAGAGAGATATTTGCATTTTTGCGAGACTTCCCAGATAGCCCCTTCTGGACCCACTTGAGGCGGTGGAAGTTTTTAAAAGTGTATAAAAACGGTGGGACTTGATCATTTCGTCATTTCTCACTCATTTCAGATCCTATACATCCCTAAATTCTCTCTAAAGGTTTCCATATTACCCAAGAGCAACATCAAAGGTAAGCAACGCAAATCAAACGTTGGAAATCCTGTGGTGCTAGTGAGTTTCTTATTTTTCTTGTGGTTGCAGATTTTGGACTTGTTCCAGCTCGTGTGGAGAGTTTTTCTAAGTGTAATAAGGTAATATTACACTCCTCCTTCATGTATTTGAGCTTATAGAAGTCATAGCTAACTTGTATAGTTGAAAACTCGTGAAATAAAGGTCGAACATCATAGTTGTGATGTTATTTGTTGCTGAACTGTTTTGAGATTGTTCTTGTGGTATTTTATGTCTGGGAACTGATGCATTAACCTGAGTATGTGGTTGTTATCGTTGGCATGTATTTGAAAGAATAAAGGGTTTAAAGGTATAACTTTATTAGTCATAAACCAAGCTTGCCGCTATTGTATCATTGTTTTGATTGAAAAGTTTATCGTATAGTTGTTGTTTGTTATTTGGGTTGTTGTTACCTTTGGAGACTTGAGGAAAGTAAGAAAAATAGGGGAGATACTACCCGATTTGTTATAGGATAAGTTTACCGTTCAAAAAATGATAGTTGTATCACTTGTAGTGTTACGATATCGTCATTTTCGTTATTATAGATTAAGGTGCGGTGAGTTGAGATTACCGTGGTTGTTGGGAATATTACTTTGCAAGGTATGTAAGGCACTTATATTCCTTCTTTTGGCATGATTCCAAACTAACGAAGCATAAACAAATGATATTCATAAATGGCTATACTCTTAGTAGTTTAGAAGCTTATGCTCATTGCTTTCATGATATAATCCAATCTATATTGTATTGTTCTTTGACTCTTAAGAATTGTATGTTGATAAGGCTAGTTTCATATGTTAATCGGAGGTGTAACGACATTACGTCACTCTTATAAGTTCATGAGGTCTTTTTTGGCTCTTACACATGCATATATGTATATTATGATATAATGAGTCCGTGTGTGGCTCCAATATGGTTACACACACACATACACACACACACACATATATATATATAGAGATCATTTGGTTATGATGATGTTACCCACATAGGCTTGATAGCGTTATATATGCATGTATATAGTACGATGGCATTATATACGCATATATATTGTATTCATGTATATCATGGCCTTCAGTGGAAATCCAAAGTCGAGGTTTATTTTCTTATCTTTTTATGTTACATTAATGTCTTTACTTATGTTGTTATCTACCTTACATACTCGGTACTTTATTCGTACTGACGTCCCTTTTGTCTGGGACGCTATATTTCATGCCTGCAGGTCTCAATAGACAGGTTGACGGATCCTATCAGTAGGCTATTTTGCTTAGCGGAGGTGTTGGAGCACTCCCATTGTTCATGTACTCTTGTAGAGTTTTGTAGACAGATGTTTTGTGTTTAGATGGGTTGTACGACCTTGTCAACCTATATTTTATTGTAAAGACGTCATGGTGGCCTTGACGACCCGTACTATTATATATACATATATATATATATATATGCTCATATATCATTTTGGCTGCTTATCATCGAGGTGTCTTTCATATTCCACTTGGATGTCATTGATACCCCTTTTGGCCTAGTTATCTATACTAGTATGATTATTGATGTATGTCATGTTGGTGCTCGGTGAAGTAGGCCTGGGTGCCAGTCGCGCCCCTCCAGTTTGGGGTGTGATAGAGACATACCCTAGGCCAAAGTGAAAGTTCTCTTGGGGAATCGGGACATTCTTGACTTTACCATTAAAATTCTTTCCAAGTTCCCATCCTAACTCAAACCCATTCTTGAGCATGGAAGTGGCAAGCATTTTATATACCACATGTATTGGAATTTGTGGTGTAGCGATGTATAGCGCCGACTATTTCTACGACATAGAAATTTGTTCCTCTAGACACCCTTTTGATTACCGATATTGAGTGATCGGGATAGCTGAGACTGCTTTCTTCCCCGTGGATCGTTATTTCATGGCCTCCCATGTAAATTTCAGGGATTGGTGTACGGTCGAGGGCACCGCTCTAGCCATCTGGATCCAAGGCTTTCCCAACAACTGGTTATAGCTAGTGGTTATCACCATTACTTAGAATTTAGCGGGTCCATCTGGATGCATATGTCAACTTCTCCGACGATATCTCTTTAATCCCATCAAAGCCTCTTACGCTCATACAACTTTGGCGTTTCCCACATCGTTATCAAATTATTCAAGGGTTGATTGCGATAAATGTTCAGTCCTAAGCCATTATCAATCAACACCCATCTACGAATTTACCCCTTCAATTTACGGTTATATGTAGGGTTTTATTACATGTTATCCCCTCAGTGGGAAGTTCGTCTCGATAGAAAAAAATCTGATGATGTCCGATGTCATGACTCACCATGGCAACCAGATTTTTGCTACACGTTCCTACTGGGTATGTGCCTTTCATCAAAAACTTTCATCAGTGCTAGCCGATGGTGTTGGCAGCTCATAGTAAGAGCTAGCATGGATATCCGAGCAAGAGATTTCCTTAAATGGTCAACGATAGAATATTCTTTCGGTTGCACCCTATGCCAAAAGTCATTGGTCTCACATTTTTTAATGATCCAATAAATCGTTTTGAGTTATAAGTCCTTTTTTACCTAAACGACCCTTTCCATAACTTTAAAATAATATTTTTTTACTTACGAGGATGGGTAGCAGAATTCCCGAGGCAACTGGTGAGTATAGAAGGAAAAATAGTAAAATTTGGAACTTCTCAAGTTAAGAAATAAAAATTATTGACCAAAGTCAACATCAGGGATTAATGAGGTCTAATGAGAGTTTCATCAATTCTACGAGGTCCGAAAAGCAATATATGACTTCGTGGAGCTATTTTTTTGGTATCATGGATTTTTGGGTGTGATTTGGGTTTTTGGTTGGGAAAATTAGTTAAAGTAAAGAAATGGAGTCGACCAGGTACTTGTGAGTAATGGGGAATTAAATAGGAGTCGGTTCAGGCAGATGAGGTTGGACCGCACAAGCACCACTTGGGTTCATTGCTAATCCTATTCTTCAGGATGCTCTGGTGCATATTTTGGCTACTTTAAGGGTATGGCACATGGGGGGCATGCCAATGTTTACTCCAAATGGTTCTTAGACGAGAGTAGGAGCTCAGACTCCCAATTTGATGATTGCTATATGATTTTAGACTCCAGGGGTTTAGCTAGTTGTTGTTGTGGCTCCTGGGTTTGTGGGTTTGCTAGTTTTGGGTACTATTCCATGTCCAGTTGTTCAGCCTACTATAACCGTGAAGGAGCACAAGAGGTATGACCGGTTTGAGAAAATGAAGCCACTACAGTATAATGGACATCACGATGATGATGCTTATGAATTCTTGGTAAATTGCCATAAGAGGTTGCATAACTTAGGGTTGGTTAAGTCCAACAGTGTTGAATTCAAAGGTTTTCAGATGATTGGGCCCGCAAGTAATGGTGGAGGGCTTTTGTTCAAACTATGCCAGTTGGGTCGCCTCCTCTTACTTGGGTTGAGTTTACTGAGTGTTCTTGGAGAAGTTTGTCCCCAATAATGTGCGGGAGGACAAGAGAGAGAATTTCAATAAGTTGAGCCAAGATGGGATATCTGTGATTGAGTATGAGATGAGATTCCATGCCTTGTCTTGATGTAAAAATCCCTGTGAGCTTAAAGTTCCAATTTGATCCTCAAGATGATAAGCTCGGAGTTCCAATGATGGTTGATCATCCAATGATAATATGCTTAAAATGGTATGGAATATGGAGCGGGATTGAAGATTGGACTTGAAGACTTTAAGAAGTAGACATTTTATTCGGCCTTCTTGTTGGTCTTGGTCGAGACCATGTTTTTCTTTTATCTTATCTTTATTTAGTAGCTTAACTTTTAGTTATTGTCTTTAATTCCTAGATTAGTTACTAGTTCTCTTAGGACACATTTATTGAGTTGTGTAATAAGGATGACTAGGCCGAGAGGACAAGATGGCAAAGACAAGTGGATGACTTGGCCAAAAGAGACAAGTTGGCAAGGGCAAGAATGATCTAGAGGATGAGGCTTCTAAGAAGATAATACAATCATGCATCTAGCCATGTGGGAGGCATCAATATCAGCCATGGGAATATCAAGAGTTGTCTGAATAACTCATCAAAGCAAATACAAAGGATGGAAGTTTCAAACACAATCCAAGAAGATGATATTCATGAAGAGCCTAGGTGCATTCATTCTTTTACATGGGAACCACAAATGGGTTTGAAAAGATTGGATTCATCCTTTGGTCCCAAGTAAAACCAAACCCTTTCCCATTTGGGGAGTTGAAGTCGAGAACAACCTTGCCCCAAAAGCAAGGCCGAACCCTTTCCCACTTGTCCACACTTGGCCGAAAACCCAAGTAGTTTTGTCCTTTAATTTGTCTTTTAAAAAGGTCTATGTACTACTATAAATAAGACCCTTAAGATGTGGTAAAAAGGAAGGGTGGTGGATTAAATATAAACTTGAGTTTTACTCATACTCCAAAGTATTTAACTTGTGTGTTGTCTACCTTAGATTGGTCCTTGTGTGGGCCTTGGTTCTTTTGTGAGCCAACCCCTTAGTGTAAGTTGAATCTAGGACTTGTGTGACCTAGTTAAACCCAATCTAAGGTCCCTTCGGTGTATGTCTTGGTTAGGACTTGTGTGACCTAATCAAACCCAATCTTAAGGAACCCCCTCGGTGCAAATGGACGTTGGAACTTGTGTGATCCAACCAAACCCAAGCCTATGGTCTATCTTAAGGTTACCGGCCACCCTCACTTGGCTTGTTCACGGGCTTGTACTTATCAACCTTGTTCTAGACCTTTTCCAATTGGCTGAACTCATCTTGGTGTCGACTCAAGCATTAAAACCCCCGTGTCATTATCCTTGTTCATATCGACTGTCCAAATACTTGGTTTGTACCCCGGATTGCATCTCGTAACTCGTGTTCATTCCTTTTCCAAACCACTCCATTCCTGCCACCACCACATCCCACAATACTTCACAAACACCCATAATAAAGGCCAACACCCGAGACCACGCATATCTCCCCTTCCAAACTCGAGAACACCAAATAGTCCCCTAAAACAAACCTCACTGATACTTCATTATTTTAGTATATTTCTGGTATCCTCAACCACCAAACCCTGATCATCAATACTACCATCAACATACCCAAAACACCCTCATAAAATGCCTAAGTCCAACTCCACCCAGAACTACCCAAAATAAGGCTATAACACCACCCTCTTGGCTAAGCCGAGAACCTCAATCTTAGTGTCCATTTTTGGGTCGACCCGAATATAATCAAGACCCGAACCACTTACCATCCAACACCCCTCCTACTTGAATCATGTCTCATCATGCATTGATGATTTTTCCTGATGAGGCCAAGAGGATTTGGAGGTTTATTAGAGAGTTGACTTACTGCCTTTATGTTGCGGCAACACATGCAACGACTTTATGAGGTTCTTTTTAGAAAGTGTTGGATATTGCTAGATATGTTGAGACTACCAGGTGACAGGATTTTGAGGGGAGATTGGAAAAAATCCCTACAGTTCTGGCAGTAATGGTGGTACCTCATATGAAGGTAGAGGTCATGATGGAAGAGGTTATCATCACCATTCCAGCAGACCGGTTTATATGTCTACACATTTTACTTCAAGTCTAGATATGTTATGCGCTTTTCTTGATTAACATGTTCATGTTTCTACTCCTTGTGGAGATTCTGTAGTGGTTGATAGAGTGTATCGATCTTGTATGGTTACCTTGATGGGTTATGATACTTAGGCTGACTTGACGATTCATGGTAAATTTGACGTCATTTTGGGTATGGATTGGTTATCTCTTTATCATGCGATCTTGGACAGTCATGCCAATACGATTACATTGCCATGTGGGGAGTTCCTAAGTTAGAGGAAGGGTGCTATTAGTCATACACCAAGGAATGTGATATCATTTCTAAGGGCTTGCCGAATGATGGAGAAGGGATGTTTGGCGTATTTGGCTAATACTTAGGATACGAGTACTAATACTCCTTTGCTTGAGCCGGTATCGTAGTGGGTGAGTTCTCAAAGGTATTTTTGACATATGTGATGGGTAGTCCACCCAATTGAGACATTGATTTCTGCATTAACTTGGAGTCGGGCACTGAGCCCATCTATATTCTACTATATCGGATGGCACCCACAAAAATGAAGGAGTTGAAGGAGCAATTGCAAGATTTGTTGAGTAATGGGTTCATTAGACCTAGTGATTCTCCTTGGGCTACTCCCATGCTATTTGTGAAGAAAGATAGGTCTATGGATAATGGTATTGATTATCGAGAATATGGTCACTATCAATAACAAGTATCCTATTCCTCGCATTAATGACTTGCTTTATCAGCTTCAGGGTGTGTCAATTTTCTCTAAGATCGATTTAAGATTGTTATCATTAGTTGAAGAATAGGGCGGAGGATATCCCTAAGACATCTTTTAGGATGCGATATGGTCATTATGAATTTTTGGTGATTCCTTTTGGGCTTACCAATGTCCCAACAACCTTTATGGACTTGATGAACGCAGTGTTTAGACCGTACCTGTATTCCTTTGTTATTGTATTCATCGATGACATTTTGATATACTCTTTTAGTAGAGAGGAGCATGAGTAACATTCGAGGATTGTGCTTGGAATTCTAAAGGAGAATAAGCTTTATGCCAAGATTTCAAAGTGTGAGTTCTGGCTTAGCTCGATAACATTTTTAGGAGTCCAAGGATGGGATTATGGTGGATCCTAAAAAGATTAGGGCGGTTCGTGATTGGGTCCAACTTACCTGGGTCACCGAGATTCATTGTTTATTGGTCTCACGAGTTACTATCGGTGTTTTGTGAAGGGATTTTCATCCATTGCATCCTCATTGACTAGGTTGACTCAGAAGAATGTGGCATTTCAATGATCAGACGAGTGTGAAGTGAGTTTCCAAAAGCTCAAGACTTTGTTGACTACGACTCCGATTTTGGCTTTACCAGTTGAGGGAGAGGCTTTTACCGTGTATTGAAATGCTTCACGGATTGGCCTGGTTGTGTTTTGATGCAAAAAAGGTAGGGTGATAGATTTACTTCGAGGCATTTGAAGGTACATGAGAAGAACTACCCCACTCATGATTTGGAATTGACGACGTTAGTATATGGATTGAAGATTTGGAGGCATTATCTCTACATTGTGCATTATGAGGTATTTATCGATCATCGTAGTTTTCAACATATTTTCAATCAGAGGAATCTTAATTTGAGGCAACAAAGGTGGTTGAAGTTACTTAAAGATTATGACATGACTATCCTTTATCAACCAGGCAAGGCCAATTCGATGGCGGATGCCTTGAGTCAGAAAACAGTGAGTATAGGTAGTCTAGCTTTGTTATAGGTGGGGATATGTCCTTTGGCTATGGATAATTAGTCTTTGGCCAATAGTTTGTGAGACTTAATATTTCAGAACCTGACAAGGTTCTAGCTTGTGTGGAAGCAAAATCTTCTTTATTATAGCAGATTAAGTCTCAACAATTTGACGATGAGACGTAAGATCTGGGATAATGTGTTGAAATGAGAGGCCAATGAGGTGATGTTAGATGACGAAGGAGTTCTGAGGATCTGAGGTTGCATTTGTGTTCCTCAAATAAGTGATTTGACCCGATTGATTATGGAAGAGGCTCATAGTTCAAGGTATTTTATTCATCCAGAAGCTACAAAGATGTATCGAGATTTGAAATAACATTACTGGTGGTGTTAGATGAAAAAAGAGACATAGTGGAGTATGTGTCACGGTGTTCGAACTGTTTATAAGTGAAGTACGAGCAACAGAAGCCTGATGGTGTCACTCAGAGGATGTCTATACCTGAGTGGAAGTGGGAGCGGATTGCTATGTTTGAGGTATAATTTCCACAAACTTTGGGGAAGTTCGATGCCATTTGGGTCATTGTGGAGCGATTGACTAAGTCATGCAATTTATTCCAGTTCAGACTATGTCACAACCCAAAATCACAGAGTCATGATGGTACTAACTCCAAGGATCAATAAGCCAATCACAACCATTTAACTAAAATTAAATAGAGAAATATAGTTCGGAAGTTGTCAAGTAAATCAATTAAGTCTTAAAAAGTCTCATAATATAAATAAGACGAAAATACTACAAACTCCCAAGACTGGTGTCACTTATACAAGAACTAACTAAGGAATATAGGTTGGGAATACATCCCTAAATACATAGTTGTCTAGAAATGAGAAGACAAAATTAAGGAATAGGGAAGAAGAATCTGGTGCCACGGATCTTCCATTTAGCTAAACTCGAATCCTTTGAAATAGCTCCACAATGGCTGGATAGTCATAAAATCCACTAGAGCTAGGAATAAATCCTACACACAAAAAGGTGAAGCAATTGTAGTGTGAGTACAAAAACAACGGGTACTCAACAACATCATCGACCGACCCTATCTTAAACGGAGACGAGGGCTAGCCTACCGATTACTACTTCCACACTATTTGCCACCAGTTCACCACAATAATACAATCTCTGAATCCACTCAAACCAAGAGTCCAAGCCTAGGTTATAACATCTAGTTCCTCAAGTTTGATAAAGTATTCACAACTATCAATAGAGTGTAATCAATCCAAGATTTAAGCCTAAGTGTAAGAACCTCTAACTGTTCAGTAACATCTCAAATAGTCAAGCAGCATGATAAAATAGGTAATTACACAGTTTAGGCAAATCAAGCAACAAGGAATAAATGAATGATATGAGATGTAGATGCTATGCAAGTCCTTTGTTTCTCATTTTCGGTATACACAAGTTTGAACATGAAAGAATTATGACCCATAGGGGACTCACGCGGTCCATATACCACTCAAACTCATACAATGCCTAACAACACAACAAGCTCACACAATACCTATTTCTAACCACACAACTCTTATACTCATCTATTGCCACACAGGGTCATATAGTATGTAGCATGAATATGACATGCACAACAACAAGAAGAAAGTATATGCAATAATGGTTCTAACTTTAGTCAATTGTACAATAAAGACTTGATTTTTTGCTTCTTTTCCACTTTTTAAATGAGTATAAAAGGATGATGGAGACACATAGTCACATATCACATTGACATATAATAATATCATGAAAATTATGGGTTTCATACCCCAATCACATATCCAAATGATTGTACTATACTATCAGCTAGTGCCCAAAGCAGGACATTCAGTATTTAATTTAAAGCACAAGTACCCATAATATGTCATCGGTAACCAGATACAAATGATCATCACCTCACAAGTATCAGGACCCCCTTATTATTCCGTTACCCCTTCTTAATTACTACATTAGACTAACCATAATTCTTAAGATAAGGTGCAAGATATCAACTTGCCTGGAATAAGAGTCTGATAGTCACAACGAAGCTTTGCCTTTCCATAACTCCTCCGAAAGGTCCGAATCTATTCAAATATGGAAAGTACATCAACACATGAGTCTATCAATATCTATATTGCTATATAAAAAATTTTCTGACCCAAAAAGTCACCCAAAAATAGGACCCCGAGCCTCGAAGGAAAAAATGGGAAATTTATTTCAAAAAAAGTTTACCCATCATATGTGGAGTCTAGATATAAAAAAAATCGTCAAATTCTAACATCAATTTCATGCTCAATTGAAGAATTTCCCTTTTTCTCAACCTAGGGCTTTCGCCCAATTTTTTTCATCCCAAATCATGATGTCTAACATGGAATCCTTTAATAATCGAAGATATAATCATAAGAGGGTGATTAGGAACTTACCCACTTTAAGAATCTTGAAAATCTTCTCAAAACGCGCTAAAAACTGAGACCCCAATCTCAAAATATGAGAATAAAATGCCAAAGCTCGAAGTGGAGTTTTACGTTTCTGTCCAGCAACTCCCTTCTTCGCGATCTCATACCCCACTATCGCGATTGCGGAACCCCAAACAATAACTATTCATAATCGCAACATCGCGATTGCGATGGCGAAAAATCAAATGTCTCGCGGTCGCGGCCCTGTGCCATGCGATCGCGAGGAACACTTCAACAGTTGCACTCCAGAAAAATCTAGTGTGTTCCAAATTTCGATTCGACCCTCGAGATTCATCCGGGCCCTCCGAACACAAATCAAATATGCAAGCCACTCCTAAAATATGGAATGAATCTACTCGCACGCTCGAAATTTTACGAGGTCATCTTGACCAAATGTTTGACCAAAACACTATTATAACTCATATAAGACTTAAAAATCGAACACAATACTCGAAATACTCCCAAGTGCTTTGGGAATCAAACCACAGACTCAACTAGAAAATGTTGGACATTATGAACCTAATAGAATCGATGAAACTTCAAAAAAAAAACTCAAAAACCCTCAATGTTGACTTTAGTCAACTAAAGCCTATTTCTCAACTTAAGACTTTCAAATTTTCAGAATCATACCCGAAACTAACTCACATCACTCAGGGCCTGTTCCAACAATCGACCTAAGTCAAAAATCCTTTTCCGGACCTAATGAAATTTTTGAAATTTGATTCCGGACACATTTACTCAAAAGTCAACTCATAGTCAAACTTTTCAAACATGAGACTTCCAACACTCAAAACTTAGATTTTCTTATGTTATTCTCATCCGATTACCTCGAGAATTAGGCTACCCTTCCCTGCATATCAAAATCACCACAACAAGGCTAGGAGAAAGGGTGTTTTTAGGAAAATAAGCAAAATTGTCAAAATTATCTAACGGGTCGTTACATCATCCATTACTTAAACACATGTTCATCCTCGAACATGAAATAGAAAAGAAGTACTTAAATCTTCAAAAAGCTGAGGGTATTTAGTCTGCATGTCCGTATGAGTCTCCCAGGTAGCCTCCTTAACCGGACGATGCCTCCACCGAACCTTTACTAAAGTAATCTCCTTAGGTCTCAACTCTGAATCTGTCTATTGAGAATAGTAACTGACTTCTCCTTATAAGTCAAATTATGATCAAGCAACACTAAATCCTATCCAATCATATGAGAACTATGCGAGTGGTACCTTTTAAGAATAGAATAAGAAACACAAGATGAATACTCTATAACCCAGGAGGCAATGCCAACTCATAGGCTATCTCACTAATACGATGAACAATCTCGAATGGCTCGGATATCTAGGGCTTTACCTGCCCCTCTTTCTAAACTCATCACACCCTTCATGGATGAAACTTCCAACAAAATCCACTCACCATCGTGAACTCTAAGTCATGAACCTTCCAATCTCCATAATTCCTTTGCCTATTCTGAGCCGTAAGAAATACCTCCTGGAACAACTTGACCTTGTCCAAAGAATTCCACCACAAGTCTGTATTCCAAGGTCTAACCTCAAATGCATTGAGTCAGCCAACGGGAGAACAACATCTCTTACCATACAATGCCTCAAATGGTGTTATCTTACCATACAATACTCAACCAAAGGCAAGAATTGATCCCAATGACCACCAAGGTAAATCACACAGGCTCGCAACATATCCTCAAGAACCTAAATAGTCTGCTCGACCTGACCAACTGTCTGAGGGTGAAATGTTGTGCTAAGTTATACCCGAGTGCCCAACTCCTTCTACAAAGATCCCCATAAATAGAATATGAAATGCGTGCCTCTATTCGAAATGATAGAAATAGACACTCCATTAAATCAACTATCTCTCGAATGAAAATCCTGACCAACCCCTATAAATTACAATTAGTTTGAACCGATACAGAATGAGCCAACATTGTCAAATAATCTACACTTACCCAAGTGGCACCAAACTTTCCCAAATCATGTGGAAATCATACCATAAGGTCTATAACAATTCACTTCTTTACCTAGCCCATCAAATCTCATCAAATCTTCATTTCATTTCGCCCAATAGTTTAATCCTCACACATTTTATCCGATTTGACTTAATCTACCTGATTTGAATACAATCACAACTCTGAACACAATTTGTTTATTCCATAATTTTCACTATTATCACCATGATCCTTTAGCTGAATCTCAACCCATCAACAATTATATGCTAAAAAAGTAACCTCATTCTAATCATCTTTCATCCATACCTTCCAAATCGCCCTTAGCACCAATAATCTATAAATCATGATGTCACACACTAAAAGCCTCAATCATGAATCATTTTGACCAGAAAGATTTGTTGCTCGTATTGAACCAATTCTAAGAATTTCTGTCAAGATCTGACCCTACCCAAGGTTAATTGCACAATTTTCAGATCTATTAACTTCGTCTTGATGAGCTGAAACTCATGAGTCACCACCCATTGTTCAAATCCTCTTAGTCCTTCCATGACATCCCATCATTCAAATCCTCTTAGTCCTTCCATGACATCCCATCATTCAAATCCTCTTAGTCCTTCCATGACATCCCACGCGCATCATCCTATTGACTATCTTATCGTGTCAATTTGTAAGAATCGACCAATCACTCCAATGACTTACCAGATCCATTTGTACCTCCTCCAAAACATCACAAAGTAACCATGTGGACCACTTGTGCTCGTTATATAACTTAACCAACTTGTAAGAATCAACCGATCACTCCAAATATTTACCAGATTCGTACTAAACCTGCAACCACTAACTTAACTAAAATATTACACCCAATTATTCCCATAAGCTTCGATATTCCATAGTAACATTTTGTCAGATGAGCACATCCACCAGTTGTGCTCGTCATATAACTAAGACTGATCCATTTGAATTCCTTCCATTACATCTCTATTTTGTCAAGTAGCTGGAGAACCTTCACACGCCCCCAGATATGAAGTCCTACTCCCTCATATACTATCCCATAAAGGTCATCCATAATTCTTATATGCCTTCCACGGTTTCCTTTATAAACTTAACATTGTTCCTCTTATCCGATCAAAGATTCATCCTAGGTTTCCTTTGCCTTCAGGATATTAGTATATGTCCCATATCATTGCATTGCAAGAGTTCCTTATGTCATGCCGAAACCTTTCAATTGAAATCTTTAAAACCACAATGCTCATTACTTGGTTTTCCCACTAATCGTACTGCTTAGAATCATCATACCTCTTCTCATCACTTGCTATACCATAAATGCACTTTATCGACTTTCGAGCCACCAATCATTGAACTTCGCTATCATGTGGTTATTTTCACCATCAATCCCATTACATAGGGATATCACCCAACTAGAAGGTCTGAATCATAACTACACCCAATTGAAATTCAAAACATAGTTGTAATGAACTTGGTCACGGGTCCTCATCACGGTGACACATCTCTTGCCATACTGTTGACACCTAATTTTTACCTTCAAATAATTTTATTTAATTATTCAAAGTACCTGAGCTATAGACGTAGTGAAATATACCCTTTACAAGACAAATATGATTCTATAAAATTATTCTGGAAATATTTTGTCATTTCCTTTGATAAAATATTATCTAGTATATTTATTGTATAACATGTCCTATTCTCACATTATTTTGACCATTAATTGCAATTTCAAAAATTTTAAAAGATAATTATGAAATTAGTTATCTTAAAATTCTAAATTTAAAGAATCTATATTTTACTCCGTCAAAATTGGAATGTCGTTTAATTAAATAGGATAATGGAATTACATCTCAACTTTAAAGCATGTACTTAAATTAAAATGATTTTTTATGATTTAAATTTTCTAAATCCTAATTAGTATCAAATTTTGGCTTAAAATAAAGCTTTTAATCTAATTAGAATATTTCTGAAATTATTTGGTTATTTTTTAATTTAAATAATGACCACAATGTGGCCATATTTAATTTAACTTGCAAAAATCTATTGGGTTATGCTTTTTAAATTTAAAACCGACTGAGTTTAGGCCGAAAGAGGCCCAGACCCTGCCGAAGTCGTGACTTAAACGGCCGAAGGGCAATGCCCATACCATTTTGGCTCCTTCACTATTGAAGGGTTATCTCTTAAACCCTAGCCGCTTGGCCTTTGTCTTCTCCAAATTTCCAAAAATGGCAAATGACAGAAGTACGTCGCCCTTTTGCGGTGATGGTTTGTCTTAAAATGGCAAGGGAATCAATGGCCCTTACCCTCTCATCTATACGCCACCGCAACCCCCATCCCCCATAAGGTGAGGTCACCCCTCTATTCTCTTTGCTTTTCTGCGATCGTTTTAATTGGTTTTGTCTTATTGATTTTGGAACGATGTATTTCGATTGGTTCAGAACTTTGGAGGGAATTTCCCCTATTTATTTGTCCCCCCACATCGATCCATTAGGGTCTGCTAGGGATTTGAACGATCCTATAAATTGAGACCCTTTTACCTTCATTTGAGAGGTCCCGGCTTAAAATTTTGCATTCTTATTTTTGAGAGCCTTCTTCGAGCTAAATACGACTAGGTTTTGCTTAAATTAGGATCCAAACCCTTTAGTGGAACTCATACTTGGCATAATTGGTCAATTACAATTTAAAATACCCTTTTTGTGTGTGTTTGCGAGTGTTTGAGGTGTGGAGAAGGAAGAACAAGCCCCTTTGACCTTTTGGCTGCCTCCATACAAGGTAATTCTAATTTCATATAGTATTTTTGTTTAATTTAAGTATGTTTAAGTTAATGTATGTTATTACATGATGTGTTAAAGTGTCATGATCATTGTGCACCGATATAGGCTCTAAAATGCTGAACTAAGTGTGTAAATTGTCTTGTAATAACTTGTTTCAATGGTTTAAGAGCATGATTAGTTATTAAGGATTATGATTAGCCAAATTAGGTCTTCATGCCTGTTGTGTAATCTAGTAGTAGATTTAGGTTAATATGTGATATTGTGGTGCATTGCATGTTGATTTTAAAGTGTCATGATTATTTAAACTAAACATATTTAGCTAATATGATGTCTCATATGTCAGTTTGGGGTTTATTTTGATTGTGTAGACTGGTTGAGCCATAACATTGGCCTAGAAACATGTGTTAGTGATTAGGAATAGTTAACTTGTTAACGCATCATGATTTTCATATCATCTAATGTTAGATTATAAACTAGAAAAAATGAACTAATTAGGCTGGTATTTGGATTAGTTAGTGTTGGATATGTAAAGAAGTACGGGAAGTAAATAAATATTACAAGTGTTCGAAAGGATAAACAAATAGGCAATTCAGAACTGCCGCAACCTTGTTGAGTCTTGAATCTTGATAACCTGAAATCAAGAAACACTAAATCTGGATTGTTACAACTGTGGGCTGAGTCGAGAGATGACTCTCTGTCTTTAAGACAAGATTGCCCCGTATATCAGAAGAAGCCCATGGCTCACGACCCGAGACCCGAGACCGAGCCCGGACCGAACGGGATGGGCGGGCGGTGGCGGCGCGCGTGTGGGTTTAGCCTTGAACCCAAGCACATCTAAGTCCTCCCTCCTTCAAACACATGGGTTACCCCTTGGGGTCCCAAACCCTTAGCCAATTTTGAGACTTATAAAGAGAACAATTCTTCTTTTTTCCACCGATGTGGTAGATTTGTCCCACACCATATTTCCATGCCTCAAATACCTTACTTCGTGGACCAATATCTCTTTCATTTCTCAATGAAATTTGATGATTCTTGGCCCTATGGTCATCTACTCACTTAGTAGATTATGCACGTGTGAAGAGACAAAGCCTCCAACATACGGAACCCTAGTGTTTAAGTCATTAAATACGGATGGACACACCTCCCCACCAAATGCAAATTTCCAACAGTTAGCTCATTTATGCCCCCAGGGGTGGATACCTAGTGTTTAATGCCTATAATAAGACTGTTAGGGCCTCTTAAGCTAAAAAGGGAAGAAAGTACCCTATTTTAAAAAGTTGTGTGTTCAATACCTCTAGGATGAATGTAGTTTCTACACATTTGTTGTATTTAAATGAAGATGTTAACAAGACATAAGAGATGATCTTAACATGAATTAGGGGAAATTATTTTAGGTCCTAGATGTAGTTTAAAAGAGGTATCTTGACCACTAGACTATTTTGGTATTCCTAAAGGCCACTTATGATCTGTTAAGCTAGGTTTAAGCTTTGAGTAGGGATTAAATGATGTTCTTGATGATATGATATAAGATGTCTAAATTGGTTAATCTTGTCCTATATGGTTGTATTCAACTTCCTCTGCTTAAAAACATGACATTTTGTTAATCCCTTAGTTAAGACATGTAGGTTAAGAATGTGGGTACTATTAACTCATAATGCATTTTCCCAACCTATTTTGATTTTTCTTTTTTTGTTGGTATGTTTGGGGAGGCATATGGGTTTGGTATCTAATAGCTTACTGGCTTATATGTGACCATTCCCACCATCTATCAAATCTTTGCTCATTATTATGCCTTATCTATGAATGTTCTCTAAATGTGAATAACTTTAGGGATTCCTATGAAGATGGGTCCATGTTTGTCAATCTGAATCAAGGTATTATGTTAAGCATAGGGTCTGTGTATAGCCATATGCGAACCATGTTATAATATTCCCTTTCTCATGTTATAGTATCATTTTGTTTGGCTTGTAGGTTTAGTCGTTGAATCACTTTGTCTCATATTGTGCACGAGTGTTATCTATCTTATTGCATTAGTACCCTTTCCTACATCTATGCTTAGTGCTAAGTAAATACTAAATTTCCTCTTGAGTTCTTAATTAGTTAGATCCTTGTCATGAATGCTTAAGTAAGAACTGTCTGCATCTATCCATATGTTATATGTCACTGCTTACTTATAACCTCATCCACTTTGTTCAAAATGCATGATTATGTAAGAAGTAAAAAGGGCTCAGTATGCTTGTGTTGGATACCATGTGTTATTAACTAGTTGTAATAATGAAACTAAGTCCAGCATGCTAGTTTGAGTAAATGAAGTCACAATGTTTTCTGCCTACTTCTATGCATATACCTATTTGCATTTGGATCATGCTAGGGCATTAGAGTGTCCCTAGGATTCATATGTTGACTATTAAAGGGTTATGTTTGAATGTTCATAGAGCTTGAAGCAATTTGGAGACTTGTCCTATAGCATGGCATAACTAGAATTGGCATTGGTACATTTCTCTTGTGTGCTCAAGCCATGTGAAACTAGTAATCCTCAATAAGCATCAATAGCATGTCTATCTCTGATTCTTGTGTGAATTTATCCCTAAATGAATTAGTAGCACTAGTAGGGATCTGTTGTTTTGAAGAGCCAGTACCTAGGTATGTTGATATGAATAGGAAAATCTGAATGTTCTTTTGGTTAAATGTCCCCCCTGCTTCTCCTATTTTTTCTGTCTATTTGGCTAAGCTACTAAGTGAACTAGAATAATGTCTGTGTGTCTACTATGTTTGCTTGACCTGAACCTTGTGTGGTTTGAACCATGAATAATACCTTTATGTCATTATTGGGTACTAGGATCAAAACCACAAGGCTGACAAGCATAATCATGATCCTGTAAGAGTCTTAGGTTCAACTTCCGTTCTCTTTGCATGACTTTGGATCTTATTACTAACATGGGTTGACACTTGACATAATTGTGATAGGATTTTCCATACATTGCTTAAGTCTAAAAGATAACATGAAATCTTGCACTTTTGATATAGTTGGCTTAGCATGTTTGATGAAAACTCATAGGGATAATAAGGCCAGATCTGGATACCTTGTTATGTATTGTTTGTTTTAATTAGATTGTGTTCATTTAAGTATCATGAAGTGTGTGTAGTGGTGAGAAAAAAAAACTATATCTATGTTGTGTCTTATCATGCATACTCCTTTCTGAGAATTGCTATCTTCTTTTTCTTTGTGTTTTGTGTATGATAGACACTGATATATACTCGATATATAGTTTATATATCAGATATACCTAGTATATCAGATGTATAAGTGTGTATACCTTCATATATATATCACTCATGTTAGCTATACTATGAAAAATTGGGTTTAGCCTATTTGTGTCAACTTTCCTTGTCTCTTCTTCATGATTATAGCAACTGGGCCTAGCCCATTGACTTTGTTCTTTTCTCGTTCTCTCTGTTTGTGTGTTATAAATTGGACTGAGCCCACTTGTTGTCCTTCTTGATGCCACTATGTACTTATTGGGTTGGGCTGACTTTAATGTTTAATTCAGGTTTAATTTGGACTGCCTATATGCTTTAATTTATTTTGTATATGATAAGTTTTAAATACGTTCTAGCTAATATCCTTGTTTTCCCCTCCTCTTCTCCCATTACCGTGATGACTTGGACCCTATTGGGCCTCATCTCTTCCTTCTAGCTAGTTGGGCTGAGGCCCAACTAATAATTTTGATCAAGTCCATGCATTGTAGTTGTGCAATGAAGGCCCACCTGGGTGAAAATAGTTAACTGATGAGTTTAGGTGGGCCCACATGCCTAAACTCTTCCTCCTTTCCATTTTTATATATGTGTATGTATATTTATATGTACTTTTTGCATAGCATACATTTTCGAAACCCTTATAGTTACGACTTAGGATAGGAAAACATACATACATCATTTGGAATAGAATCGCCACAAATGAATTTCAAAAATGTGTTAACTTCAAAATTTAAAGAAAACAAGACTATTTTGTTCTTTAAAGAACGGAATTTTAAGCTAAGGCGGACTGATTTTGGACTATGAAAATCAGTTGGATTGCTTTAGACTTTAAAGAAACTGAAACTGTTTCGTACCTTATCTAATGGGCTAAAATATTTTAAAATGGGCCGTGCCTTTTAAATCTGAACAGTATGAAATAGATCTATTTTAAGGAAAAATCAACATAACTGATTGGGCTGAAATTGTTTTTGGGCTAAATTGGGGCCAAAACTGATATTATAAAATTGATTTTATGGGTCAAGACCAACTCAAATGATTTTAAGGACCTAAAACACTTTCTTGGACTTGGATTAAGATATGGATTTTGGTATTTTATGGATTACGTGATGACCTTTGGGAATATAGCATGAAGAAAGAAAAAATTGTGTATTATTGTTTTGGTAAATAAATATTTTATTTCACCAAAAGTAAGAGTTACAAAACCAAATAGATGATGACCACCTATTTCCAGAGTTTAACATACTAGTAGCACCCAAGGCTAGAATATCCAGGCCTGTATGAACAGAAAGTAAACTATTGCTAATCCTAGTTAATTCAAATACTAGCAGTTAGATCATTTCTATTACAAGATAACTGCAAGCATTAAGGTGGAATAAGTGAGAGTTTCTAGAAGGAAACTCAAGGCATACAATTGAGTTATTCCAGTGTATCATGCCATTTGCGGGTCCCTTCCTTGGGTGTGTATATGGACTGCCACTTCTCTACAGACTGTCAACTTGAAACACCTTTTGCTGAAACCTCATGACATTCCTCTCCATCCATATGACAGCTACACACATGGCAAATACACAACTCACAATTGCACCCTTACGTGTTCTTTTTTTTTTTACCCAGTTGCAAACCCAAAGCACTTCACCAGTCCATTCTTCTATATGCATATGAAAACCCAACCAAACCAGTAATCGTTTCTAGAAACCATTTATGATAGGACACCTAAAGAAGAGATGATCAAAGGTTTCCATGGTGTTATTTCAGAAGACACAAGTTGGTGGTACCCTGATGCCAATTTTGATAAGCCTCTCTACAGTAGCAAGTATGTATATAACAGCAAGACAAAGGGTAAATTTGTGTCTTGGGTGTATGTTGGGATGTAAAACAATGCTCTTCCAAGGTACTTTCTGAAACTGAGAGGTCAATGGCAAGTACATCTATTTAATGGAAAACATGTTGTCCTGAATCATAGAACCAAACCTTGCATCTAGATTCCCCCGCAGATTTGTAGTTTGTAACACATATTTCCTTGCCTCAATTATCTTCCTCACCACCTATGTAGCAGAGTCAGGGATGGTACATGTGTCAACTGACCTCTATTTTATATAGTAGATATGCACCCATCTGATCCAGAGACGGTCTTTTTTCTCTACAATAGCCCAAAGTTATTTTACCACATCAGCTCTATTCCATAAGCCAAAGTTTATCACATTTTCCCCTACTGCTACTCTTGGTAAGCAAGTCTTCTACCAGGATACTAGGGCTTTCCTAGAAATAAAACCAGATCCAGTTCACATAAATGATCTACATATGCTCTCTACCATCTTCATGACTTTGTCTGGCAAAATAAAGATCTGGGCTCAATATGTTTGCATACCAAATAGCACAACCTTTATCAACTGTAGCCTCCCAGCATAGGAGAGCAATTTTGAAGACCAGCACCTGACTTTATCAGTTATTTTCTCTGCTAGGGGTAGACATTGATCAACTATTAGCTTTTTTTAGCATAGTGGAACGCCCAAGTACTTGAAAGGTAGATAACCTTTAGTGAATCCCAGAGTATTAAGAATTTTTTGCTTTAAGTCATCCTTTACACCAGACATATAGATAGAGCTTTTATCAATATTTTCCTGAAGCCTAGATGTTGCTGAGAACCTTGAGAAGGCATTTTTGGATCAGTTTGATAGAGACAAGGTCTGCTTTACAAAACATCAGCAGATCCTTTGTAAAGCATATATGGACTACCCCCAACTTCTTGCATTTTGGATGATATTGGAAGAGCTTATTTGTTTCCAGTAAACTCAACTCTCTTTACAGGTACTCCATTGCAATGACAAACAGATAGAGTGACATGGGATCACCTTGTCTGATGCCCCTCTTCCCCTTTAAAGGTTTAGATAAGCCACCATTTATAACTAGAGAATATGTCACTGAAGAGATACACTCTATGATCCATAAGGCAAATTTCTGAGGAAATCCCAACTCAGCTAGCATGTTCTAAATAAATCTCCACTCAATGGAATCATAGGCTTTCCTGAAGTCCACTTTCATGACACACTTTGGAGATAGCCCTTTCATTGTATACCCTTTGAGTAACTCATGGCTAAATAAAATATTGTCAATAATGCTTCTTCCCTCAATAAAAGAAGTCTGGGATGGGCTTATGATAGTACCTATGACACTTTTGATCCTGTTGGTTAAGACTTTTTTCATAATTTTGTAGAAAGTGGTGCAACACGCTATAGGCCTGTAATCTTTTACATGAGTAGGATTAACAACCATAAGCACTAGAGTAATTACAGTACTAATGAATGCCCTTAGCATCTTCCCAGAATGGAAGAATTCCTTAATAACTCTAAGTGTGTCATCCTTAACAATCTCCCAGTTCTTAGAGAACAATTCAATGGGATAACCATATACACCACGTGCCTCATCATGAGGCATGTTCTTTATAGCATCAAGTATTTCCTTTTCAGTGACAGGTGGGATCAACTCACATTTCTGTGCATAAGAAAAGCAATTCCCCTTTTTAATGGTCATTGAGTTTGGATATGATAGTTTAGATGCAGCAATGCCCATCAGATTAGTGAAAAAAGATAAAGAGTTCAGCGTCAAGTTCCCTAGGGTCTGTAAGTTTATTACCTACAACATCATATATTACAGTAATTGCATTCCTGATAGCTTTGATCTTACTTTGAGCATGGAAATACTGTGTGTTGGCATCACTACAAGTAATCCAATTTACCCTGGATTTCTGCCTGAGGAGCATGCTCCTCCACCATACTACACTTTGAGATATTAGTCAATTTAGTTCTCTTGTTCAATAAACTATTGGTTAAGAGGTTGATTACTGAGAGAGTCAATTTAGTTTTCTCTTGTTCAATCAACTATTGCCATAATTCTTGCCTCTCTTAAGCCTCATTCTTTGCATAGACCACTGTAAGATAGGTAGAGAAAGTGCCAGCAATATTACCTATCTTGCAGCGAATACATTTCTCAGTAGTGGTAATAATCTGAACATGTACATGAGCTCTCCACAGTAACCCTATTCTCCCAATTGTAAGCTATTGGGTAGTTACAACAATGGTTCCACCCCTGTGCAATCTTCATTAGAACATTTTGTGACTTTTGTTCCTTTATTCTACTCTCTAAACAACCAATAAAATCTACTCTGTGCTTTTTCAGAAAGAGCAGCAACTCCTTTTGTTTTGAGGGCTGGTTGAGCCCTCTAATATTCCATGTTGTGACGATCATGGAGGTTTAGGGTCATCCCCAGAATCCCAGTCTGAGCAGAACTAGTATCAACCTCACATTCTTGTAGAACTTTGTACTGATTGACAATCCGAATATCTGAGTGCTGTGAAACATGAGCAAGCACCTGGACATTTATACTTGATTCACCCACTTCAGATGCTTCTTCTATACCTTTAGTTCAATCAATATCAATATTATCAATAACATGAGTTGGTTCTTGCCTGTGTTCCTCAGGTGGATTCTCCTTAGCCATCCAAACCTCTCTTGGTTGCTTCCTTCTCATGTTTCTAACTCTCATTTTTTTAGGAACATCATGAAAATCAGTATTTTCCTCATTCCAACATTCGTCCCCTACATGGCCAAGTTTCATGCAACTTGTACAAAACTTAGGCCGCCAATCATAATCAACCGCCAATCATAATCAACTGGTTGGTGCACAATTCTTGAAGGTGTTTCAATCTCCACAACCTCCAGTAATGGCCTAGACACATTTTTTTCCACCAATATACGAGCGTATGAAATCTTGTCCATATTCGCAGTGAATGTACTAGAGTACATAGGGCTACCAATTGCAGTAGCAACTTTGCTAAGGGCTTCACAAGACCAGAACCCAACAGGTAGTCCAGGGAATACTACCCATAGTGGAATCATAGTGATGCAATTAGGGGAAACAATGAAATCCCTTTCCCATTTCTGCAGTACAAAAGACTTATCGTGAAAAGTGTAAGGCCCTGCATCCCTAACTTTATCACAATCCTCAATGGAATCAAATCTAAATATAAAGTAAGCTTCATAATGCATCAGAACTTGGATCTTTTCAACGAAATCCCAGGCAGTAGAGATGTAATTCTCCATAGCCTTGAAATATGGAGTATCACCAATTACATATCCTACAAGAGCATTACTCAGCACTTTATCTTGATGTTTCAGGTCGTCCTTGACTAAACTAACAACGATTTTGCCATTCTTCGTAGTAAGAGGAACATAGGATAGTGACTTACCCTTTTGTTCTAGTCGATTAGCCTTGAGATCTAGTTTTTCCATCAGAGTAGGTTGAGCATATGTCACCGCATCCAAGAATTGGAGACGATGAGTTGCTAGAGTTCTACCCTCCGATGCGTCTCCATATTTCTCTAAGTGAAAAGAGGATTGAGAGTCTGAATCAGACCCCATTTCCTCTTCATCCTCAACAATTGATTAGAATTGGGACGGAGTTACCAATTTCACTAGTGTTGCAGTGGTGTCGCCGGTGTTCTTACGCATACGAGTCATGTTTTTTGTTTTAGGTGCACGTTAGCAGCTTAGCTAAACATGCACCCAGAGAGAAAACATTTGTACACAAGCAAAGGTTGTCTATTATTCTCAAAACAAAAACTTGTCATTCTAAATGGATTATACTTCTTTTAATTCAATTTTTTTTTAAAGTGTGTAAAGTAATATTGGATAATTTATTGGACTAATGGTGGAGTTCTACTCAAGTTAACTCTTGAGTGTTCTTAGTCCGAGGATAAGTTGACTAATTTACCATTATGCAAACCATTTTAGGCGGAAGTTAACTCATTGATTTTCAAAAAGTTCTTGAGTTTGACATAAAATGAATGACATGATTTTTGCGGGAGTTTAAACATGCTATAGAACCCAAACACCTTTCCTGGGGATCACCAGAACCCTTACCTCGACTCTGGTTTAGGAAGGATTATTCATAGTTTTGAATAAATCCTCTCAACTTGGTTTTCCTAATTTATCTATAAATTAGGTGGCGACTCTAAAAACATTATCCGACTTAGAGCACCAACAACCTCCTAGTAGCTTTTATACCTCAGCGTAAAAGTGAACCGTAACAGATGGTGACTCAGCTGGGGATAAACATAGGTTCTAACCATAAGGGTTTCAATACAATATGTTTTAAATGATATAAATTGCTCATGTGTTTAAATACCCATAATTATAATTATGCGGATTTTGCAATCATAATCCAGTATAAAACAAAAATCATTTCTTTGGAATACGTTGAAAATGGAGTTAGTTTGTGTCATCCAACAGTTGACAATGGTTCACTCTAAGTAGTCCGCTCGGGTCCCTTAAGTAATTTGCTAAACCACTCTTGTATAACTAGGATAGAGCGAAGCTAAATCCCTACTGAACTAGCACATGCTTGACTAAGACGGGTTAAGATATTTTAGACGCATCTGGACCCATTAGGCTGACTAACTCGTGTCTTGATGGTCTATAACCTGATGGCACTGTATACAACTACTTGCTAAGTTGAAGCATTAAATGTGCCTAATGTGATAAACCATTATCCTTCGGGGGGGGGGGGGATTAACCGTGTTTTATTTTGTAGATGCATACCAATTTAAAATTTGACATGGTTATTGACGCACCTGAGTTGTTGAGGTTTTGGTTGTCCTGGCTGGATGCCCCACAACAAAGAGAAATAACGAACTGTAAGACACCTACCCTCCCTTATGACCATGAAAGGAAATAGGTAACTCTTAGAAGTCCTTACCGGGTATTGGGATTATGATAGAATGGTGTTTAGGTTCAAAGACTTTAAGATAACCCCAACCCTAGAGGATATCCGAGATTGTATAGATAGCAATGGGACATGTATGAAAAGGAGTAAGAAACCCAACCATAACCCTCTAGTACCCCATAAGCCTACTCCCGACTAGATTATGAAATTCCTATCTTTTAGCTAGTGCCAATTGGATATTTGGCACTGACCATAACCTTTAGGGATCTTTATAGCCGATTTGGGTCCAAACGAGGATACATAGAACACTTCGTAGAGTTCTGATCCTATGCTAGTTGGGAAGCCACCCGTCCCCTAGCCTTTTCCATATCTTGTTAGGAACCATGGTATTTCCCAAAGACCGACACCAAGCCATAGATACCTCGGTCATTTACGTCACCCATGTTATCTTTCATGGCATAACCATAAACGAAGAAACGAAGTATTATGACCTAGTCGCTGCCATCCTAACTAACATATACTGAGCCTTAGGTCAATGTCGGAACCTACATAGGTACTTCCAAGGGTGTAACTTTTTAGTGCAATGGTGGATCATCAAACACCTCAACGAAATCGAGGGTCCCTCATACCTAGATCCAGAATGTAGGAAAGATAACCTTCAACTCACTTACCCAATTTTTGGGAATCAAACCAAAGAGGGGTGGGCTTTTATCTTTTCTAGGCTCCGAGAGAACAACATCCAGTGGAGATTTCATGACTTTATATCTGAGACCATAGTAGTGAGAGGTAGAAAATGCCCTTTTTATATAGTGAGAGGTAGGTGATTTTTGAGTTTCATGATATTTGAACCTTGGGTAAGATGATTATATAGTAAAATTATAGTTTTTCCCTTCAGAGCTGTAACAATCCGTCTAGCCATTTTTAGCTAAAAACCCTCAATTTACTAAATTACCTTTCTCTAGATTCCGTGTGGGGTTTGTGATGTGCAGGGATGGGTAGCAAGGATCCCAAGGTGCCTTTTATGATCTTTAGAAGAAAAACCCAAAATGAATAGTTTAGAAATGATAAGTTTGACCCAAAATTGACGTATATGGGTTTGTTTCCAGCTTTCATCACTTCCAGTAGTTCCAGAGGGTTATTTAAGTCTTATTTGAGTGATTGGTTCACTTCACGAGGTGTTCAAATGTACTTTATGACTATTTATAAATTTGTGAAATTTAGATGTTTTAGGTGATTTCATAGAAAAGTATGTATTAGCTATATTGTTTGCAAAATTTGAGTGTGCGAGCTAGTTTATAGCATCGTTTACCTTGTGGTAGCATGATTGATTTGTATCTGAGGGTCTTGAAAGTCTTACGGGTGTTTGGTAGAAATTTGGCTTGAATTCCTAGTTGCTGGTTTCTGGTGCGCCGCACTAGCAGGTTTTGTTGTAGCTTCTGTGGGGCAGCCTATGTGGAGGTTTATCTCCCAGGTGCGGGCTTTTTATGATATTGAGGTCTCCACTTCTGTGGAGCATTTCTCACAGAGGAGATCTATCTTTACGGTGTCATTTCTGCTCCTACACCCATCTGCTGAATTAAGTTGTTCTGCCTCGATGACCTTTTTTTCTGCCGAAGCATTCCGCCTTGGCGATGTCAATTCTGCTGAAGCAGAATCACTATTTTCCATATTCTAATTTAATGTCCAAAATGAAATCACTTTCCCCAAAACCTTTCCTTTTGATTAGAGCTCGGTAGAAAAGAGGATTTTTGGGTCATCGATCACCATTCTTCTTGGAGGTAAGGTATCCCACTCCATTTCATTTATTAATCATTATTGAGTCCTCTAATCCTATTGTAATTCCTAATTTTGGAATAATCCAACCTAGGTTTCATGATAGAATAAAAGGCTTATGATTCTTGATTTGAAGGTTGATTAATGATTGTGTTGTTATAGTATTGTAACCTAGTGACGAATAATGATAAGTGATGGTATAATGAAGGTTAATTTGATGTTTGGAAACCATTTTGAAATTAGGGGAAAATCTAGGCTTTACAATTGGGGCTTTTGGCATAATCATGAAATTGAGGGTCCATACGTGATTAGTTTTCAAATTAATTTAAGGATTTGGTTCTATAGTATATTATCATGCTTTGTGAGTAATAAAGTTTTAACCTTTACCACTATGGGCCCGGGGTTGATTTTGGGTTGGACTTTTGGATTGCTTTTAAGGACTAAGTCCTTGTGCTTTGTGTTAGAGTAATTATTAACGTAGAACATACGTGATAGACTACGCGTATTATGACGGGCTTCGCAAGGGCAAAGCCTATGTCGAGGATTGAGGTTCGTGGCACTTGCTCAACTCTGAGGTAGGCTATGGTTTATCTTTATAGACATTGATAGAAGTAAGTAGTTATAAATGTTAAGGGGTATTAGGCGTGTTTGGGGATTCCAACTTAGCCGTTGTGATGAACACTTGAGTGAGTATCGGTGTTGAACTATGTTGATGGGTGATTTGGGGAATCAACCTTACTGCTGTTAATTGGGCTTGTCGCCATCATGTAGGCTTGTTTCCATTATTGATAATTGTTGTATTTATTCATCATATTGCTTCTGATATGAACGATTGATTTACTTGGAAATTACGTGTTATTCATACATTCATGTTATTCTGATAATATTGAAAGATGTATGGAATTTTTGTGGGTCTAATGACACCGGAAAGGTAAGGATATTCTTATGAGATGGCTAAAAATACTGAGATGATGGAAATGATTGATATGGATGGAAAATAAGTCATGGGCTTTAGTGAGATACGTGTGTTGAATTCTGGCTGGGTAAGAGCGGTATATGAATAGTACGGGTCCCCATGTGTCACGATTCATAGAATTTGAATGTGTGTATACCAAGTTGTGGAAAGGTACCTTGCGTTTGCATTCATATCATACATACATATACATTGACTACTTGTTGAGTGATAATATGATTTGGACTGATTATTGAGATGGGTGATTATCATGAATATTGGATCTTGTTGATTGACTCCATACTATCTGAGTGTTTGATATTTAACTCTTATGTGTGAACAAGGTGACATACGTGATTTATTCAACTGTTTAGAATAGGATCTATTTGAGAGTCAACTTTATATTTATCTCAATTACGTATCTTTTATCGTTGTCGGCCTATGATGCCTACAGGAGTACGTTGTGTATTTATGATATGCTTATTGCATTCTTTTTGGATGCAAATATAATGCCACCTACCAGTTCAGGACTATATAGCTGAGTCCCGAGTTGGAGGGTTCTGTGTTCGGGGTGAGCATGCCTTTAGTCAACATGCCCTGGATGCTCTTCTATTATTTCATGTGTTTAGTTGTGTTCGAGAGACATTTCCAGATATTCAAACTTATGTTTTTCATTTTCTAGTGCTTTTGTATTATTAATTAGATCACTTGGGGGTCTGTAATAACTAAATTATCAAACTTGTTTATATATATATATATATATATATATATATATATATATATATATATATTTCATGTTGTTAATTGGGAAGTGGTTCACATACCGATGGGAAAAGTGTAAGTGTCACCACGACTCTTGTAAAGAGTTGTGACTAAGTTGGTATTAGTGCTTTAGGTTGAAAGGTCTTAAATACAATTGCAATATCTAGTAGAGTCTTATGGATTGGTGCGGAGACGTACGTACTTATCTTTGAGAGGATATGAGACATTTAGGAAACTTCACTTTTTTTATTCCATTCGTGCTAAGATTGATCAAATTGGTTTCTTACCTTTTTTTCCTATTCTCCCACAGATGGTGAGGACTCATGCTCACGCGGTGAGAGATGAGCCACCGGTGCATGGTCATGGTAGAGGTCATGGTTGGAGTCGAGGTAGATCCCGAGCAGCTACACCAGCGAGGGCTGAAGCACAGGGAGTCAGTCCCTTGAGCCACAGATTGAGCCTCAAAATGATCATTATGATGAGGAGATGGGGCAAGCCCAAGATCTTCCCAGATTTGTAGCTACTCCGGTTCTTCAGGATATTGAGTTTACTTGATGGTTTTGCCCAAGCAGGAATTCTTCCAACTACTCCAGGTGGGTCACATACCCGAGTGGGAGGGGGTCAGACTCCTAAGCTCCGTACTCTAGAGGTTCAGCCAGTTGCTATTTGGCACCCCATATAGATGAGATTTTGGCATTAGAGTTTGGTCCCCGGTCGGTGACATGAGCTATTATGACCCGTGTTGAGCAGAATATATAAGAGCATTTCTCCATCATGAAGCCTCTTGTGTTCTATGGCCAGCTTGAGGAGAATGCTTATGTGTTTTTAGTGAGCAGCCATAAAAAGCTCCACATTTTGGGTATCGTTGAGTCACATGGGGTTTGCTTTGTTGCTTTTCATCTTTTCGGTGATGTGAAGTAATGCTAGAGGTCATATGTTTATTATCGACCAGTGGGGTCGCCTCCACTATCTTAGACCAGGTTTTATCAGATCTTTCTAGAGAAGTATGTGCCGCTCAACATGCGTGTGGGCAAGAGGGATAAGTTCTCCAAGTTGGAGCAGAGGGGTGCATCAATTGCTGAGTAGAGGATCATTTCTATGCTTTATTACCTACAGAATCTAAGTGAGTTAGATTCTTCATGCGAGGGTTGACTATTCCCCTTTAGTTGGCTACATTACAGTTGGTGGCCTCTAGGGCTTATTTTGAGATTGTGGCGGAGCACACTAGGATGGTTGAGTCGGTGAGGAGAAAGCTCCCAGATAGGAGTCCGATAAGAGAGTTCCCCGACATAGGTACTATAGTGGGTCTACTTCCCGTGGTTATGTTCAGCATGGTAGGTCCCAGTATTCTCAATCTAGCCGACTAATATAGTCAGCTCTCTAGGTTTTAGATGGTGGTTTTGTGGGCTAGACTTCTATAGGTACTCAGTCTCGGTACTTCGATCGTGGGGGTTACTCAGGTTCTTTCGTGACTATTCAGCAGCCCATAGTGGCCATAGTTTGTTACAATTGTGGTAATGTTGGAAATTTTAGGATAGATTGTCCTAGGCTTAGATCAGGTGGATCCCAAACACCCAAGACCCCAACACTGCCATCTAGGAGTGGCGGTTAGTCTAACAGAAGGGGTTCTCAGTCAGGTCGTGGTAGTCATCAGATCGGTAAGGGTGGGTCTCAAACTGGTGGAGATGGAGTGCGTAAATGCCAAGGTGGTTATTAGGGTACTCAGTCTAAGAGAGGATGCACTCATTGTTATCCTTTCCCTTGTATACCCGAGGCTGAAGTATCAAATGTAGTTATTGCAGGTATCATCTTTGTCTGTCATCGGTCTATTTCGGTGCTATTTGATCTAAGGTCTATGTTCTCCTTATGTGTCTGCATACTTTTCTATTAATTTGGATATGTGGTGTGATATGCTTGATGTTCGTATTCATGTGTCTACACACGTTGGTGATTCTGTGGTTGTAGATCGAGTCTATCGACACTATGTGGTTACTTTTATGGGTTATGATACCTGGGTAGACTTGGTTATATTAGATATGGTTGATTTTGATATTATTTTAGGGATGGATTAGTTATCACCGTACCACGCAATTCTAGACTGTCACGCCAAGGTAGTCATTTTAGCGATGCTGGATATTCTGAGATTGGTATGGAAGTGTACTCCAAGCCCTGCTCCTATGAAGATTATTTGTCTCCTTCAGGCTATGAAGTTAGTGGATAAGGGTTCTTTGGTGTACCTAGCTCATATTCGAAATACGAGTGCGGATACTCATTTCCTTGAGTTAGTTCCTGTACTATGTGAGTTCGTTGAGGTCTTTCTGACAAATTTGTCGGGTACGTCGCCGGATAGAGATATTGATTTTTGTATTGATCTAAATTTGAGTACTCGACCTATTTCTATT
Organism: Anisodus tanguticus; assembly: GCA_034509755.1. NCBI lineage: Eukaryota > Viridiplantae > Streptophyta > Magnoliopsida > Solanales > Solanaceae > Anisodus > Anisodus tanguticus. Next base: position 25,243,292 of record CM067545.1, read on the forward strand.
CCTCCATATCATATGGCTCCAGCACACTTGAGAGAGTTAAAGGAGCAGGTTTAGGATTTATTGAATAAAGGTTTTATTCGACCGCGTGTGTCACCTACGGGTGCTTCTTTATTTTTTGTGAAGAAGAAGGATGGAACCATGCTTATGTGTATTGACTACAAATAGTTGAACAAGGTCACCATCACAAATAAGTATTCAGTTCCTCGTATTAATGATTTGTTCGACCAACTTTAGGGTGCTTCTGTGTTTTTGAAGATTGATTTGAGGTCTGAGTATCACCGGTTTAGGATTAGGGCAGAGGATGATCCCAAGATGGATTTCAGGACTCGTTATGGTCACTACATGTTCTTGGTGATGTCTTTTGGGCTTACTAATGCCCCCCAATTCATGCCTTATTTGGATTCGTTCGTGATTATCTTCATTGATAACATTTTAATTTATTTGAAGTGTAAGGAGGACCACAAGAAACATTTGAGAGTGGTTCTTAGGTTGTTGAAAGAGAAATGGTTGTATTCTAAGTTTTCAAAGTGTGAGTTATGGCTCAGTTCCGTAGCGTTTCTAGGGCACATGGTGTCCAACGAGGGGATTATGGTAGATACGAAGAAGATAGAGGCAGTCAGGGATTGGCCTAGGCCTAGTTCAGTGACAGAGATTCAGAGTTTCATGTGTCTCGCGAGCTATTATCGTCAGGTTATCAAAGGTTTTTCATCTATTGCTTCCCATTTGACACGGTTGACTCAGAAGAATGTGCCTTTTCAGCTGTTGGATGAGTGTGAGGAGAACTTTCAAAAGCTCAAGTTACTTTTGACCATAACCTCAATTTTGGCCCTTCTTATGGAGGGAAAGGACTTCACCGTTTATTATGATGCTTCAAGGATTGTTGAAGGTGCATGAGAAGAATTACCATGTTTATGACTTGGAGTTGGCAGCTATAGTATTTGCTTAGAAAATTTGGAGGCACTACCTTTATGGAGTTCATTGTGAGGTGTATACCGATCACCGCAACCTTCAACACGTGTTCAATTAGAGAGATTTGAATAGTAAACAACGCTGGTGGATGGAGTTGCTCAAGGACTATGCTATGACCATTTTGTATCACCCGGGCAAGGCCAATAAGGTAGCAGATGTTTTGAGCTGAAAGGCGGTGAGTATGGGGAGTTTTGCATGTTTGATAGTTGATGAATGTCCCTTGGCATTGGAGGTTCAGTCCTTATCCAACAGTTTTGTAAGACTGGACATTTCGAATCCAAGTAGGATTTTGGCTTGTATTAAGGCGAGGTAATCTCTTTCGGAGCAGATCAAGGCTCAACACTATGATGATGTGATGTTGTGCAAAATTAGGGATAATGTGATGCAGGGAGAAGCCAAAGAGGCTATGATTGATGGTGAAGGAGTCTTGAGGATCAAAGGGAGAGTGTGTGTCCCTCATTTTGGAGACTTGCCGAGATTGATTATGGAGGAGGCTCACAACTCTTGATATTCTATTCATCTAGGTGCTACAAAGATGTATCGTGATTTGAAGCAGCACTATTGGTGGGGTAAGATGAATAGAGGCATTGTTGAGTTTGTGGCTCGGTGTCTAAATTGCTAGCAGGTCAAATATCAACACTAGAGACTCAGTGGTTTGACTCAGAGGATGCCCATTCCCAAGTGTAAGTGGGAACGGATTGTAATGGATTTTGTGGTTGGGTTGTCAAAGACTTTGGGAAAGTTTGTTTCCATTTGGGTCATTGTTGATAGGTTGACCAAGTCCGCGCATTTCATTTCGATCCAAATGACTTACGATTCGGAGAAGTTGGCCAAGATTTATATTCATGAAATTGTTCGTCTGCATGGGGTACCTATTTCTCTCATTTCATACCGAGTTACTCAATTTACGTCTCATTTCTACTGACTTTACAAAAGGAGTTGAGTGCTCATTTGGATCTGAGTACAACGTTTCACCTCAGATGGCCGGTCAGTCAGAAAGGACCATCTAGATTTTTGAAGGATATGTTACGGGTCTACATGATTGATTTTGGTGATCATTGGGACAAATTCTTACCTTTGGAGTTTGCGTATAACAACAGTTATCACTCAAGCATTGATATGGCACCATTTAAGGCTTTATATGGTAGGAGGTGTCGTTATCCGATTGGGTGGTTTGATGCGTTCGAGGTATGGCCTTGGGGTATATATCGGTTGATGGACTCTCTAGAGAAGGCCAGATCACCCAATCGGATAAAGTAAAAGCCCGAAAAAGGAATAAAATTAACATGAAGAGACATCCGTCATTTGAACAAATTAATAGATTAAATAAAACAAAATTGTTATGTAAAGAGTTAAGACACCTCTTATTAGAAAGAAGAAATCAAAACGAAATAATAATAAAATATCAAAACAAATTATTATCATTGAAAAATCAAAAGACATAATAAATGATAACATAAGAGCATATAGACAACTATTAAGCCTAAATAGAGAAATAAATACACAAGACCATTTTATAGCAGATAAAAACATAGACGTATGGATGACTACAAGTCACTATGGATGAAAATCAATTAAAAGAACTTCAAAAAATAGTTGAAAAACCTTTTACATACAATAGAGATATAAACCAGCATATAGTAAGCTGCAGAATGAGTATAGATCTTATAAAAGAAAGAGATCAACGTTTACAAGAATATTCCCAACAAATATGTGAACAAAAAATACTATTACAACCCTTAGAAATATGATAGCACTAAAAGATGAAAGATTAAGACCAAAAGAGGAAGAAAATATGAAATTGAGAGAAGAAAGTTGAGAGAAATAATCAGAAGAGATAATGAAATAAAAGATCAAAAAGATGTTATAGTAGAACAATACAAATATATTAACAAGTTAATTAATGGATAAAGGAATATAAATAGTAGATAACTTAAATTAAACATATTACTAGATGACTGCATACGAAGGAGAAATAACACAAACTCTAACCTTTAGGTGAGAAATATATCAAAAATTACAAGATGAAAAAGAAGAATTATCAACTAAGGAAATATTTAAAACTAAATGGTTTGAAAGAAATAAAGAAGTAAAATGTATAGAACAAAAACATTAAATATAATGGATACAACTAGCGTAAATGGTAGAGCAAAAATAAATTTAATAACAGAAGAAATAATAAAAAGAGAATTAGCAAAATTATCTACTAAAGAAGCTAAAAAATACAGAAATATATACTTTAGAGAAGTAGAATTTACTAAAAAATATATATTTTCAGAGAAATATAGATACACTCATACAAATATACATACTAGATGATAGAATATTAAGAAATTTACAAGATGCTTTAATATCAGTTATAAAAGGAAATTTAATATATCAAAAACTAAAATTCACGGTATAACCAGATTTTAGTATTTCATTAAAAGAGGGACATAAAGAATTAGCTTTAACACTATATTATAAATTAGATGAAATAACAATGCCACCAAGTAGTAAAGTAATAAGCATAGAGACAAAAATGATATATGTCTTAACAGAAAATCATCATGTAAATACACAACATGAAATGAATATCTTAGTACCAAAGATGTATCAAGATATATTAGAACAAATAAAACACAAAGAAAATTCTAAAATAACCATACCAGAAGAAATATATATTGATTTTAATGCTAGAATCATAACACAATTACAAAAGGTAAGACCACAAATAGAAGGATATAGACTAAGTATTAAAAAAGAACCAATTATACCAAGACAAACTAGCCAAATATTTATACAACCCAGAACATTAGACTTAATAAATATACCCGGCAATAGATTAATGATTAAAGTAATAATATTCAATGATATGATAACAATTGATTGTATAGCTGAAATAAATACGGGAGCTATTAAATTTTTTATACATATAAGTAAAATTAACGAAAAATATTATAATTTAATAGAACCACAAACTTGTAACTATCCTGAAAATGAAAGAGAAATAATAACCAAAAGTATTAATTTAAAATTCAAAACCCAAGATCTAGAATATAAAATAAATATAGGAGTAATAGAATATGATAGTTTTAATGAATTATTATTAGGAAATGACTTTTTAATCATGATATATTACAGAATTAATAACGAAGGAAATGAAGTAAATGATCAAGGGAAAACAAGATTTATAAATAAGATATGAATATCCAGGGAAAAATACGAAAGGAAAAAATAAAAATTAAAAATAATAAAAACAGTTCTATCAGAAGAAATAATATCTCAACTTAAATATCTAGAATACAGTGCAAAAGAAATAAAATTAGAAATGATATAAAATAGCTAGAACAACAATGTAATTTTGATAAAATATGGATAGATATGGAAAATGGATGGAAGAAAAGAATAAATAATCCTGAGTAACTTTAATGAAAAAATTGATGCAATATGGAACGAAATAATAGTGAAAGAACATGTAAAAAATACCCTGATAATAATGGATGAAATGAAAAGAAAATCAAACACAAATACATCAATTAATAAGAGAAGAATTAACAAAATTATGAAATGAATATGAAGTACCAACGTTTAAAATAATACTAGAACAAATTAAAGTATTGGTATCACATATAAATAAAGAAAAACAGGTAATAGGAGAAGACGAACCTAGCACAAGTCAAACAATTGGAAAAATAGTTGATATTCCAATTAAACAATCAGAACTAGTACCAATAGATGTATGGAGAAGAAGTAGAGAACCTATAATGGTAGATATTAGTAAAATAAAACCTAACTTATCAGAATCAGTGGGAAAACATTAGATAACCTAGCAATATTTCATAAAAATGACAATTTTAATGGAAAATCAAGAACATAGTGTAATCACATTTCTTAAAAATCATGGAAAAGATATAATAGAAAAATAAAGGTACAAGTATGAACCAATAAGAAGGAAAGACTTTAAAAATACACCAAATAACAATAATAATAAAAAGGGTGAAAATGTATATTTAACTGACACGGAAAAAATTGAATACTTACACCTAAAGTTAGAAAAATAGGAACAACAAACATCAGAATTACAAAAAAAAAATACAAAATTAAAATCACATAATAATGAAGAATGGCTGAGTAAATATAAAAAATATAAACATAAGTTTAAAGATACAAAGAAAACGCTAAAAAAACAAAAATAGAATTAAAACAAACGAAAGAGGAATTAAATCAAGTCAAACAAGAAATGGAAGAGTTAAAAGAAGAGTTAAATATTCTAAAAGAACAAATGATAAAGTTAAAAGGAAAAAAGAAAGTAAGGAAAATATATAAAACAAGTTAAGAAAGTACTACTAGTAGTGAAAAACTAATAAAGATACAGACAAAGATAGTAATACAGAAAATGAGTTAACTAACCAAGAAATACAAGTAGCAAAATTTATAGAAGAAATAGAAGAAGAAAACTCAGAATTAGTAAAAGAAAATAATCAAATAATGGAAGCTTTAGAAAAATTTAAAAATGTAAATGCAATTATAGAAGAAGAACCTGAAAGCGATGTAGAAGATGAATTTAACAGACATATAGAAACAGAGACAGATGATTTAGTAAATGAAGATACTAATGACTATCCTGAAGAAGAATTAATAGATCCTAATTTAGAAGTAATAACAAGACGACATAATATTTTACCAAAACATATACCAGTAGGACAACAAGTTGAATTCAAAGATTTATAGGATCAATATCACAAGGTGTAAACTTTAATGGATACTTCCTAGATTTAGATAATGTTTATGATGAACAAGAAATAGGTAGAAGAATAAATGATTGGAATCTTGGAATGTATATAGCATTAATGAACTCTACACATATTGATAACCTAGATTACATTTATGACTTAATATCTAAAACACTAATTGGAAAAGTAGCATTTTGGATGGAATCTATAGCATACCAACTAAGAGGAGAAGTATTTAGTAGGCCTGGCTAGTGGGCCGGGCTCGGGTCTGGCGGGGTCGGGGTCGGGGCGGGACGGGCGAAGGGGTCGGGTCTGGCGGGACTTGCTCTAGTCCCGTCCCGATCCCGATCCCGTCCCGTCGGAATCGGGTCGGGGAGGGGTCCGGCGGGTTTCCTTTTTTTAAAAAAAATAACATATGTATAAAAAAAAACTCAATAAACAAGACAATATAGTGTAATAAAAACATCCCAAGGCTGTTTTTGTACCTCTTATATTATTTAATAGACATATGATTTTTTTGTAATACAAATATAATTGTCTAAAAAGTAAAATCTAAATTGCAACTTTGTGGTTTTGTCCAAAAGTTGCAAATTACATAATAAATTGCAATTAAAAAAATTACATTCTCAAAAAAACCTGTTCTAATTGCTTGATGATTTCCTGTGGTTCTTCGGTTGGAATTGGTATTTGTTGGTCAAATTGATCTACGTCGCTTCCACCACCTTCAGATAAGATTTCGTTGTAGTTTTCGTCTTCTTCTTCGTTGATCTCCGGTTGACCGCACCTTCTCCGCTCCGCTCATATCCAATCTCTGAATAATACTGCAATTTCCAAGTTGTCTTCGGCTAATGAGTGTCTGTGGTCTCCTATTTGATATCTGCCGGCAGAAAAGCGCTTTCAGACGCAGTTGATGACGCTTGAATGTTCAAAACATCTCGGGCCATCAATGAAAGTGTCGGAAAGGTCTTCTCATTCCCCTCCAGTATTTCAACAAGTCTTCATGTCCATCTTCATTGATAACTTCTTGGTACGGTACAGAACCCTGCAAAACAAAAATATCCAACTCGCTAATTTGGTTAGTAGTAGAGGTACGGCCGCACATTTTATTTATGAGGCTTTCAATACTAGCCGCAGAAACAACATGTTTTTTGTGAAGTTGTGTTGAAGATGAAGAAGATGGTATGGAAGCCGGTAAGTTACTAGCATTTTCTTGTTGATAAAATCTATATATTTTTTTGCATTGGTGTTCTACGCTAGACAACACTTCTTCTTTAGTTTGTTCAATAGGTGGTGGGTGATTTAGATTTTCGGGACTTGGAGGTGGTAGTACTTCTATACAATCGTAAATAGTTTCAATTAGTGATTTAGTATCGTCTATTTTAATAGTCAAATTTAATACAGAACCAATAATATAAATAGTGGGATTAGGAATAAAATATTTTTTTATTTTGACAAACATTTTTTTAATAGGTGCCTTATAAGCTGGTTTTCCATATATTCACTAAGTAATAAAAATATTAGAGTTATATAAAACAACATAGTTGAAATAGTAGGATAATATATACTGGAAAATTCTTTTGTTGCTTGAAAAAATTTCTCTAAAAATACAATAAGTTCGGAAATTTTTACCCAATCACTATCTACAATCATATCAGCTGGATTTTTATTATGAGAGTTAAAAAATAAAGTTATAGGTTTTCTATAGTCATAAGCAACAAGTAGTTGCTCGTATAAAGAATTCCACCTAGTGGATACTTCTTGTGGAATTTATCTATAAGATAGTCCACAATCGTGATAAATTTTTTTATATTCTTTTCTACGTTGTACTTTATTACTTTTAAAAATAAAGTTTATAGCAAATTGTATTTTACTAAGAATATCTTCAAAAAGTGATAGACCATCATTTACAATTAAGTTATATATATGGCACACGCATTTTATATGAAAATGATCTGGAAAAGATGGAGTTAAACTATTTTTAAAAATTGTAATTGCGTAATTGTTAGAAGAAGCGTTATCTAATGTAATAGTCATAATTTTATCGGTTATTCCGTAATAATGGCACACTTGATAAATATTATCTGCAATAAAAGTACCAGTGTGCCTATCATCTATATATCTATACGCTAAGATACGTTTTTGCATAGACCATTTATAATCTATCCAATGACAAGTTACAGTTAAATAATCATGGCCGTTAGTACTACGACCTATATCATACGTGATAGATACTTTGCCATTAAAATGATATAATGAATAACGTAAATATTGTTGATATTCATGCGCGAATTTAAATACATCTCTCTTAACAGTTGATCTAGGAAAACCGTTAAAAGCGAGGATTATATATATCTCTAATGTAATGAATAAAACCGGGAGATGAAGGAAATGAAAAAGGCAAACCCTCCACAACAACTAATTTTGATATTGCTTCCCTATCTCTATGTTTATTGTATTTAGAGCCTACAATTCCCCCCGTCATAGGGTTAATTTGACCACATACTTGGTCCGGACAAGACGATATCGGTATGTGAACCTTGTCCCGATGGAGCGGCGTTTGCGCACCCGATTTTGAAGCCCAGTATTGGGCATACCTAGCCGGATGAGCACTTACTACGTGTCTAATTAAACCCCCGTCCCACCGTGACCTTTTCCGCTTTTAAATTTTAAAATATTTTTACAAATTTTACATATAGCTACTTGATTCTCTACGTCCCTATCAAAAAATGTCCATGCATCTGATTTTAATGGTCGTTTTGCTGGACTTCGTCTCATACTAGGGGGAATAGGAGGTATTTCAGTTGAAGGTGCACTAGTGGGTGTGTTGTCATCAACATTAGTGGGTGTATCATCTAGATCATCGTCTAAATTAAAGTCTTCTTGAGTTCTACAAAATAGTTCCTCGTCTAAATCTAATGGTATTGTAGGAAAATGTTGAGTATCAACAAAATCATCATGTGTAGGAATAAGATGACTAGAAGAAGTACCCTTGCCCTGGTTGCCGCCCCTACTAGAAGAAGCACCCTTACCCTTAAACATACCTCTTAATCCTTTCATTTTAATTATGATAATAAATAATTAAAGACAATAAAATTATTGCGCTAAATAAAATAAACAGACAATAATAATTTAATGAAGTAACGAATGTACCAAACGCCGACGTAACGTCGACGTGTAATCGAGAGGTTGAAAATTGTAACTTTGCTCGATGGAAGATCCTCAAGCTAGTTGCCAACTTCACTCCCAATTCCCAAATGAATAAATAAAATTGAATATTTAGTAAACAATATAGACTTGTAGAGAGAGATATTGAGAGATTGAGAGATTGTAGGAAAATTTGTGAGAAAGATGAAGAGAAAATGAGTTATTTATAGTTGGAAAATTGGGTAAAAGTGTAAATATAATAACTTATGGGTTAAAAATAAATATTAAGGGGTAGGGGGGTTGGGTGAGGGGGGAGGCCTAAAATGGCCGTTGGCCAACGGCCAAAATCTAAAATGGTCGTTGGTGCAACGACCAAATTTGCAAAGAAGGGACAAAGGGCGGGCTCGGGGTCGGGGTCGGGCTCGGGACGGGCTCGGGGCGGGGTCGGGTCTGGCGGGCCTGGGGCGGGCTCGGGTCTGGTGGGACGAGACATTGTCCCGTCCCGAGTTCGAGTCCCGCTACCGTTTATTTATTTAATTTTTTTTGAGCGGGCTCGGGACGGGGTCGGGTCGGGGTCGGGCCGTCTCGGCCCACTGGCCACCCTTAGTATTTAGTCATGCAAGAGACTGAAAGCATATGCTAATGATATTTGATATTGTACTAAAAAGATAATTTTTAGGAGAAAAATGGTTAGTTGCACGAGAAAATGTATTTGCAGAAAGAAAAACTAAAATAATAATGAATTTAAATAACATAAAATGTTGTAAAATTAATAAACTATCAGAATATACAATAAGCTTTAGTAATTCTTTTATGAAGCAATATTTTTACCACAAGAAGATTTAATATATCAACAACTTTATTATGATCATTTACCAACACCATATAATACTGAAGTATCAAAAGAATATACTCAACTGGAACCAAGAGAAAACATGTTAGGAGAAAGAATAAGAGTACTAAGAGCATACTTAATGCGAAAATGTGAAGAATATAGAATGCAACAAAAAATCAAAGAAGACAAGAAACAAGGATTGAAAGAAATATGTGGATTCACAGAAAAAATATTAGAATTTGGATGTGATGATAAAAGAAAAGAAAGGAGATATAGGAAAAGTCATAGAAATAAAAAATACCAAAGAAAAGGATATCAAAAATACAATACACACAATAAACCATACTACAAACCTTATAGGAAAAAGAGATTTAAAAATATAGAAATACTCATGAAATGAGGAAGAGATTTAAACATAAGAGAAAATTTAGAAAAAGAAAGTATATAAAACCTTTAGAAGAAAACCCCAAAGAATGTAAATGTTGGAATTGCAATGAAAAATGACATTATGCTAACAAATGTCCAAAACTAAAGAAAAAAGATGTAAAATACATAAATACAACACACTTTATTATGAATCTACAATAAATAAAAGAAGATAATAAAAATGATATGAATATGAAGACTTTTATGTCAGGCAGACTGATAAAGAAAGTGAAACAGAGCTAGAAAATATTAACTTTATTAATCAATACTCAGATAGTGAAGATAGTTCAGAATAAAATGGAATTACAAGAAGAAAAAAGAAAAATGTTAGAAGAAATTAATTACTAGATACAATGTGAAAGAGAATATGCCTATAAACTTAGTACAATTACTAGTGGAACAGGATATACATATTATCATGATAGATATAAAAAGGTTGCTAAAAAAACTTATTAAAATAAGGGAAAAATCGAATGAAATAACAGTAAAAGAGTTAAGAGAAATAGATAGTATAACAAAAGAAATAGAAGTACAAAATACTAATATTCAACAACCTAATTAAATGGTAGAAATTTATATAGAAGCTGATATAGAATATAAGCCTAATAAAATGATAAAATAAAAAATCTTTATCGATAGTTGAGTAGACTTATGTCTAGCGAGAAAAGGAGTATTAGAATTACATAGATGGAAAAGAACTAAAACTCATAGAATAAGAGTATCATGATTTAATGAACAAATGAAAGAGTTGGACATAATAGCAGAAAATATGAGAATAATATTAGATAAAACAATATTTCGAATACCGATAATATATCAAGAAGATCATATGAGACAACATGTATTGTTAGGAAATAATTTCTTAGACTTCTTTAAAATCCAAGTTATAAACAATAATACTTTAAGTTTACAAACACCTTGTAATAAATGGATAATACTAAAAAGAATATTACCAATACAAACATTACAATTGTGTAATATAAGATCAGATAGAAATAATAACCTACAACTATTAAAAGAAAAATATCTTAGTATATTAAAAATAAACTTTCGAAGTAGAGCTTGTGGCTATTTTAGACAAGCATGTGAGAAAGTTTCCAATGGGTCCTACATTATCCAATGTGACTCTGTATTACTTGATCATAACTTGGAGTTCGAAGTAGAGCTTGTGGTTATTTTAGACAAGCATGTGAGAAAGTTGAGGTCTAAAGAGATTGTTTTTTGTGAAGGTGCAATAGAAGCATCTTCCTGTTGAGAAGGCTACTTGGGAGACCAAGTCTGATATGCGGAGCCTATACCCTCACTTGTTCACTATTTCAGGTACATTTCTCCTATTTGTTTCTCTCCATTTGAGGACGAACGTTTGTTTAATTGGTGTCTGATGTAATGACGCATTAGTTGTGTTTAGCTAAAGACTCTTAATTGACCAAATTACCTTTCCCGTAGACTCTGTGTGGGGTTTGTGACACGCGGGGATGGGAGTCACATATCTTAGAGTGCCTTTTTATGATCTTCGGAAGAAAAACAAAAAATGAATAGTTTAGAAATGATAAGTTTGACCCAAAGTTTACTTTGTGATATATGGGTTTGTTTCTGGGTTCCGTCACTTTCAGTAGTTTGGAGGGTCATTTAAGACTTATTCGAATCATTGGTTCACTTACTGAGGCATTCAGATGTATTTTATAACTCTACTTGTAAATTAGTGAAATTTGTATGTTTTGAGTAATTTCGTAAAAAATTATGTCTTTGCTCTGTCGTCTACAACATCCGAGTGCGCGAGTGAGTTTGTAGCATCGTTTACCTTAGGGTAGCATATTTGGTTTGTATCCAGGGGGTATCAGGAGTGTTACGAGTGTTTGCTAGAGATTTGGCTTGAATTTCTAGTTGCTGGATTCTGGTGCGCCGCACCAGTGGGTTTCTTACCGCTTCTGCATGGCTGCCTCTGTGGAGGTTGTCTCACAAATGCAGCCTTTGTATGATATTGAGGTCTCCACTTCTATAGATCATTTCTTGCAGAGGCGATCTACCTCTGCGGTGTTGTATCCGCTTCTGCACCCATCCGGTGAATTAAGATGTTCCGCCTCGGTGACCTATTCTACTGGTGAATCGTCAATTCCGCCAAAGTTGAATTGAGGTTTTCCATATTCTAATTTAATGGCCAAAACAAAATTACTTTTCCAAAATCTTTCATTGGGATTAGAGCTTGGTAGAAGAGAAGATTCTTGGGTCTTCCACCTCCATTCTTCTTGGAGGTAAGGTATTTCACTCTCTTTCATTTATTAATATTATTGAGTCCTCTAATTCTAGTGTAATTCCTAATTTGGGGAAGAATCTAACCTAGGTTTTATGATAGAATAAGAGGCTTATGATTCTTGATTTGAATGTTAATTAATGATTGTATTGTTGTAGTATTGTAACCTAGTGATGAATAATGATAGGTGATGGTATACTGAAGGTTAATCTGATGTTTGGAAACCATTTTGAAATTGGGGGAAAATCTGGTGTTTATATTTGGGGCTTTTGGCATCTCATTAAGGTCCAAACGTCATTAGTTTTCAAATTTATTTAAGGATATGTTTCTATAGTGTATTATCATGCTTTTTGAGTAATAAAGTTCCAAACTTTAGCACCGTGGGCCTAGGGTTGATTTTGTTTTGGAATTCTGGATTTCTTTTAAGGACTAACTCCTTGTGCTTTGTGTTATAGTAATTATTAACGTAGAACCTACGTGATAGACTATGAGTATTATGAGGCGCTTCGCAAGGGTAACACCTGCATCGAGGATTGAGGTTCGTGGCACCTGCTCAGCTCTGAGGTAGGCTACAATTTATCTTTATAGACTCTGATAGAAGTACGTAGTCTTATAAATTTTGAGGAGTATTGGGTGTGTTTGAGGGTCCCACCTTAGCGGTTATAATGAACGCTTGGGTGGGTACCGGTGTTGAACTGTGTTGATTCCGACTGCTGTTTATTAAGCTTGTCACCATTATGTGTGCTTGTCGCTATTGTTGATAATTGTTGAGTTTATTCATCATATTGCTTCTGATATAGAATATTGATTTAAGTGGAAATTTCATATTCTGAGGTTATAAAGCATGTGATATTCATCTCATATATTTGATTGCATCTATATATCCTAATACTTGTCTTGTTATTGTTGCATTCATACACTCTTGTTATTATGATGATATTTAAAGGAGTGGTATGGAATGTTGTGGGTCCGATGAGATAAAAAAGGTAAGGATATTCTTATGAGATGGCTAAAAACAATTAGATGATGGAAATGATTGATATGACTCAAAATGAGTCATGGGCTCTAGTAAGATACATGTATTGAATTCCGGCTGGCTAGGAGAGGAAAGGTACCTTGCATTTGCATTCATATCATACATACATATACATTGATTACTTATTGAGTGGTAACATAATTCAGACTGATTATTGAGACTTGAGTGATTATTATGAATATTGGACCTTGTTGATTGACTCCAAACTATCTGAGTGTTGATATTAAACTCTTATGTGTGAACAAGATGACATACATGATTTATTGAACTGTTTGAATATGATCTATTTGAGAGTCAATTTGATGTTTATCTCAATTACATATCTTCCGTCGTTATCGACCTATGATGCGTACAAGGGTACGTTGTGTAGTCATGCTACACTTGTTGCTTTGTTTTTGGATGCAGATACAACGACATCTACCAGTTCAGGATCACATGGTTGAGTGTCGAGTTGGAGGGTTCTGTGTTCGTGGTGAGCATGCTTTCATTCAGCATGCCATGGATGCTTATCTTTTATTCCATGTCTTTACTTGTGTTCGAGAGACATTTCTAGATATTCAAACTTATTATTCGCTTTCTAGTGCTATTGTATTATTGACCAGATCATTTGGTGGATGTAATAACTAAATTATCAGACTTGTTATTAAGTACTTCAGTTATTTCCTCTTTTCTTATATATATATATATATATATATATAAATATATCATGTTTTTAATTGGGAAGTGGTTCACTTACCGGTGGAAAATGTTTAGGTGCCACCATGACTTTTAAAAGGAAAGGAGTCGTGACAAAGTTGGTATCATAGCATTAGGTTGAGCGGTCTTAAATACAATAGCAATGTCTAGTAGAGACTTATGGATCAGTGCGGAGACGTCCGTACTTATCTTCGAGAGGCTACAGGACATTTAGAAAGCTTCACTCTCTTTATTCCTTTTGTGCTAAGATTGATCAAATTGGTTTCTGACCTTTGTTTTCTATTCTCTCACATATGGTGAGGACTTGTGCTCACGCGACGAGAGATGAGGCAACGACACCTGCTCCTATGGTGTGTGGTTGTGGTAAAGGTCATGGTTGGGGTCGAGGTAGAGCCCAAGCAACTGTATTGACGAAGGTTGGAGCATAAGGAACCGGTTAGGCTCATTGTAGATCAATGTCCCTTAAGAAGGAGATGGGGCCAGCCCAAGATCACCCCAGATTTGTAGTTTCTCCGGTTCTTTAGGATATTATGGTCAGGATATTGAGTTTGCTTGATGGGTTTTCCCATGCGAGCGTACTCCAGGGGGTCCAGCTAGCTGCTATTTCGGCACCATATATAGATAAGATTCTGGCACCATAGTTTGATCCCCGACTGGTGATAGGAGCTATTAGACCCACGATGAGCAGAAGATATGGGAACATATCTCCAATATGAAGCCTCTCGTGTTCTATGGCCAGCCCAAGGTGGATGCTTATGAGTTTATAGTGAGCAGCGATGAAACTCTCCACATTTTGGGTATCGTTGAGTTACATGGCATTTGCTTTGTTGCTCTTCAGCTTTTGGGTAATGCAAAACAACGATAGAGGGCTTATGTTGATTGTTGACCAGCAGGGTTGCCTCCACTATCTTGGACCAAGTTTTATCTGATCTTTCTAGAGAAGTATGTGCTCTCAGCTTGCATGCTGGAAAAAGGGATGCGTTCTCCAAGTTGGAGCAGAGGGGTGCATCAGTTGCTGAGTACGAGGCTCGTTTCCATGATTTATCGCGCTACGCAGTGCCGTTGCTACCTATAGAGGCTGAGTGAGTTAGATTATTTGTGAGAGGGTTGACTATTCCCCTTCAGGTGGATACATTACAGTTGGTGGCCTTTGGGGTTTCTATTGAGGTTGTGGTAGAGCACGCTAGGATGGTTGAGTCAGTGAAGGGCAAGCTCCCCAGATAGGAGTATGTTAAGAGAGTTCCCCGACATAGGTACTACAGTGGGTTTACTTCCCGTGGTTATGTTCAGCATGGTAGGTCCCAGCATTCTCAGTCTAACCGACCAGTACAATCAGCTTTCCATGTTTCAGATAGTGGTTTTGCGGGTTAGACTTCTAGAGATACTCAATCTCGGTACTCTGATTGTGGGGGTCACTCAGGTTCTTTTGTGACTATTCAATAGCCTATAGCGGCCACCTCTTGTTACAATTGTGGTGATGTTGAGCATTTTAGGAGAGATTGTCCCATGCTTAGATCAAGTGGATCCCAGACACCCAAGACCTCAACACTGCTATCTAGGAGTGGCGTTTAGTCTAACAGAAGGGGTTTTTAGTCAGGTTGTGGTAGTCATCAGACCGGTATGGGTGGATCTCAGACTAGTATAGATGAAACATGTAAATGTCGAGGTGGTTATTACGGTACTTATTCCGAGGAAGGATGCACTCATTTTTATGCTTTCTCTAGTAGACCCAAGGCTGAGGCATCAAATGTAGTTATTGCATGTATCATCTCAGTTTGTCATCGGTCTGCTTCAGTGTTATTTGATCCGGGATCTATGTTATCCTATATGTCTGCATATTTTTCTACTGATTTTGATATGTGGTGTGATATGCTTGATGTCCCTATTTGGGTGTCTACACCAGTAAGTGATTATGTGGTTGTAGATGAAGTCTATCGACACTATGTGGTTACTTTTATGGGTTATGATACTTGGGTAGACTTAGTTATATTAGACATGGTTGATTTTGATATTATTTTAGGGTTGGACTAGTTATCACCATACCACGCGATTCTGGACTATCACACCAAGACAACCACTTTAGTGATATTGGGTATTCCGAGATTGGAATGGAAGGGTACTCCAAGCCCTGCTCCTAAGAAGATTATTTCTTTCCTTCAGGCTAGGAAGTTAGTGGATAATGATTGTTTGGCGTACCTATCTCATAATCGGGATACGAGTGCGGATACTCCTTTCCTTGAGTCAGTTTCGGTAGAGTGTGAGTTCGCTGAAGTCTTTTCAATAGATTTGTTAGGTATGCCGCCAAATAGAGATATTGATATTTGTATTAATCTAGAGCTGGGTACTCGACCAATTTCTATTCCTCTGTGGCGTATGGCTCCAGCAGAGCTGAGGGAGTTGAAGGAGCAGCTTCAGGATTTATTGAATAAGGGTTGTATTCAATTGTGTGTATCACATTGGGGTGCTCCTGTGTTGTTTGTGAAGGTACACATGGATGGCGCGGGTCCACCAGGGGTAACAATTCATAGAATTTGAATGTGTGTATATTAGGTTGTAGAAAATACCTTGCATTTGCATTCATATCATGCTTATGTATACATTGATCACTTGTTGAGTGGTAACATGATTTGGACTGATTATTGAGACTTGGGTGATTATCATGAATATTAGATCTTGCTGATTGACTCCATACTATCTGAGTGTTGGATATTGAACTCTTATGTGTGAATAAGGTAACATACATGATTTATTAAACTATTTATAATAAGATCTATTTGAGAGTCAACTTGATATTTATCTCAATTATGTATCTTCTATCGTTATCGGCCTATGATGCCTATGGAGGTACATTGTGTTGTCATGTTACACTTGTTGCATTCTTTTTAGATGCAGATACAGCGCTATCTACCAGTTTAGAACCACATGGCTGAGTCCTGAGTTGGAGGGTTCTATGTTCAGGGTGAGCATGCCTTCATTCAACATGCCCTAGATGCTGTTATCTTATTTCATGTCTTTACTTGTGTTCGAGAGACATTTCCAATTATTCAGACTTATTATTTTTGCTTTCTAGTGCTCTTGTATTATTGACCAGATCATTTGAGGGATGTAATAATTAAATCATCAGACTTGTTCTTTTAGTTATGTTATGATCAGACTGTTATTAAGTATTTCTGTTATTTCATGTTCATGTTGTTAATTTGGAAGTGGTTCACCTACTGATGGGAAAAGTATAGGTGCCACTATGACTCCTGAAAGGGGTCATGACATGAGCTTATCCAGATTGCCTTTTTAGGTGACCTTTTGGGTGCAGATTAGTAGTATAATAATATGAGTGTCTACGGATCCTTATGCTTACGTAGATTTCATATTGAATATATTGGGAACGTTCAGAAGCTCTATGAAAGGGCAAGGATTTATTATGAGTGCTGGAATTCAAAATCAGGCAAGTTGAGACCTTACATGACTCTATTTAAAACATGTGGTTGGTTAAAATGAACTAATGAAGAGGGAGTAATGTGAAATTGAAGGGGGTCCCGTACTTGTGAAGTGATGAACACTTGTATCGGGTACCGATGTTATGTTTTCAGTATTTGCATCATATTTGAGTCAATATGTTTGTGGTCTGAGCTCCATGCAATTGGCATTAGTTGATAGCTTGGATTGATTTATGTGAATTGTGATTAAGATATGAAATCTCTTATTTGATGATTCTATACTATATGTTGTCTTAATTGTAATTATGTGTTCTCATCAATCCATAATACTCGGCTAAAAGTGGAAAAGAATTAGTATATCAAACCTTTTTACTTTATAGCTTTGTTTCTTATTATGTTCATGACATATTCATATGGTATCTCATGCATATGAAAGTTGAGGGTATATATGTGAAGTCCGATGGGAAATGGTTCCGGGTGGAGTGATGCGAATGGTAAAAGGCCGAATTGGCTTAAGATGTAATGTGAGCCAGATTGGCTAAGTACATGTAACATGAGCCGAATTGGCTAAGTGTTGAGACTAGAAGCCTAAGGACCCAATGGGAAATTTTTTCGGAGATGTATGGACCTCACAAGTTCTCCATGGGTCACGTATTTCATATTACGGAGCGTGTGTATATCAGTTATAAAAGGCCTTGCATTTCATTTGCATATCATATCATACATTGAATTCTTCGTTGCTTGACTTACTTGAGTTATTAATGGAAATGTGCATACCTTACTTAAGTGACTATTGAAATACTTATTGGTTTATAAATATAATTTTGTTAGACTAATCGTGGTTAAGTGTGAAAATAAACATTCGAAAGACCAACCCTCATCACCATTTTAGTTTAGGTCAGTCGATAATGCTGTTAAGTATACGTCGATTTCTCATACTCACTCTACACTTTCTTCCCCATTTTGCATGCAGATTTTGTTAGTACCACGAGCGAAGTTCGAGGCTTCACATGTTGTTGAAGAGATTTCTGGAAGGATTCGGAGTGAGCCATTGGCTGATCTGTGGCACCAGATTCTTATTCTTTTTACTTATCCTTGTCTTTCGTTATTTAAGACAGTGTAGTTGGATTATGTATCAGACTTGTACTTCTATTCGGTAGATCTTGTATTGTGACACAAGGTTTTGAGATGGTAGCACTTGTTATTTCGCTTATACATGATTATGAGACCTTGTTATGACTTTTAATGGCTTTTTTTATTTCTTCCGCTTATTATATGCTTGTAAATTGGCTTAAACGGTTATGGATGGTTCACCTATCAGGTGGGGATGCATGCCTTCACGGCTACTTATTTTGATTCGTGACACCTTCCATAATTGGCCTCCTTTGATTACTTTCATTCCTCGGTGCTCCCTAGGTCAGTTTATCTAGATACATCTCCCGGAGTGGGTCATACCGTGAGTTTTTTTTGCTTCGACAACGAACTCTTTCCTCGGAGTTATAATGATATTTTAAGAAACTTGGGAAACAACTGGAGGGACGACCAAGACCATTACTATGAATTTTGGACGACCCCTGATGTCTAGAGAGTTCATTACTTGCAGATTGTTTTGAGACTAACCTTCACCAAGGTAGTACATATGGCCCAATCATCTTCTTTCTGAATCAAATGGATAGTAATCCCTTTATTATTTGGCAATGGGTTAGGTTGACATTTGGAGCCATTGTTTGAAAGGTGATCACTCTCTGATCAATCAAGTCTTACATTTTGTCTTCAAATTGACACATACCCTGTGTCATGTTTGCCCCCCGAATGATAAGCACAACGTTGTTCGGCTCGGTAGAAATTAATATTCTGATTTATGGGTTTTGGGTCAATCGACTAGGTCAATCCCGCCATTTTAAATCGTTCGAACAACTGTATTCGGGTTTTGGATAAGGGTGTGAACACTCGGGGAGGTTTTTTCTCAAAATTTGGATGGGGTAGGTTGTATGCGTTTGGTGGAGGTTGGTTATTTTGGTAGGTATGTGGGGTTAATTGATAATTTGGCTAGAGATTTTGGTTAATAGGTGGGGGTATTGTGTAACGACCCATTATGTCAATTTGGTTATTTGTCTATTTTCCCCTAAATGGCCCTTTCACTAGTTTCTTTATGGTATTTTTGACTTACAATGGTGGGTGGCGGGATCCCGAGGCAATCGGATGGAGAAAGCGGAAAAATCTAAGTTTTGAATTTTTGAGGTTTTAAGTTTAAAAAGTTTGACTAAGAGTTGACTTTTGGGTAAATGCGTTTGTAATTTAATTCGGATGGTTGCGTTAGGTCTAAAATGTAATTTTTACTTAGTTGCATGGTTGGGACAAATCCCGATATGTTCGGGTGTGTTTTGGATAAGGAAGTGGACTTTTGGAAATTCTTAAGTTAAAGAAAGGACTTGGGTTGACCAAAGTCAACATTGGGGGAAAAGAGTCGTTTTCAAAGTTTTGTTAATTTCATTAGGTTTGGAATGTCGTTTATGGCTTAGTCGAGTTGTTGGTTTTGTTCTTGAGCGACTCAGGGGTAGTTTAGACCGTTGGTTGGAAGTATAATTTTTATAGAGAATTGGAGTTGACCACAGTCAACATTGGGTTAAGACGATCCGTATGATTGTTTAGAGTGTGCGAGCAAGTTCATTGCATGTTTTAGCACTGGTTTGCATATTTGATTTGTGTTCGGGGAGTTCTAGATGAATTCTGAGGGTTGATTTCAAGTTTGAAACACACTAGAAAAATCCGGTATGTTGTTGCTAGTTTTGTTCTACACAATCGCGTAGAGCAGGTCGCGATCGTTTTGAGTAGTGTGACCAAGCTCTGCAATTTCAGTGGTCAGCGATGTGGTCACGACGTGTAAATGGGCTGGGTGAAGTATTAGCCTTCGCGATGTAGGTCTTGCGATAGCGATGAAGGCACTGTTCCAACGATTTAAAATGCCCAAAAACAATCTCAAATTTTTCATTCGCATAGTTGGAGCTTGGGACCTCGATTTGGGAAGAATTTGGAGGGGTTTATAAAGATTTTTCGCACGAGTACGTTTCTAGTCCTCCTTTTTACCTTTATATAGTTGATTATTAAGGAATTTCATCTTGAAAATAATGATTTGAAGTAAGGAATTGGTTTATGAAGCCTAGGTTGGAAGTGGGGGATTTCTTCAATTTATTATCAAATTGATGTTGGATTTGGTTCCTTTTTGGTATTTGAACTTCATGGATCATAGGTAGACTAATTTTGGGACTAATTTCTTGTTTTACCCTTCGGGGCTCGGAATCCTTTTTGGGTGACTTTTTGTGTTCGAAACTATTATATAGTGATATGTGTATGTACGGAATTGTGTGCTAACGTATATTCCGTGTTTGAATAGATTGGGATCATTCAGGGGCTCTACGGAATGGCAAGGCTTTGTTGTGACTGTTAAACTACAAATCAGGCAAGTTGAGACCTTTCTTGACCTTATTTAAAGCGTCGTGGTTAGTTAAAATGGATGAAATAATAGGGAGTAATGGGGGAACTAATGGGGTCCCGATACTTGTGAAGTGACGACCACTTGTATCGGGT
Organism: Anisodus tanguticus; assembly: GCA_034509755.1. NCBI lineage: Eukaryota > Viridiplantae > Streptophyta > Magnoliopsida > Solanales > Solanaceae > Anisodus > Anisodus tanguticus. Next base: position 25,264,386 of record CM067545.1, read on the forward strand.
ACCGGTGCCATGCTAAGGGAATTTATGTATTTTTAATTGTACAGTCCAATCTGAATCACATGCTTTGTGCATTAGCTTATAGCATAAATTGATAGTGTGATTCGTGATTGGGCATGAGACCCCTTATTTATTGCTTATATGCTTACTACATGTCTTATATGTGATTAAATATTTCCATCACTCCTAAATACTCATTTAAAAGTGAAAAAGAAGCTAAATATTGAGTCTTTATTACTTAGCTTAGTTGTTTATTGTTGTGCATATCATATTCATGATTTCATATAGTATCTCATGCATATTATACTTGCAGATACATATGTGGGGCCCGATGAGAAATGGTTACGGATGGAGTGATCCGATTGATACATGCTCGATGTGCTAGAGACAGGTAATATGTGCCTAAATTGGCTAAGTGATGTGATTCGAAACCTAATATTTCTAGAAACTCGAAGCGAAATGATTCTGAGTGATATATGGACCTCGCGAGTCCCCTATGAGTCCCGATTTTCTAGTATTGGAACGTGTGTGTACCAGTGATAGAAATGCTTTGCATTACATAGAACTTGCGTATACTATCATCTTATAAATTCGTTTGGATGACTTGCCTAAATTGCTGATTAAATCATACTTGCGCGCTTACTTGATTACTAGAACGAACTTATGGACTTAGAGATTTCTTATATCTAAGATTTACACTTGTGATTATTATTATTATTATCATTATGTCGAACTAATAGCAGTTAAGTGTGGAAGTAGTATTCGAAAGAACAACTCTCATCTCCATTTTAGTTAGGGCCGGTCGACGATTCTATTGAGTACACATTGATTTCTCATACTCACTCTACACTTGTTGCACCCTTTGTGTGCAGATTCTGTTCATAGTACGAGCGGATCACGAGACTACGTTGGTCGTTGAGGAGGACATTCGGAGGATCCAGGTGAGCTAATAACATGATATGTGGTATCAGATTCTCAATCCATCTATATTTACTTTCTGTCTTTTCTATTTCTAGCAGTATATTCGGGTTATATCCCAGACTTGTGCCTTTATCTAGCTAGTTCTTGTATTAGTGACACCAGGTTTTTGGAGTTGTAACACTTATTTTGTATTTCTATATTATGAGGCTTATTTAAGTCTTAAATTGACATGTTTACATATTCCGCATCTCTTTCTTAATTAATTAGCTTAAATGGGTTGTGAATAGATTACTGACTTAGTGAGAGTTGTTCCTTAATGACTTAGTAAATTTGGTAGTGACAGATTGGGGATTAGGTTGAGGGTTTTGATAAACTTGGAATTGATATTTGGGTTGAGTGTTTTGATAGACTGGTGAAGGTGCTTGCTAGTTGGGATGTGCATAAAAATCGAGATATGGACTAGGTGCAGCTGGTGGGTTGGCATTTGATGGTGGAGGGGAGTGATAGGTGCTTTTAGTTGAGGAGCCGAACACAATGCACCTTCTACAATAGGGACATGGCGTAAAAGCGAGGTTGGCTACGTATTCCTTCTTCCTTTTGACAAATCTAGAAGTACCGACTTGGGAGGTCTTCCTTGAGATTTGTAAGGTTGAAAAATTGGTGACCCTTCCTGACATGATGCCATTTTATATGGCTTCTCTCATTTCACCAATTATGAAAACTTTTGACTTGTCATCGCCAACATTCTTTCACAGTACTCAGGATCCTATGCCTGGATGAAGAAAGAGACCACCTCGTCTTTGCTCATGGGTGGTTTTATCGTAGCGGCCTCCACCCTCATCGATTGGCGTACTCTTGATAGATTTCAATAGATTTTGCTTCACTCAAATAGATCTGCGCATCACATTCGTACTCGAAACTGAAGTTGCACCACCAAGAGTGCAACAAATGTTGTATGAGTATAGGAAGCAAATGTACGAATATAGCTCATAGACTGATAACTATAGAAGTAGTGACATGATTCTTAAGAAACAATCCCTTTAAACTTACTAGTTTACCTTAACACTAAATACTTAAGTATTCATCGCATAAAGAATAATCAAGAATCAAGTAAGGCCAGGTAATTAGATAATCATGTAAACAAATAAGAATGAAAGATGCAATGAAGTGCACGGCAATGATATGCCTCAATGCCAGATCCTCCCATAGACCTGTATATACACCAAGCTCCATGGTAATCTTTGGGAGTCGTGACCCATGGGGCACTCGCGAGGTCCATATACATATTTCAACATGCAACCCGATTTATATACCTGTTGTGGCGTGCAACTTGATCCATATACATGTGGCGGCGTGCAACCCAATCCATATACCTGTTGTGTCATACAACCCGATCCAAATATCTCAACAAAATAATGAATAGGCAACAATAGTCATATTTGTATGAATGTATATGCCAAGGTTTAATATCCAAGAACTACACAAAATTGCTCAATTAGTCCAATTTTACAAGTATACGAGTTCAATGAAATTTTACGAGCACGCAACAAGCAACCAAGTCAAATAATTATCAGTTAATGCCCATATGATTTGACATTCTCGAATTACAACATGTAAATATATAATCACATACTTTCTCATTCACAACCCTAGGTAGTCGTACCAATGCACATCAGACCATGGGTACTAGACCCCTCTCTTTCGCCCTTACCATTATTAATACCATTTTTAGTATTTACTTAGCAAAAAATGTCCCTCTAAAATGTCTAGGAAGTCTGAACATACCTCGAATGTTGAGCAACATGCCATGAACCTCAAGATTTTTCCTTTCCCTTCCAAAAAGCCTTCGAATGTTCCTAATCTATCAAATATGCATTGTTCGTAAGTTAACGAGTCCACAGATACACATTTGCTTTAGTAATATTTCGGGTCCAAAAGGTTAACCCAAAAACAAATTCCGAACCCCAAAGGTCAAAATTATAATTTCGTCAGAAAATCAGCTTACCATAACCTAAAGGTTAAGAATCTCAAAAATCATCAAGATCTTATCACAAATAGACTTTCAATTCCATATTTTACCCAAAATCCCATTCCATGGAATACCCCAATTTCTTAGACTAAATCATAGAGGAAATCACTAAATAAAACATAGTATCGTGGAGAAATACTTGGATTAAGGTTAGAAATTTACTGTCGAGCCAAGACATGAAGATTGCGTTCGAAATCACCCAAAATCGAGCTTATAAGCTCTCAAAATTGATTTATGAACAATGAAGTTTGAAGTTGAAATTAATTCTGTCCGGGTGAAAAATCACTCATCGCGATCGCGAAATTGCGACTAGCCTACCCACTCCAGACCCATCATGAATATGAATCTCTCCTCGCGATCCCAAAGCACGAAATGCCTTGGAACATTTTAACTTCTTCATGGTCACGAACACCCCACTCGTGATTTTGACCCCCCGCCTCATCGCAAATGCGATGCCTCCAACACGATCGCATAGGAGGAAACCAGATATCAGACACCAAATTTTATTTTAGTGTCTCCCAAACTTCAAATCAATGCCCGAAACTTATCTGGAGCCTCTCAAACATAAACCAAATATGCATTTTGATCATAAAATATGCTACGAACCAACTCGCGCACTAAAAAGAATGAGATGGAGTTGTCTTGATTCGATGTGGACTGTGATCAACTCCAAATCCTTAAATTAATCAGATTCTCAACCAATGACTCAAATCACACTTGAATCCCTCGGGATCCAAACCATTTGTTTGACTTAGTCATAAATCGCATTCTAGACCTCAGGTAATAAAAAACTCTGGTTTGACTTTGTTAACCCTCAATGTTGACTTTAGTCAAACATTTTCTATTTTCTAAACTCTTTTTGGTAATTAAAGAATTTTATTACCAAGTACAATAATAACATCTCAAAGAAACAAAAAAGAACAGTTATTGGACATAGTCCCAATACACTTATCAGCTTCCCTACATAACAACACAAGTTCTTTCTTAACTTAATAACTTCTAATTTTACTATTCCATCTCCGACACTTACCCGATTTTCTCAGGAACTGCACCACCCATCCCTGCAAGTCAATAATAGCATTTTAAAGCTATAAGAAGGGTTTTTGGAAAAAAGAGTCCAAAAGCTCAAAACAACATGGCAGGTCACTACAACAGAATTGGAATATGATCCGTAATTTGGCTTCAATGCTCCGTAGGATTGGACTTGACTTGGCTTAGTTCTTGATCTCAGACTGAAATGTGGTCCGTAGAACTGGAATGTAGACCGCAAAGTAGGACCGCCCTTTAGTCTTCCAAGTTCAACAACTTCATGTGCCTTCTACTGTTTTGTGACCCATTTATTGTCCGCATTCTGGTTTTGTGGTCGACACAAAGGTCTCTTGTCTTACACTTAGCTGACCCATTTGTTCACTTTACCTTATTTTTGGTGTCCCAGTTTGACATACCTACAAAACATAAAACAACATAAAAATCTATACTATTACGAACATGAAAAGTCTCTGTCAAATGGCATAGAATGTACCATAATTTGACGACACATCATTGATCTCTCATCCATTCTATTTTTTTACTATTTCTCAAACCAAGAAAACTAATTTTCTCCAACCAGCCACTCCAACTACCTTATCTCCTCCAACCAGCCACATATCATCTCTCTATCTCTAATCTTTGATCTCGTCTACCCTTTTTAAGTCTTCTCTAATTCACCCTTTTTTAACTCTTCTATACTTCCTCTATCTCAACACCCAATCAGGATCTAACGCTAAACCTCATAGGAACCAACAACCATCGACTCTGTCAGCAGAGTCAAGCAAATTTATAACCCTTCCACACTTTGATGCAGCTCCATATATGAAAAGAAGAGTATCAAGTATCATTTCTTGCCAAAAAGTATTCTGTGTCGGGCATGAACATCTAAAAAAACTATTTCCAAATATTTCTTATTTTTGTGGGATTCTTTGGTAAGGTTGAGACTTGAAGATGGAGATAATGTCTATGGAGATTTTTTGGTAGGGAAAAATGTATATTTAGTGCAGTTGCATTGTCTATTGAGTGTATGATGTATACTCACAAATTATTCACTAAGTATACATTAAATATACACTGATTTTACATTCTTCCAATGAAGTCATTGTTGCATCTTCCCTTTCCAAATCTACCGATGGATGATTAAGGTGTGGCAAAAGCGAAGAAAATAAAGGTACATAGAAGGAGGAGTTTTGGGAGATTTCACAGGCAACTTTAAGGGGTAGGGAAAAAGAGAAATTAGAAAGCCAAACGAAATGAAATGCTCTCTCGACGCACTTTAGCTAGGGTTGTTAATTTGCACCACCTGAGATTTCTACCATGAAACAGCCAGTTGAACTCCGACAACAGTACCACCTCGACGACAAAATTAGTTATCCCTGAAGATTGAATGAGTTACCGACTTCCTTCTCTCACCTTTGGCAATTTTCTTCTGCCTTAATTCCATATCTGATTCTAACTCCTAAAAGTCTATCCAGCTAGATTCCTATGGTGACCCTAAGTTTACAATTCAGCAGGCTACGAGGAAGCTCTAGTTCTCTGAAGCAGCTACGTCCAACCAACCATGGCAGAGAACAAAGACGATCATAAGAACAAGATTGCGCAAAAGGGTAACTCACTCTCCTATGTCCCTCTTAGCACTAAAGAAGGCAAGGTTTATGTTAATATTGTAGAAGACGACTTGAAAGAGTAGGGGGACTATTGGAAATCTGCATTGATTAGGTATGTTATAGGTGACACCCCTTATGTGAAGTCTATGGAGAGATATGTGATGACTTTTTGCAATTTTGTGAGCAAGCCCCATATTTTATTGCATGATAAAGGCTATTAATCAAGTAGCGGATTGTGATAATGTCATTCAAGATTTACACTTTTTATAATAAACCATTTGTTCTTCAAAATTGGAAATTGATTTTGACTTCAACCCTGATTGCTTAACTACTATTCCTTTGTGCATTATATTTCCTGTTTTGCTTGTAGGGTATTGTTCTAGTGATGCTCTAAGCAAGGTTGCTATTTCTATATCCCGGCCTCTATACACGTATAAGTTCACTGCTAATGTGGACATGATCTCTTATGCCCCCATATTCGTTGAAACTGGTGGCTCTCCACCACTCCTTGAGTCCATTGAGATCATCACCCCTACTAGGACTATATTTGGAACTGATTGTATGAAGTTTGGGCACACTACTAACAACTGCTGGAATGTTGAGGTAGATTCCCAAGGGTATAATGGTTTCCAGGTGATTAAAAGACGAGGAAAAAGAATAGGAAGAAAAATAAATAAGTTGGACAGGATTGGCAAGCAAAAGGTCTGGTGGATCAAATAGACAATGTTGACCATAATACTTTTACTGCCAGTGATCCCTCTGATAAGCCTGACACTTCTACTATCCAATGCTCCTCAATAGGATCTCAGGGACCTCAACTTCTAGTTCAGACTATGAATGCCCAAATATATAGTGCTAAATCTTTGCTTCAATTCAGATTATGACCGTCCATATTACAAATGCTTTAGTATTCTCCAAGAAGAGGTTGCTACCCAAGCTGGAGACTCAGGGGTCCTTCATAAACCCCTCATGATAGTCTCCACTCGAAACTTAAGACGGCTTAACCAGCCCTTGAAACAGAAGGAGCTGAAACTCTTTCTGCAAAAGAATAAGGTAGATGTCATTGGCTGCATTGGAACAAGGGTTAAGGAACATAAGTCTCAAGAAATTTTGAGAAAAGTTGCACCTGACTAGTCTTATTGCAGCAATTACCTTGTGGCTTATAATGATATAATCAGGTTATTGTGGAAGACAATCATAAACTCCAAGTTGAAGTAGTTCATGAATAATTCATACAATGTAAGGTGGAGGACCCGCTGGTACTTTCTCTACCTATATAACAAGGGTGTATGCTAAAAATGAGAGTCAATATAGATATGTCCTATGGAAGGATCTCATCTAGTTAGGTAATTATGTTTAAGAAGCATGGTTACTAAGTGATGATTTTAATAATATGTTGACCTTTGAAGATAGAATTGGCTCATATGTCATACTAGTAGAAACAAAAGCATCCAAAACTTGTATTGATTCAGTGGAAGTTATTGCCTTAAGATCAAAGGGATGACACTTAACTTTTTGCAACAAGCAACACTCTGATAGTAGAGTGTACTCAAAGATTGATTGGTCCTTTGGTAATTTCAGTGGGTATTGTCATATGGACACGTGGAAGACGATTTCCTAAATCCTCATGTGTCTGATCACCCCTTATCCTAATCTAGGTGTTTCCACAACTGAACTCTAAGCCCAAACTATTCAAGCTATACAAAATTATATTGACTCACCTTCATTATAGTGGTATTCTAAAAATTGTATGACAGAAGAGATACCTTGTAACCAAAATGTATCAGTTATGGCTGATACTAAATCTCTAAATGAAGGCTTGAATGGACTGAATGCGTACTTGGCTTCTTATAGCCAAAAACTACAACTAGCTAAACAGGGGCTGCAGATTTTGCAAGCCCAAATAGCTACTCAACTTCTTTGTCCTATATTGCTAGAAGATGAGAAGACCTTCCTAAATGACATCAGTAAGTGAAGCAATATTGAGTATTAGGTTCTTAAACAAAAGTCCAAAGTACTAGATTTCTAGTAGAGATGCAAACACCAGATACTATTATGCTCAAACGAAGATCAGGACAAGCAGGGATACTATAAACTCTATTTATGATGCAATAGTTCTAAATTACAGGCCAAAAGCTAGTGGAGGCTAAATTCATCTCATTCTTTTCTCACCTGATGGGATCTACTATTGAGGAGCTTCCTTGCTCAAATATTGAGTTATTAGAAGTGGTCATTTTCTTACTTATCAACAAAAGTGTCCTCTGATCACTCCGATTACTGATCAAGAGATATTAGATGTTATCAAAAGTATGCCATATGAGAAAGCTCCATGTATTAATGGTTAACTATGTTAGGTATTTATAAAGAACTGGATAGTGTTTAATCTAATATATTAGATGAAGTTTTGCCTCTATGAGGCTTCTCAAAGCTTTTAGTTGCACAGTCATCACTCTTGTACCTAAAGTCCCTTCCCGTACTCAAGGACTATATACCTATAGCATGTTGCACTACTGCTTATAAGGTTATTACTAAAGTCTTAACTAACATGATTAAAAGTGTTATTGGTCATATAGTTAACCCATCACAATCAGCTTTCATAGGGTGGGTGTATTATTGACATCCTCATCCGTCACGAGTTGTTCAAATTGTATTCTATGAAAGATTTATATCCTAGATGTGTTATGAAAGTTGACCTTAAGAAGGCTTATGACTCGATTGAATGGAGTTTGTTAAAAAGAATTCTTGCAGAATTGTAACGACTTGTTTGGTCATTTAGGTATTTAACTCATTAGAGTGTATTCGACTTGTGGAGATGGGTGAAGCAATTTCCGAGACTTTTGGAGGAGTTTTGAATAAGGAAAATGATATTTTGGAAATCCTTAAGTTAAGAGGCAAGTGCATCTTTTTCAAAGTTTTGCCGATTTTATTAGCTTCGGAACGTGATTTATGACTGAGTAGAGTCATTGGTTTGATTCCCGAGAGGTTCGGATGTGATTAAGGTGGTTGGTTAAGAAACTAGCTTTTGAGATGATTTTGAGTTGACCATGGTCAACATTGGGTCAAGATGGATCCGTTTGAGTGTTTTGAGAGTTCGAGCAGCTTTGTATGGTCATTTGTGACTTGTAGGAACTTTCAGAATTAGATTTGGACTTCATTTGATCAAGTTTAGGTATTTGAGTCGTTGGCATAAGTTTATCACCTTCGACACGTCAATATACCATTACATTCATTTGATGTTGGAATTGAGTTTTGATTGTCTGAATAGACGCGTATTGAAGTTTGTGATTCGTATCAACTTGAATCATCGAACTCTGATATCATATGAGATAGTTATGCTCATTTTAGTTTTGGGAAAAATTGATGATTTCTAGTGTGCACCGAGGCGGACTTCCGGGCGCCGAAGCGGAAATGATAGTGTACTAAAAATCAGATTGCGTTCATTCAGTATTTTGAGCAGAACTTGAGTTCTAGAGCTCCGATTGAGGTGATTTTCGTGGAGTTGTCCTCGTCTTAACAAGGGGGTAAGTATTCCACCTTTATTTGGATATTTATTTAAGATTATTTCCGTTGGTTATCGACTTTATCCATGTTTTGTTGGGAAAAATTGGAGGTTTTAAACCCTAAGTTGAAATTTGAGTTTTCTTTAATTAATTATGGTTGGATTTGAGTAAATTCTAAGTTTTTGGATTTTTTAAACCTTAGGTATTTTCAATCTGGATTTTGCAAACACTCAATTTATGGGTTTTGATACAAAGTGGGTTTTTTACAAAGTCATGACATTGGAGGCTCAGTTGGGGTTTGAATTCCATGAGACCTTGGATTATTACTATTTAGATTATGGGTAACGTGTTTCTAACATAAATTTTTGATTTTTTCCTTATGGGTCGAGGTCATATTTTGGGTTTCGGACTGAAGTATAGTAATATGGATGTTGTTAGATTTGCTTTTGACCTCAAATTTCTTATAAGACATGTTTAGTATCATTAGAACAATGTGTTAATGTAGAATTTATAATTGTTAGACGTTGCTCATTCAGAGATGATATGAAAAGGGATGACGCAAGTCAGATAGTTTGTGGCACCTGCTTAGCTTTGAGGTAGGCTACAGTTTACTTTCACTAGACTTTGATAGAAGTACGTAATTACTTATAAATATTGAGGGGTATTGCTCGTGTTTTGGGGTCCTATTCAAACGGTTGTGATGAATGTATGAATGGGTATCGGTGTTGAACTGTGATGATGGATGATTTGGGGAATTAGCCTTATGTTGGTTCCGACTGTTGATTGATTAGGCTTATCGCGATTATGTGGGTTTGTCATCATACTTGCTATTGATATGCTTATTCATCGCACATGCTTTCAATATGATATCCTGATTTGTACTTGGATTATATGTGTTATTGAATTTGTAAAGCATGTGATATTTTATCTCTATACCTGGTTGTATCTCATTACATATTCATTTTTTTCCTGGAATTGTCATATGCATTCATACACTCATAGTTCTAATGATATTGATATTGGAGTGGTATGAAAAGTTATGGGCCCAAGAAACCGGGAAGGTAAGAACATTTATGAGATCATGGCAATATTGAAATGATGATAATGTTACGAATGGATCAGGTTGCATGCCGCAAAGGATATAATGATGCGCGGGGGTACGGGTTGCACGCCTGCAATAAGTTATTACAGCCAAGGGCTAGGCTCCATCGAGCAAGTGTTCCCGAGGGTATATGGACTTCGTGGGTCCCCCATGGGTATACAACTCATAGAATTTGAGCGCCTATATATCGGGAAAAGGAAAGGTACCTGGCATATGCATTGCATTCATATCTTACATTCATCATGCATTGATTATTATGGTTTGGTAACATGATATGAGTTGGTTATTGGATTTTAAGTGATACCCTAATTAAATGGACTTGGATTGATTGTATTGACCAAATTGGTCATTATGACTAGCTTGTTCCCTGTGCATTGGATTCGTATGCTTACATTGTTATGAGTTTGAGTACTCACTATTGAATTATGTTGTGGACGGTAGATCTTATTGACTGAACTGTCATGTTATTTATATAGAACTGGGTAAGTCATGTATTGCTTGATAATTGATACAATTATTTGACAGAGAGTCTAGTAAAAACTAATCGGAAGGTTGTTGTGGTAGTTAATAACTTGGATATTTGTATGTGTAATTCCCTTCCCGAATCAAGGATAAAAGACATAGATTTCTACTTAGAGTATGATGAGGATGTTAAGTGATATGTGTCCTGCCCTTATTTGTATAGTACCATAATCAGCCTAGGAGTTAGGTGGATTAAGAAGTTAATATTCATATGATTAGACTAATCATGAAACCCCATGAAGAGGATTGTGATAGGATGTTGTGAACTAGGGTCAACCTTTCTTAATTGGGTATTTGGTTGATGAACTAAATGCTGGATTATTAGTTGATGATTTGGTGGATGTTTGGACAAATGAGGATGTAGAATTGATCATTAAGCACCTGAATATTATATTTGAACTCTATTTGAAATGGGATATCTCTTATGAATATGAAGTCTTATGTGAATAAGCATTTATACCTCAGTGAACTTGTACGTGAACTATGTAACTTAATATGATTATTGAACTGTCTAGTATAATATTATTGGTGTCAACTCGATATTACTCTCTTTTTGCATATCTTCCGTCATTGTCGACCTATGATGCCTACCGTGGTACGTTGTGTACTCATAATACACTTGCTGCATTCTATTTGAATGCAGATTCAGTTCCTTCTGCTAGTTTGGGACTGCGTGGCTGAGTCTGAGCAGATTGATTTCAGCATTCAGGGTGAGGGTGCTACTATTGGCATGCCCCATAATGCTCTATCTCTTACCTTGTCTTTTATTTTAATTCGAGAGACATGTATTTAAATTTTTAGACTATTTTATTCAGTGTTGGCCTATGTTCCTTCATTCAGACTTGTGTCCGCTATTGAGAGCTCTTGTATTATTGACAAGATCATTGGGGGTATTTGATGTTTTAGACCTTTGTTCCGCATTTTATGTTATAATCGACTATGGTTTATGTATTTTTTTCTATTTCCACATTTCTTTCTTATATCTTGTTGAATGAGATTAAGCGTGGTTCGCCAACCTGGTGGAAAAGTTTAGGTGCCATTACGATCCTTAAAAGGGGTCGTGAGAAAGTTGATATCAGAGCTTTAGGTTAAATTATCTTAAATACAAAAGCAATGTCTAGTAGAGTGTTCAGGATCGATGTGAACACATCCGTACTTATCTTCGAGAGGATATGGGACTTTTAGGAAACTTTGATTTTTTCATTTCCTTCGTGCTAAGATCAATCAAATTGGTATATGAAACTTCTTCTTCCTATTCTATCACCAATGGTGGTAACACGCTCTTAAATTCATGTATGAGTAGTTTGATATGGCATCACGCAGTATGGTATGCTACCATGGTACAGATGCATGAACAAGTTCAATTTTCAGTTATGATTTGAAGGTGCAGTTTATTAGGGTTTATATTTGGAGACCCCTCAGTTCGGTGATATCTTGGGTAGTGGTAATAATAATACGGAAGCACGAAAATGAGTAAGTGGATGGATCAATCTCCGATGTAAGAGGGAAATAATTGGTATCTAACGTGCATGTTAGGATAAGTTGCAGAATGTACAAGAGTGATGTTGTATAAGTTATGAAAGGTCTAGTTGGATTTGACTTGATAGAATTATGGTAGCAGAGTAAGATCTAATGATTGTGGATTTCTTCGGGGGATGACTATCTGTTCTAAGCAAGATAGCGAGGTTGTTTGTGATGAGTGAAGCTTATGGAAATAGGCAGTCGCGTTTCTTCAAATAAGGAGTGTGTTCATAAAGTAAGTGTAAGAGATTGTATATGAGTTGGTACATTGGACTATGTCGTAGGCTAGTGGGAGCTAATGACCAACTAATAAAAATGACTCTAGTGATGGACAAGTGTGACGTTCTATTTAAGGAATTATCGAGTGTTGCATCTAGTTCTTGGATAATATTTTTGGGCATGGTATGTAAAGGTTAATACTTGAGAAGTTCTATAATTACTGATATAATGACTTTGGAGTTGACCGAAGGATATGAAAAAACTGCACGGTTAGTTGGACGTGTATGATTCAGCAACATAAGGTAATTGTCGGTTCTTCGCGGGTGAGCATTAGTTAAGGACTATCGAATAAGATTTTGGTCAATAGGGTTATTTATGGTAACAAATTGATGACGGTTTGACTAATACTAGTGGTGAAGAGCTTTTAAGATATCGATGATCGGGTTCATGAACTTATGAACCAATATAGCAGAAGAATTATTTTGGTTAGGGATTTTTGGCAAAGGTACTTCGACGAAACGATATAAGAATGTTAGCAGGTTTGAGTAGTGATCGGTCATTAGTAGTGGTTATGATTTGAATGAAATATGTAAATTGAGAAATTAAGATAATTTGGAATGAGTAAGGTATCTCTTCGAGAAAGGGAAGAATTTAGATTCAAAGAAATGAGAATTCTTGGGTTAGGTGTGGATTATGGTGGCTTTAGTCTCGCATCTTTCAGATCGGGTGGAATTATTAGTATGCTGGGAGGAGTAGGTCTATGGTAATTAACTAAGTGTTTTGACGAATGTTTCATGGGGTTTGTGATTGGCGACTAGTGGTAAACTGTGTTGAAGCATTGTTGATTAATATCACGAGTAAGTATTTCATGTAGTAAGGACTTGGAGGTAATTGCGCAAGGTAAGGTGCATGGATCGTATAGTAGATGTGTTAGGATTCGGTAAAGAGCGAAGGTTGCAGGATTTGATACCTTATAGATTAATAAAGGATAGTGAGGTCTTATTATTAGAGACTTGATGGGTGGAGGTGTAGTAAATGAGGTCGCAGGCTTTGCATCGAAATGTTCAAAGTTGTTGGCGAGTTAAGAAAAAATACAAAGAGGATTTGATGTAATTAGAGTTCATGGGGTTCTATCAAACATGCATATCAGGTAGAAGTTGAGAAACATGAAGGTTACAATCAAAGGTACAGATCTTCGGTACTAAGTTGATGAGTTGGATGGAATCCAGCTTTTAGAGTTGTGGGTGACGGCACATGAATGACTACTTATGAGAAAAGGGACGGAATAGGTCATCGCATGCTTATGGAAAGCCTATAAGTTATTTATGAAATTAGTTCGGATGACTATCGATGATTTAGAGATTCAACATTTCATTCCGAGTCAGATTTGTTCATTTAGAGTCGGGTGGCCCGTGTTTATATTACCCGAAGGACTTATAGTATTCTAGTAAACCACTGATAGGGGTTCGATGGATTTCAATTCGGAATGGAGGTATGATAGTGTTACTGATTCTCATTAAAGTTTACAAGTAGGATTCATGATATATCTTGGATGGAAATGATTCGAACAGTTCTAATTGTTTACACTTGTACTTGGCGATGTATTACGGAGGTACAAATGGTTATGGGGAGTCTTTAGAGGGATTAGTTGATTTTCTACATATTTTGCATGTCATTAATAGTAGAAAAGGAAGGCTAGTAGGATCAGACTATGTTATCGTACATGTTGGGCAATGATTTGTGGCTACGACTAAAGGATGGTGGTGAGTGTTGTCAAAATTGTGGATTCAATCAAACGCGCATAAAGGAATGGTTGTAACCAAATCAAGGAATTAGAACGGGTCAGTTCTTACATTCGAGGATCAGTTGTGAAAGAAATTCCAGGTATGAAGGAATGGAGATTCGGGTCGTTGAGCTAAGTTAACGATAGTTTTGACTAATACATTGAACAAGTGATGTTGTAAATATATTTCATATTCTTTAGGCTATGATGGAGATTTCTTGATTACTCATCGGCTTTCGTGCCCTTTTTCTGTTCGAGGCTGAACGTTTGTTTAATTGATATCTGATGTAACGACCTATTTGGTCATTTAAACATTTTACCCTTTTACCCCTGTTGACCATTCCCTTGGCATTGTTAGAGTGTATTCGACTTGCGAGGATGGGTAGAGCGATTCCCGATACTTTCAAAGGAGTTTTGGATAAGGAAGAAGATATTTTGGAAATCCTTAAGTTAAGGAATGAAGAAGTTTGAACAAAGTCAACATCGGGGGCAAATGCATCTTTTTCAAAGTTTTGTTGATTTCATTAGCTCCGGAATGTGATTTATGACTGAGTCGAGTCTCTAGTTCGGTTCCCGAGAGGTTTGGAAGTGACTAAGGTGGTTGGTTGAGAAACTAGCTTTTAAGATGATTTTGAGTTGACTACGGTCAACATCAGATCAAGACAGATCCATTTGAGTGTTTTGATAGTTCGAGCAGCTTTGTATGATCATTTGTGACTTGTAGGAACTTTTGGAATTGGATTTGGACTTCGTTTGGTCAAGTTTAGGTGTTTGAGTCGTTGGCATAAGTCGTTCGCCTTCGGCGCTTCAATATACCTTTACATTCATTTGATGTTGGAATTAAGTTTTGATTGTTGGAATAGATACTTATCGAAATTTGTGATTTGTAGCAACTTGAATTATCGAATTCCGACATGGTATGTGGAAGTTATGCCCTTTTTAGTTTTGGGAAAAATTGATGATTTCTAGTGTGCGCCGAAGCGGACTTTGAGGCGCCAAAGTGGAAATGACAATGTATTAAAAATCATACTACGTTCATTTAGTATTTTGAGCATAACTTGATTTTAGAGCTCCGATTGAAGTGATTTTCATGACGTTGTTCTCGTCTCAACAAGGAGGTAAGTATCCAACCTTTGTTTTGACATTTCTTTAAGATTATTTCCATTGGTTATCGATTTTATCCGTGTTTAGTTAGGAAGAATTAGAGATTTCTTCAATTAATTATGGTTGGAATTGAGTAAATTCTAGGTTTTTGGCTTGTTTAAACCTTGGGTAAACTATTTCTAACATAAATTTTGATTTCAATATGGATTTTGCAAGCATTCAATTTATGGGTTTTGACACAAAGTGAATTTTGACAAAGTCATAAAATTGGAGGTTCAATTGGGGTTAGAATTCCATGAAACCTTGGATTATGACTATTTTAATTATGGGTAATATGTTTCCAACTTAAATTTTCGGGTTTTCCCTTGTGGGACTGGGTCACGTTTTGGGTTTCAGACTAAACTATAGCAATATGGGTGTTGTTAAACTCATGAGAACCCATAGAACACTATTATGATAATATTGAACTTGATTTCTTAATAAGTTACCATTTTGACCCTCGGGGTCTGGGATGAGGTTTTAGATTTGCTTTTGACACCAAATTCCTTACAAGACATGTTTGGTATCATTAGAATAATGTGTTAATATAAAATTTATAATTGTTAGACGTTGCTCATTCGAAGATGATACAAAAAAGGATGACGTAAGTCGGATAGTTCATGGCACCTGTTCAATTTTGAAGTAGGCTACAGTTTACTTTCACTAGACTCCGATAGAAGTACGTAATTAGTTATAAATATTGAGGGGTATTGGGCGTGTTTGGGGTCCTCATTCAAATGGTTGTGATGAACATTTGAATGACGTAAGTCGGATAGTTCGAAGATGATACAAAAAAGGATGACGTAAGTCGGATAGTTCATGGCACCTGTTCAATTTTGAAGTAGGCTACAGTTTACTTTCACTAGACTCCGATAGAAGTACGTAATTAGTTATAAATATTGAGGGGTATTAGGCGTGTTTGGGGTCCTCATTCAAATGGTTGTGATGAACATTTGAATGGGTACCAGTGTTGAACTGTGATGATGGGTAATTTGAGAAATTAGCATTATGTTGGTTACGACTGTTGATTGATTGGGCTTGTCGTCATTACGTGGTCTTGTCTCCATACTTGCTATTGATATGTTTATTCATCGCACATGCTTTTGATATGATATCTTAATTTGTACTTGGATTATATGTGTTATTGAAGTCGTGAAAGCATGTGATATATCATCTCTATACATGGTTGCATCTCATTACATATTTATTTTTTGCCTTGAATTGTCATATGCATCCATACACTCATGGTTCTGATGATATTGATATTGTACTGGTATGAAAAAAATGTGGACCCAAAAGACCGGTAAGGTAAGAACATTTATGAAATCATGGAAACATTAAGATGATGATATTATTACAGATATGTCAGGTTGCACGCCATAACGGATATAATGATATGCGGGGGTACGGGTTGCACGCCTGCAACAAGTTATTACAGCCAAGGGCTAGGCTCCCATCGAGAGAGTGTTCCGGAGGGTATATGGACTTTGCGAGTCCTCCATGGGTGTGCATCTCATAGAATTTGAGCTCCTATATATCGGGAAAGAAAGGTACCTGGCATATATATTGCATTCATATCATACATTCATCATACATTGATTATTGTGGTTTGGTAACATGATATGAGTTGGTTATTGGATTTTGAGTGATACCTTGATTAAATGAACTTGGATTGATTGTATTGACCGTATTGGTCGTCATGATTGGCTTATTCCCTATGCATTGGATTCGTATGGTGACACTCTTATGAGTCTGAGTATTCACTATTGAATTATGTTGTGGACAGTGGATATTATTGACTGAACTATCATATTAGTCATACATAACTGAGTAATTGTTGTATCACTTGATAATTGATAACATTATTTGCTAGAGAGTCTAGTAAAAACTAATCGGAAGGTTGTTGTGGTAGTTAATAACTTAGATATGTGTATGTGTAATTCCTTTCTCATATCAAGCTTAAAAGACATAGATTTATACTTAGAGTATGATGAGGATGTTAAGTGTATAGCATGTGTCCTGCCCTTATTTGTATAGTACAATAATTAGCCCAAAAGTTAGGTGAATTAAGAAGCTAATATTGATATGATTAGACTAATCATGAAACTCCGTGAAGAGGATTATGATAGGATGTTGTGAACTAGGGTCAACCTATCTTAATTGGGTATTTGGTTGATGAACTAAGTGTTGGATTGTTAGTTAGTTGATGATTTGGTGGATTTTTGGACAAATGGGGATGTAGAATTGATCATTAAGCACCTAAATATTGTATTTGAACTCTATCTGAAATGGATATCTCTTATGAATATGAAGTCTCATGTGAATAAACATTTTTAGACCTTAGTGAACTTGTACATGAACTACGTAACTTAATTTGATTATTGAACTATCTAGTATAGGATTATATGGTCTCAACTCGGTATTTATCTCCTTTTGCGTATCTTCCGTCATTGTCGACCTATGATGACTACTGGGGTACGTTCTATACTTACACTACACTTGTCGTATTCTATTTAGATGCAGATTCAGTTCCTTCTACTAGTTTGAGACTACGTGGCTGAGTCTGGGCAGGTTGATTTCAGGGTGAGGGTGCTACTACTAGCATGCCCCAGAATGCTCTATATCTTACATTGTATTTTATTTTTATTCGAGAGACATGTACTTAAACTTTTAGACTATGTTATTCATTTTTAGCCTATGTGCCTTCATTCAGACTTGTTACCGCTATTTAGAGCTCTTGTATCATTGGAGGTTGTATTTGATGTTTCAAACTATTGTTCCACATATTATGTTATAATCGATAATGGTTTAAGTATTTTGTTCAATTACTACATTTCTTTCTTATATCTTGTTGAATGAGATTAAAAGTGGTTCGCTTATCGGTGGAAAAGAGTATATGCTACCACGGTCCTTAAAAGGGGTCATGACAAGAATTAGGTTATCCCTACAAATTCATCCTTTGGATAATGGAGTGTATCTCTACACTTTCATATTTTTTAGTGTTGAGTAGGCTCAAGCCTTTCTAGAGTAAGAGATGGATAAGGCAAGGGAATCTTATGCCCCCTTTACTTTTTGTGATTTCTATGGAATATCTTCAAAGGAAACTGATGTTGCTTAGACTTCACAGAGATTTCAAATTCCATCCAAGGTGCAAGAAGCTTGGTGTGGTAAACATTATATTTGTTTATGACTTACTCATGTTCTGCAAGCATAACTGAAGTCTATTCAACTTCTTTAGGTTGTTTTTACAGGATTTCTACTACTTCAGGGTTGCAAGCCAACAGTGATAAAAGTTTCATCTATATCTGATGTCTCCTTGGCATTTGTAATGACATGTTTGGTCGTTTGGGAACTTTACCCTTTTAACCTTGTTGACCCTTCTCCTAGCACTGTTAGAGTGTATTCGACTTGCGGGGATGGGTAGAGAATTTCCCGAGATAGTTGGGTGAGTCTTTGTTGATTTTGAGGAAATTAAAAGCTTTTAAGTTAAGTAAGTGAAAAAGTGTTGACTAATAGTTGACTTTTGAGTATATGGGTTTGTTTCGGGTTCTGTCACTTTCGGTAGGTCCAGAGCATCATTTATGACTTAATCAAGTCCTTAGTTTGCTTCGTGAGGCATCCAGATGTATTTTGTGTCACTATTGTAAACTTGTGGAAGTTGAGTATTTTGAGGGTTTTCATAGAAAAGTGGATCTTATGTTGGTTGTATGAGAAATTCGAGTGTGCGAGCGAGTTTTTAGTGTCATTTACACTTGACATGCATGTTTGGTTTGTATCCGGGAGGTCTCAGATGAGTTTTGGGTGTCGGGATGAACTTGGTGTTCCGCATTTATGGTGGTTGGTCCGCAAGAGCAATATTTTGGAAACTCAGGCAAGTTTTGCACATGCGAAGTGTTTTTCGCAAGAGCATGACTGCCTCTGAGAACTTACTCTTGCTTCCGTGAAGCCTGACATATTTTAAGTGAGCCCGCCTCTGCGGGTGTCTTTCTGCAAAAGCGATCCCTCATCTACGAGGTATTGTCCGCAGATATGGAATCGTTGAGAATCAGAAACTTATATTTCCCAACTCTAATTCATTTCTTTTATTTCTTAAAGTTAGAGACCTAAGCTCTGTGGGGAGGTGAATATTGAAGGTTTTCATCATTGTTCCTCTTGGGATATGATTTCAATTCCTTTATCATGGTTATATGCTAGAATCTAGGCTTATTTCCTTGTTTGGGGTAAAAATAACCTAGAGTTCATAAG
Source organism: Anisodus tanguticus (assembly GCA_034509755.1). NCBI lineage: Eukaryota > Viridiplantae > Streptophyta > Magnoliopsida > Solanales > Solanaceae > Anisodus > Anisodus tanguticus. The sequence goes on from CM067545.1 coordinate 25,284,004, forward strand.
AGGCTTAAATCATGGATTGGAGGCTATGTATTGATTATTATATCATTTGATATTGTAAATAAGAGTTAGTTAATGATGGTAGGACGGATTGTAATGCTCATAGTGCTTATTGAATTCCATTTGAAATTGGGGAAGAAATTAGAATTTCAAATTAGGATTTTTTCCTAAATATGAAATTGGAAGCCCAAACGTGAATGGTTTTCAAATTAAATTAGGGTTATGACTCTATAGAGTATTCTCAAGATTTTTGAATAATAAAGTTTCGATTTTTACCTTCGTGGGCCTGGGTCTATTTGAGGGCTTAGACTACTCATTGCTTTTAAAGTTTAAGCCTTTATGCTTATAGTAGATTACTTTATTAGCGTAGAATCTATGTGTTAGACTATAATTATTTGGAGGCGCTTCACAAGGGCAAGGCATTGGCTGATGAGTAGTGTTTGTGGCACCCGCTCGGCTCCAATGTAGGCTATGGTTTAACCTTTTTAGACTCTGATACAAGTACGTAATAGTTATAAATGTTCAAGGGTATTGGATGTGTTTAGTAGTTCCACCTTAATGGTTGTGATGAACACTTGGGTGGGTATCGGTGTTGAACTGTGTTGATGGGAGATTTGAGGAATCAACCTTAAGTTGATTCTGACTACTGTTATTTGGTCTTGTTGCCATTATATGTGCTTATCTCCATTGTTGATAATTGGTGTTTATTTATCACATGGATTTCATTATGATAGACTGATTACGTAGAATTACATGTTGTTGAGTTTCTAAAAGCATGTGATAATTATTGATAATTGGTGTTTATTCATCACATTGCTTTCATTATGATAGACTGATTACGTGGAATTATATGTTGTTGAGTTTCTAGAAGCATGTGATAATCATCTCTTATACTTGATTGCATCTCATACATCCTCACTACTTGTCTTGTTATTGTCATTTCATTATGCACTCATAGTTCTAATGATATTGAAAGTGGAGTGGTATGAAAAATTTGTGGGTCCAATGAAACCGGAAAGGTAAGGATAATTTATGAGATGGTTGGAAACATTGAGATGATGGAAATGATTAATATGACCCCAAAGGGGTCTTGGCTCTAGTGTGATACGTATGTTGAATTCTGGCTGGCTAGAAGCGGTATATGGACAGCGCGAGTCCCTCATGGGTTATAGTTTATTGAATTCGAATGTATGTATACCTGTTGTTAAAAGGTACCTAGCATTGCATTTGCATCCATATCATACATTCACTTATGCATCGATTACTTGTTAAAGGTAAGGATATATTATGAGATGGATGGAAACATTGAAATGATGGAAATGATTGATATGACTCCAAAGGGGTCTTGGCTCTAGTCAGATACATGTGTTGAATTCTAGCTTGCTAGGAGCGATATATAGATGTTGTGGGTCCCCCGTGGGTTACAGTTCATAAAATTTGAACGTATGTATACCTGTCGTTAAAAGGTACCTGCCATTGCATTGCATCCATATCATAAATTCACTTATGCAATGATTACTTGTTGGTTGGTAATGTGACATGGATTGGTTATTGGAACTTGGGTGATTTTCATGATTAAATGATTTTGGATGATTGGATTGATTCTACTTGGACTGGATTGGTTTCCATGATTTGGCTTGTTCTTTGTGAATTTGGTTATGAGATTTACACCTTTATGAGTTTAAGTATTCAATATGAAATTGTTATTGCGGTCAGTAATCTATTTGTCAGAACTATCATGTAGGTCAAAGAGAACTATGTGTGTCCGTGTATTGCTTGGTGATTGATAGCGTTATTTGGTAAAGAGTCTGGTAAGGAACTTGTTGAGGTGTCATTGTTGTAGTTGTTGACTTGTATGTTATGTATGTGTAAATTCCCTCCTTCATCAAAGGGTGTACGACGTAAACTCCTACTTAGAGTATAATAAGGACGTTAAATGGACTAAATATGTGTCATGCCCTTAATTGTATAGAGTCGTAACTAAGTCTAAGGGTTAGAGATAACAAAGGAGCTAATATCGTTATGGTCAAACTAACCGTAATACTCTTGGAAAGCAGTCTTAACTAATGTTGTGAACTAAGTGTCAACTTGTCTATTGGATTTGTTAAGATGGGTAAATGGAGACAAATATGAACGTGACTTAGATAGAGGTTATTGATCGAAGGGTATTAATTGTAAGATCCTATGTGCAATAGAAATTGAATTGTACTTGACTGTGATTGAACTCTTATGTAAATAAATTGACTTATGTGACTATTGAAACTGCCTAGAATAGGATTTACTTGAGAGTTAACTTGATGTTTATGCATGTTATGTAACTTTCGTCGTTGTCGGCCTGTGATGTCTACGGAGGTACGTTATGTACTCATGTTATGTTTACAACATCTTTTACGTGAATACATGTATTCGATCGATTGTTAACTCAATCATTAATTATTAAGAATAAACCTAATTTAAAGTGAACAACTTATATTCGTAACGATAGTGGAGAACATTTCCTCAAGATTGCATGAGTCTATACTATTGACATCTCCTTCCTCGATAATTATCAAAGCCACATTATATTTTATAACTCACAGAAGTGTTAATATAGCCTTTCGAAGTTTAATTTCAATCTATAATATATATTTCCCCTTGAATTGAAATGTTACGTTGTGTTGTCTTCTGTAACTTCTTTACTTCATTTGAAATATATCTATTTTTTTCTAGATATATAAAATCAATTTTTCCTAACTCAAGGTGCTTTCCTCTCTTTGTCCCTTCATTTCTCACATATACTCGAGCAATTTTTCTCTTTTTATTTCTTCATTCTGTTTGTATAATTTACCCTCCAATCTTTTAGAAGAACCATCTTTGTATATTTTTAAGAACTATAAAGAAGTAGATAAAATTTCTCCATAATAAAGTACCTATATCCTATCTTTTTTATTTTATTTTCTTTATTTAGGCTCAATCTTCATACATTTGTTCTAACATTCTTTTTCTTTTATTTTTACTTTATATTGGTTCGTGTTGGAATTGATTGTTATGTGAAGTACATTTGATCTTACCCAGCTTAACTTTTACATAAATTTTAACTATTTGTTGCATGTAGATATACTTTGTATTTTCTTTTAATTATTTGTCAAAGTTTATGACTCAAACATCACGTTTCCTGTCATTTGTTTCTCAGGGTTTCGTTACATGTATTAATGTGAGTGCTAAGGAGTCTATGGATTCATGTCTATTTTTTTATTTAACAAATTATATTATTTAAATTTTGTATCGCAACATATTGAAATGGGAAAAGGCATTAGAACCCCAAGCGTTCCATACATGGTACAAATCTAAATCTAGATTAGTTGCTTCCATCTATATCTTGTGACACAAATCTGTCGAGATTTGGGATTTAATAAAGTGTGAAATTTTGGGGTTAATCATTTTCAATATCAAATTCCTTTGAAAGAGAAACCAAAGAAATTAGGGTGATTTGTTTTTATTTTTGTCATATATTTTTATTGTTTTATTTATTTAGATTGTAAATAAAAAGTTTATCCATATCATCCGTGTTAAAAACTTAGATCAATCTTACTTGGACATTTTCTATTTTAGTAAGTCCTTACGTATATATTCTTTTGAAATTATTAATAAATGATATTTATATTTGTAACCTAAAGTCGGGGTTGATTGTTGTGAAAAAAGAAAGTCTTTAATTACTTTTTTAAACCTAAAAAGTTTTTCAAATTCTTATTTTTACTCTATTCATCTTTTACTTTACCTTCCGATTCTCTTCTCTTTTTGTATTTGATAAATTAAACAATTATTATATGAGTATGCAAGAGTTTTGATGACAACTACGTTTCGAAATTTAATTAATTTAATGATTCGAGTAGAACTAATGTTTTTTCCTTTGGACAGTTTTATGCTAACATACTACATGAAGGTATTAAATTAGCAATGTCCCCATTTTTCATTCTCCTAAAATGTCCTTAGTTTGAAATAATCACTTCATTGGGAGTGTGTGGTCTTTTTACCGAAAACTAAATCTAGTTGTCGTCATTCCCTTACTCTTCATTTGTCTTCTTCTCTGGGTTGGCCTCTCCTCTCCTATTTTTTAACTTCCTCTTTGTTGTAAGATCCAACTTAAAGCCAAAATCTACCTTATAGGCTAGTATTCGGCCAGAAACATCCCCGCTTTGTCCCCTTTTAAGGATTTCTGGGTTTGTGGAGATAGATGTACAGAAAAGATTAGTTGAATTGAATTTAATTAGTCAGATTATGGGTACACCAAAAACTAAACATACTTTTTAGTTACTATTAGAGATTGAGACCATGATTCACTAATCTTGAAAATTGAGATTGAAGTTCAAACTTTAAATCAGTGTGTGGCAGAGAAGAGATGGACGGGGGAGAAAGAATTCGAGTACCAAATTAGGGGTGAGCAAAAAATCCGGAGAATCGAAAAAATCGAATCGAATCGGCGATTCGGTTCGGTTAAAAAATGGTTAAAAAATCAATTTCAGAAAAAATCGATTCAAATTTTTTTAATTGATTTGGTTCGGTTCATGTGATTTATTGATACACCAAACCAAAAAACCGGGTTTATTCTTGTAATTAACCATACCTCTATATAAATTAAAGCCCCAACACTGGTTAAGTTAACCCTATTACCCTAATTCTTAAATCGTATTCGTTTTGTCTCTTTTCTCTTCCGATGATCGATTTTAGTTTTGCCTAACCCATAAATCTTCAACACTAAATCTTCAAGCTTCCAACAGTTAATCAAATCGATTTCAAGCCCTAAACCATAAATCTTCAAGCTTCATCGAGAAACAATAGTTTTGCCTCTTTTCTCTTTTCCTTTTTCTCTTTTCTCTTCTACTCGATTTCGATTTCTTTCTCTAGAAGACTCGAACTCGAAGCTTCAACAGTTCAAGATTCAAGCTTCAACAAGCTTCAAGCTTCAAGCTTCAAACTGTTGGAAATTTGCCTTTGGCGGGGAGATGTGTCCACCCATCTTTGATGAATTAAACACTAGTGTTACGCATGTTGGAGACCTTGTCTCTTCGCACATGCATGATCTACGAAGTAAGTAGATGACCGTAGGGCCAAGAATCGTCAAATTTCGTTAAGAAATGAAAGAGATATTGGTCCACGAAGTAAGGTGTTTAAGGCATGGAAATGTGGTGTGGGACAAATCTACCACATCGGTGGGAATAGGAAGAATTGCTCTCTATATAAGTCTCTAATGTGGTAAAGGGTTTGGGACCCCAAGGAGATTAACTCCTCCATTAACAGTCCATTACTTGGGCAGTTGGGCAGCCTCTTTCAATGGCCATTAACAACCATTACTTGGCTGTTTTAATGCCCTCCCTTAATGGCCATTACAGCCTTGTTTGTGGCTGTTGGGCAGCCCCTCTTCCTTGCTATATATTGAGTCTTCTTTGGCTCAATTCAGTGACGGGAAAGACATCAATATAGCACTGGAAAACAGCTCAAAACAGTGATCAAAATCACTGCAAAATAGTGGTGAAAAACTGCAAAACCAGTGACGAAAATCAGTGACCAAACCCTCACATATATACAAGATATACACTACAGAGACACACTATATACACACAGACAAAAGAGAAGAGTAGAGAGAAACTCTTCCTTCCTATTCCATATCTTCAGCAAGTCGATTCATATTTGTTTTCTTCGTCAGGCTCAACCTATTGGCTTTGTAGCGTTGAGATTAAAGTGTTGTTTTTATCTTGGGAGACTATTGCCCGCTAACGTAAAAGCATATATACGGGGCAATCTTGTCTTAAGGATAGAGGGCTATCACTCGACTCAACACACAACGTTGTAACCATCCAGATTTAGTTGTTTCTTGATTTCAGGTTATCAAGATTCAAGACACAACAAGCTTGCGGCAGTTTTGAAGATTGGCCTATTTGTTCAACAAGATTCAATTTCTGAATATTGAATATTTGTTCATCCTTTCGAATACTTATAATAATTATTTACTTCCCGTACTGCTTTATAAAGTACAATAGAGCACCAACACAAACTTGGTAATAAGGTATCATTCTTCATTCCCCTAAATTTTAGGAGATGGCTTTCATTTTATGTAGGCAAGAATAGAGATGGGCAGTGGTTAGAAAATACAAGTGGGGAGGATCTTGTGAAATGTTTGGTTGATCATAAAATATACATTTTTTGGGGTCTGTCTATCTGAGAAGTAGAAAAATTAAAACGGTTTTCTTTAATAGAAAATGGAAGCTATTGTTATCAAAAGTTACTTCATTAATTGTCTCACAAAAGTTTCAACTTGCATGAAGCAAGATTTCTTGGAAGAATAGCATACTCTTAATAAAAATATATAGTATGAATTAGGTAATATTAAATGGCTGACTGCTTTATCTTTTCTTTTCATGACTGCTTTGTTAAAGTATGTTCGACTGTGTATTAGACTGTGTATTATGTTAATTTTTTAATTATTCTCATCTTGTTTCATTAAATTGTTGCTGTTGTTTAAAAAAACAGTTTGAAACTGCTGAAATTCCTGCTGTTTTTTTATGTTGTTGTTGTTTAAAAAAACAAATTGATCAGAAACCATTTGATGCTAATGTTTGTCAGTTTTTACTAGGGATGAGCACGGGTACAGGGTACCCAGATAACCGATCGGAACCGACACTAACAAGTAGGTTCCGAGTAGATATGTTTTAATAACGGGTAGGTTCCGGGTAGCAAAATTAGGAACCGGTCAATGTCGGATCCGGTTCCAATTTCAGTAAATAGCAACAGGGTACCCGGACCCGAAACCGATACCCGAAGCATATTAACCCACACCCCTTTTAATTAATTATTAGGTTTGGGCTTTGGGGCATTTTTTTTTTTTTTTTGCACTAGTCCGGTCGACCCAGCCCACTTGACTTTTAATTTAAACAAAGCAAAAGGGCATACCGCAGAAGCCCTAGCCATTTTGGCATTTTCTAATTCATTACGCCATTTTGCACTGCTGCAGTGCCGCCGCTCCACCTCCAGAAGCCCTAGTTATTTTCCAATTTCCATTACGCCATTTTCATTTTTCCGTTATATTGCTCAGATTTCCAGAAGCCATTTTCCATATTTCCAATTTCCAGAAGCCGTTCCACCTCCAGAAGAACCTGTTCTAGCCATTTTCCAATCCATTACGCCATTTTGCACTGCTGCAGTGCCGCCGCTCCACCTCCAGAAGCCCTAGCCTTTGCAAAAACTTTAGAACAAGTTCTTATATTGCTCTAATCTCGTTTGCCTATATTTCTTTGTTTACTTTTTGTGCGTATACTGGTTTTTAGTAAAAGAAGTTCTTAGTATATTGCTTTAAGAAAGTAAAAGAAGTTCTTAGTAAAAGCCGATTCCATCACTCTTTGTGCGTATACTGATTTTTGCTATCGTTCCAGTTCTTCTGGTTTGCTAAACTAAGGAATTCAAACGAAGTTGGATTCGTTCTCTTTATATATAAATGATGACATTTGTAGCAGGCCACTTGCTCCATAGCTAATATTTCAGATTTGAATTTTTTTTTTCTACATTAGTGCATTTGATTCACTGGTGCTTAATTACTTAAGCAACACAAAAATTTACAGGGTACCCACAGCGTCCGGGTAGGTTACGGGTAATGATTGCTACGGGTAGGTTTCTGATAGTAAATTTAGGAACCGATCTTTTACTTGGTTAGGTCCGCATAGTTCAAAAATGTTAGGGTACTTGACCCGCTCACCCTTAGTTTTTACGTGTTTTAAGAATATATGTGATGCATACTTTATGTTTTTGGAGTTTAAATTAATTTTTTTGTACTCTGTATTTGAATTGAAAAAATCGATACGTTCGGCGAAATAAACTAATATATCATTTTTTAAAAAAAAGTTTGATTCGTTTGTTTTTTTTTTAAAATACAATTTGTATTTGGTTCGTACTTTTTCGATATAAAACCGGTATACGCCCACCCCTATACCAAATGATGTTGGGTTTTAATTCTTGTGAAAAGACTAAAAAGCCTCCCTTTTTAAATGTCTTGCTAACATATATATATATATATATATATATATATATATAAATATTAATTTATATATATATATATATAGTCTATCTCCGTAGTAATAATTTTTTTTTTTTTTTTTTTTTTTTTTAAGTCACTCGTCTTAGGTCACTATTTATCATCCCTACCATTTGTATTTTCAGGAAAATTGTGGTGGCGATTATAACAGTAACTCAAGATTCATGATAAAAATAACAACAGTATATTAACATAACTTCTTGCAATCCTGCAAGATTTTCATAAATATTCAAACATAATTTACATTGTCGGAGATAAACTACTGAATAGTAGACTTACATGTCTAGAAGTACAAGGAGATTTTCCTTTTGGGAGTCCCGGAAACTGCTACTGCTACTGAGGAAGATAATCTACAAACTATCTTACATAACTGAGTTTATACAATGGGAGATGTGGGTGAAGCAAACATATAGAGTTTTAATAATGATATACGACGATAGATGGACAGACATGAAGAAATCCATCATCGGTATGACAGAAATAGACATGACCGATAATGGAGGAATATTCTATATCACCCGCACTTCCTAATAAATTTAGCAGAATTTGGTAAACACATAAAAATAGGACCAAAAAAAAGACTACCCCCAGAAGAGAATATAACCCTCCAAGAAGGAGGAAACAGAGGAAAATTTTTAAATATAGCAAGACACGATCCCCGCAGATGGAATTCGTAATTGATTTATGGAAAGGCATTGTAGTAGCAGACTACATACAGAGTTATGTAGAAACAGACCCTGAAACAATGTACAAATACCTAGAAACATTCTTAGAAGAATCTACTAAAGCTTTGTGGGAAGCCTATAAGGTTAATTTCCCAGAAAAATTCCATCATTTGGTGTCAATGGGATCAAATCCCTATAACTTCACAAATAAGATTCATACCCTTATTACCGGAGAAGACCCAAACAAAGGATTAGTGATACTACAAAAGAATGCGTTAATTAAGCTAGAACAACTTAGTATAAGCAATTGGATTTATATTAAGAAATTCTTAAATGATTTCTTTTACTATTGCACGATCAGCGGTAACTCGTTTGATCAAGACTAGGAAAGAAGCTCTTTAATAAGTTACCAGAGCTTTAGGAAGAGAAATAGAAGACCGTTGGGGAAAGCGGGAAGGGATATTACAAAACCCTAACGCTAGATGGTCCATAGGACATAGAATCCAGCATATAATGGAAATTCTCCAAGAAAAGTGTACAAACTTGCAGATACAAAAGCATCTCAAACAGTAATGAGTTGAGTTTCGTAAAAGCGTTATTACTTGAGTGATTATTTTGTATTTATCAACTAATTACTTTCTCTATCTCAAATTATTTATCGTATTTAAAAAAAATATTAATTAGATAGAGAAAATAACTATTTTACTCTTATTTATGTTTTCAGATATAATCTCAAGACATAGGTTAATTTTAGTGACATTAGCAACATGGAGTAACATAAATATATTCAAAAGTACTGAACTCTTCATATTAATCTCATATGTGGAACATAAATAACTCGTCTGTTTTTGTAATTTTTCACTTGTTTTGCTTGATTAATCTTTTCTAATAATCTAAACCTTAGCACATATTTCCAATTCGAATAAAACAAGGACAATTGTCAGTTAATTGTTCTAAAATATGTTTTACTACAAGCTGTACTACGTGCTATAAAATTTGTACGTTTTCACGACATGATAATTAAATTGCATGATGCTAGTAATTTTCTTTTTCATTTTGTGACCCTAAAATTATTATATAGGAACTTTTTGAAAACAAAATGTCATCAAGCGAAGAGAGAGAGCTCAACGAATGTCGACATTCAATGCTATTGTGTCTCTTGTGCAACAATAACAACAAAATTTGGTGTCCAATTGTCAAACTGCCACGATAATTTATTCATCCTTTAATTTATCACTAGAATATATACCCGTGCACAGGGACGAAGCCTCACATGCCTCACTAGAGGCTATAGACCTCAACAAAAAAAAATTACTATTACTATATTAACAATTGTTAAAAAGCCCCGACCCACAAAAAACATTAGCCCCCAACCTTTTGTTATTCTTAAATTATCCAAACCGAATAAATTTGCAAAATGAAATTCATAAGCCCAACAAAAGAAAAAAAAGTACTAGTCTATGAATAAATAACAAAGTCAACGTATGTGCTGATTAAAAAATAGTGTTGCCTTTCTCTATTAAAATAAAAAAACAATTTGTCTTCTTCAGGGTTTCACGCTCGAGACCAACTTAGAAATTGGCAATTCTTCTTCAGTTCTTCCGGTTCTTTTCTTGTAATCTTCTTCAAGACTTTGGTTTTTGTTCTACTCATCTTTATTTAGTACATGTAAGTTATTTCCATCATCTATTCAATTTCATTATAATAGTTATTTTTTGTGAACCCTAATTAGTGTAAATTTATTATTATTTGAATTAATTAGTGTTTGATAAATGATCATATAGTTTTGGATTTTTGTATAACATTATTGTTGTGGATTTAAAGATTGTATTGATGGAGAAATTTCTTAAAAGAAAGTCTACAACGGTTGATTCTTCTAAATCAAATGCTCAAAAGAGATCTTCAAATGTTGAAATTGACTTTGACAATCTCCCGACAGACCCTGAAAAGCGACCAACAATATGGAGTTACGATGCTAATCATAGAGATATAGTAAGACGAGCTTATCTATTAAAGGGGTCGTTTCAATCTTGGTTGATGAGTCAATGAATGAGCAAATGCAATTTGATGCATCAATGAAGGAGCAAATGACAATTTGTTTAAGATATGTGAACAATGAGGGACGGATAATTGAACATTTTCTTGGTATAAAACATGTTCCAAATACAACTACAGCTTTACTAAGGGAGATTGTCGAAGGATTACTCTCTGATCATGGTTTAAGCATATCAAGGTTGAGAGGTTCTTAATTTGAATGAAAATTCATGTGCCTTTTATGTTCATTGCTTTGCTCATCAGCTTCAGTTGAGTTTAGTAACGATTGCAAAGTTTCACTTTCTTCCTCAATATCTTTTTGAAATTACATCAAGGGTTGTAAATATGGTTGAAGGTTCGAGTAAGAGGCAGGATATTCTCAAAGACATACAAAGTCAAAAAGTAATTGAAGCACTAATTAAGGGAGAACTTGTTAATGGGCGTGGGCTAAACCAAGAAACTAACTTGTAACATCCAGGTGATACTCGTTGGATCTCGCATTATAATATTTTAGTTAGACTCATTGGCATGTTTTCATTTGTTATTGAAGTACTTGATCTTATAATGGATGATCCGGAGCAAAGAGTTGATGCAAACATGTTTTTAAATACATTACAATCATTTGAGTTTGCATTCGCTATGCATTTGATGCAAAATGTATTGGCGATTATCAATGAGTTGTCATTAGCATTGCAAAAAAGAGAGCAAGAGATAGAGAATGCTATAAGATTAGTGGAGATTTCAAAGCAAAGATTGCAATATTTGAGAGACAATGGATGGGATTCTCTAGTTAATGAAGTTTCTTTGTTTTGTTCTAATCATGAGATTGTTGTCCTTAACATGATTGAAAAGTATGTATCTCCTCGGCGATCCAAGCGAAGAACTGAGGAAGAGACTAACGATACTTATTTTCGCATCGAGTGCTTTTATGGTTTTTTGGACAAACAACTTATGGAGTTAAATAGCCGATTTTCTGTGACAAATGTTGAATTGCTTCTTTTTGTTGGGTGCCTTAAACCTAGCAATTGATTCTTTGCTTTCAACAAGGAAAATCTCATCAAGTTTGCTCGATTGTATCCTCAGGAGTTTTCTTCACATGATCTAGAGTTACTTGATAATCAACTTGAGACTTATATTATTGATATGCGTAGTAGCATTGAGTTTTCAGAAATTGTTGGCATTGGAGATCTTGCAAAGAAGATGGTGGAAACAAAAAGACACGGAATCTATCCTTTGGTTTACACGTTTCTTACCCTAGCATTAACTTTGTCAGTTGCTACTGCAAGTGTAGAAAGAGTCTTTTCTGCTATGAGCATCATCAAAGATCGACTGCAAAATCGAATATCGGACGATTGGCTTAATGATTTATTAGTACCTTATATTGAGAACGAAATTTTGTATGAGATCAGTAACGAAGCCGTTATGCAACGGTTTCAGACTATGAAATCTCGTCGAGAAAAATTGTGATTATATTTTCATTATTCTTGAACGATTTGTATTTATGTTATTTAGAATTTAAATTATTACCTACTTTTAAAATATATAATATAGTACTAGCCCCCTCGGAAAAAATTGGATGGCTTCGTCTCTGCGCACGCGATCGACATTAAAGAAAATTATCTTCTTAATATAAAAATACTAAATTCTTCTTGTTAGTACACAACTTGCTTTATTAATATTAAAATATTTATTTCATATCTAAGTGAATATGGATAAGTACGATTAGCTTTAAGTCAAAATTTAACCCTTTATTTTCAATTAAGAATTAATTTATCAATTATAAAATCTGATAAAATCATCAACATTATTTATCATATATATCAATAATCACTCCCTTTGAATGTGAAATTTCTTTCTTTCTCCAATAAACTCCACCAAAATAGATGAATACATATTAGTACCCCCGCGATGCACGATAAATTTAAATAAAAATAGAAAATTTATCTATAAACCATAATATTACAAAATTTTCAATCCACAATATTACGTGCGAAATGCAATTAAATTTGAATTATCCCTTATTCTCTATCAATTGTAAGTTTAATTAGTTTCACTATTTGAAAATTCATAACATGAGAAATTTAATTATATTTTTATATGTTACTGGAAATTTGTCATTGTTTAATATTCTTTTATTGTTGGAATTCTTTCATAGTTTAATTTCTTTCCCATAATATTGTGAGTTTTATTTATTTAGTTATTTATTATTTTATATTATTTACTACATTTCATAGTAATTGACATACAATATAATTCCTTCAATATAAGATTTGCATGAAATACGAATTCATTACTTGATATGACAAGGAATAAATATATAAGCAACCTAAAGTAAACGAAACAATCCCGTAATTATTTAATAATTCCTTATCAGATTTCTTTTTGACATTTTCATCATCATCTTATTTATTTCTTCAATCAAATCCACCAAAATAGGTGAATACATATTAACTTTAAATAATTTCAATTAATTTCATCATAAAATTAATACAAATAGAATTTGTTGTCATGTGACCTTTTCATATTACGCCACTTGGATCAATATAAGGCTAGACTACCCTCCTTTTAATATAATATAGATGTAGATATAGATATAATTAAATTATTCAGTATTTAGTATTATATTTTAATTTTTTTTTTTTTTACTCTTAAAATTTTATTTTATTCACGTTTCTGCAACTCAACTGTCTAAGTTTTTAAAGTAAAAAATATGACTTTTCTAGCATACATGTTTATTTAAAAACACTTTTGTTATCAATTAGCATTATATGTAAGACATGTTTCTTGCATTTTAGGGTTTTCTAGAAAATAAATATCCCTTAAAAAATAACAACAAAAAAAACATGTTTTATCAGATCAGCAAAAGCGGACATGAGGAGGTATTATTATTTTTAGTGCTAGAAAAGATTATAGAATTCTTCATTTTATTAAATTATAATAGTCATAACTTATAGTATACCAAAGGGGACAAAATAAATGCAAACAAAATAACACAAGACAAAATAATATCTAATTTACCCAGTGCTCTTGAGATAGTAAACAATGCTCAAAAAATATTTTTGTACATTCATAATATATTTGATCATTCCTTGAACAGTTGATTTGATAAAACTCCTTTATATATTTTGGTTCTCCATCGTACTAGTTCATTTTTGAAATATGAATTTTCCATTTGTGAGATATTTATATACATCATATCTATGAAAACTTTTCTTAGTTACATATGTGACAAAAGTAAATGTAATGTTAATTATAAATAATAATAATAATAATAATAAGTTAAATCAAGTAAGAAAATATACCATGATAATTTGGTAAAATTCCTTTATATGTTTCAGTTCTCTATCGTACTTGTTCTTTTTTCAAATATTCATTTTGTATTTTTGAGATATATGTATACATCATATCTATGAAAACTTTAGATTCCTAAGTTGCATCTGTAACAAAAAAAATAAATGTAATGTTAATTGTAAACCACAATAAATTAATAACAATAAAATAAAAAAATTAATATAAACATAAATGACAACTTTAAACTAAAATTCATATAAGTAGAATAAGATTAAAGGAATACTTCTAAATTTATTAATGTAACTTATGAGTAAGTAGCATATGTCATATTCGGAAAATATTACCGAGCAGTAAAAAAAATACATATGCAAAGTATATCTTCTTGCTTTGGGTTCTCGAACCTTAACATCGTATTTCTTGTCTGGATAATCTTTGATAAGTTATACTGATCAAATCTCATAGGGAAGAGGTTTTTTTCTAAAAAATCAAAAGTGAATGTACCCGCGCGATACACGCATCATTTTAAAGAAAAAATAGGCCGAGAGATATTATAATTTTTTTGGTTTGATTCTCTTTGCTTTGAAAATGAAATCAATATTTATATTCATGATCTTTCCAACAAATATTAATACCAACACAGCATGCAAATTATATTGAAGATTAATACTAATCATGTTAAATTGTAGTCTGACTTATTAATTTGAATATGTTAGATCATATTATTTTAACAATATTATAACTATCAATTTTTCAATACAATGAAATTAAAGGGAGCGATCATATAGTTATCAATTAGCTATTTTATTTTATTTTAGGACTTATCCACTATTACTATTTTATTGATAATAATGAGTTTTTATTAACTTGTCACTCGGTTTAATATTTGTCTACTACTCTTTGTTTGGAGTTGGCGATGATAGTCTTTATTTTGAAGATTTGGAGGCATTACTTGTATGGGGTCCATTGTGAGGTATTCACGGATCATCTCAGTCTTCAGCATGTGGTCAATCGGAGGGATCTGAGTTTGAGACAGTGGAGATGGATGGAGTTGCTCAAGGATTATGATATTACCATTCTTTATCACCCGGGCAAGGCTAATGTAGTAGCGGATGCGTTGAGCCGAAAGGCATTGAGTATAGGTATCTTGGCGCGGTTGATTGTGGATGAGCATCCCTTGGCTTTAGATGTTTAATCCTTGGCCAATAGCATGGCCATACATGATATTTCAGAACCAAGAAAGATTTTGGCTTGTGCTGAGGCAAGGTCGTCTCTTTTGGAGCGAATTAAAGCTCAATAGTTTGATGATGTGAAATTTTGCAAGATTAGAGATAAGTTGTTGCGAGGAGAAGCCAATGAGGCGATTCTTGATAGGGAGGGAGTTCTGAGGATTAAGGGGCGTGTTTGTGTTCCTTGCGTTAGAGGGTTGACTAGATTGATTATGGAAGAGGCTCATAGTTCTAGATATTCCATCCACCCGATGCAATAAAGATGTATCGTGATTTGAAACTGCATTATTGGTGGGACAGAATGAAGAGGGATATTGTGAAGTTTGTATCTCAGTGTTTGAATTGTCAGCAAGTTAAGTATGAGCACCAGAGGCCGGGTGGTATGATTCAGAGGATGCCTATACCCGAGTGGAAATGGGAAAGGATAGTTATGGACTTTGTAGTTGGGATACCGAAGATTTTGGGAAAGTTTGATGCTATTTGGGTTATCGTGGAAAGGTTGACCAAGTCTGCGCATTTCATTCTGGATCAGACGACCTACAATTCGGAAAAGTTGGCAAAGATCTATATTAGGGAGATTGTTCGGTTGCATGGAGTAGCCATTTCTATCATTTCAGACTGGGGTACTCAGTTCACTTCTCATTTTGGAGGACTTTACAAAAGGAGTTAGGGACCCAGTTGGATCTCAGTACGACATTTCACCCGCAGACGAACAATTAGTCCGAATGAACTATTAAAGTTTTGGAGGATGTGTTGCAGGCATGCGTGATTGACTTTGGTGGTCATTAAGACCAATTTTTGCGTTTGGGAGTTTGCCTACAACAACAGTTACCACTCGAGTATTGAGATGACACCATTTGAGGCTTTATATGGTAGGAGGTGTTGCTTTCCGATTGGTTAGTTTGATGCATTTGAGGTGAGGTCATAGGGTACAGATCTATTGAGAGACTCTTTAGACAAAGTGAAGTTGATTCTGAAAACGCTCCTAGCGGCTCAGAGTAGGTAGAAGGAGTATACGGACCGGAAGGTTCGTGATATGGAGTTCATGGAAGATGACCAGGTTCTGTTGAAGGTCTCGCCTATAATGATATGATGAGATTTGGGAAGAAAGGCAAGTTGAGTCCGAGGTATATCGGGCCATTCGAGATACTTCGACGAGTGGGTGAAGTGGCTTATGAGTTGGCTTTGCCACCAGATTTATCGGGTGTTCATCTAGTGTTTCATATCTCCATGATGAAGAAATACCATTTTGATGGGTTCTACATCATTCAATGGGACTCGGTGTTATTTGATCAAAATCTGGCGTTCGAGGAAGAGCCTGTGGCCATTTTGGACAGTTAGGTTAGGAAGTTGAGGTCCAATGATATTGCTTCGGTGAAAGTGCAATGAAAGCATCGTCTGGTTGAGGATGCTACATGGGAGACCGAGGTTGATATGCAGAGTAGATACCCCCAACTTTTTACCGATTCTAGTACGTTTTCGCCTTCATCCCTTTTCCATTCAATGACGAATGTTTGTTTAATTGGTATCTGATGATGACTCATTCGGTCGTTTTAGGTTTATCACCCTATTTTGACCAAATTACCCTTTTTGTAGCTCTTATCGATGTTTGTGATTTATGGGGATGCGTAGCACATTTCTCGAGGTGAATTGTATAGGTTTCGAAAGGAAAATCTAAAACTAGAAGTTTCTTAAGTTTTGAAATGGAAAGAGTTGACTAAAAGTTGATTGTTGGGTAAACGTGTCCGTTTCCGAGTTTCATCATTTCATTAGGTTCAGACCGTCATTAATGAATTTGTCAAGTCTTTGGTTCACTTCTCGAGGCGTTTGGATACATTTTGAGTCCTCCGTTTTGCTAAATATGAATTTTGGGTAAGTTAGGGGTGATTGTGAAAAAACGAGTTGTAACGATGTCGGATTGGTATTTTGAGTGCGCAAACAAATTTGTAGCGTCGTTTGTAAGTCATTTTCTGCAAATACAGATTGATAAAAATTCAAACACGTCAAGTAGTAAGTTGTTTTTTAAGAACATAATAGTGTTGAAGAAAAGCTTATTAAATAGTTGTTTGAGGAATAATTGTTAATTCAGATGACCCAATCAGAAAAAAACAAAAAAAAAAGAATCAGATGAAACATAAACCTAGCCAAATCTGAAAATTAGAAGTTCAAAGAAAATCAAAGCGTGATTTTTTTTTGGAAGTTATGAATTCCTGCACAATTCACACGTGTTAAACTTAAGTCGATAAATGAAATAACACTCACAGTGATGATTGATATTCAATTATGTAGATTATCAAATTTTTCTGATGAATTTTGTAGATCATTGAAGACTTTTGATTAATTCTGAAGATCGTTGAAGATTCTTGAGCGGAGATGCTAGAGAAGAAGATGGGCAGCTCAGAACGCTACATACGCACAACTTTTATAATGTAGCTTAAGAATCTTATTGTCCAAATACTAGGTAGTTATTATTATGCGGCTATTAGTTAAATATCTTGAGAAAGATGTGTACAGGTTAAATAGTGTCATCA
This sequence comes from Anisodus tanguticus, assembly GCA_034509755.1. Taxonomy (NCBI): domain Eukaryota; kingdom Viridiplantae; phylum Streptophyta; class Magnoliopsida; order Solanales; family Solanaceae; genus Anisodus; species Anisodus tanguticus. The sequence goes on from CM067545.1 coordinate 25,301,810, forward strand.
AAATAGAATATTTGTGCACTTCAAACTGATTCAAATTCCGAACTTGGGGAAGAGAGTAGGCAAGGAGAGACACAAATGCCCCAGTGCAGAGGTGTGAGAGGTTGGCTATGGACGGATTCAGGAGGGGTAGAGGTAGGCCGAAGAAGTATTGGAGAGAGGTGATTAGACGGGATATGACACAGGTGCAACTTACTGAGGACATGACCTTAGATAGGGGATTGTGGAGAACATGAATTAGGGTAGAAGCGTAGTAGGTAGTCGAGCATAGTCCTACTTACACTTAGAAACTGATAGTTGTAGTGTTATTATTGTAGGCCTGCCTATCCTATCCTACTAATAGGCGCAATATTGCTTTATAGTCCCCTGTAGTTTGATTTCTGTTGCTATGTTTCCTTTAGTGTACTTTGTGTAGCTTATTTACCGGCGCTAGTTACTGCTTACTTTTTCAAAATGCGTTATCATGACTTATTCGCTTTTGATACCAGTATTTTCATATTGCTTTAAAAAATATTTCACTGGAACTGACCGTTTCTCTTGCTTTGCTTGTGCTTATGCTCTATCTTGAGCCAATGACCTTTCGAAAACAACCGCTCTACCTACCAAGGAAAAGGTAAAGTCTACATACACTCTACCCTCTCCAGACCCCACGTTCACCGAATATGATATTGTTGTAGGGAAGAGAGTAGGCACAATGCCCATGCTCTCCATCCAACATGCAAATGCATAAAATGGTAGAAACTGTTAAATAAGGCAATATACACACAATATACAGGTGTGTATTGCCTTATTCAATATCACGAAATCTGCCCATATTGGTGCTCTCGGTTGGTGTAAGTTTGGACATGAGAATATTGTATATTTGAAAATATATGTGTAGTATATTGTAATGTATTTGTTACCTAAAGTAGATTATACACTACCATAATTGTAGAGTTAGAATTATGGTAGAATAAGATTTTAGGAATAGAATAGGAATATTTTGTATCTTGTATATATACCTATTCAAGTAATGAAAATAAGCAAGGGGATTATTTCTTTCATGGTATCAAGAGACTAGGTTTTACAAAAAAAATTCTCTCTCAAATTTTTTGACCCTTCTCAGCTGAAACCTACCCCCCTCGAATTTCATTTCCGACATTAGTCTTCCGCTCTCAAAATCTCTCTTACTTTTCCCAAATTTCCCCTCCTTCTTTGTTCTTTCAATATGTCTAAGAACAATTATCATCCTGCCCTCATGGTTTCTAACGTCAAGAACATTATCCCTATTGTACTTGAGATGGAAAACGTCCAATATGTGATGTGGGCGGAGTTGTTTAAAATTCACGCTATCTCCCATCAAGTTATTCATCACATCATTCCTCCCGCTACACCTATTCCCGCGCAGGATCCTCAGTTATGGATTACTCTTGATGCTACCGTTCTCCTGTAGATCTACTCCACTATTTTGGTTGACCTTCTACAGACGATTATTGAGCCGGATACCACGGCTATGACTGCCTGGAATAGATTGCGTGACATATTCCAAGATAACCAACATTCACGTGTCGTCACACTCGAGCAGGAATTCTCTCAAGTTCGAATGAACGAATTTCCAAACGTTTTTGCATATTGCAAGAAACTCAAGGAGTTGGCGGCTCAACTCCGTAATGTTGGCGCATCTATAACAAATAATCGACTGGTTCTACAATTGGTTGCCGGCCTTTCGGAGGCCTATAATGGCATTGAACTCTACTTTGTCAAAGCAATCCTCTTCCCGACTTTTATCAAGCCCGCTCCATGCTTACTTTGGAAGAAGCCGTTTTGGCTAAAAAGGCGGCTACCGACACAAGCCCCGTCGTCATGATGGCGTCCTCCCCAAGTTCTTCGGATTTTGTTGAAAATTCAGGCCAAAACCGTACCCATGGTGGCGGCAAAAATAATCGCAAGAATAATAACAAAAATCGCTAGGGCAAACGCGGCGGTTCCGACGGTCAGCAAGCAGGCAGTGGGCCCCGTCCAGTGAACAGTGGCCCACCGCCCCCTGCTCCCAGCAGTGGGGCCCATGGCAGTGGGGATGGGGCAGTGGGCTGTGGGCCAGCAGCCCCTACTACCCGGCCGACTTCCAAAGCCCGGTGGGCCGGCCAACAATTCAAGCCCGGCGGCCAAGAAGTGGCGGCCCACCGGCCATTGGCCCGGCGGCGCCGGGGCCCAGCGGCTACGACCCATTTCAGTCACGTCCAGGAATACTTGGGCCCCGACCTCCACAAGCCCATCATGCAGCAGGCCCCACTCAGATCGTTATCGAGACCGCGATGCACACATTGGGTTTAACTCAACCGAACCCAAATTGGTATATGGACACCGGTGCCACTACTCACATGACTTTCGATTCATGTACTCTCTCATCTTATTCTAATTTGAGCACCCCTCGGGGGATAATTGTTGGTAATGGCAATTCTATTCCAATTCTAGGGTATGGTCAGAAAACGTTGTCTCCCCCCAATCCACCCCTTATCTTGAAAAATACTTTACATGCCCCCAAATTGATTAAAAATTTAGTGTATGTCCGAAAGTTCACCACTGACAATTCCATTTCTGTTGAATTTGATCCTTTTGGTTTCTCTGTGAAGGATTTCAAGACGGGGAGTCATCTCATGAGGTGTGATAGTAGGGGGGATCTGTATCCTATCATGCCCGGTTTCAGTCCATCGAGTCAAGCCTGACCGTCAGCTTTTGCAGCCATTTCTCCTTCCGTCTGGCATGCCCGCCTTGGTCATCCGGGCTCTTCTATTTTATCAGTTTTAGATAAAAATAGCTTCATCTTTTGTAAGGATACGAGTCGTACTTAAATTTGTCAATCGTGTTCGTTAGGAAAAAGTGTTAAATTGCCATTTGTGGACTCAAATTCTCATACTTCACAACCTTTTGATAATATCCATAGCGACTTATGGACGTCTCCTGTTCTAAGTTCGTTAGGTCATCGATATTATGTTCTGTTTTTGGATGATTATTCTAAATTTTTGTGGTACGTTTCCAATTGCCAATAAATCTGTTTTCTGTCTTCATAAAATTTAGAGCATTCATTAGAACACAATTCGAAAGAGAAATAAAAAATATTCAGTGTGATATTAGGAAAGAGTATGACAATAGGGTGTTTCGGGAGTTCTGTGATAATCGTGGGATAAATTTTTGGTTTTCGTGCCCTCATACATCTTCTCAAAATGGGAAAGCCGAACACAAAATTCGTTCCATAAATAACATTATCTGCACTCTCTTACTTCATGTGTCCGTACCCCCGTATTTTTGGCATCATGCTCTGCAAATGGCAACATATCTCCTTAACATAATTCCGTCCAAAGGTCTGACATATTCTTCCCCCCTCCAAATCCTATTTAATAAGAACCCTTCTTATTCTCATCTTAGGATTTTTGGGTACTTGTGTTATCCGTTATTCCCATCCACCATAATTAACAAACTTCAGGCTCGGTCTACCCCGTGTGTATTTTTGGGTTATCCGTCTAATCATCGTGGTTATAAATGCTTTGATTTATCCTCCAAGAAAATCATAATTAATCGCCATGTCATTTTTTATGAAACTCAATTTCCTTTTACGAAAGTTCATACTCCCGAGCCTAGGTCGTATAATTTTTTGGATGACCAAATATCCCCGTATATTATTCGGAATTTTTTGGACATCTCCCGCACCCTAAACTCTCCAGCGGGCCCACTGCCCGCTGGCCCCACAAATCCCGTGCCCAGCTTCGCCATTGGAACAGGTTTCGAAATTGGGCCCCATCCACTTCTCGGAACTCGGTCCAGCCCACGCCACAAATTCTCGATTTGTGCCAGCAGGACCACTGCATGCTGGCCAGTCCGTCCCGAGCCCAGCAAATTCCCAAAATTCACTAAATTCTTCCTCGAGTCATAGACCGATCACTCGTAGCCAACAGGGTATTTTTACACCTAAAAGACATTTTAATTTATATTCTGATGTCTCTAAATCCCCCTTGCCCCGTAATCATGTGTCCGCCTTAAATGACCCTAATTGAAAATTGCTATGACTGATGAATATAATGCTCTTATTGAAAATAAGACGTGGGAGTTGGTGCCCCGTCCATATGGTATTAATGTTATCAGGTCTATGTGGATTTTTGCTCATAAGGAGAATTCAGATGGTTCATTTGCTCGACATAAGGCACGACTTGTGGGGGATGGTACGACTCAACAGGTTGGGATAGATTGTGGGGAGACGTTTAGCCCGGTGGTCAAGCCGGCTACTATTCGCACGGTGCTTAGCTTGGCTCTTTCAAAGACTTGGCCTATTCATCAATTGGATGTCAAGAATGCTTTCCTACATGGTAATCTCAAGGAAACAGTCTATATGCATCAGCCGTTGGGTTTCAGGGATCCCAATCGTCCTCATCATGTCTGTTTGTTGAAGAAGTCATTATATGGGCTTAAGCAGTCTCCACGGGCCTGGTCTACGAGGTTTGCTAACTTTGTTTCGACTATTGGGTTCACTCACAGCAGGTCAGATAATTCCTTGTTCATCTACCGCTGTGGTTCGTCATTGGCCTACATTCTGTTGTATGTGGATGATATCATCTTGACTGCCTCTTCCGATGCCTTGCGCCGGTCTATCATGGTCATGCTCAGTTCTGAGTTTGCTATGAAAGACTTAGGGCCCTTGAGTTACTTTTTGGGGATTGCTGTCAAACGTCATTCAGGTGGTTTGTTTTTGTCTCAACGAAAGTATGCTGCCGAGATCATAGAGAGGGCTGGGATGTCATCCTGTAAGTCCACGTCCACTCCAGTTGATGCAAAACCCAAGCTTAGTGTCGCGGCAGGTGCACCATACGAGGACCCGACCCGCTATCGCAGTTACAGGGGCCCTCCAGTATCTTACCTTTACCAGACTGGATATTACGTATGTTGTTCAGCAGGTGTGTTTATTCATGCATGATCCCAGAGTTGAGCACATGAATGCAATCAAACGCATCATTCGGTATATTCAGGGGACACTTGACTATGGGTTGCACTTGTATCCTTCAGCTACATCCACACTTGTCTCGTACACAGATGCGGATTGGGGTGGTTGTCTGGACACTAGACGATCTACGTCAGGATATTGTATGTTCCTTAGCAACAACTTGGTCTCCTGGTCTGCGAAGCGTCAGGCGACTCTATCCCGCTCAAGTGCAGAGGCAGAATATCGAGGGGTAGCTAATGTGGTCTCAGAATCATGTTGGTTACGTAACTTGCTTTTAGAGCATCATTGCCCCATTCAGAAGGCAACCTTAGTATATTGTGATAATGTTAGTGCCATATACCTCTCAGGTAATCCGATTCAGCACCAACACACTAAGCATATCGAAATGGACATTCACTTTGTCCGTGAAAAGGTTGCTCGGGGGCAGGTACGCGTATGTCATGTCCCGCCAAGATATCAAGTTGCAGACATCTTTACAAAGGGTCTTCCCTCGGTACTCTTTGAAGATTTTAGGGACAGTCTCAGCGTTCGAAGACCGCCCGCTATGACTGCGGGGGTGTGTTAAATAAGGCAATATACACACAATATACAGGTGTATATTGCCTTATTCAATATCACGAAATCTGCCCATATTGGTGCTCTCGGTTGGTGTAAGTTTGGACATGAGAATATTGTATATTTGAAAAATATATGTGTAATATATTGTAATGTATTTGTTACCTAAAGTAGGATTATACACTACCATAATTGTAGAGTTAAAATTATGATAGAATAAGATTTTAGGAATAGAATATGAATATTTTGTATCTTGTATATATACCTATTCAAGTAATGAAAATAAGCAAGGGGATTATTTCTTTCCGAAATCGACTACAAAAATTCACACGTTAGCAACATCGAGCTAAGATAAATAATTGAAACAAATTATATATTGCCAAACAACAGAAAGGACGCATTATAATAAAACATTGAACGCCAAAGGCACTATACATACATCTATTTTGAGCAGGTGCGTGCAAGCTAGCTGTGCCACTACTGTTGCAAAACAAAAAATATACTCTCCAGAGACGAAAAATTGTGCATTCCCTTCTACGGATCTCAGCCACGACAAGAATTCTGGGGGATTTAAGCCTTCCTTTGCTCCTTTTCTTGCTCTCATTTTATTTAGAGGGAAATTAAGTAGCTGAAACAGAGATCCATTAAATAACTCATTTGCCCTCCTTAGGCCTGATATCAATGCCTTCAATAATTAAGCCACTTTTCCAGTTACCTCCCTTCACCTCTGTTAAGCTCATCTCTACTTCAGCTTCTTGTCCCCTCTTGACAAAGAATTCTCCCAACTCAATTTCCATCCACCCATCACTTCTCTGCTTAGGGTGACGCCCTTCAGGTTCATCCTCCACTTCCTGTCTCAATATGTGAGTCATGTGGTGGGTGAATATCCCTAAGCGTCTCGGGACTACTTGGTACCTGTACTGTCTCCGTCCTACCTGAGGGTCCAAATAAACTGTCTGTGTCTCTCTTTCATGCCCGGCAATCCCGACTGAACTCTCTGCAGGTTGGTCTCCAAATCCATAGGCCCTGGATTTTGTAGTGAACACGAGGTAAGCGCCATATCTGGTGTCAGGGGAGAGCATATTGGTGTTTATTTTGCCAGACATGTCAAACCAGCAGACATCAAGAAGCTCAGCAACTTCTGAGAACCTATTTCCAAATATACGCACACAAAATCACTTCAAATGACAAAGTGGCATCTCGTAAAAAATTACAAGTGCGAAAAGTTTTCTATGACAGCCATTTAAAGGGTATAAATTGTTAGAGTGAGGATACGATTTACTTCTCTAACCAATTATCAAAAGTTGTGTGCATCGAAATACCTGGACTCGGGAAGGGAAATCCATCTCCAATATCTAGGCGTGTCACCCCAAACAATTTGTAGAGACCTTGCAGCTAACATGTAACATTTCTTTCCACTCCATTTCTCCAATGAAAAGCTCTGGTTTGCATCAACAGTATGTCAGATAGATACTTAATTAGCAAGTAAGAAACAAAGTGAAGCGAAATATAGTGCGGGTTCTCAGCATAGAAAGTAAGAGCAGAATGAGTTACAATATCACATGTGAAAATTCAAAAGCAAAAAGATCAAGTTGTAGTAGAAAAGAAAAAGAATGTCATTTCCATGATATTATCATGTACTCCCTCCGTCCCAATTTATATTATGTAGTTTGATTGCGCACGGGGTTTAAGAAATAAAAGAAGACTTTTGAATCTTGTGGTCTAAAACAAATCAAAGATATTTGTGTGGTTATAGATCTGATTAAGTGTAAAAGATAAATCTTAAAATTATTTTTTTACCAAATAAGAAAATGTGTCAATTCTTTTTTAGACTGACTAAAAAAAAAAGAGTGTCATGAATTGTGACACAGATAGTACTTAAAATTGATGGTGGAGCCACACTATCTACTGGTGGCGAAAATTGGTCCCATTAGTTACTTGTTTTTCTTTGATTTCCTTTACTATTCAACAGTCAAAAGACCAAAAAGACAGAGAAAAGGAGACAATGGTGACAGGGCAAGGCTAAGCAACCTAAAATGGAAACCAGCAGAGATTTTCAAAAGTTTGTGAGCGGGCACCACTGTTTGAAAGCTACTATTTTGATATGGATGCAAAATAAAAGTACAACAAACACTATAAACCTCATTTTCACATAAGTTAGCTGTAATGATGTGAAAAATAGACTATCATTTTCACACATATGAATATATTATAGATATATACATCAAAACATTTCTTTATAAAGGATATATATGCATAATCATCCTCCTGTCAACTTAAGAGACCAGGATTTTAGTAGCGACTTCTCCTCCAAGGACTTGTGTTTATTGGACCAATTCAATCTTTGAACTAACAATTCTAGAAACAACTTCGATATGACCATTATTATCTAAATTAAAAAGTGCAAAAAGTGTTAACGGAGATAATAATGGTCATATCGACTTGGGTGATCTGCACATTATTATTCTATTTATAAACAATATCCAACTTTGAGGTACACCAAGGTATACAATATATACAGAAAAACATTACAGAATTTGGAGTACATGACTCAACTCACATAATTCTTGGTGTGATCTGCACATTGATTCTTCAAATTATCTCAATGATATTTACAGATTTAGAAAGTACATAAAGGTACTATAATTCGTTCATTTTTGTAATTAAACCTTTTAGTAAATGTTTGAAAAAATAAACATTCATCAAGACGAACAATATTGTGCTAACTCCTGAATAATAACAGTGTAGACTTATAAAATAGGGCAGATGCAAGAATCCTTACTTCCTTTATCGATGTAATTTAAGTTACACAATTTATGTATTCAATCACGAGATGAATTTCTGGTGCATTTTCTCGATAAATAGTTGCATGTATTTACTTCAAGAGTACTATGATACTTCCAATTTGACCTTAATTAGCAACAACAAATTGAATACATGGATTAAGAGATAACGATAAAAAATACACCTTAACTATCATTTCATAGTCAAACTCAAACTATCAGTTATTCTATTTTTCTACCTAAAATAATCAATATATATATTAAGACACACGTAGTGTTCAAATAGAAAAAGAAACAAATGATCATTGGCCTAATCAGTTCAAGGGGTGTTCTAATAAATAAATAGTGATAGTTCGTAGTAAAAGAGATTAATTAATAATTGAGATGTGAAACTCAAAAAAAATGATAAGTTAAATATGTTTTTGAGCATTAACTCTACAATTAATAAAGGAAACAAACATTTAATTAGAGGTTTAGTACTAACCTTTGTGCCACCGTCAACGAGGATAGGATGATCACAGAGGTGTAAGTAAAGCTCTTTCTTTGAACCGACCTCTACTGAATCAGGACCGTCAATGGACCGGCAAATGATGTCATAATAATCCGGCGGTAAGAACCGTTCCCAAACGGCGTCGGATTCAGCAGCCGACCGGAAAGTTGAAGCCACCAGCGATAGCCGGCAGGCGTCTTTCGGACTCGTTAACGACAGCGCGTTAGCTATGCACCCTTCCGGCAGTTCATCGCCGCCGGCGAATCTCATGTGGCTCTCCACCGCCATTCTCTATAGAATATAAATATATATGTATCTATAGGTACAAAAAAAATGTTGATGTCGGTATATATTTGGATGACTATTAGAGAACAATATTGGGTGGGAGGAATATAAGCGAGGCAGAGGCATCCTATTTATAGGTGAGTTATTATGCTTTTTAAGTTGAAAGAGAAAGTATATCGGTTGCATTGTTTCCTTGCTAAGCAATCAAAAGTTATTTTCTTTTTTCAATTTTATGTTATGTTTTGATATACATTGTATACTATACTTATACTCTCTCATCGCACCGTTCAAAGTATTTCCTTCGTCACATAAATCACATTTTTAAGTTTGTTTCCATTGTTCCTTCTCTTCCCCTATTTCTATTTATTTTCACATATCCGTTTTCTTCTCTTATTAATAAATAAGAGTCGATATCATTTTGTCTCTTAGTAACATTTAAGGATTAAGAAATAATGTTTCTTTCCCACATTTTATATCATGAATTAGGTCAGTAAACCCCTTGTGCAGTTTTAAAAAAAAATAAAGATCTTACATTTTTCTACAACTAAACTTTGAAAATATATATTACTATTATTTATTAGATATAAGTTGCTCATATATTTGTAAACATACTCACTCAAATAAAAAATCTATTGATTTCTTGTACCAAACATTCTTACATACTCTCAAAGAGTTATTTATACAAATATAATTAGAAAAATATTCAATATAGGATAAAAATCGGATTGATTTTTCAGAGAAAAAAATTATCTGTTTGGCTCATCTGAGTGGTTTTAAAAATAAAAATAAAATCTTAAATAATCGATTTTATGTGAAAGTTCTTGAAATGTATCACAGATGATGGAATTGCTACTATCCAAAATATTAATTACTTTTGTGTGTTTTTTGTATACTAACATTATTATGCTACACTTATTATAGAACTTATCCTAAAAAAAGTCATTCTTGAATAAATTCACAGTTCACATTAAAAATTCATTATTTAAAAATGTTTAGAAAGTATCTAGTTGAGTCACAGATAGGTTATATCGTTATAGTGGGTAAAGTATAGCGATGTTATTGATATAGTGGATAAAGTTTAGTGACATTTTTGTTGTACCGAGTAAATTTTAATATAACTAAAATATAATTTTATTATTATAGTGAATAAATTAGGTAAAATTAATTCCTACATAGTTGGAGAATAAATTGACGTCCGTGATCTTTCATTGTTTTGGATGGCATAACACTCACTTTCATACGTAGAAAGTGGATACTAGTCTTTTGTCATGCTTATAATGTTCTCGTCATATGGCAAAAACTGTGATAGGAATAAGGTTCAATTGTATCTTTAAGATTGTCTCATTACTCTTTTCCCTAGTCCTCTTATAAAAGTATTTCGATTATTACGCATCTACACTTTTTCCTTTTGAGAAATTAATTAGAACCTTCCTCTTGAAGAAATTACTAAAGTATAGAATCTGAATGAAAGTTTTTCATTTTAATTTCATTGGACAGTGGAGAAATCCTGGATAAGAAAAATGTGATGAGAATCGAACATTTCATCTTGGTAGAAAATGTAAGTAACACAATTCCACTATAAAGATTCCACTCAATTCTTAATGCTGAAATTAGTTTATAAATTGTCATGCTTTCTATAATATGTGCCTTGATTTTTTCATTTCTGTTATTTCTTTGTAAAATTTCACAAATGACTGTATTTTGGTTTTTATTAGATATATTTATACTTTTGTTAATTATATTTCATAGCTATAGTAACGTGTAATCAAAATTCGGCTGTATTCCAATTTTTGGTATATTCAAGTCAGATTTCGATGTATTCAACTCAATTGTATTCAGGTCAGTTGTATTCAACTCAGCTTGTATTCATTTGTAGCTGCTTTTACACTGTATTTAATTTATTATATTTTTAAATCGATTGTATTCAAAAATCATAAATACAAAAAAAAGAAGGAAATATTAAGATGTATTCAAATTCACTTTATTTATTTGTACACAAAAAAATTTCCTTCAATACATAAAGAAACATTGAATTTTACACTAAACATTAACGGATACACTCAACTACTGAATACAACAAATAAAATACACCCCAAACACTGAATTTTACACTAAAAATTTAACGAATACACTCAAATAATAATACAAAAAATAAAATACACACACCAAACACTGGATTTTACACTAAAAATTATGAATACACTCAAAAATTGAGTACAAGAAATAAAATACACCCTCATATGAGATACAAGAAAATAAAAACACTCCGATTTGAAATACAAAAAATAAATAAGCTCAAATATGAGCCGGCACGCCGGAAAATGACATTGAACTCCGACAAAGCTCAAATTTGAGCCGGCACGCAGGAAAACCACACTGAAATCCGTCACCAACTAGATATGGAGGGAGGCGAGTGGAAAATGCGGGCAATGATGACCAGATCTGAATTGGCCAACTGTTCCGCCATGGCGAATGGAATCTGCCATATCGAAGATCGAACCGACCAGAACGGAGGAGAATGACGAAGATCGAACCAGCCAGATCGACGACGATCGGAGAATGATGAAAAATCGAAGGCGCCGGCCAGATCGATAAGCAGTGGGTTTCGCCGGAGCTCCAGCGATGATTTCGTGATGTGGTGGTTCGTGGAGCTTCGGTTGCTCGTCGGAGGAGAGATCCGGCAGTCGTGTGAATGAGAGGGAGATGAGAGAGGTGTTATAGTCGTGGTTCATCGCTGGAGCTCCGACAGTTGGGCGACGACGGAGAGGGGTGAGGAAGAAGAGATGAGTGAGGGACAAATACAAGTCATAAACATAATGTATTTTAGTATAGCTATGGATGGTAATTTATAAAATTACTGTAGCTACTAAATATAATAAAATTAAAAGGTAGTTATTATCAATAATTACTTCTTAGAGGTAGCTATGACAAGTAATTATTCCTTTTTTTCAAACTATTTTGAATTGTTCTTCCTTGAGTCGAGGGTCTATCAAAAATAACATTTCTACCTCCAAGACCCAAAGTAGAAATAAAGTTAGCGTACACTCTACCTTTCTCAAACCCTATTTTATGAAATTATACTGGAGTATGCTGATGTTGTAGAAAATAATGACAAACCTTAACTGTATGCAAAGAAACAACAGAAGATCAGATGATATATTTTTTTTCTTTTTGGTTTTAAATTTACAATCACCGAATAAAGTGGAAAGAAGAGTATAAAATGAGTGCAATGTTGATGTTTACAACAACGACAATAACAACATACTCATTGAAATTCAACAATGTAAGGTTTGGGAGGGTAGAGTGTACACAGATCTTACATCTACCTTGATAGATAAAACGACTGTTTCAGAGGGAGACCTTTGGCTCAAGACAAGGCACAAGCTCAAGCAAAGTAAAGTACGACAAACAAAGTGAACAATGTTGATGTTTCTTAAATCTAAATTTAATTGATCTATATTTGTGTAGATAATTTAAAAATAGAAAGAAAAAGAAGCTAAACTAGCATGTTGAACGTTAAAAAGGAGGGTTAAAAGTGGGAATAAATGCTATGGCTGAATCCTTAGGCGTTAAGGCTAAGCTTTGAGAACATGCATATTCCCTTTTATGTTTTTTATTTTGTTCTTGTTAATGGCCCCTTTATATTCTTTTTCTTAGTAACTTTTATTTGTGGGATATAAAGATTAGAGAAGAATGAGAAAATTAAGTAAAAGTCAACCGTTTCCGACTATGAAAGAGAAGCAAATTAAATTCTGAGTAAGAAAAGGTTGAAAGCCATATGCTTAGGCCTTCCACAACTGACACACACCTTTTAGATTTCTTTTACATCACTTGTGTGCGAGACACGTCGACATCCCATATTTCCCCCCTTTTGTTACTTCCTTGGTCGCAATTTATGCAACAAAATATTTCTCCCTCCCTTATAAATTACTTGTCACATTTCCTTTTTGAGTCAAATACAATTTTAACCAAAAAAAAATTAAAGAAATAATTTTTACCGTATTTATAATAGAAGAATTCCAAATTATAATGTTTTTCATATTTTTTTAAATATTTAAATTTAAATTTAAAATATTAAATTAATTTAATCTAATTTAGCTTTAAAAATTAGTCAAATTGACTCATAAATATGACAAGTATATTGGGATGGATGGAGTATTCACTACCGTCCTCAATATTTGTCATGTTTCACTTCTCAAGAATTAAATTATATGAACTTTAATCAACATTTTAAGGTGTATTTTTTCACCATATTGATACAAAAAGAATAGCAACTAATAATACTTTTCGTATAACTTATAAATAATAAAATTTTGTAGTTAATAATTTTAAATTAATCTAATTCAATCAACTTCGAAGATTATTCAAAGTAACTCTCGGGAAGTGAAACATGATAAGTATTTTGAGACGATGGGAGTCATTCCGGGTGCATGAACTTATTCATATTGTTGGTCACAAATTCGAATAAATATATTGCATAATTTACTAATTTGTATAAAACTGATTAATTCATTAAGAATTCCAATAATACAAAATGTTTAAAATGTTAACTTTATTTGTTTTGGATACACTTTTTGAGCGATAAAATATTTACTCCATCTTTGTAAACTTGCTTATATCATCAGTATCATATTTAAATAAAGAAGAAGAAATTTGATAGACTAATAATTAGCGTAAAACTAATTAATCTGTGAAGAATTATTGTAATACAGAACATCTTAAATATTTTATTTTGTTTGTTTGATACAACTTTTCTATGTATTGAACTATTTAAAACTTTGAACAATGATATAATTATTTCTCTGTCAAAGTCACTAATTGAGTCTTCTCTCTTCTGTAAATATTTACTTTTACATTACTAATATAACATACACGTCAAATTAACACTTCAACTCTTGTTTCATCTTATTGCGTGATCAGTTTTTAATTGTTTAGAATCAGTGTATGAATTTTCTATATTTAACATTTAAAGGATACTTCTTAATTAAGTTATTTTAGATTAACTGTCAACCATTTTGAGATTTTTTAATGTAAAAGGACAAAGTCAACACCCTTAAGCATGCTGATAGGAAGAAGCATAATCCTTGGTCACTAGACCAAAAAGCTTATTTTAGCTAATGACTGCTTTAATCTAGGGATCATTTCTTCCTAATTTCAAATTTTCGACAAAAGCATGAGAACTTTTGTTTAAATTTGTTTAGTTATTATTTATTGTTTAGCAATTATTTAGTTTTTATGTTATCCCTTATTCTCTGAGTTGGGTTTTTAATTTCGGCTGAGACGGTAACTTCTATAAATTAGTTTGAAATTTATAATGAAATGTGCATTTTGCCTTATAATTATCTTTTTATTTTGGTTCCCAAAATTTTATCAAACCCATGTTCTACTTGTTTGATAGAAAATTAATAGATTATTCTATTCTTCATTCGCTGAAAGATTTACAATTAATACTATAACATCTTTTTTTGAGGGATTTGTGGGTGTTTCACCAAACTCAAAACTGAAACCAACAAGGCAAATTTATCAAGCGCATGAAAGCAGAATAAGAAGTGTTGGTCAGTTGATAAAAAAACTACAAGTTTTGAAGATAAATATTATTTGATCAAGAATTTCTTAGGCAAAAGCTTATCATTATATCCATTTCTGGAGCAGCATTTTGTTTTAGCACCAAAGAAAATGCGGTAGAAATATGGCACTAGAGATGATCCGCGACTAGAAGTACATGTCGTTAGCTATCTTTTGCCTCACATTTTGATCACTTTACTTGTGCTTAAATTGATTTTATTCACTTTATACTTAATGTTCGCATTTAACTGTGTAGGAGACAATTTGGCGCTAAATTGGATGACAACGGGACTTTGAAGTCTAAGTAGAATCTAAGGCATAAATGATATGATTTTTAGCACATGGATTGATATGGAGTTTAGAGCTTTGGAGTTGAGTAAAAGTCGAAGAAAAAAAAATGGGGTCAACAACCGAGCGTGAACGATGTCGGCCTACAAAAGCACAAAAGTGGCAGAATTGCACTAGTGCGTCGCATCTTGCACTGTCTTAGTATAAAATATATTGTTGCACTACATGTTTTCAAGTCTAAAAATTAGGCCTATCTCTGTGCCAGTCACAACGGAATACTTGAAAGCTCTTGAGGAAAGATATTTGAAAACTCACTAACGGTTTGGAAATTTGCCTTTGGTGGGGAGGTGCGTCCACTCATATTTAATGACTTAAACACTAGGATTCCGCATGTTGGACGCTTTGTCTCTTTACACGTGCATAATCTACTAAGTGAGTAGATGATAGTAGGTCCAAGGATCATCAAATTTCGTTAAGAAATGAAAGAGATATTGGTCCACGAAGTAGGGTGTTTGAGGCATTGAATATGGTGTGAGACAAATCTACCATATCGGTGGGAAAAGGAAGAATTGTTCTCTTTATAAGTCTCAAAATTGGCTAAGGGTTTGGGACCCCAAGGGGTAACCCATGTTGTTTGAAGGAGGGAGGACCTAGATGTGCTTGGGTTCGAGGCTAAGTCCACACGCGCGCCGCCGCCCGTCCGGTCTGGGCTCGGGTCGTGGGATTTGGGCTTCTTCTGATATTATCTTTTTGGACCCAAATTGCTTAATATTTATAGTTTGGTACCTAGAGTTTCTGGAAAGATGAAATTGGCCACATAACTCCTCCCTAAAAGCTCCTTTATGTTGCACATTAAATCAGTCATTTACTTGGCTGATTAACTCTTCACTAATGGCCATTACTTGGCTATTAACAGCCATTAGTTGGCAGTTGAGAAGTCCCTCTCCTTATACTATATATTGAAGCATTTTGCTCAATTGTTGAGACTAGACAAAGACACAAATAGAAGAGAGAACAAAAACATGAAAAACTCAGTCAAAAAACGTGAGCAGAATCAGTGGACAAACAAAAAATTCTTCCTTCATTTTCCATTCTTCAGCAAGTCGTTTCGTGTTTGTTTTCTTCGTCAAAATCAACCTATTTGCTTTGTAGTGTTGATTAATTGATGTTTTATCTTGGGAGACTATTGTCCGTTAATGTAAAAGCATATATACGGGGCAATCTTGTCTTAAAGACAGAGAACCATCTCTCGACTCAGCCACAGTTGTAACAATCCAGATTTAGTGTTTCTTGATTTCAGATTATCAAGATTCAAGACTCAACAAGCTTGCGGCAATTATAATATTGGCTTGTTTGTTTATCCTTTCGAACACTTGTAATATTTATTTACTTTCCGTACTACAATTTATATCCAGCAATTTTAAGAAAAGATTGTTTTAGTGTTCGAAAGATGTCGGTCAACAATTGTGTGACCAAATCTGGTTATGGCTGTGGTTTTCTGGTAGAACAGAATTTTGATTATGCTGTTGAAGGTCAAGGTGTTCATGGTTCACCGCTCCCGAGAGTGGTGGGAACAAGCGCCCACGAGAGGCTGATGATGTCAATTGGGACAAGAGGAGAAGACTGAAGATGTGGTTCTATCTTGTAGCAGAAGGCCTATATCTGTCCCAGACAAAGGATCCGAATTATGGAAAGGAGGAAATGGACACTCAGTCCGACGAAGTGACTGAAGTGGGCTAGAATCTGAAATTGGGATAAGTAATTTTTGTTCCTTGTCAACAATAAGATTAAAAGATGTCTGATTAAAAAGGGCTTAAAGTAAGGAGGAATATGAAAATATTTTCCCGAAATAAATTATATTCCTTATGCTTTAAAATCAGAAGTTTAATCTCACCTTCCCTCCCCGTTTAAAGATTGGATTTTGTAAATGACTTAAAAAGATCCGTTCTTTTGAGTGTAATTATTAAAAGTGTGTAAAATATGTTCGCACATACGAGGGAAAAATATCCACTGACTGTGCGAAAACTGTTACCACTCTTAAGTAAGCGCCTAGAATTGTCTGGGCACCAATCTCAAGGAAAGAAGACTAAAAGATAATGTCTTATCTTAAGACATTGACCCTGTCACACTATTTGACAGAAGATCCTTCATTTGATAAGATGATTTTGACACTTAGTCAAAGCCTACGGGCGACTGGAGTGGGCCAGAATTCATTTGATAGGATAATATTGGACACTCAGTCGTACAAAGCCTACGGGTGACTGGAGCGGGCCAGAATTTCAGGTCTTAAATGATCTGAAGGCGAAAAGAAAGGCAGAAAAGTAATGGACACCTAGTAAGGTGGGCCAGAGTTTCCAGGTCTTAAATGATCTGAAGTCCAAAGGAAAGGCAGAAAAGAAATTGCACACTCAGTCTGCCAAAGCAATTGGAGTGGGCCAGAGTATCCAGATCACATATGATCCGGTTACGCCCTAAGCACGGGCAAAAGGTTGTTCGTGTGAAGCAATACCACCTCTAAAGTAGAAGGGGTTGGAGAGGTTGTCCTCAATAGGACTTCCGGGAATAGGATCACTATAAAAGGAGGTGATACATGTCCCAAACTTGATTTAAGGGACGCTGTTGGTCAAGCTGGTTTGAGACTAGTCCAACATGTAATAACTAAGAATGGTACAATATGTATGTAGCTAAATAGATAAATGAATGATATATTTGTAATATGTGCATCTATGCCATCATAGATTAATATACGTTAAATAGAAAGTCATTCAAAAGCTAATAAAGTTGAGATTGTTGTCTTCTGTCGACATAAACCCTCAAAATGAATGTGAGGTAGGTGAAGAGGCAAAATCACCTTTTTATTCAGTCAAGGGAATAGTGAAAGAAACACCGCTCCTCTAGAACTTAGTCACACCTACATGGTGATTTGAAGTTTATACAAAATAGAGAGGGGAGACAAGTACTTTGTGACCTTCATTGACGATGGTACAACGTATTGCATCATTTGTTTGTTGAAAAGCAAAGATGAAGTTGTTGAAGCGGATAAACGCTACAAAGCAGAAGTTGAAAAATCAACTAAGCCTACGGATTGAGGAATTCATAGTAATAGAGGGGGAGAATGTGAAGCATCGTTCATCAAACGACTACTTATTGCTCACCTCAGTCTAACGGTTTTAGCCAAGTGCAAAGTCGTATGCCCAAAATACGTGGGGCAAGACGATCCTTACCGCTAATGCGATTCTATCAGAACTACGCATAAGGATAAGGATAACTATCCGTGTGAAATATGGAAATGATCCCACATACAAATGTTGTGTTGTGTGGTGTCTTGGTAGAGGTTGGAATACCGAAACAGGTCAAGTTGGACCGAAAACTGTAAATTGCATATCCACTGGATCTACAAATAACAGTAGTGTTTATCGCCTCTTGGTGTCAAAGAATGCTGAATTCTTTGAAGATAACTTTTCTTGCAAAGGAAAAAGAAGTAATTTCTATCGGGTAACAAAAACCCACGAGTGCTTGACTATCCGAAACTAGACGTTCCGTATCTACAGGACTCGAAAGTTGCTGACTATCCGGAACTTAATATTCCAGATCTACTGAACTCAGAAATTCTAGATGTTGAACCGAGATAGAGCAAAAATGGGACAAAGACTTGTTCCAGGCCTTCTAGCTTGTATGGTTGAGAATGAACCGTGGACAATTAACAAAGAATTGTCATCTCCAGAAGCACTGCTTTGAAAAGAAGCTACAAAGATAGAAATAGATTCCATCATATAGAACCATACTTGTGTAATGGTTGACCTTCTTCCTGGAAAAAAACATTTGGGTTGTGAAAGTGGATACTCAAAAGTGAGTACAAAGTAGATGGATCTACTGACGAGTATAAGGCATCGGCTACTTGTACATGTGCTCCCATGTGAATAGCTTAACATCCAGGGCCATTGGAGTCTTGCGTGACATGGATGTTGAAACAACCTTCCTAACCGGAGAGTTGGAAGGGAGGATCAGAGTTGGTTTGTTCGACTGTTGGGCATCTTCCTGAACTTTCATTTTGGTCCTGCAGTTTCAGATAAAACATATATAATGAATTTGATAACAGAGACATTGACTCTGAAGTTAGAAAGCCAACAGTTGAAAAACCAACAGTCTGAAAGTGTAAGTCATATTGAAACAAAAGTCTCGCTATGAAAGATATGGGTATCACAGATGACATCTTAGGAATTGGAATTTCTAAGACATCTAACTGACTGGTCTAATTCCAAACTCATTTGTGAGGTAGTTGACAGTCTCGTTGAAGCCACCAATGGATATGAATCGTATAACTGAATGGAATCGTGGTGCACCCATATACAATGAGCGATATGCGCATGTCACATGTAGTTCAATATATGTTACACACTACAACCGACCTTGTATCGGTCTACAAAGTAGATTAGTTGAACTAAGGTTCACTCGTGGTTTTTAAAAATGATCAATAGAAGGCGTTAAGTTGGATATGACGATTTCTGAAATATTCTCTTATCTACTGATTATGGTATTCTAGATGTCCAGCGGTTCTGGGAGAACACAGTGATGCAAACTGGACATCAGATATGAAGAACACCAAAGCCATAAGTAAATGTGTAAGGTGGGTCTTGAAAAATCCTCTAAGCAAACTTGCATCGGCCGATTCATGATGGAATCAGAGTTTATCACTTTAAACAAAGCATGAAAGAAGTTGTGTAACTTTACGACTCTTTAGAGGACGTCCCTTATTGGGAGAAACTCGTGCCTTCGGTAGTTATACACTGCGGCTAGCCGGTCGGCTTCAGGAAGATCACGGATGACGGTGTCTGGACATATCTATTGGATCTGTCGGAGACATAAGACCGTATGTCAGTTGATCATCACGGGTGTCACCTTCCTTGATTATTAATCAAAGGATATAGCGGGCCCTTTAACTAAGAGACTACCCGAAGATCAAGAATTCTGCCTGTCTAGGGGAATGGACTTAAAACCCAAACAATACGAACCTTTGCGGTGGTAACCCAACCATACTGAATGGAGATCCCAAGAATATGGTTCAATGGGAAAACTAAGCTGCAAAAGGTTTAGTTGAGTACTTCGGTGGAAGCAAGAGCATTTCAGATTATGAATTCTGTAAGGAAACGTAAATCTAAAGTTGTTCCCGCGATAGACATTAAACTGCTACCTGCATGGTGGGTAAAGGTTAAGCTTGCAAACCTTTAACGATCCTCAAACGATTGAGGTTAAGGTTGGGGAAACTTTTAATGATTCTTAACACTTGTGAAGTAGAGTATAGCAGGATACCTTGTAGGAGATCACCTATTTAAGTGCGAGGACAGTCCGCCTCAAATGAACGCACTTAAGAATCCAAATGTATCCATGGCCACAACGGACAGAATAATAAGAATGAAAATGAATAAGAAGAGTTATTGTGTTGGTATCATTGTTTGGCTTACACTAAACACTGACGGTTCAAGGCATCACATTCACCGCGCAGTAAGTAAGTTTGGTGGTATACAACTTGGGAAGGTTCAAAGGGAAAGCTACCTCTCCTGATGCAATATCTTTTCGCTGAAAGATTGCTGAAAGTAGTCACTTTGTGTGTGCACCAAAATCTCTTTCAAGAGGGGATTGTTGGAAATTTTCCTTTGGTGGGGAGGTGCGTCCACCCATATTTAATGACTTAAATACTAAGGTTCCACATGTTGGAGGCTCTGTCTCTTCACATGTGCATAATCTACTAAGTGAGTAGATGACCGTAGGGGCAATGATCGTCAAATTTCGTTAAGAAATAAAAGAGATATTGATCCACGAAGTAAGGTGTTTGAGGCATGGAAATATGGTGTGAGACAAATCTACCACATCGGTGGGAAAAAGAAGAATTGTTCTATTTATAAGTCTCAAAATTGACTAAGGGTTTGGGACCCCAAGGGGTAACCCATGTGTTTGAAGAAGGGAGGACCTAGATGTGCTTGGGTTCGAGGCTAAGTCCACACGCACACCGCCGCAGCCCGCCTATCCCATCTCGTCCGGTCTGGGCTCGGGTCTCGGGTCGTAGGGTTTGGGCTTTGGGCCTCTTCTGAAATTGCTTAATATTTACAGTTTGGTCCTTGAATTTTCTGGAAAGATGAAATTGGGAACGACTGAAGGCAGAAAGTTTCTGCCTGCCTTTTGGGTTAGTTTTTGGAGTGTTAAAACTCCATTAATCTGCACATAACTCCTCCCTAAAAGCTCATTTATATTGCACATTAAATCAGTCATTTACTTGGCTGATTAACTCCTCACTAATAGTCATTACTTGGCTATTAACAACCATTAGTTGGCAGTTGAGTGTCCCTCTCCTTATACTATATATTGAATCATTTGGCTCAATTGTTGAGACTAGACAAAGACACAAACAGAAGAGAGAACGAAAACAAGAGAAACTCAGTCAAAAAACGTTAGCAGAAACAGTGGACAAATAAAAAACTCCTCATTCCTTTTCCATTCTTCAGCAAGTCGCTTTGTGTTTGTTTTCTTCGTCAGAATCAACCTATTTGCTTTGTAGTGTTGATTAGTTGTTGTTTTATCTTGGGAGACTATTGTCCGTTAACATAAAATCATATATACGGGGCAATCTTGTCTTAAAGATAGAGAGTCATCTCTCGACTCAACCACAGTTGTAACAATCCAAATTTAGTGTTTCTTCATTTTAGGTTATCAAGATTCAAGACTTAACAATCTTGCAACAATTATATTATTTATTTGTTTGTTTATCCTTTCGAACACTTGTAATATTTATTTATTTCTGTACTGCAATTTATATCCAACATTAACAACTAGTACAAAGTGGATGCTTGGTATCTCGACATATGTGTCGTTGACTCTAATTAAATTTGGTGATCATATTCCTTGCCTTAAGATAAGAAATAATCTTAGCCTGAGGCCGATATTCCCTTCCACTTACAAATTAGCTCATTAGGAAATTCAAATATGACTACCTTAGCACAACAATCAAGAACCATGTGTAACACTTAAATAGCCCATCCCCATAGTCATACCAAAGTTAACCATTTTTTACTCGATAAGATCTACAATGGTTTTCCTAAGCTGAACTGCAATCATACAACTCCTATAGACACATGAATCAATAATGGAATCTCTGATTGGAGTAGAACGAAGAACGGTTCATGTAACTATTCTGGCTCTATAAAAAAGGCAATGCAAAGTGCAGAGTAACATATGAAATATGTAAATCCAGGGTTAACAAGAGCATACACATCATATGTGCAGATAATATACATGTGATGACAACATTTGAAGCCTCTGCAGTAGTGCGAATAGATAGTGACAGAAGCGAGATTGAGCCCTCATAGATGTAGTAGTAATTGTCTGTGGTGGCTTATCTGCATTACGCCCACCATGGGCCCCATTGCCCTGAAGTGGGAGTGGTGTGATAAAGTAGTAAAAGGTGTCGGTTGTGCTCTCGAACCCTATGGCCTGTTGATCATGTGATGTGGCCCATCTAACGCATACATAACATGGCCCACAAATCTAAGCTGGCCTAGATTGGCCTCCAATTTTCTGACCCTCAGTAGAGATGAGGAGCATAGTGAGACATCTTTTCAAACTCAATATTGTCTCTTGAGACGCAAAAAAGGCATATTGTTTTAGAGTGTGTCATCTAGCTTGTTCTTCTTCCTCCCCTTGAATCAGAGGTCAGCTACATATTTCAACTGATTGGCCGCTAATTTGACCAATCAATAATCATTCACCCCTAGCAAGGTGGTGACCTTTCTGTTTCTTTAAAAAAATGTCCTGTGGATTTGTCCACGTGAACACTGGCAATCCAAGCCTCAAAAATGTTTTGGCCAACTGAGTCACTCATGTCATCAGTTGTTGGTGCTCCATTTCCCCTATTGGACTACTTAAATACCCCTTATTAAGGTTCTATTGGGTTTGTTGGAAATTTACTAATGTGGTATTAATTTTATCCCATTATTTATGACTCGAACAATTGAGGCCCCGTACGTCGGAAACGTCATTTCCACACACGTGCACACGTAGTGCCAAGTATCGCAAATTTCAGTAGTGAAAGAGATATTGGTATGTAAGTAATACGTTTGAGACATAGAATGATGGACGATTATTGGCCAAATGACAAGTATTCCACGTTGGTAAATGAAGGAAGAAGTGTACAAAGTGTAAGATGAAACGAGTCAGAAATCGCCGCGGTGCAACACCGTTGGAGCCGCGACGCTAAATGGTGGCTTGGGCTATTGGAGCCGAGGCGCTAATTCGCAAAGCTGCGGCGCTTCGAGGCAGAATGTTGCGACGAAAGATGGAAAGTTCTGACTTTTGGGCTGGTTTTGGAGCATTGAATCTCCATTATTTGGCACATGAATTCAACCAATATTTGGCTGAATGTAACCCCTCAATAAGTGTCATTACATGGCTATCGAAGGCCATTAGTTGGCTAGTTGAGGGGTTATTTCCTTACACTATAAATTGAGGCATTTGGCTAAATTGTTCAAGACTTAGAAATTTTCTGAAATCTTCTTCTTCCTCTCTAGCAAGTTTTATATATTCAAAGTTCTTCAAGAGTAACACTTGAGTTTCCTTTGCTCATTTGTTAAGTTGTTGTTGTATCTTGGGAGACTATTGCCCGACAACATAAAAGGATATATACGAGCAATCTTGTCTTAAAGACAGAGTGTCATCACTCGACTCAGCAAATTACAAGGAGTTTGTAATCGTTCTTATTTCCAGTTTGTTATAATCTTGAGTAGTTTATCCTTTCTAGCATTTGTAATATTTATTTACTTCCCGTTTCCTACAATTGTTATACCCACAATTTTAAGACAAGATTGTTGTAAGTACTTAGAAAGATGACTGGAAGAGAACAACTCGCTTCTGATACTGCTACTGCTACTTAAGGCAACCTCTCTGCCTTTCCCACTGCTGCTCAAGGCACACCCAATGCCTTCACTGCTGCTCAAGGTACATCCAATGCCTTTCCTTCTTCTCAAGGGAACGTTACAGTTCCTCCACCCTCTGGATTCCACCATGAAAGCCCAGAAAAGTTCATGAGCTCCAACTTCAAGAGATGGCAGCAGAAGATGTTGTTTTATCTGACTGTTATGGGAATGACTCATTTCCTAACAGAAGATCCTCCACAAGCTGGAAGATGAAGTGGACCCTCAGCCTAATGAAATGATTGAAGGGGGCCAAGGTATCCATGTCGTTAATGGCATAAAAATAGTTATTGATGCATGGAGTCATAGTGACTTCATGTGTAAGAACTATATTTTGAACTGTCCGTCAGACCCACTATACACGGTGTATTGCATCGTAGGCACCGCCAAAGAGTTATGTGAAAAACTACAGAAGAAGTACAACGCACAAGATGCTGGTACGAAGAAATTCATCGTTAGGAAATTTCTGAAATTTCAAATGGTGGATAGCAAAACTGTGATGTCCCAAGTCCAATAATTCCAAATGATTCTACATCACCTGGATTTGGAAGGTATGAAACCAAATGAGCAGTTTTTGGTTGCATCACTAATTGAGAAGTTACCTCCCTCGTGGAATGAGTTTATGAGTTACTTAAAACTCAAGACAAAGGAAATGACCTTTGAGGAACTTATTGTCAAACCTAAGATTCAGGAAGATAATAAGAAGGCCTTGCCTAGGGGAAAACAACCCATTGAGGAAAACGCAAATTTGGCTGAGGCCAAAGGAAACCCAAGCAAGAAGCGCAAGTTTCATAAAGACGGCAAGACTCATGCGGCGGAGAAGTTCAAGGGGAACTGTCACCACTGTGCGAAACATGGTCACATGATCAAGGATTGCCGCAAACTCAAGACTGAGCAACAAGAGAAGGCCAAGGACAAAGGCAAGGCACATGCTACTGTCGTCAAAGACACGCTTCTAGATGACATGATCGAGGAGTTCTCGGCGGTGGTTCTTGAAGCAAACCTTGTTGAGAATCTCATGCAATGGTGGACGGACACGGGTGCTACCTGACATATCTGTTCCAATAGAGATGCCTTTTCCACATATACACCAGTTACAAACAAGAAGTTGTTCATGGGTAACGACGCTTCCTTTAACGTGTTGGGGTTAGGAAAGGTAGTCCTAAAGATGACTTCTGGAAAGGATCTCACTCTGAAGGAGGTGATGCATG
Organism: Anisodus tanguticus; assembly: GCA_034509755.1. NCBI lineage: Eukaryota > Viridiplantae > Streptophyta > Magnoliopsida > Solanales > Solanaceae > Anisodus > Anisodus tanguticus. The sequence continues at coordinate 25,326,916 of CM067545.1, forward strand.
TCCCTGAGATTAGGAGAAATTTAATTTCAGGTCATTTATTGGTTAATGTTTGTTTTAGACTAGTATTTGAGTCCAATAAATTTATAATCACCAAGAATGGAACTTTTGTGGGAAGAGGCTTCGTCTGTGAAGGCCTCTTCAAAGTTAACGCCATGTCTGTAATGCGTGCAAGAAATAATATTGAAGCTTCTTCTTACTTGCTTGAGTCCTCTAATTTATGTCATCATAGATTAGGACATGTTAACTATAAGTCCATCCAAAGGTTGGTTAAGTTGGAGTTGTTGCCGACTATCGACGTAAACCCTCAACATAAGTGTGAGGTATGCGTAGAGGCAAAACTCACAAAAATTCATTTTCGATCTGTCGTAAGAAATACCGCTCCTCTAGAACTTATTCACACAGATATATGTGATTTGAAGTTTGCACAAACTATGGGGGAACAAGTACTTTGTAACATTCATTGATGATAGCACAAGGTATTGTTACCTTTACTTGTTGAAAAGTAAAGATGAAGCCTTTGAAGCGTTCCGACGCTACAAAGCAGAAGTTGAAAACTAACTAAGCATGTGGATTAAATCCATTCGTAGCGATAGAGGGGGAGAATACGTAGCGCTATTTGAGGAATATTATGCCGAATCAGGCATTATTCATCAAACGACGACTCCATACTCACCTCAGTCGAACGGTATTACTGAACATAAGAACCACACGTTGAAGGAAATGATGAATGCCTTGCTCATCAATTTCGGTCTTCCCCAAAACATGTGTGGAGAATCCGTCCTTACTGCTAATACGATTCTTAATAGAGTCCCACATAAGGGTAAGGACAAAACTCCATATGAATCATGGAAGGGAAAGAAACCCACCTATAAATATTTAAAGGTGTGGGGTTGTTTGGCAAAGGTCGAAGTGCCCAACCAAAGCAGGTCAAGATTGGGCCGAAGACTGTAGATTACATTTTCATCGGATATGCAAATAATAGTAGTGCTTATCTCTTCTTAATGCATAAGTCAGATATTCTAGATATCCACGGGGGTACAATTATGGAATCAAGGAATGCTCAATTCTTTGAGGATACTTTTTTCTAAAAAGGAAAAAGACATAACCTCTCGCAAATAAAGTTATGAACAAAGCTCTCAGGAACCAGGAGTCGGTGACTGCCCGGATCTAGATGGTTCAGATCTAGTGGACTTCGAAGTGGCTGAATATCCAAAATCTAGTGTTCCAGATTCTCAAAACTTGGAGACTCTAGAGATGGAATCGAGACGAAGTAAAAGGGTCAGGAAGGATAAATCTTTCAGTCCTGACTTTGTAGCTTATATGGTTGATGAACCAAAGATAATTGCTGAAGCATTGTCAACTCCAGAGGTACCATTCCGGAAAGAAGCTATTGAGAGCGAAATAGACTCCATCCTGCTAAACCATACTTGGGAGTTGGTTGATATTCCTCCGGGAAATAAACCGTTGGGTTGTAAATGGATACTCAAATGGAAGTATAAAGCAGATGGGTCTATATATAAGTATAAGGCCAGTTTGGTAGTCAAGGGCTATCGGCAGAAGGAATGCCTTGACTATTTTGACACGTACTCCCCGGTGTCTAGGATGACGTCCATACAAGTATACATTACGATCGCAGTGTTGCGTGACCTTGATATACGTCAAATGGATATCAAGACAACCTTTCTAAATGGTGATTTGGAAGAAGAAATTTATATGGAACAACCCGAGGGGTATGTGGTTCTAGGGAAAGAGAAAAAAGTCTGTCGACTTGTCAAATCTCTGTACGGGATGAAACAGGCTGAAGCAATGGCACGAAAAAATTGATAGTACTCTACTATCGAAAGGTTTATCCATTAATGAATGTGACAAATGTGTCTACACGAAAGGTAACTCTGACTTGTTTGTCATGATATGCTTGTACGTAGATGACATGCTGATCACATGGAGCAGTCCTAGATTGATCCTAGAGACTAAGAACATGTTGAAACAATGCTTCGACATGAAGGATATGGGTATCACATATGTCATCTTAGGGATAAAGATCTCTAAGACGTCTGACGGACTGGTCTTATCTCAGTCTCACTACATCGAGGATGTGTTGAGAAAGTTTGAGATGTTTGACAGTTCGCCTATGAAGTCACTAATGGATAGAAATCAAAAGCTTGATAAAAATCGTGGTGCACCCGTATGCTAGGAGAAATATGCACAGGTGATTGGGAGTTTGATGTACATAACAAACTGCACCCGACCTGATATTTCTTATGTAGTCAACAAGTTGGCTAGGTTTACCTGTAATTCGAGTAATGATCATTGGAAGGTGTTGAATCGGGTACTACGATACTTGAAATACACGCTAACTTACGGATTGCATTATTCGAGATATCCTTCTGTACTAGAGGGGTACAGTGATGCAAACTGGATATCTGATATAGAGAACACCAAGTCTACCAGTGGGTACATATTTACAATTGGTGGTGGGGCTGTGTCTTGGAAATCCTCTAAGAAACTTGCATCGCCCAATCTATGATAGATCAGAGTTTATCGCTTTAGATAAAACAGGAGAATAAGCTGAGTGGCTTCACGACTTCTTAGATGCTGTCCCTTGTTGGGACAAACCCGTACCTTCTGTAATGATCCACTGCGACATTCAGTCGGCTCTAGGAAAGGCACATAGTTCTATGTACAACGGCAAGTCTCGTCATATTCGACGGAGACATAAGACCGTTAGACAGCTGATCACCACGGTATAATATCCATTGATTACATAAAATCAAAAGATAACATAGCAGACCCATTGACAAAGGGCTTACCCAAAGATCAGATGTTCTGCCTGTCTAGGGCAATGGGCTTAAAACCCAAGCTATAAGGACCAATACGGTGGTAACCCAACCTACTAACTGGAGATCCCAGGAATTAAGTTCAATGGGAAAACTAAGTTTTAAAGGTTTAGTTGAGTGCTTCGGTGGAAGCATGAGTACTTCGAATAGTTATTTCTGTAAAGAAACATCAATCCAAAGTCGTTCTCGTGATAGACATTAAGTGCTATCTGTAGTGTGGGTAAATGTTAAGTTTTGAAAACCTTTAATGATCCTCAACGGTTGAGGTTAGGTTTGGGGAAACTTTTAATGGTTCCTAACACTTGTAAAGTGGGGGTATAACAGGATACCTTGTAGGAGACCGACTATTTAAGTGCGAGGATAGACCATCTCAAATGAACACACTTAAGAATCCAAGAAGTGTCCACGGTCATAACGGATAAAACATTACGAAGAACAGAGTACCGTTGACTTGACTTACATTAAACACTGACGGTTCAAGACATCACGTTCACCACGCAGTAAGTAAGTCCGATGGTATTCAACTATGGAAGGTTCAAAGCTGAAGCTACCTCTCCTGATGCAACATCGGTCTGCTGAAAGATTGCTGGAAAATGCACTATGTGTGTGCACCAAAATCTATTTCAAGAGGGAATTGTTGGAAATTTACTAATATGGAATTAAGTTTATCCCATTATTTATGACTCGAACAATTGGAGCCCCGTACGTCAGAAACGTCATTTTCACACACGTGCACACGTAGTGCCAAGTATCGTAAATTTCATTAGTGAAAGAGATATTGGTACGTAAGTAATACATTTGAGACATAGAATGATGGACGGTTATTGGCCAAATGACAAGTATTCCACGTTGGTAAACGAAGGAAGAAATGTACCAAGTGTAAGATGAAACGAGTCGGAAATCGCCGCGGAGCCATGAAGGGCCGCGACGCCCCTATGGAAGCGCCGCGGCGCTAAATGGTGGCTTGGGATACTAGAGCCGAGGCGCTAATTCGCAGAGCCGCATCGCTTCGGAGGAAGAATGCTGCGATGGAAAGATGGAAAGTTCTGACTTTTGGGCTGATTTTGGAGCATTGAATCTCCATTATTTGGCATATGAATCAGCCATTATTTGGCTGAATGTAATCCCTCAATAAGGGCCATTACATGGCTATTGAAGGCCATTAGTTGGCTAGTTGAGGGGTCATTTCCTTACACTATAAATTGAGGCCTTTGGCTCAATTGTTCAAGACTTAGAAAATTTATGAAATCTTCTTCTTCCTCTCTAGCAAGTTTTATATATTCAAAGTTTTACAAGAGTAATACTTGAGTTTCCTTTGCTCATTTGTTAAGTTGTTGTTGTATCTTGGGAGACTATTGCCCGACAACGTAAAATGATATATTCGGGGCAATCTTGTCTTAAAGACAGAGTGTCATCACTCGACTTAGCAAATCACAAGGAGTTTGTAATTGTTCTTATTTCCAGTTTGTTGTAATTTTGAGTAGTTTATCCTTTCTAGCATTTGTAATATTTATTTACTTTCCGTTTCCTACAATTGTTGTACCCACAGGGTTTTCATCGCCATCTTGCCTTATCCCTTGTAGGGTCTCATTTGGAACCGAAGGTAGGACAAGTGTCTAATCAATTTCTTCCTTTTGCTCCTCCACAATTCTAAGAGCTACCGGAACTAGAAAGGTCTGTGCCCTTGCGGCCTTAGGAGAAGGACCCCCAGATCGTGAAGGATTAGGAGGTCCTCTAGATCAGCATAATGTACTTTTGCAACCACCTTATTTATGCTATCGGCACGAGTATTTACCACACTTTATGCGAATCCAGATAATACACGAGTTAAGCAACTTCTTATATTAGAGCTCTGTTGCACGATTTAGAGTAATAGCATTTGATATTTCCATTCATGTTTATGCATTTCATATAAATGATAAACTGTACATCATTATATATGATAATTTAGTGCATTTGATACATGCATGGAATTTGGTTGGTTAAAATAAGGTGCATTCTATTACATGTTCTACTCTGTGCATATTTAATTATAATGTTTATGTACTATTTTATTGTTACTGTTGGACATGATAATTGCACATGTTTGAAAGTGAGTATTTTCGGTAAATCCTTGCCACTACTTTGTTGGGGACAATCGAATGATATTTAGTGAGTGCGCATTGTTGTTGTATTCATGCCACACTTGTTGTACCGTTGTCTGCAGGTATAAGTTTGAGCTGTTGTGGAGTTCGTGAGAGAGCTTTGGTAATCACTATTTCAAAGTTGAGCTATCGGCTAGTTCATGGTAGCTTAGAATCTTTCACTTTTGTCTTTATATTCAAATAGATGTTGTATCTTTAATATTAGAGTAGTACTTCGTATTCTTAGTATCTCATAACTTGTGAGACCAGTTCCTAGGGGTTGTATCGAATGTTTTCGCATTGTATTTATTTTAGTTTATCATTTATGTTATTCTATTACTTCATTATGTTATATTGTCTTGTTTTGTGATTATATATTAAGATCGGTTCGCCTGACATGTAAGGTTAGGCATCATCATAGTTTACTAAAAATTGGATCTTGACATTATGCGTATTTTATTTTTGTTGTTTATAATATCTGCATAAGTTTTATTTTCAGAAGGTATCTACTTTGTGATCCGTGAATACTTCACAAATCTAACTGCAGTTCTCGATTGTGAGGGGTAGTTTTTTTATGATTCTCCAATTTTCTTGAAGCATAGGCAATACATTTATAATTTTGCATCAATATGCATCCCAAATCGTTACTGAAAGCATCAAAATGAATTGTCTAACCACATGAAAATATCGATAAGGTTAACACTCGCATTGTAGTCAATTTCCCTTTTCTTTTTTTTAACTCTTGAAAACTCCTTTGACATAACCTGAGCACTATAATTTAGTTTTCTGAGTCAACTTTATAATAGTGCGACTGAGGTAGAGAATCTCTCAACAAATCAATAGTAGTACACGACCAAATTCAAGAGACTTCAATTTTATATTGGTCTTTGGCCTTGACCAACTCTTTACAACTTCTATCTTCGATAGATCCACCATAATATTTTCAATGAATATCATGTGGTATAAGAACGGCACTACTATAAATCGAAATTTCGCGTACAACTGATGTTGTTCTAAGATGATTCTCATAAGTATATCATCAATAAACACAATAACAAAGTAGTATGACTTACCTTAATGCACTGCCTCTGCATTTAGTCACCTAATGCTTTTTCTCGTCAGGCTCACAACACGATCACCTTTCATCTGTTTAGGTGAGCTCCTTGTGATAGGCTCGCCATCTGAAAGATTTTCATGTTTTTGTTTTAAATTTTCGTTGAATCACATTTCCTTGCAGTTTCTAAGTGCCCTGTTGCCTGCCCTTATTTTCAATTTTAATTTTTAACATCTTTTTGACACTATAATATTTCAACGTTCTTCCGACTAATTCCAAACATTTATAATCAAATCCTAGGCATTTACATCATATGGCCTTGTAAACACATTTAAGATACATTATTCAGGTAGTCTTGTCTTTCGATTTCTGTTATTGTGTAATGTCTCTTGTTATTCATTTAATGTATTGTTTGGTTGTAGTTACAACTCATTTTTCCTCTTTAACTTGCTTTATTTTTGCTCTATCTTGAGTCAATGGTCTATCGAAAACAATCTCTCTACCTCTCAAGGTGGGATAAAGTGTGCGTACACTCTATTCTCCCCATACCTCATTTGTTAAGTTTGTAATTTGCGTAATAAGAATTCAAAATCTACAAGTCTTTAAAAAGTTCGACACTCGAAATACATGGTTTGATTACTTTTTTCATTAACATATAATCTATTATAGTTTGGTTGTTATTTTTGTAGCATGTATAAATAAAACCTATATATGTTATGCAGGAATTTTATATTTTATAAAGGTGGAATAAGAATATCAAAATCAGTAATACTTAAATTAAAATAACTAAAATGACCAAAATAGCCCTCATGTATTTCATAAATGTTTTATGAAAAAAGTTAAACAACTTGTTTAAAAAGTGAACAAAACATATTTTTATCCCTAAATTGCAAATCATGCAACATTTATTCTTGCATTATAATTCATATACATTACTAATTTCAATATTACAAGCTTGGCTTTACTAATCCATAAATTATAATCCCTCAATTATTAATCGATACACAACTTGTTTCTTAACCAAAACCCATCATTTTTGCATGGAGAAAAGAAAGTCAAGAGGAGTTTCTATAAATTTAAACTAAAAATGATATGATAAATACAGAAAACTTAATATACTAATAGTAGTAATAAGAAACCCTGGTATCATTTGATAAAATTGCATGATATAAATTGTTTTATCATATATTTTTAATTTTTAGTATAAATATACTTTCATAGGAAAAAACTTAATCACTTGTTCCTATTTATTTTCTGATAACCAATGACTAGTAATTAGGAGCGTTGTTTCCAAAGGCCATGAAGCTCAGTCCCATTACTCCATATTCCCGTTCTTCTCCGACCACCGTCACACTCATCTCCGTCAATCCCATTTTTAAAACGCCGACGTTTCGAGTTAAATTTCCCTCTTCCAACTCCATCAAAATCTCTAGCTTCTCCCTGACAATTTGTTCGTCCAAATCATCATCCACCGTTGATTCTGCAACGGAAACCTACAATAAAACAGTAGATGGAGAAATTGATGTTACTGAATCGCTTAAGGTTGAAGTCGGAAGCCCTAGAATTCTACCAAGTTTGTTCCCTCCCAAATTGAGCTTAAGTGACCAAGCTTTCTATCTCTTGGCCTTCATTTCTTGCACGGTACTCTTACTTAAATTCTCTACGCTCTTTTATTTCGTTAATATTTTCGATCTAAACATTGAGTGCACTTATTTTTGTGGAGAAATTGTTTCCTCACACCGAGTTTAAGAAATAAAAAAGACCTCTAAAATTTGTGGTCTAAAACAAATCATACCATCATTTCATTAAGTGTAAAGAAGTAAATTTAAAGTTGAATTGTTACTAAATATGAAAATGTGTTATTCTTTTTGGAACCGACTAGAAAGGAAAGAGTCACGTATTAAATTTAAAGTTGAATTGTTACTAAATATGAAAATGTGTTATTCTTTTTGGAACCGACTAGAAAGGAAAGAGTCACGTATATTAGGATGGAGGGAGGAGTTTTTTTTCCCCGGAAATTAGATAGTCTTCGAAATTGCATTTTTTAAAGTGTAAATAAATTTTATGAGATTTTCTTTGTTATGTTTTGGTGCAACTGTGTGGTGCTAATGGTCGGTAAATGCAGACGTCAGTGGCTTTCACAAGTCTGGTAGTTGCAGCTGTACCAACACTATTTGTGAGTTCTCCTGATCTCTTGCTTGGCGATTTCTTGCTACTTTGGTTTAAACATTCCTAATTTTCTTCCCTGTTATAGAGATCATATTGCGAGGGTGTTTGCAACTCCTTTTGTGTATGTATAAACTTTTGCATGAAACTTACATAAGCCGGGCATCTATGCTAATAATTAGACGCTAAGTGTGTGCTTTGCGATAGAAAGCCAGGTTTTATGTCATCAAGAATCTGATTGGAGGGTTTCTATTTGAGCTTATGGTGAGAATGTCTTGGCATGATAAATTGTACAAATGTATAATTGGATGAAACATAAAGGGCTATGTGCAACCCTCTCTTTGTGCGCTTCAGAAGGTCTTAATTTTTTTCCTTTGGCTGGAGTGAACAAATAATTTTCTGAGATGTGTCAATTGAAGCTTGCAGAAATTCCTTTAGTAGTTAGTTTAATGCTGAAGGGCTTGGCTTCATGAATTGTAGAGATACAAAACCCTGTTAATTGTTACTCCCTCCGTCCCATTTTTATATGAAAGTCTTTGAATTGGCATGGAGTTTAAGAAATTTTAGAAGACTTTTGAATTTTGTGGTCTAAAACAAGCCAAAGATATTTGTGTGGTTATAGATCATCTCGTTAAACGTAAAAAATAAAGTTTAAAGTTACATTGTTTCCAAATAAGGAAAGGTGTCATTCTTTTTTGGGACTGACTAAAAAGGAAAGGGTGTCATATAAATTGGGACAGAGGGAGTATATTTTTCAATGTCATAACATTTTAGAAGCCTTCACCATTTCTTGTACATCTTAAAACAGAGAAATAGTTCAAGTTTGTTCTTCTTGTGACTTGCATTGGTTTAGGTTGTGAATAGTCTTTAGAAGGTTCTATAGACCTTGAGGGATAACAACATGTTATACAAGCTCCAAAAGTGTCATCATAATATGTAATAGTTATTTAGTTTGTAGGAACATACTACAATGACTATCTAATTTAGTCATAAAAGATAATGTATGCGTACACGTATATTGTATGTTACATCAATTAATTTATTTGTAGTCCTACTTGAGCAACCTCTAAGCTTTACAACGAAGAGATTGGTTTACAAAAGAAGAGTTTGTTTTATGCACTAATTAGGCAGTTAATCACGATGAAAATTGATCACCCAAGGGTGTGGCATAGTGGTCCATGAAGTGGGCGGTGAACTATGAGGTCTCAAGTTCGAAATACTTTCTATCTGCCTAAGCTTTGGTGGACAAATTTATCTGCTACCTGTCCTAGTTGGAGGACCTGGTGGAATAGTCGAGGTGCGCGCAAGCTACCTGGACACCACTGTCGTTAAAAAAGAAATTGATCTCATTCTGTTTAGTGAAAGTTGAAGTTATCATCCAGGCCCATGTAGATAATGCCCGATATGAGGGAAAATCTTAGCCTTCCCCCCTTTGGAACTTGAACTTACCCTTCGTCAACTTCCAGCTTCATCCTCTCGTTGCCACTGCCATGCTGGCTGTCCTCGAAACTATCTCTTAATCATCTTCGTTTTTATTAAATAGCTTCATAAGTCATACCAAGCCTCTGCCTTTTATTTGTATAAATTCGAAGTTTGATGCGAGGCCGTATGCCTTGTTTATGTATAAGAACTTGCTGCTTGTGCCTTGTTACTGAAATATTGTAATATAATGATAGATTTTTTGTTTTTGTTTGCATTTCTATTTTATATTGTTTCTTTTATTTAAGATAGAAATGTAAGGTATTTAAGAGATAAAAGGTTGTCAGAAAGCATAATCTGAACTGCAACCCTGTTTCTGAATTTTATGAAACAAACATCATGTCTAGAAACTTAGTTCTGTTTGTAATCCTTGTGTTCATGATTTTGAACTTATAAGTTTATAACTGGATGATCCACTGTCTAAAGCTACCTGCCTACCAGTCAAACCCTAAATGCTTGGTCTTACAACGAGCGAAGAAAAAAAGGTTTCTTCATTAAAATATGGGGGATATGCACTTAATAAGACGGAGACATTCTTTTCTTGGTGCTTGTGGTGCATTTGTGCGTGATATAAACATAATTGTCTTAAAGATCTGCTGTTATTATTCAAAGGATAATTAGAGTACTCATTGAACTTTGTCTCATTTTTTACACATACCTTTACAGAAACGGCTACTGGAGACATAATACAAATAATTAACATAATGGCCTATAAGTTGTGAATTGTAAGAAAATGCTGATTATTGTGTGAATGTGGAGCCAATAGTTTTCAAACACCTTTGTTCAACTCGTCTGATCTTTTTTCTTTAGGCGATGCGTAGAGCAGCAATATCTTTGTCAAAGTTGGCAGATACTGCTCGAGAGGAGCTTCCTAGTACGATGGCTGCTATCAGGCTGTCTGGAATGGAAATCAGTGACCTTACTCTGGAATTGAGTGATTTAAGGTAACAAATTTCATCATTATCATTCAAGAAGTGACTGACCAGTTTGTTTTAGGATAAACTCACTGATGTCCTTTGAAGATATGAAATATCATGTTGCTGGTTTTGCAATATATTCTGGTGCACCTTTTAATATGTTAAAGATCTTAAATAAAAATAATGACATTCTGCAATAGGCTTTGGAGTTATCCAGATGATTAAGTTATATAGTCGTATATTAATGGCTGGAATACGTGCTTATAGAAGGTATACCTGTGGAACTGGTAGAAAGGTATCAAATTTTCATCAAAACAAGGGAAATAAACAAACTTGCTTCTACAAGAACTCAAAAGTAGCTCTGCTACTTGACAAGATGCTAATGAAAAACTGTTTTCTCTGGGTTTCTAGTTGCCATATCCTACATCTTTTACATTATGGTGAAAATCTAACCCTCATAACCTTGCTCACTTTCTTTCTTAAACTGCTTGTGTGTCATTTGCTGATCCCACTCCATAGATTTTCATTTCCTGCACAGAAGTGTTACCTCATACCTCTGTCACATTTACTGATTTATGAAAACTTTTAATCCTCGCTTTCTGCTTATAGTCTCTTCTGGGAATCATGTATGATGAAAAAGTATCCTCTAAGAAATGTAAATTAGTGCAGTTGTTCACGACATGATAAAGATTCAAATTCATCTCAGGGAAGAATTGTTCAGCTATAGTAATAGCATTATCTTCTTGATATTTCCTTGGACAGTTTGGAGTTTAAGGCTATGAAATCTCTAAAGAATATAACCTGAAGTACACTGCGTGAAATTTTTTCCACTATCTTTATTAAATAGTAGAAATAAGAAGAGTGAGCTGTATCGACTCTACGCAGTAGCCGATTATATTCTATTTCTTCAACAGCCTTCCGCTTTTATTGCTCATGTGTGCTCTTCATACTTGAATCTCAATATCAAAAGAATGTTAAGTGTCCTCTGGGATTCAGAGTCTGGTGAATCCAACATCAGAGAGGTCTAGGTACAACAGATTGGATCAAGGCTAATTGCAGCTTATTCTCCACCTAACTGGGTTGAGTGGCTAACGAAGAGTTTCTTACAGCTCTTCAATATCATTGTTGAATGGTTTTGAAATATTACCTTTAGATTTGACCACTTTTCCTAATCCTCTGTGGTAGGCACAATTGGACGCGATTTCCTGCTTTGGTAATATTTTTCTGCGCACAAACTAAGTTTTGTAACTATGGGAATGAGAGAACAAAAATAGTATCATTTGTAATGTCTGAGGATGGTTATTCTGTTGAATTAATGAGCGAAGGTTGGAGATTACAAAGTTTTTGAATCGCTAGGGTTGAAAAAAGGCAGTTTTCTAGATAGTTGCCGGATATGAAACTGGAGAAGCCATTAATAGAAAAAGTAGAAGATTCGAGGTAATTTCTCGAACATGAGGTTTCTAACATGCTATTTGTTTACAGAATTTCCTAGAGTATTTACCTGTTAATAAGAATAGGAAAGAAGAACTTCTATATAGAGGGATGTTAGACATCAACTAGAGTTCATAAAAGAATAGGAATTAAGAAGAGACAAAAACAATTGGGAAAATGCCTAAAATACACCCCAATCTTTGCCCGAATTTGCTGTAACACACCTAAACTTTACGGTGGTCCTATTCCCCCTCCTGAATATATTTTTAAGCATTTCTTTGGCATTTATCTGGAAAAATCGAACCAAAATTCAACGCGACACAAACAAAGACTCGATTATGAAATAATATAGTGATTCACAAGATCAAATTTCAAGAGAATCAACTGCTGTCTCCATGAAAAAAATTAAAAGTGTAGGAGAGAATTCTAATTTTTTATTTTGTTCGAAGAGTGAAATGACCTGAAAATGACCGGACTCCTTTATTTTTTGGCCTTTTGTTCAGCACGTATTTGAATTGATATTCATCTCACTCGATAAATGTCAAATAAATTCCTTAAAAATATATCCAGTGGGTAATAGGACCCCCCGTAAAGGTTAGGTGTGTTACAGCAAATCTGGGCAAAGATTGGAGTGTATTTTAGGCAGTTTCCCTGAATAATTCCAGTAGCATACTGAAACAATCTAAATAAGGCTTGTCAACTCTGCCTAAGTCTTAGTGGATAGAGTTACCTGATATCTGTGCTGGTTGGAGGTAGCAGGTACTCAGCGGTGGATTGCAGCTTGTGGGTATTGAAAGTTCGTGTTTTAAGTATCAAAATATCTAACCAGTCGAACTCATTAAACCTGGCCAACATTATTTCAGCAGCTTAATATATGTTCCCAGAGTAATGTTATTGTGTATCTGATGCTCAGCCAAGGATTAGCTGATGGTTTCAACAAATCTGCTCAAGCTGTGCAAGCAGCAGAAGCTGGAATCAGACAAATTGGGTCTCGTGCTCACCAGCAAACGATGTGTATGATCTCTCTCATATATTCCTTTCATAAATGCACATCATATCATGTCTTTCTAGCTTAAGACTACTTAGTTTCTGTTTGATTGTGTCATTAGCAATGATTCAGGAGAGAGCAGATCTGCCAGTCATATCGTTGCAGCCAGTCGTAGCTGGGGCAGCAAAGAAGACTTCTCGTGCTGTTAGCCAAGCCACAAGAAGATTCATGAGTATGATCTCTGGAGGTGAACATGTCTCAGAAATGGAAGATGACAGTTAAGTTGACGCGGAATCTTAGAGAGTCGGCGCAGTTCCACTATTTTACTCTATCATGGGCAGAGTAAACATGTTTATATGTTCCTCAGAAAATCTTGAACATGAATAGCACATGTAAAAGCAATGATTCAGAATGTTTTTCAGTAAATATTTGTCATCTTTCAATAATGAGATTGGAAGCTACCTCTTTGACTCCTCGCTCTGTGGGAATGCGAGTTTCTTCTGCCCGGATTTGTGCTTGAGATTGTCCGAACTGTGCGGCTACCATGGTTATCCTGTTATTCACAAGTGAGTGAATTTCAATTTTATTTTTAAGCATTCGTCGAAAACAATTTGGAACTTTTATCAGCCAGATGATGGTGTATTTTTACATCGTGAGCCACAGATATTTCGTGAGAATATGCTCAGATCTGAAGGAACTCGAGTAGTACGACAGTGGTTATCAATATTAGCTATTGAAGTTTATCACCATTTCTATAGATTTATTTGTTTAGGTTTACAACATGCACGTGTACATGTGGGCTGATTTTTACGTGGATTTTTTTTTTTGATGAAAGATGATGGCAGGACTTGAAACGTTTGCATGGTGTGATACCATATTGAATTGTATATCATCTCATTTAAAATGTTAAATAGGAGATCTTTACTTATTTAGATATGTAACATTAATATATTATTACAATTGATGCACACTACTTTTTCAAAACAGAAAAAGAAAAAGCAACCACGTTTGTATGATGTGTAGGCTAGAACATTTGTATGGAAGAAAAGTATGCTGAAATTTCTATGGAAAAAGGAGTGCCCCTTCAAACTTGTTATGAAATTTCAGTACACCTATACTCAGAGCTTATTCCGTCCTCCATCAATTCTCTAAGAGGATTCCTCTTACTGTTCTCTACTCTCCTGCACTAGTCAAGCAAACTGAGAGTGCTCAGTTTCAAGTTTCTCCAATCTTATGCTAAAATTTTGGCTTAAAGAGCATCTTCTTCTTCCTCTTTTGTCAGTGGAAGTAACACTTCTATGTCGTCGATGCCTTCTATTGGTGCATTCTAAATGTCTTCCGCGACATCCTTACTCCTTACTAGAACTGTGAAAAGGGTTCTATATATTGTTGATAGCTTTAACTAGCTGAAGCAGATCACTGATATTGAAGCTTATCAGGAGAAGTTTGAAGAATTTTGAGCTCATATGTTGGTACTAAACCCCCTACTGAATGAAACTTGCTTATTCATTTGACCAGGCATTTTGGACGTTACATGTTTAAACCGACTAGTGACATTTTCGAGACGCCATCTTGAAATATCAAAAATGTCTTTTCAATTCCATTTGAATCAGATTGTCAGGGATCCTCCAACAGAAACCTCATTTTTTTTGTCGTCGATAAGTTCTCCCTCAGTGCCCTACTATTCATAAGAAATATTGATTGTTGAGAGACTGATTTGTGAAAGCCCGATAAGGTCTCAACTGACAGCTTTGCTTCGTTTTGTGGCGGTTTTCAAGCTAGCACCCGTTTCAGCATATCATATCGCTCGATTCCAAAAAACAGAGACGTAGTTTTTGATTATCCAGTTCTATATAAAAAAAACGAGCAGTTGATCCCACGAAAGCAACGCTAGCTTTGTTGCGGGTTCAACTGAAATTGTAAGAAGTGAGGTGGGCATAAACACTAAAACAAGATTCACTCGTTCTTCGGTCCTCACGTAGACATGCAGGGGAGGCCCCACAGATAGGATTTAGATTTCTAAATGAGATAGCAGTTTTTGTCGGTGTATACGCGGACTCTGAATCAAAGATTTACTCACTGCCAACAAAAATATACTATATTTACTAGTTTAAATCGATTCATTAAGCAAGTTAAAAGCCTTATTACTTACAGAATTCCACCAATGTGTAATATATTACAACATTCTCAATATTAAATGCTTTTGGCAAGCCAGAGCAAGACTTCTCTGTGGGAACCCTGGTAAAGGAATAGCTCCATTAGTGGACAAAAACTTGAACTGAAACTGTTGATGAAGATTATAAAAACCCACCTGCCTTACTGTTGTGGGGAACCCATTTGGGTGAGGTGTTTGATAGGCACATTGTTGAAATACGTAAGTTATCTAATAGGTAAAAGCTTCAATTGATATGTCTAAATGAAAATATGTGGCAACTTTAAATTGTTGCCTACGTATTTGACAACTGAAAATTACCTAAACAGATTTATTCACCTATATACAATAGAGGAAAAATGTACTCACCCGATGTTTAAGTTTGTGGGTTACAACAATTGCAGAAAACGGGAAGTAAGTAAATATTACAAATTTCTAGAAAGGATAAACTAAAGATTACAACAAAACTGGAATCAAGAATGTAACCAACTGCTTGTGATTTGCTGAGTTGAGTGATGACACTTTGTCTTTAAGATAAGATTGCCCCGTATATATCCTCTTACGTTGTCGGGCAATAGTCTCCCAAGATACAACAACAACTTAACAAATGAGCAAAGGAAACTCAAGTGTTACTCTTGAAGAACTTTGAGTATAGTAAACTTGCTAGAGAGGAAGAAGAAGATGTCAGAAAATTCTGTAGTGTTTTTCTTAGTGTTGAACAATTGAGCCAAATGCCTGAATTTATAGTGTAATGAAATGACCCTTCAACTAGCTAACTAATGACCTTCAATAGCCATGTAATGGCACTTGATTGAGGGGTTACATTCAACCAAATAATGGCTGAATTCATGTGACAAATAATGGAGATCCAATGCTCCAAAACCAGCCCAAAAGTTAGAACTTTCCATCTTCCCGTCGCAGCATTCTGCCTCCGTAGCGCCGCGGCTCTGCAAATTAGTGCTGTGGCGCCCCGACGGGATTGCGCCGCGGCCCTTCACGGCTCCGCGGCGACTTCCGACTCATTTCATTTTACACTTCGTACACTTCCTCCTTCGTTTACCAATGTGGAATACTTTGTCATTTGGCTAATAACCGTCAATCATTCTATGTCTCAAACGTATTACTTACGTACCAATATCTCTTTCACTAATGAAATTTGCGATCCTTGGTACAAAGTGTGCACGTGTGTGGAAACAACGTTTCCGACATGTGGGGCCCCAATTGTTCGAGTCATAAATAATGGGATAAACTTAATTTCCACATTAGTAAATTTCCAACAATCCTCTCTTAAAAGAGATTTTGGCGCACTCACATAGTGCCTTTTCCAGCAATCTTTCAGCGGACCGATGTTGCATCAGGAGAGGTAGCTTCAGCTTTGAACCTTCCATAGTTGAATACCATCGGACTTACTTATTGCACGGTGAACGTGATGTCTTGAACCGTTAGTGTTTAGTGTAAGCCAAGTCAACTGTACCAACACAACAACTTCCTTTACTCTGTTCTTCGTAATATTTTATCCGTTGTGGCCGTGGACACTTTTTGGATTCTTAAGTGCGTTCATTTGAGGCGGCATGTCCTCGCACTTAAATAGGTGGTCTCCTACAAGGTATCCTGCTATATCCCACTTTACAAGTGTTAGGAACCATTAAAAATTTCCCCAAACCTAACCTCAACCGTTGAGGATCATTAAAGGTTTTGAAAACTTAACCTTTACCCATACTGCAGATAGCACTTAACGTCTATTGCGGGAACGACTTTGGATTGATGTTTCTTTATAGAAATCACTATCCGAAGTGCTCATGCTTCCACCGAAGCGCTCAACTGAACATTTACAACTTAGTTTTTCTATTGAACCTAATTCTTGGGATCTCCAGTCAGTAAGGTTGGGTTACCACCGTATTAGTCCTTATAGCTTGGGTTTTAAGCCCATTCCCTAGACAGGAAGAACATCTAATCTTTGGGTAAGCCCTTTGTCAGTGGGTCCGCTATGTTATCCTTTGATTTTATGTAATCAACGGATAGTATACCTGTGGTGATCAGCTGCCTAACGGTCTTATGTCTCCATCGAATATGACGAGACTTGCCATTGTACATAGAATTATGTGCCCTTCCTAGAGCCGATTGGCTGTCGTAGTGGATCATTATAGAAGGTACGGGTTTGTTCCAACAAAAGACATCCTCTAAGAAGTCGTGAAGCCACTCAACTTCTTCTCCTGCTTTGTCTAAAGCGATAAACTCTGATTCCATCGTGGATCGGGCGATGCAAGTTTGCTTAGAAGATTTCTAAGACATAGCCCCACCACCAATTGTAAATATATACCCACTGGTGGACTTGGTGTTCTCTATATTAGATATCCAGTTTGCATCACTGTACCCCTCTAGTACAGCTGGATATCTTGAATAATGCAACCCGTAAGTTAGCGTGTATTTCAGGTATCGTAGTACCCGATTCAACGCCGTCCAACGATCATTACTTGAATTACGGGTAAACCTAGCCAACTTGTTGACTACATAAGCAATATTAGGTCGGGTGCAGTTTGTTATGTACATCAAACTCCCAATCACCTGCATATTGTTCCTGGCATACAGGTGCACCACGAGTTTTATCAAGCTTTTGATTTCTATCCAGTGGTGACTTAGGAGAACTGTCCAACATCTTAAACTTTCTCAACACATCCTCGATGTAGTGAGACTGAGATAAGACCAGTCCGTCAGACGTCTTAGAGATCTTTATCCCTAAGATGACATCTGTGATACCCATATCCTTCATGTCGAAGCATTGTTTCAACATGTTCTTAGTCTCTAGGATCAAGCTAGGACTGCTCCATGTGATCAACCCATGTGATCAACATGTCGTCTACGTACATGCATATTATGACGAACGAGTCAGAGTTACCTTTCGTGTAGACACATTTGTCATATTCATTAATGGAGAAACCCTTCGATAGTAGAGTACTATCAATTTTTTATGCCATCGCTTCGGGGCTTGTTTCAGCCCGTACAGAGATTTGACAAGTCGATAGACTTTCTTCTCATGCACTGGAACCACATACCTCTCGAGTTGTTCCATATAGATTTCTTCTTTCAAATCACCATTTAGGAAAACTGTCTTAACATCCATTTGATTTATCTCAAGGTCACGCAACGTTGTAATCGCAATAAATACTCGTATGGACGTCATCCGAGACACCGGGGAGTACGTGTCAAAATAGTCAAGGCCTTCTTTCTGCCGATAGCCCTTGACTACCAACCTGGCCTTGTACTTATATATAGACCCATCTGCTTTATACTTCCATTTGAGTAGTCATTTACAACCTAATGGTTTATTTCCCGGAGGAAGATCAACCAACTCCCAAGTATGGTTATGCAGGATGGACTCTATTTCACTCTCAATATCTTCTTTCTAGAGCGGTGCCTCTGGAGTTGACAATGCTTCAACAATTTTCCTTGGTTCGTCATCAACCATATAAGCTACAAAGTCAGGACTGAAGGATTTATCTTTCCTGGCCCTTTTACTTCGCCTTGGTTCCATCTCTGGAGTCTCCAAGTTCTGAGAATCTGAAACACTAGTTTTCGGATATTCAGCCACTTCGAAGTCCACTAGATCTGAACCATCTAGATCTGGGCAGTTAATGACTCATGATTCCTGAGAGCTTTGTTCATAACTTCGTTTGCGAGAGATTATGTCTTTTTCCTTTATAGGAAAAGTATCCTCAAAGAATTGAGCATTCCTTGATTCCATGATTGTACCCCCGTGGATATCTGAAATATCTGACTTATGCACTAAGAAGCGATAAACACTATTGTTATTTGCATATCCGATGAAAATGCAACCTGCAGTCTTAGGCCCAATCTTGACCTGCTTTGGCTTGGGCACTTCGACCTTTGCTAAACAACCCCACACCTTTAAATATTTATAGGTGGGTTTCTTTTTTGTCCATAATTCATATGGAGTTTTGTCCTTACCCTTATGTGGGACTCTGTTAAGAATCGAAGAATGTACGAGGATAGGATATTCTTTATTTTATGAGTATTTTCTATTGCTTAGTTATTCTCCGCTTACAATAGCTTTGGAGTGGCTGTTTGTGCATAACAATATACTTGAATAAAGGAATATGTTCCCTTATTGTATTCATTAATAATTTACAATATATATACTAGTACAAGAATATTTAAACTAGGTAATTAATCAACCTAATTACAATAGAAAATATAATTCTACCTAAAATAGGAGACCTAATAACAATAGAAATACAATTCTACCTAAAATAAGAGATATACAATTAATGAAAGAATATTTGGAAATATTCTATTACACCACAACAATCAAAGCGGAAGGTTCACGAACACTGAGACTGGCTCGAAAATTATGAAATAATATGAGCGGAAGTCCTTTGGTGAAGATGTCGGCAATTTGATATCTGGAAGGAACATGAAGGACACGAACTTGACCACGAGTCACTTTTTCACGAACAAAATAAATGTACATCTCAATGTGTTTAGTGCGCTGATATTGGACGGGATTGCCTAAAGATCTATCGCACTAATATTATCACAGTAGACTAGTGTTTCCTTTTGAATTGATTACATACGAATCAATTAAACAAGCCAAATTAGATCCCTGGTTAGAACCCAGGCGCCCCCCTCCGGCTGAGGAGGGAAATTTCAATCGATAGGCGGTAGCTTTGACGAGTTGGGATGTGGAAGTGAACCTCGGGCAGTGAAGCTCAAGTAAAAGGTTACGGATCCAACAAGACTCATATACGACGTTAGTCACACCTCTGTACTCTGCTTTGGCATTGGATCGACATAATGTAGGTTGCCTTTTGGAAGACCAAGACAATAGGTTATCTCCGAGGAAAATGAAGTAACCAGACGTGGAGCATTGGGTGTCAGGACATTCACCCCAGTCATCATCAGAATAAGTAGTGAGACATGTGAGCGAGGACTTGTATAGATGTAATCCGAAGTGAATTTTACCTTGGACGTATCGTAAAATACGTTTGAGGGCATGCATGTGTGCTTCTGTCGGATTGTGCATGTGTAGGAATATTTGTTGCATGACATAGGATATGTCAGGTCTCATGAATGTGAGGTACTACAGGGCCCTAACCAGGCTACGATAGTAAGTCGAGTCTGAATATAGGGGGCCGGAATCAGCGTTGAGCTTGGAATTGGTGTCTACTAACGTGTGGAATGGTTTGCAAGATGTCATGCCTGCATGGTCAAGGATCTCTTCGGCGTACTTCTTCTGACATAGAAATAGGCCGCCAAAATGTCGAGTCACAGAGATGCCCAAGAAATAACTCAGGGCCCCCAGATCCTTCATAGCAAACTCAGAGGAAATGAGAGACATAATGGACCGGCGGAGAGCATTAAATGATGTGGTGAGGATGATGTCATCAACATATAATAATAGGTAAGCCATGTATGTACCCTTGTTGTGGATGAACATGGAATAATCAGATCTTGTGTGTGAAAAACCGATAGAGGAGACATAATCGGCGAACCACTAGTACCATGCTCGAGGAGCCTATTTCAGTCCATAGAGCAATTTTTCCTACAGACACACATAATCTAGATGAATAGGATCTTTGAAACCCATAGGTTGATGCATATAAACTGTTTCATGAAGATCCACATGTAAGAAGGCATTCTTGATATCAAGCTGATGAATGGGCAAAGACTTGGATAGAGCAATGCTGAAGACGGTCCAGATGGTTGCAGGATTTACGATCGAGCTAAACATTTCATCACAGTCCATTCCTACATGTTTAGACCTGCCATCACCTATCAGACGAGTCTTGTACCTCTCAAAGAACCATCAGATTTCTTTTTATGTCTAAAAATCCACATAGAATGAATAATGTTAGCATCATGCGGATATGGTACTAGGTCCCACATATTATTATCAGTAAGAGCATTATATTCGTCAATCATTGTGGCTTTCCAATTAGGTTCGGATCCTTCGTATTTTGAGGGATAGGAGAAGAGACAACTGAAATAGATACGTCAAACAACCATTTAAGTTTATGAATTCTGTGTATGACACTGGTTTCCATAGTCTGATAGCCTGTCTTGGAATGTGGAATTGGAGAAGGGTGTGCCATGGGACTACCGGGAATAGAAGGAAGGGCATGCGTGGTGGGACCGGCTGGCTGATGCTCGAGGAATCACCCTGAGGCGGGATATTCTGGGCCACCATCGACAAAACTGGGTGGGCAGTGTGTCCCGGACTATTCGAGGTGGGGTGGCTATCGGGGTCTGGGACGTCAGACTATGTAAATGATGAATTAGAAGAAGGTTCAGGCCATCATCTAGAAAGTCGTGGGAATGCCGAGGTGGTGAGTTTAGGGAGGCAAAGAGGAATTGAGACTCATCAAATAAGACATGACGTGAAATAATAATTTTACTACTTGATAAGTCATAGCACAAGTAATCACGATAATTGGCGGGGTAACCTAGAAACACATACGGGGAAGACTGAGGTTGGAGTTTGTGAATGATCGGATGGAGAGGATAACAGTGACATCCAAAGATATGCAAGTATTGGTAGGAGGGGTTCTTATGAAATAGAACATGAGCGGGAGACCGTTGAGTTAGAGACTTATTTGGGATTATATTTATGAGATAAGTGACTATGGAGAGTGCGTAATGCCAGAATTGAGGCGTAAGCAGGTAGGACACGAATTAGGTTGTTTATCATTCGAATTTTCCATTCGGCCTTACCATTTTGGAAGGAGGTGTGAGGGCAGGAAAAATGAAAGATAAAACCGTTATTGGAGAAAAACTGTTTGAATTGATTATTATTGAATTCCCTGTCATTGTCACATTGAAAACATTTAATGTTATTTTTAAATTGTGTTTTTACGAGAGCACTAAATGAGGAAACAATGGGGTAGACATGGTCAACAATGGCCAGCGGTACTTAAAATAGGGGATGTTCACAAATCACTATGTATGATATCGAAAGGTAGTAAAGGACAATTTGTGGATGCAGAAAATGGTAATTTAACATGTTTTCCAAAAACACACGATTCACATATTGGAGTCCTAGAAATACAGTTGCAATTAATAAAATTATTTTTCCTAAGTGAGCGTAAAATGTAATCTTCCGGATGTCCTAATCTAGAGTGTCATAAGGAAGACGAAAAAGCAACAAATGGTGATGGAGCTGAGGCTAAATTGTTAACGTCGTTTGAAATAGGGTAGAGATCTTCGGTGCTATCACATCTCATTATTCGTCTCCATATCGTAAAATCCTTCACTGAAAAACCAAAAGAATCAAAGTCAAGGAAAACATTATTATCAGTTGTGAAACATCGCACAAAGATTATTTTCTTAATGAGTTTAGGGGCATGAAGGACAGTTTTTAAGATTAGTGGTGGATGTGGTGGGGATAAGGAGGAATGACCAAAATCGCGAATGGGAATGCCTTGTCCACTACCAACAATAATATTTTGGTTTAAATTACTCAAACTGGAATAAGATGAGAGAGTACCTTGTGATGTCATCATGTGAGATGTGGCACCTGTCCATATACCAATTTTCGTCGAGCGTTGAGTGACATTGTGTTCATAGTTGCCTCAATGTCAGTCGGTGCATAAGTTGAGGGTGAGAGGGTATGTGCTGTGTAAGCCTATTGGGGACGTGGGCCGAGTATTCTAGGGTGGTCCTGTCGGTTCTGAGGTGAAGTCCATGAGGATGTCGCATACGGGCTAGGAGGAGAGACCCATGACGATAGGGCCTACGCGACCCACGACAAATGTTGCTACCACTGGCACAGTCGCTGATAGTTGTTTCCTACCGACGGGGACTTCCCTTTCCCGCCACCGTTGTTGCTAAAATTCCGTCCACCGCAGCCCTTGCAAGACTGCTTGCTCCGGCGGTTGTTGCGGGTGGATGTGGGCTGCTGCGGGTCCTCGGGCCGGCGATTATGGATGCTGGAGTTGTAGGCCCTACCGTTGGCAGATGGCCCGACGGTAGTGGTGAGGGCGACGTCGGCAATGCTGTCCTGAGTGGTGCTGCGCTTGATTTTCTGGGTTTTCTCAAGAATAAGATTCGAACGGGCCTCATAAAACGGAGGTAACGACATACATTGTTGAAGGATGGCGGCAACACCATCATATGATTCGTTCAAGCCTGCAATAAGTTACATGACTAATCGTTGATTAGTGACTGGTGCGCCGACGTTGGAGAGTTGGTCGGCAATAATCCCGAGTTCTTGACAATATGCAGACACGTTTGGAAAACAATCCCGATGAACGTCCTTGAACTGATTTTTAAGGTACAACGCTCGGTGAGTTTTGTTATCGTGGAAAATACTTTCCAAACGTTCCCACGTTTGGCAGGCAGTGACATCGGTCTCAGTGATGGTGTGCAACAGATCATTAGAGATTGTGCCTTATATCCACTGGAGGACGGCCGCGTCCATACGAGACAAGAGTGCATCATCAGAAGTTGAAGCCGAGGGTAGGTCTGTGGACTTTGGTGTATGAGGGATGATGTGGTCGATAACTTCGTAAACACGATAATGGATCTTAAAAAGCTCGGCCCACGAGGAGTATTGACCCTTTTCCATCTCAAGGGTGATAGAGATGAAGTTTTTGATGTTGTTTACTTCAAGTGCAGGATGAATTTTGGTTTTGTCAGCCATGAAAGATAAAATTTAGGAGGAGAAGGGAGAGAGAATGACTGAAAAAACAATAGGGTTCCGTGGGGGTGGCGACCGAGAGCTATGCTCGGCGGCGGTGGAGGTATTTTTAGTCTACTGATACCATAAAGGAATGTGTTTCCTTAATTGTATTCATCAATAATGTAAAATATATATAGTAGTACAAGAATATTTAAACTAGGTAACTAATCAACAAAATTACAATAGGAAATATAATTCTACCTAAAATAGGAGACCTAATTACAATAGGAATACAATTTTACCTAAGATAAGAGATATATACAATTAATGAAAGAATATTCAAAAAATATTCTATTATTGAATATGAATTTGATATTTCCTAAATCTAAACACCTATCGGTGTGGCTTTAAATTTTGGAACTTTGCACCATTGGTGGTGGAAATCTGTTTCATCAAAAAAGAAAAAAAATTGTCCAAGTCTTATACGGTCCGCGGTAATGTTGAAACTGCATATGCATCATCAGTGTTGTATAACATTCTTGAAATTGTTGTACTTTACTTTGATAAAGAAGAAAATTACTCGATATTATCAATTCAATTAATGAAAATTCTTACCAAAAAGTAAGTCCAAACAGCAAAGACAAAAAGGTTCAAATAAATAGAAACGAAATGTGTGTTTGTGTGCGTGCGCACACACATACTTATATTATTTTTCTTGTATGTAGTAATCTTTCGTTATTAGGGGCATTGTGCATTTATTCAATTATTTAAGATGTTCAACTTGCCTCGCCTTTCAATTCTATTGACTATTATGGTTGTCTTATTGTGTTATAATTGTAGAATTTTCAACTACTTTTTGTAGTTTTTCTCTTTGAAGGGTAAAGAAGGTATAATTTTGGTTGCAATTCACCCAAGTCTTGGACACATGATGGTTTATTTTGTCTTGAAAAGTAGTTTCGTTTTGCAACATTGTTTCAGCAAGAAAAGAACATAGCCTTTAGGAGATCACCTAAGTATCTATTGCTGTCTAATTGTAAAAGTTCGAATCAAATCGAATCGGTATCGATAAACCAACTGAGGCGCGGATATGGATTGTCATTTTGTCATTATATTTAGGTTTGACGTTTCAGACTAATCTTGATGAGAATGGATACATTATTCAATTTATGAAAACTTTTAATCCTCGCTGACCGTTTATAGTCTGTTATTGGAATCATGTATGATGGAAAAGTATCCTCTAAGAAATTCAAATTATTGCAGTTATTCACAACATGATAAAGATTCAAATCCATCTCAGGGAAGAATTGTTCAGCTATAGTAATAGGCATTATCTTCTTGATATTTCCTTGGATAGTTTGGAGAGTAAGGTATGAAATCTCTAAAGAATTTAACTTGAAGTACACTCGATGAAATCTTTTCTACTTTCTTCCTTAAGTAGTAGAATTAAGAAGAGTGAGCTGTATCGACTCTATGGCACTAGTGATTATATTTTACTTCTTCAACATACTTCAGCTTTAGTTTCTCTTGTGTGGTCTATATACTTGGGTCTTCAATATCAAAAGAATGTTAAGTGTCCTCTGGTATTCAGAGTCTGGTGATCCGACATCAGTGAGGTACATGTAGAGCAGATTGGGGGTCAAGGCTAATTCCAGCTTATTCTTTGACTGATATTTTGCATGACCAAATATCTATGCGATACCTAATTTTCGTCTATAGGATAGAAAATGTTACTCTACCCGTTCTATGCTAGCATTTGCTGAATAATAAAGAATAGAGAATCATC
This sequence comes from Anisodus tanguticus, assembly GCA_034509755.1. Lineage (NCBI taxonomy): Eukaryota > Viridiplantae > Streptophyta > Magnoliopsida > Solanales > Solanaceae > Anisodus > Anisodus tanguticus. Next base: position 25,352,481 of record CM067545.1, read on the forward strand.
GACACAATATTTTTACGTGGAAACCACCCGACTCTCAAAGGGTAGAATAAACCACGGACCTACACCTCTGTAGGATTTAACCCAAACTCAACTACAATGTGAGCCTTTGTAAATTCAAGTTACAAAATCGGTAACCTAGGAAGTAAACTATAATTCCTATCTCACTAATCTCCCTAGACTAGTAAGCCCACTTCAAGTTATCCCAACTTGAAGTTGAATTTGACAAATCGTTTTATACCTAACACAATTGCTTCTATGAAAACTGATAAATGTGCAACTCGATAATCAAACCTAATACACGAATCTAGACTCAAGAACTGTAACATATAAACTCTATGAAACATATTCTTCTATCTTCTTATTTGTATTAGGTCGCACTTCTGAAATCAGAACTCTCTCAATTATGCTTGATATGGTTTCACTCGATATTCTGATTTTCTCTCTATGTGAGTGTATGAACTTCTTCATGGCAAGACTTAGATATATATAACATTAGGTATTCATTAAGTCGGCTGAACTCAATCACTATGTGGTAAGAACCAATATGAGAGTTAGGGTTTGAGTTAACGTAGAATTCTTATTCTTAAATGAGGCTTCAGTTTCCTTGTAGGAATCTGAAGTATCTTGATAAGTATGGAAAGAAATTCTGCAGTCTTGTACGCCAAGTCCTTACCAAAAACACAAATCCTACTAGCGGTAGGACTCTGAGCAGGAACATGTTCTTGAACCTGATTCAAGCATCTGTTCCATTCAACTATGTCTCGCATCTGTGTTTGGAATATGTTTATCGACCTGGTTTATTCACTTCTTCTCTGTGTCTGATTTATTCAACTCTGTACCGCATCTGTCCTTGAATGAATCAAGTCCACAGACCTGATTCATTCTCCTTGTTCATTTACTTTGTCAATCATCAAAACCTATACTTGTCATTCTTGCTAATGCCAACAAATTTTCCTTTTTGATGATGAGACACCATTGTGTATGTTCCAAACATCTCATAGACTAGAAAAATGAACAGAATACTACTAGGATGAAATATGTTACCATACTGAAATCATGTTAATTGATATTCAGTGGAAATTTTCTATACTAAGCTCATGGCCACTGGGGCTATCATATACACATAATAGAACTTTTAGCTCAATAGATCTTGTTGAATATTATAAGCATAGAATTAGTACATAGATTTAAGAAAGCAACCAATTTCCATTTTTGTTAAGAAGTAACACTAACACCTAAAATAACGCAAACATACAGACCAAGGTAGAAAACAACTTGGGCTCAGATCAGAGGTCGGAGATAGATGTCTAAAGGAGTCTAGGAGGAAGGTTTATAGGTAGTGGATAAATCTTTGGTAAGGGCAGCGACCAGACTTTGGATAGTCTTGGTATTCTCTTTCTTTTCATTGTCCAGGGCTATCTGTAGGCACATAATTTGAGCATTGAGAATTGTATGCTCCTCACCATACTTTATATGTAGTAAATCTATATTTTCCTCGTGTTTTTCCTTCAGCCTTGTAATTTCAGCTTCCTTTGCTACAAGTTGTTCTCTAAAGACTTGTACCTCTTTATCAACATTCTCAACTAGAACGGGTTGATCGACCTACTTCATAGTTCCAATGACATCTTTGGACGTTTGATATTACCAAATCTTGACTGGCACTTTAAAATACTTAAAGACGACAACCAACCAAAAGCTATAGGATAGACCATGACCTTTATTTTATTTTATTTGTAGAGGGATGATGTACATATGCTGAATCATGAGACTAGGCAGATTTACTTGGACACTAGTGTCAAGAAGTTCCATGAGTGTCATGTCCAAGAAATTAGCCTCAACTCTCCCCTCCTTCCTAGGCACAACCATACGATGAACTAGTTCAAAATACAGTTGATACAGTCTAGGCATATATCTTTTCAATGCTCTTTTGTACTGCATGACTGCTGAATTATTTGTGAACTTCCGTGTGATGTCCAGGGCGCTTCTCATCCCTTAGAGTGATAGCCACTCATTCTTTGAATATTTCGTCTAACCCTCAGAGGTACTCACAAAATTTCTCATAACTTTTGGGCATTCAGAGTGATTTCAACCCCCAACATGGTGCTAGCGGTGTTTTCTTTAAAAGTGCCATTAACATAAAATTCAGTTACCTACTCTTTGCATAGTTTTCTCTTTTCTTCTCTTGGCAGGAACATATAACTCCCCTCTTAGTGCACTATATTTTCTAGCAATGTGGTCATTTCAGGCCCTTCATGACCAGTGACTACCATTCTTTTCAATATAGAATGCCTCTTGATTTTCAGGAGCCTTTTCTTGGATGGATAGGTTACCTCTTCTAGGTCGAAATAATTTTCAATGTTCTTGAAGTCTTGGTCTTCATACTCAGATGATGATTCATCATTTTCACTCTCATTTGGCTGGTCCACCAGCTTAAACTGAGATTTCCCCTTAGTTGAACCGTATTTGCCAAACTATTTCTTTGTTCTCTTTTGTCCTGACTGTGAAGTTGCCACAACCTTCCCTTTTTATTTCTTCTCCCTCGATGCCTTCTTCTCCACAGATTCTTCCAATGATTCTAAAGCATGCTTAGTTGTTTTAGTTCTGGAGGCAGTGCACCTTTTGCTCGCTTGCATTGCCTTTTTCAGCTCTTGCTCAGCCTTTCTCTTTTGACCCCTGGTGTGAGGAGTTCTGAGTTTTAGTTGAAGTTTCTCCCTCCTCAACTACTTCCTCATCAGGCCTTAGAATAGGCTAACCTGATGACTTTCTAAGTCTGGATCTCATTTACTTCACAGTGAACTTAGTGATGAGCACCGTATCCTCTAAAGCAATAGTCTCACCTGGATCAGGTTGAGAGACATTTTCCATAGGGGAATTTGTTTCCATTGTTGAAATAGGTATCTTAACTTGTTCCAACCGAACATGAGTATTAGCAGTTGATGACTCTTCCTGAGCATCCTCAGAAGTTATCTCATTTGTTTCCTCATCACCCTCACCCATGCTACCCAGCACTTCTGTAATTTCCTCTTCTACCGATTTTTCAACCTTCGTTGGTTCTTTCCGATTCAGCATCTCTCAACCCAATAGATCAACTAACTTCGGCTGTAAGATCCCTCATGAATTCCCACTCACTTTGTGCTTTATCACTTTTCTCATCGACTTTCTCCGTCACATCCCACAAATCCTCTTCAATTTTCTTTGTTTCGTCCCCCAAGTCTTCAATAGACTTTACTACATGAGCCAAACCTGATTCGTCAACAATTTCAACTTTTGGAATTTTAATTAGGTTACATATTCGAGTGGTCCCGTTTAGTATACTCCCAGTAATTCATATAGTCTACATGTCAAACTATTGATTTCTTCTCCCTATACTTTAAACAAATCATCGGGAGTGTCCAAAACGTCAGAGTGGTAAGAAAATTCTACTAACGATGGGTAAAAATCAGAGTAATCAGAACAAATAGGCTTATCTCTTCGATCGACTTTGACTTTGATTCTCATTATGATTTAGGTTCGGTTAGGCTATGTGGGGGTAATAGGTGTGACATCAGTAGGTGTTTTAATAGTGGTAGGGTTTTGAGTGGCTGGAGAGGTAGTTTGGGGTTTTGAGAAGAGGTAATGGTTGAGGCTGAGCATTCCAGTTTTTGTTTGGAAGAGGGAGATTTGGGAGCTTTTGAATTTCAGGAGAGGTTTGGACTCTCTTTGTATCTTTTATGAGAGGTGGGAGTTGATGATGAGAGTATTTAGACAGTTTTACATTGAAGAGAGAGAATAAGTGATTTGATGTGGGGGATTTGCCTATTTTAAGGAGTTTTGGTTCATGTATACGCATTGGGAAAAGAACTAATTGATGGTTGCTACCTTTTAAAAGAAGGACATTATTTAAAGGACACTTTCAAGGATAATGGTGGTTGAGCACAGTCTTAGGTGACACACTACATATAGGTTGGGAATGATTAAATTCATGGTCTGTATTTTTATTTTAAAACATAGGGATGGTATATATACCTCACACTTGGTGAACTTATTTGTATTCTCATAATCCAAGCCATTTACTGTGATATTCACTATTTGTTAGACCTTTTATGAGATAGAGCACTATAATGGTATAGGACATACAACACAATATATATACTGAACATGATGTTATTCAATTGAAGCATTCATTTCATGATATAAACATATTCTAACCTATCATAGAGAAGTACTAATGCAATCACAATTATTCCCAGTATTCAACCTATCTTTGTCAAATAGATTTTTTCCTGACTTCAGTATTTTCAAGAGTATTAGAGATTTCAACATAAGTTCCCCCTATCATATGGATTCATTCCTTTAAATTTCAAGCTTCACTATTTCCTTTTTAGGTCTAATAGTAGACATAATTTTCTTTAGCTTCTGTTAAGCAAGAATTATTCATCAATTAGTTGTGTCTGCTTTCTGTCACTCTTACTTGCAAAATAATAAAGGTCAGTTTTAGAAATCCAAGCAATCTTAGGTCCTTTTTCTTTCACAATAGGACAGATTAATTCTTTATTTGTCCATTCTAGCAACGTGCTTGTGAATCTTTTCTCAGTACTTATTCCATCCGTGTTTGCAGGTTTTGGTGTTTCGATTTGTCATTTTCAGATTCCCTTCTTTTTGCTTGAGACTTTTTGGAAACATGGTTTTAAGATGACCATTCTTCCCACATAGAGTACATAGTTTTCCTTCATCATATTCTCTCTTTACAGTTCTATCGTACCTTAAGCCTATGGTTATGTTATATGTCTGACTGGTGAGGTTTGAGAGTAGTTGAGAGGATTGAGTCCAGTGATTAGCTCTTTCTAGATCAGACTCAACTTTGGTGAGCGTTAGACTTACTTCCCTTGACTTTTCTTTTTCAAGATGCAACTCTCTCCTTACCTTCCTTAGTTCATCTTTAGCTCTAAGTTGTCTAGTACTGGTTTCACCATTTCCATTTTTAAGAGTTAGCGATAAAACTTCAGACTGGAGTGCCAGGATACATGAACCAAGTCAGAGAGTTGTTTTCCTATTCTGCCTTAACTTTTCAAGTTTCAGCCTCTACCAGTTCCTCATTCAAACTAGTTAAGGCACAAAGGGTGTCACGACCCAAATCGGGGAGTCATGATGGGTACCCGAAACTTTTTTGTCGAGTACCACCTATCATACAATCAACATCTAATCATAATTAATCACGACCACAAGGGCTGTCACCCAATACTCTACTAACATATGAAGATAATAAGCGGGAAAATAGCTATGTACAGTCTGAACCCAATTGCCCAACTTATATATATACATACCAAGGCTGACAAGGCCATACATGACTATTACACATAGGACACCGTCTACAAGCCTCTAAAAGAGTACATGTCACCATAAGGGACGGGACAAGCCCCCGCCATACCCATATATACAAGCAAAAATTACCGTATCAAGATTTGATCGACACTCCGAAACAAGGGGAGTGCTCCAATATCCGTTGAGTCAGCAACCTACTAATGCGGATCGTCGCATTGCCTACGTGAACCTGCGGGCATGAAATGCAGCGTCCCCCGACAAAAGGGACGTCAGTACGACAGATGTACTGAGTATGTCAGGCATGAGAAAATAGCATAACAAAGATACATAAACAAACTAAAATAGAAACAACCGACCAGTAGTAAATTCCTCTGAGGGCCATAATATGACTGAATATCATGCACAATGTGGTATACTTATATATATTGGCCTCATTGGGTATCTTCCTTCCCATAACATGCAAATGCAGTATACATATATATATATGGCCTCATCGGGCATCTTCCTTCCCATAACAACCTATGTGGGCATTATATCATTTTAGCCTCTGTGGGCATAATCATCATCATATCCCAGCTGATCAGGTGGTCTGCGTATCCCATTTCACATCTCAAATATATGGTCCAGGGTAATACATGAATATAATGCATGAATGACAATAAAACATTCTGAACTTATCGGATGACATAATATCCTTGTATCGTCGACTAACATTGGGAATATTAACATTTTTCCCATATACCTCAATAAGGATTTAAGAATATATTTAGACATGCTTTTAACATAGGAATCAATAACATGAACATCCTTAACTACTAAGAGTAGAACAATTTATGAAACAATATTACGGTTACGTTTCGTACATAGAACATGCCAAAAGAAAGAAATGATTTGCCTTAACATACCTTAAATACTCATACGAGTTCGTGTGACTCGGTAAATTAAGGATCCAACCCTGATGGGAACTAAACTGCTCGGTGAATTATAGATGAAGCTAAATTAGCATGCTCCAAACACACCAACTAAAGTAACCAAAGATGTTTTGGTCATTCTTGAAATGTACAGAACGTATTGTTTCTAACAATAGAATTACTATTAGCTAAAAGTAAGTTTCTAACAATAGAATTAATGCTAGCTAAAGGTAAGTACTTCATATGTGTTTTTGTTTTGCTAAACAGAATGAATCCTTAAATATCTTATATACAACACATGCACGATGCTTCTTATTCTTACATGTAGGTCACCTTGCCACCATACCATAAATAATGCATCGTTTGTACACCTATAACCAAATGTTCCACGTGGAAATGATATACGAACACCTCCCATGCTAATTAGTTATATCCCCTCTTCATTTGTCTCCCACTTAATCTCCATAATTAATCAATTGCCAAATAAATAATTTATTGATCTCAATTCACTTAAATCTTTACGACTTATAAAACCTTCATATACTCAATATCATAATTATGCGATATAGCACTGGTCCACAATCTCTTTTGGGACATACAACTATTATTATTAATCTCCGTCGTCACACTTGTTAAAACCTAAAGTAATTCGGGACCACATCCTTTTATATACTAAGCTTATTTATTTGCATATGTCTAGATACTTAACCCATCGCCCAAAAGTACGGGGTGTTACATCCTTTCCCTCTTGGAAACATTCATCCTCGAATGGACGAATATTGGGGTGACATATCTAATCCCCGTCACGTAGCCCAAAAATACAACTATATTTTTTTTTCATGGGCTATATAATATAACATACATTACTACCTCAACATCAGACTTCTCATGGTCCTTAAGCATTAATTATAATAATATGAAAATAGAACTCACCTTATGCTTCTCTTGGAACCTCGGCATTGGTCTGGAACATGTATGGTTATTTGTGCATTATCTCATCTTCCGCTTCCCATGTCATTTCTTCTACGTTCTTATTCTGCCAAAAAACTTTTACGGAGGCTACTTCTTTAGTCCTCAACTTACGGACTTATCGATCTAAGTTAGCAATAGGAACCTCGTCATATGATAAGTCCTCTGTAATCTTCACATCATCAATCGGTACAATTCGGGAAGGATCTCCAACACACCCTATCAACCTTGAAATATGGAAAACTGGATGGACAAACTCTAACTCCGAAGGCAAGTCCAATTCGTAAGCTACTTGGCCAATTCGTCGAATTATGCGATATGACCCAATATACCTTGGGCTGAGCTTTCCCTTTTTCCCCAAACCTCATTACACCCTTCATCAGAGAGATTTTCAAGAAGACCCAATCATTTATTTGAAACTCTAAGTTTCACCGTCGCATATCTGAATACGACTTTTGACGACTCTGTGCAGTTAACAGTCGTTCTTGGATCAGCTTTACCTTCTCTATGGCTTGGTGTACTAATTCAGGCCCAAATAACTCTGGTTCGCCTACCTCGAACCATCCGATAGGAGACCTACATCTCCGTCCATACAAAGCCTCGTATGGAGCCATTTTAATACTAGCATGATAATTGTTATTGTATGCGAACTCAATAAGGGGTAAATGATCATCCCAACTTCCCTTAAAATCCAATACACAAGCTCATAGCATATCCTCAAGCGTCTGAATTGTACGATCGGCCTGCCCGTCTATTTGAGGATGGAAAGCTGTGCTAAGATTAACTTGGGTACCTAAACCTTTTTGGAAATGATTTCTAGAAGTTAGCTATAAACTGTGCACCTCGGTCCGATATAATATAAATAGGCACACCATGGAGGTGGACAATCTCCTTAACATACAACTTCGCGTAGTCCTCGGCTGTGTAAGTAGTTTTGACCGGCAGGAAATGAGCCAATTTTGTCAGCTTGTCGACAACTACCCAAATAGAATCAAACTTACGATAAGAGCGAGGTAAACCCATAACGAAATCCATATTAATCATTTCCCATTTCCACATCGAAATCTCAATGTTCTGAGTCAAACCACCGGCTTTTGGTGCTCTATTTTTACTTGCTGACAATTAGGACATTGAGCTACAAATTCTGTCACGCTCCTCTTCATGCCACTCCACCAGTAAATACCCTTAAGATCATGATACATTTTTGTAGATCCCTGGTGAATGGAATATCGTGAGCAATGGACCTCCGTCATAATTCTATCCCTAATCCCGCTACATTTGGAACACATAAACTGCCCTGGTGCTTAAGAATCCCATATTCGTCAGTCTCAAAGGTTGTGGTCTTCTTTTGTTGAATGCCTTCTCTAATTCTTCTCAAAATGGGGTCTACAAACTGACATTCCTTAACTTGTGATATGAGGGACGATTCTGAAATATTTCGAATCACAAAACCACCATCCTCCGAATCCATTAGTCGGACTCCCAAACTAGCTAACTGATGGAGCTCTCTTACTAATTCCTTCCTCTCAACCTGCACCGAGCTGATCATCGACTTACGACCGAGCGCGTTTGCTACAACATTAGCTTTACTAGGATGGTATAAGATGTCTACATCATAATCCTTCAATAATTCAAGCCATATCCTTTGTCTCAAGTTCAACTCCTTCTGTTTAAATATGTACTGCGGACTTTTATGATCCATGAAAATGTCCACATGAATACCATACAAGTAGTGCCGCCAAATCTTCAGTGCATATACCACTATAGCCAATTCCAAATCATGTGTCGGATAGTTTTTCTCATGTTTTCTCAATTGCCTTGAAGGATAGGCATTCACTTTACCATGTTGCATTAGCACGCATCCTAAACCTGCTCCCAAGGCATCACAATACACAACATAGCCTTCTGGACCCTCTGGGAGAGTAAGGACTGGTGTCGATGTTAGTCTGTCTTTTAACTCTTGGAAGCTCTGCTCTCAGGCATCACACCAGTGGAATTTTATGGCCTTTTGTGTTAACTTTGTTAATGATGCTTATATGATAGAAAACCCTTCTACAAACCTCCTATAATAGCCGGTTAAGCCAAGAAAGTTGCGCACCTCTAATGGAGTCGTGGGCCTCGGCCAATTCTTCACCTTTTCAATCTTCTGAGTGTCAACTCTTATACCCTCGTCTGACACTTTATGACAAAGGAAGGCCATTGAATTCAACCAAAATTCACACTTGGAGATCTTAGCGTACAACTTATGATCCTGCTGCATCTGTTGTACTATCCACAAATGATTCACATGCTCTGCTTCCGAGTGAGAGTAAACCAGAATATCATCTATAAATACTATCATAAATACATCCAGGAATGGGCAGAACACGCTGTTCATTAGATCCATAAATGTTGTCAGCATGTTTGTGAGTCCAAATGACATTACAAAGAACTCGAAGTGCCCATACCTTATCCTGAAAGCCATTTTCGGAACGTCCTTCCCTTTAACCCTTAGCTGATGGTACCCCGACCTTAGGTCGACCTTTAAGAAACATTTTGCACCTTGTAGCTGGTCAAACAAATCATCAATTCTGGGAAGAGGGTACTTATTTTTTATAGTGACTTTATTCAGCTGCCGATAGTCGATACACATCCATAACGAGCCATCTTTCTTTCGTACAAACAATACCGGCGCACCCCAAAGAGATATGCTAAGCCTAATAAAGCCTTTCTCAAGAAGATCTTTTAATTGCTCTTTTCAATTCAGCTGAAGTCATTTTATAAGGAGGAATAGATATCGGCTGAGTGTCTGACAACACGTCTATACCGAACTCAATTTCCCTTTTGGGAGGAAGGCCTGGAAGTTCGTCTGAAAATACATCAAGAAACTCATTAACCACTAGAATTGATTGAGAAATAGGTGGTTTGGCATCGACATCTATAGCTCGAACAAGATGGTATATACAACCTTTAGAGATCATATTTCTTGCCTTAAGGTATGAAATAAACCTAACTTTTGGCGTCGCCGTATTACCCTTCCATTCAAGGACTGGCTCGCCTAGAAATTGAAATCTAACAATCTTTGTTCGGAAATCTACATTAGCGTAGCACGATGCCAGCCAATCCATGCCCATAATAACATCAAAAATCAACAATTTCTAATTCTACTAAATCCGCTACCGTCTGACGGCTACAAATTAATACTACACAATTCCGATAGACTCGTCTAGCAACTACTGATTAACCAATTGGTGTGGATACCACAAACGGATCTCTTATTAGCTCAGGCTCCATACCAAACTTACAGGCAATAAAATGGGTGATATATGATAGATTGAAGCATGGATCTAACAATGCATACACATTATGTGAAAATACCGATAATATATCTCTAATGACATCAGGTGAGCACTCCTCGATCCTGTCGTCCCATCAATCCATAAAGGCGGTTCTGGCCCCTACATCTGCCTCAACCGGAGGATGTATGATGATTTTTCCCTGACGAGCATACTGAATGTGATGAAGCTGCTGCAGATCCGACCGGCTGGGCCCTAACACTTTCGCCTCCTGTCGGGCATTCTCGCATAATATGATCAGGTTTACCACAAGAATAACACACATTTGATCTTTGTCGGCACGACCCTGTATAGGTCTTACAACACTGCTCGCACCGAGCCAATAGTGGCCTCATTTGAATAGAATTCCCTCTATAATAAGACATTGGCGCTTGTGAACTCTGACCTGGTTCCGATTGAACAAACCGATCAACCTCGACCTTGAAGTTGGTAATGATGCACTAGCTGCTGGGTAGGATAGGCGTCTATAAAGTGGTGGCCTGGGCCCACCTCTGAAGTCTCTCACGTCACCTACGGATCGAGCCCTCTTCTGTTGGCCCTTATCACACTCTCGATCTACCCGCTGTTGCCTCTTACGATCCTCCAAATTTTGTGCATAAGCCTGAATGCGAGCAATATCCATATTCGAATTTAGAGAAGCCGTAGTACACTCATTGACCAAGTGCGGTCCCAAGCCAGTAACAAACTTATATATCCGATCACTCATCTCAGCTATAATCGTAGGAGCATATCTGGCCAATGAATTAAACTGCAAGCTATATTCTCGAATACTCATATTGCCCTGCTCAAGACGTAGAAATCTATCCTGTCTGGCCCGTCGAAGCTCGACCGATAGAAAATGTTGTAAAAAGGCCTCTGAAAACTCTCTCCATCTTGCTGGTAGAGCACGTGGTCCCCTAGAATGTTCACATGTCTCATACCAGGTCACCGCGACATCCCGCAGTCTATAAGAAGCAAACTTTACTGATTCAGCGTCGGTAGCATCCATTACCCGCAAAGTACGCTGTATCTAATCCAGAAAATTCTGTGGGTATGCGTTCAGGTCTGATCCTGTGAATACTTGAGGGTCTAGGTTGATTAAATCCCAGGCTCTCGTGCTAGCAGCTCTATCAGAAGGACTGGGAATCTGACGTTAGGCCTGAGCGACCACTAATTGAGTCAATAACTGTACAATATTTCGCATATCAAGATCCTCATCTGGTGTATCAAGTGGAGGAACTGGGGGTATTGAAACCCCACTAATCTCCTTTGAAGGTGGTGAAGTCGGAGAATCATATGAAGGAGTCGCATCGTGGGTCTCACTCTCACACTCGCTAGCGGGTGGCAATCGGCTAGTACATTCGCCTGCAGCCGTATCCAACGCCCTTATACTCTTGAACTTCTTCCTTGCTATAGGTATTGCTGGAATCATAAACACGAGAAGGATTAGGAGTGGAATACTTATAACTCAGCTCTACAGAATGGCGATGCAGAAGTGGACGTAGGCTTTTACTGTGTGTGGTTCATCCAATAGCCGCTTGTTTGACCCTTTCATTGCCAAGAATGGCAATGCAGAAGTGGATGTTGACTTTTACATTTTGTTGTTTCTCCAATAGCCGCTTCTTTTTCCCTCTCATTGCCAAGAACGTCGATGCAGAAGTGGACGTTGGCTTTTATAGTGTGTGGTTCGATCCAATAGCCGCTTGTTTGTCCCATTCATTGCAAAGAATGGCGATGCAGAGTGGACGTTGGCTTTTACAGTGTGTGGTTCATCCAATAGCAGCTTCTTTGTTCCTTTCATTGCCAAGAATGAGGATGCAGAAGTGAACGTTGGCTTTTACAGTGTGTGGTTCATCCAATAGCAGCTTCTTTGTCCCTTTCATTGCCAAGAATGACGATGCAGAAGTGGACATTGGCTTTTGCAGTGTGTGGTTCATCCAATAGCCGCTTGTTTGACCCTTTCATTGCCAAGAATGGCAATGCAGAAATGGACGTTGGCTTTTACAGTATGTGGTTTGTCCAATAGCCGCTTCTTTTTCCATTTCATTACTAAGAACGGCGATGCAGAAGTGGACGTTGGCTTTAACAGTGTATGGTTTTCCAATAACCGCTTCTTTGTCCCTTTCATTGCCAAGAATGGCGATGCAGAAGTGGAAGTTGGCTTTTACAGTGTGTGGTTCATCCAATAGCCGCTTCTTTGAACCTTTCATTACCAAGAATGGCAATGCAGAAGTGGACGTTGGCTTTTACAGTATGTTGTTTCTCCAATAGCCGCTTCTTTTTCAGTTTCATTACCAAGAACGACCATGCAGAAGTGGACGTTGGCTTTTACAGTGTGTGGTTATCCAATAGCCGCTTCTTTGACCCTTTCATTATCAAAAATGGCAATGCAGAAGTGGACGTTGGCTTTTACAGTATGTGGTTTGTCCAATAGCCGCTTCTTTTTCCGTTTCATTACCAAGAACGGCGATGCAGAAGTGGACGTTGGCTTTTATAGTGTGTGGTTCGTCCAATAGCCGCTTGTTTGTCCCATTCATTGCAAAGAATGGCGATGCAGAAGTGGATGTTGGCTTTAACAGTGTATGGTTTGTCCAATAGCCACTTCTTTGTCCCTTTCATTGCCAAGAACGGCGATGCAGAAGTAGATGTTGGCTTTTACAGTGTGTGATTCATCCAATAGCAGCTTCTTTGTCCCTTTCATTGCCAAGAATGGCGATATAGAAGTGGACGTTGGCTTTTACTGTGTGTGGTTCATCCAATAGCCGCTTGTTTGACCCTTTCATTGCCAAGAATGGCAATGCAGAAGTGGACGTTGACTTTTACAGTATGTTGTTTCTCCAATAGCCGCTTCTTTTTCCCTCTCATTGCCAAGAACGTCGATGCAGAAGTGGACGTTGGCTTTTATAGTGTGTGGTTCGTCCAATAGCCGCTTGTTTGTCCCATTCATTGCAAAGAATGGCGATGCAGAAGTGGACGTTGGCTTTTACAGTGTGTGGTTCATCCAATAGCCGCTTCTTTGACACTTTCATTGCCAAGAATGGCGATGCAGAAGTTGACGTTGGCTTTAACAATGTTTGGTTTGTCCAATAGCCGCTTCTTTGTCCCTTTTATTGCCATGAATTACGATGCGAAGTGGACGTTGTCTTTTGCAGTATGTGGTTTGTCCAATAGCCACTTCGTTTTCCGTTTTTTTGTCCGTTTCATTACCAAGAACGACGTATGCTTTTATGATCCAGTGGACGTTGGCTTTTACGATGTGTGGTTCATCCAATAGCAGCTTCTTTGTCCCTTTCATTGCCAAGAATGACGATGCAGAAGTGGATATTGGCTTTTGCAGTGTGTGGTTCATCCAATAGCCGCTTGTTTGACCCTTTCATTGCCAAGAATGGCAATGCAAAAATGGACGTTGGCTTTTACAGTATGTGGCTAGTCCAATAGCCGCTTCTTTTTCCATTTCATTACCAAGAACGGCGATGCAGAAGTGGACGTTGGCTTTAACAGTGTATGGTTTTCCAATAACCGCTTCTTTGTCCCTTTCATTGCCAAGAATGGCGATGCAAAAGTGGAAGTTGGCTTTTATAGTGTGTGGTTCATCCAATAGCCGCTTCTTTGAACCTTTCATTACCAAGAATGGCAATGCAGAAGTGGACGTTGGCTTTTACAGTATGTTGTTTCTCCAATAGCCGCTTCTTTTCCAGTTTCATTACCAAGAACGACGATGCAAAAGTGGACGTTGGCTTTTACGTTGTGTGGTTATCCAATAGCCGCTTCTTTGACCCTTTCATTGTCAAAAATGGCAATGCAGAAGTGGACGTTGGCTTTTACAGTATGTGGTTTGTCCAATAGCCGCTTCTTTTTCCGTTTCATTACCAAGAACGGCGATGCAGAAGTGGACGTTGGCTTGTATATTGTGTGGTTCGTCCAATAGCCGCTTGTTTGTCCCATTCATTGCAAAGAATGGCGATGCAGAAGTGGATGTTGGCTTTAACAGTGTATGGTTTGTCCAATAGCCACTTCTTTGTCCCTTTCATTGCCAAGAACGGCGATGCGTGCGTAAGTAGATGTTGGCTTTTACAGTGTGTGGTTCATCCAATAGCAGCTTCTTTGTCCCTTTCATTGCCAAGAATGGCGATGCAGAAGTGGACGTTGGCTTTTACTGTGTGTGGTTCATCCAATAGCCGCTTGTTTGACCCTTTCATTGCCAAGAATGGCAATGCAGAAGTGGACGTTGACTTTTACAGTATGTTGTTTCTCCAATAGCCGCTTCTTTTTCCCTCTCATTGCCAAGAACGTCGATGCAGAAGTGGACGTTGGCTTTTATAGTGTGTGGTTCGTCCAATAGCCGCTTGTTTGTCCCATTCATTGCAAAGAAAATAACCACTTCTATTGGATGAACCACACACGATGTAAAAGCCAACTTTTATCCACTTCTAGCATTTGTCCCATTCTTGGAATGGCGAATGAAAGTGGACAAAACAAGTTTGGCTATTGGACAAACCATACACACAAAAAAGCCAACGTCCACTTCGCATCGCCATTCTTGGCAATGAATGGGACAAACAAGCGGCTATTGGATGAACCACACACTTAAACCACACTTCATAAAGCCAACGTCCACTTCGCATCGCCGTTCTTGGTAATGAAACGGAAAAAGAAGCGGCTATTGGACAAATAACATCTTGTAAAAAGCCAACGTCCACTTTGCATTGCCATTCTTGGCAATGAAAGGTCAAAGAAGCGGCTATTGGATGAACCACACACTCAACTTCTGTAAAAGCCAACGTCCACTTCTGCATCGTCATTCTTGGCAATGAAAGGGACAAAGAAGCGGCTATTGGACAAACCATACACTATTAAAGCCAACGTCCACTTCTGCATCACCATTCTTGGCAATGAAAGGGTCAAACAAGCGGCTATTGGATGAACCACACACTATAAAAGCCAACGTCCACTTCTGCATCGCCATTCTTGGCAATGAAAGGGAAAAAGAAGCGGCTATTGGACAAACCACACAATTAAAAGCCAACGTCCACTTCGCATCACCATTCTTGGCAATGAAAGGGACAAAGAAGCGGCTATTGGATGAACCATACACTGTAAAAGCCAACGTCCACTTCTGCATCGCCATTCTTGGCAATGAAAGGGACAAAGAAGCGGCTATTGGACAAACCATACACTGTTAAAGCCAACGTCCACTTCTGCATCGCCATTCTTGGCAATGAATGGGACAAACAAGCGGCTATTGGATGAACCACACACTATAAAAGCCAACGTCCACTTCGCATCGCCGTTCTTGGGAATGAAATGGAAAAAGAAGCGGCTATTGGACAAACCACATCTTGTAAAAGCCAACGTCCACTTCACCATTCATTGCCATTTTTGGCAATGAAAGGGTCAAAGAAGCGGCTATTGGATGAACCATACACTATAAAAGACCAACTTCCACTTCGCATCATTTCTTGGCAATGAAAGGGACAAAGAAGCGGCTATTGGACAAACCATACACTATTAAAGCCAACGTCCACTTCTGCATCGCCATTCTTGGCAATGAATGGGACAAACAAGCGGCTATTGGATGAACCACACACTATAAAAGCCAACGTCCACTTCGCATCGCCGTTCTTGGTAATGAAATGGAAAAAGAAGCGGCTATTGGACAAACCACATACTTGTAAAAGCCAACGTCCACTTCTGCATTGCCATTTTTGGCAATGAAAGGGTCAAAGAAGCGGCTATTGGATGAACCACACACTATAAAAGCCAACGTCCACTTCCGCATCGCCATTCTTGGCAATGAAAGGGACAAAGAAGCGGCTATTGGACAAACCATACATTGTTAAAGCCAACGTCAACTTCTGCATCGCCATTCTTGGCAATGAATGGGACAAACAAGCGGCTATTGGATGAACCACACACTATAAAAGCCAACGTCCACTTCGCATCGCCATTCTTGGTAATGAAAGGGACAAAGAAGCGGCTATTGGACAAATATACCACACTTTGTAAAAATCCAACGTCCACTTCTGCATTTCCATTCTTGGCAATGAAAGGACAAAGAAGCGGCTATTGGATGAACCAACCATACAATGTTAAAGCCAACGTCCACTTCGCATCGCATTCCATTCTTGGCAATGAAAGCGACAAAAAGCGGCTATTGAATGAACCACACAATCGTAAAAGCCAACATCTACTTCGCATCGCCATTTTTGCAATGAAAGGGACAAATAAGCGGCTATTGGACAAACCATATACTGTTAAAAAGCCAACGTCCACTTCTGCATCACCATTCTTGGCAATGAATGGGACAAACAAGCGGCTATTGGATGAACCACACACTATAAAAGCCAACGTCCACTTCTGCATCGTCATTCTTGGCAATGAAAGGGACAAAGAAGCGGCTATTGGACAAACCATACACTTGTTAAAGCCAACGTCAACTTCTGCATCGCCATTCTTGGCAATGAAAGCGACAAAGAAGCGCTATTGGAAACCATACAATGTTAAAAGCCAACGTCACTTCGCATCGCCATTCTTGGCAATGAAAGCGACAAAAAAGCTGCTATTGAATGAACCACACACCACACAAAAAAGCCAACGTCTACTTCTGCATCGCCATTCTTGGCAATGAAAGGGACAAATAAGCGGCTATTGGACAAACCATATACTGTTAAAGCCAACGTCCACTTCGCATCACCATTCTTGGCAATGAATGGGACAAACAAGCGGCTATTGGATGAACCACAAACTATAAAAGCCAACGTCCACTTCTGCATCGTCATTCTTGGCAATGAAAGGGACAAAGAAGCGGCTATTAGACAAACCACATACTGTAATAGCCAACGTCCACTTCTGCATTGCCATTCTTGGCAATGAAAGCGACAAAGAAGCTGCTATTGGATGAACCATACAATGTTAAAGCCAATGTCAACTTCTGCATGGCCATTCTTGGCAATGAAAGCGACAAAGAAGCTGCTATCGGATGAACCACACACTGTAAAAGCCAACATCTACTTCTGCATCGCCGTTCTTGGCAATGAAAGGGACAAAGAAGTGGCTATTGGACAAACCATACACTGTTAAAGCCAACGTCCACTTCTGCATCGCCATTCTTGGCAATGAAAGGGTCAAACAAGCGGCTATTGGATGAACCACACACTGTAAAAGCCAACATGCACTTCTGCATCGCTGTTCTTGGTAATGAAACGGAAAAAGAAGCGGCTGTTGGACAAACCACATACTGTAAAAGCCAACGTCCACTTCTGCATTACCATTTTTGGCAACGAAAGGGTCAAAGAAGCGGCTATTGGATGAACCATACACTATAAAAGCCAACTTCCACATCTTCATCGCCATTCTTGGCAATGAAAGGGACAAAGAAGCGGCTATTGGACAAACCATACACTGTTAAAGCCAACGTCCACTTCTGCATCGCCATTCTTGGCAATGAATGGGACAAACAAGCGGCTATTGGATGAACCACACACTATAAATGCCAACGTCCACTTCTGCATCGCCGTACTTGGGAATGAAATGGAAAAAGAAGCGGCTATTGGACAAACCACATACTGTAAAAGCCAACGTCCACTTCTGCATTGCCATTTTTGGCAATGAAAGGGTCAAAGAAGCGGCTATTGGATGAACCATACACTATAAAAGACAACTTCCACTTCTGCATCGCCATTCTTGGCAATGAAAGGGACAAAGAAGCGGCTATTGGACAAACCATACACTATTAAAGCCAACGTCAACTTCTGCATCGTCATTCTTGGCAATGAATGGGACAAACAAACGGCTATTGGATGAACCACACACTATAAAAGCCAACGTCCACTTCTGCATCGACGTTCTTGGTAATGAAACGGAAAAAGAAGCGGCTATTGGATAAATAACAGACTGTAAAAGTCAACGTCCACCTCTGCATTGCCATTCTAGGCAATGAAAGTGTCAAAGAAGCAGCTATTGGATGAACCACACACTATAAAACCCAACGTCCACTTCTGCATCGCCATTCTTGGCAATGAAAGGGACAAAGAAGTGGCTATTGGACAAACCATACACTGTTAAAGCCAACGTCCACTTCTGCATTGCCATTCTTGGCAATAAATGGGTCAAACAAGCGGCTATTGGATGAACCACACACTGTAAAAGCCAACGTCCACTTCGCATCGTCATTCTTGGCAATGAAAGGGACAAAGAAGCGGCTATTGGACAAATCATACACACGTAAAAGCCAACGTCAACTTCGCATCGCCATTCTTGGCAATGAAAGGGACAAAGAAGCGGCTATTGGACAAACCATACAATGTTAAAGCCAACGTCAACTTCTCGCATCTCCATTCTTGGCAATGAAAGAAACAAAAAAAGCTGCTATTGAATGAACCACACACTACAAAAGCCAACATCTACTTCGCATCGCCGTTCTTGGCAAAGAAAGGGACAAATAAGCGGCTATTGGACAAACCATATACTTGTTAAAACCAACGTCCACTTCGCATCACCATTCTTGGCAATGAATGGGACAAACAAGCGGCTATTGGATGAACCACACACTTTTGGCAAAAAAGCCAACGTCCACTTCTACATCGTCATTCTTGGCAATGAAAGGGACAAAGAAGCGGCTATTGGACAAACCATACACTTTGTTAAAGCCAACGTCAACTTCGCATCGCCATTCTTGGCAATGAAAGCGACAAAGAAGCGGCTATTGGAAACCATACAATGTTAAAAAGCCAACGTCAACTTCTGCATCGCCATTCTTGGCAATGAAAGAGACAAAAAAGCTGCTATTGAATGAACCAGACACTGTAAAAGCCAACATCTACTTCTGCAACGCCGTTCTTGGCAGAGAAAGGGACAAATAAGCGGCTATTGGACAAACCATATACTGTTAAAGCCAACGTCCACTTCTGCATCGCCGTTCTTTGTAATGAAATAGAAAAAGAAGCGGCTATTGGATGAACCACACATCGTAAAAGCCAACGTCCACTTCTGCATCACCATTCTTGGTAATGAATGGGACAAGCAAGCGGCTATTGGATGAACCATACACTATTAAAGCCAACGTCCACTTCTGTATCGTCATTCTTGGCAATGAATGGGACAAACAAACGGCTATTGGACGAACCACACACTATAAAAGCCAACGTCCACTTCTGCATAGACGTTCTTGGTAATGAAACGGACAAAGAAACGGCTATTGGATAAATAACAGACTGTAAAAGTCAACGTCCACCGCTGCATTGCCATTCTAGGCAATGAAAGTGTCAAAGAAGCAGCTATTGGATGAACCACACACTTTAAAAGCCAACGTCCACTTCTGCATCGCCATTCTTGGCAATGAAGGGGACAAAGAAGTGGTTATTGGACAAACCATACACTGTTAAAGCCAACGTCCACTTCTGCATTGCCATTCTTGGCAATGAATGGGTCAAACAAGCGGCTTTTGGAAGAACCACACACTGTAAAAGCCAACGTCCACTTCCGCATCGTCATTCTTGGAGATGAAAGGGACAAAGAAGCGGCTATTGGACAAATCATACACTGTTAAAGCCAACGTCAACTTCTGCATCGCCATTCTTGACAATGAAAGCGACAAAGAAGCTACTATTGGACAAACCATACAATGTTAAAGCCAACGTCAACTTCTGCATCTCCATTCTTGGCAATGAAAGCGACAAAAAAGCTGCTATTGAATGAACCACACACTGTAAAAGCCAACATCTACTTCTGCAACGCCATTCTTGCCAAAGAAAGGGACAAATAAGCGGCTATTGGACAAACCATATACTGTTAAAGCCAACGTCCACTTCTGCATCACCATTCTTGGCAATGAATGGGACAAACAAGCGGCTATTGGATGAACCACACACTGCAAAAGCCAACGTCCACTTCTGCATCGTCATTCTTGGCAATGAAAGGGACAAAGAAGCGGCTATTGGACAAATCATACACTGTTAAAGCCAACGTCAACTTCTGCATCGCCATTCTTGGCAATGAAAGCGACAAAGAAGCTGCTATTGAAAACCATACAATGTTAAAGCCAATGTCAACTTCTGCATCGCCATTCTTGGCAATGAAAGCGACAAAAAAGCTGCTATTGAATGAACCACACACTGTAAAAGCCAACTTCTACTTCTGCAACGCCGTTCTTGGCAGAGAAAGGGACAAATAAGCGGCTATTGGACAAACCATATACTGTTAAAGCCAACGTCCACTTCTGTATCACCATTCTTGGCAATGAATGGGACAAACAAGCGACTATTGGATGAACCACACACTATAAAAGCCAATGTCCACTTCTGCATCGTCATTCTTGGCAATGAAAGGGACAAAGAAGCGGCTATTAACCAAACCACATACTGTAATAGCCAACGTCCACTTCTACATTGCCATTCTTGGCAATGAAAGCGACAAAGAAGCTGCTATTGGATGAACCATACAATGTTAAAGCCAATGTCAACTTCTACATGGCCATTCTTGGCAATGAAAGCGACAAAGAAGCTACTTTCGGATGAACCACACACTGTAAAAGCCAACATCTACTTCTGCATAGCCGTTTTTCGCATTGAAAGGGACAAAGAAGTGGCTATTGGACAAACCATACACTGCTAAAGCCAACGTCCACTTCTGTATCGCCATTCTTGGCAATGAAAGGGTCAAACAAGCGACTATTGGATGAACCACACACTATAAAAGCCAACATGCACTTCTGCAACCCTGTTCTTGGTAATGAAACAGAAAAAGAAGCGGTTGTTGGATAAACCACATACTGTAAAAGCCAACGTCCACTTCTGCATTACCATTTTTGGCAACGAAAGGGTCAAAGAAGCGGCTATTGGATGAACCATACACTATAAAAGCCAACTTCCACATCTGCATCGCCATTCTTGGCAATGAAAGGGACAAAGAAGCGGCTATTGGACAAACCATACACTGTTAAAGCCAACGTCCACTTCTGCATTGCCATTCTTGGCAATGAATGGGACAAACAAGCGGCTATTGGATGAACCACACACTATAAATGCCAACGTCCACTTCTGCATCGCCGTACTTGGGAATGAAATGGAAAAAGAAGCGGCTATTGGACAAACCACATACTGTAAAAGCCAACGTCCACTTCTGCATTGCCATTTTTGGCAATGAAAGGGTCAAAGAAGCGGCTATTGGATGAACCATACACTATAAAAGACAACTTCCACTTCTGCATCGCCATTCTTGGCAATGAAAAGGACAAAGAAGCGGCTATTGGACAAACCATACACTATTAAAGCCAACGTCAACTTCTGCATCGTCATTCTTGGCAATGAATGGGACAAACAAACGGCTATTGGATGAACCACACACTATAAAAGCCAACGTCCACTTCTGCATCGACGTTCTTGGTAATGAAACGGAAAAAGAAGCGGCTATTGGCTAAATAATAGACTGTAAAAGTCAACGTCCACCTCTGCATTGCCATTCTATTCAATGAAAGTGTCAAATAAGCAGCTATTGGATGAACCACACACTATAAAACCCAACGTCCACTTCTGCATCGCCATTCTTGGCAATGAAAGAGACAAAGAAGTGGCTATTGGACAAACCATACACTGTTAAAGCCAACGTCCACTTCTGCATTGCCATTCTTGGCAATAAATGGGTCAAACAAGCGGCTATTGGATGAACCACACACTTGTAAAAGCCAACGTCCACTTCGCATCGCATTCATTCTTGGCAATGAAAGGGACAAAGAAGCGGCTATCGGACAAACCATCATCACTTTACAAATCATACACTGTTAAATCCAACGTCAACTTCTGAATCGCCGATTCTTGGCAATGAAAGCGACAAAGAAGCTGCTATTGGAGAAACCATACAATGTTAAAGCCAACGTCCACTTCTGCATCTCTATTCTTGGCAATGAAAGGGACAAAAAAGCGCTATTGGACATGAACCACACACTATAAAAGCCAACATCTACTTCGCATCGCCGTTCTTGCAATGAATGGAACAAAGAAGCGGCTATTGGACAAATCATACACTGTTAAAGCCAACGTTAACTTCTGCATAGCCATTCTTGGCAATAAAAGCGACAAATAAGCGGCTATTGGATGAACCACACACTAAAAAGCCAACATCTACTTCTGCATCGCCGTTCTTGGCAATGAAAGGGACAAATAAGCGGCTATTGGACAAACCATATACTGTTAAAACCAACGTCCACTTCTGCATCACCATTCTTGGCAATGAATGGGACAAACAAGCGGCTATTGGATGAACCACATACTGCAAAAGCCAACGTCCACTTCTACATCGTCATTCTTGGCAATGAAAGGGACAAAGAAGCGGCTATTGGACAAATCATACACTATTAAAGCCAACGTCAACTTCGCATCGCCATTCTTGGCAATGAAAGCGACAAAGAAGCTGCTATTGAAAACCATACAATGTTAAAGCCAACGTCAACTTCTGCATCGCCATTCTTGGCAATGAAAGCGACAAAAAAGCTGCTATTGAATGAACCACACACTGTAAAAGCCAACATCTACTTCTGCAACGCCGTTCTTGGCAAAGAAAGGGACAAATAAGCGGCTATTGGACAAACCATATACTGTTAAAGCCAACGTCCACTTCTGCATCACCATTCTTGGCAATGAATGGGACAAACAAGCGGCTATTGGACAAACCACACACTATAAAAGCCAACGTCCACTTCTGCATCGCCGTTCTTTGTAATGAAATAGAAAAAGAAGCGGCTATTAGACAAACCACATACTGTAATAGCCAACGTCCACTTCTGCATCACCATTCTTGGTAATGAATGGGACAAGCAAGCGGCTATTGGATGAACCATACACTATTAAAGCCAACGTCCACTTCTGCATCGTCATTCTTGGCAATGAATGGGACAAACAAACGGCTATTGGACGAACCACACACTATAAAAGCCAACGTCCACTTCGCATCGCCGTTCTTGGTAATGAAAGGACAAAAGAAGCGGCTATTGGATAAACCACATACAATGTTAAAAAAAGCCAACGTCCACTTCTGCATTGCCATTCTTGGCAATGAAAGTGTCAAAGAAGCAGCTATTGGATGAACCACACACTGTAAAAGCCAACGTCCACTTCTGCATCGCCATTCTTGGCAATGAAAGGGACAAAGAAGTGGCTATTGGACAAACCATACACACTCGTTAAAGCCAACGTCCACTTCGCATTGCCATTCTTGGCAATGAATGGGACAAACAAGCGGCTATTGGATGAACCACACACTAAAAAGCCAACGTCCACTCGCATCGTCATTCTTGGCAATGAAAGGGACAAAGAAGCGGCTATTGGACAAATCATACACTGTTAAAACCAACGTCAACTTCTGCATCGCCATTCTTGGCAATGAAAGCGACAAAGAAGCTGCTATTGGACAAACCATACAATGTTAAAGCCAACGTCAACTTCTGCATCTCCATTCTTGGCAATGAAAGCGACAAAAAAGCTGCTATTGAATGAACCACACACTGTAAAAGCCAACATCTACTTCTGCAACGCCGTTTTGGCAATGAAAGGGACAAATAAGCGGCTATTGGACAAACCATATATTGTTAAAACCAACGTCCACTTCTGCATCACCATTCTTGGCAATGAATGGGACAAACAAGCGGCTATTGGATGAACCACACACTATAAAAGCCAACGTCCACTTCGCATCGTCATTCTTGGCAATGAAAGGGACAAAGAAGCGGCTATTGGACAAACCATACACTATTAAAAGCCAACGTCAACTTCTCGCCATTCTTGGCAATGAAAGCGACAAAGAAGCTGCTATTGAAACCATACAATGTTAAATCCAATGTCCACTTCTGCATCGCCATTCTTGGCAATGAATGAGACAAACAAGCGGCTATTGGATGAACCACACACTATAAAAAGCCAACGTCCACTTCTGCATCGCCGTTCTTGGTAATGAAATGGAAAAAGAAGCGGCTATTGGACAAACCACATACTATAAAAGCCAACGTCCACTTCTGCATTGCCATTTTTGGCAATGAAAGGGTCAAAGAAGCGGCTATTGGATGAACCATACACTATAAAAGACAACTTCCACTTCTGCATCGCCATTCTTGGCAATGAAAGGGACAAAGAAGCGGCTATTGGACAAACCATACACTATTAAAGCCAACGTCAACTTCTGCATCGCCATTCTTGGCAATGAATGGGACAAACAAGCGGCTATTGGATGAACCACACACTATAAAAGCCAACGTCCACTTCTGCATCGACGTTCTTGGTAATGAAACGGAAAAAGAAGCGGCTATTGGATAAACCACATACACTGTAAAAGTTAACGTCCACTTCTGCATTGCCATTCTTGGCAATGAAAGTGTCAAAGAAGCAGCTATTGGATGAACCACACACTATAAAAGCCAACGTCCACTTCTGCATCGCCATTCTTGGCAATGAAAGGACAAAGAAGTGGCTATTGGACAAACCATACACTTTGTTAAAGCCAACGTCCACTTCGCATTGCCATTCTTGGCAATGAAAGGGTCAAACAAGCGGCTATTGGATGAACCACACACTTAAAAGCCAACGTAAAAGCCAACGTCCACTTCTCCACTCGCATCGTTTCTTGGCAATGAAAGGGACAAAGAAGCGGCTATTGGACAAACCATACACATTGTTAAAGCCAACGTCAACTTCGCATCGCCATTCTTGGCAATGAAAGCGACAAAGAAGCGCTATTGGATGAACCATACAATGTAAAAGCCAACATCCACTTCGCATCGCCATTCTTGGCAATGAAAGGGACAAAAAAGCGCTATTGAATGAACCACACACTGTAAAAGCCAACGTCTACTTTGCATCGCCGTTCTTGGCAAAGAAAGGGACAAATAAGCGGCTATTGGACAAACCATATACTCTTAAAGCCAACGTCCACTTCGCATCAACCATTCTTGGAATGAATGGGACAAACAAACAAGCGGCTATTGGACGAACCACACACTATAAAAGCCAACGTCCACTTCGCATCGCCGTTCTTTGGGAATGAAACG
The DNA here is from genome assembly GCA_034509755.1 of Anisodus tanguticus. NCBI lineage: Eukaryota > Viridiplantae > Streptophyta > Magnoliopsida > Solanales > Solanaceae > Anisodus > Anisodus tanguticus. The sequence continues at coordinate 25,378,007 of CM067545.1, forward strand.
GAAAAAGAAGCGGCTATTGGACAAACCACATACTGTAAAAGCCAACGTCCACTTCTGCATTGCCATTTTTGGCAATGAAAGGGTCAAAGAAGCGGCTATTGGATGAACCATACACTGTAAAAGCCAACTTCCACTTCTGCATCGCCATTCTTGGCAATGAAAGGGACAAAGAAGCGGCTATTGGACAAACCATACACTATTAAAGCCAACGTCAACTTCTGCATCGCCATTCTTGGCAATGAATGGGACAAACAAGCGGCTATTGGACGAACCACACACTATAAAAGCCAACGTCCACTTCTGCATCGACGTTCTTGGTAATGAAACGGAAAAAGAAGCGGCTATTGGATAAACCACATACTGTAAAAGCCAACGTCCACTTCTGCATTGCCATTCTTGGCAATGAAAGTGTCAAAGAAGCGGCTATTGGATGAACCACACACTATAAAAGCCAACGTCCACTTCTGCATCGCCATTCTTGGCAATGAAAGGGACAAAGAAGCGGCTATTGGACAAACCATACATATTTTAAAGCCAACGTCCACTTCTGCATCGCCATTCTTGGCAATGAATGGGACAAACAAGCGGCTATTGGACGAACCACACACTATAAAAGCCAACGTCCACTTCTGCATCGCCGTTCTTTGTAATGAAATAGAAAAAGAAGCGGCTATTAGACAAACCACATACTGTAATAGCCAACGTCCACTTCTGCATCACCATTCTTGGCAATGAATGGGACAAACAAGCGGCTATTGGATGAACCATACACTATTAAAGCCAACGTCCACTTCTGCATCGTCATTCTTGGCAATGAATGGGACAAAAAAACGGCTATTGGACGAACCACACACTATAAAAGCCAACGTCCACTTCTGCATCGACGTTCTTGGTAATGAAACGGACAAAGAAGCGGCTATTGGATAAACCACACATCCACTTCGTAAAAGCCAACGTCCACTTCTCAACGCATTGCCATTCTTGGCAATGAAAGTGTCAAAGAAGCAGCTATTGGATGAACCACACACTTTAAAAGCCAACGTCCACTTCTGCATCGCCATTCTTGGCAATGAAAGGGACAAAGAAGTGGTTATTGGACAAACCATACACTGTTAAAGCCAACGTCCACTTCTGCATTGCCATTCTTGGCAATGAATGGGTCAAACAAGCGGCTTTTGGATGAACCACACACTTTGTAAAAAAACCAACGTCCACTTCGCATCGTCATTCTTGGCAATGAAAGGGACAAAGAAGCGGCTATTGGACAAATCATACACTTTGTTAAAGCCAACGTCAACTTCGCATCGCCATTCTTGGCAATGAAAGCGACAAAGAAGCTTTCTATTGATGAACCACACACAATGTTAAAGCCAACATCTACTTCTTATGCATCGCCGTTCTTGGCAATGAAAGGGACAAAGAAGCGGCTATTGGACAAACCATACACTTTGTTAAAGCCAACGTCCACTTCTGCATCGCCATTCTTGGCAATGAATGGGACAAACAAGCGGCTATTGGATGAACCACACACTATAAAAGCCAACGTCCACTTCGCATCGCCATTCTTGGCAATGAAATGGACAAAGAAGCGGCTATTGGACAAACCACATACTTTAAAAAAGCCAACGTCCACTTCTGCATTGCCATTCTTGGCAATGAAAGGGTCAAAGAAGCGGCTATTGGATGAACCATACACTGTAAAAGCCAACTTCCACTTCTTCATCGCCATTCTTGGCAATGAAAGGGACAAAGAAGCGGCTATTGGACAAACCATACACTTTGTTTAAAGCCAACGTCCACTTCACGCATCGCCATTCTTGGCAATGAATGGGACAAACAAGCGGCTATTGGATGAACCACACACTATAAAAGCCAACGTCCACTTCGCATCGCCGTTCTTGGGAATGAAATGGAAAAAGAAGCGGCTATTGGACAAACCACATACTTGTAAAAGCCAACGTCCACTTCTGCATTGCCATTCTTGGCAATGAAAGGGTCAAAAACAAGCGGCTATTGGATGAACCACACACTGTAAAAGCCAACGTCCACTTCTGCATCGCCATTCTTGGCAATGAAAGGGACAAAGAAGCGGCTATTGGACAAACCATACACTATTAAAGCCAACGTCCACTTCTGCATCGTCATTCTTGGCAATGAATGGGACAAACAAGCGGCTATTGGATGAACCACACACTATAAAAGCCAACGTCCACTTCTGCATCGCCGTTCTTGGTAATGAAACGGAAAAGAAGCGGCTATTGGACAAATAACACATCGTAAAAAAGCAACGTCCACTTCGCATCGCCATTCTTGGCAATGCATTGCCATTCTTGGCAATGAAAGTGTCAAAGAAGCAGCTATTGGATGAACCACACACTATAAAAGCCAACGTCCACTTCTGCATCGCCATTCTTGGCAATGAAAGGGACAAAGAAGTGGCTATTGGACAAACCATACACTGTTAAAGCCAACGTCCACTTCTGCATTGCCATTCTTGGCAATGAATGGGTCAAACAAGCGGCTTTTGGATGAACCACACACTGGTAAAAAGCCAACGTCCACTTCTATCATCGTCATTCTTGGCAATGAAAGGGACAAAGAAGCGGCTATTGGACAAACCATACACTGTTAAAGCCAACGTCAACTTCTGCATCGCCATTCTTGGCAATGAAAGCGACAAAGAAGCTGCTATTGGACAAACCATACAATGTTAAAGCCAACGTCAACTTCTGCATCGCCATTCTTGGCAATGAAAGCGACAAAAAAGCTGCTATTGAATGAACCACACACTGTAAAAGCCAACATCTACTTCTGCAACGCCGTTCTTGGCAAAGAAAGGGACAAATAAGCGGCTATTGGACAAACCATATACTGTTAAAACCAACGTCCACTTCTGCATCACCATTCTTGGCAATGAATGGGACAAACAAGCGGCTATTGGATGAACCACACACTGCAAAAGCCAACGTCCACTTCGCATCGTCATTCTTGGCAATGAAAAGGACAAAGAAGCGGCTATTGGACAAACCATACACTTGTTAAAGCCAACGTCAACTTCGCATCGCCATTCTTGGCAATGAAAGCGACAAAGAAGCTGCTATTGGATGAACCATACAATGTTAAAGCCAATGTCAACTTCTGCATCGCCATTCTTGGCAATGAAAGCGACAAAGAAGCGGCTATTGGATGAACCACACACTATAAAAGTCAACTTCCACTTCTGCATCACTGTTCTTGGCAATGAAAGGGACAAAGAAGCGGCTATTGGACAAACCACATACTCGTAAAAGCCAATGTCCACTTCGACATCACCGTTCTTGGCAATGAAAGGGACAAAGAAGCGGCTATTGGATGAACCACACACTATAAAAGCCAACGTCCACTTCTGCATCGCCATTCTTGGCAATGAAAGGGACAAAGAAGCGGCTATTGGACAAACCATACACTATTAAAGCCAACGTCCACTTCTGCATCGCCATTCTTGGCAATGAAAGGGACAAACAAGCGGCTATTGGATGAACCACACACTATAAAAGCCAACGTCCACTTCGCATCGCCGTTCTTGGTAATGAAACGGAAAAAGAAGCGGCTATTGGATAACCATACACTTTAAAAGCCAACGTCCACTTCTGCATTGCCATTCTTGGCAATGAAAGTGACAAAGAAGCGGCTATTGGATGAACCACACACTATAAAAGCCAACGTCCACTTCTGCATCGCCATTCTTGGCAATGAAAGGGACAAAGAAGCGGCTATTGGACAAACCATACACCGTTAAAAGCCAACGTCCACTTCGCATTGCCATTTTTGGCAATGAAAAAACAAGCGGGTCAAACAAGCGGCTATTGGATGAACCACACACTTTGTAAAAGCCAACGTCCACTTCTGCATCGTCATTCTTGGCAATGAAAGGGACAAAGAAGCGGCTATTGGACAAACCATACACTGTTAAAGCCAACGTCAACTTCTGCATCGCCATTCTTGGCAATGAAAGGGACAAAGAAGCGGCTATTGGATGAACCATACACACTGTAAAAGCCAACGTCCACTTCTGCATCGCCATTCTTGGCAATGAAAGGGACAAAGAAGCGGCTATTGGACAAACCATACACTGGTTAAAGCCAACTTCCACTTCGCATCGCCATTCTTGGCAATGAATGGGACAAACAAGCGGCTATTGGATGAACCACACACTATAAAAGCCAACGTCCACTTCTGCATCGCCGTTCTTGGTAATGAAATGGAAAAAGAAGCGGCTATTGGACAAACCACATACTGTAAAAGCCAACGTCCACTTCTGCATTGCCATTTTTGGCAATGAAAGGGTCAAAGAAGCGGCTATTGGATGAACCATACACTGTAAAAGCCAACTTCCACTTCTGCATCGCCATTCTTGGCAATGAAAGGGACAAAGAAGCGGCTATTGGACAAACCATACACTGTTAAAGCCAACGTCAACTTCTGCATCGCCATTCTTGGCAATGAATGGGACAAACAAGCGGCTATTGGATGAACCACACACTATAAAAGCCAACGTCCACTTCTGCATCGACGTTCTTGGTAATGAAACGGAAAAAGAAGCGGCTATTGGATAAACCACACTGTAAAAGCCAACGTCCACTCCACTCGCATTGCCATTCTTGGCAATGAAAGTGTCAAAGAAGCGCTATTGGATGAACCACACACTTAAAAGCCAACGTCCACTTCGCATCGCCATTCTTGGCAATGAAAGGGACAAAGAAGCGGCTATTGGACAAACCATACACTGTTAAAGCCAACGTCCACTTCTGCATCGCCATTCTTGGCAATGAATGGGACAAACAAGCGGCTATTGGATGAACCACACACTATAAAAGCCAACGTCCACTTCTACATCGCATTCTTGGCAATGAAAGGGACAAAGAAGCGGCTATTGGACAAACCATACACTGTTAAAAGCCAACGTCCACTTCTGCATCGCCATTCTTGGCAATGAAAGGGACAAAGAAGCGGCTATTGGATGAACCATACAATGTTAAAGCCAACGTCAACTTCGCATCGCCATTCTTGGCAATGAAAGCGACAAAGAAGCGCTATTGGATGAACCACACACTTTAAAAAGCCAACATCTACTTAAAAGCCAATGCATCGCCGTTCTTGGCAATGAAAGGGACAAAGAAGCGGCTATTGGACAAACCATACACTTGTTAAAGCCAACGTCCACTTCGCATCGCCATTCTTGGCAATGAAAGGGACAAACAAGCGGCTATTGGATGAACCACACACTTTGTAAAAAAGCCAACGTCCACTTCTGCATCGCGTTTCTTGGCAATGAAGGAAAAAGAAGCGGCTATTGGACAAACCACACACTTGTAAAAGCCAACGTCCACTTCGCATTGCCATTCTTGGCAATGAAAGGGAAAGAAGCGGCTAAATGAACCACACACTGAAAGCGGCTATTGGATGAACCACACACTATTGGAAAACCAACGTCCAACTCCACTCTTCATCGCCATTCTTGGCAATGAAAGGGACAAAGAAGCGGCTATTGGACAAACCATACACTTGTTAAAGCCAACGTCCACTTCGCATCGCCATTCTTGGCAATGAATGGGACAAACAAGCGGCTATTGGATGAACCACACACTATAAAAGCCAACGTCCACTTCGCATCGCCGTTCTTGGCAATGAAATGGAAAAAAGAAGCGGCTATTGGACAAACCACATACTGTAAAAGCCAACGTCCACTTCTCGCATTGCCATTCTTGGCAATGAAAGGGTCAAAGAAGCGGCTATTGGATGAACCACACACTGTAAAAGCCAACGTCCACTTCGCATCGCCATTCTTGGCAATGAAAGGGACAAAGAAGAAGCGGCTATTGGACAAACCATACAACTGTTAAAGCCAACGTCAACTTCGCATCGCCATTCTTGGCAATGAAAGCGACAAAAAAAGCTGCTATTGGATGAACCACACACTATAAAAAAAGCCAACATCTACTTCGCATCGCCGTTCTTGGCAATGAAAGGGACAAAGAAGCGGCTATTGGACAAACCATATCACTGTTAAAGCCAACGTCCACTTCGCATCACCATTCTTGGCAATGAATGGGACAAACAAGCGGCTATTGGATGAACCACACACTATAAAAGCCAACGTCCACTTCTGCATCGCCATTCTTGGCAATGAAAGGGACAAAGAAGCGGCTATTGGACAAACCACATATTGTAAAAGCCAACGTCCACTTCTGCATCGCCATTCTTGGCAATGAAAGGGACAAAGAAGCGGCTATTGGACAAACCATACACTGTTAAAGCCAACGTCAACTTCTGCATCGCCATTCTTGGCAATGAAAGCGACAAAGAAGCTGCTATTGGATGAACCACACACTGTAAAAGCCAACATCTACTTCTGCATCGCCGTTCTTGGCAATGAAAGGGACAAAGAAGTGGCTATTGGACAAACCATACACTGTTAAAGCCAACGTCCACTTCTGCATCGCCATTCTTGGCAATGAAAAGGGTCAAACAAGCGGCTATTGGATGAACCACACACTATAAAAGCCAACGTCACTTCTGCATCGCCGTTCTTGGTAATGAAACGGAAAAAAGCGGCTATTGGACAAACCACATACTGTAAAAGCCAACGTCCACTTCTGCATTACCATTTTTGGCAATGAAAGGGTCAAAGAAGCGGCTATTGGATGAACCATACACTGTAAAAGCCAACTTCCACATCTGCATCGCCATTCTTGGCAATGAAAGGGACAAAGAAGCGGCTATTGGACAAACCATACACTGTTAAAGCCAACGTCCACTTCTGCATCGCCATTCTTGGCAATGAATGGGACAAACAAGCGGCTATTGGATGAACCACACACTATAAAAGCCAACGTCCACTTCTGCATCGCCGTTCTTGGGAATGAAATGGAAAAAGAAGCGGCTATTGGACAAACCACATACTTTGTAAAAAGCCAACGTCCACTTCTGCATTGCCATTCTTGGTAATGAAAGGGTCAAACAAGCGGCTATTGGATGAACCACACACTGTAAAAGCCAACGTCCACTTCTGCATCGCCATTCTTGGCAATGAAAGGGACAAAGAAGCGGCTATTGGACAAACCACACACCTAAAAAGCCAACGTCCACTTCGCATCGCCATTCTTGGCAATGAAAGGACAAAGAAGCGGCTATTGGACAAACCATACACTATAAAAGCCAACGTCCACTTCTGCATCGCCATTCTTGGCAATGAAAGGGACAAAGAAGCGGCTATTGGATGAACCACACACGCTATAAAAAGCCAACGTCCACTTCGCATCGCCCATTCTTCAATGAAAGGGACAAAAATAAGCGGTATTGGACAAACCATACACTGTTAAAGCCAACGTCCACTTCTGCATCGCCATTCTTGGCAATGAAAGGGACAAACAAGCGGCTATTGGATGAACCACACACTATAAAAGCCAACGTCCACTTCGCATCGCCATTCTTGGCAATGAAAGGACAAAGAAGCGGCTATTGGACAAACCATATACTTGTAAAGCCAACGTCCACTTCTGCATCGCCATTCTTGGCAATGAAAGGGACAAACAAGCGGCTATTGGATGAACCACACACTGTAAAAGCCAACGTCCACTTCTGCATCGTCATTCTTGGCAATGAAAGGGACAAAGAAGCGGCTATTGGACAAACCATACACTGTTAAAGCCAACGTCCACTTCGCATCGCTTGGCATTGAAAGCTTGGCAATGAAAGAATACAGACAAAACAAGCGGCTATGGATGAACCACACACTATAAAAGCCAACGTCCACTTCTGCATCGCCGTTCTTGGGCAATGAAAGGGAAAAAGAAGCGGCTATTGGACAAACCACATACATTTGTAAAAGCCAACGTCCACTTCGCATTGCCATTCTTTGCAATGAAAGGGTCAAACAAGCGGCTATTGGATGAACCACACACTTATAAAAGCCAACGTCCACTTCGCATCGCCATTCTTGGCAATGAAAGGGACAAAGAAGCGGCTATTGGACAAACCATACATCTTGTTAAAGCCAACGTCAACTTCTCGCATCGCCATTCTTGGCAATGAAAGCGACAAAAAGCGGCTATTGGATGAACCACACACTATAAAAGCCAACGTCCACTTCGCATCGCCGTTCTTGGCAATGAAAGGGACAAAGAAGCGGCTATTGGACAAACCATACACTCGTTAAAGCCAACGTCCACTTCGCATCGCCATTCTTGGCAATGAAAGGGACAAAAAAGCGGCTATTGGATGAACCACACACTATAAAAGCCAACGTCCACTTCTGCATCGCCGTTCTTGGCAATGAAAGGGACAAAATGAAGCAAAGAAGCGCTATTGGACAAACCACATACTATAAAAACCAACGTCCACTTCTGCATCGCCATTCTTGGCAATGAAAGGGACAAACAAGCGGCTATTGGATGAACCACACACACGTTTGTAAAAGCCAACGTCCACTTCGCATCATCATTCTTGGTAAATGAAAGGGACAAAGAAGCGGCTATTGGACAAACCATACACCGTTAAAGCCAACGTCCACTTCGCATCGCCATTCTTGGCAATGAAAGCGACAAAGAAGCGCTATTGGATGAACCACACACTATAAAAGCCAACATCTACTTATTCGCATCGCCGCCGTTCTTGGCAATGAAAGGGACAAAGAAGTGGCTATTGGACAAACCATACACTTTGTTAAAGCCAACGTCCACTTCGCATCGCCATTCTTGGCAATGAAAGGGACAAACAAGCGGCTATTGGATGAACCACACACTCAAAAGCCAACGTCCACTTCTGCATCGCCGTTCTTGGTAATGAAACGGAAAAAGAAGCGGCTATTGGACAAACCACATACTGTAAAAGCCAACGTCCACTTCTGCATTACCATTTTTGGCAATGAAAGGGTCAAAGAAGCGGCTATTGGATGAACCATACACTGTAAAAGCCAACTTCCACTTCTGCATCGCCATTCTTGGCAATGAAAGGGACAAAGAAGCGGCTATTGGACAAACCATACACTGTTAAAGCCAACGTCCACTTCTGCATCGCCATTCTTGGCAATGAATGGGACAAACAAGCGGCTATTGGATGAACCACACACTATAAAAGCCAACGTCCACTTCTGCATCGCCGTTCTTGGGAATGAAATGGAAAAAGAAGCGGCTATTGGACAAACCACATACTGGTAAAAGCCAACGTCCACTTCGCATTGCCATTTTTGGCAATGAAAGGGTCAAAGAAGCGGCTATTGGATGAACCATACACTGTAAAAGCCAACTTCCACTTCTGCATCGCCATTCTTCTTGGCAATGAAAGGGACAAAGAAGCGGCTATTGGACAAACCATACACTATTAAAGCCAACGTCCACTTCTGCATCGCCATTCTTGGCAATGAATGGGACAAACAAGCGGCTATTGGATGAACCACACACTATAAAAGCCAACGTCCACTTCTGCATCGCCGTTCTTGGTAATGAAATGGAAAAAGAAGCGGCTATTGGACAAACCACATACTTGTAAAAGCCAACGTCCACTTCTGCATTGCCATTTTTGGCAATGAAAGGGTCAAAGAAGCGGCTATTGGATGAACCATACACTGTAAAAGCCAACTTCCACATCTGCATCGCCATTCTTGGCAATGAAAGGGACAAAGAAGCGGCTATTGGACAAACCATACACTATTAAAGCCAACGTCCACTTCTGCATCGCCATTCTTGGCAATGAATGGGACAAACAAGCGGCTATTGGATGAACCACACACTATAAAAGCCAACGTCCACTTCTGCATCGCCGTTCTTGGCAATGAAATGGAAAAAGAAGCGGCTATTGGACAAACCACATACTGTAAAAGCCAACGTCCACTTCGCATTGCCATTCTTGGCAATGAAAGGGTCAAAAAGAAGCGGCTATTGGATGAACCACACACTATAAAAAGCCAACGTCCACTTCGCATCGCCATTCTTGGCAATGAAAGGGACAAAGAAGCGGCTATTGGACAAACCATACAATGTTAAAGCCAACGCCAACGCATCAACTTCTTGGCAATGAAAGGGACGCCATTCTTGGCAATGAAAGGGACAAAAAAGCGCTATTGGATGAACCACACACTAAAAGCCAACGTCTACTTCTGCATCGCCGTTCTTGGCAATGAAAGGGACAAAGAAGCGGCTATTGGACAAACCATACACTGTTAAAGCCAACGTCCACTACTGCATTGCCATTCTTGGCAATGAAAGGGTCAAACAAGTGGCTATTGGATGAACCACACACTATAAAAGCCAACGTCCACATCTACATCGTCATTCTTGGCAATGAAAGGGAAAAAAAGAAGCGGCTATTGGACAAACCATACAATTGTAAAGCCAACGTCCACTTCTGCATCGCCATTCTTGGCAATGAAAGGGACAAAGAAGCGGCTATTGGACAAACCATACAATGTTAAAGCCAACGTCAACTTCTGCATCGCCATTCTTGGCAATGAAAGCGACAAAGAAGCTGCTATTGGATGAACCACACACTGTAAAAGCCAACATCTACTTCTGCATCGCCGTTCTTGGCAATGAAAGGGACAAAGAAGCGGCTATTGGACAAACCATACACTGTTAAAGCCAACGTCCACTTCTGCATCGCCATTCTTGGCAATGAAAGGGACAAACAAGCGGCTATTGGATGAACCACACACTAAAAAAAAGCCAACGTCCACTTCTGCATCGCCGTTCTTGGTAATGAAAGGGAAAAAGAAGCGGCTATTGGACAAACCATATACTGTTAAAGCCAACGTCCACTTCTGCATTGCCATTTTTGGCAATGAAAGGGTCAAAGAAGCGGCTATTGGATGAACCATACACTGTAAAAGCCAACTTCCACTTCTGCATCGCCATTCTTGGCAATGAAAGGGACAAAGAAGCGGCTATTGGACAAACCATACACTGTTAAAGCCAACGTCCACTTCTGCATCGCCATTCTTGGCAATGAATGGGACAAACAAGCGGCTATTGGACAAACCACACACTGTAAAAGCCAACGTCCACTTCGCATCGCCGCATTCTTGGCAATGAAAGGGACAAAGAAGCGGCTATTGGACAAACCACATACATCGTAAAAGCCAACGTCCACTTCGCATTGCCATTTTGGCAATGAAAGGGTCAAAGAAGCGGCTATTGGATGAACCATACACTGAAAAAGCCAACTTCCACTTCTACATCGCCATTCTTGGCAATGAAAGGGACAAAGAAGCGGCTATTGGACAAACCATACACTATTAAAGCCAACGTCCACTTCTGCATCGCCATTCTTGGCAATGAATGGGACAAACAAGCGGCTATTGGATGAACCACACACTATAAAAGCCAACGTCCACTTCTGCATCGCCGTTCTTTGTAATGAAATGGAAAAAGAAGCGGCTATTGGACAAACCACATACTGTAAAAGCCAACGTCCACTTCTTCATTGCCATTCTTGGCAATGAAAGGGTCAAACAAGCGGCTATTGGATGAACCACACACTGTAAAAAGCCAACGTCCACTTCTGCATCGCCATTCTTGGCAATGAAAGGGACAAAGAAGCGGCTATTGGACAAACCATACACTGTTAAAGCCAACGTCCACTTCTGCATCGCCATTCTTGGCAATGAAAGCGACAAAGAAGCTGCTATTGGATGAACCACACACTGTAAAAGCCAACATCTACTTCGCAATGCCGTTCTTGTTCTTTGGCAAACCACACACTGAAAATGGGACAAAGAAGCGGCTATTGGACAAACCATACACTGTATTAAAGCCAACGTCCACTTCTGCATCGCCATTCTTGGCAATGAATGGGACAAACAAGCGGCTATTGGATGAACCACACACTATAAAAGCCAACGTCCACTTCTGCATCGCCGTTCTTTGTAATGAAATAGAAAAAAGAAGCGGCTATTGGACAAACCACATACTGTAAAAGCCAACGTCCACTTCTGCATTGCCATTCTTGGCAATGAAAGGGTCAAACAAGCGGCTATTGGATGAACCACACCAACTTTGTAAAAGCCAACGTCCACTTCGCATCGCCGTCTTCTTGGCAATGAAAGGGACAAAGAAGCGGCTATTGGACAAACCATACATTGTTAAAGCCAACGTCAACTTCTGCATCGCCATTCTTGGCAATGAAAGGGACAAAGAAGCTGCTATTGGATGAACCACACACTATAAAAGCCAACATCTACTTCTGCATCGCCGTTCTTGGCAATGAAAGGGACAAAGAAGCGGCTATTGGACAAACCATACACTGTTAAAGCCAACGTCCACTTCTGCATCGCCATTCTTGGCAATGAAAGCGACAAAAAAGTGGCTATTGGATGAACCACACACTATAAAAGCCAACATCTACTTCGCATCCCCGTTCTTGGCAATGAAAGGGACAAAGAAGCGGCTATTGGACAAACCATACACTGTTAAAGCCAACGTCCACTTCTGGCATCGCCATTCTTGGCAATGAATGGGACAAACAAGCGGCTATTGGACAAACCACACACTATAAAAGCCAACGTCCACTTCTGCATCGCCGTTCTTTGTAATGAAATAGAAAAAGAAGCGGCTATTAGAAACCATATACTGTAACAGCCAATGTCCACTTCTGCATTGCCATGCTTGGCAATGAAAGGGTCAAACAAGCGGCTATTGGATGAACCACACACTTAAAAAAGCCAACGTCCACTTCTGCATGGTCATTCTTGGTAATGAAAGGGACAAAGAAGCGGCTATTGGACAAACCATACACTGTTAAAGCCAACGTCAACTTCTGCATCGCCATTCTTGGCAATGAAAGGACAAAGAAGCGGCTATTGGATGAACCACACACTTAAAAGCCAACATCTACTTCGCATCGCCGTTCTTGGCAATGAAAGGGACAAAGAAGCGGCTATTGGACAAACCATACACTTTGTTAAAGCCAACGTCCACTTCGCATCGCCATTCTTGGCAATGAAAGGGACAAACAAGCGGCTATTGGACAAACCACACACTATAAAAGCCAACGTCCACTTCTATCATCGCCGTTCTTTGTAATGAAATAGAAAAAGAAGCGGCTATTGGACAAACCACATCATTAAAAGCCAACGTCCACTTCGCATTGCCATTCTTGGCAATGAAAGGGTCAAACAAGCGGCTATTGGATGAACCACACACTTGTAAAAGCCAACGTCCACTTCGCATCGCCATTCTTGGTAATGAAAGGGACAAAGAAGCGGCTATTGGACAAACCATACACTTGTTAAAGCCAACGTCCAACTTCGCATCGCCATTCTTGGCAATGAAAGGGACAAAGAAGCGGCTATTGGATGAACCACACACTATAAAAAGCCAACGTCCACTTCGCATCGCCATTCTTGGCAATGAAAGGGACAAAGAAGCGGCTATTGGACAAACCATACACTGTTAAAGCCAACGTCCACTTTTGCATCGCCATTCTTGGCAATGAAAGCGACAAAGAAGCTGCTATTGGATGAACCACACACTGTAAAAAGCCAACATCTACTTCTGCATCGCCGTTCTTGGCAATGAAAGGGACAAAGAAGCGGCTATTGGACAAACCATACACTGTTAAAGCCAACGTCCACTTCTGCATCGCCATTCTTGGCAATGAATGGGACAAACAAGCGGCTATTGGACAAACCACACACTATAAAAGCCAACGTCCACTTCTGCATCGCCGTTCTTTGTAATGAAATAGAAAAAGAAGCGGCTATTAGACAAACCACATACTGTAATAGCCAACGTCCACTTCTGCATTGCCATTCTTGGCAATGAAAGGGTCAAACAAGCGGCTATTGGATGAACCACACACTGTAAAAGCCAACGTCCACTTCTGCATGGTCATTCTTGGTAATGAATGGGACAAAGAAGCGGCTATTGGACAAACCATACACTGTTAAAGCCAACGTCAACTTCTGCATCGCCATTCTTGGCAATGAAAGCGACAAAGAAGCTGCTATTGGATGAACCACACACTGTAAAAGCCAACATCTACTTCTGCATCGCCATTCTTGGCAATGAAAGGGACAAAGAAGCGGCTATTGGACAAACCATACACTTTAAAGCCAACGTCCACTTCTGCATCGCCATTCTTGGCAATGAATGGGACAAACAAGCGGCTATTGGACAAACCACACACTATAAAAGCCAACGTCCACTTCGCATCGCCGTTCTTGGTAATGAAAGGGAAAAGAAGCGGCTATTGGACAAACCACATCTTGTAAAAAGCCAACGTCCACTTCTGCATTGCCATTCTTGGCAATGAAAGGGTCAAACAAGCGGCTATTGGATGAACCACACATTGTAAAAGCCAACGTCCACTTCTGCATCGCCATTCTTGGCAATGAAAGGGACAAAGAAGCGGCTATTGGACAAACCATACACTGTTAAAGCCAACGTCCACTTCTGCATTGCCATTCTTGGCAATGAAAGGGACAAACAAGCGGCTATTGGATGAACCACACACATAAAAAAGCCAACGTCCACTTTCTACATCATCATTCTTGGCAATGAAAGGGACAAAGAAGCGCTATTGGACAAACCATACACTTTAAAAAGCCAACGTCCACTTCGCATCGCCATTCTTGGCAATGAAAGGGACAAACAAGCGGCTATTGGATGAACCACACACTGTAAAAGCCAACGTCCACTTCTGCATCGCATTCGTTCTTGGTAATGAAACGGAAAAAGAAGCGGCTATTGGACAAACCACATACTTTTAAAGCCAACGTCCACTTCTGCATTACCATTTTGGCAATGAAAGGGTCAAAGAAGCGGCTATTGGATGAACCATACACTGTAAAAGCCAACTTCCACATCTGCATCGCCATTCTTGGCAATGAAAGGGACAAAGAAGCGGCTATTGGACAAACCATACACTGTTAAAGCCAACGTCCACTTCTGCATCGCCATTCTTGGCAATGAATGGGACAAACAAGCGGCTATTGGATGAACCACACACTATAAATGCCAACGTCCACTTCTGCATCGCCGTACTTGGGAATGAAATGGAAAAAGAAGCGGCTATTGGACAAACCACATATTGTAAAAGCCAACGTCCACTTCTGCATTGCCATTTTTGGCAATGAAAGGGTCAAAGAAGCGGCTATTGGATGAACCATACACTATAAAAGACAACTTCCACATCTTCATCGCCATTCTTGGCAATGAAAGGGACAAAGAAGCGGTTATTGGACAAACCATACACTGTTAAAGCCAACGTTCACTTCTGCATCGCCATTCTTTGCAATGAATGGGACAAACAAGCGGCTATTGGATGAACCACACACTATAAAAGCCAACGTCCACTTCTGCATCGCCGTTCTTGGGAATGAAATGGAAAAAGAAGCGGCTATTGGACAAACCACATACTGTAAAAGCCAACGTCCACTTCTGCATTGCCATTTTTGGCAATGAAAGGGTCAAAGAAGCGGCTATTGGATGAACCATACACTATAAAAGCCACAACTTCCACTTCTGCATCGCCATTCTTGGCAATGAAAGGGACAAAGAAGCGGCTATTGGACAAACCATACATGTTAAAGCCAACGTCAACTTCTGCATCGCCATTCTTGGCAATGAAAGGGACAAAAAAGCTGCTATTGGATGAACCACACACTATAAAAGCCAACGTCCACTTCTGCATCGCCGTTCTTGGCAATGAAAGGGACAAAGAAGCGGCTATTGGACAAACCATATACTGTTAAAGCCAACGTCCACTTCTGCATCACCATTCTTGGCAATGAATGGGACAAACAAGCGGCTATTGGATGAACCACACACTATAAAAGCCAACGTCCACTTCTACATCGTCATTCTTGGCAATGAAAGGGACAAAGAAGCGGCTATTGGACAAACCATACACTGTTAAAGCCAACGTCCACTTCTGCATCGCCGTTCTTTGCAATGAATGGAACAAAGAAGCGGCTATTGGACAAATCATATGCTGTTAAAGCCAACGTCAACTTCTGCATCGCCATTCTTGGCAATGAAAGCGACAAAGAAGCTGCTATTGGATGAACCACACACTGTAAAAGCCAACATCTACTTCTGCATCGCCGTTCTTGGCAATGAAAGGGACAAAGAAGTGGTTATTGGACAAACCATACACTGTTAAAACCAACGTCCACTTCTGCATCACCATTCTTGGCAATGAATGGGACAAACAAGCGGCTATTGGACAAACCACACACTATAAAAGCCAACGTCCACTTCTGCATCGCCATTCTTGGCAATGAAAGGGACAAAGAAGCGGCTATTGGACAAACCATACACTTTGTTAAAGCCAACGTCCACTTCGCATCGCCATTCTTGGCAATGAAGCGACAAAGAAGCGGCTATTGGACAAACCATACAATGTTAAAGCCAACGTCAACTTCTACATCGCCATTCTTGGCAATGAAAGCGACAAAAAAGCGGCTATTGAATGAACCACACACTGAAAAAGCCAACATCTACTTCTGCATCGCCGTTCTTGGCAATGAAAGAAAGGACAAAGAAGCGGCTATTGGACAAACCATACACTTTGTAAAGCCAACGTCCACTTCGCATCATCCATTCTTGGCAATGAATGGGACAAACAAGCGGCTATTGGACAACCACACACTATAAAAGCCAACGTCCACTTCTGCATCGCCATTCTTGGCAATGAAAAGGAAAAAGAAGCGGCTATTGTACAAAACAATACATTGTTTAAGCCAACGTCCACTTCCGCATCGCCAATTTTGGCAATGAAAGGGACAAACAAGCGGCTATTGGATGAACCACACACTGTAAAAGCCAACGTCCACTTCTTCATGCATCATTCTTGGCAATGAAAGGGACAAAGAAGCGGCTATTGGATGAACCACACACTATAAAAGCCAACGTCCACTTCTTCATCGCCGTTCTTTGTAATGAAATAGAAAAAGAAGCGGCTATTGGACAAACCACACACTTTGTAATAGCCAACGTCCACTTCGCATTGCCATTCTTGGCAATGAAAGGGACAAACAAGCGGCTATTGGATGAACCACACACTGTAAAAGCCAACGTCCACTTCTGCATTGTCATTCTTGGCAATGAAAGGGTCAAACAAGCGGCTATTGGATGAACCACACACTAAAAAGCCAACGTCCACTTCGCATCGCCATTCTTGGCAATGAAAGGGACAAAGAAGCGGCTATTGGACAAACCATACACTTTGTAAAGCCAACGTCAACACTTCTCGCATCGCCATTCTTGGCAATGAAAGGGACAAAGAAGCGGCTATTGGATGAACCACACACTTTGTAAAAGCCAACGTCCACTTCGCATCGCCGTTCTTGGCAATGAAAGGAAAAAAGAAGCGGCTATTGGACAAACCATACAATTGTTAAAGCCAACGTCCACTTCTGCATCGCCATTCTTGGCAATGAAAGCGACAAAGAAGCGCTATTGGATGAACCACACACTATAAAAAAGCCAACGTCCACTTCGCATCGCATTCTTTTGGCAATGAAAGGGACAAAGAAGCGGCTATTGGACAAACCATACACTTTTAAAGCCAACGTCCACTTCGCATCACCATTCTTGGCAATGAAAGGGACAAACAAGCGGCTATTGGATGAACCACACACTATAAAAACCAACGTCCACTTCGCATCGCCGTTTCTTGGCAATGAAAGGACAAAAAAGCGGCTATTGGACAAACCATACAATGCTTAAAAGCCAACGTCAACTTCGCATTCGCCATTCTTGGCAATGAAAGCGACAAAGAAGCGGCTATTGGATGAACCACACACTATAAAAGCCAACGTCCACTTCGCATCGCCATTCTTGGCAATGAAAGGGACAAAGAAGCGGCTATTGGACAAACCATACACTTTGTTAAAGCCAACGTCCACTTCTGCATCGCCATTCTTGGCAATGAATGGGACAAACAAGCGGCTATTGGACAAACCACACACTATAAAAGCCAACGTCCACTTCTGCATCGCCGTTCTTTGTAATGAAATAGAAAAAAGAAGCGGCTATTAGACAAACCACATATCGTATAAAGCCAACGTCCACTTCGCATTGCCATTCTTGGCAATGAAAGGGTCAAACAAGCGGCTATTGGATGAACCACACACTATAAAAGCCAACGTCCACTTCTGCATCGTCATTCTTGGTAATGAAAGGGACAAAGAAGCGGCTATTGGACAAACCATACAACGTCCACTTCGCATGTTAAAGCCAACGTCAACTTCAACGCATCGCCATTCTTGGCAATGAAAGCGACAAAGAAGCGCTATTGGATGAACCACACACTTTAAAAGCCAACATCTACTTCGCATCGCCGTTCTTGGCAATGAAAGGGACAAAGAAGCGGCTATTGGACAAACCATACACTCTTGTTAAAGCCAACGTCCAACTTCGCATCGCCCATTCTTGGCAATGAAAGCGACAAAGAAGCGCTATTGGATGAACCACACACTATAAAAGCCAACATCCACTTCGCATCGCCGTTCTTGGCAATGAAAGGGACAAAGAAGCGGCTATTGGACAAACCATACACGTTAAAGCCAACGTCCACTTCATGCATCGCCATTCTTGGCAATGAATGGGACAAACAAGCGGCTATTGGATGAACCACACACTATAAAAGCCAACGTCCACTTCTGCATCGCCGTTCTTTGTAATGAAATAGAAAAAGAAGCGGCTATTAGACAAACCACATACTGTAACAGCCAACGTCCACTTCTGCATTGCCATTCTTGGCAATGAAAGGGTCAAACAAGCGGCTATTGGATGAACCACACACTGTAAAAGCCAACGTCCACTTCTGCATGGTCATTCTTGGTAATGAATGGGACAAAGAAGCGGCTATTGGACAAACCATACACTGTTAAAGCCAACGTCAACTTCTGCATCGCCATTCTTGGCAATGAAAGCGACAAAGAAGCTGCTATTGGATGAACCACACACTGTAAAAGCCAACATCTACTTCGCATCGCCGTTTTGGCAATGAAAGGACAAAGAAGTGGCTATTGGACAAACCATACACTTTAAAAAGCCAACGTCCACTTCGCATCGCCATTCTTGGCAATGAATGAAAGGGACAAAGAAGCTGCTATTGGACAAACCACACACTGTAAAAGCCAACGTCCACTTCTGCATCGCCGTTCTTTGTAATGAAATAGAAAAAGAAGCGGCTATTAGACAAACCACATACTGTAATAGCCAACGTCCACTTCTGCATTGCCATTCTTGGCAATGAAAGGGTCAAACAAGCGGCTATTGGATGAACCACACACTGTAAAAGCCAACGTCCACTTCTGCATGGTCATTCTTGGTAATGAATGGGACAAAGAAGCGGCTATTGGACAAACCATACACTGTTAAAGCCAACGTCAACTTCGCATCGCCATTCTTGGCAATGAAAGCGACAAAGAAGCTGCTATTGGATGAACCACACACTTTGTAAAAAAGCCAACATCTACTTCGCATCACCGTTCTTGGCAATGAAAGGGACAAAGAAGTGGCTATTGGACAAACCATACACCGTTAAAAGCCAACGTCCACTTCGCATCGCCATTCCATTCTTGGCAATGAATGGGACAAACAAGCGGCTATTGGACAAACCACACACTATAAAAGCCAACGTCCACTTCTACATCGCCGTTCTTTGTAATGAAATAGAAAAAGAAGCGGCTATTAGACAAACCACATACTGTAAAAGCCAACGTCCACTTCTGCATTGCCATTCTTGGCAATGAAAGGGTCAAACAAGCGGCTATTGGATGAACCACACATTGTAAAAGCCAACGTCCACTTCTGCATGGTCATTCTTGGTAATGAAAGGGACAAAGAAGCGGCTATTGGACAAACCATACACCGTTAAAGCCAACGTCCACTTCTTGCATTGCCATTCTTGGAAATGAAAGGACAAACAAGCGGCTATTGGATGAACCACACACTATAAAAGCCAACGTCCACTTCTACATCATCATTCTTGGCAATGAAAGGGACAAAGAAGCGGCTATTGGACAAACCATACACTTTTAAAGCCAACGTCCACTTCTGCATCGCCATTCTTGGCAATGAAAGGGACAAAGAAGCGCTATTGGATGAACCACACACTTTGTAAAAGCCAACGTCCACTTCTGCATCGCCATTCTTGGCAATGAAAGGGACAAAGAAGCGGCTATTGGACAAACCATACACTTTGTTAAAGCCAACGTCCACTTCGCATCGCCATTCTTTGCAATGAAATAGAAAAGAAGCGGCTATTGGATAAACCACATACTCGTAAAAGCCAACGTCCACTTCTCGCATTGCCATTCTTGGCAATGAAAGGGTCAAACAAGCGGCTATTGGATGAACCACACACACGTAAAAGCCAACGTCCACTTCTCGCATGGTCATTCTTGGTAATGAAAGGGACAAAGAAGCGGCTATTGGACAAACCATACACTGTTAAAGCCAACGTCAACTTCTGCATCGCCATTCTTGGCAATGAAAGCGACAAAAAAGCTCACGCTATTGGATGAACCACACACTACATCGTAAAAGCCAACGTCCACTTCTGCATCGCCGTTCTTGGCAATGAAAGGGACAAAGAAGCGGCTATTGGACAAACCATACACTCGTAAAAGCCAACGTCCACTTCTCACATCGCCATTCTTGGCAATGAAATAGGACAAAGAAGCGGCTATTGGACAAACCACACACTGTTAAAAAGCCAACGTCCACTTCTGCATCGCCATTCTTGGCAATGAAAGGGTCAAACAAGCGGCTATTGGATGAACCACACACTGTAAAAGCCAACGTCCACTTCTGCATCGTCATTCTTGGCAATGAAAGGGACAAAGAAGCGGCTATTGGACAAACCATACACTGTTAAAGCCAACGTCAACTTCTGCATCGCCATTCTTGGCAATGAAAGCGACAAAGAAGCTGCTATTGGATGAACCACACACTGTAAAAGCCAACATCTACTTCTGCATCGCCGTTCTTGGCAATGAAAGGGACAAAGAAGTGGCTATTGGACAAACCATACACTGTTAAAGCCAACGTCCACTTCTGCATCGCCATTCTTGGCAATGAATGGGACAAACAAGCGGCTATTGGACAACCACACACTATAAAAGCCAACGTCCACTTCTGCATCGCCATTCTTTGTAATGAAATAGAAAAAGAAGCGGCTATTAGACAAACCACATACTGTAACAGCCAACGTCCACTTCTGCATTGCCATTCTTGGCAATGAAAGGGTCAAACAAGCGGCTATTGGATGAACCACACACTGTAAAAAAAGCCAACGTCCACTTCGCATGGTCATTCTTGGTAATGAAAGGGACAAAGAAGCGGCTATTGGACAAACCATACAACTTCTGTTAAAGCCAACGTCCAACTTTCGCATCGCCATTCTTGGCAATGAAAGGACAAAGAAGTGGCTATTGGATGAACCACACACTAAAAGCCAACGTCCACTTCTACATCGCCATTCTTGGTAATGAAAGGGACAAAGAAGCGGCTATTGGACAAACCATACTCGTTAAAAGCCAACGTCCACTTCGCATCGCCATTCTTGGCAATGAAAGGGACAAACAAGCGGCTATTGGATGAACCACACACTGTAAAAGCCAACGTCCACTTCGCATCGCCATTCTTGGCAATGAAAAGGGACAAAGAAGCGGCTATTGGACAAACCACACACTTGTAAAAGCCAACGTCCACTTCTCGCATCGCCATTCTTGGTAATGAAAGGGAAAAAGAAGCGGCTATTGGACAAACCACATACATTGTAAAGCCAACGTCCACTTCGCATTGCCATTCTTGGCAATGAAAGGGTCAAACAAGCGGCTATTGGATGAACCACACACTATGTAAAAGCCAACGTCCACTTCGCATCGCATTCTTGGCAATGAAAGGACAAAGAAGCGGCTATTGGACAAACCATACACTTTAAAAGCCAACGTCCACTTCGCATCGCCATTCTTGGCAATGAAAGGGACAAAGAAGCGGCTATTGGACAAACCACACACTTTGTAAAAGCCAACGTCCACTTCGCATCGCCATTCTTTGTAATGAAATAGAAAAAGAAGCGGCTATTGACAAACCACATACTTGTAAAAGCCAACGTCCACTTCTGCATTGCCATTCTTGGCAATGAAAGGGACAAACAAGCGGCTATTGGATGAACCACACACTGTAAAAGCCAACGTCCACTTCTGCATGGTCATTCTTGGTAATGAATGGGACAAAGAAGCGGCTATTGGACAAACCACACACTGTTAAAGCCAACGTCCAACTTCTAATGCATCGCCATTCTTGGCAATGAAAATGAAAGGACAAAGAAGCGCTATTGGATGAACCACACACTTTGTAAAAGCCAACATCTACTACTGCATCATCATTCTTGGCAATGAAAGGGACAAAGAAGCGGCTATTGGACAAACCATACACTGTTAAAGACAACGTCCACTTCTGCATCGCCATTCTTGGCAATGAATGGGACAAACAAGCGGCTATTGGACAAACCACACACTATAAAAGCCAACGTCCACTTCTACATCGCCGTTCTTTGTAATGAAATAGAAAAAGAAGCGGCTATTAGACAAACCACATACTGTAATAGCCAACGTCCACTTCTGCATTGCCATTCTTGGCAATGAAAGGGTCAAACAAGCGGCTATTGGATGAACCACACACTGTAAAAACCAACGTCCACTTCGCATGGTCGATTCTTGGTAATGAATGGGACAAAGAAGCGGCTATTGGATAAACCATACACTGTGTTAAAGCCAACGTCCACTTCGCATTGCCATTCTTGGAAATGAAAGGACAAACAAGCGGCTATTGGATGAACCACACACTGTAAAAGCCAACGTCCACTTCTACATCATCATTCTTGGCAATGAAAGGGACAAAGAAGCGGCTATTGGACAAACCATACACTGATTAAAGCCAACGTCAACTTCTGCATCGCCATTCTTGGCAATGAAAGGGACAAAGAAGCGGCTATTGGATGAACCACACACTAAAAAAGCCAACGTCCACTTCTGCATCGCGCCATTCTTGGCAATGAAAGGGACAAAGAAGCGGCTATTGGACAAACCATACACTTTGTAAAGCCAACGTCCACTTCGCATCGCCATTCTTTGCAATGAAAGGGGACAAAGAAGCGGCTATTGGACAAACGTCCACTTCGCATCGCTATTGGATGAAACCACACTATTGGACAAACCACACACTGTAAAAGCCAACGTCCACTTCGCATTGCCATTCTTGGCAATGAAAGGGACAAACAAGCGGCTATTGGATGAACCACACACTTTGTAAAAGCCAACGTCCATTTCGCATGGTCATTCTTGGTAATGAAAGGGACAAAGAAGCGGCTATTGGACAAACCATACACTTTGTTAAAGCCAACGTCAACTTCGCATCGCCATTCTTGGCAATGAAAGCGACAAAAAAGCGCTATTGGATGAACCACACACTTTAAAAGCCAACATCCACTTCGCATCGCCATTCTTTCTTGGCAATGAAAGGGACAAAGAAGTAGCTATTGGACAAACCATACACTTGTAAAAGCCAACGTCCACTTCGCATCGCCATTCTTGGCAATGAAATGGGACAAAGAAGCGGCTATTGGACAAACCACATACACTTTAAAAGCAACGTCCACTTCTGCATTGCCATTCTTGGCAATGAAAGGGACAAACAAGCGGCTATTGGATGAACCACACATTGTAAAAGCCAACGTCCACTTCTGCATCGTCATTCTTGGTAATGAATGGGACAAAGAAGCGGCTATTGGACAAACCATACACTGTTAAAGCCAACGTCAACTTCTGCATCGCCATTCTTGGCAATGAAAGCGACAAAAAGCTGCTATTGGATGAACCACACACTGTAAAAGCCAACATCTATTGGACAAACTTCACTGTCATCGTCATTCTTGGCAATGAAAGGGACAAAGAAGCGGCTATTGGACAAACCATACACTGTTAAAGCCAACGTCCACTTCGACATCGCCATTCTTGGCAATGAATGGGACAAACAAGCGGCTATTGGACAAACCACACACTATAAAAGCCAACGTCCACTTCTACATCGCCATTCTTTGTAATGAAATAGAAAAAGAAGCGGCTATTAGACAAACCACATACTGTAAAAGCCAACGTCCACTTCTGCATTGCCATTCTTGGCAATGAAAGGGTCAAACAAGCGGCTATTGGATGAACCACACATTGTAAAAGCCAACGTCCACTTCTGCATGGTCATTCTTGGTAATGAATGGGACAAAGAAGCGGCTATTGGACAAACCATACACAGTTAAAGCCAACGTCCACTTCTGCATTGCCATTCTTGGCAATGAAAGGACAAACAAGCGGCTATTGGATGAACCACACACTATAAAAGCCAACGTCCACTTCTACATCGCCATTCTTGGTAATGAAAGGGACAAAGAAGCGGCTATTGGACAAACCATACACTTGTAAAAGCCAACGTCCACTTCGCATCATCGCCATTCTTGGCAATGAAAGGGACAAAAAAGGCTATTGGATGAACCACACACGCCATTCTTGGCAATGAAAGTAAAAAGAAGCCAACGTCCACTTCGCATTCGCCATTCTTGGCAATGAAAGGGACAAAGAAGCGGCTATTGGACAAACCACACACTGTAAAAGCCAACGTCCACTTCTGCATCGCCATTCTTGGCAATGAAAGGGACAAAGAAGCGGCTATTGGATAAACCACATACTGTAAAAGCCAACGTCCACTTCTGCATTGCCATTCTTGGCAATGAAAGGGTCAAACAAGCGGCTATTGGATGAACCACACACTTGTAAAAGCCAACGTCCACTTCGCATCGCCATTCTTGGCAATGAAAGGGACAAAGAAGCGGCTATTGGACAAACCATACACACTTTGTTAAAGCCAACGTCCACTTCGCATCGCCATTCTTGGCAATGAAAGGGACAAAGAAGCAGCTATTGGACAAACCATACACTGTTAAAGCCAACGTCCACTTCTGCATCGCCATTCTTTGTAATGAAATAGAAAAAGAAGCGGCTATTAGACAAACCACATACTGTAATAGCCAACGTCCACTTCTGCATTGCCATTCTTGGCAATGAAAGGGTCAAACAAGCGGCTATTGGATGAACCACACACTGTAAAAGCCAACGTCCACTTCTGCATGGTCATTCTTGGTAATGAAAGGGACAAAGAAGCGGCTATTGGACAAAACCATACACTGTTAAAGCCAACGTCAACTTCGCATCGCCATTCTTGGCAATGAAAGCGACAAAGAAGCGCTATTGGATGAACCACACACTTTGTAAAAGCCAACGTCTACTTCGCATCGCCATTCTTGGCAATGAAAGGGACAAAGAAGCGGCTATTGGACAAACCATACACTTAAAGCCAACGTCCACTTCTGCATCGCCATTCTTGGCAATGAATGGGACAAACAAGCGGCTATTGGACAAACCACACACTATAAAAGCCAACGTCCACTTCTGCATCGCCGTTCTTTGTAATGAAATAGAAAAAGAAGCGGCTATTAGACAAACCACATACTGTAAAGCCAACGTCCACTTCTGCATTGCCATTCTTGGCAATGAAAGGGTCAAACAAGCGGCTATTGGATGAACCACACACTGTAAAAGCCAACTTCCACTTCTGCATGGTCCTTCTTGGTAATGAATTGGACAAAGAAGCGGCTATTGGACAAACCACATACTGTAAAAGCCAACGTCCACTTCTGCATTGTCATTCTTGGTAATGAAAGGATCAAACAAGCGGCTATTGGATGAACCACACACTGTAAAAGCCAACGTCCACTTCTGCATCATCATTCTTGGCAATGAAAGGGACAAAGAAGCGGCTATTGGACAAACCATACACTGTTAAAGCCAACGTCCACTTCTGCATCGCCATTCTTGGCAATGAAAGGGACAAACAAGCGGCTATTGGATGAACCACACACTATAAAAGCCAACGTCCACTTCTGCATCGCCGTTCTTGGCAATGAAAGGGAAAAGAAGCGGCTATTGGACAAACCACACACTTTGTAAAAAGCCAACGTCCACTTCGCATCGCCATTCTTGGCAATGAAAGGGACAAACAAGCGGCTATTGGATGAACCACACACTTTGTAAAAGCCAACGTCCACTTCGCATCGCCATTCTTGGCAATGAAAGGGACAAAAACAAAGCGGCTATTGGATGAACCACACACTGTAAAAGCCAACGTCCACTTCTGCATCGCCATTCTTGGCAATGAAGGGGACAAAGAAGCGGCTATTGGACAAACCATACACTGTTAAAAGCCAACGTCAACTTCGCATCGCCATTCTTGGCAATGAAAGGACAAAGAAGCGGCTATTGGATGAACCACACTGTAAAAGCCAACGTCCACTTCTGCATCGCCATTCTTGGCAATGAAAGGGACAAAGAAGCGGCTATTGGACAAACCACACACTGTAAAAGCCAACGTCAACTTCTGCATCGCCATTCTTTGTAATGAAATAGGACAAAGAAGCGGCTATTAGACAAACCACACACTGTTAAAGCCAACGTCCACTTCTGCATTGCCATTCTTGGCAATGAAAGGGTCAAACAAGCGGCTATTGGATGAACCACACACTGTAAAAGCCAACGTCCACTTCTGCATGGTCATTCTTGGTAATGAATGGGACAAAGAAGCGGCTATTGGACAAACCATACACTGTTAAAGCCAACGTCAACTTCTGCATCGCCATTCTTGGCAATGAAAGGGACAAAGAAGCTGCTATTGGATGAACCACACACTGTAAAAGCCAACGTCCACTTCTGCATCGCCATTCTTGGCAATGAAAGGGACAAAGAAGCGGCTATTGGACAAACCATACACTGTTAAAGCCACGTCCACTTCTACATCGCCATTCTTGGCAATGAATGGGACAAACAAGCGGCTATTGGACAACCATACACACTATAAAAGCCAACGTCCACTTCTGCATCGCCGTTCTTTGTAATGAAATAGAAAAAGAAGCGGCTATTAGACAAACCACATACTGTAATAGCCAACGTCCACTTCTGCATTGCCATTCTTGGCAATGAAAGGGTCAAACAAGCGGCTATTGGATGAACCACACACTGTAAAAAGCCAACGTCCACTTCTGCATGGTCATTCTTGGTAATGAATGGGACAAAGAAGCGGCTATTGGACAAACCATACACTTTGTTAAAGCCAACGTCCACTTCGCATTGCCATTCTTGGTAATGAAAGGACAAACAAGTGGCTATTGGATGAACCACACACTTCTTGTAAAAAAGCCAACGTCCATTTCTACATCATCATTCTTTGGCAATGAAAGGGACAAAGAAGCGGCTATTGGACAAACCATACACTTTAAAAAGCCAACGTCACTTCGCATCGCCATTCTTGGCAATGAAAGGGACAAACAAGCGGCTATTGGATGAACCACACACTGTAAAAGCCAACGTCCACTTCTGCATCGCCATTCTTGGCAATGAAAGGGACAAAGAAGCGGCTATTGGACAAACCATACACTTTGTTAAAGCCAACGTCCAACTTCGCATCGCCATTCTTGGTAATGAAATAGGAAAAGAAGCGGCTATTGGATAAACCACATACCGTAAAAGCCAACGTCCACTTCGCATTGCCATTCTTGGCAATGAAAGGGTCAAACAAGCGGCTATTGGATGAACCACACACTTTAAAAGCCAACGTCCACTTCTGCATCGCCATTCTTGGCAATGAAAGGGACAAAGAAGCGGCTATTGGACAAACCATACACTTTGTTAAAGCCAACGTCCACTTCGCATCGCCATTCTTGGCAATGAAAGGGACAAAGAAGCGCTATTGGACAAACCACACACGTCCACTTACGCATCGCCATTCTTGGTAAAAAACCACACACTCCAACGTCCACTTCCGCATCGCATCGCCATTCTTTGTAATGAAATAGAAAAAGAAGCGGCTATTGGACAAACCACATACTGTAAAAGCCAACGTCCACTTCTGCATTGCCATTCTTGGCAATGAAAGGGTCAAACAAGCGGCTATTGGATGAACCACACACTTGTAAAAGCCAACGTCCACTTCTTGCATGGCATGCCATTCTTGGCAATGGGTAATGAATGGGACAAAGAAGCGGCTATTGGACAAACCATACACTGTTAAAGCCAACGTCAACTTCTGCATCGCCATTCTTGGCAATGAAAGCGACAAAGAAGCTGCTATTGGATGAACCACACACTGTAAAAACCAACGTCCACTTCTGCATCGCCATTCTTGGCAATGAAAGGGACAAAGAAGTGGCTATTGGACAAACCATACACTGTTAAAGCCAACGTCCACTTCTACATCGCCATTCTTTGCAATGAATGGGACAAACAAGCGGCTATTGGACAAACCACACACTGTTAAAGCCAACGTCAACTTCTACATCGCCGTTCTTTGTAATGAAATAGAAAAAGAAGCGGCTATTAGACAAACCACATACTGGTAAAAGCCAACGTCCACTTCTGCATTGCCATTCTTGGCAATGAAAGGGTCAAACAAGCGGCTATTGGATGAACCACACATTGTAAAAGCCAACGTCCACTTCTGCATGGTGATACTTGGTAATGAATGGGACAAAGAAGCGGCTATTGGATAAACCATACACTGTTAAAGCCAACGTCCACTTCTGCATTGCCATTCTTGGTAATGAAAGGATCAAACAAGTGGCTATTGGATGAACCACACACTGTAAAAGCCAACGTCCATTTCTACATCATCATTCTTGGCAATGAAAGGGACAAAGAAGCCGCTATTGGACAAACCATACACTCGTTAAAGCCAACGTCCACTTCGCATCGCCATTCTTGGCAATGAAAGGGACAAAAAAGCGGCTATTGGATGAACCACACACTTTGTAAAAGCCAACGTCCACTTCGCATCGCCGTTCTTGGCAATGAAAGGGACAAAGAAGTAGCTATTGGACAAACCATACACTGTTAAAGCCAACGTCAACTTCTGCATCGCCGTTCTTTGTAATGAAATAGAAGCGGCTATTAGATAAACCACATACTGTAATAGCCAACATCCACTTCTGCATTGCCATTCTTGGCAATGAAAGGGTCAAACAAGCGGCTATTGGATGAACCACACACTGTAAAAGCCAACGTCCACTTTACGCATGGTCATTCGTGGTAATGAATGGGACAAAGAAGCGTCTATTGGACAAACCATACACTTTGTTAAAGCCAACGTCAACTTTTGCATCGCCATTCTTGGCAATGAAAGCGACAAAAAAGCTGCTATTGGATGAACCACACATTGTAAAAGCCAACATCTACAATGAAAGGGACAAAGAAGCGGCTATTGGACAAACCATACACTTTAAAAGCCAACGTCCATTCGTCGCGCATTCTTGGCAATGAAATGGACAAAGAAGTGGCTATTGGACAAACCATACACTGTTAAAGCCAACGTCCACTTCTGCATTGCCGTTCTTTGTAATGAAATAGAAAAAGAAGCGGCTATTAGACAAACCACATACTGTAAAAGCCAACGTCCACTTCTGCATTGCCATTCTTGGCAATGAAAGGGTCAAACAAGCGGCTATTGGATGAACCACACACTGTAAAAGCCAACGTCCACTTCTGCATGGTGATACTTGGTAATGAATGGGACAAAGAAGCGGCTATTGGACAAACCATACACTGTTAAAGCCAACGTCAACTTCTGCATTGCCATTCTTGGCAATGAAAGCGACAAAGAAGCGCTATTGGATGAACCACACACTAAAAGCCAACATCCACTTCGCATCGCCGTTCTTGGCAATGAAAGGGACAAAGAAGTGGCTATTGGACAAACCATACACTCGTTAAAGCCAACGTCCACTTCTTCGCATCGCCGTTCTTGGCAATGAATGGGACAAACAAGCGGCTATTGGACAAACCACACACTTATAAAAGCCAACATCCACTTCTGCATCGCCATTTTTACCAATGAAAGGGTCAAAGAAGCAGCTATTGGATGAACCACACACTTGTAAAAGCCAACGTCCACTTCTGCATCGTCATTCTTGGCAATGAAAGGGACAAAGAAGCGGCTATTGGATGAACCACACATTGTAAAAGCCAACGTCCACTTCGCATCGCCATTCTTGGTAATGAAAGCGACAAAGAAGCTGCTATTGGATGAACCACACACTGTAAAAGCCAACATCTACTTCTACATCGCTGTTCTTGGCAATGAAATGGACAAAGAAGTGGTTATTGGACAAACCATACACTGTTAAAGCCAACGTCCACTTCTGCATCGCCGTTCTTGGCAATGAAAGGGACAAAGAAGTAGCTATTGGACAAACCATACACTGTTAAAGCCAACGTCAACTTCTACATCGCCGTTCTTTGTAATGAAATAGAAAAAGAAGCGGCTATTAGACAAACCACATACTGTAATAGCCAACGTCCACTTCTGCATTGCCATTCTTGGCAATGAAAGGGTCAAACAAGTGGCTATTGGATGAACCACACATTGTAAAAGCCAACGTCCACTTCTGCATGGTGATACTTGGTAATGAATGGGACAAAGAAGCGGCTATTGGATAAACCATACACTGTTAAAGCCAACGTCCACTTCTGCATTGCCATTCTTGGTAATGAAAGGATCAAACAAGTGGCTATTGGATGAACCACACACTGTAAAAGCCAACGTCCATTTCTACATCATCATTCTTGGCAATGAAAGGGACAAAGAAGCGGCTAGCTATTGGACAAACCATACACTGTTAAAAAGCCAACGTCAACTTCGCATCGCCATTCTTGGCAATGAAAGGGACAAAGAAGCGCTATTGGATGAACCACACACTATAAAAGCCAACGTCCACTTCTGCATCGCCGTTCTTGGCAATGAAAGGGACAAAGAAGTAGCTATTGGACAAACCATACACTGTTAAAGCCAACGTCCACTTCTGCATCGCCATTCTTGGCAATGAAAGGGAAAAAAGCGGCTATTGGATGAACCACACACTTGTAAAAAAAGCCAACGTCCACTTCGCATCGCCATTCTTGGCAATGAAAGGGACAAACAAGCGGCTATTGGATGAACCACACACTATAAAAAGCCAACGTCCACTTCTGCATGGTGATTCTTGGCAATGAAAGGGACAAAGAAGCGGCTATTGGACAAACCATACACTGTTAAAGCCAACGTCAACTTCTGCATCGCCATTCTTGGCAATGAAAGCGACAAAAAAGCTGCTATTGGATGAACCACACATTGTAAAAGCCAACATCTACTTCTGCATCGCCGTTCTTGGCAATGAAAGGACAAAGAAGTGGTTATTGGACAAACCATACACTGTTAAAGCCAACGTCCACTTCTGCATCGCCGTTCTTGGCAAATGAAAGGGACAAAGAAGCGGCTATTGGACAAACCATACACTGTAAAAGCCAACGTCCACTTCTGCATCGCCGTTCTTTGTAATGAAATAGAAAAAGAAGCGGCTATTAGACAAACCACATACTGTAATAGCCAACGTCCACTTCTGCATTGCCATTCTTGGCAATGAAAGGGTCAAACAAGCGGCTATTGGATGAACCACACATTGTAAAAGCCAACGTCCACTTCGCATGGTCATTCTTGGTAATGAATGGGACAAAGAAGCGGCTATTGGACAAACCATACACTTGTTAAAGCCAACGTCAACTTCTGCATCGCCATTCTTGGCAATGAAAGCGACAAAGAAAGCGACAAAGAAGCTGCTATTGGAATGAACCACACCTTTAAAAGCCAACATCTACTTCGCATCGCCGTTCTTGGCAATGAAAGGGACAAAGAAGTGGCTATTGGACAAACCATACACTTATTAAAAAGCCAACGTCCACTTCGCATCGCCATTCTTGGCAATGAATGGGACAAACAAGCGGCTATTGGACAAACCACACACTATATAAAAGCCAACTCCACTTCTACATCGCCGTTCTTTGTAATGAAATAGAAAAAGAAGCGGCTATTGGACAAACCACATACTTTGTAAAGCCAACGTCCACTTATTGCATTGCCATTCTTGGCAATGAAAGGGTCAAACAAGCGGCTATTGGATGAACCACACACTTGTAAAAGCCAACGTCCACTTCTGCATGGTCATTCTTGGTAATGAAAGGACAAAGAAGCGGCTATTGGACAAACCATACACTTTGTTAAAGCCAACGTCCACTTCGCATTGCCATTCTTGGCAATGAAAGGGGACAAACAAGCGGCTATTGGATGAACCACACACTATAAAAGCCAACGTCCACTTCTACATCATCCATTCTTGGCAATGAAAGGGACAAAGAAGCGGCTATTGGACAAACCATACACTTTGTTAAAGCCAACGTCCACTTCTCGCATCGCCATTCTTGGCAATGAAAGGGACAAACAAGCGGCTATTGGATGAACCACACACTATAAAAGCCAACGTCCACTTCTGCATATCGCCATTCTTGGCAATGAAAGGGACAAAGAAGCGGCTATTGGACAAACCATACACTGTTAAAGCCAACGTCAACTTCTGCATCGCCATTCTTGGCAATGAAAGGGACAAACAAGCGGCTATTGGATGAACCACACACTCGTAAAAAGCCAACGTCCACTTCGCATCGCCGTTCTTGGCAATGAAAGGGACAAAGAAGCGGCTATTGGACAAACCATACACTGTAAAGCCAACGTCCACTTCTGCATCGCCATTCTTGGCAATGAAAGGGACAAAGAAGCGGCTATTGGATGAACCACACACTGTAAAAGCCAACGTCCACTTCGCATCGCCATTCTTGGCAATGAAAGGTACAAACAAGCGGCTATTGGATGAACCACACACCCATTCTTTGTAAAAGCCAACGTCCATTTCTCGCATGTGATTCTTGGCAATGAAAGGGACAAAGAAGCGGCTATTGGACAAACCATACATTGTTAAAGCCAACGTCAACTTCTGCATCGCCATTCTTGGCAATGAAAGCGACAAAGAAGCTGCTATTGGATGAACCACACATTGTAAAAGCCAACGTCCACTTCTGCATCGCCGTTCTTGGTAATGAAAGGACAAAGAAGTGGCTATTGGACAAACCATACACTCGTTAAAGCCAACGTCCACTTCGCATCGCCATTCTTGGCAATGAATGGGACAAACAAGCGGCTATTGGATGAACCACACACTTTATAAAAGCCAACGTCCACTTCGCATCGCCATTCTTGGCAATGAAAGGGTCAAAGAAGCAGCTATTGGATGAACCACACACTGGTAAAAGCAAACGTCCACTTCGCATCGCCATTCTTGGCAATGAAAGGGACAAAGAAGCGGCTATTGGATGAACCACACATTGTAAAAGCCAACGTCCACTTCTGCATCGCCATTCTTGGCAATGAAAGCGACAAAGAAGCTGCTATTGGATGAACCACACACTGTAAAAGCCAACATCTACTTCTACATTCGTTCATTCTTGGCAATGAAAGGGACAAAGAAGCGGCTATTGGACAAACCATACACTGTTAAAGCCAACGTCCACATCTGCATCGCCATTCTTGGCAATGAAAGGGACAAACAAGCGGCTATTGGACAAACCACACACTATAAAAGCCAACGTCCACTTCTACATCGCCGTTCTTTGTAATGAAATAGAAAAAGAAGCGGCTATTAGACAAACCACATACTGTAAAAGCCAACGTCCACTTCTGCATTGCCATTCTTGGCAATGAAAGGGTCAAACAAGCGGCTATTGGATGAACCACACACTGTAAAAGCCAACGTCCACTTCTGCATCGTCATTCTTGGCAATGAAAGGGACAAAGAAGCGGCTATTGGACAAACCATACACTATTAAAGCCAACGTCCACTTTCGCATTGCCATTCTTGGCAATGAAAGGGACAAACAAGCGGCTATTGGATGAACCACACACTATAAAAAGCCAACGTCCATTTCTACATCATCATTCTTGGCAATGAAAGGGACAAAGAAGCGGCTATTGGACAAACCATACACCGTTAAAGCCAACGTCCAACTTCGCATCGCCATTCTTGGCAATGAAAGGGACAAAAGAAGCGGCTATTGGATGAACCACACACATGTAAAAGCCAACATCCATACGTCCACTTCGCATCGCCATTCTTGGCAATGAAAGGGACAAAGAAGTAGCTATTGGACAAACCATACACACTATAAAAGCCAACGTCCACTTCGCATCGCCATTCTTGGTAATGAAAGGGACAAAGAAGCGGCTATTGGATAAACCACACACTTGTAAAAGCCAACGTCCACTTCGCATTGCCATTCTTGGCAATGAAAGGGTCAAACAAGCGGCTATTGGATGAACCACACACCGTAAAAAAGCCAACGTCCACTTCGCATCGTCCATTCTTGGCAATGAATGGGACAAAGAAGCGGCTATTGGACAAACCATACACTTTAAAGCCAACGTCAACTTCGCATCGCCATTCTTGGCAATGAAAGCGACAAAAAGCGCTATTGGATGAACCACACATTGTAAAAGCCAACATCTACTTCGCATCGCCATTCTTGGCAATGAAAGGGACAAAGAAGCGGCTATTGGACAAACCATACACATCTAAAAAAGCCAACGTCCACTTCTGCATCGCCATTCTTGGCAATGAATGGGACAAACAAGCGGCTATTGGACAAACCACACACTATAAAAGCCAACGTCCACTTCTACATCGCCATTCTTTGTAATGAAATAGAAAAAGAAGCGGCTATTGGACAAACCACATACTGTAAAAGCCAACGTCCACTTCTGCATTGCCATTCTTGGCAATGAAAGGGTCAAACAAGCGGCTATTGGATGAACCACACACTTGTAAAAGCCAACGTCCACTTCTGCATCGTCATTCTTGGTAATGAAAGGGACAAAGAAGCGGCTATTGGACAAACCATACACTGTAAAGCCAACGTCCACTTCTGCATTGCCATTCTTGGCAATGAAAGGACAAACAAGCGGCTATTGGATGAACCACACACTGTAAAAGCCAACGTCCACTTCTACATCATCATTCTTGGCAATGAAAGGGACAAAGAAGCGGCTATTGGACAAACCATACACTGTTAAAGCCAACGTCCACTTCTCGCATCGCCATTCTTGGCAATGAAAGGACAAAGAAGCGGCTATTGGATGAACCACACACTAAAAGCCAACGTCCACTTCACTTCATCGCCGTTCTTGGCAATGAAAGGGACAAAGAAGTAGCTATTGGACAAACCATACATTGTTAAAGCCAACGTCCACTTCGCATCGCATCGCCATTCTTGGCAATGAAAGGGACAAACGAGCGGCTATTGGATGAACCACACACTATAAAAGCCAACGTCCACTTCGCATCGCCATTCTTGGCAATGAAAGGGACAAAGAAGCGGCTATTGGATGAACCACACACTGTAAAAGCCAACGTCCACTTCTGCATCGCCATTCTTGGCAATGAATGGGACAAAGAAGCGGCTATTGGACAAACCACACACTATAAAGCCAACGTCCACTTCTGCATCGCCATTCTTGGCAATGAAAGGGACAAAGAAGCGGCTATTGGATGAACCACACATTGTAAAAGCCAACGTCACTTCTCGCATCGCCATTCTTGGCAATGAAAGCGGACAAAAAAGCGCTATTGGATGAACCACACACTTGTAAAAAGCCAACGTCCACTTCGCATCGCCATTCTTGGCAATGAAAGGGACAAAGAAGCGGCTATTGGACAAACCATACACTTTAAAAAAGCCAACGTCCACTTCTTCATCGCCATTCTTGGCAATGAAAGGGACAAAGAAGCGCTATTGGACAAACCATACACTATTATAAAAGCCAACGTCCAACTTCTTGCACATCATTCCATTCTTGGCAATGAAAGGGACAAACAAGCGGCTATTGGATGAACCACACACTTTAAAAAAGCCAACGTCCACTTCGCATCGCCATTCTTGGCAATGAAAGGGACAAAGAAGCGGCTATTGGACAAACCATACACTTTTAAAAGCCAACGTCCACTTCGCATCGTGATTCTTGGCAATGAAAGGGACAAAGAAGCGGCTATTGGACAAAACCATACAATGTTAAAGCCAACGTCAACTTCGCATCGCCATTCTTGGCAATGAAAGCGACAAAGAAGCTGCTATTGGATGAACCACACACTTTGTAAAAGCCAACATCCACTTCGCATCACGCCATTCTTGGCAATGAAAGGGACAAAGAAGCGGCTATTGGACAAACCATACACTTTGTTAAAGCCAACGTCCACTTCGCATCGCCATTCTTGGCAATGAAAGGGACAAACAAGCGGCTATTGGACAAACCACACACTTATAAAAGCCAACGTCCACTTCTCGCATCGCCATTCTTGGCAATGAAAGGGACAAAGCAAGTTGCTATTGGATGAACCACACACTTTAAAAGCCAACGTCCACTTCGCATCGCCATTCTTGGCAATGAAAGGGACAAAAAGCGGCTATTGGACAAACCATACACTTTGTTAAAAAGCCAACGTCAACTTGCATCGCCATTCTTGGCAATGAAAGCGACAAAGAAGCGCTATTGGATGAACCACACACTTTGTAAAAGCCAACGTCCACTTCGCATCGCCGTTCTTGGCAATGAAAGGACAAAGAAGTGGCTATTGGACAAACCATACACTGTTAAAGCCAACGTCCACTTCGCATCGCCATTCTGGGCAATGAATGGGACAAACAAGCGGCTATTGGACGAACCACACACTATAAAAGCCAACGTCCACTTCTGCATCACCGTTCTTGTAATGAAATAGAAAAAGAAGCGGCTATTGGACAAACCACATACTTAAAAGCCAACGTCCACTTCGCATTGCCATTCTTGGCAATGAAAGGGTCAAACAAGCGGCTATTGGATGAACCACACACTATAAAAAAGCCAACGTCCACTTCGCATGGTCATTCTTGGTAATGAAAGGACAAAGAAGCGGCTATTGGACAAACCATACACTGTTAAAGCCAACGTCCACTTCTGCATCGCCATTCTTGGCAATGAAAGGGACAAACAAGCGGCTATTGGATGAACCACACACTATAAAAAGCCAACGTCCACTTCTCACATCGCCATTCTTGGTAATGAAAGGGACAAAAAAAACGCGCTATTGGACAAACCATACAATTGTAAAAGCCAACGTCCACTTCTGCATCGCCATTCTTGGCAATGAAAGGGACAAAGAAGCGGCTATTGGATGAACCACACACTTTAAAAGCCAACGTCCACTTCTGCATCGCCATTCTTGGCAATGAAAGGGACAAAGAAGCGGCTATTGGACAAACCATACACTTGTTAAAGCCAACGTCAACTTCTGCATCGCCATTCTTGGCAATGAAAGTGACAAAGAAGCGGCTATTGGATGAACCACACACTATAAAAGCCAACGTCCACTTCGCATCGCCATTCTTGGCAATGAAAGGGACAAAGAAGCGGCTATTGGACAAACCATACACTTAAAAAGCCAACGTCCACTTCGCATCGCCATTCTTGGTAATGAAATGGGACAAAAAAGCGGCTATTGGATAAACCAACCACACACTAAAAGCCAACGTCCACTTCGCATTGCCATTCTTGGCAATGAAAGGGACAAACAAGCGGCTATTGGATGAACCACACACTAACGTCCACTTCATCATCATCGCCATTCTTGCAAAAAGCCAACGTCCATTGGACAAACGCATGCATCGCCATTCTTGGTAATGAAAGGACAAAGAAGCGGCTATTGGACAAACCATACATCGTTAAAGCCAACGTCCAACTTCATCGCCATTCTTGGCAATGAAAGGACAAAAAAGCGCTATTGGATGAACCACACACTAAAAAGCCAACATCTACTTCGCATCGCCATTCTTGGCAATGAAAGGGACAAAGAAGCGGCTATTGGACAAACCATACACTTGTAAAGCCAACGTCCACTTCTGCATCGCCATTCTTGGCAATGAAAGGGACAAACAAGCGGCTATTGGATGAACCACACACTATAAAAGCCAACGTCCACTTCTGCATCGCCATTCTTGGCAATGAAAGGGAAAAAGAAGCGCTATTGGACAAACCACACACTATTAAAAGCCAACGTCCACTTCTGCATCGCCATTCTTGGCAATGAAAGGGACAAAAGAAGCGGCTATTGGATGAACCACACATTGTAAAAAGCCAACGTCCACTTCTGCGCATCGCCATTCTTGGTAATGAAAGCGACAAAGAAGCGCTATTGGATGAACCACACACTATTGTAAAAGCCAACGCCAACTCTACTTCGCATCGCCATTCTTGGCAATGAAAGGGACAAAGAAGCGGCTATTGGACAAACCATACATTTGTTAAAGCCAACGTCCACTTATGCATCGCCATTCTTGGCAATGAATGGGACAAACAAGCGGCTATTGGACAAAACCACACACTATAAAAGCCAACGTCCACTTCTGCATCGCCGTTCTTGGTAATGAAATAGAAAAAGAAGCGGCTATTGGACAAACCACATACTGTAAAAGCCAACGTCCACTTCTGCATTGCCATTCTTGGCAATGAAAGGGTCAAACAAGCGGCTATTGGATGAACCACACACTGTAAAAGCCAACGTCCACTTCTGCATCGTCATTCTTGGCAATGAAAGGGACAAAGAAGCGGCTATTGGACAAACCATACACTGTTAAAGCCAACGTCAACTTCTGCATCGCCATTCTTGGCAATGAATGGGACAAACAAGCGGCTATTGGATGAACCACACATTATAAAAGCCAACGTCCACTTCTGCATCGCCGTTCTTGGTAATGAAAGGAAAAAAAGCGTCTATTGGACAAACCATACACTGTTAAAGCCAACGTCCACTTCTGCATTGCCATTCTTGGCAATGAAAGTGTCAAAGAAGCGGCTATTGGATGAACCACACACTGTAAAAGCCAACGTCCACTTCTGCATCGCCGTTCTTGGCAATGAAAGGGACAAAGAAGTGGCTATTGGACAAACCATACACTTTAAAAGCCAACGTCCACTTCTGCATCGCCATTCTTTGTAATGAATGGGAAAACAAGCGGCTATTGGATGAACCACACACTATAAAAGCCAACGTCCACTACGCATCATCGCCATTCTTGGCAATGAAAGGGAAAAAGAAGCGGCTATTGGATGAACCACACACTTTAAAAACGTCAACGTCCACTTCGCATCGCCATTCTTGGCAATGAAAGGGACAAAAAAAGCGGCTATTGGATAAACCACAACTGTAAAAAAAGTCAACGTCCAACTTCGCATTGCCATTCTTGGCAATGAAAGGGTCAAAGAAGCGGCTATTGGATGAACCACACATTGTAAAAGCCAACGTCCACTTCTGCATCGCCATTCTTGGCAATGAAAGGGACAAAGAAGCGGCTATTGGACAAACCATACACTGTTAAAGCCAACGTCCACTTCTGCATCGCCATTCTTTGTAATGAATGGGACAAACAAGCGGCTATTGGATGAACCACACACTATAAAAGCCAACGTCCACTTCGCACCGCCATTCTTGGCAATGAAAGGGAAGCGGCAAAAAAAGCGGGATGAACAAACACTATTGTGAAAAGTCCAACGTCCACTTCTGCATCGCCGTTCTTGGCAATGAAAGGGACAAAGAAGCGGCTATTGGATAAATACACATTTGTTAAAGCCAACGTCCACTTCGCATTGCCATTCTTGGCAATGAAAGGACAAAGAAGCGGCTATTGGATGAACCACACATTGTAAAGCCAACGTCCACTTCTCCATCGCCATTCTTGGCAATGAAAGGAACAAAGAAGCGGCTATTGGACAAACCATACACTGTAAAAGCCAACGTCCACTTCTGCATCGCCATTCTTGGCAATGAAAGGGACAAAGAAACGGCTATTGGACAAACCATACACACGTTAAAGCCAACGTCCACTTCGCATCGCCATTCTTGGCAATGAAAGGGACAAACAAGCTTATTGGACAAACCACACACTATAAAAGCCAACGTCCACTTCTGCATCGCCGTTCTTTGTAATGAAATAGAAAAAGAAGCGGCTATTGGACAAAGCACATACTGTAAAAGCCAACGTCCACTTCTGCATTGCAATTCTTGGCAATGAAAGGGTCAAACAAGCGGCTATTGGATGAACCACACACTTGTAAAAAGCCAACGTCCACTTCGCATCGTCATTCTTGGCAATGAAAGGGACAAAAAAGCGCTATTGGACAAACCATACACTATTAAAGCCAACGTCAACTTCGCATCGCCATTCTTGGCAAAAAAAGGGACAAAAAAGCGCTATTGGATGAACCACACACTTTGTAAAAGCCAACATCCACTTCTCATCGCCGTTCTTGGTAATGAAAGGAAAAAGAAGCGGCTATTGGATAAACCACACACTGTAAAAGTCAACGTCCACTTCGCATTGCCATTCTTGGCAATAATGAAAGTGTCAAAGAAGCGCTATTGGATGAACCACACACTTGTAAAAGCCAACGTCCACTTCGCATCGCCATTCT
Source organism: Anisodus tanguticus (assembly GCA_034509755.1). Classification (NCBI taxonomy): domain Eukaryota; kingdom Viridiplantae; phylum Streptophyta; class Magnoliopsida; order Solanales; family Solanaceae; genus Anisodus; species Anisodus tanguticus. Next base: position 25,418,509 of record CM067545.1, read on the forward strand.
TGGCAATGAAAGGGAAAAAAAGTGGTTATTGGACAAACCATACAATCGTTAAAGCCAACGTCCACTTCGCATCGCCATTCTTGCAATGAATGGGACAAACAAGCGGCTATTGGACGAACCACACACTATAAAAGCCAACGTCCACTTCAGCATAGCCGTTCTTGGTAATGAAACGGAAAAAGAAGCGGCTATTGGACAAACCACATACTGTAAAAGCCAACGTCCACTTCTGCATTGCCATTCTTGGCAATGAAAGGGTCAAACAAGCGGCTTTTGGATGAACCACACACTATAAAAGCCAACGTCCACTTCTGCATCGTCATTCTTGGCAATGAAAGGGAAAAAGAAGCGGCTATTGAACAAGCCATACACTGTTAAAGCCAACGTCAACTTCTACATCGCCATTCTTTACAATGAATGGGACATACAAGAGGTAGTTGGATGAACCACATATTATAAAAGGCAACATCCACTTCTGCATCGCCGCCGTTCTTGGCAATGAAATGAAGCGGAAAAAAGCGGCTATTGGATAAACCAACACTGTAAAAGCAACGTCCACTTCTCGCATTGCCATTCTTGGCAATGAAAGTGTCAAAGAAGCGGCTATTGGATGAACCACACACTAAAAAGCCAACGTCCACTTCTGCATCGCCATTCTTTGCAATGAAAGGGACAAAGAAGCGGCTATTGGACAACCATACACAATATTAAAGCCAACGTCCACTTCTGCATCGCCATTCTTGGTAATGAATGGGTAAAGAAGCGGCTATTGGATGAACCACACACTATAAAAGCCAACGTCCACTTCGCATCATTCTCTTGGCAATGAAAGGGACAAAAGAAGCGCTATTGGATGAAACCATACACTATAAAAGCCAACGTCCACTTCGCAAAAGAAAGTGACAAAGGCTATTGGATGAAACCACACATCTTGTAAAAGCCAACGTCCACTTCTGCATCGCCATTCTTGGCAATGAAAGGGAAAAAGAAGCGGCTATTGGATAAATAACACATCTGTAAAAAGCCAACGTCCATTTCTGCATTGCCATTCTTGGCAATGAAAGTGTCAAAGAAGCAGCTATTGGATGAACCACACATTGTAAAGGCCAACGTCCACTTCTCCATCGTCATTCTTGGCAATGAAAGGAACAAAGAAGCGGCAATTGGACAAACTATACACTGTTAAAGCCAACGTCAACTTCTGCATCATCATTCTTGGGAATGAAAGGGACAAAGAAGCGGCTATTAGACAAACCATACACTGTTAAAGCCAACGTCCACTTCTGCATTGCCATTCTTGGCAATGAATGGGACAAACAAGCGGCTATTGGATGAACCACACACTATAAAAGCCAACGTCCACTTCTGCATCGCCGTTCTTTGTAATGAAATAGAAAAAGAAGCGGCTATTGGACAAACCACATACTGTAAAAGCCAACGTCCACTTCTGCATTGCCATTCTTGGCAATGAAAGGGTCAAACAAGCGGCTATTGGATGAACCACACACTGTAAAAGCCAATCCACTTCTGCATCGTCATTCTTGGCAATGAAAGGGTCAAAAAAGCTGCTATTGACAAACCATACACTATTAAAGCCAACGTCAACTTCTGCATCACCATTCTTGGCAAAAAAAGACAAAAAAGTTGCTATTGGATGAACCACACACTGTAAAAGCAACATTTACTTCTGCATCGCCGTTCTTGGTAATGAAACGGAAAAAGAAGCGGCTATTGGATAAATATACAATCAGTAAAAGTCTACGTCCACTTCTGCATTGCCATTCATGGTAATGAAAGTGTCAAAGAAACGCTATTGGATGAACCACACACTTTGTAAAAGCCAACGTCCACTTCGCATCGCCATTCTTGGCAATGAAAGAGAAAAGAAGTGGTATTGGACAAACCATACACTTGTTAAAGCCAACGTCCACTTCTGCATCGCCATTCGTTGCAATGAATGGGACAAACAAGCGGCTATTGGACGAACCACACACTATAAAAGCCAACGTCCACTTCAGGCATCGCCGTTCTTGGTAATGAAACGGAAAAAGAAGCGGCTATTGGACAAACCACATCTTGTAAAAGCCAACGTCCACTTCGCATTGCCATTCTTGGCAATGAAAGGGTCAAACAAGCGCTATTGGATGAACCACACACACTTGTAAAGCCAACGTCCACTTCTGCATCGTCATTCTTGGCAATGAAAGGGACAAAGAAGCGGCTATTGGACAAACCATACACTGTTAAAGCCAACGTCAACTTCTACATCGCCATTCTTTACAATGAATGGGACAAACAAGCGGCTGTTGGAAGAACCACATATTATAAATGCCAACATCCACTTCTGCATCGCCGTTCTTGCTAATGAAACGGAAAAAGAAATGGTTATTAGATAAATAACCATACATCAAAAGTCAACGTCCACTTCTGCATTTCCATTCTTGGCAATGAAAGTGTCAAAGAAGCAGCTATTGGATGAACCACACACTGTAAAAGCCAACGTCCACTTCTGCATCATCCTTCTTGGCAATGAAAGGGACAAAGAAGCGGCTATTGGACAAACCACACAATGTTAAAGCCAACGTCCACTTCTGCATCGCCATTCTTTGCAATGAATGGGACAAACAAGCGGCTATTGGAAGAACCACACACTATAAAAGCCAACGTCCACTTCTGCATCACCGTTCTTGGTAATGAAAGGGAAAAAGAAATGGTTATTGGATAAATAACGTACTGTAAAAGTCAACGTCCACTTCTGCATCGCCATTCTTGGCAATGAAAGTGTCAAAGAAGCAGCTATTGGATGAACCACACACTGTAAAAGCCAACGTCCACTTTGCATTGCCATTCTTGGCAATGAAAGTGTAAAAGAAGCAGCTATTGGATGAACCACACACTGTAAAGGCCAACGTCCACTTCTGCATCGTCATTCTTGGCAATGAAAGGAACAAAGAAGCGGCTATTGGACAAACTATACACTGTTAAAGCCAACGTCAACTTCTGCATCATCATTCTTGGGAATGAAAGGGACAAAGAAGCGGCTATTAGACAAACCATACACCGTTAAAGCCAACGTCCACTTCTGCATTGCCATTCTTGGCAATGAATGGGACAAACAAGCGGCTATTGGACGAACCACACACTATAAAAGCCAACGTCCACTTCTGCATCGCCGTTCTTTGTAATAAAATAGAAAAAGAAGTGGCTATTGGACAAAGCACATACTGTAAAAGCCAACGTCCACTTCTGCATTGCAATTCTTGGCAATGAAAGGGTCAAACAAGCGGCTATTGGATGAACCACACACTGTAAAAGCCAATGTCCACTTCTGCATCGTCATTCTTGGCAATGAAAGGGTCAAAAAAGCTGCTATTGGACAAACCATACACTATTAAAGCCAACGTCAACTTCTGCATCACCATTCTTGGCAAAACAAAGACAAAAAAGTTGCTATTGGATGAACCACACACTGTAAAAGCCAACATTTACTTCTGCATCGCCGTTCTTGGTAATGAAACGGAAAAAGAAGCGGCTATTGGATAAATAACATGTAAAAGTCTACGTCCACTTCTGCATTGCCATTCTTGGCAATGAAAGTGTCAAAGAAACAGCTATTGGATGAACCACACACTGTAAAAGCGAACGTCCACTTCTGCATCGCCATTCTTGCAATGAAAGAGACAAAGAAGTGGCTATTGGACAAACCATACACTGTTAAAGCCAACGTCCACTTCTTCATCGCCATTCTTTGCAATGAATGGGACAAACAAGCGGCTATTGGATGAACCACACACTATAAAAGCCAACGTCCACATCTGCATAGCCGTTCTTGGTAATGAAACGGAAAAAGAAGCGGCTATTGGACAAACCACATACGTAAAAAGCCAACGTCCACTTCTGCATTTCTATTCTTGGAAATGAAAGGGTCAAACAAGCGGCTATTGGATGAACCACACACTGTAAAAGCCAACGTCCACTTCTGCATCGTCATTCTTGGCAATGAAAGGGACAAAGAAGCGGCTATTGGACAAACCATACACTGTTAAAGCCAACCTCAACTTCTGCATCGCCATTCTTTATAATGAATGGGACCAACATGCGGCTGTTGGATGAACCACATATTATAAAAGCCAACATCCACTTCTGCATCGCCCTTCTTGATAATGAAGCGGAAAAAGAAGCGGCTATTGGATAAATAACAGACTGTAAAAGTCAACGTTCACTTCTGCATTGCCATTCTTGGCAATGAAAGTGTCAAAGAAGCAGCTATTGGATGAACCACACACTGTACAAGCCAACGTCCACTTCTGCATCGCCATTCTTTGTAATGAAAGTTTAACAGTGTATGGTTCATCCAATAGCCACTTTTTGTCCCTTTCATTTCCAAGAATGACGATGCAGTAGTGGACGTTGGCTTTTATAGTGTGTGGTTCATCCAATAGCCGCTTGTTTGTCCCATTCATTGCCAAGAGTGGCAATGCCGAAGTGGACATTGTCTTTTACAGTGTGGTTCATCCAATAGCCGCTTATTTGACCCTTTCATTGCCAAGAATGACAATGCAGAAGTGGACGTTGGCTTTTACAATGTGTGGTTCATCCAATAGATGCTTGTTTGACCCTTTCATTACCAAGAACGGCGATGCAGAAGTGGACGTTGGCTTTTATAGTGTGTGGTTCATCCAATAGCCGCTTGTTTGTCCCATTCATTGCCAAGAATGGCGATGTAAAAGTGGACGTTGGCTTTTACAGTCTATTATTTATCCAATAGCCACTTCTTTGTCCCTTTCATTGCCAAGAACGGCGATGCAAAAGTAGATGTTGGCTTTTACAGTGTGTGGTTCAGCCAATAGCAGCTTCTTTGTCACTTTCATTGCCAAGAATGATGATGCAGATGCTGACGTTGGCTTTAACAGTGTATGATTTGTCCAATAGCCACTTCTTTGTCCCTTTCATTGCCAAGAATCGCGATGCAGAAGTGATGTTGGCTTTTACAAAGTGTGGTTCATCCAATAGCAGCTTCTTTGTCCCATTTCATTGCCAAGAATGGCGAAATGGCAGTGGTAAGTGACGTTGGCTTTAACAAAGGTATGGTTTGTCCAATAGCTACTTCTTTGTCCCTTTCATTGCCAAGAACGGCGATGCAGAAGTGGATGTTGGCTTTTTAAGTGTGTGGTTCATCCAATAGCGCTTGCTTCTTTGTCCTTTCATTACCAAGAATGGCGATGCGAAGTTGACGTTGGCTTTTACAATGATGTGTGGTTTGTCCAATAGCCGCTTTTTTTGTCCCTTTCATTACCAAGAATGGCGATGCGAAGTAAGGACGTTGGCTTTTATAGTGTGTGGTTCATCCAATAGCCGCTTGTTTGTCCCATTCATTGCCAAGAATGGCGATGCGAAGTGGACGTTGGCTTTAACAAAGTGTATGGTTTGTCCAATAGCCGCTTCTTTTTCCCTTTCATTACCAAGAACGGCGATGCGAAGTGGATGTTGGCTTTATAATGTGTGGTTCATCCAATAGCCGCTTGTTTGTCCCATTCATTGCAAAGAATGGCGATGCGAATGGACGTTGGCTTTAACAATGTATGGTTTGTCCAATAGCCACTTCTTTGTCCCTTTCATTGCCAAGAACGGCGATGCGAGAAGTAGATGTTGGCTTTTACAAGAATGTGTGGTTCATCCAATAGCAGCTTCTTTGACACTTTCATTGCCAAGAATGGCGATGCGTAAAGTTGACGTTGGCTTTAACATTGTATGGTTTGTCCAATAGCCGCTTCTTTTCCCTTTCATTGCCAAGAACGGCGATGCGTAGTGGATGTTGGCTTTTATGTGTGTGGTTCATCCAATAGCGCTTTCATCCAATAGCCGCTTTTTTGTCCTTTCATTACCAACAATGGCGATGCAGAAGTAGATGTTGGCTTTTACAATGTATGGTTCATCCAATAGCCGCTTCTTTGACCCTTTCATTGCCAAAAATGGCAATGCAGAAGTGGACGTTGGCTTTTACAGTATGTGGTTTGTCCAATAGCCGCTTCTTTTTCCATTTCATTACCAAGAATGGCGATGCGAAGTGGACGTTGGCTTTTATAGTGTGTGGTTCATCCAATAGCCGCTTCTTTGTCCCTTTCATTGCCAAGAATGGCGATGCGAGAAGTGGACGTTGGCTTTAACAAAGGTGTATGGTTTGTCCAATAGCCGCTTTTTGTCCTTTCATTGCCAAGAATGGCGAATGCGTATGTGGATGTTGGCTTTTACAAAGTGTGGTTCATCCAATAGCCGCTTCTTTGTCCTTTCATTGCCAAGAATGGCGATGCGTAAGTGGACGTTGGCTTTAACAAAGTGTGGTTTGTCCAATAGCCACTTCTTTGTCCCTTTCATTGCCAAGAATGGCGATGCGAAGTGGATGTTGGCTTTTACAAAGTGTGGTTTCATCCAATAGCGCTTCTTTGTCGCTTTCATTGCCAAGAATGGCGATGCGTAAGTGGACGTTGGCTTTTACAGTGTGTGGTAGATCCAATAGCCGATTCTTTGACACTATCATTGCCAAGAATAGTGATGCAGAAGTTGACGTTGGCTTTCACATTGTATGGTTTGTCCAATAGCCGCTTCTTTGTCCCTTTCATTATCCAAGAATGGCGATGCGTAAAGTGGACGTTGGCTTTTACAGTGTGTGGTTAATCCAATAGCCGCTTCTTTGACCCTTTTATTACCAAGAATGGCAATGCAGAAGTGGACGTTGGCTTTTACAATATGTTGTTTCTCCAATAGCCGCTTCTTTTTTTTTTTCATTACTAAGAACGGCGATGCGACGTGGATGTTGGCTTTTATAAAGTGTGGTTCATCCAATAGCCGCTTGTTTGTCCCATTCATTGCAAAGAATGCCGATGCAGGAGTGGACGTTGGCTTTAACAGTGTATGGTTTGTCCAATAGCCACTTCTTTGTCCCTTTCATTGCCAAGAACGGCGATGCAAAAGTAGATGTTGGCTTTTACAGTGTGTGGTTCATCCAATAGCAACTTCTTTGTCGCTTTCATTACCAAGAATGGCGATGCAGAAGTTGACGTTGGCTTTAACAGTGTATGGTTTGTCCAATAGCCACTTTTTTGTCCCTTTCATTTCCAAGAATGACGATGCAGAAGTGGACGTTGGCTTATATAGTTTGTGGTTCATCCAATAGCCGCTTGTTTGTCCCATTCATTTCCAAGAGTGGCAATGCCAAAGTGGACATTGGCTTTTAGAGTGTATGGTTCATCTAATAGCCGCTTCTTTAACCCTTTCATTGCCAAGAATGACGATGCAGAAGTGGACGTTGGCTTTTAGAATGTGTGGTTAATCCAATAGCCGCTTCTTTGTCCCTTTCATTACCAAGAATGGCGATGCGAAGTGGACGTTGGCTTTTATAGTGTGTGGTTTGTCCAATAGCCGCTTGTTTTGTCCCTTTCATTGCCAAGAATGGCGATGCGAAGTGGACGTTGGCTTTTACAATGTGTGTGGTTTATCCAATAGCCACTTCTTTGTCCTTTTCATTGCCAAGAATGGCGATGCAAAAGTAGATGTGGACGTTGGCTTTTACAAAGTGTGTGTGTTCATCCAATAGCAACTTCTTTGTCCTTTCATTGCCAAGAATGGCGATGCGTAAGTGGACGTTGGCTTTAACAATGTATGGTTTGTCCAATAGCCGCTTTCTTTGTCCCTTTCATTGCCAAGAATGCGATGCGAGAAGTAGATGTTGGCTTTTACAATGTGTGGTTCATCCAATAGCAGCTTCTTTGTCCCTTTCATTGCCAAGAATGGCGATGCGAAAGTGAAGTGGACGTTGGCTTTAACGTGTGTATGGTTTGTCCAATAGCCGCTTTTTGTCCCTTTCATTACCAAGAATGGATGATGCAAAAGTAGATGTTGGCTTTTACAAAGTGTGGTTCATCCAATAGCCGCTTTTTGTCCTTTCATTACCAAGAATGGCGATGCGTGTTGACGTTGGCTTTTACAAGATGTGGTTTGTCCAATAGCCGCTTCTTTTTCCCTTTCATTACCAAGAACGATGATGCGTAAGTGGACGTTGGCTTTTATAGTGTGTGGTTCATCCAATAGCCGCTTGTTTGTCCCATTCATTGCCCAAGAATGGCGATGCAAAATAGCCGCTTGGACGTTGGCGTTTTGGATTAACAAAGTATGTATGGTTTGTCCAATAGCCGCTTTTTTGTCCCTTTCATTACCAAGAATGGCGATGCGAAGTGGACGTTGGCTTTTACAGTGTGTGGTTCATCCAATAGCCGCTTGTTTGACCCATTCATTGCCAAGAATGGCGAATGCGTAGTGGACGTTGGCTTTTACAATGTGTGGTTTGTCCAATAGCCGCTTCTTTTTCCCTTCATTACCAAGAACGGCGATGATCGTAAGTGGACGTTGGCTTTTATAATAGTGTGGTTCATCCAATAGCCGCTTGTTTGTCCCATTTCATTGTAAAGAATGGCGATGCGTAAGTGGACGTTGGCTTTTAACAAAGTGTATGGTTTGTCCAATAGCCGCTTCTTTGTCCCTTTCATTGCCAAGAACGGCGATGCGAAGTAGATGTTGGCTTTTACAAAGGTGTGGTTCATCCAATAGCAGCTTTTTTTCGCTTTCATTACCAAGAATGGCGATGCGAAGTTGACGTTGGCTTTAACAAAGTGTATGGTTTGTCCAATAGCCAGCTTTTTGTCCCTTTCATTGCCAAGAATAACGATGCGTAAGTGGACGTTGGCTTTTTCACAATAGGTGTGTTTCATCCAATAGCCGCTTGTTTGACCTTTCATTACCAAGAATGGCGATGCGAAGTGGACGTTGGCTTTTATAGTGTGTGGTTTGTCCAATAGCCGCTTTTTGTCCCATTTCATTGGGACGTTTGCAAGAATGAATAGCCGCTTATTTGTCGATTCATTGCCAAGAACGTGGAAGTGGACGTTGGCTTTTATAATGTGTGGTTCATCCAATAGCCGCTTGTTTTTCCCATTCATTGCCAAGAATGACGATGCAGAAGTGGACATTGGCTTTAATAGTGTATGGTTTATCCAATAGCCGCTTTTTTGACCCTTTCATTGCTAAAAATGGCAATGCAGAAGTGGACGTTGGCTTTTACAGTATGTGGTTTGTCCAATAGCCGCTTATTTTTCCATTTCATTGCCAAAAACGGCGATGCAGAAGTAGATGTTGGCTTTTACAGTGTGTGGTTCATCCAATAGCAGCTTCTTTGTCACATTCATTACCAAGAATGGCGATGCAGAAGTTGAGGTTGGCTTTAACAGTGTATGGTTTGTCCAATAGAGGCTTTTTTGACCCTTTCATTGCCAAGAATGATGATGCAGAAGTGGACGTTGGCTTTTACAGTGTGTGGTTCATCCAATAGCCGCTTGTTTGATCCTTTCATTACCAAGAATGGCAATGCCGAAGTGGACGTTGGCTTTTACAGTATGTGGTTTGTCCAATAGCCGCTTCCTTTTCCATTTCTTTCCCAAGAACGGCGATGCAGAAGTGGACGTTGGCTTTTATAGTGTGTGGTTCATCCAATAGCTGCTTGTTTGTCCCATTCATTGCTAAGAATGGCGATGCAGAAGGGGACGTTGGCTTTAACAGTGTATGGTTTGTCCAATAGCCGTTTCTTTGTCCCTTTCATTACCAAGAATGTCGATGCAGAAGTGGACGTTGGCTTTTACAGTGTGTGGTTCATCCAATAGCCGCTTGTTTGACCCTTTCATTGCCAAGAATGGCAATGCAGAAGTGGACGTTGGCTATTACAGTATGTGGGTTGTCTAATAGCCGCTTCTTTTTCTATTTCATTACAAAGAACAGTGATCCAGAAGTGGACGTTGGCTTTTATAGTGTGTGGTTCATCCAATAGCCGCTTGTTTGTCCCATTCATTGTCAAGAATGGCGATGCAGAAGTGGACGTTGGTTTTAACATTGTATGGTTTGTCCAATAGCCGCTTCTTTGTCCCTTTCACTGCCAAGAACGGCGATGCAGAAGTAGATGTTGGTTTTTACAGTGTGTGGTTCATCCAATAGCAGCTTTTTTGTCGCTTTCATTGCCAAGAATGGCGATGCAGAAGTTGACGTTGGCTTTAACAATGTATGGTTTGTCCTATAGCCGCTTCTTTGTCCTTTTCATTGCCAAGAATAACGATGCAGAAGTGGACGTTGGCTTTTACAGTATGTGGTTCATCCAATAGCCGCTTGTTTGACCCTTTCATTGCCAAGAATGGCAATGCAGAAGTGGACGTTGGCTATTACAGTATGTGGTTTGTCTAATAGCCGCTTCTTTTTCTCTTTCCTTACAAAGAACGGCGATGCAGAAGTGGACGTTGGCTTTTATAGTGTGTGGTTCATCCAATAGCCGCTTATTTGTCCCATTCATTGCCAAGAATGGAGATGCAGAAGTGGACGTTTTCTTTAACAATGTATGGTTTGTCCAATAGCCGCTTATTTGTCCCTTTCATTGCCAAGAACGGCGATGCAGAAGTGGATGTTGGCTTTTCTAATGTGTGGTTCATCCAATAGCCGCTTGTTTGTCCCATTCATTGCCAAGAATGGTGATGCAGAAGTAGACGTTGGCTTTAACATTGTATGGTTTGTCCAATAGCCACTTTTTGTCCCTTTCATTGCCAAGAATGGCATGCGAGAAGTGGACGTTGGCTTTTACAAAGTGTGTGGTTTGTCCAATAGCCGCTTTTTTTCCCATTTCATTGCCAAGAATGGCGATGCGAAGTGGACGTTGGCTTTTACAACGGTGTGTGGTTCATCCAATAGCAGCTTCTTTGTCCCTTTCATTACCAAGAATGGCGATGCGAAGTTGAGGTTGCTTTAACGTGTATGGTTTGTCCCAATAGAGGCTTTTTGACCCTTTCATTGCCAAGAATGATGATGCAGAAGTGGACGTTGGCTTTTACAGTGTGTGGTTCATCCAATAGCCGCTTGTTTGATCCTTTCATTGCCAAGAATGGCAATGCCGAAGTGGACGTTGGCTTTTACAAGTGTGTGGTTTGTCCAATAGCCGCTTCTTTTCCAATTTCAAGACCAAGAATAGCGATGAGGTCCGTAATGTGGACGTTGGCTTTTACAAGATATGGTTTGTCCAATAGCCGCCACTTTTTCCATTTATACCAAGAACGTCGTTGCGGCAGTGGACGTGTTTTATAGTGGTTTCATCCAATAGCCGCTTGTTTGTCCCATTCATTGCCAAGAATGGCGATGCGAAGGGACGTTGGCTTTAACAAGTGTATGGTTTGTCCAATAGCCGCTTCTTTTTGTCCCTTTCATTGCCAAGAATGTCGATGCGAAGTGGACGTTGGCTTTTACAAGGTGTGGTTCATCCAATAGCCGCTTGTTTGACCCTTTCATTGCCAAGAATGGCAATGCGAAGTGGACGTTGGCTATTACAAAGATGTGGTTTGTCTAATAGCCGCTTCTTTTTCTATTTCATTACAAAGAACGGCGATCCGAAAGTGGACGTTGGCTTTTATAGTGTGTGGTTCATCCAATAGCCGCTTGTTTGTCCCATTCATTGCCAAGAATGGCGATGCAGTGTGGACGTTGGCTTTAACAAGTGTATGGTTTGTCCAATAGCCGCTTCTTTGTCCCTTTCATTGCCAAGAACGGCGATGCGAAGTAGATGTTGGCTTTTTACGATGTGTGGTTCATCCAATAGCCGCTTGTTTGTCGCTTTCATTGCCAAGAATGGCGATGCGTAAGTTGACGTTGGCTTTAACAAAGTGTATGGTTTGTCCAATAGCCGCTTCTTTGTCCTTTTCATTGCCAAGAATAACGATGCGTAGTGGACGTTGGCTTTTACAAGTGTGTGGTTCATCCAATAGCCGCTTGTTTGTCCCATTCATTGCCAAGAATGGCAATGCGAAGTGGACGTTGGCTTTACAAAGTATGTGGTTTGTCCAATAGCCGCTTCTTTTTCTATTTCATTACCAAGAACGGCGATGCATAAGTGGACGTTGGCTTTTATAGTGTGTGGTTCATCCAATAGCCGCTTGTTTGTCCCACTCATTGCAAGAATGGCGATGCAGAAGTGGACGTTGGCTTTAACAATGTATGGTTTGTCCAATAGCCACTTCTTTGTCCCTTTCATTGCCAAGAACGGCGATGCGTAGAAGTAGATGTTGGCTTTTTACAAAGTGTGTAGTTCATCCAATAGCAACTTTTTGTCCTTTCATTGCCAAGAATGGCGATGCGAGAAGTTGACGTTGGCTTTAACATGTATGGTTTGTCCAATAGCCGCTTCTTTGTCCTTTTCATTGCCAAGAATAACGTTGATGCGTGTGGTTCAAATGGACGTTGGCTTTTACAAAAATGGCAATATGTATGTGGTTCATCCAATAGCCGCTTGTTTGACCCTTTCATTGCCAAGAATGGCAATGCGAAGTGGACGTTGGCTTTTACAAAGTATGTGGTTTGTCCAATAGCCGCTTCTTTTTCCCTTTCATTACCAAAGAACGGCGTTGGCTGCGAAGTGGACGTTGGCTTTTATAGTGTGTGGTTCATCCAATAGCCGCTTGTTTGTCCCATTCATTGCCAAGAATGGTTTGTCCCTTTCATGCGAAATGTGGACGTTGGCGTTGGCTTTAACATTGTATGGTTTGTCCAATAGCCACTTCTTTGTCCCTTTCATTGCCAAGAACGGCGATGCAGTAGATGTTGGCTTTTACAGTGTGTGGTTCATCCAATAGCAACTTCTTTGTCCCTTTCATTGCCAAGAATGGCGATGCAGAAGTGGACGTTGGCTTTTACAGTGTGTGGTTTGTCCAATAGTCGCTTCTTTGTCCCTTTCATTACCAAGAATGGATGCGAAGTGGACGTGGACGTTTTATAAAGTGTGGTTCATCCAATAGCCGCTTGTTTGTCCCATTCATTACAAAAATGGCGATATAGAAGTGGTCGTTGGCTTTAACGGTATGGTTTGTCCAATAGCCACTTCTTTGTCCCTTTCATTGCCAAGAAATGGAGATGTAGAAGTAGATGTTGGATTTTACAGTGTGTGGTTCATCCAATAGCAACTTCTTTGTCGCTTTCATTACCAAGAATAGCGATGCGTAAGTTGAGCCGTTGGCTTTAACATTTGGCTTTTATGGTTTGTCCAAATAGCCGCTTCTTTGTCCCTTTCATTGCCAAGAATGATGATGCAGTAGTAGACGTTGACGTTGGTTCATCCAATTTTACAAGAAAGAATGGTGTGTGGTTCATCCAATAGCCGCTTGTTTTTCCCATTTCATTGCCAAGAATGACGATGCGTAAGTGGACATTGGCTTTAATAGTGTATGGTTTATCCAATAGCCGCTTCTTTGACCCTTTCATTGCCAAAAATGGCAATGCGAAGTGGACGTTGGCTTTTTACAAGAATGGCAATGCCGATATGGTTTGTCCAATAGCCGCCACTTTTTCCATTTCAATACCAAGAACGTCGTTGCAGAAGTGGACGTTGGCTTTTATAGTGTGTGGTTCATCCAATAGCCGCTTGTTTTTCCCATTCATTGCCAAGAATGACGATGCAGAAGTGGACATTGGCTTTAATAGTGTATGGTTTATCCAATAGCCGCTTCTTTGACCCTTTCATTGCTAAAAATGGCAATGCAGAAGTGGACGTTGGCTTTTACAGTATGTGGTTTGTCCAATAGCCGCTTATTTTTCCATTTCATTGCCAAAAACGGCGATGCAGAAGTAGATGTTGGCTTTTACAGTGTGTGGTTCATCCAATAGCAGCTTCTTTGTCACATTCATTACCAAGAATGGCGATGCAGAAGTTGAGGTTGGCTTTAACAGTGTATGGTTTGTCCAATAGAGGCTTCTTTGACCCTTTCATTGCCAAGAATGATGATGCAGAAGTGGACGTTGGCTTTTATAGTGTGTGGTTCATCCAATAGCCGCTTGTTTGATCCTTTCATTACCAAGAATGGCAATGCCGAAGTGGACGTTGGCTTTTACAGTATGTGGTTTGTCCAATAGCCGCTTCCTTTTCCATTTCTTTCCAAGAACGGCGATGCAGAAGTGGACGTTGGCTTTTATAGTGTGTGGTTCATCCAATAGCCGCTTGTTTGTCCCATTCATTGCTAAGAATGGCGATGCAGAAGGGGACGTTGGCTTTAACAGTGTATGGTTTGTCCAATAGCCGCTTCTTTGTCCCTTTCATTACCAAGAATGTCGATGCAGAAGTGGACGTTGGCTTTTACAGTATGTGGGTTGTCCAATAGCCGCTTCTTTTTCCCTTTCATTACCAAGAACGGCAATGCGAAGTGACGTTGGCTTTTATAGTGTGTGGTTCATCCAATAGCCGCTTATTTGTCCCATTCATTGCCAAGAATGGCGATGCAGAAGTGGACGTTTGCTTTAACAGTGTATGGTTTGTCCAATAGCCGCTTATTTGTCCCTTTCATTGCCAAGAACGGCGATGCAGAAGTGGATGTTGACTTTTATAATGTATGGTTCGTCCAATAGCCGCTTTTTTGACCCTTTCATTGCTAAAAATGGCAATGCAGAAGTGGACGTTGGCTTTGACAGTATGTGGTTTGTCCAATAGCCGCTACTATTTCCGTTTCAATACCAAGAATGGCGATGCAGAAGTGGATGTTGAGTTATAATGTGTGGTTCGTCCAATAGCCGCTTGTTTGTCCCATTCATTGCAAAGAATGGCGATGCAGAAGTGGACGTTGGCTTTAACAGTGTTTGGTTTGTCCAATAGCCGCTTCTTTGTCCCTTTCATTGCCAAGAATAGCGATGCAGAAGTGGACGTTGGCTTTAACAGTGTATGGTTTGTCCAATAGCCGCTTCTTCGTCCCTTTTATTGCCAAGAACGGCGATGCAGAAGTGGACGTTGGCTTTTACAGTATGTGGTTTGTCCAATTGCCGCTTCTTTTTCCGTTTCACTACCAAGAACGGCGATGCAGAAGTGGTTGTTAGCTTTTATAGTGTGTGGTTCGTCCAATAGCCGCTTGTTTGTCCCATTCATTGCCAAGAATGACGATGCAGAAGTGGACGTTGGCTTTAATAGTGTATGGTTTGTCTAATAGCCGCTTCTTTGTCCCTTTCATTGCTAAGAATGGCGATGCAGATGTGGAAGTTGTCTTTTATAGTGTATGGTTCATCCAATAGCCGCTTGTTTGACCCTTTTATTGCCAAGAATTGGCAATGCAGAAGTGGACGTTGGCTATTACAGTATGTGGTTTGTCTAATAGCCGCTTCTTTTTCCATTTCATTCCCAAGATCGGCGATGCAGAAGTGGACGTCGGCTTTTACATTGTGTGATTTATCCAATAGCCGCTTGTTTGACCCTTTCATTGCCAAGAATGGCAATGCAGAAGTGCACGTTGGCTTTAACAGTGTATGGTTTGTCCAATAGCCGCTTCTTTGTCCCTTTCATTGCCAAGAATGGCGATGCAGATGTGGATGTTGGCTTTTACAATGTATGGTTCATCCAATAGCAGCTTCTTTGTCGCTTTCATTACCAAGAATAGCGATGCAGAAGTTAAGGTTGGCTTTAACATTGTATGGTTTGTCCAATAGCGGCTTCTTTGTCCCTTTCATTGCAAGAATGATGATGCGAAAAGTGGACGTTGGCTTTTACAGTGTGTGGTTCATCCAATAGCCGTTTGTTTGACCCTTTCATTGCCAAGAATGGCAATGCAGAAGTGGACGTTGGCTATTACAGTGTGTGGTTTGTCTAATAGCCGCTTCTTTTTCTCTTTCCTTACAAAGAACGGCGATGCAGAATTGGACGTTGTCTTTTATAGTGTGTGGTTCGTCCAATAGCCGCATATTTGTCCCATTCATTGCCAAGAATGGCGATGCAGAAGTGGACGTTGGCTTTAACAGTGTTTGGTTTGTCCAATAGCCGCTTTTTTGTCCCTTTCATTCCCAAGAATGGCGATGCAGAAGTGGACATTGGCTTTTAAATGTGTGGTTCGTCCAATAGCCGCTTTTTTGTCCCTTTCATTGCTAAAAATGGCGATGCGAAGTGGACGTTGGCTTTACAAGATGTGGTTTGTCCAATAGCCGCTTCTTTTTCCTTTCATTACAAAGAACGGCGATGCGAAAGTGGACGTTGAGTTTTTATAGTGTGTGGTTCGTCCAATAGCCGCTTGTTAGTCCCATTCATTGCAAAGAATGGCGATGCGAAGTGGACGTTGGCTTTAACAGTGTTTGGTTTGTCCAATAGCCGCTTTTTTGTCCCTTTCATTCCCAAGAATGGCGATGCAGAAGTGGACGTTGGCTTTAACAGTGTATGGTTTTTCCAATAACCGCTTCTTTGTCCCTTTCATTGCCAAGAACGGCGATGCAGAAGTGGACGTTGGCTTTTACAGTATGTGGTTTGTCCAATTGCCGCTTCTTTTTCCGTTTCATTACCAAGAACGGCGATGCAGAAGTGGTTGTTAGCTTTTATAGTGTGTGGTTCATCCAATAGCCACTTATTTTTCCCATTCATTGCCAAGAATGACGATGCAGAAGTGGACGTTGGCTTTAATAGTGTATGGTTTGTCTAATAGCCGCTTCTTTGTCCCTTTCATTGCTAAGAATGGCGATGCTGAAGTGAAAGTTGTCTTTTATAGTGTATGGTTCATCCAATAGCCGCTTGTTTGACCCTTTCATTGCCAAGAATGGCAATGCAGAAGTGGACGTTGGCTATTACAGTATGTCGTTTGTCTAATAGCGCTTCTTTTTCCATTTCATTCCCAAGAACGGCGATGCAGAAGTGGACGTCGGCTTTTACAGTGTGTGGTTTATCCAATAGCCTCTTGTTTGACCCTGTCATTGCCAAGAATGGCAATGCAGAAGTGGACGTTGGCTTTAACAGTGTATGGTTTGTCCAATAGCCGCTTCTTTGTCCCTTTCATTGCCAAGAATGGCGATGCAGATGTGGAAGTTGGCTTTTACAATGTATGGTTCATCCAATAGCAGCTTCTTTGTCGCTTTCATTACCAAGAATAGCGATGCAGAATTTAAGGTTGGCTTTAACATTGTATGGTTTGTCCAATAGCGGCTTCTTTGTCCCTTTCATTGCCAAGAATGATGATGCAGAAGTGGACGTTGGCTTTTACAGTGTGTGGTTCATCCAATAGCCGCTTGTTTGATCCTTTCATTACCAAGAATGGCAATGCAGAAGTGGACGTTGGCTTTTACAGTATGTGGTTTGTCCAATAGCCGCTTCTTTTTCCATTTCATTCCCAAGAACGGCGATGCAGAAGTGGACGTTGGCTTTTATAGTGTGTGGTTCATCCAATAGCCACTTGTTTGTCCCATTCATTGCCAAGAATGGCAATGCGAATGCAGTGTGACGTTGGCTTTAACAGTGTATGGTTTGTCCAATAGCCGCTTCTTTGTCCCTTTCATTGCCAAGAATGGCGATGCAGATGTGGAAGTCGGCTTTTACAGTGTGTGGTTTATCCAATAGCCGCTTGTTTGACCCTTTCATTGCCAAGAATGGCAATGCAGAAGTGGACGTTGGCTTTAACAGTGTATGGTTTGTCCAATAGCCGCTTTTTGTCCATTTCATTGCCAAGAACGGAGATGCAGAAGTAGATGTTGGGTTTTACAGTGTGTGGTTCATCCAATAGCAGCTTCTTTGTCGCTTTCATTACCAAGAATGGCGATGCAGAAGTTGAGGTTGGCTTTAACAGTGTATGGTTTGTCCAATAGCGGCTTCTTTGTCCCTTTCATTGCCAAGAATGATGATGTAGAAGTGGACGTTGGCTTTTACAGTGTGTGGTTCATCCAATAGCCGCTTGTTTGATCCTTTCATTACCAAGAATGTCAATGCGAAATGAATGTTGGCTTTTTCAGTATGTGGTTTGTCCAATAGCCGCTTCTTTTCCATTTCATTCCCAAGAACGGCGATGCAAAAGTGGACGTTGGCTTTTATAGTGTGTGGTTCATCCAATAGCCGCTTGTTTGTCCCATTCATTGTCAAGAATGGCGATGCAGAAGTGGACGTTGGCTTTTACAGTGTGTGGTTCATCTAATAGCCACTTGTTTGTCCCTTTCATTGCCAAGAATGGCAATGCGAAGTGGTGACGTTGGCTTTACAGTGTGGGTTTGTCCAATAGCCGCTTCTTTTCTATTTCATTACAAAGAACGGCGATGCAGAAGTGGACGTTGGCTTTTATAGTGTGTGGTTCATCCAATAGCCGCTTGTTTGTCCCATTCATTGTCAAGAATGGCGATGCGAAAGTGACATTGGTTTTAACAAAGGTATGGTTTGTCCAATAGCCGCTTCTTTGTCCCTTTCATTGACAAGAACGGCGATGCAGACGTAGATGTTGGTTTTACAGTGTGTGGTTCATCCAATTTCAGTTTTTTTGTCGCTTTCATTGCCAAGAATGGCGATGCAGAAGTTGACGTTGGCTTTAACAGTGTATGGTTTGTCCTTTAGCCGCTTCTTTGTCCTTTTCATTGCCAAGAATAACGATGCAGAAGTGGACGTTGGCTTTTACAGTGTGTGGTTCATCCAATATCCGCTTGTTTGACCCTTTCATTGCCAAGAATGGCAATGCAGAAGTGGACGTTGGCTATTACAGTATGTCGTTTGTCTAATAGCCGCTTCTTTTTCTATTTCATTACAAAGAACGGCGATGCAAAAGTGGACGTTGGCTTTTTTTTTGTGTGGTTCGTCCAATAGCCGCTTGTTTGTCCCATTCATTGCCAAGAATGGCGATGCAGAAGTGGACATTTTCTTTAACAGTGTATGGTTTGTCCAATAGTCGCTTTTTTGTCCCTTTCATTGCCAAGAACGGCGACGCAGAAGTGGATGTTGACTTTTATAATGTATGGTTCATCCAATAGCCGCTTCTTTGACCCTTTCATTTCTAAAAATGGCAACGCAGAAGTGGACGTTGGCTTTGACAGTATGTGGTTTGTCCAATAGCCGCTTCTTTTTCCGTTTCATTACCAAGAACGGCGATGCAGAAGTAGATGTTGAGTTATAATGTGTGGTGCGTCCAATAGCCGCTTGTTTGTCCCATTCATTGCAAAGAATGGCGATGCAGAAGTGGACGTTGGCTTTAACAGTGTAAGGTTTGTCTAATAGCCGCTTCTTTGTCCCTTTCATTGCCAAGAACGGCGATGCAGAAGTTGACGTTGTCTTTTGCAGTATGTGGTTTGTCTTCCGTTTCATTACCAAGAACGGCGATGCAGAAGTGGTTGTTAGCTTTTATAGTGTGTGGTTCATCCAATAGCCGCTTGTTTGTCCCATTCATTGCCAAGAATGACGATGCAAAAGTGGACGTTGGCTTTAATAGTGTATGGTTTGTCTAATAGCCGCTTCTTTGTCCCTTTCATTGCTAAGAATGGCGATGCAGAAGTGGAAGTTGTCTTTTATAGTGTATGGTTCATCCAATAGCCGCTTGTTTGTCCCATTCATTGCCAAGAATGGCAATGTAGAAGTGGACGTTGGCTATTACAGTATGTGGTTTGTCTAATAACCGCTTCTTTTTCTATTTCATTACAAAGAACGGTGATGCAGAAGTGGACGTTGGCTTTTATAGTGTATGGTTCGTCCAATAGCCGCTTGTTTGTCCCATTCATTGCCAAGAATGGCGATGCAGAAGTGGACGTTGGCTTTAACAGTGTATGGTTTGTCCAATAGCCGATTCTTTGTCCATTTCATTGCCAAGAACGACCACTTCTGCATCGTCATTCTTGGCAATGAATGGGACAAACAAGCGGCTATTGGACGAACCACACACTATAAAAGCCAACGTCCACTTCTGCATCGACGTTCTTGGTAATAAAATGGAAAAAGAAGCGGCTATTGGACTGTAAAAGCCAACGTCTACCTCTGCATTGTCATTCTTGGCGATGAAAGGGTCAAACAAGCGGCTATTGGATGAACCACACACTGCAAAAGCCAACGTCCACTTCTGCATCGTCATTCTTCGCAATGAAAGGGACAAAGAAGCGGCTATTGGACAAATCATACACTGTTAAACCAACGTCAACTTCTGCATCGCCATTCTTGGCAATGAAAGCGACAAAGAAGCTGCTATTGGATGAACCACACACTGTAAAATCCAACATCTACTTCTACATCTCCATTCTTGGCAATGAAATAGACAAAGAAGTGGCTATTGGACAAACCATACATTGTTAAAGCCAACGTCCACTTCTGTATCGCCATTTTTTGTAATGAATGGGACAAACAAGCGTATATTGGACGAACCACACTTTATAAAAGCCAACATCCACTTCTGCATCGCCGTTCTTAGTAATGAAACGGAAAAAGAAGCGGCTATTGGACAAACCACATACTGTAAAAGCCAACGTCCACTTCTGCATTGCCATTTTTGGCAATGAAAGGGTCAAAGAAGCGGCTATTGGATGAACCATACACTGTAAAAGCCAACTTCCACATCTGCATCGCCATTCTTGGCAATGAAAGGGACAAAGAAGCGGCTATTGGACAAACCATACATTGTTAAAGTCAACGTCCACTTCTGCATTGCCATTCTTGGCAATGAAAGGGTCAAACAAGCGGCTATTGGATAAACCACACACTGTCCACCTCTGCATTGCCATTCTTGTTAATAGAAGGATTAAACAAGCGGCTATTGGATGAACCACACTCTGTAAAAGCCAACGTCCACTTCTGCATCATCATTCTTGCAATGAAAGGGACAAAGAAGCCGCTATTGGACAAACCATACAATGTTAAAGCCAACCTCAACTTCTGCGTCGCTATTCTTGGTAATGAAAGCGACAAAGAAGCTGCTATTGGATGAACCACACACTGTAAAATCCAACATCTACTTCTACATCTCCATTTTGGCAATGAAAGGGACAAAGAAGTGGCTATTGGACAAGCCATACACTGTTAAAGCCAACGTCCACTTCGTATCGCCATTTTTTGCAATGAATGGGACAAACAAACGTATATTGGACGAACCAACGTCCACTTCTGCATTGCCATTCTTGATAATGAATGGGTCAAAGAAGCTACTATTGGATGAACCACACACTGTAAAAGCCAACGTCCACTTCTGCATCGCCATTCTTGGCAATGACAACCTCTATTGGATAAACCACACACCCAACGTCCACCTCTGCATTGCCATTCTTGGCAATGAAAGGGTCAAACAAGCGGCTATTGGATGAACCACACACTGCAAAAGCCAACGTCCACTTCTGCATCGTCATTCTTCGCAATGAAAGGGACAAAGAAGCGGCTATTGGACAAACCATACACTGTTAAAGCCAACGTCAACATCTGCATCGCCATTCTTGGCAATGAAAGGGACAAAGAAGCTGCTATTGGATGAACCACACACTGTAAAATCCAACATCTACTTCTACATCTCCATTCTTGGCAATGAAATAGACAAAGAAATGGCTATTGGACAAATCATACACTGTTAAAGCCAACGTCCACTTCTGTATCGCCATTTTTTGTAATGAATGGGACAAACAAGCGTATATTGGACGAACCACACTTTATAAAAGCCAACATCCACTTCTGCATCGCCGTTCTTGGTAATGAAACGGAAAAAGAAGCGGCTATTGGACAAACCACATACTGTAAAAGCCAACGTCCACTTCTGCATTGCTATTTTTGGCAATGAAAGGGTCAAACAAGCGGCTATTGGATGAACCATACATTGTAAAAGCCAACTTCCACATCTGCATCGCCATTCTTGGCAATGAAAGGGACAAAGAAGCGGCTATTGGACAAACCATACACTGTTAAAGCCAACGTCCACTTCGCATTACCATTCTTGGCAATGAATGGGACAAACAAGCGGCTATTGGATGAACCACACACTATAAAAGCCAACGTCCACTTCGCATTGCCATTCTTGGCAATCGGCTATTGGATGAACCACACACTATAAAAGCCAACGTTCTTTTTTGTAATGAAATGGAAAAAGAAGCGGCTATTGGACAAACCACATAATGTAAAAGCCAACGTCCACTTCTGCATTGCCATTCTTGGTAATAAAAGGATCAAACAAGCGGCTATTGGATGAACCACACACTGTAAAAGCCAACGTCCACTTCTGCATCATCATTCTTGCAATGAAAGGGACAAAGAAGCCGCTATTGGACAAATCATACAATGTTAAAGCCAACCTCAACTTCTGCATCGCTATTCTTGGTAATGAAAGCGACAAAGAAGCTGCTATTGGATGAACCACACACTGTAAAAGCCAACATCTAATTATGCATCACCGTTCTTGGCAATGAAAGAGACAAAGAAATAGCTATTGGACAAACCATTCACTGTTAAAGCCAACGTCAACTTCTGCATCGCCATTCTTTGTAATGAGTGGGACAAACAAGCGCCTATTGGACGAACCACACACTATAAAAGCCAACATCAACTTCTACATCGCCGTTCTTGGTAATGAAACGGAAAAAGAAGCAGCTATTGGACAAACCACATACTGTAAAAGCCAATGTCCACTTCTGCATTGCCATTTTTGGCTATGAAAGTGTCAAAGAAGCGGTTATTGGATGAACCGTACACTATAAAAGACAACTTCCACTTCTGCATCGCCATTCTTGGCAATGAAAGGGACAAAGAAGCGGCTATTGGACAAACCATACACTATTAAAGCCAACGTCCACTTCTGCATCGTCATTCTTGGCAATGAATGGGAGAAACAAGCGGCTATTGGACGAACCACACACTATAAAAGCCAACGTCCACTTCTGCATCGACGTTCTTGGTAATAAAATGGAAAAAGAAGCGGCTATTGGACAAACCACATTCTGTAAAAGCCAACGTCTACTTCTGCATTGCCATTCTTGGCAATGAAAGGGTCAAACAAGCGGCTATTGGATGAACCACACACTGCAAAAGCCAACGTCCACTTCTGCATCGTCATTCTTCGCAATGAAAGGGACAAAGAAGCGGCTATTGGACAAACCATACACTATTAAAGCCAACGTCAACTTCTGCATCGCCATTCTTGGCAATGAAAGCGACAAAGAAGGTGCTATTGGATGAACCACACACTGTAAAATCCAACATCTACTTCTACCTCTCCGTTCTTGGCAATGAAATAGACAAAGAAGTGGCTATTGGACAAACCATACACTGTTAAAGCCAACGTCCACTTCTGTATCGCCATTTTTTGCAATGAATGTGACAAACAAGCGTATATTGGACGAACCACACTTTATAAAAGCCAACATCCACTTATGCATCGCCGTTCTTGGTAATGAAACGAAAAAAGAAGCGGCTATTGGAGAAACAACATACTGTAAAAGCCAACGTCCACTTCTGCATTGCCATTCTTGGCAATGAAATTGTCAAAGAAGCAGCTATTGGATGAATCACACACTGTAATAGCCAACGTTCACTTCTGCATCGACATTCTTTGCAATGAAAGGCACAAAGAAGTGGATATTGGACAAACCATACACATTATAAAAGCCAACATCCACTTCTGCATCGCCGTTCATGGTAATGAAACGAAAAAAGAAGCGGCTATTGGATAAATAACATATTGTAAAAGCCAACGTCCACTTCTGCATTGCCATTCTTGACAATGAAAGTGTCAAAGAAGCAGCAATTGGATGAACCACATACTGTAAAAGCCAACGTTCACTTCAGCATCGACATTCTTTGCAATGAAAGGCACAAAGAAGTGGATATTGGACAAACCATACACATTATAAAAGTCAACATCCACTTCTGCATCGCCGTTCTTGGTAATGAAATGAAAAAAGAAGCGGCTATTGGATAAATAACATACTGTAAATGCCAACGTCCACTTCTGCATTGCCATTCTTGGCAATGAAAGTGTCAAAGAAGCAGCAATTGGATGAACCACATACTGTAAAAGCCAACTTTCACATCTACATCGCCATTCTTGGCAATGAAAGGGACAAAGTAGAGGCTATTGGACAAACCATACAATGTTAAAGCCGACGTCAACTTCTGCATCGCCATTCTTGGCAATGAAAGTTTCAAAGAAGCGGCTATTGGATGAACCACACACTCTAAAAGCCAACGTCCACTTCTGCATCGCCATTCTTGGCAATGAAAGGGACAAAGAAGAAGTTATTGGATGAACCACACACTGTAAAAGCCAACGTTCACTTCTGCATCGCCATTCTTTGAAATGAAAGGGACAAAGAAGTGGATATTGGACAAACCATACACTGTTAAAGCCAACGTCCACTTCTGCATCGCCATTCTTTGCAATGTGTGGGACAAACAAGCGGCTATTGGACGAACCACACATTATAAAAGTCAACATCCACTTCTGCATCACCGTTCTTGGTAATGAAACGGAAAAAGAAGCGGCTATTTGACAAACCACTTACTGTCAAAGCCAATGTCCACTTCTGCATTGCCATTTTTGGCAATGAAAGTGTCATTGAAGCGGCTATTGGATGAACCATACACTGTAAAAGCCAACTTCCACTTCTGCATCGCCATTTTTGGCAGTGAAAGGGACAAAGAAGCGGCTATTAGACAAACCATACACTGTTAAAGCCAACGTCCACTACTGCATCGCCATTCTTTGCAATGTGTGGGACAAACAAGCAGCTATTGGACGAACCACACACTATAAAAGCCAACATCCACTTCTGCATCGCCGTTCTTTTTAATTAAACGGAAAAAGAAGCGGCTATTGGATGAACCACACACTGTAAAAGCCAACATCTACTTCTACATCGCCGTTTTTGGAAATGAAAGGAACAAACAAGTGGCTATTGGACAAACCATACATTGTTAAAGCCAACGTCCACTTCTGCATCGCCATTCTTTGCAATGAATGGGACAAACAAGCGGCTTTTGAACGAACCACACATTATAAAAGCCAACATCCACTTCTGCATCGCCATTCTTGGTATTGAAATGAAAAAAGAAGCGGCTATTGGATAAATAACATATTGTAAAAGCCAACGTCCACTTCTGCATTGCCATTCTTGGCAATGAAAGTGTCAAAGAAGCAGCTATTGGATGAACCACACATTGTAAAAGCCAACGTTCACTTCTGCATCGCCATTCTTTGCAATGAAAGGCACAAAGAAGTGGATATTGGACAAACCATACACATTATAAAAGCCAACATCCACTTCTGCATCGCCGTTCTTGGTAATGAAACGAAAAAAGAAGCGGCTATTGGATAAATAACATACTGTAAATGCCAACGTCCACTTCTGCATTGCCATTCCTGGCAATGAAAGTGTCAAAGAAGCAGCAATTGGATGAACCACATACTGTAAAAGCCAACTTCCACATCTGCATCGCCATTCTTGGCAATGAAAGGGACAAAGTAGAGTCTATTGGACAAACCATACAATGTTAAAGCCGACGTCCACTTATGCATCGCCATTCTTGGCAATGAAAGTGTCAAAGAAGCGGCTATTGGATGAACCACACACTCTAAAAGCCAACATCCACTTCTGCATCGCCATTCTTGGCAATGAAAGTGTCAAAGAAGCAGCTATTGGATGAACCACACACTGTAAAAGCCAACGTTCACTTCTGCATCGACATTCTTTGCAATGAAAGGCACAAAGAAGTGGATATTGGACAAACCATATACATTATAAAAGCCAACATCCACTTCTGCATCGCCGTTCTTGGCAATGAAACGAAAAAAGAAGCGGCTATTGGATAAATAACATACTATAAATGCCAACGTCCACTTCTGCATTGCCATTCTTGGCAATGAAAGTGTCAAAGAAGCAGCTATTGGATGAACCACATACTGTAAAAGCCAACTTCCACATCTGCATCGCCATTCTTGGCAATGAAAGGGACAAAGTAGAGGTTATTGGACAAACCATACAATGTTAAAGCCAACGTCAACTTCTGCATCGCCATTCTTGGCAATGAAAGTGTCAAAGAAGCGGCTATTGGATGAACCACACACTGTAAAAGCCAACGTCCACTTCTGCATCGCCATTCTTGGCAATGAAAGGGACAAAGAAGCTGCTATTGGATGAACCACACACATCGTGTTCTTGGCAAAAAAGCCAACGTCTCACTTCATTTTTAAAGCATCGATCGCATTCTTTGCAATGAAAGGGACAAACAATTGGCTATTGGACAAACCACACACATTATAAAAGCCAACATCCACTTCTGCATCGCCGTTCTTGGTAATGAAACGAAAAAAAGAAGCGGCTATTGGATAAATAACATACTGTAAAAGCCAACGTCCACTTCTGCATTGCCATTCTTGGCAATGAAAGTGTCAAAGAAGCAGCTATTGGATGAACCACACACTGTAAAAGCCAACGTCCACTTCTGCATCGCCATTCTTGGCAATGAAAGGGACAAAGTAAGCGTTATTGGACAAACCATACAATGTTAAAGCCAACGTCAACTTCTGCATCGCCATTCTTGGCAATGAAAGTGTCAAAGAAGCGGCTATTGGATGAACCACACACTGTAAAAGCCAACGTCCACTTCTGCATCGCCATTCTTGGCAATGAAAGGGACAAAGAAGCTGCTATTGGATGAACCACACACTGTAAAAAAGCCAACATCTACTTCTACATCGCCGTTCTTGGCAATGAAAGGGACAAAGAATTGGCTATTGGACAAACCATACATTTTTAAAGCCAACGTCCACTTCTGCATCGCCATTCTTTACAATGAAGGGGAAAAACAAACGGCTATTAGACGAACCACACATTATAAAAGCCAACAACCACTTCTGCATCGCCGGTCTTGGTAATAAAATGAAAAAAGAAGCGTCTATTTGATAAATAACATACTGTAAAGGCCAACGTCCACTTCGGCATTGCCATTCTTGGCAATGAAAGTGTCAATGAAGCAGCTATTGGATGAACTACACAATGTCAAAGCCAACGTCCACTTCTGCTTCGCCGTTCTTGGCAATGAAAGGGACAAAGAAGTGGTTATTGGACAAACCATACATTTTTAAAGCCAACGTCCACTTCTGCATCACCATTCTTTACAATGAATGGGACAAACAAGCGGCTTTTTGACGAACCACACTTTATAAAAGCCATCATCCACTTCTGCATCGCCATTTTTGCCAATGAAAGGGTCAAAGAAGCGGCTATTGGATGAAACCATACATACTTAAAAAAACAACGTCCACTTCTGCATCCATTCTTGGCAATGAAAGGGACAAAGAAGCGGCTATTGGACAAACCATACATTTTAAAGCCAACGTCCACTTCGCATCGCCATTCTTGGCAATGAAATGGGACAAACAAGCGGTTATTGGATGAACCACACACTATAAAAGCCAACGTCCACTTCTGCATCGACGTTCTTGGTAATGAAATGGAAAAAGAAGCGGCTATTAGACAAACCACATACTGTAAAAGCCAACGTCCACTTCTCCATTTCCATTCTTGGCGAGGAAAGGGTCAAACAAGCGGCTATTGGATGAACCACACACTGCAAAAGCCAACGTCCACTTCTGCATCGTCATTCTTGGCAATGAAAGCGACAAAAAGCGGCTATTGGACAAATCATACACTGTTAAAGCCAACGTCAACTTCTGCATCGCCATTCTTGGCAATGAAAGCGACAAATAAGCTGCTATTGGAAGAACCACACACTGTAAAAGCCAACATCTACTTCTGCATCATCGTTCTTCGCAATGAAAGGGCAAAGAAGTGGCTATTGGACAAACCATACACTGTTAAAGACAACGTCCACTTCTGCATCGCCATTCTTTGCTATGAATGGGACAAACAAGCGGCTATTGGACGAGCCACACTTTATAAAAGCCAACATCCACTTCTGCATCGCCATTTTTGCCAATGAAAGGGTCAAAGAAGCGGCTATTGGATGAACCATACACTGTAAAAGCCAACGTCCATTTCTGCATCGCCATTCTTGGCAATAAATGGGACAAAGAAGCGGCTATTGGACAAACCATACACTGTTAAAGCCAACGTCCACTTCTGCATCGCCATTCTTGGCAATAAATGGGACAAACAAGCGGCTATTGGATGAACCACACACTATAAAAGCCAACGTCCACTTCTGCATCGACGTTCTTGGTAATGAAATTGAAAAAGAAGCGGCTATTGGACAAACCACATACTGTAAAAGCCAACGTCCACTTCTCCATTTCCATTCTTGGCAATGAAAGTCTCAAACAAGCAGCTATTGGATGAACCACACACTGTAAAAGCTAACGTCCACTTCTGTGTCGTCATTCTTGGCAATGAAAGGGATAAAGAAGCGGCTATTGGACAAACCATACACTGTTAAAGCCAACGTCAACTTCTGCATCGCCATTCTTGGCAATGAAAGTGACAAAGAAGCTGCTATTGGATGAACCACACAATGTAAAAGCCAACATCTACTTCTGCATCACCGTTCTTGCCAATGAAAGGGTCAAAGAAGCGGCTATTGGATGAACCATATACTGTAAAAGCCAACGTCCATTTCTGCATCGCCATTCTTGGCAATAAATGGGACAAAGAAGCGGCTATTGGATGAACCACACACTTTTGGTAATGTAAAAGCCAACGTCCACTTCGCATCCCCATTCTTGGCAATGAAAGGGACAAAAAGCGGCTATTGGACAAACCACACTATAAAAGCCAACGTCCACTTCGCATCATCATTCTTGCAATGAATGTGACAAAGAAGTGGCTATTGGACAAACCATACACTGTTAAAGCCAACGTCCACTTCTGCATCGCCGTTCTTGGTAATGAAATTGAAAAAGAAGCGGCTATTGGACAAACCACATACTGTAAAAGCCAACGTCCACTTCTCATTTCCATTCTTGGCAATGAAGTCAAACAAGCGCTATTTGGATGAACCACACACCACTTCTCGTAAAAAGCCAACGTCCAAACTTCGCATCGCCATTCTTGGCAATGAAAGGGATAAAGAAGCGGCTATTGGATGAACCATACAATGTAAAAGCCAACATCCACTTCTGCATCGCCATTCTTGGCAATGAAAGGGACAAAGAAGCGGCTATTGGACAAACCATACACTGTTAAAGCCAACGTCCACTTCTGCATCGCCATTCTTGGCAATAAATGGGACAAACAAGCGGCTATTGGATGAACCACACACTATAAAAGCCAACGTCCACTTCTGCATCGACGTTCTTGGTAATGAAATGGAAAAAGAAGCGGCTATTGGACAAACCACATACTGTAAAAGCCAACGTCCACTTCTCGCATTGCCATTCTTGGCAATGAAAGGGTCAAACAAGCGGCTATTGGATGAACCACACACTGTAAAAGCTAACGTCCACTTCTGTGTCGTCATTCTTGGCAATGAAAGGGATAAAGAAGTGGTTATTGGACAAACCATACAATGTTAAAGCCAACGTCAACTTCTGCATCGCCATTCTTGGCAATGAAAGTAACAAAGAAGCTGCTATTGGATGAACCACACACTCTGAAAGCCAACATCTACTTCTGCATCGCCGTTCTTGGCAATGAAAGGGACAAAGAAGTGGCTATAGGACAAACCATACACTGTTAAAGCCAACGTCCACTTCTGCATCGCCATTCTTTGCAATGAATGGGACAAACAAGCGGCTATTGGATGAACCACACTTTATAAAAGCGAACATCCACTTCTGCATCGCCGTTCTTTGTAATGAAACGGAAAAAGAAGCGGCTATTGGACAAACCACATACTGTAAAAGCCAACGTCCACTTCTGCATCGCCATTCTTTGCTATGAAAGGGACAAAGAAGCGGCTATTGGATGAACCACACACTTTATAAAAATGCCAACGTCCACATTCTCGCATCGCCATTCTTGCAATGAAAGGGTCAAAGAAGCGGCTATTGGATGAACCATACACTGTAAAAGCCAACGTCCACTTCTGCATCGCCATTCTTGGCAATAAATGGGACAAACAAGCGGCTATTGGACAAACCACACACTGATAAAGCCAACGTCCACTTCTGCATCGACGTTCTTGGTAATGAAATGGAAAAAGAAGCGGCTATTGGACAAACCACATACTTGTAAAAAACGTCCACTTCTTCTCATTTCCATTCTTGGCAATGAAAGGGTCAAACAAGCGGCTATTGGATGAACCACACACTTTGTAAAAGCCAACGTCCACTTCGTGTCATCGTCATTCTTGGCAATGAAAGGGACAAAGAAGCGGCTATTGGACAAACCATACACTGTTAAAGCCAACGTCAACTTCTGCATCGCCATTCTTGGCAATGAAAGTGACAAAGAAGCTGCTATTGGATGAACCACACACTCTAAAAGCCAACATCTACTTCTGCATCGCCGTTCTTGGCAATGAAAGGGACAAAGAAGTGGCTATTGGACAAACCATACAATGTTAAAGCCAACGTCCACTTCTGCATCGCCATTCTTGGCAATGAAAGGGTCAAAGAAGCGGCTATTGGATGAACCACACACTGTAAAAAAGCCAACGTCCACTTATGCATCGCCATTCTTGGCAATGAAAGGGACAAAGAAGTTGTTATTGGACAAACCATACATTTTTAAAGCCAACGTCCACTTCTGCATCGCCATTCTTTGCAATGAATGGGACAAACAAGCGGCTATTGGATGAACCACACACTTTAAAAGCCAACATCCACTTCTGCATCGCCGTTCTTGGTAATGAAAGGAAAAAGAAGCGGCTATTGGATAAACCACATGAAAGTGTAAACAAGAAAAAGCCAACAACGTCCACTTCTCGCATCGCCATTCTTGGCAATGAAAGGGACAAAGAAGCGGCTATTGGATGAACCACACACTTTATAAAAGCCAACATCCACTTCTCGCATCGCCATTTTTGCCAATGAAAGGGAAAAAAGCGCTATTGGATGAACCATACACTGTAAAAGCCAACGTCCACTTCTGCATCGCCATTCTTGGCAATAAATGGGACAAAGAAGCGGCTATTGGACAAACCATACACTGTTAAAGCCAACGTCCACTTCTGCATCGACGTTCTTGGTAATGAAATTGAAAAAGAAGCGGCTATTGGACAAACCACATACTGTAAAAGCCAACGTCCACTTCTCCATTTCCATTCTTGGCAATGAAAGGGTCAAACAAGCAGCTATTGGATGAACCACACACTGTAAAAGCTAACGTCCACTTCTGTGTCGTCATTCTTGGCAATGAAAGGGATAAAGAAGCGGCTATTGGACAAACCATAAACTGTTAAAGCCAACGTCAACTTCTGCATCGCCATTCTTGGCAATGAAAGTGACAAAGAAGCTGCTATTGGATGAACCACACACTCTAAAAGCCAACATCTACTTCTGCATCGCCGTTCTTGGCAATGAAAGGGACAAAGAAGTGGCTATTGGACAAACCATACACTGTTAAAGCCAACGTCCACTTCTGCATCGCCATTCTTTGCAATGAATGGGACAAACAAGCGGCTATTGGATGAACCACACTTTATAAAAGCGAACATCCACTTCTGCATCGCCGTTCTTTTAATGAAACGGAAAAAGAAGCGGCTATTGGACAAACCACATACTGTAAATGCCAACGTCCACTTCTGCATTGCCATTTTTGGCAATGAAAGGGTCAAAGAAACGGCTATTGGATGAACCATACACAGTAAAAGCCAACTTCCACTTCTGCATCGCCATTCTTCTCAATGAAAGGGACAAAGAAGCGGCTTTTGGACAAACCATACACTGCTAAAGCCAACGTCCACTTCTGCATCGCCATTCTTGGCAATAAATGGGACAAACAAACGGCTATTGGACGAACCACACACTATAAAAGGCAACGTCCACTTCTGCATCGACGTTCTTGGTAATGAAATGGAAAAAGAAGCAGCTATTGGACAAACCACATACTGTAAAAGCCAACGTCCACTTCTGCATTGCCATTCTTGGCAATGAAAGGGTCAAAGAAGCGGCTATTGGATGAACCACACACTGCAAAAGCCCACGTCCACTTCTACATCGTCATTCTTGGCAATGAAAGGGACAAAGAAGCGGTTATTGGACAAATCATACACTGTTAAAGCCTACGTCAACTTCTGCATCGCCATTCTTGGCAATGAAAGCGACAAAGAAGCTGCTATTGGATGAACCACACACTGTAAAAGCCAACATCTACTTCTGCATCGCCGTTCTTGGCAATGAAAGGGACAAAGAAGTGGCTATTGGACAAACCATACACTGTTAAAGCCAACGTCCACTTCTGCATCGCCATTCTTTGCAATGAATGGGACAAACAAACGGCTATTGGACGAACCACACTTTATAAAAGCGAACATCCACTTCTGCATCGCCGTTCTTGTTAATGAAACGGAAAAAGAAGCGGCTATTGGACAAACCACATACTATAAAAGCCAACGTTCACTTCTGCATTGCCATTTTTTACAATGAAAGGGTCAAAGAAACGGCTATTGGATGAACCATACACACTAAAGGCCAACTTCCACTTCTGCATCGCCATTCTTCTCAATGAAAGGGACAAAGAAGCGGATATTGGACAAACCATACACTGGTAAAGCCAACGTCCACTTCTGCATCGCCATTCTTGGCAATGAATGGGACAAACAAGCGGCTATTGGACGAACCACACACTATAAAAGCCAACGTCCACTTCTGCATCGACGTTCTTGGTAATGAAATGGAAAAAGAAGCGGCTATTGGACAAACCACATACTGTAAAAACCAACGTCCACTTCTCCATTTCCATTCTTGGCAATGAAAGGGTCAAACAAGCAGCTATTGGATGAACCACACACTGTAAAAGCCAACGTCCACTTCTGCATCGTCATTCTTGGCAATGAAAGGGATAAAGAAGTGGTTATTGGACAAACCATACACTGTTAAAGCCAACGTCAACTTCTGCATCGCCATTCTTGGCAATGAAAGTGACAAAGAAGCTGCTATTGGATGAACCACACACTCGTAAAAAGCCAACATCTACTTCGCATCGCCGTTCTTGGCAATGAAAGGGACAAAGAAGTGGCTATTGGACAAACCATACACTCGTTAAAGCCAACGTCCACTTCTCGCATCGCCATTCTTTGCAATGAATGGGACAAACAAGCGGCTATTGGATGAACCACACACTATAAAAGCCAACATCCACTTCGCATCGCCGTTTCTTTGTAATGAAACGGAAAAAGAAGCGGCTATTGGACAAACCACATACTGTAAAAGCCAACGTCCACTTCTGTATTGCCATTTTTGGCAATGAAAGGGTCAAAGAAAGCGGCTATTGGATGAACCACACACTGTAAAAGCCAACGTCCACTTCTGCATCGTCATTCTTGGCAATGAAAGGGACAAAGAAGCGGCTATTGGACAAACCATACACACCATACAATTTTAAAGCCAACGCCAACGTCTTTCGCATCGCCATTCTTGGCAATGAAAGGGACAAAGAAGCGGCTATTGGATGAACCACACACTGTAAAAGCCAACGTCCACTTCTACATCGCCGTTCTTGGCAATGAAAGGGACAAAGAAGTGGCTATTGGACAAACCATACACTATTAAAGCCAACGTCCACTTCTGCATCGCCATTCTTTGCAATGAAAGGACAAACAAGCGGCTATTGGACAAACCACACTACATTATAAAAGCCAACGTCCACTTCTACATCGCCATTCTTGGCAATGAAAGGGTCAAAAAGCGGCTAAGCGGACTATTGGATGAACCACACATTCTTGTAAAAAAAGCCAACGTCCACTTCCACTTCATCGCCATTCTTGGCAATGAAAGGGACAAAGAAGCGGCTATTGGACAAACCATACAATCGTTAAAGCCAACGTCCACTTCGCATCGCCATTCTTGGCAATGAAAGGGACAAAGAAGCGGCTATTGGATGAACCACACACTATAAAAGCCAACATCCACTTCTCGCCGCATCGCCGTTCTTGGCAATGAAAGGGACAAAGAAGTGGCTATTGGACAAACCATACACTCGTTAAAGCCAACGTCCACTTCGCATCGCCATTCTTTGCAATGAATGGGACAAACAAGCGGCTATTGGATGAACCACACTTTATAAAAGCCAACATCCACTTCGCATCGCCGTTCTTGGTAATGAAACGGAAAAAGAAGCGGCTATTGGACAAACCACATACTTGTAAAAGCCAACGTCCACTTCGCATTGCCATTCTTGGCAATGAAAGGGTCAAAGAAGCGGCTATTGGATGAACCACACACGTAAAAGCCAACGTCCACTTCGCATCGCCATTCTTGGCAATGAAAGGGACAAAGAAGCGGCTATTGGACAAACCATACACTTGTTAAAGCCAACGTCCACTTCGCATCGCCATTCTTGGCAATGAAAGGGACAAACAAGCGGCTATTGGATGAACCACACACTATAAAAGCCAACGTCCACTTCTGCATCGCCGTTCTTGGCAATGAAAGGGACAAAGAAGCGGCTATTGGACAAACCATACATTGTTAAAAGCCAACGTCCACTTCGCATCGCCATTCTTGGCAATGAAAGGGACAAACAAGCAATGAACCACACACTACAAAGCAAGCGGCTATTGGATGAACCACACACTTTAAAAGCCAACGTCCACTTCTGCATCGCCATTCTTGGCAATGAAAGGGACAAAGAAGCGGCTATTGGATGAACCATACACTGTAAAAGCCAACTTCCACTTCTGCATCGCCATTCTTGGCAATGAAAGGGACAAAGAAGCGGCTATTGGACAAACCATACACTGTTAAAAGCCAACGTCCACTTCTGCATCGCCGTTCTTGGCAATGAAATGGGACAAACAAGCGGCTATTGGATGAACCACACACTATAAAAGCCAACGTCCACTTCGCATCGCCGTTCTTGGTAATGAAATTGGAAAAGAAGCGGCTATTGGACAAACCACATACTGTAAAAGCCAACGTCCACTTCTGCATTTCCATTCTTGGCAATGAAAGGGTCAAACAAGCGGCTATTGGATGAACCACACACTGTAAAAGCCAACGTCCACTTCTCGCATCGCATTCTTGGCAATGAAAGGGACAAAGAAGCGGCTATTGGACAAACCATACACTTTGTAAAGCCAACGTCAACTTCGCATCGCCATTCTTGGCAATGAAAGGACAAAGAAGCTGCTATTGGATGAACCACACACTCGTAAAAGCCAACATCTACTTCGCATCGCCGTTCTTGGCAATGAAAGGGACAAAGAAGTGGCTATTGGACAAACCATACACTCGTTAAAGCCAACGTCCACTTCAGCATCGCCATTCTTTGCAATGAAAGGGACAAAGAAGCGGCTATTGGATGAACCACACACTTTAAAAGCCAACGTCCACTTCGCATCGCCGTTCTTGGCAATAATGAAAAGAAGGAAAAGAAGCGGCTATTGGACAAACCATACATATTGTAAACCACACACTCGTAAAGCCAACGTCCACTTCTGCATCGCCATTCTTGGCAATGAAAGGGACAAACAAGCGGCTATTGGATGAACCACACACTATAAAAGCCAACGTCCACTTCTGCATCGCCATTCTTGGCAATGAAAGGGACAAAGAAGCGGCTATTGGACAAACCATACACAGTTAAAGCCAACGTCCACTTCGCATCGCCATTCTTGGCAATGAAAGGGACAAACAAGCGGCTATTGGATGAACCACACACCAAAAAAAAGCCAACGTCCACTTCTCGCATCGCCGTTCTTGGTAATGAAATGGAAAAAGAAGCGGCTATTGGACAAACCACTTACTGGTAAAGCCAACGTCCACTTCTCATTGCCATTCTTGGCAATGAAAGGGTCAAACAAGCCGCTATTGGATGAACCACACACTTTAAAAAGCCAACGTCCACTTCGCATCGTCATTCTTGGCAATGAAAGGGACAAAGAAGCGGCTATTGGACAAACCATACACTGTTAAAGCCAACGTCAACTTCTGCATCACCATTCTTGGCAATGAAAGTGACAAAGAAGCGCTATTGGATGAACCACACACTTTAAAAGCCAACATCTACTTCTACATCGCCGTTCTTGGCAATGAAAGGGACAAAGAAGTGGCTATTGGACAAACCATACTTGTTAAAGCCAACGTCCACTTCTGCATCGCCATTCTTGGCAATGAATGGGACAAACAAGCGGCTATTGGATGAACCACACACTATAAAAGCCAACATCCACTTCGCATCATCGCCGTTCTTGGTAATGAAACGGAAAAAGAAGCGGCTATTGGACAAACCACATACTACAAAAGCCAACGTCCACTTCTGCATTGCCATTCTTGGCAATGAAAGGGTCAAAGAAGCGGCTATTGGATGAACCACACACTGTAAAAGCCAACGTCCACTTCTACATCGTCATTCTTGGCAATGAAAGGGACAAAGAAGCGGTTATTGGACAAACCATACACTGTTAAAGCCAACGTCAACTTCTGCATCGCCATTTTTGGCAATGAAAGCGACAAAGAAGCTGCTATTGGATGAACCACACACTGTAAAAGCCAACATCTACTTCTGCATCGCCGTTCTTGGCAATGAAAGGGACAAAGAAGTGGCTATTGGACAAACCATACATTTTTAAAGCCAACGTCCACTTCGCATCGCCATTCTTTGCAATGAATGGGACAAACAAGCGGCTATTGGACGAACCACACACTATAAAAGCCAACATCCACTTCTGCATCGCCGTTCTTGGTAATGAAACGGAAAAAAGAAGCGGCTATTGGACAAACCACATACTGTAAAAGCCAACGTCCACTTCCGTATTGCCATTTTTGGCAATGAAAGGGTCAAAGAAGCGGCTATTGGATGAACCACACACTATAAAAGCCAACGTCCACTTCTACATCGTCATTCTTGGCAATGAAAGGGACAAAGAAGCGGCTATTGGACAAACCATACACTGTTAAAGCCAACGTCAACTTCTGCATCGCCATTCTTGGCAATGAAAGGACAAAGAAGCTGCTATTGGATGAACCACACACTGTAAAAGCCAACATCTACTTCTGCATCGCCGTTCTTGGCAATGAAAGGGACAAAGAAGTGGCTATTGGACAAACCATACACTGTTAAAGCCAACGTCCACTTCTGCATCGCCATTCTTTGCAATGAATGGGACAAACAAGCGGCTATTGGACGAACCACACACTATAAAAGCCAACATCCACTTCTGCATCGCCGTTCTTGGTAATGAAACGGAAAAAGAAGCGGCTATTGGACAAACCACATACTGTAAAAGCCAACGTCCACTTCTGCATTGCCATTTTTGGCAATGAAAGGGTCAAAGAAGCGGCTATTGGATGAACCACACACTATAAAAAGCCAACGTCCACTTCTACATCGCCATTCTTGGCAATGAAAGGGACAAAGAAGCGGCTATTGGACAAACCATACACTTTAAAGCCAACGTCCACTTCTTCGCATCGCCATTCTTGGAATGAAAGGGACAAAGAAGCGGCTATTGGATGAACCACACACTATAAAAGCCAACATCTACTTCTGCATCGCCGTTCTTGGCAATGAAAGGGACAAAGAAGTGGCTATTGGACAAACCATACATTTAAAGCCAACGTCCACTTCGCATCGCCATTCTTTGCAATGAATGGGACAAACAAGCGGCTATTGGACGAACCACACTTTATAAAAGCCAACATCCACTTCTGCATCGCCGTTCTTGGTAATGAAACGGAAAAAGAAGCGGCTATTGGAGAAACAACATACTGTAAAAGCCAACGTCCACTTCTGCATTGCCATTCTTGGTAATGAAAGGGTAAAAAAGGAGGCTATTGGCTGAACCACACACTGTAAAAGCCAACGTCCACTTCTGCATCACCATTCTTGGCAATGAAAGGGACAAATAAGCGGCTATTGGAAACCAAACCACACACTTTTCTTGTAAAAGCCAACATCTACTTCTAAAAGCCAACATCGCCGTTCTTCTTGGCTATGAAAGGGACAAAGAAGTGGTTATTGGACAAACTATATATTTTTAAAGCCAACGTCCACTTCTGCATCGCCATTCTTTACAATGAATGGGACAAACAAGCGGCTATTGGACGAACCACACATTATAAAAGCCAACATCCACTTCTGCATCCCCTTCTTGGTAATGAAACGAAAAAAGAAGCGGCTATTGGATAAATAACATACTGTAAAAGCCAACGTCCACTTCTGCGTTGCCATTCTTGTCAATGAAAGTGTCAAAGAAGAACTTATTGGATGAACCACACACTGTAAAAGCCAACGCCACTTCTGCATCGCCATTCTTGGCAATGAAAGGGACAAAGAAGCGGCTATTGGACAAACCATACAATGTTAAAGCCAACGTCAACTTCTGCATCGCCATTCTTGGCAATGAAAGTGTCAAAGAAGCGGCTATTGGATGAACCACACACTGTAAAAGCCAACGTCCACTTCTGCATCGCCATTCTTGGCAATGAAAGGGACAAAGAAGCGCTATTGGATGAACCACACACTGTAAAAGCCAACATCTACTTCTACATCGCCGTTCTTGGTAATGAAAGGGACAAAGAAGTGGCTATTGGACAAACCATACATTTTTAAAGCCAACGTCCACTTCTGCATCGCCATTCTTTGCAATGAATGGGACAAACAAGCGGCTATTGGACGAACCACACATTATAAAAGCCAACATCCACTTCTGCATCGCCGTTCTTGGTAATGAAACGAAAAA
The DNA here is from genome assembly GCA_034509755.1 of Anisodus tanguticus. Taxonomy (NCBI): domain Eukaryota; kingdom Viridiplantae; phylum Streptophyta; class Magnoliopsida; order Solanales; family Solanaceae; genus Anisodus; species Anisodus tanguticus. The sequence continues at coordinate 25,457,039 of CM067545.1, forward strand.
GAAGCGGCTATTGGATAAATAACATACTGTAAAAGCCAACGTCCACTTCTGCATTGCCATTCTTGGCAATGAAAGTGTCAAAGAAGCAGCTATTGGATGAACCACACAATGTAAAAGCCAACGTCCACTTCTGCATCGCCATTCTTGGCAATGAAAGGGACAAAGAAGCGGGCTATTGGACAAACCATACACTGTTAAAGCCAACGTCAACTTCTGCATCGCCATTCTTGGCAATGAAAGCGACAAAGAAGCTGCTATTGGATGAACCACACACTGTAAAAGCCAACATCTACTTCTACATCGCCGTTCTTGGCAATGAAAGGGACAAAGAAGTGGCTATTGGACAAACCATACATTGTTAAAGCCAACGTCCACTTCTGCATCGCCATTCTTTGCAATGAATGGGACAAACAAGCGGCTATTGGACGAACCACACATTATAAAAGCCAACATCCACTTCTGCATCGCCGTTCTTCTTGGTAATGAAACGGAAAAAAGCGGCTATTGGATAAATAACATACTGTAAAAGCCAACGTCCACTTCTGCATTGCCATTCTTGGCAATGAAAGTGTCAAAGAAGCGGCTATTGGATGAACCACACACTGTAAAAGCCAACGTCCACTTCTGCATCGCCATTCTTGGCAATGAAAGGGACAAAGAAGCGGCTATTGGACAAACCATACACTGTTAAAGCCAACGTCCACTTCTGCATCGCCATTCTTGGCAATGAAAGGGACAAAGAAGCGCTATTTGATGAACCACACACTGTAAAAAAGCCAACATCTACTTCTACATCGCCGTTCTTGGCAATGAAAGGGACAAAGAAGTGGCTATTGGACAAACCATACATTTTAAAGCCAACGTCCACTTTTGCATCGCCATTCTTTGCAATGAATGGGACAAACAAGCGGCTATTGGACGAACCACACATTATAAAAGCCAACATCCACTTCTGCATCGCCGTTCTTGGTAATGAAACGAAAAAAGAAGCGGCTATTGGATAAATAACATACTGTAAAAGCCAACGTCCACTTCTGCATTGCCATTCTTTGGCAATGAAAGTGTCAAAGAAGCAGCTATTGGATGAACCACACACTGTAAAAGCCAACGTCCACTTCTGCATCGCCATTCTTGGCAATGAAAGGGACAAAGAAGTGGCTATTGGACAAACCATACACTGTAAAAGCCAACGTCCACTTCTGCATTGCCATTCTTGGCAATGAAAGGGACAAAGAAGCTGCTATTTGATGAACCACACACTTGTAAAAGCCAACATCTACTTCTACATCGCCATCGCCGTTCTTGGCAATGAAAGGGACAAAGAAGTGGCTATTGGACAAACCATACATTTTAAAGCCAACGTCCACTTCTGCATCGCCATTCTTTGCAATGAAAGGGACAAACAAGCGGCTATTGGATGAACCACACACTATAAAAGCCAACATCCACTTCTACATCGCCGTTCTTGGTAATGAAATGGGAAAAAGAAGCGGCTATTGGACAAACCATACATACGTAAAGCCAACGTCCACTTCTACATTGCCATTCTTTGCAATGAAAGGGACAAACAAGCGGCTATTGGATGAACCACACATTATAAAAGCCAACGTCCACTTCTGCATCGCCATTCTTGGCAATGAAAGGGACAAAGAAGCGGCTATTGGATAAACCACACACCTCGTTAAAGCCAACGTCCACTTCGCATCGCCATTCTTGGCAATGAAAGGGTCAAAGAAGCTACTATTGGATGAACCACACACTTGTAAAAGCCAACGTCCACTTCTACATCGCCATTCTTGGCAATGAAAGGGACAAAGAAGCGGCTATTGGACAAACCATACACCGTTAAAAGCCAACGTCCACTTCGCATCGCCATTCTTGGCAATGAAAGGGACAAAGAAGCGGCTATTGGATGAACCACACACTATAAAAAGCCAACATCTACTTCGCATCGCCGTTCTTGGCAATGAAAGGGACAAAGAAGTGGCTATTGGACAAACCATACATCGTTAAAAGCAAAGCCAACGTCCACTTCTCGCATCGCCATTCTTGCAATGAAAGGGACAAACAAGCGGCTATTGGATGAACCACACACTATAAAAGCCAACGTCCACTTCTCATCGCCGTTCTTCTTGTAATGAAATGGAAAAAAAGAAGCGGCTATTGGATAAACCACATACATCGTAAAAGCCAACGTCCACTTCGCATTGCCATTCTTGGCAATGAAAGGGTCAAACAAGCGGCTATTGGATGAACCACACACACATAAAAAGCCAACGTCCACTTCGCATCGCCATTCTTTCTTGCAATGAAAGGGACAAAGAAGCGGCTATTGGACAAACCATACACTTGTTAAAGCCAACGTCCAACTTCTCGCATCGCCATTCTTGGCAATGAAAGGGACAAAGAAGCTGCTATTGGATGAACCACACACTGTAAAAGCCAACATCTACTTCTGCATCGCCGTTCTTGGCAATGAAAGGGACAAAGAAGTGGCTATTGGACAAACCATACATTTGTTAAAGCCAACGTCCACTTCGCATCGCCATTCTTGAATGAATGGGACAAACAAGCGGCTATTGGATGAACCACACATTATAAAAGCCAACATCCACTTCTCACGCATCGCCGTTCTTGGTAATGAAACGGAAAAAAAGAAGCGGCTATTGGATAAATAACAAATCGTAAAAAAGCCAACGTCCACTTCGCATTGCCATTCTTGGCAATGAAAGGTCAAAGAAGCGGCTATTGGATGAACCACACACTGTAAAAGCCAACGTCCACTTCTGCATCGCCATTCTTGGCAATGAAAGGGACAAAGAAGCGGCTATTGGACAAACCATACAATTGTTAAAGCCAACGTCAACTTCGCATCGATCGCCATTCTTGGCAATGAAAGTGTCAAAGAAGCGACTATTGGATGAACCACACACTGTAAAAGCCAACGTCCACTTCTGCATCGCCATTCTTGGCAATGAAAGGGACAAAGAAGTGGCTATTGGACAAACCATACATTTTTAAAGCCAACGTCCACTTCTGCATCGCCATTCTTTGCAATGAATGGGACAAACAAGCGGCTATTGGACGAACCACACATTATAAAAGCCAACATCCACTTCTGCATCGCCGTTCTTGGTAATGAAACGGAAAAAGAAGCGGCTATTGGATAAACCACATAATGTAAAAGCCAACGTCCACTTCTGCATTGCCATTCTTGGCAATGAAAGTGTCAAAGAAGCAAGCTATTGGATGAACCACACACTGTAAAAGCCAACGTCCACTTCTGCATCGCCATTCTTGGCAATGAAAGGGACAAAGAAGCGGCTATTGGACAAACCATACACTGTTAAAGCCAACGTCAACTTCTGCATCGCCATTCTTGGCAATGAAAGCGACAAAGAAGCTGCTATTGGATGAACCACACACTGTAAAAGCCAACATCTACTTCTATCGCCGTTCTTGGCAATGAAAGGGACAAAGAAGTGGCTATTGGACAAACCATACATTTTTAAAGCCAACGTCCACTTCTGCATCGCCATTCTTTGCAATGAATGGGACAAACAAGCGGCTATTGGATGAACCACACATTATAAAAGCCAACGTCCACTTCTACATCGCCGTTCTTGGTAATGAAACGAAAAAAGAAGCGGCTATTGGACAAACCACTTACTGTAAAGCCAACGTCCACTTCTGCATTGACATTCTTGGCAATGAAAGGGTCAAATAAGCCGCTATTGGATGAACCACACATTGTAAAAGCCAACGTCCACTTCTGCATCGCATCGCCATTCTTGGCAATGAAAGGGACAAAAAGCGGCTATTGGACAAACCATACACTTTGTTAAAGCCAACGTCCACTTCGCATCGCCATTCTTGGCAATGAAAGTGACAAACAAGTGGCTATTGGATGAACCACACACTATAAAAGCCAACGTCCATACTTCGCATCGCCATTCTTGGCAATGAAAGGGACAAAGAAGCGCTATTGGACAAACCATACATTTTAAAGCCAACGTCCACTTCGCATCGCCATTCTTTGCAATGAAAGGGACAAACAAGCGGCTATTGGATGAACCACACACTTTATAAAAGCCAACATCCACTTCGCATCGCCGTTCTTGGCAATGAAAGGGACAAAGAAGCGGCTATTGGACAAACCACACATCGTAAAAAGCCAACGTCCACTTCGCATCGCCATTCTTGGTAATGAAAGGGACAAAAAAGCGGCTATTGGATGAACCACACATATAAAAGCCAACGTCACTTCTTCATCGCCATTCTTGGCAATGAAAGGGACAAAGAAGCGGCTATTGGAACAAACCACACACCGAACCACACACACCATTCTTGTAAAAGCCAACGTCCATTTCTACGTCCATCGCCGACGCTTCTTGGCAATGAAAGGGACAAAGAAGCGGCTATTGGACAAACCATACATTTTAAAAGCCAACGTCCACTTCGCATCGCCATTTTGGCAATGAAAGGGACAAAAAAGCGCTATTGGATGAACCACACACTATAAAAAAAGCCAACATCCACTTCTGCATCGCCATTCTTGGCAATGAAAGGGACAAAGAAGCGGTTATTGGACAAACCATACATTCGTTAAAGCCAACGTCCACTTCGCATTGCCATTCTTGGCAATGAAAGTGACAAAGAAGCGGCTATTGGACAAACCACACACTAAAAGCCAACGTCCACTTCTGCATCGCCGTTCTTTGGCAATGAAATGAAAAAAAAGCGGCTATTGGACAAACCACATATCAGTTAAAGCCAACGTCCACTTCGCATTGCCATTCTTGGCAATGAAAGGGTCAAACAAGCGGCTATTGGATGAACCACACACATTGTAAAAGCCAACGTCCACTTCGCATCGTGATTCTTGGTAATGAAAGGGAAAAAGAAGCGCGGACTATTGGACAAACCAATACAAACTTATTGTTAAAGCCAACGTCCACTTCTCGCATCGCCATTCTTGGCAATGAAAGCGACAAAGAAGCTGCTATTGGATGAACCACACACCTTGTAAAAAAGCCAACGTCCACTTCGCATCGTCATCGCCATTCTTGGCAATGAAAGGGACAAAGAAGTGGCTATTGGACAAACCATACATTTTTAAAGCCAACGTCCACTTCTCATCGCCATTCTTTGCAATGAATGGGACAAACAAGCGGCTATTGGACAACCACACACTATAAAAGCCAACGTCCACTTCTACATCGCCGTTCTTGGTAATGAAATAGAAAAAAGAAGCGGCTATTGGACAAACCACATACTTTAAAAAGCCAACGTCCACTTCGCATTGCCATTCTTGGCAATGAAAGGGTCAAAAAAAGCGGCTATTGGATGAACCACACATTGTAAAAGCCAACGTCCACTTCTCATCGATCGCTTTCTTGGTAATGAAAGGGACAAAGAAGCGGCTATTGGATAAACCATACACTGTTAAAGCCAACGTCCACTTCTGCATTGCCATTCTTGGTAATGAAAGGATCAAACAAGTGGCTATTGGATGAACCACACACTGTAAAAGCCAACGTCCATTTCTATATCATCCATTCTTGGCAATGAAAGGGACAAAGAAGCGGCTATTGGACAAACCACACACTCGTTAAAAGCCAACGTCCACTTCTCGCATCGCCATTCTTGGTAATGAAAGGGACAAAGAAGCTGCTATTGGATGAACCACACACTATAAAAGCCAATGTCCTACTTCTGCATCGCCGTTCTTTGCAATGAAAGGGACAAAGAAGTAGCTATTGGACAAACCATACATTATAAAAGCCAACGTCCACTTCATCGCCATTCTTGGTAATGAAAGGAAAAGAAGAAGCGGCTATTGGATAAACCACATACCGTAAAAGCCAACGTCCACTTCGCATTGCCATTTCTTGGCAATGAAAGTGGACAAAGAAGCGGCTATTGGATGAACCACACATTAAAAAGCCAACGTCCACTTCTCATCGCCATTCTTGGCAATGAAAGGGACAAAGAAGCGCTATTGGACAAACCATACAATTGTTAAAGCCAACGTCAACTTCTGCATCACCATTCTTGGCAAAGAAAGAGACAAAAAAGCGCTATTGGATGAACCACACATTGTAAAAGCCAACATCTACTTCTGCATCGCCGTTCTTGGCAATGAAAGGGACAAAGAAGTGGCTATTGGACAAACCATACATTTTTAAAGCCAACGTCCACTTCTGCATCGCCATTCTTGGCAATGAAAGGGACAAACAAGTAGGCTATTGGACAAACCACACATTATAAAAGCCAACGTCCACTTCGCATCGCCGTTCTTGATAATGAAACGAAAAAGAAGCGGCTATTGGACAAACCACATACTGTAAAAGCCAACGTCCACTTCTGCATTGCCATTCTTGGCAATGAAAGTGGTCAAACAAGCGGCTATTGGATGAACCACACACTGTAAAAGCCAACGTCCACTTCGCATCGTGATTCTTGGCAATGAAAGGACAAAGAAGCGGCTATTGGACAAACCATACACTTGTTAAAGCCAACGTCAACTTCGCATCGCCATTCTTGGCAATGAAAGCGACAAAGAAGCGCTATTGGATGAACCACACACTATAAAAGCCAACGTCCACTTCTGCATCGCCATTCTTGGCAATGAAAGGGACAAAGAAGTGGCTATTGGACAAACCATACATTTTTAAAGCCAACGTCCACTTCTTCATCGCCATTCTTTGCAATGAATGGGACAAACAAGCGGCTATTGGACGAACCACACTTTATAAAAGCCAACATCCACTTCTCGCATCGCCATTCTTGGTAATGAAAGGGAAAAAGAAGCGCTATTGGATGAAACCACATTGTAAAAGCCAACGTCCACTTCGCATTGCCATTCTTGGCAATGAAAGGGTCAAAGAAGCGGCTATTGGATGAACCACACATTGTAAAAGCCAACGTCCACTTCTCGCATCATGGTTCTTGGCAATGAAAGCGACAAAGAAGCTTATTGCTATTGGATGAACCACACACTATAAAAACGCCAACATCTACTTCTACATCGCCGTTCTTGGCAATGAAAGGGACAAAGAAGTGGTATTGGACAAACCATACACATTAAAGCCAACGTCCACTTCTCGCATCGCCATTCTTGGCAATGAAAGGGACAAAGAAGTATTGGCTATTGGACAAACCACACATTATAAAAGCCAACATCCACTTCTCCACATCGCCGTTCTTGCATCGCCGTTCTTGTAATGAAATAGAAAAAGAAGCGGCTATTGGACAAACCACATATTGTAAAAGCCAACGTCCACTTCTACATTGCCATTCTTGGCAATGAAAGGGTCAAACAAGTGGCTATTGGATGAACCACACACTGTAAAAGCCAACGTCCACTTCTGCATCGCCATTCTTTGCAATGAAAGGGACAAAGAAGCGGCTATTGGATAAACCATACATCGCTAAAAAGCCAACGTCCACTTCGCATTGCCATTCTTGGCAATGAAAGGACAAACAAGAAGCGCTATTGGATGAACCACACACTTTGTAAAAGCCAACGTCCACTTCTACATCGCATTCTTGGCAATGAAAGGGAAAAAAGAAGCCGCTATTGGACAAACCATACACTTTTAAAGCCAACGTCCACTTCGCATCGCCATTCTTGGTAATGAAAGTGACAAAGAAGCGCTATTGGATGAACCACACACTTATAAAAGCCAACATCTACTTCGCATCGCCGTTCTTGGCAATGAAAGGGACAAAGAAGTAGCTATTGGACAAACCATACACTGTTAAAAAGCCAACGTCCACTTCGCATCGCCATTCTTTGTAATGAAAGGGACAAAGAAGCGGCTATTGGATGAACCACACATTACGTAAAAGCCAACGTCCACTTCGCATCGCCATTCTTGGCAATGAAAGGGACAAACAAGCGGCTATTGGATGAACCACACACTATTGTAAAAGCCAACGTCCACTTCTCGCATCGCCATTCTTGGCAATGAAAGGGACAAAGAAGCGGCTATTGGACAAACCACACACTAAAAAAGCCAACGTCCACTTCGCATCGCCATTCTTGGCAATGAAAGGGACAAAAAGCGCTATTGGATGAACCACACATTGTAAAAGCCAACGTCCACTTCTCGCATCGCCATTCTTGGCAATGAAAGTGACAAAAAGCGGCTATTGGATGAACCACACACAGCGTAAAAAGCCAACATCTACTTCTACTTCTACATCGCGTTCTTGGCAATGAAATGGACAAAGAAGTGGTTATTGGACAAACCATACATTTTTAAAGCCAACGTCCACTTCGCATCGCCATTCTTGGCAATGAAAGGGACAAACAAGTAGCTATTGGACAAACCACACATTATAAAAGCCAACGTCCACTTCGCATCGCCGTTCTTGGTAATGAAATAGAAAAAGAAGCGGCTATTGGACAAACCACATACATTTTAAAAAAGCCAACGTCCACTTCACGCATTGCCATTCTTGGCAATGAAAGGGTCAAAGAAGCGGCTATTGGATGAACCACACATTGTAAAAGCCAACGTCCACTTCGCATCGCCATTCTTGGTAATGAAAGGGACAAAGAAATGGCTATTGGACAAACCATACATTGTTAAAGCCAACGTCAACTTCTCGCATCGCCATTCTTGCAATGAAAGCGACAAAGAAGCGCTATTGGATGAACCACACACTTATAAAAGCCAACATCCACTTCGCATCATCGCCATTCTTGGCAATGAAAGGGACAAAGAAGTGGCTATTGGACAAACCATACATTTTTAAAGCAACGTCCACTTCGCATCGCCATTCTTTGCAATGAATGGGACAAACAAGCGGCTATTGGATGAACCACACATTTAAAAAGCCAACGTCCACTTCGCATCGCCATTTTGGCAATGAAAGGGTCAAAGAAGCGGCTATTGGATGAACCACACACTTGTAAAAGCCAACATCCCACTTCTACTCATCATCGCCATTCTTGGCAATGAAAGGGACAAAGAAGTGGCTATTGGACAAACCATACATTGTTAAAGCCAACGTCCACTTCTTCATCGCCATTCTTTGCAATGAATGGGACAAACAAGCGGCTATTGGACGAACCACACATTATAAAAGCCAACGTCCACTTCTGCATCGCCGTTCTTGGTAATGAAACGGGAAAAAGAAGCGGCTATTGATAAACCACATACTTGTAAAAGCAACGTCCACTTCGCATTGCCATTCTTGGCAATGAAAGGGTCAAACAAGCGGCTATTGGATGAACCACACACAAAAAAGCCAACGTCCACTTCTCGTCATCGCATTTTTGGCAATGAAAGGGACAAAGAAGCGCTATTGGACAAACCATACACTTTAAAAAGCCAACGTCAACTTCGTTATCGCGCATCGCCATTCTTGGAAATGAAAGCGACAAAGAAGCGCTATTGGATGAACCACACACTTTGTAAAAGCCAACATCTACTTCTACATCGCCGTTCTTGGCAATGAAAGGGACAAAGAAGTGGCTATTGGACAAACCATACATTTTAAAGCCAACGTCCACTTCTGCATCGCCATTCTTTGCAATGAATGGGACAAACAAGCGGCTATTGGATGAACCACACACTATAAAAGCCAACGTCCACTTCTGCATCGCCGTTCTTGGTAATGAAATAGAAAAAGAAGCGGCTATTGACAAACCATACTTGTAAAGCCAACGTCCACTTCGCATTGCCATTCTTGGTAATGAAAGGATCAAACAAGCGGCTATTGGATGAACCACACACTGTAAAAGCCAACGTCCACTTCTACATCATCATTCTTGGCAATGAAAGGGACAAAGAAGCGGCTATTGGACAAACCACACACTGTTAAAGCCAACGTCAACTTCTGCATCGCCATTCTTGGTAATGAAATGGACAAAGAAGTGACAAAGAAGCGCTATTGGATGAACCACACATTATAAAAGGATGAACACACATTGGATGAACCAAATTATAAAAGCCAACATCCACTTCTGCATCGCCGTTCTTGGCAATGAAAGGGACAAAGAAGCGGCTATTGGACAAACCATACACTTGTAAAAAGCCAACGTCCACTTCGCATTGCCATTCTTGGTAATGAAAGGGATCAAACAAGCGGCTATTGGATGAACCACACACTTTAAAAGCCAACGTCCACTTCTCGCATCGCCATTCTTGGCAATGAAAGGGACAAAGAAGCGGCTATATTGGACAAACCATACAATCGTAAAAGCCAACGTCCACTTCGCATCGCCATTCTTGGCAATGAAAGTGAAAATGAAGCTGCTATTGGATGAACCACACACTGTAAAAGCCAACATCTACTTCTGCATTATCGTTCTTGGCAATGAAAGGGACAAAGAAGTTGTTATTGGACAAACCATACACTGTTAAAGCCAATGTCAACTTCTGCATCGCCATTCTTTGCAATGAGTGGGAAAAACAAGCGGCTATTGGATGAACCACACACTATAAAAGCCAACATCCACTTTTGCATTGCCGTTTCTTGGTAATGAAACGAAAAAGAAGCGGCTATTGGACAAACCACATACTGTAAAAGACAACTTCCACTTCTGCATTTCCATTTTTTGTAATGAAAAGGTCAAAAAAGCGGCTATTGGATGAACCACACATTATAAAAGTCAACGTCCACTTCTGCATCGCCGTTCTTGGCAATGAAAGGGACAAAGAAGCGGCTATTGGACAAACCATTCACTGTTAAAGCCAACGTCCACTTCTCGCATCGCCATTCTTGGCAATGAAAGGGACAAACAAGCGCGCTATTGGATGAACCACACACTATAAAAAAGCCAACGTCCACTTCTACATCGCCGTTCTTCTTGGCAATGAAATAGGAAAAGAAGCGGCTATTGGACAAACCACATACTGTAAAAGCCAACGTCCACTTCTGCATTGCCATTCTTGGCAATGAAAGAGTCAAACAAGCGGCTATTGGATGAACCACACACTATAAAAGCCAACGTCCACTTCTGCATTGTCATTCTTGGCAATGAAAGGGACAAAGAAGCGTCTATTTGACAAACCATACACTGTTAAAGCCAACGTCCACTTCTGCATTGCCATTCTTGGTAATGAAAGTATCAAACAAGCGGCTATTGGATGAACCACACACTGTAAAAGCCAACGTCCATTTCTACATCATCATTCTTGGCAATGAAAGGGACAAAGAAGCCGCTATTGGACAAACCATACACTGTTAAAGCCAACCTCAACATCTGTATCGCCATTCTTAGTAATGAAAGCGATAATGAAGCTTCTATTAGATGAACCACACTATATAAAAGCCAACATCTACTTCTGCATCGCTATTTTTGGCAATGAAAAGGACAAAAAAGTACCTATTGGACAAACCATACACAGTTAAAGCCAATGTCAACTTCTTGCATCGCCATTCTTCTTTGCAATGAATGGGACAAACAAGCGGCTATTGGATTTGTCCAATAGCCACTTCTTTGTCCCTTTCATTGCCAAGAACGGCGATGCGAAGTAGATGTTGGCTTTTACAAAGTGTGTAGGTTCATCCAATAGCCTTTTCTTTGTCCTTTCATTGCCAAGAATGGCGATGCGTAAGTGGACGTTGGCTTTATAGTGTATGGTTTGTCCAATAGCCGCTTCTTTGTCCCTTTCATTGCCAAGAATGGCGATGCGTAAGTGGACGTTGGCTTTTACAAAGTGTGTGTTCATCCAATAGCTGCTTTTTGACACTTTCATTGCCAAGAATGGCAATGCGTAAGGGACGTTGGCTTTTACAGTATGTTATTTATCCAATAGCCGCTTCTTTTTTCGTTTCATTACCAAGAACGGCGATGCAGAAGTGGATGTTGGCTTTTATAATGTGTGGTTCATCCAATAGCCGCTTGTTTGTCCCATTCATTGCAAAGAATGGCGATGCAGAAGTGGACGTTGGCTTTAACAATGTATGGTTTGTCCAATAGCCGCTTCTTTGTCCCTTTCATTGCCAAGAATGGCGATGCAGAAGTAGACGTTGGCTTTTACAATGTATGTGGTTCATCCAATAGCCGCTTCTTTATCTCTTTCATTGCCAAGAATGGCAATGCGTAAGTGGACGATGGCTTTTACAGGGTGTGGTTTGACCAATAGCTGCTTAGTTGTCCCTTTCATTGCCAAGAATGGCGATGCGAAGTGGACGTTGGCTTTTACGTATGTGTGGTTCATCCAATAGCCGCTTTCTTTGACACTTTCATTGCCAAGAATGGCAATGCAGAAGTGGACGTTGGCTTTTACAGTCTGTTATTTATCCAATAGCTTCTTTTTTTCCGTTTCATTACCAAGAACGGCGATGCAAAAGTGGATGTTGGCTTTTATAATGTGTGGTTCGTCCAATAGCCGCTTGTTTGTCCCATTCATTGCAAAGAATGGCGATGCAGAAGTGGACGTTGGCTTTAACAAATGTATGGTTTGTCCAATAGCCACTTCTTTGTCCCTTTCATTGCCAAGAACGGCGATGTAGAAGTAGATGTTGGCTTTTACAAAGTGTGTGGTTCATCCAATAGCATTGCCAAGAATTTTGTCCCTTTCATTGTGTTACCAAGAATGGCGATGCGAAGTGGACGTTGCTTTTAAAGTGTGGTTTATCCAATAGCCGCTTCTTTGACCGTTTCATTACCAAGAACAGCGATGCACAAGTGGACGTTGTTTTTTATAGTGTGTGGTTCATCCAATAGCCGCTTCTTTGTCCCTTTCATTACCAAGAATGGCGATGCAGAAGTGGACGTTGGCTTTAACAGTGTATGGTTTGTCCAATAGCCATTTCTTTGTCCCTTTCATTGCCAAGAATGGCGATGCAGAAGTTGACGTTGGCTTTAACAGTGTATGGTTTGTCCAATAGCCACTTCTTTGTCCCTTTCTTTGCCAAGAATGGCGAATGCGTAAAGTGACGTTGGCTTTTACGGTGTGTGGTTCATCCAATAGCCTTCTTCTTTGTCCCATTCATTGCAAAGAATGGCGATGCAGATGTGGAAGTTGGCTTTTATAGTGTATGGTTCATCCAATAGCAGCTTCTTTTTCCGTTTCATTACCAAGAACGACGATGCAGAAGTGGACGTTGGCTTTTATAGTGTGTGGTTCGTCCAATAGCCGCTTGTTTGTCCCATTCATTACCAAGAATGGGGATGCAGAAGTGGACGTTGGCTTTAACAAAGTATGGTGGTTTCCAATAGCCGCTTCTTTGTCCCTTTCATTGCCAAGAATGGCGATGCAGAAGTGGACGTTGGCTTTTACAATGTATGGTTAATACAATAGCTGCTTCTTTGATACTTTCATTGCCAAGAATGGCAATACAGAAGTGGACGTTGACTTTTACAGTATGTGGTTTGTCCAATAGCCGCTTCTTTTCCATTTCATTGCCAAGAATGGCGATGCGAAAGTGGACGTTGGCTTTTACAGTGTGTGGTTCATCCAATAGCTGCTTTTTTGACACTTTCATTGCCAAGAATGGCAATGCAGAAGTGGACGTTGGCTTTTACAGTATGTTATTTATCCAATAGCCGCTTCTTTATTCGTTTCATTACCAAGAACGGCGATGCCAGAAGTGGATGTTGGCTTTTATAATGTGTGGTTTGTCCAATAGCCGCTTGTTTGTCCCATTCATTGCAAAGAATGGCGATGCGAAATGGCGTGGACGTTGGCTTTAACAATGTGTGGTTTGTCCAATAGCCACTTCTTTGTCCCTTTCATTGCCAAGAATGGCGATGCGAAGTGGACGTTGGCTTTTACAAAGTGTGGTTCATCCAATAGCCGCTTCTTTCCGTTTCATTACCAAGAACGGCGATGCGTAAAGTGGACGTTGGCTTTTATAGTGTGTGGTTCATCAATAGCCGCTTGTTTGTCCCATTCATTGCAAAGAATGGCGATGCGTAGTGAAGTGGACGTTGGCTTTAACAAGCGAGTATGGTTTTGTCATCAATAGCCGCTTCTTTGTCCCTTTCATTGCCAAGAACGGCGATGCGTAGAAGTGGATGTTGGCTTTTATAAAGTGTGGTTCATCCAATAGCAGCTTCTTTTTTGTCCCTTTCATTGCCAAGAATGGCGATGCGAAGTGGACGTTGGCTTTAACAAGTGTATGGTTTGTCCAATAGCCACTTCTTTGTCCCTTTCATTGCCAAGAATGGCGATGCGAAGTGGACGTTGGCTTTTACAATGTGTGGTTCATCCAATAGCCGCTTTGTTTGTCCCTTTCATTGCCAAGAATGGCGATGCAGAAGTGGACGTTGGCTTTTACAGTGTATGGTTTTATCCAATAGCCGCTTCTTTTTCCGTTTTCATTACCAAGAACGGCGATGCATAAAAGTGGATGTTGGCTTTTATAATGTGTGGTTCGTCCAATAGCCGCTTGTTTGTCCCATTCATTGCAAAGAATGGCGATGCGAAGTGGACGTTGGCTTTAACAAAGTGTATGGTTTGTCCAATAGCCACTTCTTTGTCCCTTTCATTGCCAAGAATGGCGATGCGAAGTGGACGTTGGCTTTTACAATGTGTGTGTTCATCCAATAGCCGCTTCTTTGACCCTTTCATTGCCAAGAATGGCAATGCGAAGTGGACGTTGGCTTTTACAAGTGTGTGGTTTGTCCAATAGCCGCTTCTTTTTCCATTTCATTACCAAGAATGGCGATGCGAGAAGTGGACGTTGGCTTTTATAATGTGTGGTTCATCCAATAGCCGCTTGTTTGTCCCTTTCATTGCCAAGAATGGCGATGCGAAGTGGACGTTGGCTTTTTTACAATGTATGGTTTGTCCAATAGCCACTTCTTTGTCCCTTTCATTCCCTTTCATTGCCAAGAACGGCGATGCGAAGTGGATGTTGGCTTTTACAAAGGGTGTGGTTCATCCAATAGCCGCTTGTTTGTCCCATTCATTGCCAAGAATGGCGATGCGAAAGTGGACGTTGGCTTTTACCAATAGTATTCTTTGTCCGTTTCATTGCCAATAGCCGATTTCTTTTTAATGTGTGGTTCCCATAGCCGCTTCTTTTCCCTTTCATTACCAAGAATGGCGATGCGAAAGTGGACGTTGGCTTTTATAGTGTGTGGTTCGTCCAATAGCCGCTTGTTTGTCCCATTCATTGCCAAGAATGGCGATGCGAAGTGACGTTGGCTTTAACAAAGGTGTATGGTTTGTCCAATAGCAATAGCGCTTCTTTGTCCCTTTCATTGCCAAGAATGGCGATGCGAGAAGTGGACGTTGGCTTTTACAATGTGTGTTAATCCAATAGCCGCTTCTTTGATACTTTCATTGCCAAGAATGGCAATGCGAAGTGGACGTTGGCTTTTACAAAGTGTGTGGTTTGTCCAATAGCCGCTTCTTTTTCCCTTTCATTACCAAGAACGGCGATGCGAAGTGGACGTTGGCTTTTTTACAGTGTGGTTCATCCAATAGCCGCTTCTTTGACCTTTCATTGCCAAGAATGGCAATGCGATTACGAAGTGGACGTTGGACGTTGGCTTTTACAAAGTATGTTATTTATCCAATAGCCGCTTCTTTTTTCCTTTCATTACCAAGAACGGCGATGCATAAGTGGATGTTGGCTTTTATAATGTGTGGTTCGTCCAATAGCCGCTTGTTTGTCCCATTCATTGCCAAAGAATGGCGATGCGAAAGTGGACGTTGGCTTTAACATGTATGGTTTGTCCAATAGCCGCTTCTTTGTCCCTTTCATTGCCAAGAATGGCGATGCGAAGTAGGACGTTGGCTTTTACAAAGTGTGTGGTTCATCCAATAGCCGCTTCTTTGACCTTTCATTGCCAAGAATGGCAATGCGAAAGTGGACGTTGGCTTTTACAGTGTATGGTTTATCCAATAGCCGCTTCTTTTTCCGTTTCATTACCAAGAACGGCGATGCAGAAGTGGACGTTGGCTTTTATAGTGTGTGGTTCGTCCAATAGCCGCTTGTTTGTCCCATTTTACATTGCCAAGAATGGCGATGCGAAGTGGACGACGTTGGCTTTAACAAAGGTATGGTTTGTCCAATAGCCGCTTCTTTGTCCCTTTCATTGCCAAGAATGGCGATGCAGAAATGGACGTTGGCTTTTACAATGTATGGTTCATCAAATAGCCGCTTCTTTGTTCTTTCATTGCCAAGAATGGCAATGCGAAGTGGACGTTGGCTTTTACAGTATGTGGTTTGTCCAATAGCCGCTTCTTTTTTTGTCCATTTCATTACCAAGAACGGCGATGCAGAAGTGGACGTTGGCTTTTACAGTGTGTGGTTCATCCAATAGCTGCTTCTTTGACACTTTCATTGCCAAGAATGGCAATGCAGAAGTGGACGTTGGCTTTTACAGTATGTTATTTATCCAATAGCCGCTTCTTTTTTCGTTTCATTACCAAGAACGGCGATGCAAAAGTGGATGTTGGCTTTTATAATGTGTGGTTTCGTCCAATAGCCGCTTGTTTGTCCCATTCATTGCAAAGAATGGCGATGCAGAAGTGGACGTTGGCTTTAACAATGTATGGTTTGTCCAATAGCCACTTCTTTGTCCCTTTCATTGCCAAGAACGGCGATGCAGAAGTAGATGTTGGCTTTTACAAAGGTGTGTGTTCATCCAATAGCAGCTTCTTTGTCCCTTTCATTGCCAAGAATGGCAATGCAAGAAGTGGACGTTGGCTTTTACAAAGTTGTGGTTTGTCCAATAGCCGCTTCTTTTTCCCTTTCATTACCAAGAATGGCGCGATGCACAAGTGGACGTTGGCTTTTATAATCATGTGTGGGACGTCGTCCAATAGCCGTCCAATAGCCGCTTGTTTGTCCCATTCATTGCCAAAGAATGGCGATGCGAAGTGGACGTTGGCTTTAATAGTGTATGGTTTGTCCAATAGCCGCTTCTTTGTTCCTTTCATTGCAAAGAATGGCGATACAGAAGTGGACGTTTGCTTTTACAATGTGTGGTTCGTCCAATAGCCGTTTCTTTGTCCTTTCATTGCCAAGAATGGCAATGCGAAAGTGGACGTTGGCTTTTACAAAGTGTGGTTTGTCCAATAGCCGCTTCTTTTTCCCTTTCATTGCCAAGAATGGCGATGCGTAGTGGACGTTGGCTTTTACAAGTGTGGTTCATCCAATAGCGCTTCTTTGACACTTTCATTGCCAAGAATGGCAATGCGAAAGTGGACGTTGGCTTTTACAGTATGTTATTTATCCAATAGCCGCTTCTTTTTCCATTTCATTACCAAGAACGGTGTTGCACAAGTGGATGTTGGTTTTTATAAAGTGTGGTTCCTCCAATAGCCGCTTGTTTGTCCCATTCATTGCAAAGAATGGCGATGCAGAAGTGGACGTTGGCTTTAACAGTGTATGGTTTGTCCAATAGCCATTTCTTTGTCCCTTTCATTGCCAAGAATGGCGATGCAGAAGTTGACGTTGGCTTTAACAGTGTATGGTTTGTCCAAT
The DNA here is from genome assembly GCA_034509755.1 of Anisodus tanguticus. Taxonomy (NCBI): domain Eukaryota; kingdom Viridiplantae; phylum Streptophyta; class Magnoliopsida; order Solanales; family Solanaceae; genus Anisodus; species Anisodus tanguticus. The sequence goes on from CM067545.1 coordinate 25,474,448, forward strand.
AGCCACTTCTTTGTCCCTTTCATTGCCAAGAACTGCAATGCAGAAGTAGATATTGGCTTTTACAGTGTGTGGTTCATCCAATAGCCTCTTGTTTGTCCCATTCATTGCAAAGAATGGCGATGCAGATGTGGAAGTTGGCTTTTATAGTGTATGGTTCATCCAATAGCAGCTTCTTTTTCCGTTTCATTACCAAGAACGGCGATGCAGAAGTGGACGTTGGCTTTTATAGTGTGTGGTTCGTCCAATAGCCGCTTGTTTGTCCCATTCATTACCAAGAATGGGGATGCAGAAGTGGACGTTGGCTTTAACAGTGTATGATTTGTACAATAGCCGCTTCTTTGTCCCTTTCATTGCCAAGAATGGCGATGCAGAAGTGGACGTTGGCTTTTACAATGTATGGTTAATACAATAGCTGCTTCTTTGATACTTTCATTGCCAAGAATGGCAATACAGAAGTGGACGTTGACTTTTACAGTATGTGGTTTGTCCAATAGCCGCTTCTTTTTCCATTTCATTACCAAGAACGTCGATGCAGAAGTGGACGTTAGCTTTTACAGTGTGTGGTTCATCCAATAGCTGCTTCTTTGACACTTTCATTGCCAAGAATGGCAATGCAGAAGTGGACGTTGGCTTTTACAGTATGTTATTTATCCAATAGCCGCTTCTTTTTTCGTTTCATTACCAAGAACGGCGATGCAGAAGTGGATGTTGGCTTTTATAATGTGTGGTTCGTCCAATAGCCGCTTGTTTGTCCCATTCATTGCAAAGAATGGCGATGCAGAAGTGGACGTTGGCTTTAACAGTGTATGGTTTGTCCAATAGCCACTTCTTTGTCCCTTTCATTGCCAAGAACGGCGATGTAGAAGTAGATGTTGGCTTTTACAGTGTGTGGTTCATCCAATAGCAGCTTCTTTGTCCCTTTCATTGCCAAGAATGGCGATGCAGAAGTGGACGTTGGCTTTTACAGTGTGTGGTTCATCCAATAGCCGCTTCTTTGACCCTTTCATTACCAGAATGGCAATGCAGAAGTGGACGTTGGCTTTTACAGTATGTTGTTTCTCCAATAGCCGCTTCTTTTTCCGTTTCATTACCAAGAACGGCGATGCGCAAGTGGACGTTGTCTTTTATAGTGTGTGGTTCATCCAATAGCCGCTTGTTTGTCCCATTCATTGCAAAGAATGGCGATGCAGAAGTGGACGTTGGCTTTAATAGCCAGTTGCCAAGAACGGCGATGGTTTTTTACAAAGTCCAATAGCCACTTCTTTGTCCCTTTCATTGCCAAGAATGGCGATGCGAAGTAAGTGGACGTTGGCTTTTACATCGTGTGTGGTTCATCCAATAGCCGCTTCTTTTGTCCCTTTCATTGCCAAGAATGGCGATGATGAAGTGGACGTTGGCTTTAACAGTGTATGGTTTGTCCAATAGCCACTTCTTTGTCCCTTTCATTGCCAAGAACTGCAATGCAGAAGTAGATGTTGGCTTTTACAGTGTGTGGTTCATCCAATAGCCGCTTGTTTGTCCCATTCATTGCAAAGAATGGCGATGCAGATGTGGATGTTGGCTTTTATAGTGTATGGTTCATCCAATAGCAGCTTCTTTTTCCGTTTCATTACCAAGAACGGCGATGCAGAAGTGGACGTTGGCTTTTATAGTGTGTGGTTCATCCAATAGCCGCTTGTTTGTCCCATTCATTACCAAGAATGGGGATGCAGAAGTGGACGTTGGCTTTAACAAGAATGTGTATGGTTTGTCCAATAGCCCAATAGCTTCTTTTTGTCCCTTTCATTGCCAAGAATGGCGATGCAGAAGTGGACGTTGGCTTTTACAATGTATGGTTAATACAATAGCTGCTTCTTTGATACTTTCATTGCCAAGAATGGCAATACAGAAGTGGACGTTGACTTTTACAGTATGTGGTTTGTCCAATAGCCGCTTCTTTTTCCATTTCATTACCAAGAACGGCGATGCGAAGTGGACGTTACCTTTTACAGTGTGTGGTTCATCCAATAGCTGCTTCTTTGACACTTTCATTGCCAAGAATGGCAACGCAGAAGTGGACGTTGGCTTTTACAATGTTATTTATCCAATAGCCGCTTCTTTATTCGTTTCATTACCAAGAACGGCGATGCAGAAGTGGATGTTGGCTTTTATAATGTGTGGTTCGTCCAATAGCCGCTTGTTTGTCCCATTCATTGCAAAGAATGGCGATGCAAAAGTGGACGTTGGCTTTAACAATGTATGGTTTGTCCAATAGCCACTTCTTTGTCCCTTTCATTGCCAAGAACGGCGATGTAGAAGTAGATGTTGGCTTTTACAGTGTGTGGTTCATCCAATAGCAGCTTCTTTTTGTCCCTTTCATTGCCAAGAATGGCGATGCGAAAGTGGACGTTGGCTTTTACATGTGTGGTTCATCCAATAGCCGCTTTTTTTTACCCTTTCATTACCAAGAATGGCAATGCAGAAGTGGACGTTGGCTTTTACAGTATGTTGTTTCTCCAATAGCCGCTTCTTTTTCCGTTTCATTACCAAGAACGGCGATGCACACAAGTGGACGTTGGATTTTATAGTGTGTGGTTCATCCAATAGCCGCTTGTTTGTCCCATTCATTGCAAAGAATGGCGATGCGTAAGTGGACGTTGGCTTTAACAAAGGTGTATGGTTTGTCCAATAGCCACTTCTTTGTCCCTTTCATTGCCAAGAATGCGGCTTTTACGATGTGGTTCTGCAGCTTGTTGGCTTTTCCAATAGTTGGCTTTTACTTGATTCATTTAGCCGCTTTTTGCCATTGCCGAATGGCAATGTATAAGTGGACGTTGGCTTTTACAAGTATGTTGGTTTGTCCAATAGCCGCTTCTTTGTCCCTTTCATTGCCAAGAATGGCGATGCGTTTTATAAAGTGTGGTTCGTTGGCTTTTATTGTAAAAATGGCGATGTGTGGTTTTAACCAATAGCCAATTGTTTGTCCCTTTCATTGCAAAAGAATGGCGATGCGTATGTGGACGTTGGCTTTTACAAAGTGTATGGTTTCATCCAATAGTCGCTTGTTTGTCCCATTCATTGCAAAGAATGGCGATGCAGATGTGGATGTTGGCTTTTATAGTGTATGGTTCATCCAATAGCAGCTTCTTTTTCCGTTTCATTACCAAGAACGGCGATGCAAAAGTGGACGTTGGCTTTTATAGTGTGTGGTTCGTCCAATAGCCGCTTGTTTGTCCCATTCATTACCAAGAATGGGGATGCAGAAGTGGACGTTGGCTTTAACAGTGTATGATTTGTACAATAGCCGCTTCTTTGTCCCTTTCATTGCCAAGAATGGCGATGCAGAAGTGGACGTTGGCTTTTACAATGTATGGTTAATACAATAGCTGCTTCTTTGATACTTTCATTGCCAAGAATGGCAATACAGAAGTGGACGTTGACTTTTACAGTATGTGGTTTGTCCAATAGCCGCTTCTTTTTCCATTTCATTACCAAGAACGTCGATGCAGAAGTGGACGTTAGCTTTTACAGTGTGTGGTTCATCCAATAGCCGCTTCTTTGACACTTTCATTGCCAAGAATGGCAATGCGAAGTGGACGTTGGCTTTTACAGTATGTTATTTATCCAATAGCCGCTTCTTTTCCGTTTCATTACCAAGAACGGCGATGCAGAAGTGGATGTTGGCTTTTATAATGTGTGGTTCGTCCAATAGCCGCTTGTTTGTCCCATTCATTGCAAAGAATGGCGATGCAGAAGTGGACGTTGGCTTTAACAATGTATGGTTTGTCCAATAGCCACTTCTTTGTCCCTTTCATTGCCAAGAACGGCGATGTAGAAGTAGATGTTGGCTTTTACAGTGTGTGGTTCATCCAATAGCAGCTTCTTTGTCCCTTTCATTGCCAAGAATGGCGATGCAGAAGTGGACGTTGGCTTTTACAGTGTGTGGTTCATCCAATAGCCGCTTCTTTGTCCCTTTCATTGCCAAGAATGGCAATGCGAAGTGGACGTTGGCTTTTACGGTATGTTGGTTTCTCCAATAGCCGCTTCTTTTTCCGTTTCATTACCAAGAACGGCGATGCAGAAGTGGACGTTGGCTTTTATAGTGTGTGGTTCGTCCAATAGCCGCTTGTTTGTCCCATTCATTGCAAAGAATGGCGATGTAGGAGTGGACGTTGGCTTTAACAGTGTATGGTTTGTCCAATAGCCACTTCTTTGTCCCTTTCATTGCCAAGAATGGCGATGCAGAAGTTGACAATGTTGGCTTTAACATTGTATGGTTTGTCCAATAGCCACTTCTTTGTCCCTTTCATTGCCAAGAATGGCGATGAAGAAGTGGACGTTGGCTTTTACAGTGTGTGGTTCATCCAATAGCCGCTTCTTTGTCCCTTTCATTGCCAAGAATGGCGATGCGAAGTGGACGTTGGCTTTTACAATGTGTGGTTCATCCAATAGCCGCTTCTTTGACCTTTCATTGCCAAGAATGGCAATGCGAGTGGACGTTGGCTTTTACAAGATATGTTATTTGTCCAATAGCCGCTTCTTTTTCCGTTTCATTACCAAGAACGGCGATGCACAAGTGGATGTTGGCTTTTTATAATGTGTGGTTCGTCCAATAGCCGCTTGTTTGTCCCATTCATTGCAAAGAATGGCGATGCGAAAGTGGACGTTGGCTTTAACAATGTGTATGGTTTGTCCAATAGCCACTTCTTTGTCCCTTTCATTGCCAAGAATGGCGATGCGAGAAGTTGACGTTGGCTTTTACAACATATGGTTTGTCCAATAGCCACTTCTTTGTCCCTTTCATTGCCAAGAATGGCAATGCAGAAGTGGACGTTGGCTTTTACAGTGTGTGGTTCATCCAATAGCCGCTTCTTTGTCCCTTTCATTGCAAAGAATGGCGATGCGAATGTTTTACAAGGACGTTGGCTTTTATAGTGTTGTGGTTCATCCAATAGCCGCTTCTTTTTCCGTTTTCATTACCAAGAACTTTTTTTTGCGAAAGAACGACGTTGGCTTTTTTTATAGTGTGTGGTTCATCCAATAGCCGCTTGTTTGTCCCATTCATTACCAAGAATGGCGATGCGAAGTGGACGTTGGCTTTAACAAAGGTATGTATGATTTCATCCAATAGCCTTTCTTGTCCCTTTCATTGCCAAGAATGGCGATGCAGAAGTGGACGTGGACGTTGGCTTTTACAATGTATGGTTAATACAATAGCTGCTTCTTTGATACTTTCATTGCCAAGAATGGCAATACAGAAGTGGACGTTGACTTTTACAGTATGTGGTTTGTCCAATAGCCGCTTCTTTTTCCATTTCATTACCAAGAACGTCGATGCAGAAGTGGACGTTAGCTTTTACAGTGTGTGGTTCATCCAATAGCTGCTTCTTTGACACTTTCATTGCCAAGAATGGCAATGCAGAAGTGGACGTTGGCTTTTACAGTATGTTATTTATCCAATAGCCGCTTCTTTTTTCGTTTCATTACCAAGAACGGCGATGCAGAAGTGGATGTTGGCTTTTATAATGTGTGGTTTTTCCAATAGCCGCTTGTTTGTCCCATTCATTGCAAAGAATGGCGATGCAGAAGTGGACGTTGGCTTTAACAATGTATGGTTTGTCCAATAGCCACTTCTTTGTCCCTTTCATTGCCAAGAACGGCGATGTAGAAGTAGATGTTGGCTTTTACAGTGTGTGGTTCATCCAATAGCAGCTTTTTTGTCCCTTTCATTGCCAAGAATGGCGAACGATGCGTGTGACGTTGGCTTTTACAAAGTGTGTGTGGTTCATCCAATAGCCGCTTCTTTGTCCCTTTCATTACCAAGAATGGCGATGCGTAGTGGACGTTGGCTTTTACAAAGATGTGTTTCCATTCCAATAGCCGCTTCTTTGTCCCTTTCATTGCCAAGAATGGCGATGCGTAAGTGTGGACGTTGGCTTTTATAATGTGTGGTTCATCCAATAGCCGCTTGTTTGACCCATTCATTGCCAAGAATGGCAATGCAGAAGTGACGTTGGCTTTAACAGTGTATGGTTTGTCCAATAGCCGCTTCTTTGTCCCTTTCATTGCCAAGAATGACGATGCGAAGTAAGTGGACGTTGGCTTTTACAAAGGTGTGTGTTCATCCAATAGCTGCTTCTTTGACACTTTCATTGCCAAGAATGGCAATGCAGAAGTGGACGTTGGCTTTTACAGTATGTTATTTATCCAATAGCCGCTTCTTTTTCCGTTTCATTACCAAGAACGGCGATGCAGAAGTGGATGTTGGCTTTTATAATGTGTGGTTCGTCCAATAGCCGCTTGTTTGTCCCATTCATTGCAAAGAATGGCGATGCAGAAGTGGACGTTGGCTTTAACAATGTATGGTTTGTCCAATAGCCACTTCTTTGTCCCTTTCATTGCCAAGAACGGCGATGTAGAAGTAGATGTTGGCTTTTACAGTGTGTGGTTCATCCAATAGCAGCTTCTTTGTCCCTTTCATTGCCAAGAATGGCGATGCATAAGTGGACGTTGGCTTTTACAGTGTGTGGTTCATCCAATAGCCGCTTCTTTGACCCTTTCATTACCAAGAATGGCAATGCAGAAGTGGACGTTGGCTTTTACAGTATGTTGTTTCTCCAATAGCCGCTTCTTTTTCCGTTTCATTACCAAGAACGGCGATGCAGAAGTGGATGTTGGCTTTTATAAAGTGTGGTTCGTCCAATAGCCGCTTGTTTGTCCCATTCATTGCAAAGAATGGCGATGCAGAAGTGGACGTTGGCTTTAACAGTGTATGGTTTGTCCAATAGCCACTTCTTTGTCCCTTTCATTGCCAAGAATGGCGATGCAGAAGTAGATGTTGGCTTTTACAGTGTGTGGTTCATCCAATAGCCGCTTCTTTGTCGCTTTCATTGCCAAGAATGGCGATACAAAAGTTGACGTTGGCTTTAACAATGTATGGTTTGTCCAATAGCAGCTTCTTTGTCCCTTTCATTTCCAAAAATGGCAATGCAGAAGTGAACGTTGGCTTTTACAAAGTGTGTGGTTCATCCAATAGCCGCTTGTTTGACCCTTTCATTGCCAAGAATGGCAATGCGAAGTGGACGTTGGCTTTTACAAGTGTATTTTGTCCAATAGCCGCTTCTTTTTCCCTTTCATTACCAAGAACGGCGATGCGGTGTGATGTTGGCTTTTATAATGTGTGTGGTTCGTCCAATAGCCGCTTGTTTGTCCCATTCATTGCAAAGAATGGCGATGCGAAAGTGGACGTTGGCTTTAACAAAGTGTATGGTTTGTCCAATAGCCACTTCTTTGTCCCTTTCATTGCCAAGAATGGCGATGCGAGAAGTGGGAAGTTGGCTTTTACAAAGGTGTGGTTCATCCAATAGCCGCTTCTTTGTCCCTTTCATTGCCAAGAATGGCTTTTATGCATCCAATAGACGTTGGCTTTTTCATTGCCAAGAATGGCATAAGTGGACGTTGGCTTTTAATAATGTGGTTTGTCCAATAGCCGCTTCTTTTCCCTTTCATTACCAAGAACGGCGATGCGAAAGTGGACGTTGGCTTTTATAATGTGTGGTTCATCCAATAGCCGCTTCTTTGTCCCTTCATTGCCAAGAATGGCGATGCGAAAGTTGACGTTGGCTTTAACAATGTATGGTTTGTCCAATAGCCGCTTCTTTGTCCCTTTCATTGCCAAGAATGGCGATGAGTGGACGTTGGCTTTTACAAAGTGTGTGGTTCATCCAATAACCGCTTCTTTGACACTTTCATTGCCAAGAATGTCAATACAGAAGTGGACGTTGGCTTTTACAGTTTGTTATTTATCCAATAGCCGCTTCTTTTTCCGTTTTCATTACCAAGAACGGCGATGCAGAAGTGGATGTTTCCTTTTATAATTTTTGGTTCGTCCAATAGCCGCTTGTTTGTCCCATTCATTGCAAAGAATGGCGATGCAGAAGTGGACGCTGGCTTTAACAGTGTATGGTTTGTCCAATAGCCACTTCTTTGTCCCTTTCATTGCCAAGAACGGCGATGCAGAAGTAGATGTTGGCTTTTACACAGTGTGGTTCATCCAATAGCCGCTTCTTTGTCCTTTCATTGCCAAGAATGGCGATGCGAAGTGGACGTTGGCTTTTACAAAGTGTGTGGTTCATCCAATAGCCGCTTCTTTGTCCCTTTCATTGCAAGAATGGCATGCGAAGTGGACGTTGGCTTTTACATGTGTGTGGTTTATCCCAATAGCCGCTTCTTTTTCCCTTTCATTACCAAGAATGGCGATGCGAAAGTGGACGTTGGCTTTTATAATGTGTGGTTCGTCCAATAGCCGCTTGTTTGTCCCATTCATTGCAAAGAATGGCGATGCGAAGTGGACGTTGGCTTTAACAATGTATGTTTATGTTTTTAATAGTGTCCCAATAGCCACTTCTTTGTCCCTTTCATTGCCAAGAATGGCGATGCGAAGTGGACGTTGGCTTTTACAAAGTGTGTGGTTCATCCAATAGCCGCTTCTTTGTCCTTTCATTGCCAAGAATGGCGATGCGAAAGTGGACGTTGGCATTTACAATATGTGTGGTTTGTCCAATAGCCGCTTCTTTGTCCCATTCATTACCAAGAATGGCGATGCAGATGTGGAAGTTGGCATTTACAGTGTGTGCTTCATCCAATAGCCGCTTCTTTGTCCCTTTCATTGCCAAGAATGGCGATGCAGAAGTGGACGTTGGCTTTTACAATATGTTGGTTTATCCAATAGCCGCTTCTTTTTCCGTTTCATTACCAAGAACGGCGATGCAGAAGTGGATGTTGGCTTTTATAATGTGTGGTTCGTCCAATAGCCGCTTGTTTGTCCCATTCATTGCAAAGAATGGCGATGCAAAAGTGGACGTTGGCTTTAACAATGTATGGTTTGTCCAATAGCCACTTCTTTGTCCCTTTCATTGCCAAGAACGGCGATGTAGAAGTAGATGTTGGCTTTTACATTGTGTGGTTCATCCAATAGCCGCTTCTTTGTCGCTTTCATTGCCAAGAATGGCGAATGCGAGAAGTGACGTTGGCTTTTTAACAAGTGTGGTTTGTCCAATAGCCGCTTCTTTGTCCCTTTCATTGCCAAGAATGATGATGCAGAAGTGGACGTTTGCTTTTACAGAGTGTGGTTCATCCAATAGCTGCTTCTTTGACACTTTCATTGCCAAGAATGGCAATGCGTAAGTGGACGTTGGCTTTTACAATGTGTTTTATCCAATAGCCGCTTTTTTTTCCGTTTCATTACCAAGAACGGCGATGCGAAAGTGGATGTTGACTTTTATAATGTGTGGTTCGTCCAATAGCCGCTTGTTTGTCCCATTTATTACAAAGAATGGCGATGCGAAAGTGGACGTTGGCTTTAACAATATGGTTTGTCCAATAGCCACTTCTTTGTCCCTTTCATTGCCAAGAACGGCGATGCGAAGTAGATGTTGGCTTTTTTACAAAGTGTGTGGTTCATCCAATAGCAGCTTTTTGTCCCTTTCATTGCCAAGAATGGCGATGCGAAAGTGGACGTTGGCTTTTACAAGTGTGTGGTTTGTCCAATAGCCGCTTCTTTGTCCCTTTCATTGCCAAGAATGGCAATGCGAAAGTGGACGTTGGCTTTTACAATGTGTGTGTTTACAATGTATGTTTTGTCCAATAGCCGCTTCTTTGTCCCTTTCATTACCAAGAACGCGATGCGCAAAGTGGACGTTGGCTTTTATAGTGTGTGGTTCGTCCAATAGCCGCTTGTTTGTCCCATTCATTGCCAAGAATGGCGATGCAGAAGTGGACGTTGGCTTTAACATTGTATGGTTTGTCCAATAGCCGCTTCTTTGTCCCTTTCATTGCCAAGAATGGCGATGCAGAAGTGGACGTTGGCTTTTACAGAGTGTGGTTCATCCAATAGCCGCTTCTTTGACCCTTTCATTACCAAGAATGGCAATGCAGAAGTGGACGTTGGCTTTTACAGTATGTTGTTTATCCAATAGCCGCTTCTTTTTCCATTTCATTACCAAGAACGGCGATGCAGAAGTGGATGTTGGCTTTTATAATGTGTGGTTCGTCCAATAGCCGCTTGTTTGTCCCATTCATTGCAAAGAATGGCGATGCAGAAGTGGACGTTGGCTTTAACAATGTATGGTTTGTCCAATAGCCACTTCTTTGTCCCTTTCATTGCCAAGAACGGCGATGTAGAAGTAGATGTTGGCTTTTACAGTGTGTGGTTCATCCAATAGCGCGCTTCTTTTTTGTGTCACCTTTCATTGCCAAGAATGGCGATGCGAAGGACGTTGTTGGCTTTAACAAGAATGTGTATGGTTTGTCCAATAGCCGCTTCTTTGTCCCTTTCATTGCCAAGAATGACGATGCGATGCGAAGTGGACGTTGGCTTTTACAATGTGTGGTTCATCCAATAGCTGCTTCTTTGACACTTTCATTGCCAAGAATGGCAATGCAGAAGTGGACGTTGGCTTTTACAGTATGTTATTTATCCAATAGCCGCTTCTTTTTCCGTTTCATTACCAAGAACGGCGATGCAAAAGTGGATGTTGGCTTTTATAATGTGTGGTTCGTCCAATAGCCGCTTGTTTGTCCCATTCATTGCAAAGAATGGCGATGCAGAAGTGGACGTTGGCTTTAACAAAGGTATGGTTTGTCCAATAGCCACTTCTTTGTCCCTTTCATTGCCAAGAATGGCGATGCGTAAGTAGATGTTGGCTTTTACAGTGTGTGGTTCATCCAATAGCAGCTTCTTTGTCCCTTTCATTGCCAAGAACAACGATGCAGAAGTGGACGTTGGCTTTTATAGTGTGTGGTTCGTCCAATAGCCGCTTGTTTGTCCCATTCATTGCCAAGAATGGCGATGCGTAGTGGACGTTGGCTTTAACATGTGTGTGGTTTGTCCAATAGCCACTTTTTTGTCCCTTTCATTGCCAAGAATGGCGATGATGCGAAGTGACGTTGGCTTTTACAGTGTGTGGTTCATCCAATAGCCGCTTCTTTGTCCCTTTCATTGCCAAGAATGGCGATGCGAAGTGGACGTTGGCTTTTACAAGTGTGTGGTTCATCCAATAGCCGCTTCTTTGACCCTTTCATTGCCAAGAATGGCAATGCGAAGTGGACGTTGGCTTTTACAAGTTGGTTCATCCAATAGCCGTTGTTTGTCTTTCATCCAATAATGCCGCTTCTTTTCCCCAATTTCATTTCCCTTTCATTACAAGAACGGCGATGCGAAAGTGGATGTTGGCTTTTATAAAGTGTGGTTTCGTCCAATAGCCGCTTGTTTGTCCCATTCATTGCAAAGAATGGCGATGCGAAGTGGACGTTGGCTTTAACAATGTATGTGGTTTGTCCAATAGCCACTTCTTTGTCCCTTTCATTGCCAAGAACGGCGATGCGAAGTAGATGTTGGCTTTTACAAAGTGTGTGGTTCATCCAATAGCCGCTTCTTTGTCCCTTTCATTGCCAAGAATGGCGATGCGAAGTGGACGTTGGCTTTTATAAGTGTGTGGTTTTGTCCAATAGCCGCTTCTTTTGTCCCTTTCATTGCCAAGAATGGCGATGCGAAGGACGTTGGCTTTAAATGTGTGGTTTGTCCAATAGCCGCTTCTTTGTCCCTTTCATTGCCAAGAATGCGATGTTGGCTTTTACAGCGTATGGTTTGTCGTAGCCACTTTTTGTCCCTTTCATTGCAAAGAATGGCGATGTGTTGGCTTTTACAATGTTTCATCCAATAGCCGCTTCTTTTTGACCCTTTCATTGCCAAGAATGGCAATGCGAAGTGGACGTTGGCTTTTACAAGTATGTTGTTTATCCAATAGCCGCTTTTTTTTCCCTTTTCATTACCAAGAACGGCGACGTAAGTGGATGTTAGCTTTTATAATGTGTGGTTCGTCCAATAGCCGCTTGTTTGTCCCATTCATTGCAAAGAATGGCGATGCAGAAGTGGACGTTGGCTTTAACAATGTATGGTTTGTCCAATAGCCACTTCTTTGTCCCTTTCATTGCCAAGAATGGCGATGCAGAAGTAGATGTTGGCTTTTACAGTGTGTGGTTCATCCAATAGCCGCTTCTTTGTCCCTTTCATTGCCAAGAATGGCGAATGCGAAGTTGACGTTGGCTTTAACAAGTGTGTGGTTTGTCCAATAGCCGCTTCTTTGTCCCTTTCATTGCCAAGAATGATGCGAGAAGTGGACGTTGGCTTTTACAAGTGTGTGGTTCATCCAATAGCCGCTTCTTTGACACTTTCATTGCCAAGAATGGCAATGCGAAAGTGGACGTTGGCTTTTACAATAGTGTGTTATTTATCCAATAGCCGCTTCTTTTTTTCCGCTTTTTTTCATTACCAAGAACGGCGATGCGCAAATGTGGATGTTGGCTTTTATAATGTGTGGTTCGTCCAATAGCCGCTTGTTTGTCCCATTCATTGCAAAGAATGGCGATGCGAAGTGGACGTTGGCTTTAACAAAGTGTATGGTTTGTCCAATAGCCACTTCTTTGTCCCTTTCATTGCCAAGAACGGCGATGCAGTGTAGATGTTGGCTTTTACAATGTGTGGTTCATCCAATAGCAGCTTCTTTGTCCCTTTCATTGCCAAGAATGGCGATGCGAAGTGGACGTTGGCTTTTACAAAGCAGTGTGGTTTGTCCAATAGCCGCTTCTTTGTCCCTTTCATTGCCAAGAATGGCGAATGCGAAAGTGGACGTTGGCTTTTACAAAGTGTTTGTCCAATAGTCCAATTAGCCGCTTGTTTGTCCCTTTTCATTGCCCAAGAATTTGTCCCTTTCATTGCCAAGAATGGCGATGCGAGAAGTGGACGTTGGCTTTTATAGTGTGTGGTTCGTCCAATAGCCTTCTTTGTCCCATTCATTGCCAAGAATGGCGATGCGAAGTGGACGTTGGCTTTAACAATGTATGGTTTGTCCAATAGCCGCTTCTTTGTCCCTTTCATTGCCAAGAATGGCGATGCGAAGTGGACGTTGGCTTTTACAAAGTGTGGTTCATCCAATAGCCGCTTTTTTGACCTTTCATTGCCAAGAATGGCAATGCGTAAGTGGACGTTGGCTTTTACAAGATGTGTGGTTTATCCAATAGCCGCTTCTTTTTCCATTTCATTACCAAGAACGGCGATGCATAGTGGATGTTGGCTTTTATAAATGTGTGGTTTGTCCAATAGCCGCTTGTTTGTCCCATTCATTGCAAAGAATGGCGATGCAGAAGTGGACGTTGGCTTTAACAATGTATGGTTTGTCCAATAGCCACTTCTTTGTCCCTTTCAATCCCAAGAACGGCGATGCCAAGAAGTGCGAAGTGGACGTTGGCTTTTACATTGTGTGGTTCATCCAATAGCCGCTTCTTTGTCGCTTTCATTTTCATTGCAAGAATGGCGATGCGAAATGGCGAATGCGAAGTTGACGTTGGCTTTTAACAATGTATGGTTTGTCCAATAGCCGCTTCTTTGTCCCTTTCATTGCCAAGAATGACGATGCAAAAGTGGACGTTGGCTTTTACAATGTGTGGTTCATCCAATAGCCGCTTCTTTGACACTTTCATTGCCAAGAATGGCAATGCAGAAGTGGACGTTGGCTTTTACAATATGTTATTTATCCAATAGCCGCTTCTTTTTTCGTTTCATTACCAAGAACGGCGATGCATAAGTGGATGTTGGCTTTTATAATGTGTGGTTCGTCCAATAGCCGCTTGTTTGTCCCATTCATTGCAAAGAATGGCGATGCAGAAGTGGACGTTGGCTTTAACAATGTATGGTTTGTCCAATAGCCACTTCTTTGTCCCTTTCATTGCCAAGAACGGCGATGCAGAAGTAGATGTTGGCTTTTACATTGTGTGGTTCATCCAATAGCAGCTTCTTTGTCCTTTCATTGCCAAGAATGGCGATGCGTAGTGTGGACGTTGGCTTTTACAGTGTGTGGTTCATCCAATAGCCGCTTCTTTGTCCCTTTCATTGCCAAGAATGGCAATGCGAAGTGGACGTTGGCTTTTACAAAGGTGTGGTTTGTCCAATAGCCGCTTTCTTTGTCCTTTCATTGCCAAGAATGGCGATGCGAAGTGGACGTTGGCTTTTATAGTGTGTGGTTCGTCCAATAGCCGCTTGTTTGTCCCATTCATTGCCAAGAATGGCGATGCGAAGTGGACGTTGGCTTTAACAAAAGTATGGTTTGTCCAATAGCCGCTTCTTTGTCCCTTTCATTGCCAAGAATGGCGATGCGAAGTGGACGTTGGCTTTTACGTGTGTGGTTCATCCAATAGCCGCTTCTTTGACACTTTCATTGCCAAGAATGGCAATGCGAATGGACGTTGGCTTTTACAAGATGTTATTTATCCAATAGCCGCTTCTTTTTCCGTTTCATTACCAAGAACGGCGATGCAAGAAGTGGTGGATGTTGGCTTTTATAATGTGTGGTTCATCCAATAGCCGCTTGTTTGTCCCATTCATTGCAAAGAATGGCGATGCGAAAGTGGACGTTGGCTTTAACAATGTATGGTTTGTCCAATAGCCACTTCTTTGTCCCTTTCATTGCCAAGAACGGCGATGCGAGAAGTAGATGTTGGCTTTTACAAAGTGTGGTTCATCCAATAGCCGCTTCTTTGTCCCTTTCATTGCCAAGAATGGCGATGCGAAGTGGACGTTGGCTTTTACAAGTGTGGTTTCCAATAGCCGCTTCCAATAGCCGCTTCTTTGTCCCTTTCATTGCCAAGAATGGCGAATGCGATGCGTGTGACGTTGGCTTTTACAAGTGTGTGGTTTCCAATAGCCGCTTCTTTGTCCCATTCATTGCCAAGAATGGCGATGCGAAAGTGGACGTTGGCTTTTATAATGTGTGGTTCGTCCAATAGCCGCTTGTTTGTCCCATTCATTGCCAAGAATGGCGATGCGAAGTGGACGTTGGCTTTAACAATGTGTGTTTAACATTGTATGTTCCAATAGCCACTTCTTTGTCCCTTTCATTGCCAAGAATGGCGAAGCGATGTTGGCTTTACGTGACGTTGGCTTTTATTGCAAGAATGTGTGTGGTTTTTTTATATCCAATAGCCGCTTCTTTGTCCCTTTCATTGCCAAGAATGGCGATGCATGCGAAGTGAAGTGGACGTTGGCTTTTACAATGTGTGGTTCATCCAATAGCCGCTTCTTTGTCCCTTTCATTGCCAAGAATGGCGATGCGAAGTGGACGTTGGCTTTTACAAATGTGTGGTTTGTCCAATAGCCGCTTCTTTGTCCCTTTCATTGCCAAGAATGGCGATGCAGAAGTGGACGTTGGCTTTTACAGTGTGTGGTTCATCCAATAGCCGCTTCTTTGACCCTTTCATTACCAAGAATGGCAATGCTGAAGTGGACGTTGGCTTTTACAGTATGTTGTTTATCCAATAGCCGCTTCTTTTTCCGTTTCATTACCAAGAACGGCGATGCAGAAGTGGATGTTGGCTTTTATAATGTGTGGTTCGTCCAAATAGCCGCTTGTTTGTCCCATTCATTGCAAAGAATGGCGATGCAGAAGTGGACGTTGGCTTTAACAGTGTATGGTTTGTCCAATAGCCACTTCTTTGTCCCTTTCATTGCCAAGAACGGCGATGCAGAAGTAGATGTTGGCTTTTACAGTGTGTGGTTCATCCAATAGCAGCTTCTTTGTCCCTTTCATTGCCAAGAATGGCGATGCAGAAGTGGACGTTGGCTTTTACAGTGTGTGGTTTGTCCAATAGCCGCTTCTTTGTCCCATTTCATTGCCAAGAATGGCGATGCGTAAAGTGGACGTTGGCTTTTACAATGTGTGGTTCATCCAATAGCCGCTTCTTTGTCCCTTTCATTGCCAAGAATGGCGATGCGAAGTGGACGTTGGCTTTTACAATGTGTGGTTTGTCCAATCCAATAGCTTTCTTTGTCCCTTTCATTGCCAAGAATGGCGATGCGTGACGTTGGCTTTTACGTTGGCTTTTTCATTGCCAAGAATGGCGATGCGTATGACGTTGGCTTTAACAAAGTGGTTTGTCCAATAGCCGCTTCTTTGTCCCTTTCATTGCCAAGAATGGCGATGCATAAGTGGACGTTGGCTTTTACAGTGTGTGGTTCATCCAATAGCCGCTTCTTTGACCCTTTCATTGCCAAGAATGGCAATGCAGAAGTGGACGTTGGCTTTTACAGTATGTTATTTATCCAATAGCCGCTTCTTTTTTCGTTTCATTACCAAGAACGGCGATGCAAAAGTGGATGTTGGCTTTTATAATGTGTGGTTCATCCAATAGCCGCTTGTTTGTCCCATTCATTGCAAAGAATGGCGATGCAGAAGTGGACGTTGGCTTTAACAATGTATGGTTTGTCCAATAGCCACTTCTTTGTCCCTTTCATTGCCAAGAATGGCGATGCAGAAGTAGATGTTGGCTTTTACAGTGTGTGGTTCATCCAATAGCAGCTTCTTTGTCCCTTTCATTGCCAAGAATGGCGATGCATAAGTGGACGTTGGCTTTTAAATGTGTATGGTTTGTCCAATAGCCGCTTCTTTGTCCCTTTCATTGCCAAGAATGGCGATGCGAAAGTGGGACGTTGGCTTTATACGAGTGTGTGGTTCATCCAATAGCCGCTTGTTTGACCCTTTCATTGCCAAGAATGGCGATGCGAGAAGTGGACGTTGGCTTTTACAAGTGTGTGGTTTGTCCAATAGCCGCTTCTTTTGTCCCATTTCATTACCAAGAATGGCGATGGACGTTGGCTTTTACAAAGTGGACGTTGGCTTTAAAGAAGTAATGTGTATGGTTTGTCCAATAGCCGCTTCTTTGTCCCTTTCATTGCCAAGAATGGCGATGCGAAGTGGACGTTGGCTTTTACAATGTGTGGTTCATCCAATAGCCGCTTCTTTGTCCCTTCATTGCCAAGAATGGCAATGCGAAAGTGGACGTTGGCTTTTACAAGATGTGGTTTGTCCAATAGCCGCTTCTTTTTCCCTTTCATTACCAAGAACGGCGATGCGAAGTGGACGTTGGCTTTTACAATGTGTGGTTCATCCAATAGCCGCTTCTTTGTCCCTTTTCATTGCCAAGAATGGCGATGCGAAAGTGGACGTTGGCTTTAACAAAGTGTATGGTTTGTCCAATAGCCGCTTCTTTGTCCCTTTCATTGCCAAGAATGGCGATGCGAAGTGGATTGGCTTTTACAAAGTGTGTTCATCCAATAGGCTTTTTTCATTGCCAAGAATGTTGGACGTTGGCTTTTACATTCATTCATCCAATAGCCGCTTCTTTGACACTTTCATTGCCAAGAATGGCAATGCAGAAGTGGACGTTGGCTTTTACAGTATGTTATTTATCCAATAGCCGCTTCTTTTTCGTTTCATTACCAAGAACGGCGATGCAAAAGTGGATGTTGGCTTTTATAATGTGTGGTTCGTCCAATAGCCGCTTGTTTGTCCCATTCATTGCAAAGAATGGCGATGCAGAAGTGGACGTTGGCTTTAACAGTGTATGGTTTGTCCAATAGCCACTTCTTTGTCCCTTTCATTGCCAAGAACGGCGATGCAGAAGTAGATGTTGGCATTTACAGTGTGTGGTTCATCCAATAGCGCTTCTTTTGTCCCTTTCATTGCCAAGAATGGCGATGCGAAAGTGGACGTTGGCTTTTATATGTGTGGTTTGTCCAATAGCCGCTTCTTTGTCCCTTTCATTACCAAGAATGGCGATGCGAAAGTGGACGTTGGCTTTTACAAAGTGTGTGGTTCATCCAATAGCCGCTTCTTTTGTCCCTTTCATTGCCAAGAATGGCGATGCGAAGTTGACGTTGGCTTTAACAAAGTGTATGGTTTGTCCAATAGCCACTTCTTTGTCCCTTTCATTGCCAAGAACGGCGATGCGAAGTGATGTTGGCTTTTACAATGTGTGGTTCATCCAATAGCCGCTTGTTTGTCCCATTTCATTGCAAAGAATGGCGATGCGAAGTGGACGTTGGCTTTAACAAAGATGTGTGGTTTGTCCAATAGCCACTTCTTTGTCCCTTTCATTGCCAAGAATGGCGATGTAGAAGTAGATGTTGGCTTTTACAGTGTGTGGTTCATCCAATAGCCGCTTCTTTGTCCCTTTCATTGCCAAGAATGGCGATGCAGAAGTGGACGTTGGCTTTTACAAAGTGTGTGGTTCATCCAATAGCCGCTTCTTTGTCCCTTCATTACCAAGAATGGCAATGCGAAGTGGACGTTGGCTTTTACAATGTGTGTTTCTCCAATAGCCGCTTCTTTTCCCTTTCATTACCAAGAATGGCGATGCGAAGTGGACGTTGGCTTTTATAGTGTGTGGTTCATCCAATAGCCGCTTCTTTGACACTTTCATTGCCAAGAATGGCAATGCGAAGTGGACGTTGGCTTTTACAAGATGTTGGTTTATCCAATAGCCGCTTCTTTTTCCCTTTCATTACCAAGAACGGCGATGCGTAAGTGGATGTTGGCTTTTATAAAGTGTGGTTCATCCAATAGCCGCTTGTTTGTCCCATTCATTGCAAAATGGCGATGAATGGCGATGCAGAATGTGGACGTTGGCTTTTATAGTGTATGGTTCATCCAATAGCCACTTTTTTACTTTGTTTTTGTCCCTTTCATTGCCAAGAATGGCAATGCGAAAGTGGACGTTGGCTTTTACAATGTGTATGGTTCATCCAATAGCCGCTTCTTTGTCCCTTTCATTGCCAAGAATGGCGATGCGAAGTGGACGTTGGCTTTTATAATGTGTGGTTTGTCCAATAGCCGCTTGTTTGTCCCATTCATTGCCAAGAAGGATGATGCGGAAGTGGACGTTGGCTTTTACAGTGTGTGGTTCATTCAATAGCCGCTTCTTTGTCCCTTTCATTGCCAAGAATGGCGATGCGAAGTGGACGTTGGCTTTTACAAAGTGTGTGGTTCATCCAATAGCCGCTTCTTTGACCTTTCATTGCCAAGAATGGCAATGCGAAAGTGGACGTTGGCTTTTACAAGTGTATGTGTTTGTCCAATAGCCGCTTCTTTTCCATTTCATTACCAAGAACGGCGATGCGAAGTGGACGTTGGCTTTTATAGTGTGTGGTTCGTCCAATAGCCGCTTGTTTGTCCCATTCATTACCAAGAATGGCGATGCAGAAGTGGACGTTGGCTTTAACATTGTATGGTTTGTCCAATAGCCGCTTCTTTGTCCCTTTTTCATTGCCAAGAATGGCGATGCGAGAAGTGGACGTTGGCTTTTACAAAGGTGTGTGGTTCATCCAATAGCCGCTTCTTTGACCCTTTCATTGCCAAAGAATGGCAATGCGAAGTGGACGTTGGCTTTTACAAGATGTATGTTTTATCCAATAGCCGCTTCTTTTTTTCCGTTTCATTACCAAGAACGGCGATGCAGAAGTGGATGTTGGCTTTTATAAATGTGTGGTTCGTCCAATAGCCGCTTGTTTGTCCCATTCATTGCAAAGAATGGCGATGCAGAAGTGGACGTTGGCTTTAACAATGTATGGTTTGTCCAATAGCCACTTCTTTGTCCCTTTCATTGCCAAGAACGGCGATGTAGAAGTAGATGTTGGCTTTTACAGTGTGTGGTTCATCCAATAGCAGCTTCTTTGTCCCTTTCATTGCCAAGAATGGCGATGCAGAAGTTGACGTTGGCTTTAACAGTGTATGGTTTGTCCAATAGCCGCTTCTTTGTCCCTTTCATTGCCAAGAATGACGATGATGAAGTGGACGTTGACGCTTTTTTACGTTGGTTCATCCAATAGCCGCTTTTTGACACTTTCATTGCCAAGAATGTGTGTTCATTTTACCAATAGGTTTGTCCAATAGCCGCTTCTTTGACACTTTCATTGCCAAGAATGGCAATGCGAAAGTGGACGTTGGCTTTTACAAGATGTGTATTTATCCAATAGCCGCTTTCTTTTTCCCGTTTCATTACCAAGAACGGCGATGCGTAAGTGGATGTTGGCTTTTATAATGTGTGGTTCGTCCAATAGCCGCTTGTTTGTCCCATTCATTGCAAAGAATGGCGATGCGAGTAAGTGGACGTTGGCTTTTACAAATGTGTGGTTCATCCAATAGCCGCTTCTTTGACCCTTTCATTGCCAAGAATGGCGCGAAGTAAGTGGACGTTGGCTTTTACAATATGTTGTTTCATCCAATAGCCGCTTCTTTTTCCGTTTCATTGCATTACAAAGAACGGCGATGCGAAGTGGACGTTGGCTTTTATAATGTGTGGTTCGTCCAATAGCCGCTTGTTTGTCCCATTCATTGCAAAGAATGGCGATGCGAAGTGGACGTTGGCTTTAACAATGTATGGTTTGTCCAATAGCCACTTCTTTGTCCCTTTCATTGCCAAGAACGGCGATGCGAGAAGTAGATGTTGGCTTTTACAAAGTGTGTGGTTCATCCAATAGCCGCTTCTTTGTCCCTTTCATTGCCAAGAATGGCGATGCGAAGTGGACGTTGGCTTTAACAGTGTGTGGTTTGTCCAATAGCCGCTTCTTTGTCCCTTTCATTGCCAAGAATGACGATGCGTAATGGACGTTGGCTTTTACAAAGGTGTGTGTGGTTCATCCAATAGCCGCTTGTTTGACCCTTTCATTGCCAAGAATGGCAATGCGTAAGTGGACGTTGGCTTTTACAAGTATGTGTGTTTTATCCAATAGCCGCTTCTTTTTCCGTTTCATTACCAAGAACGGCGATGCGTAGTGTGGACGTTGGCTTTTATAATGTGTGGTTCGTCCAATAGCCGCTTGTTTGTCCCATTCATTGCAAAGAATGGCGATGCGAAGTGGACGTTGGCTTTAACGATGGTATGTTTAACAGTATGGTTTGTCCAATAGCCGCTTCTTTGTCCCTTTCATTGCCAAGAATGGCGATGCGAAGTGGACGTTGGCTTTTACGAATGTGTGGTTCATCCAATAGCCGCTTCTTTGACCCTTTCATTGCCAAGAATGGCAATGCGAAAAGTGGACGTTGGCTTTTACAGTGTGTGGTTTGTCCAATAGCCGCTTCTTTTTCCGTTTCATTACCAAGAACGGCGATGCGAAGTGGACGTTGGCTTTTATAGTGTGTGGTTCATCCAATAGCCGCTTGTTTGTCCCATTCATTGCCAAGAATGGCGATGCTAGAAGTGGACGTTGGCTTTAACAGTGTGTGGTTTGTCCAATAGCCGCTTCTTTGTCCCTTTCATTGCCAAGAATGGCATGCGAAGTGGACGTTGGCTTTTACAAAGTGTGGTTCATCCAATAGCCGCTTCTTTTTCCCTTTCATTGCCAAGAATGGCGATGCGAAGTGGACGTTGGCTTTTACAAGTGTGTGGTTTGTCCAATAGCCGCTTCTTTTTCCATTTCATTACCAAGAACGGCGATGCGAAGTGGACGTTGGCTTTTATAGTGTGTGGTTCGTCCAATAGCCGCTTGTTTGTCCCATTTCATTGCCAAGAATGGCGATGCGAAAGTGGACGTTGGCTTTAACAATGTATGGTTTGTCCAATAGCCGCTTCTTTGTCCCTTTCATTGCCAAGAATGGCGATGCGAGAAGTGGACGTTGGCTTTTACAAAGTGTGTGGTTCATCCAATAGCCGCTTCTTTGACCCTTTTTCATTGCCAAGAATGGCAATGCGAAAGTGGACGTTGGCTTTTACAAGATGTTGTTTATCCAATAGCCGCTTCTTTTTCCGTTTCATTACCAAGAACGGCGATGCGAGAAGTGTGGACGTTGGCTTTTATAATGTGTGGTTTCATCCAATAGCCGCTTGTTTGTCCCATTCATTGCAAAGAATGGCGATGCAGAAGTGGACGTTGGCTTTAACAATGTATGGTTTGTCCAATAGCCGCTTGTTTGTCCCTTTCATTGCCAAGAATGGCGATGCAGAAGTGGACGTTGGCTTTAACAATGTGTGGTTTCATCCAATAGCCACTTTTTTGTCCCTTTCATTGCCAAGAATGGCGATGCGCATGAAGAAGTGGATGTTGGCTTTTACAGTGTGTGGTTCATCCAATAGCCGCTTCTTTGTCCCTTTCATTGCCAAGAATGGCGATGCGAAGTGGACGTTGGCTTTTACAGTGTGTGGTTCATCCAATAGCCGCTTCTTTGACCCTTTCATTGCCAAGAATGGCAATGCAGAAGTGGACGTTGGCTTTTACAGTATGTTGTTTCTCCAATAGCCGCTTCTTTTTCCGTTTCATTACCAAGAACGGCGATGCAGAAGTGGATGTTGGCTTTTATAAAGTGTGGTTCCTCCAATAGCCGCTTGTTTGTCCCATTCATTGCAAAGAATGGCGATGCAGAAGTGGACGTTGGCTTTAACAGTGTATGGTTTGTCCAATAGCCACTTCTTTGTCCCTTTCATTGCCAAGAACGGCGATGCAGAAGTAGATGTTGGCTTTTACAGTGTGTGGTTCATCCAATAGCCTCTTGTTTGTCCCTTTCATTGCAAAGAATGGCGATGCGAAGTGGTGGACGTTGGCTTTTACAGTGTATGTTTTGTCCAATAGCCACTTCTTTGTCCCTTTCATTGCCAAGAACGGCGATGCTGAAGTAGATGTTGGCTTTTACAGTGTATGGTTTGTCCAATAGCCACTTCTTTGTCCCTTTCATTGCCAAGAATGGCGATGCAAGTGGACGTTGGCTTTTACAGTATCTGGTTTGTCCAATAGCCGCTTGGTTCCCTTTCAATAGCCGCTTGGCTTTGTGGTTTCATTAGCCGCTTCTTTGACCCTTTCATTGCCAAGAATGGCAATGCGAAGTGGACGTTGGCTTTTACAATGTTATTTATCCAATAGCCGCTTCTTTTTTCCGTTTCATTACCAAGAATGGCGATGCGAAGTGGACGTTGGCTTTTATAAATGTGTGGTTCGTCCAATAGCCGCTTGTTTGTCCCATTCATTGCAAAGAATGGCGATGCGAAGTGGACGTTGGCTTTAACAGTGTATGGTTTGTCCAATAGCCACTTCTTTGTCCCTTTTATTGCCAAGAACGGCGATGCGAGAAGTAGATGTTGGCTTTTACAAAGTTTTACAAAGTGTGGTTCATCCAATAGCCGCTTCTTTGTCCTTTCATTGCCAAGAATGGCGATGCGTGAAGTGGACGTTGGCTTTTACAAAGTATGGTTTGTCCAATAGCCGCTTCTTTGTCCCTTTCATTGCCAAGAATGGCGATGCGAAAGTGGACGTTGGCTTTTATAATGTGTGGTTCATCCAATAGCCGCTTAGTTTTTTTGTCCCATTCATTGCCAAAGAATGGCGATGCGAAGTGGGACGTTGGCTTTTATAGTGTATGGTTCATCCAATAGCCGCTTCTTTGACCCTTTCATTGCCAAGAATGGCAATGCAGAAGTGCGAAGTGGACGTTGGCTTTTACGGTATGTGTGGTTCATCCAATAGCCGCTTCTTTTTTCCCATTCATTACCAAGAATGGCGATGCGTAAGTGGATGTTGGCTTTTATAATGTGTGGTTTGTCCAATAGCCGCTTTTTGTCCCATTCATTGCCAAGAATGACGATGCGTTAAGTGGACGTTGGCTTTTACAATGTGTGGTTCATCCAATAGCATTTTTATCTTTGTCCCTTTCATTGCCAAGAATGGCGATGCGGAAGTGGACGTTGGCTTTTACAAGTGTGGTTTTGTCCAATAGCCGCTTCTTTGTCCCTTTCATTGCCAAGAATGACGATGCGAAGTGGACGTTGGCTTTTACAAAGTGTGTGGTTCATCCAATAGCCGCTTCTTTGACACTTTCATTACAAGAAGAATGGCAATGCGAAAGTGGACGTTGGCTTTTACAGTATGTTATTTATCCAATAGCCGCTTCTTTTTCCGTTTCATTACCAAGAACGGCGATGCAAAAGTGGATGTTGGCTTTTATAATGTGTGGTTCATCCAATAGCCGCTTGTTTGTCCCATTCATTGCAAAGAATGGCGATGCAGAAGTGGACGTTGGCTTTAACTGTGTATGGTTTGTCCAATAGCCACTTCTTTGTCCCTTTCATTGCCAAGAACGGCGATGCAAGAAGTAGATGTTGGCTTTTACAAAGTGTGTGGTTCATCCAATAGCAGCTTCTTTGTCCTTTCATTGCCAAGAATGGCGATGCGTAGAAGTGACGTTGGCTTTTA
Organism: Anisodus tanguticus; assembly: GCA_034509755.1. NCBI lineage: Eukaryota > Viridiplantae > Streptophyta > Magnoliopsida > Solanales > Solanaceae > Anisodus > Anisodus tanguticus. Next base: position 25,498,494 of record CM067545.1, read on the forward strand.
CAAAGTATGGTTTGTCCAATAGCCGCTTCTTTTTGTCCCTTTCATTGCCAAGAATGACGATGCATAAAGTGGACGTTGGCTTTTACAATGTGTGGTTCATCCAATAGCCGCTTGTTTTTGACCCTTTCATTGCCAAGAATGGCAATGCGAGAAGTGGACGTTGGCTTTTACAAATGTGTGTTTGTCCAATAGCCGCTTCTTTTTCCCTTTTCATTACCAAGAACGGCGATGCAGTAAGTGGACGTTGGCTTTTATAATGTGTGGTTCATCCAATAGCCGCTTGTTTGTCCCATTCATTGCAAAGAATGGCGATGCGAAGTGGACGTTGGCTTTAACAAAGTGTATGGTTTGTCCAATAGCCGCTTCTTTGTCCCTTTCATTGCCAAGAATGACGATGCGAAGTGGACGTTGGCTTTTACAAGAATGTGGTTCATCCAATAGCCGCTTCTTTGACCCTTTCATTGCCAAGAATGGCAATGCGAAGTGGACGTTGGCTTTTACAGTATGTGTGGTTTGTCCAATAGCCGCTTCTTTTTTCCGTTTCATTACCAAGAACGGCGATGCGAAGTGGACGTTGGCTTTTATAATGTGTGGTTCATCCAATAGCCGCTTGTTTGTCCCATTCATTGCCAAGAATGGCGATGCGAAGTGGACGTTGGCTTTTACAATGTGTGGTTTGTCCAATAGCCGCTTCTTTTGTCCCCCTTTCATTGCCAAGAATGGCGATGCGAAGTGGACGTTGGCTTTTACAAAGTGTGGTTCATCCAATAGCCGCTTCTTTGTCCCTTTCATTGCCAAGAATGGCGATGCGAAGTGGACGTTGGCTTTTACAAGTATGTGTGGTTTGTCCAATAGCCGCTTCTTTTTCCATTTCATTACCAAGAACGGCGATGCGAAGTGGACGTTGGCTTTTATAGTGTGTGGTTCATCCAATAGCCGCTTGTTTGTCCCATTCATTGCCAAGAATGGCGATGCAGAAGTGGACGTTGGCTTTAACATTGTATGGTTTATCCAATAGCCGCTTTTTGTCCCTTTCATTGCCAAGAATGGCGATGCGAAAGTGGACGTTGGCTTTTACAAAGTGTGTGGTTCATCCAATAGCCGCTTCTTTGACCCTTTCATTGCCAAGAATGGCAATGGATGAAGTGGACGTTGGCTTTTACGATGTTGTTTATCCAATAGCCGCTTTTTTTCCCTTCATTACCAAGAACGGCGATGCATGCGAAAGTGGATGTTGGCTTTTATAATGTGTGGTTCGTCCAATAGCCGCTTGTTTGTCCCATTCATTGCAAAGAATGGCGATGCGAAAGTGGACGTTGGCTTTAACAATGTATGGTTTGTCCAATAGCCACTTCTTTGTCCCTTTCATTGCAAGAAGAATGGCGATGCGAAGTGGACGTTGGCTTTTACAATGTGTGTTTGTCCAATAGCCACTTCTTTGTCCCTTTCATTGCCAAGAATGGCGATGCGTGGTTCAGTGGACGTTGGCTTTTACAAGAATGGTGTGGTTTGTCCAATAGCCGCTTCTTTGTCCCTTTCATTGCCAAGAATGGCGATGCGTAAGTGGACGTTGGCTTTTACAATGTGTGGTTCATCCAATAGCCGCTTCTTTGACCCTTTCATTGCCAAGAATGGCAATGCGAAAGTGGACGTTGGCTTTTACAAGTGTTGTTTGTCCAATAGCCGCTTCTTTTTCCCTTTCATTACCAAGAACGGCGATGCGAGAAGTGGATGTTGGCTTTTATAAAGTGTGGTTCATCCAATAGCCGCTTGTTTGTCCCATTCATTGCAAAGAATGGCGATGCAGTAAGTGGACGTTGGCTTTAACAATTGTATGGTTTGTCCAATAGCCACTTCTTTGTCCCTTTCATTGCCAAGAACGGCAATGCAGAAGTAGATGTTGGCTTTTACAGTGTGTGGTTCATCCAATAGCCGCTTGTTTGTCCCATTCATTGCAAAGAATGGCGATGCAGTAAGTGACGTTGGCTTTTACAATGTGTATGGTTTGTCGTTGGCTTTTACCAAGAATGGCGATGCGTGGACGTTGGCTTTTACAATGTATGGTTTGTCCAATAGCCACTTCTTTGTCCCTTTCATTGCCAAGAATGGCGATGCGAAGTGGACGTTGGCTTTAACAATAATAGTGTATGGTTTGTCCAATAGCCGCTTCTTTGTCCCTTTCATTGCCAAGAATGGCGATGCAGAAGTGGACGTTGGCTTTTACAATGTGTGGTTCATCCAATAGCCGCTTCTTTGACCCTTTCATTGCCAAAATGGCATGGCAATGCGTAAGTGGACGTTGGCTTTTACAAGTGTGTTTTTTCCAATAGCCGCTTCTTTTTCGTTTCATTACCAAGAACGGCGATGCGAGAAGTGGATGTTGGCTTTTATAAAGTGTGTGGTTCGTCCAATAGCCGCTTGTTTGTCCCATTCATTGCAAAGAATGGCGATGCGAAGTGGACGTTGGCTTTAACATGTATGGTTTGTCCAATAGCCACTTCTTTGTCCCTTTCATTGCCAAAGAACGGCGATGCGAAGTAGATGTTGGCTTTTACAAAGTGTGGGTTCATCCAATAGCCGCTTTTTGTCCCTTTCATTGCCAAGAATGGCGATGCGAAAGTGGACGTTGGCTTTTACAAAGTGTGTGGTTTGTCCAATAGCCGCTTCTTTGTCCCTTTCATTACCAAGAATGACGATGCGAAGTGGACGTTGGCTTTTATAATGTGTGGTTCATCCAATAGCCGCTTGTTTGTCCCATTCATTGCCAAAGAATGGCGATGCGAGAAGTGGACGTTGGCTTTTACAATGTATGGTTCATCAAATAGCCGCTTCTTTGTCTCTTTCATTGCCAAGAATGGCATGCGAAGTGGACGTTGGCTTTTACGATGTGTGGTTTATCCAATAGCCGCTTTTTTTTCCTTTCATTACCAAGAATGGCGATGCGAAAGTGGACGTTGGCTTTTATAATGTGTGGTTTGTCCAATAGCCGCTTCTTTGTCCCTTTCATTGCCAAGAATGGCGATGCGAAGTGGACGTTGGCTTTTACAAGTGTGTGGTTTGTCCAATAGCCGCTTCTTTGTCCCTTTCATTGCCAAGAATGGCGATAAGTGGCGCTTTTAAGTGGACGTTGGCTTTTTTGTCCGATGTATGGTTTGTCCAATAGCCGCTTCTTTGTCCCTTTCATTGCCAAGAATGACGATGCGAAGTGGACGTTGGCTTTTACAAAGGTGTGGTTCATCCAATAGCCGCTTTTTGACACTTTCATTGCCAAGAATGGCAATGCGAAGTGGACGTTGGCTTTTACAAGATGTGTGTTTTTATCCAATAGCCGCTTCTTTTTCCGTTTCATTACCAAGAACGGCGATGCGAGAAGTGGATGTTGGCTTTTATAATGTGTGGTTCGTCCAATAGCCGCTTGTTTGTCCCATTCATTGCAAAGAATGGCGATGCGAAGTGGACGTTGTTGCTTTAACAAAGTGTATGGTTTGTCCAATAGCCACTTCTTTGTCCCTTTCATTGCCAAGAACGGCGATGCGAAAGTAGATGTTGGCTTTTACGATGTGTGGTTCATCCAATAGCCGCTTCTTTGTCCCTTTCATTGCCAAGAATGGCGATGCGAAGTTGACGTTGGCTTTAACAGTGTGTGGTTTGTCCAATAGCCGCTTTTTTGTCCCTTTCATTGCCAAGAATGGCGATGCGAAAGGACGTTGGCTTTTATAGTGTGTGGTTCATCCAATAGCCGCTTGTTTGTCCCTTTCATTGCCAAGAATGGCGATGCGCAAAGTGGACGTTGGCTTTAACAAGTGTATGGTTTGTCCAATAGCCGCTTCTTTGTCCTTTCATTGCCAAGAACGGCGATGTAGAAGTAGATGTTGGCTTTTACAAAGTGTGGTTCATCCAATAGCCGCTTCTTTGTCCCTTTTCATTGCCAAGAATGGCGATGCGAAAGTGGACGTTGGCTTTTAACAAGTGTGGTTTGTCCAATAGCCGCTTCTTTGTCCCTTTCATTGCCAAGAATGGCGATGCGAAGAAGTGGACGTTGGCTTTTACAAGTGTGTGGTTCATCCAATAGCCGCTTGTTTTTTCCCTTTCATTACCAAGAATGGCGATGCGAAGTGGACGTTGGCTTTTATAAAGTGTGGTTCGTCCAATAGCCGCTTGTTTGTCCCATTCATTGCCAAGAATGGCGATGACGTTGGCTTTTATGAAGTTCATCCACGTTGGCTTTTACAAAGAATGTGTGGTTTGTCCAATAGCCGCTTCTTTTTGTCCCTTTCATTGCCAAGAATGGCGATGCGAAGTGGAAGTTGGCTTTTACAAAGTGTGGTTCATCCAATAGCCGCTTCTTTGACCTTTCATTGCCAAGAATGGCAATGCGTAAGTGGACGTTGGCTTTTACAGTGTCTGGTTTATCCAATAGCCGCTTCTTTTTCCGTTTCATTACCAAGAACGATGATGCGAAGTGGACGTTGGCTTTTATAGTGTGGTTCATCCAATAGCCGCTTGTTTGTCCCATTCATTGCCAAGAATGGCGATGCGAAGTGGACGTTGGCTTTTTACAAGTGTGTGTTCATCCAATAGCCGCTTCTTTGTCCCTTTCATTGCCAAGAATGGCGATGCGAAGTGGACGTTGGCTTTTACAAGTGTGGTTTTCCAATAGCCGCTTCTTTGTCCCTTCATTGCCAAGAATGGCGATGCGAAGTGGACGTTGGCTTTTACAAAGGTGTGGTTCATCCAATAGCCGCTTCTTTGTTCATTACTTTCATTACCAAGAATGGCGATGCGTAAGTGGACGTTGACGCTTTTACAAATGTGTGGTTTGTCCAATAGCCAATTTCTTTTCCCTTTCATTACCAAGAACGGCGATGCAGAAGTGGACGTTGGCTTTTATAGTGTGTGGTTCGTCCAATAGCCGCTTGTTTGTCCCATTCATTACCAAGAATGGCGATGCAGAAGTGGACGTTGGCTTTAACATTGTATGGTTTGTCCAATAGCCGCTTCTTTGTCCCTTTCATTGCCAAGAATGGCGATGCGAAGTGTTGACGTTGGCTTTTACAGTGTGTGGTTCATCCAATAGCCGCTTCTTTGACCCTTTCATTACACAAGAATGGCAATGCAGAAGTGGACGTTGGCTTTTACAGTATGTTGTTTATCCAATAGCCGCTTCTTTTTCCGTTTCATTACCAAGAACGGCGATGCAGAAGTGGATGTTGGCTTTTATAATGTGTGGTTCATCCAATAGCCGCTTGTTTGTCCCATTCATTGCAAAGAATGGCGATGCAGAAGTGGACGTTGGCTTTAACAATGTATGGTTTGTCCAATAGCCGCTTCTTTGTCCCTTTCATTGCCAAGAATGGCGATGCGAAGTGGACGTTGGCTTTTATACAAAGTGTGGTTCATCCAATAGCCACTTCTTTGTCCCTTTCATTGCCAAGAATGGCGATAGTAGAAGTGGACGTTGGCTTTTACAAGTGTGTGGTTTGTCCAATAGCCGCTTCTTTGTCCCTTTCATTGCCAAGAATGGCGATGCGAAAGTGGACGTTGGCTTTTACAAAGGTGTGGTTCATCCAATAGCCGCTTCTTTGACCCTTTCATTGCCAAGAATGGCAATGCGAAGTGGACGTTGGCTTTTTAAAGTGTGTGTTGTTTCTCCAATAGCCGCTTCTTTGTCCCTTTCATTACCAAGAACGGCGATGCAGAAGTGGATGTTGGCTTTTATAAAGTGTGGTTCATCCAATAGCCGCTTGTTTGTCCCATTCATTGCAAAGAATGGCGATGCAGAAGTGGACGTTGGCTTTACAAGTGTATGGTTTGTCCAATAACCACTTCTTTGTCCCTTTCATTGCCAAGAACGGCGATGCAGAAGTAGATGTTGGCTTTTATAAAGTGTGGTTCGTCCAATATCCGCTTGTTTGTCCCATTCATTGCAAAGAATGGCGATGCGTAAAGTGGACGTTGGCTTTAACAATGTATGGTTTGTCCAATAGCCACTTTTTTGTCCCTTTCATTGCCAAGAATGGCGATGCGAAAGTGGATGTTGGCTTTACATAAGTGTGTGGTTTGTCCAATAGCCGCTTCTTTGTCCTTTCATTGCCAAGAATGGCGATGATGCGAAAGTGGACGTTGGCTTTTACAATGTGTGGTTCATCCAATAGCCGCTTTTTGACCCTTTCATTGCCAAGAATGGCAATGCGAAGTGGACGTTGGCTTTTACAAATGTGTTATTTGTCCAATAGCCGCTTCTTTGTCCCTTTCATTACCAAGAACGGCGATGCGAAAGTGGACGTTGGCTTTTATAAAGTGTGGTTCGTCCAATAGCCGCTTGTTTGTCCCATTCATTGCAAAGAATGGCGATGCGTAAGTGGACGTTGGCTTTAACGTGTGTGGTTTGTCCAATAGCCACTTTTTGTCCCTTTCATTGCCAAGAATGGCGATGCGAAGTGGACGTTGGCTTTTAACAAAGTATGGTTTGTCCAATAGCCGCTTCTTTGTCCTTTCATTGCCAAGAATGACGATGCGAAGTGGACGTTGGCTTTTACAATGTGTGTGGTTCATCCAATAGCCGCTTCTTTGACCCTTTCATTGCCAAGAATGGCAATGCGAGAAGTGGACGTTGGCTTTTACAAGTGTGTTATTTCCAATAGCCGCTTCTTTTTCCGTTTCATTACCAAGAACGGCGATGCAGTGTGGATGGATGTTGGCTTTTATAAAGTGTGGTTCGTCCAATAGCCGCTTGTTTGTCCCATTCATTGCAAAGAATGGCGATGCGAAGTGGACGTTGGCTTTAACGAAAGTATGTGTTTGTCCAATAGCCGCTTCTTTGTCCCTTTCATTGCCAAGAACGGCGATGCGAAAGTAGATGTTGGCTTTTACAATAGTGTGGTTCATCCAATAGCCGCTTCTTTTTGTCCTTTCATTGCCAAGAATGGCGATGCAGAAGTGGACGTTGGCGTTGGCTTTTTTGTCCCTTCATTACAAGAATGTATGGTTTTTACAAAGTCCCAATAGCCGCTTCTTTTTCATTGTCCCATTCATTACCAAGAATGACGATGCGATGCAAAGTGGACGTTGGCTTTTATAATGTGTGGTTCATCCAATAGCCGCTTGTTTGTCCCTTCATTGCCAAGAATGGCGATGCGAGAAGTGGACGTTGGCTTTTATAGTGTGTGGTTCATCCAATAGCCGCTTCTTTGTCCCTTTCATTGCCAAGAATGGCAATGCGAAGTGGACGTTGGCTTTTACAAGTGTGTTATTTATCCAATAGCCGCTTCTTTTTCCCTTTCATTACCAAGAATGGCGATGCGAAGTGGACGTTGGCTTTTATAATGTGTGGTTTGTCCAATAGCCGCTTTTTTGTCCCTTTCATTGCCAAGAATGGCGATGCGAGAAGTGGACGTTGGCTTTTACAATGTGTGGTTCATCCAATAGCCGCTTGTTTTGTCCCTTTCATTGCCAAGAATGGCGATGCAATAAGTGGACGTTGGCTTTTACAAAGATGTGTGGTTTGTCCAATAGCCGCTTCTTTGTCCCTTTCATTGCCAAGAATGACGATGCACGAAGTGGACGTTGGCTTTTACAAAGTGTGTGGTTCATCCAATAGCCGCTTCTTTGACCTTTCATTGCCAAGAATGGCAATGCGTAAGTGGACGTTGGCTTTTACAAGATGTGTTTTTATCCAATAGCCGCTTCTTTGTCCCTTTCATTACCAAGAACGGCGATGCGAAGTGGATGTTGGCTTTTATAAAGTGTGGTTCGTCCAATAGCCGCTTGTTTGTCCCATTCATTGCAAAGAATGGCGATGCGAAAGTGGACGTTGGCTTTAACAAATGTATGGTTTGTCCAATAGCCACTTCTTTGTCCCTTTCATTGCCAAGAACGGCGATGCAGAAGTAGATGTTGGCTTTTACAAAGTGTGGTGGTTCATCCAATAGCAATGCTTCTTTGTCCATCTTTCATTGCCAAGAATGGCGATGCGAAGTTGACGTTGGCTTTAACATTGTATGGTTTGTCCAATAGCCGCTTCTTTGTCCCTTTCATTGCCAAGAATGACGATGCGTAAGTGGACGTTGGCTTTTTTACAAAGTGTGTGGTTCATCCAATAGCCGCTTGTTTGTCCCTTTCATTGCCAAGAATGGCGATGCAGAAGTGGACGTTGGCTTTTACAATGTGTATGGTTCATCCAATAGCCGCTTCTTTGACCCTTTCATTGCCAAGAATGGCAATGCAGAAGTGGACGTTGGCTTTTACAGTATGTGGTTTATCCAATAGCCGCTTCTTTTTCCGTTTCATTACCAAGAACGGCGATGCAGAAGTGGATGTTGGCTTTTATAATGTGTGGTTCATCCAATAGCCGCTTTTTTTTCCGTTTCATTGCCAAGAATGGCGATGCGAAGTGGACGTTGGCTTTACAATGTATGGTTTGTCCAATAGCCACTTCTTTGTCCCTTTCATTGCCAAGAACGGCGATGTAGAATGCGAAGTAGATGTTGGCTTTTACAAAGTGTGGTTCATCCAATAGCCAATAGCTTCTTTGTCCTTTCATTGCCAAGAATGGCGATGCGAAGTTGACGTTGGCTTTAACAAGTGTATGGTTTGTCCAATAGCCGCTTCTTTGTCCCTTTCATTGCCAAGAATGACGATGCGGAATGGACGTTTGCTTTTACAGTGTGTGGTTCATCCAATAGCTGCTTCTTTGACACTTTCATTGCCAAGAATGGCAATGCAGAAGTGGACGTTGGCTTTTACAGTCTGTTATTTATCCAATAGCCGCTTCTTTTTCCGTTTCATTACCAAGAACGGCGATGCGGATGTGGATGTTGGCTTTTATAATGTGTGGTTCGTCCAATAGCCGCTTGTTTGTCCCATTCATTGCAAAGAATGGCGATGCAGTAGTGGACGTTGGCTTTAACAGTGTATGGTTTGTCCAATAGCCACTTCTTTGTCCCTTTCATTGCCAAGAACGGCGATGCAGAAGTAGATGTTGGCTTTTACAATGTGTGGTTCATCCAATAGCAGCTTCTTTGTCGCTTTCATTGCCAAGAATGGCGATGCGAGTAAGTTGACGTTGGCTTTAACAGTTGTGGGTTTGTCCAATAGCCGCTTCTTTGTCCCTTTCATTGCCAAGAATGACGATGCGTTGGCTTTAAGTGGACGTAGGCTTTTACAGTTGTGTGGTTCATCCAATAGCCGCTTCTTTGACACTTTCATTGCCAAGAATGGCAATGCAGAAGTGGACGTTGGCTTTTACAGTTTGTTATTTATCCAATAGCCGCTTCTTTTTCCGTTTCATTACCAAGAACGGCGATGCGAAGTGGATGTTGGCTTTTATAAAGTGTGGTTCGTCCAATAGCCGCTTGTTTGTCCCATTCATTGCAAAGAATGGCGATGCAGAAGTGGACGTTGGCTTTAACAGTGTATGGTTTGTCCAATAGCCACTTCTTTGTCCCTTTCATTGCCAAGAACGGCGATGCAGAAGTAGATGTTGGCTTTTACAGTGTGTGGTTCATCCAATAGCAGCTTCTTTGTCCCTTTCATTGCCAAGAATGGCGATACAGAAGTTGACGTTTGTCATTTTTGGCAATGAAAGTGTCAAAGAAGCAGCTATTGGATGAACCACACACTGTAAAAGCAAACGTCCACTTCGCATCGCCGTTCTTGGCAATGAAAGGGAAAAAAGAAGCGGCTATTGGACAAACCATACACTTTAAAGCCAACGTCCACTTCGCATCGCCATTCTTGGCAATGAATGGGACAAAAAGCGCGCTATTGGATGAACCACACACTATAAAAGCCAACATCCACTTCTACATCACCGTTCTTTGGTAATGAAAGGGAAAAAAGCGGCTATTGGATAAATAAAAGATTGTAAAAAAGCCAACGTCCACTTCGCATTGCCATTCTTGGCAATGAAAGTGTCAAAGAAGCGGCTATTGGATGAACCACACACTTAAAAAGCCAACGTCCACTTCGCATCGCCATTCTTGGCAATGAAAGGGACAAAGAAGCGGCTATTGGACAAACCATACAATGTTAAAGCCAACGTCCACTTCTGCATCGCCATTCTTTGCAATGAATGGGACAAACAAGCGGCTATTGGACGAACCACACATTATAAAAGCCAACATCCACTTCGCATCGCCGGTCTTGGTAATGAAACGGAAAAAGAAGTGGCTATTGGATAAACCAACATACTGTAAAAGCCAACGTCCACTTCTGCATTGCCATTCTTGGAAATGAAAGGGTCAAAGAAGCGGCTATTGGATGAACCACACTGTTAAAGCCAACGTCCACTTCTACGCATCATCCATTCTTGGCAATGAAAGGGACAAACAAGCGGCTATTGGACGAACCACACACTATAAAAGCCAACGTCCACTTCGCATCGCCGTTCTTTGGTAATGAAAGGGAAAACAAAGCGGCTATTGGACAAACCACATATTATAAAAGCCAACGTCCACTTCGCATTGCCATTCTTGGCAATGAAAGGGAAAAGAAGCGGCTATTGGATGAACCACACATTGTAAAAGCCAACGTCCACTTCGCATCGCCATTCTTGGCAATGAAAGGGACAAAGAAGCGGCTATTGGACAAACCATACATACTTTGTAAAAGCCAACGTCCACTTCGCATCGCCATTCTTTGCAATGAAAGGGACAAAGAAGCGGCTATTGGACAAACCACACACTTTAAAGCCAACGTCCACTTCTCATCGCCATTCTTTGCAATGAATGGGACAAACAAGCGGCTATTGGATGAACCACACACTATAAAAAGCCAACGTCCACTTCGCATCGCCGTTCTTGGTAATGAAAGGGAAAAGAAAAAGCGGGTATTGGACAAACCATACACCGTAAAAGCCAACGTCCACTTCGCATCGCCATTCTTGGCAATGAAAGGGACAAACAAGCGGCTATTGGATGAACCACACACTATATAAAGCCAACGTCCACTTCTGCATCGCCGTTCTTGGTAATGAAAGGGACAAAAGAAGCGGCTATTGGATAAACAACACTCGTTAAAGCCAACGTCCACTTCGCATTGCCATTCTTGGCAATGAAAGGGACAAAGAAGCGGCTATTGGATGAACCACACACTTTAAAAAGCCAACGTCCACTTCGCATCGCCATTCTTGGCAATGAAAGGGACAAAGAAGCGGCTATTGGATAACCACACACTTAAAAAAGCCAACGTCCACTTCTGCATCGCCATTCTTGGCAATGAAAGGGACAAAAAAGCGGCTATTGGATGAACCACACACTGTAAAAGCCAACGTCCACTTCTGCATCGCCATTCTTGGCAATGAAAGGGACAAAGAAGCGGCTATTGGACAAACCATACATTGTTAAAAGCCAACGTCCACTTCTGCATCGCCATTCTTTGCAATGAATGGGACAAACAAGCGGCTATTGGACGAACCACACATTATAAAAGCCAACATCCACTTCTGCATCGCCGTTCTTGGTAATGAAACGGAAAAAGAAGCGGCTATTGGATAAATAACATACTGTAAAAGTCAACGTCCACTTCTGCATTGCCATTCTTGGCAATGAAAGTGTCAAAGAAGCGGCTATTGGATGAACCACACACTGGTAAAAGCCAACGTCCACTTCGCATCGCCATTCTTGGCAATGAAAGGGACAAAGAAGCGGCTATTGGACAAACCATACACTGTTAAAGCCAACGTCCACTTCTGCATCGCCATTCTTTGCAATGAATGGGACAAACAAGCGGCTATTGGACGAACCACACACTATAAAAGCCAACGTCCACTTCTGCATCGCCGTTCTTGGTAATGAAATGGAAAAAGAAGCGGCTATTGGACAAATAACATACTGTGTAAAAGCCAACGTCCACTTCTGCATTGCCATTCTTGGCAATGAAAGTGTCAAAAAAGCGGCTATTGGATGAACCACACATCTGAAAGTGTCAAAGTAAAAAGCCAACGTCCACTCGCATCGCCATTCTTGGCAATGAAAGGGACAAAGAAGCGGCTATTGGACAAACCATACACTGTAAAAGCCAACGTCCACTTCTGCATCGCCATTCTTTGCAATGAATGGGACAAACAAGCGGCTATTGGATGAACCACACACTATAAAAGCCAACGTCCACTTCTGCATCGCCGTTCTTGGTAATGAAACGGAAAAAGAAGCGGCTATTGGATAAATAACAGACTGTAAAAGTCCAACGTCCACTTCTGCATTGCCATTCTTGGCAATGAAAGTGTCAAAGAAGCGGCTATTGGATGAACCACACACTGTAAAAGCCAACGTCCACTTCTGCATCGCCATTCTTGGCAATGAAAGGGACAAAGAAGCGGCTATTGGACAAACCATACACTGTTAAAGCCAACGTCCACTTCTGCATCGCCATTCTTTGCAATGAATGGGACAAACAAGCGGCTATTGGACGAACCACACACTATAAAAGCCAACGTCCACTTCTGCATCGCCGTTCTTGGTAATGAAACGGAAAAAGAAGCGGCTATTGGATAAACCACACACTGTAAAAGCCAACGTCCACTTCTGCATTGCCATTCTTGGCAATGAAAGTGTCAAACAAGCGGCTATTGGATGAACCACACACTATTGGAAAACCACACACTTAAAAACGCCAACCACTTTCGCATCGTCATTCTTGGCAATGAAAGGGACAAAGAAGCGGCTATTGGACAAACCATACACTGTTAAAGCCAACGTCCACTTCGCATTGCCATTCTTGGCAATGAAAGGGACAAACAAGCGGCTATTGGATGAACCACACACTATAAAAAGCCAACGTCCACTTCTGCATCGCCATTCTTGGCAATGAAAGGGACAAAGAAGCGGCTATTGGACAAACCATACAATGTTAAAGCCAACGTCCACTTCTGCATCGCCATTCTTGGCAATGAATGGGACAAACAAGCGGCTATTGGATGAACCACACACTATAAAAGCCAACGTCCACTTCTGCATCGCCGTTCTTGGTAATGAAAGGGAAAAAGAAGCGGCTATTGGACAAACCACATACTGTAAAAGCCAACGTCCACTTCTGCATTGCCATTCTTGGCAATGAAAGGGTCAAACAAGCGGCTATTGGATGAACCACACACTGTAAAAGCCAACGTCCACTTCTGCATCGCCATTCTTGGCAATGAAAGGGACAAAGAAGCGGCTATTGGACAAACCATACACTTGTAAAGCCAACGTCAACTTCTGCATCGCCATTCTTTGCAATGAAAGGGACAAAGAAGCGGCTATTGGATGAACCACACACTATAAAAGCCAACGTCCACTTCTGCATCGCCGTTCTTGGCAATGAAAGGGACAAAGAAGCGGCTATTGGACAAACCATACACATTGTAAAAGCCAACGTCCACTTCTCGCATCGCCATTCTTTGCAATGAATGGGACAAACAAGCGGCTATTGGATGAACCACACACTATAAAAGCCAACGTCCACTTCGCATCGCCGTTCTTGGTAATGAAAGGAAAAAGAAGCGGCTATTGGATAAACCACATACTTAAAAAAGCCAACGTCCACTTCGCATTGCCATTCTTGGCAATGAAAGGGTCAAAGAAGCGGCTATTGGATGAACCACACACGTAAAAAAAGCCAACGTCCACTTCTGCCAACGTCCACTTCGCATCGCCATTCTTGGCAATGAAAGGGACAAAGAAGCGGCTATTGGATGAACCACACACTGTAAAAGCCAACGTCCACTTCTGCATCGCCATTCTTGGCAATGAAAGGGACAAAGAAGCGGCTATTGGACAAACCATACACTTTAAAAGCCAACGTCCACTTCTGCATCGCCATTCTTGGCAATGAAAGGGACAAACAAGCGGCTATTGGATGAACCACACACTATAAAAGCCAACGTCCACTTCTGCATCGCCGTTCTTGGTAATGAAACGGAAAAAAAGCGGCTATTGGACAAACCACATACTTTGTAAAAGCCAACGTCCACTTCTGCATTGCCATTCTTGGCAATGAAAGGGTCAAACAAGCGGCTATTGGATGAACCACACACTGTAAAAGCCAACGTCCACTTCTGCATCGCCATTCTTGGCAATGAAAGGGACAAAGAAGCGGCTATTGGACAAACCACACAATGTTAAAGCCAACGTCCACTTCTGCATCGCCATTCTTGGCAATGAAAGGACAAACAAGCGGCTATTGGATGAACCACACACTGTAAAAGCCAACGTCCACTTCTGCATCGCCATTCTTGGCAATGAAAGGGACAAAGAAGCGCGCTATTGGACAAACCATACAATGTTAAAGCCAACGTCCACTTCTGCATCGCCATTCTTGGCAATGAAAGGGACAAACAAGCGGCTATTGGACGAACCACACACTATAAAAGCCAACGTCCACTTCTGCATCGCCGTTCTTGGTAATGAAACGGAAAAAGAAGCGGCTATTGGATAAACCATTGGATAAATAATAAAAAAAGTCAACGTCCACTTCGCATTGCCATTCTTGGCAATGAAAGTGTCAAAGAAGCGGCTATTGGATGAACCACACACTTGTAAAAGCCAACGTCCACTTCGCATCGTCCTTCTTGGCAATGAAAGGGACAAAGAAGCGGCTATTGGACAAACCATACACTGGTTAAACCCAACGTCAACTTCGCATCGCCATTCTTTGCAATGAATGGGACAAACAAGCGGCTATTGGACGAACCACACATTATAAAAGCCAACATCCACTTCGCATCGCCGTTCTTGGTAATGAAACGGAAAAAAAGAAGCGGCTATTGGATAAATAACATACATGTAAAAAGTCAACGTCCACTTCGCATTGCCATTCTTGGCAATGAAAGTGTCAAAGAAGCGGCTATTGGATGAACCACACACTTTAAAAAAGCCAACGTCCACTTCGCATCGTCATTCTTGGCAATGAAAGGGACAAAGAAGCGGCTATTGGACAAACCATACACTTTTAAAGCCAACGTCCACTTCGCATCGCCATTCTTTGGCAATGAAAGGGACAAACAAGCGGCTATTGGATGAACCACACACTTATAAAAGCCAACGTCCACTTCTGCATCGCCGTTCTTGGTAATGAAAGGGAAAAAGAAGCGGCTATTGGACAAACCACACATTTGTTAAAGCCAACGTCCACTTCGCATCGCCATTCTTGGCAATGAAAGGGACAAACAAGCGGCTATTGGATGAACCACACACTATAAAAGCCAACGTCCACTTCTCATCGCCATTCTTGGTAATGAAAGGGAAAAAGAAGCGGCTATTGGACAAACCAACATAACGTCCATTCACACTTGGTAAAAGCCAACGTCCACTTCCACATTGCCATTCTTGGTAATGAAAGGGAAAAAGAAGCGGCTATTGGATGAAATAACACACTTTAAAAGCCAACGTCCACTTCGCATCGCCATTCTTGGCAATGAAAGGTCAAAGAAGCGGCTATTGGATGAACCACACACATCGCTTAAAAGCCAACGTCCACTTCTGCATCGCCGCCATTCTTGGCAATGAAAGGGACAAAGAAGCGGCTATTGGACAAACCATACACTGTTAAAGCCAACGTCAACTTCGCATCGCGCATTCTTCTTTGCAATGAATGGGACAAACAAGCGGCTATTGGACGAACCACACATTATAAAAGCCAACATCCACTTCTGCATCGCCGTTCTTGGTAATGAAACGGAAAAAGAAGCGGCTATTGGATAAATAACAAACTGTAAAAAGTCAACGTCCACTTCTGCATTGCCATTCTTGGCAATAAAAGTGTCAAAGAAGCGGCTATTGGATGAACCACACACTGTAAAAGCCAACGTCCACTTCTGCATCGTCATTCTTGGCAATGAAAGGGACAAAGAAGCGGCTATTGGACAAACCATACACTGTTAAAAAGCCAACGTCCACTTCTGCATCGCCATTCTTGGCAATGAATGGGACAAACAAGCGGCTATTGGATGAACCACACACTGTATAAAAGCCAACGTCCACTTCTGCATCGCCATTCTTGGCAATGAAAGGGACAAAGAAGCGGCTATTGGACAAACCATACACTGTTAAAGCCAACGTCCACTTCTGCATCGCCATTCTTTGCAATGAATGGGACAAACAAGCGGCTATTGGATGAACCACACACTATAAAAGCCAACGTCCACTTCTGCATCGCCGTTCTTGGTAATGAAACGGAAAAAGAAGCGGCTATTGGATAAACCACATACTGTAAAAGCCAACGTCCACTTCTTGCATTGCCATTCTTGGCAATGAAAGGGTCAAAGAAGCGGCTATTGGATGAACCACACACTGTAAAAGCCAACGTCCACTTCTGCATCGTCATTCTTGGCAATGAAAGGGACAAAGAAGCGGCTATTGGACAAACCATACAAAGAAGCGGCTATTGTTAAAGCCAACGTCCACTTCGCATCGCCATTCTTTGCAATGAATGGGACAAACAAGCGGCTATTGGATGAACCACACACTATAAAAGCCAACGTCCACTTCGCATCGCCGTTCTTGGTAATGAAAGGGAAAAGAAGCGGCTATTGGATAAACCACACACTTTGTAAAAGTCAACGTCCACTTCTGCATTGCCATTCTTGGCAATGAAAGGGTCAAAGAAGCGGCTATTGGATGAACCACACACTTGTAAAAGCCAACGTCCACTTCGCATCGCCATTCTTTGGCAATGAAAGGGACAAAGAAGCGGCTATTGGACAAACCACACACTTTGTTAAAGCCAACGTCAACTTCACGCATTTCCATTCTTGGCAATGAAAGGGACAAACAAGCGGCTATTGGATGAACCACACACTTATAAAAGCCAACGTCCACTTCGCATCGCCGTTCTTGGTAATGAAAGGGAAAAGAAGCGGCTATTGGATAAACCATTCATTGCACATTCTTGGCAAAAAGCCAACGTCCACTTTTCATTGCCATTCATTTCTTGGCAATGAAAGGGACAAAGAAGCGGCTATTGGATGAACCACACACTTTAAAAAGCCAACGTCCACTTCGCATCGCCATTCTTTTTGCAATGAATGGGACAAACAAGCGGCTATTGGACGAACCACACACTATAAAAGCCAACGTCCACTTCTGCATCGCCGTTCTTGGTAATGAAAGGGTCAAACAAGCGGCTATTGGATGAACCACACACTATAAAAGCCAACGTCCACTTTCACGCACGCATCGCCGTTCTTGGTAATGAAAGGGAAAAAGAAGCGGCTATTGGATAAACCAACACTTGTAAAAGCCAACGTCCACTTCGCATTGCCATTCTTGGCAATGAAAGGGTCAAAGAAGCAGCTATTGGATGAACCACACACTTTTGTAAAAGCCAACGTCCACTTCTGCATCGCCATTCTTCTTGGCAATGAAAGGGACAAAGAAGCGGCTATTGGACAAACCATACACTGTTAAAGCCAACGTCAACTTCTGCATCGCCATTCTTTGCAATGAATGGGACAAACAAGCGGCTATTGGACGAACCACACACTTATAAAAGCCAACATCCACTTCCGCATCGCCGTTCTTGGTGGTACGAAACGGAAAAAGAAGCGGCTATTGGATAAATAACATACACTGTAAAAGTCAACGTCCACTTCTGCATTGCCATTCTTGGCAATGAAAGTGTCAAAGAAGCAGCTATTGGATGAACCACACACTGTAAAAGCCAACGTCCACTTCTGCATCGTCATTCTTGGCAATGAAAGGGACAAAGAAGCGGCTATTGGACAAACCATACACTGTTAAAGCCAACGTCAACTTCTGCATTGCCATTCTTGGCAATGAAAGGGTCAAACAAGCGGCTATTGGATGAACCACACACAACGCATAAAAAACCAACGTCCACTTCTATATCGCCGTTCTTGGCAATGAAAGGGACAACTAAGCAGCTATTGGACAAACCACACCCTGTAAAAGCCATCGTCCACTTCTGCATTGCCATTCTTGGCAATGAAAGGGACAAAAAAGCCGGTATTGGATGAACCACACACTTATAAAAGCCAACGTCCACTTACGCATCGCCGTTCTTGGTAATGAAAGGGAAAAAGAAGCGGCTATTGGACAAACCACACATTGTAAAAGCCAACGTCCACTTCTGCATCGCCATTCCATTCTTGGCAATGAAAGGGACAAACAAGCGGCTATTGGATGAACCACACACTTAAAAAGCCAACGTCCACTTCGCATCGCCATTCTTGACAATGAAAGGGACAAAGAAGCGGCTATTGGATGAACCACACATTAAAAGCCAACGTCCACTTCTACATCGCCATTCTTGGCAATGAAAGGGACAAAGAAGCGGCTATTGGACAAACCACACACTGTAAAAAGCCAACGTCCACTTCTGCATCGCCATTCTTGCAATGAAAGGGACAAACAAGCGGCTATTGGACGAACCACACACTATAAAAGCCAACGTCCACTTCTTTGCATCAAACAAGCGTTCTTGGAACCACACTAAAAAGCCAACGAAACGGAAAAAAAAGAAGCGGCTATTGGATAAACCAACACTTGTAAAAGCCAACGTCCACTTCTTGCATTGCCATTCTTGGCAAAGAAAGTGTCAAAGAAGCGGCTATTGGATGAACCACACACTTGTAAAAGCCAACGTCCACTTCGCATCGTCATTCTTGGCAATGAAAGGGACAAAGAAGCGGCTATTGGACAAACCATACACTTATAAAAGCCAACGTCCAACTTCTGCATCGCCATTCTTTGGCAATGAAAGGGACAAACAAAGCGGCTATTGGATGAACCACACACTATAAAAGCCAACGTCCACTTCTTTGCATCGCCATTCTTGGCAATGAAAGGGAAAAAGAAGCGGCTATTGGATAAATACACATTGTAAAAAAGTCAACGTCCACTTCAACGTCCATTCTTGGCAATGAAAGTGTCGCCGGCTATTGGATCTTGGCAATGAAAGGGACAATGAAAGGGAAAAGAAGTGGCTATTGGACAAACCACACATTGTTAAAGCCAACGTCCACTTCTGCATCGCCATTCTTTTTGCAATGAATGGGACAAACAAGCGGCTATTGGACGAACCACACACTATAAAAGCCAACGTCCACTTCTGCATCGCCGTTCTTGGTAATGAAAGGGTCAAACAAGCGGCTATTGGATGAACCACACACTATAAAAGCCAACGTCCACTTCGCATCGCGTTCTTGGCAATGAAAGGGAAAAAGAAGCGCGGCTATTGGATAAACCAACATTGTAAAAGCCAACGTCCACTTCTGCATTGCCATTCTTGGCAATGAAAGTGTCAAAAAAGCAGCTATTGGATGAACCACACACTGTAAAAGCCAACGTCCACTTCTGCATCGCCATTCTTGGCAATGAAAGGGACAAAGAAGCGGCTATTGGACAAACCATACACTAAAAAGCCAACGTCAACTTCGCATCGCCATTCTTTGCAATGAATGGGACAAACAAGCGGCTATTGGATGAACCACACATTATAAAAGCCAACGTCCACTTCTGCATCGCCGTTCTTGGTAATGAAACGGAAAAAGAAGCGGCTATTGGATAAATAACATACTGTAAAAGTCAACGTCCACTTCTGCATTGCCATTCTTGGCAATGAAAGTGTCAAAGAAGCAGCTATTGGATGAACCACACATTGTAAAAGCCAACGTCCACTTCGCATCGCCATTCTTGGCAATGAAAGGGACAAAAGAAAAACGGCTATTGGACAAACCACACACTTTCTTTGTAAAAGCCAACGTCCAACACTTTCAACGCCATTATCATGCCATTCTTGGCAATGAAAGGGTCAAACAAGCGGCTATTGGATGAACCACACACTTATAAAAGCCAACGTCCACTTCTGCATCGTCGTTCTTGGTAATGAAAGGGAAAAAGAAGCGGCTATTGGATAAATAACAGACTGTAAAAGCCAACGTCCACTTCTGCATTGCCATTCTTGGCAATGAAAGTGTCAAAGAAGCAGCTATTGGATGAACCACACACTGTAAAAGCCAACGTCCACTTCTGCATCATCCTTCTTGGCAATGAAAGGGACAAAGAAGCGGCTATTGGACAAACCATACACTGTTAAAGCCAACGTCAACTTCTGCATCGCCATTCTTTGCAATGAATGGGACAAACAAGCGGCTATTGGATGAACCACACACTATAAAAGCCAACGTCCACTTCTGCATCGCCGTTCTTGGTAATGAAACGGAAAAAGAAGCGGCTATTGGATAAATAACAAACTGTAAAAGTCAACGTCCACTTCTGCATTGCCATTCTTGGCAATGAAAGGGTCAAAAAAGCGGCTATTGGATGAACCACACACTGTAAAAGCCAACGTCCACTTCTGCATCGCCATTCTTGGCAATGAAAGGGACAAAGAAGCGGCTATTGGACAAACCATTCGCATCGCCATTCTTTGAAAGGAAAAAAGCCAATTGGATCCACTTCCAACGCATCGTCATTCATTCGCCATTCTTGGCATGAAAGGGACAAAGAAGCGGCTATTGGACGAACCACACACTATAAAAGCCAACGTCCACTTCTGCATCGCCATTCTTTGCAATGAATGGGACAAACAAGCGGCTATTGGACGAACCACACACTATAAAAGCCAACGTCCACTTCTGCATCGCCGTTCTTGGTAATGAAACGGAAAAAGAAGCGGCTATTGGATAAATAACAGACTGTAAAAGTCAACGTCCACTTCGCATTGCCATTCTTGGCAATGAAAGTGTCAAAGAAGCAGCTATTGGATGAACCACACAATGTAAAAGCCAACGTCCACTTCTGCATCATTCTTCTTGGCAATGAAAGGGACAAAGAAGCGGCTATTGGACAAACCATACACTGTTAAAGCCAACGTCAACTTCTGCATCGCCATTCTTTGCAATGAATGGGACAAACAAGCGGCTATTGGACGAACCACACACTATAAAAGCCAACGTCCACTTCTGCATCGCCGTTCTTGGAAACGGTCAAACAAGCGGCTATTGGATGAACCACACAATATAAAAGCCAACGTCCAATCGCCGGCTATTGGATAAATAACAAAAAGCGGCTATTGTAAAAACAGTCAACGTCCACTCCACTTCTGCATTGCCATTCTTGGCAATGAAAGTGTCAAAGAAGCACGCTATTGGATGAACCACACACTGTAAAAGCCAACGTCCACTTCTGCATCGCCATTCTTGGCAATGAAAGGGACAAAGAAGCGGCTATTGGACAAACCATACACTGTAAAAGCCAACGTCCACTTCTGCATCGCCATTCTTTGCAATGAATGGGACAAACAAGCGGCTATTGGACGAACCACACACTATAAAAGCCAACGTCCACTTCTGCATCGCCGTTCTTGGTAATGAAACGGAAAAAGAAGCGGCTATTGGATAAATAACAGACTATAAAAGTCAACGTCCACTTCGCATTGCCATTCTTGGCAATGAAAGTGTCAAAAAGCGGCTATTGGATGAACCACACATTCTTGGCAATGAAAGGTCAAAGAAAAATGAACCACACATTTGCCAAAGCCAACGTCCACTTCTGCATCGTCATTCTTGGCAATGAAAGGGACAAAGAAGCGGCTATTGGACAAACCATACACTTTTAAAGCCAACGTCAACTTCTGCATCGCCATTCTTTGCAATGAATGGGACAAACAAGCGGCTATTGGACGAACCACACACTATAAAAGCCAACGTCCACTTCGCATCGCCGTTCTTGGTAATGAAACGGAAAAAGAAGCGGCTATTGGATAAATAACAGATTGTAAAAGTCAACGTCCACTTCTGCATTGCCATTCTTGGCAATGAAAGTGTCAAAGAAGCAGCTATTGGATGAACCACACACTGTAAAAGCCAACGTCCACTTCTGCATCGCCATTCTTGGCAATGAAAGGGACAAAGAAGCGGCTATTGGACAAACCATACACTTTGTAAAGCCAACGTCCACTTCTCGCATCGCCATTCTTGGCAATGAAAGGGACAAACAAGCGGCTATTGGATGAACCATGAAAAAGCCACACATTCTTGGTAATGAAAAGCCAACGTCCACTTCACACACTATAAAAGCCAACGTCCACATCGCATTCTTGGCAATGAAAGGGAAAAAGAAGCGGCTATTGGATAACCAACAGCACTGTAAAAGCCAACGTCCACTTCGCATCGCCATTCTTGGCAATGAAAGGGACAAACAAGCGGCTATTGGATGAACCACACATTTGTAAAAGCCAACGTCCACTTCGCATCGCCTTCTTGGCAATGAAAGGGACAAAGAAGCGGCTATTGGACAAACACACACTGTAAAAGCGAACGTCCACTTCTGCATCACATTCTTGGCAATGAAAGGGATAAATAAGCAGTTATTGGACGAACCACACACTGTAAAAAGCCAACGTCCACTTCTGCATCGCCGTTCTTGGTAATGAAACGGAAAAAGAAGCGGCTATTGGATAAACCACACACTTTGTAAAAGCCAACGTCCACTTCGCATTGCCATTCTTGGCAATGAAAGGGTCAAACAAGCGGCTATTGGATGAACCACACACTTGTAAAAGCCAACGTCCACTTCGCATCATCGTCATTCTTGGCAATGAAAGGGACAAAGAAGCGGCTATTGGACAAACCATACACACATTAAAAAGCCAACGTCCACTTCTGCATCGCCATTCTTTGCAATGAAAGGGACAAACAAGCGGCTATTGGATGAACCACACACTATAAAAGCCAACGTCCACTTCTGCATCGCCGTTCTTGGCAATGAAAGGGAAAAAAAGCGGCTATTGGATAAACCATACAGCATTTGTAAAAGCCAACGTCCACTTCGCATCGCCATTCTTGGCAATGAAAGGGACAAACAAGCGGCTATTGGATGAACCACACACTATAAAAGCCAACGTCCACTTCGCATCGCCGTTCTTGGTAATGAAACGGAAAAAAAGCGGCTATTGGATAAACCACACACTTTGTAAAAGCCAACGTCCACTTCGCATTGCCATTCTTGGCAATGAAAGGGTCAAACAAGCGGGCTATTGGATGAACCACACACTTTAAAAAGCCAACGTCCACTTCGCATCGTCATTCTTGGCAATGAAAGGGACAAAGAAGCGGCTATTGGACAAACCATACACTTTAAAGCCAACGTCCACTTCTTGCATCGCCATTCTTTGCAATGAATGGGACAAACAAGCGGCTATTGGATGAACCACACACTATAAAAGCCAACGTCCACTTCTACATCATCGCCGTTCTTGGTAATGAAACGGAAAAAGAAAGCGGCTATTGGATAAATAACACAACGTCTTTGTAAAAGTCAACGTCCACTTCGCATTGCCATTCTTTGGCAATGAAAGGGTCAAAGAAAGCGGCTATTGGATGAACCACACACTTAAAAGCCAACGTCCACTTCGCATCGCCATTCTTGGCAATGAAAGGGACAAAGAAGCGGCTATTGGACAAACCATACACTGTAAAAGCCAACGTCCACTTCGCGCATTGCCATTCTTGGCAATGAAAGGGACAAACAAGCGGCTATTGGATGAACCACACACTTTAAAAAGCCAACGTCCACTTCGCATCGCCATTCTTGGCAATGAAAGGGACAAAGAAGCGGCTATTGGACAAACCACACATTGTTAAAGCCAACGTCAACTTCACATCGCCATTCTTTGCAATGAATGGGACAAACAAGCGGCTATTGGATGAACCACACACTATAAAAGCCAACGTCCACTTCGCATCGCCGTTCTTGGTAATGAAAGGAAAAAGAAAAAGAAGCGGCTATTGGATAAATAACACACAATAAAGTCAACGTCACTTCACGCATTGCCATTCTTGGCAATGAAAGCAAAAAAAGCGCCAAACCACACGTAAAAAGCCAACGTCCACTTCTGCATTGCCATTCTTGGCAATGAAAGGGACAAAGAAGCGGCTATTGGATGAACCACACACTGTAAAAGCCAACGTCCACTTCTGCATCGCCATTCTTGGCAATGAAAGGGACAAAGAAGCGGCTATTGGACAAACCATACACTGTTAAAGCCAACGTCCACTTCTGCATCGCCATTCTTTGCAATGAATGGGACAAACAAGCGGCTATTGGATGAACCACACACTGATAAAAGCCAACGTCCCCTTCTGCATCACCGTTCTTGGTAATGAAAGGGTCAAACAAGCGGATATTGCATAAATAATAGCTTGTAAAAGTCAATGTCCACTTCTGCATTGCCATTCTTGGCAATGAAAGTGTCAAAGAAGCAACTATTGGATGAACCACACACTGTAAAAGCCAACGTCCACTTATGCATCGCCATTCTTGGCAATGAAAGGGACAAAGAAGCGGCTATTGGACAAACCATACACTGTTAAAGCCAACGTCAACTTCTGCATCGCCATTCTTTGCAATGAATGGGACAAACAAGCGGCTATTGGACGAACCACACACTATAAAAGCCAACGTCCACTTCTGCATCGCCGTTCTTGGTAATGAAACGGAAAAAGAAGCGGCTATTGGATAAATAACAGACTGTAAAAGCCAACGTCCACTTCTGCATTGCCATTCTTGGCAATGAAAGTGTCAAAAAGCGGCTATTGGATGAACCACCACACCTTTGTAAAAGCCAACGTCCACTTCTTGCATTGGAATGAAAAAGGGACAAAGAAGCGGCTATTGGACAAACCATGGAAAAAACCAACGACATTGTTAAAAAAGCCAACGTCCATTGTCACTTCGCATCATCCATTCTTGGCAATGAAAGGGACAAAGAAGCGGCTATTGGATGAACCACACACTGTAAAAGCCAACGTCCACTTCTGCATCGCCATTCTTGGCAATGAAAGGGACAAAGAAGCGGCTATTGGACAAACCATACACTGTTAAAGCCAACGTCCACTTCGCATCGCCATTCTTTGCAATGAATGGGACAAACAAGCGGCTATTGGATGAACCACACATTATAAAAGCCAACGTCCACTTCTGCATCGCCGTTCTTGGTAATGAAACGGAAAAAGAAGCGGCTATTGGATAAATAACAACGTAAAAGTCAACGTCCACTTCTGCATTGCCATTCTTGGCAATGAAAGTGTCAAAGAAGCAGCTATTGGATGAACCACACACTTATTGGATAAAAAAGCCAACGTCCACTTCTGCATCGCCATTCTTGGCAATGAAAGGGACAAAGAAGCGGCTATTGGACAAACCATACACTATAAAAGCCAACGTCAACTTCTGCATCGCCATTCTTTGCAATGAATGGGACAAACAAGCGGCTATTGGATGAACCACACACTATAAAAGCCAACGTCCACTTCTGCATCGCATCGCCGTTCTTGGTAATGAAAAACGGAAAAAGAAGCGGCTATTGGATAAATAACATAACGTAAAAGTCAACGTCCACTTCGCATTGCCATTCTTGGCAATGAAAGTGGATGAACAAAGAAGCGGCTATTGGATGAACCACACACTTTGTAAAAGCCAACGTCCACTTCAACGCATCGTCCATTCTTGGCAATGAAAGGGACAAAGAAGCGGCTATTGGACAAACCATACACACTTAAAGCCAACGTCCACTTCTGCATCGCCATTCTTTGCAATGAATGGGACAAACAAGCGGCTATTGGATGAACCACACATTATAAAAGCCAACGTCCACTTCTGCATCGCCGTTCTTGGTAATGAAAGGGAAAAAAAGCGGCTATTGGATAAACCACACACTATAAAAGCCAACGTCCACTTCTGCATTGCCATTCTTGGCAATGAAAGGGTCAAAAAAAGCGGCTATTGGATGAACCACACACTTAAAAAGCCAACGTCCACTTCGCATCGCCGTTCTTGGTAATGAAAAAGGGACAAAAAGCGGCTATTGGATAAACCACACACTTTGTAAAAAAACGTCAACGTCAACTTCACTTCGCATTGCCATTCTTGGCAATGAAAGGACAAACAAGCGGCTATTGGATGAACCACACACTATAAAAGCCAACACACGTCAAAAAGCCAACGTCCACTTCGCATCGTCCATTCTTGGCAATGAAAGGGAATGAAAGAAAAAAGGCTATTGGACAAACCATACACTGTTAAAGCCAACGTCAACTTCTGCATCGCCATTCTTTGCAATGAATGGGACAAACAAGCGGCTATTGGACGAACCACACATTATAAAAGCCAACATCCACTTCTGCATCGCCGTTCTTGGTAATGAAAGGAAAAAGAAGCGGCTATTGGATAAATAACACACACTGTAAAAAAGTCAACGTCCACTTCTGCATTGCCATTCTTGGCAATGAAAGTGTCAAAGAAGCAGCTATTGGATGAACCACACACTGTAAAAGCCAACGTCCATTCTTCTGCATCGTCCTTCTTGGCAATGAAAGGGACAAAGAAGCGGCTATTGGACAAACCATACTTGTAAAAAGCCAACGTCCACTTCGTGCATTGCCATTCTTGGCAATGAAAGGGACAAACAAGCGGCTATTGGAAAACCACACACGTCCAACGTCCACTTCGCATCGTCATTCTTGGCAATGAAAGGGACAAAGAAGCGGCTATTGGACAAACCACACACTTTGTAAAAGCCAACGTCCACTTCTGCATCGCCATTCTTGGCAATGAAAGGGTCAAACAAGCGGCTATTGGATGAACCACACACTATAAAAGCCAACGTCCACTTCTGCATCGCCGTTCTTGGTAATGAAACGGAAAAAGAAGCGGCTATTGGATAAATAACAGACTGTAAAAGTCAACGTCCACTTCTGCATTGCCATTCTTGGCAATGAAAGTGTCAAAGAAGCAGCTATTGGATGAACCACACACTGTAAAAGCCAACGTCCACTTCGCATCGCCGTTCTTGGCAATGAAAGGGACAAAGAAGCGGCTATTGGACAAACCATACACACTTGTTAAAGCCAACGTCCACTTCGCATCGCCATTCTTTGCAATGAAATGGGACAAACAAGCGGCTATTGGATGAACCACACACTATAAAAGCCAACGTCCACTTCTCATCGTCGTTCTTGGTAATGAAAGGGAAAAAAAGCGGCTATTGGATAAATAAACTTTACAAAAAGCCAACGTCCACTTCCACTTCGCATTGCCATTCTTGGCAATGAAAGGTCAAAGAAGCGGCTATTGGATGAACCACACATTATAAAAGCCAACGTCCACTTCACGCATCGCCGTTCTTGGCAATGAAAGGGACAAAGAAGCGGCTATTGGACAAACCATACACACTTTAAAGCCAACGTCCAACTTCGCATCGCCATTCTTTGCAATGAATGGGACAAACAAGCGGCTATTGGATGAACCACACACTATAAAAAGCCAACGTCCACTTCGCATCGCCGTTCTTGGTAATGAAACGGAAAAAAGCGGCTATTGGATAAACCACATACTAAAAGCCAACGTCCAACGCATCCCATTCTTGGCAATGAAAGTGTCAAAGCGCGCTATTGGATGAACCACACTATTATAAAAGCCAACGTCCACTATGCATCATCGTTCTTGGCAATGAAAGGGAAAAAGAAGCGGCTATTGGATAACCATACACTTTAAAAGCCAACGTCCACTTCGCATTGCCATTCTTGGCAATGAAAGGTCAAAGAAGCGGCTATTGGATGAACCACACACTTGTAAAAGCCAACGTCCACTTCGCATCGCCATTCTTGGCAATGAAAGGGACAAAAAAGAAGCGGCTATTGGACAAACCATACACTTTAAAAGCCAACGTCAACTTCGCATCGCCATTCTTTTTGCAATGAATGGGACAAACAAGCGGCTATTGGACGAACCACACACTATAAAAGCCAACGTCCACTTCTGCATCGCCGTTCTTGGTAATGAAACGGAAAAAAAAGCGGCTATTGGATAAATAACATACATTGTAAAAAAGTCAACGTCCACTTCGCATTGCCATTCTTGGCAATGAAAGTGTCAAAGAAGCGGCTATTGGATGAACCACACACTTTGTAAAAAGCCAACGTCCACTTCGCATCGTCATTCTTGGCAATGAAAGGGACAAAGAAGCGGCTATTGGACAAACCATACACACTTGTTAAAGCCAACGTCAACTTCTTCGCATCGCCATTCTTTGCAATGAATGGGACAAACAAGCGGCTATTGGATGAAACCACACACTATAAAAGCCAACGTCCACTTCGCATCGCCATTCTTGGTAATGAAAGGGAAAAAGAAGCGGCTATTGGATAAACCACACACTGTAAAGCCAACGTCCACTTCGCATTGCCATTCTTGGCAATGAAAGGGTCAAAGAAGCGGCTATTGGATGAACCACACATTGTAAAAAAAACGTCCATGCATCGCCATTCTTGGCAATGAAAGGGTCAAGAAGCGGCTATCCACACACTTGTAAAAGCCAACGTCCATTGCATTAAATGAAAGGGACAAAGAAGCGGCTATTGGACAAACCATACACACGCTTATTAAAACGTCAAACAACGTCCAACGTCAACTTCGCATCGCCATTCTTTGCAATGAATGGGACAAACAAGCGGCTATTGGATGAACCACATACTTATAAAAGCCAACGTCCACTTCTGCATCGCCGTTCTTGGTAATGAAACGGAAAAAGAAGCGGCTATTGGATAAATAACAGACTGTAAAAGTCAACGTCCACTTCTGCATTGCCATTCTTGGCAATGAAAGTGTCAAAGAAGCAGCTATTGGATGAACCACACACTGTAAAAGCCAACGTCCACTTCTGCATCGTCCTTCTTGGCAATGAAAGGGACAAAGAAGCGGCTATTGGACAAACCATACACTGTTAAAGCCAACGTCAACTTCTGCATCGCCATTCTTTGCAATGAATGGGACAAACAAAAAGCGGCTATTCTTGGAATGGGACAAACAAGCGGCTATTGGACCAACCACACACTATAAAAGCCAACGTCCACTTCTGCATCGCCGTTCTTGGTAATGAAACGGAAAAAGAAGCGGCTATTGGATAAATAACACTTGTAAAAGTCAACGTCCACTTCTGCATTGCCATTCTTGGCAATGAAAGTGTCAAAGAAGCAGCTATTGGATGAACCACACACTGTAAAAGCCAACGTCCACTTCTGCATCGCCATTCTTGGCAATGAAAGGGACAAAGAAGCGGCTATTGGACAAACCATACACCTTTGTTAAAAGCCAACGTCAACTTCGCATTGCCATTCTTGGCAATGAAAGGGACAAACAAGCGGCTATTGGATGAACCACACACTGTAAAAGCCAACGTCCACTTCTGCATCGCCGTTCTTGGTAATGAAACGGAAAAAAGAAGCGGCTATTGGATAAATAACATACTGTAAAAGCCAACGTCCACTTCTGCATTGCCATTCTTGGCAATGAAAGGGACAAACAAGCGGCTATTGGATGAACCACACACTATAAAAGCCAACGTCCACTTCGCATCGCCGTTCTTGGCAATGAAAGGGACAAAAAAGCGGCTATTGGATAAACCACACACTTTGTAAAAGCCAACGTCCACTTCGCATTGCCATTCTTGGCAATGAAAGGGACAAACAAGCGGCTATTGGATGAACCACACACTTAAAAAACTTAAAAACGCCAACGTCCACTTCGCATCGCGCATTCTTGGCAATGAAAGGGACAAAGAAGCGGCTATTGGACAAACCACACACTATAAAAGCCAACGTCCACTTCTGCAAGCCATTCTTTGCAATGAATGAAAGGACAAACAAGCGGCTATATTGGATGAACCACACTTATAAAAGCCAACGTCCACTTCATCATCATTCTTGGCAATGAATGGGAAAACAAGCGGCTATTGGATGAACCACACACTATAAAAAGCCAACGTCCACTTACGCATCGCTGCATTCTTGGCAATGAAAGGGAAAAAGAAGCGGCTATTGGATAAATAACAGACTTTGTAAAAGCCAACGTCCACTTCGCATTGCCATTCTTGGCAATGAAAGTGTCAAAGAAGCGGCTATTGGATGAACCACACACTTTTTGTAAAAAAGCCAACGTCCACTTCTCATCATCGCCGTTCTTGGCAATGAAAGGGACAAAGAAGCGGCTATTGGACAAACCATACACTGTTAAAGCCAACGTCCACTTCTGCATCGCCATTCTTTGCAATGAATGGGACAAACAAGCGGCTATTGGATGAACCACACATTATAAAAAGCAACGTCCACTTCTGCATCACCGTTCTTGGTAATGAAACGGAAAAAGAAGCGGCTATTGGATAAATAACATACTGTAAAAGTCAACGTCCACTTCTGCATTGCCATTCTTGGCAATGAAAGTGTCAAAGAAGCAGCTATTGGATGAACCACACACTGTAAAAGCCAACGTCCACTTATGCATCGTCATTCTTGGCAATGAAAGGGACAAAGAAGCGGCTATTGGACAAACCATACACTGTTAAAGCCAACGTCAACTTCTGCATCGCCATTCTTTGCAATGAATGGGACAAACAAGCGGCTATTGGATGAACCACACACATATAAAAGCCAACGTCCACTTCATCGCATCGCCGTTCTTGGTAATGAAACGGAAAAAAAGCGGCTATTGGATAAATAACACTATAAAAGCAACGTCCACTTCTGCATTGCCATTCTTGGCAATGAAAGGGTCAAAAAGAAGCGTCCACTATTGGATGAACCACACAAACAAGCGGCTATTGGATGAACCACACCTTAAAAAGCCAACGTCCACTTCGCATCGTCATTCTTGGCAATGAAAGGGACAAAGAAGCGGCTATTTCTTTGGACAAACCATACAAACCACACACTTAAAAAGCCAACGTCCACTTCTGCATCGCCATTCTTTGCAATGAAAGTGGGACAAACAAGCGGCTATTGGATGAACCACACATTATAAAAGCCAACGTCCACTTACTGCATCGCCATTCTTGGCAATGAAAGGGAAAAGAAGCGGCTATTGGATAAACCATACACTTGTAAAAGCCAACGTCAACTTCTTCATTGCCATTCTTGGCAATGAAAGGGACAAACAAGCGGCTATTGGATGAACCACACATTATAAAAGCCAACGTCCACACTTATACCAACGTCGCATCGCCGTTCTTGGTAATGAAAGGAAAAAGAAGCGGCTATTGGATAAATAACACAATGTTAAAAGTCAACGTCCACTTCTGCATTGCCATTCTTGGCAATGAAAGTGTCAAAGAAGCAGCTATTGGATGAACCACACACTGTAAAAGCCAACGTCCACTTCTGCATCGTCCTTCTTGGCAATGAAAGGG
The DNA here is from genome assembly GCA_034509755.1 of Anisodus tanguticus. Lineage (NCBI taxonomy): Eukaryota > Viridiplantae > Streptophyta > Magnoliopsida > Solanales > Solanaceae > Anisodus > Anisodus tanguticus. The sequence continues at coordinate 25,529,673 of CM067545.1, forward strand.
ACAAAAAAGCGGCTATTGGACAAACCATACACTGTTAAAGCCAACGTCAACTTCTGCATCGCCATTCTTTGCAATGAATGGGACAAACAAGCGGCTATTGGACGAACCACACACTATAAAAGCCAACGTCCACTTCGCATCGCCGTTCTTGTAATGAAACGTTCTTGGTAATGAAAAAGCCAACGGAATGAAAGAAAAAGCGGCTATTGGATAAATAACAGATGTAAAAGTCAACGTCCACTTCTGCATTGCCATTCTTGGCAATGAAAGTGTCAAAGAAGCAGCTATTGGATGAACCACACACCTTTAAAAAAGCCAACGTCCACTTCTGCATCGCCATTCTTGGCAATGAAAGGGACAAAGAAGCGGCTATTGGACAAACCATACACTTTGTTAAAAGCCAACGTCAACTTCTGCATCGCCATTCTTTGCAATGAATGGGACAAACAAGCGGCTATTGGACGAACCACACATTATAAAAGCCAACGTCCACTTCTGCATCGCCGTTCTTGGTAATGAAACGGAAAAAGAAGCGGCTATTGGATAAATAACAGACTGTAAAAGTCAACGTCCACTTCTGCATTGCCATTCTTGGCAATGAAAGTGTCAAAGAAGCAGCTATTGGATGAACCACACACTTTGTAAAAAAGCCAACGTCCACTTCGCATCGCCATTCTTGGCAATGAAAGGGACAAAGAAGCGGCTATTGGACAAACCATACATACTTTGTTAAAGCCAACGTCAACTTCAACATCGCCATTGAATGGGACAAACAAGCGGCTATTGGAAACCACCATTCCACACACTTAAAAGCCAATGCATCGTTCTTGGCAATTTGCAATGAATGGGACAAACAAGCGGCTATTGGATGAACCACACACTATAAAAGCCAACGTCCACTTCTGCATCGCCGTTCTTGGTAATGAAACGGAAAAATAAGCGGCTATTGGATAAATAACAGTATTGTAAAAGTCAACGTCCACTTCTTTGCATTGCCATTCTTGGCAATGAAAGTGTCAAAGAAGCAGCTATTGGATGAACCACACACTGTAAAAGCCAACGTCCACTTCTGCATCGCCATTCTTGGCAATGAAAGGGACAAAGAAGCGGCTATTGGACAAACCATACACTTTAAAGCCAACGTCAAAAGCCAATTCTTTGCAATGAATGGGACAAACAAGCGGCTATTGGACGAACCACACACTTATAAAAGCCAACGTCATTCTTCTTCTTGCAATGAATGGGACAAACAAGCGGCTATTGGATGAACCACACACTTATAAAAGCCAACGTCCACTTCGCATCGCCGTTCTTGGTAATGAAACGGAAAAAGAAGCGGCTATTGGATAAATACACAGTTAAAAGCAACGTCCACTTGCATTGCCATTCTTCTTGGCAATGAAAGTGTCAAAGAAGCGGCTATTGGATGAACCACACACACAAAAAGCCAACGTCCACTTCATGCATCGCCGTCTTGGCAATGAAAGGGAAAAAAAGCGGCTATTGGATAAACCACACACTTGTAAAAGCCAACGTCCACTTCGCATTGCCATTCTTGGCAATGAAAGGGACAAACAAGCGGCTATTGGATGAACCACACACTTTAAAAAGCCAACGTCCACTTCTGCATCGCCATTCTTTCTTGGCAATGAAAGGGACAAAGAAGCGGCTATTGGACAAACCATACACTTTGTTAAAGCCAACGTCAACTTCGCATCGCATCGCCATTCTTTGCAATGAATGGGACAAACAAGCGGCTATTGGATGAACCACACATTATAAAAGCCAACGTCCACTTCTGCATCGCCGTTCTTGGTAATGAAACGGAAAAAAGAAGCGGCTATTGGATAAATAACACACTGTAAAAGTCAACGTCCACTTCTGCATTGCCATTCTTGGCAATGAAAGTGTCAAAGAAGCAGCTATTGGATGAACCACACACTTAAAAAAGCCAACGTCCACTTCTGCATCGCCGTTCTTGGCAATGAAAGGGACAAAGAAGCGTCTATTGGACAAACCATACACTGTTAAAGCCAACGTCAACTTCTGCATCGCCATTCTTTGCAATGAATGGGACAAACAAGCGGCTATTGGACGAACCACACACATTATAAAAGCCAACGTCCACTTCGCATCGCCGTTCTTGGTAATGAAACGGAAAAAGCGGCTATTGGAAAATAAAAAAAGAAAGTCGGTCCACTTGCATTGCCAATGAAAAAGTGCAAAAAGCTATTGGGATAAATACACACTTTGTAAAAGTCAACGTCCACTTCGCATTGCCATTCTTGGCAATGAAAGTGTCAAAGAAGCAGCTATTGGATGAACCACACACTGTAAAAGCCAACGTCCACTTCTGCATCGCCATTCTTGGCAAATGAAAGGGACAAAGAAGCGGCTATTGGACAAACCACACACTATAAAAGCCAACGTCCAACTTCGCATCGCCATTCTTTGGCAATGAATGGGACAAACAAGCGGCTATTGGAAGAACCACACACTATAAAAGCCAACGTCCACTTCTGCATCGCCATTCTTTGCAATGAAATGGGACAAACAAGCGGCTATTGGACGAACCACACACTATAAAAGCCAACGTCCACTTCTGCATCGCCGTTCTTGGTAATGAAACGGAAAAAGAAGCGGCTATTGGATAAATAACAGACTGTAAAAGTCAACGTCCACTTCTGCATTGCCATTCTTGGCAATGAAAGTGTCAAAGAAGCAGCTATTGGATGAACCACACACTGTAAAAGCCAACGTCCACTTCTGCATCGTCATTCTTGGCAATGAAAGGGACAAAGAAGCGGCTATTGGACAAACCATACACTGTTAAAGCCAACGTCAACTTCTGCATCGCCATTCTTTGCAATGAATGGGACAAAAAAGCGGCTATTGGACGAACCACACATTATAAAAGCCAACGTCCACTTAAAAAGCCAACGTCCATTCGCATCGCCGTTCTTGGTAATGAAACGGAAAAAGAAGCGGCTATTGGATAAATAACATACACTAAAAAGTCAACGTCCACTTCTGCATTGCCATTCTTGGCAATGAAAGTGTCAAAGAAGCAGCTATTGGATGAACCACACACTGTAAAAGCCAACGTCCACTTCTGCATCGCCATTCTTGGCAATGAAAGGGACAAAGAAGCGGCTATTGGACAAACCATACACTGTTAAAGCCAACGTCAACTTCTGCATCGCCATTCTTTGCAATGAATGGGACAAACAAGCGGCTATTGGATGAACCACACACTATAAAAAGCCAACGTCCACTTCGCATCGCCGTTCTTGGTAATGAAAGGGAAAAAGAAGCGGCTATTGGATAAATAACACACCGTAAAAAGTCAACGTCCACTTCGCATTGCCATTCTTTCAATGAAAGTGTCAAAAAAGCGGCTATTGGATGAACCACACACTTTGTAAAAGCCAACGTCCACTTCTGCATCGCGTCATTCTTGGCAATGAAAGGGACAAAGAAGCGGCTATTGGACAAACCATACACACGTTAAAGCCAACGTCCACTTCGCATCGCCATTCTTTGCAATGAATGGGACAAACAAGCGGCTATTGGACAAACCAACACAAAAAAGCCAACGTCGCTATTGGATTCTTTGCAATGAATGGGACAAACAAGCGGCTATTGGACCAACCACACACTATAAAAGCCAACGTCCACTTCTGCATCGCCGTTCTTGGTAATGAAACGGAAAAAAGAAGCGGCTATTGGAAAAACATACATACTGTAAAAGTCAACGTCCACTTCGCATTGCATTGCCATCTTGGCAATGAAAGGTCAAAGAAGCGGCTATTGGATGAACCACACACTATAAAAGCCAACGTCCACTTCGCATCGCCGTTCTTGGTAATGAAAGGGAAAAAGAAGCGGCTATTGGATAAACCAACACTTGTAAAAGCCAACGTCCACTTCTGCATTGCCATTCTTTGGCAATGAAAGGGTCAAACAAGCGGCTATTGGATGAACCACACACTTTAAAAGCCAACGTCCACTTCTGCATCGCCGTTCTTGGCAATGAAAGGGACAAAGAAGCGGCTATTGGACAAACCATACACTTTTAAAAAGCCAACGTCCAACTTCTGCATCGCCATTCTTTGCAATGAAAGGGACAAACAAGCGGCTATTGGACGAACCACACATTATAAAAGCCAACGTCCACTTCACGCATCGCCGTTTTGGTAATGAAACGGAAAAAAAGCGGCTATTGGATAAATAACAATCGCTTCTTGTAAAAACGTCAACGTCCACTTAAAAGCAACGTCCATTCCATTCTTGGCAAGAAAGTGTCAAAGAAGCGGCTATTGGATGAACCACACACTTTAAAAAGCCAACGTCCACTTCGCATCGTCATTCTTGGCAATGAAAGGGACAAAGAAGCGGCTATTGGACAAACCATACACTTTGTTAAAAAGCCAACGTCAACTTCTGCATCGCCATTCTTTGCAATGAATGGGACAAACAAGCGGCTATTGGACGAACCACACACTATAAAAGCCAACGTCCACTTCTGCATCGCCGTTCTTGGTAATGAAAGGGACAAAGAAGCGGCTATTGGATAAATAACACTATAAAAAGTCAACGTCCACTTCGCATTGCCATTCTTGGCAATGAAAGTGTCAAAAGAAGCGGCTATTGGATGAACCACACATTATAAAAGCCAACGTCCACTTCAATTCATTTGCATCGTCAAAGAAGCGGCTTGGATGAACAATGAAAAGCCAACGTCCATTAAATCGAAGCAATGAAAGGGACAAAGAAGCGGCTATTGGACAAACCATACAACTTTAAAGCCAACGTCCAACTCGCATCGCCATTCTTTGCAATGAATGGGACAAACAAGCGGCTATTGGACGAACCACACATTATAAAAGCCAACGTCCACTTCTGCATCGCCGTTCTTGGTAATGAAACGGAAAAAGAAGCGGCTATTGGATAAATAACACACTGTAAAAGTCAACGTCCACTTCTGCATTGCCATTCTTGGCAATGAAAGTGTCAAAGAAGCAGCTATTGGATGAACCACACACTGTAAAAGCCAACGTCCACTTCTGCATCGCCATTCTTGGCAATGAAAGGGACAAAGAAGCGGCTATTGGACAAACCATACACTTTTAAAAAGCCAACGTCAACTTCGCATCGCCATTCTTCTTGCAATGAAATGGGACAAACAAGCGGCTATTGGACGAACCACACACTATAAAAAAGCCAACATCCACGCCATTCGCAATGGGGACAAACAAGCGTTCTTGGTAATGAAACGGAAAAAGAAACGGCTTCTTGGTAATGGATAAATAACGGCTATTGGATAAATAACAGGTAAAAGTCAACGTCCACTTCTGCATTGCCATTCTTGGCAATGAAAGTGTCAAAGAAAGCGGCTATTGGATGAACCACACACTTTAAAAAGCCAACGTCCACTTCGCATCGCCATTCTTGGCAATGAAAGGGACAAAGAAGCGGCTATTGGACAAACCATACACATTAAAGCCAACGTCAACTTCTTCGCATCGCCATTCTTTGCAATGAATGGGACAAACAAGCGGCTATTGGACGAACCACACACTATAAAAGCCAACGTCCACTTCGCATCTTGCCGTTCTTGGTAATGAAAGGGAAAAAGAAGCGGCTATTGGATAAACCATAACACATTATAAAAGCCAACGTCCACTTCTGCATCGCCATTCTTGGTAATGAAAGTCAAAAAGAAGCGGCTATTGGATAAATAACATTAAAAGTCAACGTCACACTTGCATTGCCATTCTTGGCAATGAAAGTGTCAAAAAGCGGCTATTGGATGAACCACACACTTTGTAAAAGCCAACGTCCACTTCGCATCGCCATTCTTGGCAATGAAAGGGACAAAGAAGCGGCTATTGGACAAACCATACACTTTAAAGCCAGCCAACGTCAACTTCTGCATCGCCATTCTTTGCAATGAATGGGACAAACAAGCGGCTATTGGACGAACCACACATTATAAAAGCCAACGTCCACTTCGCATCGCCGTTCTTGGTAATGAAAAGGAAAAAAAAAAGCGGCTATTGGATAAATAACAAAAAAGCTATTGTAAAAGTCAACGTCCATTCTGCATTGCCATTCTTGGCAATGAAAGTGTCAAAGAAGCGGCTATTGGATGAACCACACACTTTAAAAGCCAACGTCCATACGCATCGCATCGCCATTCTTGGCAATGAAAGGGACAAAGAAGCGGCTATTGGACAAACCACACACTTTATTAAAGCCAACGTCAACTTCGCATCGCCATTCTTGCAATGAAAGGGGCTACAAACAAGCAACGGCTATTGGATGAACCACACACGTAAAAAACCAACGTCCAAACTGCGCATCGCCATTCTTTCTTGAAAGGGAAAAAAGAAGCGGCTATTGGACAAACCATACACTTTGTTAAAGCCAACGTCAACTTCTTCGCATCGCCATTCTTTGCAATGAATGGGACAAACAAGCGGCTATTGGACGAACCACACACTATAAAAGCCAACGTCCACTTCGCACGTCCACTTCTCGCGTTAAATGAAAAGGAAAAAGAAGCGGCTATTGGATAAATAACAAACAAGCTTATAAAAGTCAACGTCCACTTCGCATTGCCATTCTTGGCAATGAAAGTGTCAAAGAAGCGGCTATTGGATGAACCACACACTTTGTAAAAGCCAACGTCCACTTGCATCGCCATTCTTGGCAATGAAAGGGACAAAGAAGCGGCTATTGGACAAACCACACTTTTAAAAGCCAACGTCCAACTTCATCGTCATTCTTTCTTTGGCAATGAAAGGGACAAAAAGCGGCTATTGGACAAACCATTCACACTAAAAGCCAACGTCAACTTCTGCATCGCCATTCTTTGCAATGAATGGGACAAACAAGCGGCTATTGGATGAACCACACATATAAAAAAGCCAACGTCCACTTCTGCATCGCCGTTCTTGGTAATGAAACGGAAAAAGAAGCGGCTATTGGATAAATAACATACTGTAAAAGTCAACGTCCACTTCTGCATTGCCATTCTTGGCAATGAAAGTGTCAAAGAAGCAGCTATTGGATGAACCACACACTGTAAAAGCCAACGTCCACTTCGCATCACATCTTGCATCGCATTCTTGGCAATGAAAGGGACAAAGAAGCGGACACAAACCAAAGCCAACATTCACCATTTTTGCAAAGCCAACGTCAACCACACACTATTAAAGCCAACGTCATTCGCATTCCATTCTTTGCAATGAATGGGACAAACAAGCGGCTATTGGATGAACCACACACTATAAAAGCCAACATCCACTTCTGCATCGCCGTTCTTGGTAATGAAACGGAAAAAGAAGCGGCTATTGGATAAATAACAATGTAAAAGTCAACGTCCACTTCTGCATTGCCATTCTTGGCAATGAAAGTGTCAAAGAAGCAGCTATTGGATGAACCACACACTGTAAAAAGTCAACGTCCACTTCTGCATCGCCATTCTTGGCAATGAAAGGGACAAAGAAGCGGCTATTGGACAAACCACACACTTTCTTTGTAAAAGCCAACGTCCACACATTCCAACGTCATTCTTCTTGGCAATGAATGGGACAAACAAGCGGCTATTGGACGAACCACACACTATAAAAGCCAACGTCCACTCCTGCATCGCCGTTCTTTGTAATGAAAGGGTCAAACAAGCGGCTATTGGACGAACCACACACTATAAAAGCCAACGTCCACTTCTGCATCGCCGTTCTTGGTAATGAAAAAGGAAAAAGAAGCGGCTATTGGATAAATAACAGACTGTAAAAGTCAACGTCCACTTCTGCATTGCCATTCTTGGCAATGAAAGTGTCAAAGAAGCAGCTATTGGATGAACCACACACTGTAAAAGCCAACGTCCACTTCTGCATCGTCATTCTTGGCAATGAAAGGGACAAAGAAGCGGCTATTGGACAAACCATACACTGTTAAAGCCAACGTCAACTTCTGCATCGCCATTCTTTGCAATGAATGGGACAAACAAGCGGCTATTGGATGAACCACACACTATAAAAGCCAACGTCCACTTCTGCATCGCCGTTCTTGGTAATGAAAAAGGGAAAAAGAAGCGGCTATTGGATAAACCACACACTTGTAAAAGCAACGTCCACTTCGCATCATTCTTGGTAAAAAGTGTCAAAGAAGCACTATGGATAAATAACCACACCTTTGTAAAAGCAACGTCCATTCTTGCCATTCTTGGCAATGAAAGTGTCAAAAGAAGCGGCTATTGGATGAACCACACACTGTAAAAGCCAACGTCCACTTCTGCATCGTCCTTCTTGGCAATGAAGGGGACAAAGAAGCGTCGATTGGACAAACCATACACTGTTAAAAGCCAACGTCAACTTCTGGATAGCCATTATTTGCAATGAATGGGACAAACAAGCGGCTATTGGACGAACCACACATTATAAAAGCCAACGTCCACTTACATCGCATTCCGTTCTTGGTAATGAAACGGAAAAAGAAGCGGCTATTGGATAAATAACATTAAAAAGTCAACGTCCACTTCGCATCCATTCTTGGCAATGAAAGTGTCAAACAAGCGGCTATTGGATGAACCACACACTATAAAAAGCCAACGTCCACTTCATCATCCATTCTTCTTGCAATGAAAAGGGAAAAGAAGCGGCTATTGGACAAACCACACACTGTAAAGCAACGTCAACGTCCACTTCTTGCATTGCCATTCTTGGCAATGAAAGGGAAAAGAAAAAGCGGATATTGGATGAACCACACATTAAAAAAGCCAACGTCCACCACACCTGCATTCGCATCGCCATTCTTGGCAATGAAAGGGACAAAGAAGCGGCTATTGGACAAACCATACACTGTTAAAGCCAACGTCAACTTCTGCATCGCCATTCTTTGCAATGAATGGGACAAACAAGCGGCTATTGGATGAACCACACACTATAAAAGCCAACATCCACTTCTGCATCGCCGTTCTTGGTAATGAAACGGAAAAAGAAGCGGCTATTGGATAAATAACAACACTTGTAAAAGTCAACGTCCACTTCTGCATTGCCATTCTTGGCAATGAAAGTGTCAAAGAAGCAGCTATTGGATGAACCACACACTGTAAAAGCCAACGTCCACTTCTGCATCGCCATTCTTGGCAATGAAAGGGACAAAGAAGCGGCTATTGGACAAACCATACACTTTAAAAAACCAACGTCAACTTCTGCATCGCCATTCTTTGCAATGAATGGGACAAACAAGCGGCTATTGGACGAACCACACACTATAAAAAAGCCAACGTCCACTTTTGCATCGCCGTTCTTGGTAATGAAACGGAAAAAGAAGCGGCTATTGGAAAATAACAAAAAGCGGCTATTGTAAAAATCAACGTCCAAAAGTCAACGTCATTCGCATTGCCATTCTTGGCAATGAAAGTGTCAAAGAAGCGGCTATTGGATGAACCACACACACTTTAAAAGCCAACGTCCACTTCTGCATCGCCGCCATTCTTGGCAATGAAAGGGACAAAGAAGCGGCTATTGGACAAACCACACACTTTAAAAAGCCAACGTCAACTTCTGCATCGCCATTTTTTGCAATGAATGGGACAAACAAGCGGCTATTGGATGAACCACACATTATAAAAGCCAACGTCCACTTCTGCATCGCCGTTCTTGGTAATGAAACGGAAAAAAAGCGGCTATTGGATAAATAACAAAAAAGTCAACGTCCAACGTACTTCGCATTGCCATTCTTGGCAATGAAAGGGTCAAAAAAGCGGCTATTGGATGAACCACACACTGTAAAAAGCCAACGTCCACTTCGCATCGCCATTCTTGGCAATGAAAGGGACAAAGAAGCGGCTATTGGACAAACCACACACTTTGTAAAGCCAACGTCAACTTCGCATCGCCATTCTTTTGCAATGAATGGGACAAACAAGCGGCTATTGGACAAACACACACTATAAAAGCTTCAATTCTTTGCAATGAATGGGACAAACAAGCGGCTATTGGACGAACCACACATATATAAAGCCAACGTCCACTTGGGTAATGAAACGAAAAAGAAGCGGCTATTGGATAAATAACATAAATAACGTAAAAGTCAACGTCCACTTTGCATTGCCATTCTTGGCAATGAAAGTGTCAAAGAAGCGGCTATTGGATGAACCACACACTTTGTAAAAGCCAACGTCCACTTCGCATCGCCATTCTTGGCAATGAAAGGGACAAAGAAGCGGCTATTGGACAAACCATACACTGTTAAAGCCAACGTCAACTTCTGCATCGCCATTCTTTGCAATGAATGGGACAAACAAGCGGCTATTGGATGAACCACACACTATAAAAGCCAACGTCACTTACATCATTTCTTGGTAATGAAAGGGACAAACAAGCGGCTATTGGATGAACCACACACTTATAAAAGCCAACGTCCACTTCTGCATCGCCATTCTTTTGGTAATGAAACGGAAAAAAAGCGGCTATTGGATAAATAACAATACGTAAAAAGTCAACGTCCACTTCGCATTGCCATTCTTGGCAATGAAAGTGTCAAAAAGCGGCTATTGGATGAACCACACATTGTAAAAGCCAACGTCCACTTCCAACGCATCGCCATTCTTCTGGCAATGAAAGGGACAAAGAAGCGGCTTGGACAAAACCATACACTTTGTTAAAGCCAACGTCCAACTTCTTCTTTGCATCGCCATTCTTTGCAATGAATGGGACAAACAAGCGGCTATTGGATGAACCACACACTATAAAAGCCAACGTCCACTTCGCATCGCCGTTCTTGGTAATGAAAGGGAAAAAGAAGCGGCTATTGGATAAATAACACACTAAAAAGCCAACGTCCACTTCGCATCGCCATTCTTGGCAATGAAAGGGTCAAAAAGCGGCTATTGGATGAACCACACACTGTAAAAAGCCAACGTCCACTTCATCGCGTCGTTCTTCTTGGTAATGAAAGGGAAAAAAAGCGGCTATTGGACAAACCACACACTTTGTAAAAGCCAACGTCATGCATTTGCCATTCTTGGCAATGAAAGGGACAAAGAAGCGGCTATTGGATGAACCACACACTATAAAAAAGCCAACGTCCACTTCTGCATCGCCATTCTTGGCAATGAAAGGGACAAAGAAGCGGCTATTGGACAAACCATACACTTTTAAAAAGCCAACGTCAACTTCGCATCATCCATTCTTTGCAATGAATGGGACAAACAAGCGGCTATTGGACGAACCACACATTATAAAAGCCAACGTCCACTTCGCATCGCCGTTCTTGGTAATGAAACGGAAAAAAAAGCGGCTATTGGATAAATAACAACTGTAAAAGTCAACGTCAACGTCCACTTCGCATTGCCATTCTTGGCAATGAAAGTGTCAAAAAGCGGCTATTGGATGAACCACACACACACGTAAAAGCCAACGTCCACTTCGCATCGCATCGTTCTTCTTGGCAATGAAAGGGACAAAGAAGCGGCTATTGGACAAACCATACACTTTGTTAAAAGCCAACGTCAACTTCTCGCATCGCCATTCTTTGCAATGAATGGGACAAACAAGCGGCTATTGGACGAACCACACATTATAAAAGCCAACATCCACTTTCTTGCAATCGCGGCTATTGGATAACCACACACATCTTTCTGCATCGCCGTTCTTGGTAATGAAACGGAAAAAAAGCGGCTATTGGATAAATAACACACACTAAAAAAGTCAACGTCCACTTCTGCATTGCCATTCTTGGCAATGAAAGGAAAAAAAAGACGGCTATTGGATAACCACACACAGTTAAAAGCCAACGTCCACTTACGCATTGCCATTCTTGGCAATGAAAGTGTCAAAGAAGCGGCTATTGGATGAACCACACACTTTAAAAAGCCAACGTCCACTTCGCATCGTCATTCTTGGCAATGAAAGGGACAAAGAAGCGGCTATTGGACAAACCATACACTTTGTTAAAGCCAACGTCAACTTCGCATCGCCATTCTTTGCAATGAATGGGACAAACAAGCGGCTATTGGATGAACCACACATTATAAAAAAGCGTCCACTTCGCATCGCCGTTCTTGGTAATGAAAAAAAGCGGCTGGAAAAAAGCGGCTATTGGAAAACTATTGGATGAAATCAACGCCAACGTCAACGCATTTTCTTGGCAAAAAGGGACAAAGAAGTCTATTGGATGAACCATACTTTGTAAAAGCCAACGTCACTTCTGCATCGCCATTCTTGGCAATGAAAGGGACAAAGAAGCGGCTATTGGATGAACCACACACTGATAAAAGCCAACGTCCACTTCTGCATCGCCGTTCTTGGTAATGAAAGGGACAAATAAGCGGCTATTGGACAAACCACACACTATAAAAGCCAACGTCCACTTCTTCATTGCGCCATTCTTGGCAATGAAAGGAAAGGGAAAAGAAGCGGCTATTGGATAAATAACAGAAGTAAAAGCCAACGTCCACTTCGCATTGCCATTCTTGGCAATGAAAGTGTCAAAGAAGCGGCTATTGGATGAACCACACACACTAAAAAGCCAACGTCCACTTCGCATCGCATCGTCATTCTTGGCAATGAAAGGGACAAAGAAGCGGCTATTGGACAAACCATACACTTTGTTAAAGCCAACGTCAACTTCGCATCGCCATTCTTTGCAATGAATGGGACAAACAAGCGGCTATTGGACGAACCACACACTATAAAAGCCAACGTCCACTTCTGCATCGCCGTTCTTGGTGAATGGGACAAACAAAGGGCTTGGACGAACCACACATTATAAAAACGTCAACATCCACTTCTACGCGCCGTTCTTGGTAATGAAACGGAAAAAGAAGCGGCTATTGGATAAATAACAAGACTGTAAAAGTCAACGTCCACTTCTGCATTGCCATTCTTGGCAATGAAAGTGTCAAAGAAGCAGCTATTGGATGAACCACACACTTTAAAAAAGCCAACGTCCACTTCGCATCGCGCATTCTTGGCAATGAAAGGGACAAAGAAGCGGCTATTGGACAAACCATACACTGTTAAAGCCAACGTCAACTTCTGCATCGCCATTCTTTCTTTGCAATGAATGGGACAAACAAGCGGCTATTGGACGAACCACACACTATAAAAGCCAACGTCCACTTCGCATCGCCGTTCTTGGTAATGAAAGGGAAAAAAAGCGGCTATTGGACAAACCATACATGTTAAAAAGCCAACGTCAACTTCTGCATCGCCATTCTTTGCAATGAAAGGGACAAACAAGCGGCTATTGGACGAACCACACATTAAAAATGAAAGGAACGTCCACTTACTTGCATCGCCTTCGTTCTTCTTAATGAAAGGGACAAACAAGCGGCTATTGGATGAACCACACATTATAAAAGCCAACGTCCACCATCATCGCGCTTCTTGGTAATGAAATAAAAAAAGAAGCGGCTATTGGATAAAATCAAAGTCAACGTCCACTTCGCATTGCCATTCTTGGCAATGAAAGGGTCAAACAAGCGGCTATTGGATGAACCACACTGTAAAAGCCAACGTCCACTTCTGCATCGCATCGTCATTCTTGGCAATGAAAGGGACAAAGAAGCGGCTATTGGACAAACCATACACTGGTTAAAGCCAACGTCAACTTCGCATCGCCATTCTTTGCAATGAATGGGACAAACAAGCGGCTATTGGATGAACCACACATTATAAAAGCCAACATCCACTTATAAAACAAGCGGCTCGAACCACACATTCCAACGTCCACTTCTGCATCGTTCTTGGTAATGAAACGGAAAAAAAGAAGCGGCTATTGGATAAATAACAGACTGTAAAAGTCAACGTCCACTTCTGCATTGCCATTCTTGGCAATGAAAGTGTCAAAGAAGCAGCTATTGGATGAACCACACACTGTAAAAGCCAACGTCCACTTCTGCATCGTCATTCTTGGCAATGAAAGGGACAAAGAAGCGGCTATTGGACAAACCATACACTGTTAAAGCCAACGTCAACTTCAGCATCGCCATTCTTTGCAATGAATGGGACAAACAAGCGGCTATTGGATGAACCACACACTATAAAAGCCAACGTCCACTTCTGCATCGCCGTTCTTGGTAATGAAAGGGAAAAAAAGCGGCTATTGGATAAATAACATACTGTAAAAGCCAACGTCCACTTCTGCATTGCCATTCTTGGCAATGAAAGGTCAAAGAAGCGGCTATTGGATGAACCACACACCACGGCTATTGGATGAAACCACACCAAAAAGCCAACGTCCACTTCGCGTCGCCATTCTTGGCAATGAAAGGGACAAAGAAGCGGCTATTGGATGAACCACAAACCCAACGTCCACTTCACATCGCCATTCTTGGCAATGAAAGCCAAAGAAGCGTCAAACCACACACTTTGTTAAAGCCAACGTCCAACTTCATTTCTTTGCAATGAATGGGACAAACAAGCGGCTATTGGATGAACCACACACTATAAAAGCCAACGTCCACTTCTGCATCGCCGTTCTTGGTAATGAAAGGGAAAAAAGCGGCTATTGGATAAATAACATGTTGTAAAAAAGTCAACGTCCACTTCATTGCCATTCTTGGCAATGAAAGTGTCAAACAAGCGGCTATTGGATGAACCACACACACTATAAAAAACGCCAACGTCCACTTGGATAAATAACATATAAAAGCCATCCACTTCGCATATCGCCGTTCTTGGCAATGAAAGGGAAAAAGAAGCGGCTATTGGATAAACCAACACTTTGTAAAAGCCAACGTCCACTTCTTGCATTGCCATTCTTGGCAATGAAAGGGACAAACAAGCGGCTATTGGATGAACCACACACTATAAAAGCCAACGTCCACTTCTGCATCGCCATTCTTGGCAATGAAAGGGACAAAGAAGCGGCTATTGGACAAACCATACACTGTTAAAGCCAACGTCAACTTCTGCATCGCCATTCTTTGCAATGAATGGGACAAACAAGCGGCTATTGGATGAACCACACATTATAAAAGCCAACATCCACTTCTGCATCGCCGTTCTTGGTAATGAAACGGAAAAAGAAGCGGCTATTGGATAAATAACAGACTGTAAAAGTCAACGTCCACTTCTGCATTGCCATTCTTGGCAATGAAAGTGTCAAAGAAGCAGCTATTGGATGAACCACACACTGTAAAAGCCAACGTCCACTTCTGCATCGTCATTCTTGGCAATGAAAGGGACAAAGAAGCGGCTATTGGACAAACCATACACTGTTAAAGCCAACGTCAACTTCTGCATCGCCATTCTTTGCAATGAATGGGACAAACAAGCGGCTATTGGACAAACCACACATTATAAAAGCCAACATCATCACTCATCGCCGTTCTTGGTAATGAAAGGACAAAAAGCGGCTATTGGACGAAACACATTATAAAAGCCAACGCCAACATTCTTGCAATAAAAGCAAACAAGCGGCTCGCAACCACACATCGCCGTCCACTGCATCGCATAATAAAAAGGAAAAAGAAGCGGCTATTGGATAAATAACACACTTTGTAAAAGTCAACGTCCACTTCTTGCATTGCCATTCTTGGCAATGAAAGTGTCAAAAGAAGCGGCTATTGGATGAACCACACACTAAAAAACGTCCACTTCTGCATCGCCATTCTTGGCAATGAAAGGGAAAAAGAAGCGGCTATTGGACAAAAACATACAAAAGCCAACGTCAACTTCTCGCATCGCCATTCTTTGCAATGAATGGGACAAAAAGCGGCTATTGGACGAACCACACATTATAAAAGCCAACCACTTTGCGAAAGGAAAAAAAGCGTCTAACTTATAAAAGCCAACATCCATTCGCCATTCCATTCTTGGTAATGAAAGGGTCAAACAAGCGGCTATTGGATGAACCACACATTATAAAAGCCAACGTCCACTTCTGCATCGCCGTTCTTGGTAATGAAACGGAAAAAGAAGCGGCTATTGGATAAATAACATACTGTAAAAGTCAACGTCCACTTCTGCATTGCCATTCTTGGCAATGAAAGTGTCAAACAAGCGGCTATTGGATGAACCACACACTGTAAAAGCCAACGTCCACTTCTGCATCGCCATTCTTGGCAATGAAAGGGACAAAGAAGCGGCTATTGGACAAACCATACACTGTTAAAGCCAACGTCAACTTCTGCATCGCCATTCTTTGCAATGAATGGGACAAACAAGCGGCTATTGGACGAACCACACATTATAAAAGCCAACATCCACTTCTGCATCGCCGTTCTTGGTAATGAAACGGAAAAAGAAGCGGCTATTGGATAAATAACAAACTGTAAAAGTCAACGTCAACGTCCACTTCTGCATTGCCATTCTTGGCAATGAAAGTGTCAAAGAAGCGGCTATTGGATGAACCACACACTTTGTAAAAGCCAACGTCCACTTCTGCATCGCCATTCTTGGCAATGAAAGGGACAAAGAAGCGGCTATTGGACAAACCATACACTTTAAAGCCAACGTCCACTTCTGCATCGCCATTCTTCTTTGCAATGAATGGGACAAACAAGCGGCTATTGGATGAACCACACATTATAAAAGCCAACGTCCACTTTCTTGCAATGAATCGGACAAAAGTTGGCTTGGTAATGAAACGGAAAAAAGAAGCGGCTATTGGATGAATAAAAAAGCGGCTATTGGATAAATAACAACGTCAAAGTCAACGTCCACTTCGCATTGCCATTCTTGGCAATGAAAGGGTCAAACAAGCGGCTATTGGATGAACCACACACTATAAAAGCCAACGTCCACTTATGCATCGCCATTCTTGGCAATGAAAGGGAAAAAGAAGCGGCTATTGGACAAACCATACACTTTGTAAGCCAACGTCCACTTCTCGCATCGCCATTCTTTTGCAATGAAAGGGACAAACAAGCTATTATTGATATAAAAGAACGTCACACACGTTCTTGGCATAAAAGCCAACGTCCACTTAAAAGCCAACGTCATCGCCATTCTTGGTAATGAAAGGGACAAAAAGCGGCTATTGGATAAACCACACACTTTGTAAAAGCCAACGTCCACTTCTGCATTGCCATTCTTGGCAATGAAAGGGACAAACAAGCGGCTATTGGATGAACCACACACTATTAAAAAGCCAACGTCCACTTCGCATCGCCATTCTTGGCAATGAAAGGGAAAAAAAGCGGCTATTGGACAAACCATACAACATTTGTAAAAGCCAACGTCAACTTCGCATTGCCATTCTTTGCAATGAAAGGGACAAACAAGCGGCTATTGGACGAACCACATATTATAAAAGCCAACATCCACTTCTGCATCGCCGTTCATGGTAATGAAACGGAAAAAGAAGCGTCTATTGGACAAACCATACACTGTTAAAGCCAACGTCAACTTCTGCATCGCCATTCTTTGCAATGAATGGGACAAACAAGCGGCTATTGGATGAACCACACATTATAAAAGCCAACGTCCACTTACGCATCGCCGTTCTTGGTAATGAAACGGAAAAAAAGCGGGCTATTGGATAAATAACAGACTGTAAAAGACAACGTCTACTTCTGCATTGCAATTCTTGGCAATGAAAGGGTCAAACAAGCGGCTATTGGATGAACCACACACTGTAAAAGCCAACGTCCACTTCTTCCATCGTCATTCTTGGCAATGAAAGGGACAAAGAAGCGGTTATTGGACAAACCATACATTGTTAAAACGCCAACGTCAACTTCGCAATGAAAGGGACGCCATTTTTAAAAACGCAATGAATGGGACAAACAAGCGGCTATTGGACGAACCACACATTATAAAAGCCAACATCCACTTCTGCATCGCCGTTCTTGGTAATGAAACGGAAAAAGAAGCGGCTATTGGATAAATAACAGACTGTAAAAGTCAACGTCCACTTCTGCATTGCCATTCTTGGCAATGAAAGTGTCAAAGAAAGCGGCTATTGGATGAACCACACACTTTGTAAAAGCCAACGTCCACTTCGCATCGTCATTCTTGGCAATGAAAGGGACAAAGAAGCGGCTATTGGACAAACCATACAACCTATTGGACAAACCATACCTTTAAAAGCCAACGTCAACTTCTCGCATCGCCATTCTTTGCAATGAATGGGACAAACAAGCGGCTATTGGATGAACCACACACTATAAAAAGCCAACATCCACTTACGCATCGCCGTTCTTGGTAATGAAAAAGGGAAAAAGAAGCGGCTATTGGACAAACCATACACTTTTAAAAGCCAACGTCAACTTCGCATCGCCATTCTTGCAATGAATGGGACAAACAAGCGGCTATTGGATGAACCACACATTATAAAAGCCAACGTCCACTTCGCATCGCCGTTCTTGGTAATGAAAACGGAAAAAGAAGCGGCTATTGGATAAATAACACACTAAAAAAAGCAACGTCCAACGTCACTGCATTGCCATTCTTGGCAATGAAAGGGTCAAACAAGCGGCTATTGGATGAACCACACACTGTAAAAGCCAACGTCCACTTCGCATCGTCATTCTTGGCAATGAAAGGGACAAAGAAGCGGCTATTGGACAAACCATACACTGTTAAAGCCAACGTCAACTTCTGCATCGCCATTCTTTGCAATGAATGGGACAAACAAGCGGCTATTGGACGAACCACATATTATAAAAGCCAACATCCACTTCTGCATCACCATTCTTGGTAATGAAAGCGGAAAAAAAGCGGCTATTGGATAAATAACAACTGTAAAAGTCAACGTCCACTTCTGCATTGCCATTCTTGGCAATGAAAGTGTCAAAGAAGCAGCTATTGGATGAACCACACACTGTAAAAGCCAATGAAAGGTCAAAGAAGCGGCTATTGGATGAACCACACACTTAAAAGCCAACGTCCACTTCTGCAGCATTCTTGGCAATGAAAGGACAAAAAGAAGGCTATTGGACAAACCATACAACTTTGTTAAAGCCAACGTCAACTTCTGCATCGCCATTCTTTGCAATGAATGGGACAAACAAGCGGCTATTGGACGAACCACACATTATAAAAGCCAACATCCACTTCTGCATCGCCGTTCTTGGTAATGAAACGGAAAAAAAGCGGCTATTGGATAAATAACAGACTGTAAAAGCCAACGTCCACTTCTGCATTGCCATTCTTGGCAATGAAAGGGTCAAACAAGCGGCTATTGGATGAACCACACACTGTAAAAGCCAACGTCCACTTTCGCATTCATGCCGTTCTTGGTAATGAAAGGACAAAGAAGCGGCTATTGGATGAACCACACACTTAAAAACGTCAACTCCATTGCCATTCTTGCAATGAAAGGGACAAACATTCTTTGGATGAACCACACCATTGAAAAAGCCAACGTCCACTTCTGCATCGCATTGTTCTTCTTGCAATGAAAGGGACAAAGAAGCGGCTATTGGACAAACCACATTATAAAGCCAACGTCCACTTCTTCGCATCGCCATTCTTTGCAATGAATGGGACAAACAAGCGGCTATTGGATGAACCACACATTATAAAAAGCCAACATCCACTTCTGCATCGCCGTTCTTGGTAATGAAACGGAAAAAAAGCGGCTATTGGATAAATAACACATTTAAAAAGTCAACGTCCACTTCGCATTGCCATTCTTGGCAATGAAAGTGTCAAAGAAAGCGGCTATTGGATGAACCACACACTTTGTAAAAGCCAACGTCCATTGGATCGCCGCTCTTGGCAATGAAAGGGAAAAAGAAGCGGCTATTGGACAAACCACACGTAAAAGCAACGTCCAACTTCTGCATCGCCATTCTTGGCAATGAAAGGGACAAACAAGCGGCTATTGGATGAACCACACACTACTAAAAGCCAACGTCCACTTCTGCATCGCCATTCTTCTTGGCAATGAAAAAGGGACAAAGAAGCGGCTATTGGACAAACCATACACTGTTAAAGCCAACGTCAACTTCTGCATCGCCATTCTTTGCAATGAATGGGACAAACAAGCGGCTATTGGATGAACCACACACTATATAAAAGCCAACATCCACTTCTGCATCGCCGTTCTTGGTAATGAAACGGAAAAAGAAGCGGCTATTGGATAAATAACATACTGTAAAAGTCAACGTCCACTTCTGCATTGCCATTCTTGGCAATGAAAGTGTCAAAGAAGCGGCTATTGGATGAACCACACACTGTAAAAGCCAACGTCCACTTCTGCATCGTCATTCTTGGCAATGAAAGGGACAAAAAGAAGCGGCTATTGGACAAACCATACACTTTGTTAAAAGCCAACGTCAACTTCTCGCATCGCCATTCTTTGCAATGAAAGGGACAAACAAGCGGCTATTGGATGAACCACACATTATAAAAGCCAACGTCCACTTCGCATCGCCGTTCTTGGTAATGAAACGGAAAAAAAGCGGCTATTGGATAAACCATAACAGCGGCTATTGGTAAAAGCCAACGTCAACTTCGCATTCGCATTGCCATTCTTGGCAATGAAAGGGTCAAACAAGCGGCTATTGGATGAACCACACACTTATAAAAGCCAACGTCCACTTACGCATCATCGCATTCTTGGCAATGAAAGGGACAAAGAAGCGGCTATTGGACAAACCATACACCTTTAAAAGCAACGTCAACTTCTGCATCGCCATTCTTTTTGCAATGAATGGGACAAACAAGCGGCTATTGGATGAACCACACACTGTAAAAGCCAACGTCCACTTATGCATCGCCGTTCTTGGTAATGAAACGGAAAAAGAAGCGGCTATTGGATAAATAACAATATAAAAGTCCAACGTCCACTTCATTGCATTGCCATTCTTGGCAATGAAAGGGTCAAAAAGCGGCTATTGGATGAACCACACATTTCTTGGCAAAAAGCCAACGGATCCACACACTTGTAAAAGCCAACGTCCATTCATCGTCGTTCTTTGGCAATGAAAGGGACAAAGAAGCGGCTATTGGACAAACCATACACTGTTAAAGCCAACGTCAACTTCTGCATCGCCATTCTTTGCAATGAATGGGACAAACAAGCGGCTATTGGACGAACCACACATTATAAAAGCCAACATCCACTTTTGCATCGCCGTTCTTGGTAATGAAACGGAAAAAAAGCGGCTATTGGATAAATAACAGACTGTAAAAGACAACGTCTACTTCTGCATTGCCATTCTTGGCAATGAAAGGGTCAAACAAGCAGCTATTGGATGAACCACACACTGTAAAAGCCAACGTCCACTTCTTGGCATCGCCATTCTTGGCAATGAAAGGGACAAAAAAGAAGCGGCTATTGGACAAACCAACAAAAGCGTTTGGACAAAAAAGCCAACGTCCAACGTCTTCGCATCGCGCCATTCTTTGCAATGAAAGGGACAAACAAGCGGCTATTGGATGAACCACACATTATAAAAGCCAACGTCCACTTCGCATCGCGCGTTCTTGGTAATGAAAGGGAAAAGAAGCGGCTATTGGACAAATAACATACATGTAAAAGCCAACGTCCAACTTCTGCATCGCCATTCTTTGCAATGAAAGTGGGACAAACAAGCAAACAAGCGGCTATTGGATGAACCACACACTTATAAAAAAAGCCAACGTCCACTTCTGCATCGCCGTTCTTGGTAATGAAACGGAAAAAGAAGCGGCTATTGGATAAATAACACATTGTAAAAGCCAACGTCCACTTCTGCATTGCCATTCTTGGCAATGAAAGTGTCAAACAAGCGGCTATTGGATGAACCACACACTTTGTAAAAGCCAACGTCCACTTCGCATCGTCATTCTTGGCAATGAAAGGGACAAAGAAGCGGCTATTGGACAAACCATACACTTTTTAAAGCCAACGTCAACTTCTGCATCGCCATTCTTTGCAATGAATGGGACAAACAAGCGGCTATTGGACGAACCACACATTATAAAAGCCAACATCCACTTCTGCATCGCCGTTCTTGGTAATGAAACGGAAAAAGAAAAAAGCGGCTATTGGATAAATAACATTATAAAAGTAAAAGTCAACGTCCACTTCTTGCATTGCCATTCTTGGCAATGAAAGTGTCAAAGAAGCGGCTATTGGATGAACCACACATTGGATGAACCACACACTTTGTAAAAGCCAACGTCCACTTCGCATCGTCCGTTCTTGGCAATGAAAGGGACAAAAGAAGCGGCTATTGGACAAACCATACACTTGTTAAAAGCCAACGTCAACTTCGCATCGCCATTCTTTGCAATGAATGGGACAAACAAGCGGCTATTGGATGAACCACACATTATAAAAAAGCCAACGTCCACTTCGCATCGCCATTCTTGGTAATGAAAGGAAAAAAAGCGGCTATTGGACAAACCATACACTTCTTGGTAAAAGCAAGCCAACGTCAACTTAAAGCCAACGTCATCGCCATTCTTTGCAATGAATGGGACAAACAAGCGGCTATTGGACGAACCACACATTATAAAAGGCAACATCCACTTTTGCATCGCCGTTCTTGGTAATGAAACGGAAAAAAAGCGGCTATTGGATAAATAACAGACTGTAAAAGACAACGTCTACTTCTGCATTGCCATTCTTGGCAATGAAAGGGTCAAACAAGCGGCTATTGGATGAACCACACACTTTGTAAAAAGCCAACGTCCACTTCGCATCGTCATTCTTGGCAATGAAAGGGACAAAGAAGCGTCTATTGGACAAACCATACACTGTTAAAGCCAACGTCAACTTCTGCATCGCCATTCTTTGCAATGAATGGGACAAACAAGCGGCTATTGGACGAACCACACATTATAAAAGCCAACATCCACTTCTGCATCGCCGTTCTTGGTAATGAAAGGAAAAAAAAGAAGCGGCTATTGGATAAACCATAACACTGTAAAAGCCAACGTCCATACGCATTGCCATTCTTGGCAATGAAAGTGAAAGGGACAAAGAAGCGGCTTGGGATGAACCACACATTAAAAGCCAACGTCCACTTCGCATCGCCATTCTTGGCAATGAAAGGGACAAAAAAGCGGCTATTGGACAAACCATACACTAAAAGCCAACGTCCACTTCTGCATCGCCATTCTTGGCAATGAAAGGGACAAACAAGCGGCTATTGGATGAACCACACATTATAAAAGCCAACATCCACTTCTGCATCGCCGTTCTTGGTAATGAAACGGAAAAAGAAGCGGCTATTGGATAAATAACAGACTGTAAAAGCCAACGTCCACTTCTGCATTGCCATTCTTGGCAATGAAAGGGTCAAACAAGCGGCTATTGGATGAACCACACACTAAAAGCCAACGTCCAAAAGCCAACGTCCACTTCTGCATCGCCATTCTTGGCAATGAAAGGGACAAAGAAGCGGCTATTGGACAAACCATACACTGTTAAAGCCAACGTCAACTTCTGCATCGCCATTCTTTGCAATGAATGGGACAAACAAGCGGCTATTGGATGAACCACACATTATAAAAGCCAACATCCACTTCTGCATCGCCGTTCTTGGTAATGAAAGGGAAAAAGAAGCGGCTATTGGATAAACCACACACTTGTAAAAGCCAACGTCCACTTCTGCATTGCCATTCTTGGCAATGAAAGGGTCAAACAAGCGGCTATTGGATGAACCACACACTATAAAAGCCAACGTCCACTTCTGCATCGCCGTTCTTGGTAATGAAACGGAAAAAGAAGCGGCTATTGGATAAACCACACACTGTAAAAGCCAACGTCCACTTCGCATTGCCATTCTTTGCAATGAAAGGGTCAAACAAGCGGCTATTGGATGAACCACACACACTAAAAGCCAACGTCCACTTCTGCATCGTCATTCTTGGCAATGAAAGGGACAAAGAAGCGGCTATTGGACAAACCATACACACTACTTAAAGCCAACGTCAACTTCTGCATCGCCATTCTTTGCAATGAATGGGACAAACAAGCGGCTATTGGATGAACCACACATTATAAAAGCCAACATCCACTTCTGCATCGCCGTTCTTGGTAATGAAACGGAAAAAGAAGCGGCTATTGGACAAACCATACACTGTTAAAGCCAACGTCAACTTCTGCATCGCCATTCTTTGCAATGAATGGGACAAACAAGCGGCTATTGGATGAACCACACATTATAAAAGCCAACATCCACTTCTGCATCGCCGTTCTTGGTAATGAAACGGAAAAAAAGCGGCTATTGGATAAATAACACACTGTAAAAGACAACGTCTACTTCTGCATTGCCATTCTTGGCAATGAAAGGGTCAAACAAGCGGCTATTGGATGAACCACACACTGTAAAAGCCAACGTCCACTTCTTCATCATCGGGACATTCTTGGCAATGAAAGGGACAAAGAAGCGGCTATTGGACAAACCATACACTGTTAAAGCCAACGTCAACTTCTGCATCGCCATTCTTTGCAATGAATGGGACAAACAAGCGGCTATTGGACGAACCACACATTATAAAAGCCAACATCCACTTCTGCATCGCCGTTCTTGGTAATGAAACGGAAAAAGAAGCGGCTATTGGATAAATAACATTTGTAAAAAAAGTCAACGTCCACTTCGCATTGCCATTCTTGGCAATGAAAGTGTCAAAGAAGCAGCTATTGGATGAACCACACACTGTAAAAAAAGCCAACGTCCACTTCTGCATCGTCATTCTTGGCAATGAAAGGGACAAAGAAGCGGCTATTGGACAAACCATACACTGTTAAAGCCAACGTCAACTTCTGCATCGCCATTCTTTGCAATGAATGGGACAAACAAGCGGCTATTGGATGAACCACATTATAAAAGCCAACATCCACTTCTGCATCGCCGTTCTTGGTAATGAAACGGAAAAAAGAAGCGGCTATTGGATAAATAACACACTGTAAAAGTCAACGTCCACTTCTGCATTGCCATTCTTGGCAATGAAAGTGTCAAAGAAGCAGCTATTGGATGAACCACACATTGTAAAAGCCAACGTCCACTTCTGCATCGCCATTCTTGGCAATGAAAGGGACAAAGAAGCGGCTATTGGACAAACCACACTTGTAAAAGCCAACGTCAACTTCGCATCGCCATTCTTGGCAAAAAGCAAACAACGTCCATTTCCACATTATAAAAACCAACGTCCACTTCGCATCATTCTTGGCAATGAAAGGGACAAACAAGCGGCTATTGGATGAACCACACATGAACCACATAAAAAGCCAACGTCCACTTCTGCATCGCCATTCTTGGCAATGAAAGGGACAAAGAAGCGGCTATTGGATAAACCATACAACACTTGTAAAAGCCAACGTCAACTTCGCATCGCCATTCTTTTTGCAATGAATGGGACAAACAAGCGGCTATATTGGACGAACCACACACTAACCACACACTATAAAAGCCAACGTCCACTTCGCATCGCCGTTCTTGGTAATGAAACGGAAAAAGAAGCGGCTATTGGATAAACCACACATTTGTAAAAGCCAACGTCCACTTCGCATTGCCATTCTTGGCAATGAAAGGGTCAAAGAAGCGGCTATTGGATGAACCACACACTTTGTAAAAGCCAACGTCCACTTACGCATCGCCATTCTTGGCAATGAAAGGGACAAAGAAGCGGCTATTGGACAAACCATACACTTTGTTAAAAAGCCAACGTCCACTTCGCATCGCCATTCTTTGCAATGAATGGGACAAACAAGCGGCTATTGGATGAACCACACACTATAAAAAAGCCAACGTCCACTTCGCATCGCCGTTCTTGGTATGAAAGGGAAAAAAAGCGGCTATTGGATAAATAACATTGTAAAAGCCAACGTCCACTTCTGCGCATTGCCATTCTTGGCAATGAAAGGGTCAAACAAGCGGCTATTGGATGAACCACACACTTATAAAAAAGCCAACGTCCACTTCTCAACATCGCCATTCTTGGCAATGAAAGGGACAAAGAAGCGGCTATTGGACAAACCATACAATTGTTAAAGCCAACGTCCACTTCTGCATCGCCATTCTTTGGCAATGAAAGGGACAAACAAGCGGCTATTGGATGAACCACACACTTATAAAAGCCAACGTCCACTTCTCATCGCCGTTCTTGCCGTTCTTGGTAATGAAACGGAAAAAGAAGCGGCTATTGGATAAATAACACAACGTAAAAGCCAACGTCCACTTCGCATTGCCATTCTTCTTGGCAATGAAAGGTCAAACAAGCGGCTATTGGATGAACCACACACTTTGTAAAAAAGCCAACGTCCACTTCGCATCGCCATTCTTGGCTTGGCAATGAAAGGGACAAAGAAGCGGCTATTGGACAAACCATACACTTTGTTAAAGCCAACGTCAACTTCTGCATCGCCATTCTTTGCAATGAATGGGACAAACAAGCGGCTATTGGATGAACCACACATTTATAAGCCAACATCCACTTCGCATCGCCGTTCTTGGTAATGAAACGGAAAAAAAAAGCGGCTATTGGATAAATAACACACTTTGTAAAAGTCAACGTCCACTTCTGCATTTGCATTCTTGGCAATGAAAGTGTCAAAAAAAGCGGCTATTGGATGAACCACACACTTTGTAAAAGCCAACGTCCACTTCGCATCGTCATTCTTGGCAATGAAAGGGACAAAAAAGCGGCTATTGGACAAACCATACACTTTGTAAAAGCCAACGTCAACTTCGCATCGCCATTCTTTGCAATGAATGGGACAAACAAGCGGCTATTGGACAAACCACAACACACTATAAAAGCCAACGTCCACTTCGCATCGCCGTTCTTGGTAATGAAAGGGAAAAAAAAGCGGCTATTGGATAAATAACATACATTTAAAAAGTCCAACGTCCACTTCTGCATTGCCATTCTTGGCAATGAAAGGGTCAAACAAGCGGCTATTGGATGAACCACACATTATAAAAGCCAACGTCCACTTCGCATCGTCATTCTTGGCAATGAAAGGGACAAAAGAAGCGGCTATTGGACAAACCACACACACCTTTTGTTAAAGCCAACGTCAACACTTCGCATCGCCATTCTTTGCAATGAATGGGACAAACAAGCGGCTATTGGATGAACCACACATTATAAAAAGCCAACGTCCACTTCGCATCGCCATTCTTGGTAATGAAAGGAAAAAAAAGCGGCTATTGGATAAATAACCATACACACTATAAAAGCCAACGTCCACTTCTGCATTGCCATTCTTGGCAATGAAAAAGGTCAAAAGCAAAGCGGCTATTGGATGAACCACACACTATGTAAAAGCCAACGTCCACTTCGCATCGTCATTCTTGGCAATGAAAGGGACAAAGAAGCGGCTATTGGACAAACCATACACTTTGTAAAAAGCCAACGTCAACACTTCTGCATCGCCATTCTTTGCAATGAATGGGACAAACAAGCGGCTATATTGGATGAACCACACATTATAAAAGCAACGTCCACTTCGCATCGCCGTTCTTGGTAATGAAAGGGAAAAAGAAGCGGCTATTGGATAAACCAACACTATAAAAGCCAACGTCCACTTCTGCATTGCCATTCTTGGCAATGAAAGGGACAAACAAGCGGCTATTGGATGAACCACACATTTAAAAAGCCAACGTCCACTTCTGCATCGCCATTCTTGGCAATGAAAGGGAAAAGAAGCGGCTATTGGATGAACCACACACTTGTAAAAGCCAACGTCCACTTCGCATCGCCATTCTTGGCAATGAAAGGGACAAAGAAAGGATGAACCACACACTTGTAAAAGCCAACGTCTATTGGATTCTTGGCCAAAGGGAAAAAGCGGCTATTATTGGACAAACCAACGTCCAACGTCCACTTCGCATCGCCATTCTTGGCAATGAAAGGGACAAACAAGCGGCTATTGGATGAACCACACACTTATAAAAGCCAACGTCCACTTCTTCATCGCCATTCTTGGCAATGAAAGGGAAAAAGAAGCGGCTATTGGATAAACCATACCAACATAAAAAGCCAACGTCCACTTCTGCATCGCCATTCTTGGCAATGAAAGGGACAAACAAGCGGCTATTGGATGAACCACACACGGCTTTGGACAAACCACACATTAAAAAGCCAACGTCCACTTCTGCATCATCGCCATTCTTGGCAATGAAAGGGACAAAGAAGCGGCTATTGGACAAACCACACACTTTGTTAAAGCCAACGTCCACTTCTGCATCGCCATTCTTTGCAATGAAAGGGGACAAACAAGCGGCTATTGGATGAACCACACACTTATAAAAGCCAACGTCCACTTCTGCATCGCCGTTCTTGGTAATGAAACGGAAAAAAAGCGGCTATTGGATAAACCAACAGATATACGTAAAAAACGTCAACGTCCACTTCGCATTGCCATTCTTGGCAATGAAAGGGTCAAAGAAGCGGCTATTGGATGAACCACACACTGTAAAAGCCAACGTCCACTTCTGCATCGTCATTCTTGGCAATGAAAGGGACAAAGAAGCGGCTATTGGACAAACCATACACTGTTAAAGCCAACGTCAACTTCTGCATCGCCATTCTTTGCAATGAATGGGACAAACAAGCGGCTATTGGATGAACCACACATATAAAAGCCAACGTCCACTTATGCATCGCCGTTCTTGGTAATGAAACGGAAAAAGAAGCGGCTATTGGATAAATAACAAACTGTAAAAGCCAACGTCCACTTCTGCATTGCCATTCTTGGCAATGAAAGTGTCAAAGAAGCAGCTATTGGATGAACCACACACTGTAAAAGCCAACGTCCACTTCTGCATCGCCATTCTTGGCAATGAAAGGGACAAAGAAGCGGCTATTGGACAAACCATACACATCTTGTTAAAAAAGCCAACGTCAACTTCTACATCGCCATTCTTTGCAATGAATGGGACAAACAAGCGGCTATTGGACGAACCACACATTTGTAAAAGCCAACGTAAAAGCCAACATTTTGTCAAACAAGCGGCTATTGGATGAACCACACACTATAAAAGCCAACGTCCACTCTCGCCGCCGTTCTTGGTAATGAAACGGAAAAAAGAAGCGGCTATTGGATAAATAACTATTTGTAAAAGCCAACGTCCACTTCGCATTGCCATTCTTGGCAATGAAAGGGTCAAACAAGCGGCTATTGGATGAACCACACACAATGAAAGGGACAAAAGCCAACGTCCACTTCCAACGCATCGCATCGTTTTTGGCAATGAAAGGGACAAAAGAAGCGGCTATTGGACAAACCATACACTTTAAAAGCAACGTCAACTTCTGCATTGCCATTCTTGGCAATGAAAGGGACAAACAAGCGGCTATTGGATGAACCACACACTATATAAAAGCCAACGTCCACTTCACATCGTCATCTCGTTCTTGGTAATGAAAGGAAAAAGAAGCGGCTATTGGACAAACCACATACTTTGTAAAAGCCAACGTCCACTTCTGCATTGCCATTCTTGGCAATGAAAGGGACAAACAAGCGGCTATTGGATGAACCACACACTATAAAAGCCAACGTCCACTTCGCATCGCCGTTCTTGGCAATGAAAGGGAAAAAGAAGCGGCTATTGGACAAACCACACACACTTTAAAAAGCCAACGTCCACTTCTGCATTGCCATTCTTGGCAATGAAAGGGACAAACAAGCGGCTATTGGATGAACCACACACTATAAAAGCCAACGTCCACTTCTGCATCGCCGTTCTTGGCAATGAAAGGGACAAAGAAGCGGCTATTGGACAAACCATACACTGTAAAAGCCAACGTCCACTTCTGCATCGCCATTCTTGGCAATGAAAGGGACAAACAAGCGGCTATTGGATGAACCACACATTATAAAAGCCAACGTCCACTTCGCATCTCCATTCTTCTTGCAATGAAAGGGACAAAAAGCGGCTATTGGACAAACCACACTATAAAAGCCAACGTCCACTTCGCATCGCCATTCTTGGCAATGAAAGGGACAAACAAGCGGCTATTGGATGAACCACACACTTTAAAAAAGCCAACGTCCACTTACGCATCGCCGTTCTTGGTAATGAAAGGGAAAAAAGAAGCGGCTATTGGATAAATAACCATAATGTTGTAAAAGCCAACGTCAACTTCTGCATTGCCATTCTTGGCAATGAAAGGGTCAAACAAGCGGCTATTGGATGAACCACACATTGTAAAAGCCAACGTCCACTTCTGCATCGCCATTCTTGGCAATGAAAAGGGACAAAGAAGCGGCTATTGGACAAACCATACACTGTTAAAAGCAACGTCAACTTCATTCTTCTGCATCGCCATTCTTTGCAATGAATGGGACAAACAAGCGGCTATTGGATGAACCACACATTATAAAAGCCAACGTCCACTTCGCATCGCCGTTCTTGGTAATGAAAGGAAAAAGAAGCGGCTATTGGATAAACCAACAACTTGTAAAAGCCAACGTCCACTTCGCATTGCCATTCTTGGCAATGAAAGTGTCAAAGAAGCGGCTATTGGATGAACCACACACATTAAAAGCCAACGTCCACTTACGCATCGCATCGTCATTCTTGGCAATGAAAGGGACAAAGAAGCGGCTATTGGACAAACCATACAATTTTAAAAAGCCAACGTCCACTTCTGCATCGCCATTCTTTGCAATGAAAGGGCAAACAAGCGGCTATTGGATGAACCACACACTATAAAAGCCAACGTCCACTTCTGCATTCTTTGCGCCGTTCTTGGTAATGAAAGGGAAAAATGAAAGGGAAAAAGCGGCTATTGGATGAACCACACATTATAAAAAAAGCCAACGTCCACTTCTGCATCATCGCCATTCTTGGTAATGAAAAAAAAAGAAGCGGCTATTGGATGAAACCACACACTTGTAAAAAGCCAACGTCCACTTCGCATTGCCATTCTTGGCAATGAAAGGGACAAAGAAGCGGCTATTGGATGAACCACACACTGTAAAAGCCAACGTCCACTTCGCATCGCCATTCTTGGCAATGAAAGGGACAAAGAAGCGGCTATTGGACAAACCACACACTTAAAAAGCCAACGTCCACTTCGCATCGCCATTCTTGGCAATGAAAGGGACAAAAGAAGCGGCTATTGGACAAACCACATATTATAAAAGCCAACGTCCACTTCTTGCATTGCCATTCTTGGCAATGAAAGGGACAAAAAGCGGCTATTGGATGAACCACACACTTTGTAAAAGCCAACGTCCACTTCATCGCATCGCCATTCTTGGCAATGAAAGGGACAAAGAAGCGGCTATTGGACAAACCACACACTTTAAAAGCCAACGTCCACTTACTGCATCGCCATTCTTGGCAATGAATGGGAAAAAAAAAATTGGAAGAACCACACACTATTGGACAAACCACACCACATTGGTAAAAGCCAACGTCGTCACTTCGCATTGCCATTCTTGGCAATGAAAGGGACAAACAAGCGGCTATTGGATGAACCACACACTGTAAAAGCCAACGTCCACTTCTGCATCGTCATTCTTGGCAATGAAAGGGACAAAGAAGCGGCTATTGGACAAACCATACACTGTTAAAGCCAACGTCAACTTCTGCATCGCCATTCTTTGCAATGAATGGGACAAACAAGCGGCTATTGGATGAACCACACACTATAAAAGCCAACATCCACTTCTGCATCGCCGTTCTTGGTAATGAAAAGGAAAAAGAAGCGGCTATTGGATAAATAACAGACTGTAAAAGTCAACGTCCACTTCTGCATTGCCATTCTTGGCAATGAAAGTGTCAAAGAAGCAGCTATTGGATGAACCACACCACACAAAAAAGCCAACGTCCACTTCTGCATCGCCATTCTTGGCAATGAAAAGGGACAAAGAAGCGGCTATTGGACAAACCATACAAAAAGCGGCTTTGTAAAGCCAACGTCCAACTTCTGCGCATTGCCATTCTTGGCAATGAAAGGGACAAACAAGCGGCTATTGGATGAACCACACATATAAAAAGCCAACGTCCACTTCGCATCGCCATTCTTGGCAATGAAAGGGACAAAAGAAGCGGCTATTGGACAAACCATACACTGTTAAAGCCAACGTCCACTTCTGCATCGCCATTCTTGGCAATGAATGGGACAAACAAGCGGCTATTGGATGAACCACACACTATAAAAGCCAACGTCCACTTCGCATCGCCGTTCTTTGGTAATGAAACGGAAAAAGAAGCGGGACTATTGGATACCACATTCTTGAAAGAAAAGCCAACGTCCACTTCATTCGCATTGCCATTCTTGGCAATGAAAGGGTCAAACAAGCGGCTATTGGATGAACCACACACTGTAAAAGCCAACGTCCACTTCTGCATCGTCATTCTTGGCAATGAAAGGGACAAAGAAGCGGCTATTGGACAAACCATACACTGTTAAAGCCAACGTCAACTTCTGCATCGCCATTCTTTGCAATGAATGGGACAAACAAGCGGCTATTGGACGAACCACACACTATAAAAAGCCAACGTCCACTTCTGCATCGCCGTTCTTGGTAATGAAACGGAAAAAGAAGCGGCTATTGGATAAATAACATACTGTAAAAGCAACGTCCACTTCTGCATTGCCATTCTTGGCAATGAAAGTGTCAAACAAGCGGCTATTGGATGAACCACACACTGTAAAAGCCAACGTCCACTTCGCATCGCCGTCTTGGCTTGGCAATGAAAGGGACAAAGAAGCGGCTATTGGACAAACCATACACTGTTAAAGCCAACGTCAACTTCTGCATTGCCATTCTTGGCAATGAAAGGGTCAAACAAGCGACTATTGGATGAACCACACACTGTAAAAGCCAACGTCCACTTCGCATCGCCGTTCTTGGCAATGAAAGGGACAAAAGAAGCGGCTATTGGACAAACCATACACTGTTAAAGCCAACGTCCAACTTCTGCATCGCCATTCTTTGCAATGAATGGGACAAACAAGCGGCTATTGGATGAACCACACATTATAAAAGCCAACATCCACTTCTGCATCGCCGTTCTTGGTAATGAAACGGAAAAAAAAGCGGCTATTGGATAAATAACAGACTGTAAAACCCAACGTCCACTTCTGCATTGCCATTCTTGGCAATGAAAGTGTCAAAGAAGCGGCTATTGGATGAACCACACACTGTAAAAGCCAACGTCCACTTCTGCATCGTCATTCTTGGCAATGAAAGGGACAAAGAAGCGGCTATTGGACAAACCATACACCAAACAAGTTAAAGCCAACGTCCACTTCTCCATTGCCATTCTTGCAATGAATGGGACAAACAAGCGGCTATTGGATGAACCACACATTATAAAAGCCAACGTCCACTTCGCATCGCCATTCTTGGCAATGAAAGGGAAAAGAAGCGGCTATTGGACAAACCATACACTAAAAGCCAACGTCCACTTCTGCATCGCCATTCTTGGCAATGAATGGGACAAACAAGCGGCTATTGGATGAACCACACACTATAAAAGCCAACGTCCACTTCTGCATCGCCGTTCTTGGTAATGAAACGGTCAAACAAGCGGCTATTGGACAAACCACACTTTGTAAAAGCCAACGTCCACTTCTACATTGCATGCCATTCTTGGCAATGAAAGGGTCAAACAAGCGGCTATTGGATGAACCACACATTGTAAAAAGCCAACGTCCACTTCGCATCGTCATTCTTGGCAATGAAAGGGACAAAGAAGCGCTATTGGACAAACCATACAACTTTTAAAGCCAACGTCAACTTCGCATCGCCATTCTTGGCAATGAATGGGACAAACAAGCGGCTATTGGATGAACCACACACTATAAAAGCCAACGTCCACTTCGCATCGCCGTTCTTGGTAATGAAAATGGAAAAAGAAGCGGCTATTGGACAAACCACACACTGTAAAAGCCAACGTCCACTTCTGCATTGCCATTCTTGGCAATGAAAGGGTCAAACAAGCGGCTATTGGATGAACCACACACTGTAAAAGCCAACGTCCACTTCTGCATCGTCATTCTTGGCAATGAAAGGGACAAAGAAGCGCTATTGGACAAACCATACACTGTAAAAGCCAACGTCAACTTCTGCATCGCCATTCTTGGCAATGAAAGGGACAAACAAGCGGCTATTGGATGAACCACACACTTTAAAAAAAGCCAACGTCCACTTCTGCATCATCCTTCGTTCTTGGCAATGAAAGGGACAAAGAAGCGGCTATTGGACAAACCATACACTGTTAAAGCCAACGTCAACTTCTGCATCGCCATTCTTTGCAATGAATGGGACAAACAAGCGGCTATTGGACGAACCACACATTATAAAAGCCAACATCCACTTCTGCATCGCCGTTCTTGGTAATGAAACGGAAAAAGAAGCGGCTATTGGATAAATAACAAATTGTAAAAGCCAACGTCAACACTTCTGCATTGCCATTCTTGGCAATGAAAGTGTCAAAAAAGCGGCTATTGGATGAACCACACACTGTAAAAGCCAACGTCCACTTCTGCATCGCCATTCTTGGCAATGAAAGGGACAAAGAAGCGGCTATTGGACAAACCATACACTGTTAAAGGCCAATGTCCACTTCGCATTGCCATTCTTGGCAATGAATGAGACAAAAAAGCGGCTATTGGATGAACCATACACTGTAAAAGCCAACTTCCACTTCTGCATCGCCATTCTTGGCAATGAAAGGGACAAAGAAGCGGCTATTGGACAAACCATACACTGTTAAAGCCAACGTCCACTTCTGCATCGCCATTCTTGGCAATGAATGGGACAAACAAGCGGCTATTGGATGAACCACACACTATAAAAAGCAACGTCCACTTCTGCATCGCCGTTCTTGGTAATGAAACGGAAAAAGAAGCGGCTATTGGACAAACCACATACTGTAAAGCCAACGTCCACTTCTGCATTGACATTCTTGGCAATGAAAGGGTCAAACAAGCGGCTATTGGATGAACCACACATTGTAAAAGCCAACGTCCACTTCTGCATCGTCATTCTTGGCAATGAAAGGGACAAAGAAGCGGCTATTGGACAAACCATACACTTTGTTAAAAGCCAACGTCCAACTTCGCATTGCCATTCTTGGCAATGAAAGGGACAAACAAGCGGCTATTGGATGAACCACACACTTATAAAAGCCAACGTCCACTTCTGCATCGTCATTCTTGGCAATGAAAGGGACAAAGAAGCGGCTATTGGACAAACCATCACACTGTAAAAGCCAACGTCCACTTCGCATCGCCATTCTTTGCAATGAAAGGGACAAAAAAAGCGGCTATTGGATGAACCACACACTATAAAAAGCCAACGTCCACTTACGCATCGCCATTCTTGGCAATGAAAGGGACAAAGAAGCGGCTATTGGATAAACCACACACTTAAAAAGCCAACGTCCACTTCTGCATCGCCATTCTTGGCAATGAAAGGACAAAGAAGCGGCTATTGGATGAACCACACACATCTTATAAAAGCCAACGTCCACTTCTGCATCGCCATTCTTTGCAATGAAAGGGACAAAGAAGCGGCTATTGGATGAACCACACACTATAAAAGCCAACGTCCACTTCCGCATCGCCATTCTTGGCAATGAAAGGGACAAAGAAGCGGTTATTGGACAAACCATACACTTTTAAAGCCAACGTCCATCACTCTGCATCGCCATTCTTGGCAATGAAATGAAAGGAAAAAGAAGCGGCTATTGGATAAACCACACACTATAAAAGCCAACGTCCACTTCTGCATCGCCATTCTTGGCAATGAAAGGGATGAAAAGGCGGCTATTGGATGAACCACACACATATGTAAAAGCCAAAAGCCAACGTCCACTTCGCATCGCCATTCTTGGCAATGAAAGGGACAAAAGAAGCGGCTATTGGATGAACCACACACTGTGTTAAAGCCAACGTCCACTTCTGCATCGCCATTCTTGGCAATGAAAGGGACAAACAAGCGGCTATTGGATGAACCACACACTGTAAAAGCCAACGTCCACTTCTGCATCGCCGTTCTTGGTAATGAAACGGAAAAAAGAAGCGGCTATTGGACAAACCACATACTGTAAAAGCCAACGTCCACTTCTGCATTGCCATTCTTGGCAATGAAAGGGTCAAAGAAGCGGCTATTGGATGAACCACACACTTGTAAAAGCCAACGTCCACTTCGCATCGCCATTCTTGGCAATGAAAGGGACAAAGAAGCGGCTATTGGACAAACCATACACTTTGTTAAAGCCAACGTCAACTTCGCATCATCGCCATTCTTGGCAATGAATGGGACAAACAAGCGGCTATTGGACGAACCACACACTATAAAAAGCCAACGTCCACTTCGCATCGCCGTTCTTGGTAATGAAAGGGAAAAAGAAGCGGCTATTGGATAAACCACACTTGTAAAAGCCAACGTCCACTTCTTTCATTGCCATTCTTGGCAATGAAAGGGTCAAAGAAGCGGCTATTGGATGAACCACACACTTTGTAAAAAAGCCAACGTCCACTTCGCATCGCCATTCTTGGCAATGAAAGGGACAAAGAAGCGGCTATTGGACAAACCATACACTTTGTTAAAAGCCAACGTCCACTTTTGCATCGCCATTCTTGGCAATGAAAGGGACAAACAAGCGGCTATTGGATGAACCACACACTATAAAAGCCAACGTCCACTTCGCATCGTCATTCTTGGCAATGAAAGGGACAAAAGAAGCGGCTATTGGATGAACCACACACTTTGTAAAAGCCAACGTCCACTTCGCATCGCCATTCTTGGCAATGAAAGGGACAAAGAAGCGGCTATTGGATGAACCACACACTAAAAAGCCAACGTCCACTTCGCATCGCCATTCTTGGCAATGAAAGGGACAAAGAAGCGGCTATTGGATGAACCACACACTATAAAAGCCAACGTCCACTTCTGCATCGCCATTCTTGTAATGAAAGGGACAAAGAAGCGGCTATTGGATGAACCACACATTGTAAAAGCCAACGTCCACTTCTGCATCGCCATTCTTGGCAATGAAAGAAAAAAGCACGGCTATTGGAAAAGAAGCGGCTATTGGATGAACCACACACACCGTAAAAGCCAACGTCCACTTTGCATCGCCGTTCTTGGCAATGAAACGGGACAAAAAAGCGGCTATTGGACAAACCACACACCTTGTAAAAGCCAACGTCCACTTCGCATTGCCATTCTTGGCAATGAAAGGGTCAAAGAAGCGGCTATTGGATGAACCACACACTTGTAAAAGCCAACGTCCACTTCGCATCGCCATTCTTGGCAATGAAAGGGACAAAGAAGCGGCTATTGGACAAACCATACACTTTGTAAAAGCCAACGTCCACTTCTGCATCGCCATTCTTGGCAATGAATGGGACAAACAAGCGGCTATTGGATGAACCACACACTAATAAAAGCCAACGTCCACTTCGCATCGCCGTTCTTCTTGCAATGAAAGGGGAAAGAAGCAAAGCTATTGGATAACCACACACTTTGTAAAAGCCAACGTCCACTTCGCATCGCCATTCTTGGCAATGAAAGGGAAACAAAGAAGCGGCTATTGGACAAACCATTCAATTCTTGTTAAAGCCAACGTCCACTTCTGCATCGCCATTCTTGGCAATGAAAGGGACAAAGAAGCGGCTATTGGATGAACCACACACTTAAAAAGCCAACGTCCACTTCGCATCGCCGTTCTTGGTAATGAAAGGAAAAAAAAGCGGCTATTGGACAAACCACACACTATAAAAAAGCCAACGTCCACTTCGCATTGCCATTCTTGGCAATGAAAGGGACAAAAAGCGGCTATTGGATGAACCACACACTATAAAAGCCAACGTCCACTTCGCATCGCCATTCTTGGCAATGAAAGGGACAAATAAGCGGCTATTGGATAAACCATACATTGTAAAAGCCAACGTCCACTTCGCATTTCCATTCTTGGCAATGAAAGGGACAAAGAAGCGGCTATTGGATGAACCACACACTTAAAAAGCCAACGTCCACTTTCGCCATTCTTGGCAATGAAAGGGACAAAGAAGCGGCTATTGGACAAACCATACACTATTAAAGCCAACGTCAACTTCTGCATCGCCATTCTTGGCAATGAAAGGGACAAAGAAAGCGGCTATTGGATGAACCACACACTATAAAAGCCAACTTCCACTTTTGCATCGCCATTCTTGGCAATGAAAGGGACAAAAAGCGTCTATTGGACAAATAAAACTTAAAAGCCAACAACGTCCACTTCGCATTGCATTCTTGCATTCTTGGAACAATGAAAATGACAAAAAGGACAAGCGGCTATTGGATGAACCACACACTTTGTAAAAGCCAACGTCCACTTCTGCATCGCCGTTCTTGGTAATGAAACGGATGAAGAAGCGGCTATTGGACAAACCACATACTTTATAAAAGCCAACGTCCACTTCGCATTTCCATTCTTGGCAATGAAAGGGTCAAAGAAGCGGCTATTAGATGAACCACACACTTAAAAAAGCCAACGTCCACTTCGCATCGCCATTCTTGGCAATGAAAGGGACAAAGAAGCGGCTATTGGACAAACCATACACTTGTTAAAGCCAACGTCATTTTCATCGCCATTCTTGGCAATGAAATCGACAAAGAAGCGGCTATTGGATGAACCACACACTATAAAAAAGCCAACGTCCACTTTGCATCGCCGTTCTTGGTAATGAAAAACGGATGAAAAAGCGCGCTATTGGACAAACCACATACTGTAAAAGCCAACGTCCACTTCTGCATTGCCATTCTTGGCAATGAAAGGGTCAAAAAAGCGGCTATTGGATGAACCACACACTTTGTAAAAGCCAACGTCCACTTCTGCATCGCCATTCTTGGCAATGAAAGGGACAAAGAAGCGGCTATTGGACAAACCATACACTGGTTAAAGACAACGTCCACTTCTGCATCGCCGTTCTTGGTAATGAAATGGATAAGGAAGTGGCTATTGGATAAACCACATACTGTAAAAGCCAACGTCCACTTCTGCTTTGCCATTCTTGGTAATGAAAGGGTCAAAGAAGTGGCTATTGGATGAACCACACACTGTAAAAGCCAACGTCCACTTCTGCATCGTCATTCTTGGCAATGAAAGGAACAAAGAAGCGGCTATTGGATAAACCATACACTGTTAAAGCCAACGTCCACTTTTGCATCGCCATTATTGTCAATGAAAGGGATGAAGAAGCATCTATTGGTCAAACCCCAAACTATAAAAGCCAACGTCCACTTCCGCATCGTCATTCTTGGCAATGAATGGGACAAATAAGTGGCTATTGGATGACCCACTCACTGTAAAAGCCAACGTCCACTTCTGCATCGCCATTCTTGGCAATAAAAGGGACAAAGAAGCTGTTGTTGGATGAACCACACTCTGTAAAAGCCAACTTCCACTTCTGCATCGCCATTATTGTCAATGAAAGGGACGAAGAAGCGTCTATTGGTCAAACCGCAAACTATAAAAGCCAACGTCCACTTCCACATCGTCATTCTTGGCAATGAATGGGACAAATAAGTGTTATTGGATGACCCACTCACTGTAAAAGCCAACGTCCACTTCTGCATCGCCATTCTTGTCAATAAAAGGGACAAAGAAGCTGCTATTGGATGAACCACACACTGTAAAAGCCAACTTCCACTACTGCATCGCCGTTCTTGGTAATGAAAGGATGAAGAAGCGGCTATTGGACAAACCACATACTGTAAAAGCCAACGTCCACTTCTGCATTGCCATTCTTGGCAATGAAAGGGTCTAAGAAGCGGCTATTGGATGAACCATACACTGTAAAAGCCAACTTCCACTTCTGCATCGCCATTCTTGGCAATGAAAGAGACAAAAAAACGGCTATTGGACAAACCATACACTGTTAAAGCCAACGTACACTTCTGCAACGCCATTCCTGGCAATGAATGGGACAAACAAGCGGCTATTGGATGAACCACACACTATAAAAGCCAACGTCCACTTCTGCATCGCCGTTCTTGGTAATGAAATGGATAAAACTTCCAAACCACACACTTCAAAAGCCAACGTCCACTTCGCATCGCATTCTTCTGCAATGAAAGGGACAAAGAAGCGGCTATTGGACAAACCATACAATGTTAAAGTCAACGTCATCTTCTGCATCGCCATTCTTGGCAATGAAAGCGACAAAAAAGCTGCTATTGGACGAACCACACACTGTAAAAGCCAACTTCCACTACTGCATCGCCGTTCTTGGTAATGAAACGGATGAAGAAGCGGCTATTGGACAAACCACATACTGTAAAGGCTAATGTCCACTTCTGCATTGCCATTCTTGGCAATGAAAGGGACAAAAAGCGGCTATTGGATGAACCATACACACTTTAAAAAGCCAACGTCCACTTCTGCATCGCCATTCTTGGCAATGAAAGGAACAAAGAAGCGGCTATTGGACAAACCATACACTGTTAAAGCCAACGTACACTTCTGCATCGCCATTCCTGGCAATGAATAGGACAAACAAGCGGCTATTGGATGAACCACACACAATAAAAGCCAACGTCCACTTCTGCATCTCCGTTCTTGGTAATGAAATGGATAAGGAAGCGGCTATTGGATAAACCACATACTGTAAAAGCCAACGTCCTCTTCTGCATTTCCATTCTTGGTAATGAAAGGGTCAAAGAAGTGGCTATTGGATGAACCACACACTGTAAAAGCCAACGTCCACTTCTGCATTGTTATTCTTGGCAATGAAAGGGACAAAGAAGCGGCTATTGGACAAACCATACACTGTTAAAGCCAACGTCAACTTCTGCATCGCCATTCTTGGCAATGAAAGGGACAAAGAAACGTCTATTAGACAAACCAGACACTATAAAAGCCAACTTCCACTTTTGCATCGCCATTATTGTCAATGAAAGGGACGAAGAAGCGTCTATTGGTCAAATCGCAAACTATAAAAGCCAACGTCCACTTCCGCATCGTCATTCTTGGCAATGAATGAGACAAATAAGTGGCTATTGGATGACCCACTCACTGTAAAAGCTAACGTCCACTTCTGCATCGCCATTCTTGGCAATAAAAGGGACAAATAAGTTGTTGTTGGACGAACCACACTCTGTAAAAGCCAACTTCCAATTCTGCATCGCCATTATTGGCAATAAAAGGGATGAATAAGCGTCTATTGGTCAAACAGCAAACTATAAAAGCCAACGTCCATTTCTGCATCGTCATTTCTTGGCAATGAATGTGACAAAGAAGTGGCTATTGGATGAACCACACACTATAAAAGCCAACATCACTTCTGCATCGCCATTCTTGGCAATGAATTCGACAAACAAGCGGTTATTGGATGAACCACACACTATAACAGCCAACGTCCACTTTTGCATCGGCGTTCTTGGTAATGAAACGGAAAAAAAAACAGCTATTGGACAAACCATACACTGTTAAAGACAACGTCATCTTTAGCATCGCTATTCTTGGCAATGAATGGGACAAATAAGTGGATATTGGATGACCCACACACTATAAAAGCCAACGTCCACTTCTGCATCGCCGTTCTTGGT
Organism: Anisodus tanguticus; assembly: GCA_034509755.1. Classification (NCBI taxonomy): domain Eukaryota; kingdom Viridiplantae; phylum Streptophyta; class Magnoliopsida; order Solanales; family Solanaceae; genus Anisodus; species Anisodus tanguticus. Next base: position 25,571,085 of record CM067545.1, read on the forward strand.
AATGAAACGGATGAAAAGCGGCTATTGGACAAACCACATACTTGTAAAAGCCAACGTCCACTTCTGCATTGCCATTCTTGGCAATGAAAGGGTCAACGAAGCGGCTACTGGATGAACCACGTCCACTTGTAAAAGCCAACTTCCACTTCTGCATCGCCATTCTTGGCAATGAATGGGAAAAAGAAGAGGCTATTGGACAAACCATACACTGTTAATGCCAACGTCATCTTCTGCATCGCCATTCTTGGCAATGAAAGCGACAAAGAAGCTGCTATTGGATGAACCACACACTATAAAAGCCAACTTCCACTACTGCATCGCCGTTCTTGGTAATGAAACGGATGAAGAAGCGGCTATTGGACAAACCACATACTGTAAAAGCCAACGTCCACTTCTGCATTGCCATTCTTGGTAATGAAAGGGTCAAAAAAGCGGCTATTGGATGAACCACACACTTAAAAAGCCAACGTCCACTTCTACGCATCGCCATTCTTGGCAATGAAAGGGACAAAGAAGCGGCTATTGGACAAACCATACACTGTTAAAGCCAACGTCATCTTCTGCATCGCCATTCTTGGCAATGAAAGCGACAAAGAAGCTGCTATTGGATGAACCACACACAATAAAAGCCAACTTCCACTACGCATCGCCATTCTTGGTAATGAAACGGATTCTTGGTAATGAAGAAAGAAGCGGCTATTGGACAAACCACATACTTTGTAAAAGCCAACGTCCACTTCGCATTGCCATTCTTGGCAATGAAAGGGTCAAAGAAGCGGCTATTGGATGAACCATACACCAACGTCCACTTACGCATCGTCATTCTTGGCAATAAAAGCCAACAAACCATTCCAACGTCCATTGCATCGCCATTCTTGGCAATGAAAGGGACAAAGAAGCGGCTATTGGACAAACCACACACTTTTAAAAGCCAACGTCCACTTCGCATCGCCATTCTTGGTAATGAAAGGGACAAAGAAGCGGCTATTGGATAAACCACACACTTGTAAAAGCCAACGTCCACTTCGCATCGCCATTCTTGGCAATGAAAGGGACAAAGAAGCGGCTATTGGATGAACCACACACTAAAAAGCCAACGTCCACTTCGCATCGCCATTCTTGGCAATGAAAGGGACAAAGAAGCGGCTATTGGATGAAACCATACACTATAAAAGCCAACGTCCACTTTTACATCGCCATTCTTGTCAATGAAAGGGACAAGAAGCGCTAGGCTATGGATCAAACCACACAACTATAAAAGCCAACGTCCACTTCGCATCGCATTCTTGGCAATGAAAGGGACAACGAAGCAGCTATTGGATGAACCACTCACTGTAAAAGCCAACGTCCACTTCTGCATCGCCATTCTTGTCAATAAAAGGGACAAAGAAGCTGCTATTGGATGAACCACACACTGTAAAAGCCAACTTCCACTTCTGCATCGCCGTTCTTGGTAATGAAACGGATGAAGAAGCGGCTATTGGACAAACCACATACTGTAAAAGCCAACGTCCACTTCTGCATTGCCATTCTTGGCAATGAAAGGGTCAAAGAAGCGGCTATTGGATGAACCATACACTGTAAAAGCCAACTTCCACTTCTGCATCGCCATTCTTGGCAATGAAAGGGACAAAGAAGCGGCTATTGGACAAACCATACACTGTTAAAGCCAACGTCCACTTCGACATCGCCATTCCTAGCAATGAATGGGACAAACAAGCGGCTATTGGATGAACCACACACTATAAAAGCCAACGTCCACTTCTGCATCGCCGTTCTTGGTAATGAAATGGATAAAACTTCCACTTCTGCATCGCCATTCTTGGCAATGAATGGGACAAAGAAGCGGCTATTGGACAAACCATACAATGTTAAAGTCAACGTCATCTTCTGCATCGCCATTCTTGGCAATGAAAGCGACAAAGAAGCTGCTATTGGATGAACCACACACTGTAAAAGCCAACTTCCACTACTGCATCGCCGTTCTTGGTAATGAAACGGATGAAGAAGCGGCTATTGGACAAACCACATACTGTAAAGGCTAATGTCCACTTCTGCATTGCCATTCTTGGCAATGAAAGGGACAAAAAAGCGGCTATTGGATGAACCATACACTGTAAAAGCCAACTTCCACTTCTGCATCGCCATTCTTGGCAATGAAAGGAACAAAGAAGCGGCTATTGGACAAACCATACACTGTTAAAGCCAACGTACACTTCTGCATCGCCATTCCTGGCAATGAATGGGACAAACAAGCGGCTATTGGACGAACCACACATAATAAAAGCCAACGTCCACTTCTGCATCGCCGTTCTTGGTAATGAAATGGATAAGGAAGCGGCTATTGGATAAACCACATACTGTAAAAGCCAACGTCCACTTCTGCATTTCCATTCTTGGTAATGAAAGGGTCAAAGAAGTGGCTATTGGATGAACCACACACTGTAAAAAGCCAACGTCCACTTCTGCATTGTCATTCTTGGCAATGAAAGGGACAAAGAAGCGGCTATTGGACAAACCATACACTGTTAAAGCCAACGTCAACTTCTGCATCGCCATTCTTGGCAATGAAAGGGACAAAGAAACGTCTATTAGACAAACCACACACTATAAAAGCCAACTTCCACTTTTGCATCGCCATTATTGTCAATGAAAGGGACGAAGAAGCGTCTATTGGTCAAATCGCAAACTATAAAAGCCAACGTCCACTTCCGCATCGTCATTCTTGGCAATGAATGGGACAAATAAGTGGCTATTGGATGACCCACTCACTGTAAAAGCCAACGTCCACTTCTGCATCGCCATTCTTGGCAATAAAAGGGACAAAGAAGCTGTTGTTGGATGAACCACACTCTAAAAGCCAACGTCCACTTCTGCATCGCCATTATTGGCAATGAAAGGGATGAATAAGCGTCTATTGGTCAAACCGCAAACTATAAAAGCCAACGTCCATTTCTGTATCGTCATTCTTGACAATGAATGTGACAAAGAAGTGGCTATTGGATGAACCACACACTATAAAAGCCAACGTCCACTTCTGCATCGCCATTCTTGGCAATGAATTCGACAAACAAGCGGTTATTGGATGAACCACACACTATAACAGCCAACGTCCACTTTTGCATCGGCGTTCTTGGTAATGAAACGGAAAAAAAAACAGCTATTGGACAAACCATACACTGTTAAAGACAACGTCATCTTTAGCATCGCTATTCTTGGCAATGAATGGGACAAATAAGTGGATATTGGATGAACCACACACTATAAAAGCCAACGTCCACTTCTGCATCGCCGTTCTTGGTAATGAAACGGATGAAGAAGCGGCTATTGGACAAACCACATACTGTAAAAGCCAACGTCCACTTCTGCATTGCCATTCTTGGCAATGAAAGGGTCAAAGAAGCGGCTATTGGATGAACCACACACTGTAAAAGCCAACGTCCACTTCTGCATCGCCATTCTTGGCAATGAAAGGGACAAAGAAGCGGCTATTGGACAAACCATACACTGTTAAAGCCAACGTCATCTTCTGCATCGCCATTCTTGGCAATGAAAGCGACAAAGAAGCTGCTATTGGATGAACCACACACTGTAAAAGCCAACTTCCACTACTGCATCGCCGTTCTTGGTAATGAAACGGATGAAGAAGCGGCTATTGGACAAACCACATACTGTAAAAGCCAACGTCCACTTCGCATTGCCATTCTTGGCAATGAAAGGGTCAAAAAGCGGCTATTGGATGAACCACACACTTGTAAAAGCCAACGTCCACTTCTTCGCATCGCCATTCTTGGCAATGAAAGGGACAAAGAAGCGGCTATTGGACAAACCATACACTTTGTTAAAGCCAACGTCATTCTTCTCATCGCCATTCTTGGCAATGAAATCGGACAAAGAAGCGGCTATTGGATGAACCACACACACTGCAAAAGCCAACGTCCACTTCGCATCGCATTCGCCATTCTTGGTAATGAAAGGGACAAAGAAGCGGCTATTGGACAAACCACACACTGTAAAAGCCAACGTCCACTTCTGCATTGCATTGCCATTCTTGGCAATGAAAGGGACAAAGAAGCGGCTATTGGATGAACCACACATTGTAAAAGCCAACGTCCACTTCTGCATCGCCATTCTTGGCAATGAAAGGGACAAAAGAAGCGGCTATTGGATGAACCACACACTTTGTAAAAGCCAACGTCCACTTTCTGCATCGCCATTCTTGGTAATGAAAGGGACAAAAAAGGGCTATTGGACAAACCACACACTGTAAAAGCCAACGTCCACGTCTGCATTGCCATTCTTGGCAATGAAAGGGACAAAGAAGCGGCTATTGGATGAACCATACATTGTAAAAGCCAACGTCCACTTCTGCATCGCCATTCTTGGCAATGAAAGGGACAAAGAAGCGGCTATTGGATGAACCACACACTGTAAAAGCCAACGTCCACTTCGGCATCGCCATTCTTGGCAATGTAAAGGACAAAGAAGCTGCTATTGGATGAACCACACACTATAAAAAGCCAACGTCCACTTCGCATCGCCATTCTTGGCAATGAAAGGGACAAAGAAGCGGCTATTGGATAAACCACATACTCTAAAAGCCAACGTCCACTTCGCATTGCCATTCTTGGCAATGAAAGGACAAAGAAGTGGCTATTGGATGAACCACACATTGTAAAAGCCAACGTCCACTTCTGCATCGCCATTCTTGGCAATGAAAGGGACAAAGAAGCGGCTATTGGACAAACCACACACTATAAAAGCCAACGTCCACTTTTGCATCGCCATTCTTGGTAATGAAAGGGACAAAGAAGCGGCTATTGGACAAACCACACACTGTAAAAGCCAACGTCCACTTCTGCATCGCCATTATTGGCAATGAAAGGGACAAAGAAGCGTCTATTGGTCAAACCACAAACTATAAAAGCCAACGTCCACTTCTGCATCGTCATTCTTGGCAATGAATGGGACAAATAAGTGGCTATTGGATGACCCACTCACTGTAAAAGCCAACGTCCACTTCTGCATCGCCATTCTTGGCAATAAAAGGGATAAAGAAGTGATTGTTGGATGAACCACACTCTATAAAAGCCAACTTCCACTTCGCATCGCCATTATTGGCAATGAAAGGGACAAAAAGCGTCTATTGGATGAACCACAAACTATAAAAGCCAACGTCCACTTCTGCATCGTCATTCTTGGCAATGAATGGGACAAAGAAGTGGCTATTGGATGACCCACACACTATAAAAGCCAACGTCCACTTCTGCATCGCCATTCTTGGCAATGAAAGGGACAAAGAAGCGGCTATTGGATGAACCACACACTATAAAAGCCAACGTCCACTTCTGCATCATCGTTCTTGGTAATGAAACGGAAAAAAAGCGGCTATTGGACAAACCACATACTGTTAAAAAGCCAACGTCCACTTCTGCATTGCCATTCTTGGCAATGAAAGGGTCAAAGAAGCGGCTATTGGATGAACCACACACTGTAAAAGCCAACGTCCACTTCTGCATCGCCATTCTTGGCAATGAAAGGGACAAAGAAGCGGCTATTGGACAAACCATACACTGTTAAAGCCAACGTCACTTCTGCATCGCCATTCTTGGCAATGAAAGGGACAAAGAAGCGGCTATTGGATGAACCACACACTATAAAAGCCAACGTCCACTTCTGCATCGCCATTCTTGGCAATGAATGGGACAAAGAAGCGGCTATTGGATGAACCACACACTATAAAAGCCAACGTCCACTTCTGCATCGCCATTCTTGGTAATGAAACGAAAAAAGAAGCGGCTATTGGACAAACCACACACTGTAAAAGCCAACGTCCACTTCTGCATTGCCATTCTTGGCAATGAAAGGGTCAAAGAAGCAGCTATTGGATGAACCACACACTGTAAAAGCCAACGTCCACTTCTGCATCGCCATTCTTGGCAATGAAAGGGACAAAGAAGCGGCTATTGGACAAACCACACAACTATAAAAGCCAACGTCCACTTCGCATCGCCATTCTTGGCAATGAAAGGGACAAAGAAGCGGCTATTGGACAAACCACACACTGTAAAAGCCAACTTCCACTTCTGCATCGCCATTATTGGCAATGAAAGGGACGAAGAAGCGTTATTGGATCAAACCGCAAACTATAAAAGCCAACGTCCACTTCTGCATCGTCATTCTTGGCAATGAATGGGACAAATAAGTGGCTATTGGATGACCCACACACTGTAAAAAGCCAACGTCCACTTCTGCATCGCCATTCTTGGCAATAAAAGGGACAAAGAAGTTGTTATTGGATGAACCACACACTGTAAAAGCCAACTTCCACTTCTGCATCGCCATTATTGGCAATGAAAGGGATGAAGAAGCGTCTATTGGTCAAACCGCAAACTATAAAAGCCAACGTCCATTTCTGCATCGTCATTCTTGACAATGAATGTGACAAAGAAGTGGCTATTGGATGAACCACACACTATAAAAGCCAACATCCACTTCTGCATCGCCATTCTTGGCAATGAATTCGACAAACAAGCGGCTATTGGATGAACCACACACTATAAAAAAGCCAACGTCCACTTCGCATCGCCGTTCTTGGTAATAAAATGGAAAAAAACAGCTATTGGACAAACCACATACTTTAAAAAACCAACGTCCACTTTTGCATTGCCATTCTTGGCAATGAAAGTGTGACAAAGAAGCAGCTATTGGATGAACTACACACTGTAAAAGCCAACGTCCACTTCTGCATCGCCATTCTTGGCAATGAAAGGGACAAAGAAGCGGATACTGGACAAACCATACACTGTTAAAGCCAATGTCATCTTCTGCATCGCCATTCTTGGCAATGAAAGCGACAAAGAAGCTGCTATTGGATGAACCACACACTGTAAAAGCCAACTTCCACTTCTGCATCGTCATTCTTGGCAATGAATGGGACAAAGAAGCTGCTATTGGATGAACCACACACTATAAAAGCCAACGTCCACTTCTGCATCGCCGTTCTTGGTAATGAAACGAAAAAAGATGCAGCTATTGGACAAACGACATACTGTAAAAGCCAACGTCCACTTCTGCATTGCCATTCTTGGCAATGAAAGGGTCAAAGAAGCAGCTATTGGATGAACCACACACTGTAAAAGCCAACGTCCACTTCATCATCGCATTCTTGGCAATGAAAGGGACAAAGAAGCGGCTATTGGACAAACCATACACCGTTAAAGCCAACGTCTCTTCGCATCGCCATTCTTGGCAATGAATGGGACAAAAAGTGGCTATTGGATGAACCACACACTATAAAAGCCAACGTCCACTTCTGCATCGCCGTTCTTGGTAATGAAACGAAAAAAGATGCAGCTATTGGACAAACACATACTATAAAAAAGCCAACGTCCACTTCGCATTGCCATTCTTGGCAATGAAAGGGTCAAAGAAGCGGCTATTGGATGAACCACACACCGTAAAAAGCCAACGTCCACTTCGCATCGCCATTCTTGGCAATGAAAGGGACAAAGAAGCGGCTATTGGACAAACCATACACTGTTAAAGACAACGTCATCTTCTGCATTGCCATTCTTGGCAATGAAAGGGACAAAGAAGCTGCTATTGGACGAACCACACACTGTAAAAGCCAACTTCCTCTACTGCATCGCCGTTCTTGGTAATGAAAAGGATGAAGAAGCGGCTATTGGTCAAACCACATACTGGTAAAAGCCAACGTCCATTTCGCATTGCCATTCTTGGCAATGAAAGGGTCAAAGAAGCGGATATTGGATGAAACCATACACCGTAAAAGCCAACGTCACTTTGCATCGCCATTCTTGGCAATGAATGGGACAAAAAATGGCTATTGGACGAACCACATACTATAAAAGCCAACATCCACTTCTGCATCACCGTTCTTAGTAATGAAATGGATAAAGTAGCGGCTATTGGACAAACCACATACTGTAAAAGCCAACGTCCACATCTGCATTGCCATTCTTGGCAATGAAAGGGTCAAATAAGCGGCTATTGGATGAACCATACACTGTAAAAGCCAACTACCACTTCTGCATCACCATTCTTGGCAATGAAAGGGACAAAGAAGCGGCTATTGGACAAACCATACACTCGTTAAAGCCAACGTCACTTCTCGCATCGCCATTCTTGGCAATGAAAGCGATAAAGAATCTGCTATTGGACGAACCACACACTGTAAAAGCCAACGTCCACTTCTGCATCGCCGTTCTTAGTAATGAAATGGAAACAGAAGCGGCTACTGGACAAACCACAAATTGTAAAATCCACCGTCCCCTTCTGCATTGCCATTCTTGGCAATGAAAGGGTCAAAAAATGGCAAATGGATGAACCACACACTATAAAAGCCAATGTCCACTTCTGCATCGCCATTCTTGGCAATGAAAGGGACAAAGAAGCGGATATTGGATAAACCACGCACTGTAAAGGCCAACGACCACTTCTGCATCGCCATTCTTGGCAATGAAAGGGACAATGAAGCGTCTATTGGACAACCCACACACTGTAAAAGCGAACTTTCACATCTGCATCGCCATTCTTAGCAATGAATGGGACAAACAAATGGCTATTGGATGACCCACACACTGTAAAAGCCAACGTCCACTTCCGCATCGCATTCTTGGTAATGAAAGGGACAAAAAACAAGTTGTTGGACGAACCACACACTGTAAAAAGCCAATGTTCACTTCTGCATTGCCATTCTTGGCAATGAAAGGGTCAAAGAAACGGCTAATTCTTGGCAATGAAAGGGACAAACGAGCGGCTACTGGATGAACCATACACTGTAAAAGACAACGTCCACTTCTACATCGCCATTCTTGGCAATGAAAGGGACAAAGAAGCGACTATTGGGTGAACCACACACTGTAAAAGCCAACGTCCAGTTCGGCATCGCCATTCTGGGCAGTGTAAAGGACAAAGAAGCTGCTATTGGATGAACCACACACTATAAAAACCAACGTCCACTTCTGCATCGCCGTTCTTGGCAATGAAAATGACAAAGAAGCGGCTATTGGATAAACCACACACTGTAAAAGCCAACGTCCACTTCTGCATTGCCATTCTTGGCAATGAAAGGGACAAAGAAGCGGCTATTGGATGAACCACACATTGTAAAAGCCAACGTCCACTTCTGCATCGCCATTCTTGGAAATGAAAGGGACAAAGAAGCGGATATTGGACAAACCACACACTTTGTAAAATCCAACGTCCACTTCTGCATCGCCATTCTTGGCAATGAAAGGGACAAAGAAGCGGCTATTGGACAAACCACACACTTTAAAAAGCCAACTTCCACTTCTGCATCGCCATTATTGGCAATGAAAGGGACGAAGAAGCGTCTATTGGTCAAACCGCAAACTATAAAAGCCAACGTCCACTTCTGCATCGTCATTCTTGGCAATGAATGGGACAAATAAGTGGCTATTGGATGACCCACTCACTGTAAAAGCCAACGTCCACTTCTGCATCGCCATTCTTGGCAATAAAAGGGACAAAGAAGTTATTATTGGATGAACCACACACTGTAAAAGCCAACTTCCACTTCTGCATCGCCATTATTGGCAATGAAAGGGATGAAAAAAGCGTCTATTGGACAAACCACAAACTATAAAAGCCAACGTCCATTTCGCATCGCCATTCTTGGCAATGAAAGGACAAATAAGCGGCTATTGGATGAACCACACACTATAAAAGCCAACGTCCACTTCTGCATCGCCATTCGGCAATGAAAGGACAAACAAGCGGCTATTGGATGAACCACACACTATAAAAGCCAACGTCCACTTCTGCATCGCCGTTCTTGGTAATGAAACGGAAAAAAAGCGGCTATTGGACAAACCACATACTTTGTAAAAGCCAACGTCCACTTCGCATTGCCATTCTTGGCAATGAAAGTGTCAAAGCGACTATTGGCTATTGGATGAACTACACACTGTAAAAGCCAACGTCCAATTCTGCATCGCCATTCTTGGCAATGAAAGGGACAAAGAAGCGGCTATTGGACAAACCATACACTGTTAAAGCCAACGTCAACTTCTGCATCGCCATTCTTGGCAATGAAAGGGACAAAGAAGCGGCTATTGGATGAACCACACACTATAAAAGCCAACGTCCACTTCTGCATCGCCATTCTTGGCAATGAAAGGGACAAAGAAGCGGCTATTGGATGAACCACACACTATAAAAACCAACGTCCACTTCTGCATCGCCATTCTTGGTAATGAAACGAAAAAAGAAGCGGCTATTGGACAAATCACATACTTGTAAAAGCCAACCTCCAATTCTGCATTTCCATTCTTGGCAATGAAAGGGTCAAAGAAGCAGCTATTGGATGAACCACACACTGTAAATGCCAATGGCCACTTCTAAATCGCCATTCTTGGAAATGAAAGGGACAAAGAAGCGGATATTGGACAAACGACAAACTATAAAATCCAACGTCCACTTCTGCATCGCCATTCTTGGTAATGAAAGGGACAAAGAAGCGGCTATTGGACAAACCACACACTGTAAAAGCCAACTTCCACTTCTGCATCGCCATTATTGGCAATGAAAGGGACGAAGAAGCGTTTATTGGTCAAACCGCAAACTATAAAAGCCAACGTCCACTTCTCCATCGTCATTCTTGGCAATGAATGGGACAAATAAGTGGCTATTGGATGACCCACACACTGTAAAAGCCAACGTCCACTTCTACATCGCCATTCTTGGCAATAAAAGGGACAAAGAAGTTATTGTTGGATGAACCACACTCTGTAAAAGCCAACTTCCACTTCTCCATCGCCATTATTGGCAATGAAAGGGATGAAAAAAGGTCTATTGGTCAAACCGCAAACCATAAAAGCCAACGTCCATTTCTGTATCGTCATTCTTGACAATGAATGTGACAAAGAAGTGGCTATTGGATGAACCACACACTATAAAAGCCAACGTCCACTTCTGCATCGCCATTCTTGGCAATGAATTCGACAAACAAGCGGCTATTGGATGAACCACACACTATAACAGCCAACGTCCACTTCTGCATCGCCGTTCTTGGTAATGAAACGGAAAAAAATACAGCTATTGGACAAACCACATACTGTAAAAGCCAACGTCCACTTCTGCATTGCCATTCTTGGCAATGAAAGTGTCAAAGAAGCAGCTATTGGATGAACTACACACTGTAAAAGCCAACGTCCACTTCTGCATCGCCATTCTTGGAAATGAAAGGGACAAAGAAGCGGATACTGGACAAACCATACACTGTTAAAATCCAATGTCATCTTCTGCATCGCCATTCTTGGCAATGAAAGCGACAAAGAAAGCATCTATTGGATGAAACCCCGAATTATAAAAGCCAACGTCCACTTCCGCATCGCTATTGGACAAACCATTGGATGACCCACTAAAAAAGCCAACGTCCACTTCGCATCGCCATTCTTGGCAATGAATGGGACAAAGAAGCGCTATTGGATGAACCACACACTATAAAAGCCAACGTCCACTTCTGCATCGCCGTTCTTGGTAATGAAAGGGAAAAAGAAGCGGCTATTGGACAAACGACATATCTATAAAAGCCAACGTCCACTTCGCATTGCCATTCTTGGCAATGAAAGGGTCAAAAGAAGCGGCTATTGGATGAACCACACACCTTGTAAAAAGCCAACGTCCACTTCTACATCGCCATTTTTATCAATGAAAGGGACAAAGATGCGGTTATTGGACAAACCATACACTGTTAAAGCCAACGTCATCACTTCGCATCGCCATTCTTGGCAATGAATGGGACAAATAAGCGGATATTGGACAAACCACACACTATAAAAGCCAACGTCCACTTCTGCATCGCCATTCTTGGTAATGAAAGGGACAAAGAAGCGGCTATTGGATGAACCACACACTGTAAAAGCCAACGTCCACTTCTGCATCGCCATTCTTGGCAATGAAAGGGACAAAGAAGCGGCTATTGGATGAAACCATACACTTTGTAAAGCCAACGTCCACTTCTGCATCGCCATTCTTGGCAATGAAAGGGACAAATAAGCGGCTATTGGATGAACCACACACTATAAAAGCCAACGTCCACTTCTGCATCGCCGTTCTTGGTAATGAAACGGGAAAAAAGAGCTATTGGGACAAACCACACACTTAAAAAAGCCAACGTCCACTTCTGCATTGCCATTCTTGGCAATGAAAGGGTCAAAGAAGCGGCTATTGGATGAACCACACACTGTAAAAGCCAACGTCCACTTCTACATCGCCATTCTTGGCAATGAAAGGGACAAAGAAGCGGCTATTGGACAAACCATACACTTGTTAAAAGCCAACGTCATCTTCTCGCATCGCCATTCTTGGCAATGAATGGGACAAATAAGCGGCTATTGGATGAACCACACACTATAAAAGCCAACGTCCACTTCGCATCGCCGTTCTTGGTAATGAAAGGAAAAGAAGCGCTATTGGACAAACCACATACTTGTAAAAGCCAACGTCCACTTCTGCATTGCCATTCTTGGCAATGAAAGGGTCAAAGAAGCGGCTATTGGATGAACCACACACTGTAAAAGCCAACGTCCACTTCAGCATCGCCATTCTTGGCAATGAAAGGGACAAAGAAGCGGCTATTGGACAAACCATACACTAAAGCCAAAAGCCAACGTCCACTTCCGCATCGCCATTCTTGGCAAATGAAATGACAAAAGAAGTGGATATTGGACAAACCACACACTATAAAAGCCAACGTCCACTTCGCATCGCCATTCTTGGCAATGAAAGGGTCAAAGAAGCGCTATTGGATGAACCACACACTAAAAGCCAACGTCCACTTCTACATCGCCATTCTTGGCAATGAAAGGGACAAAGAAGCGGCTATTGGACAAACCATACACTGTTAAAGCCAACGTCATCTTCGGCATCGCCATTCTTGGCAATGAATGGGACAAAGAAGTGGCTATTGGATGAACCACACACTATAAAAGCCAACGTCCACTTCTGCATCGCCGTTCTTGGTAATGAAACGGAAAAAGATGCAGCTATTGGACAAACCACATACTATAAAAGCCAACGTCCACTTCTGCATTGCCATTCTTGGCAATGAAAGGGTCAAAGAAGCAGCTATTGGATGAACCACACACTTAAAAAAGCCAACGTCCACTTCTGCATCGCCATTCTTGGCAATGAAAGGGACAAAGAAGCGGCTATTGGACAAACCATACACTGTTAAAGCCAACGTCATCTTCTGCATCGCCATTCTTGGCAATGAAAGCGACAAAGAAGCTGCTATTGGATGAACCACACACTGTAAAAGCCAACTTCCACTACTGCATCGCCGTTCTTGGTAATGAAACGGAAAAAGAAGCGGCTATTGGACAAACCACATACTGTAAAAAGCCAACGTCCACTTCTGCATTGCCATTCTTGGCAATGAAAGGGTCAAAGAAGCGGCTATTGGATGAACCATACACTGTAAAAGCCAACGTCCACTTCTGCATCGCCATTCTTGGCAATGAAAGGGACAAAGAAGCGGCTATTGGACAAACCATACACTGTTAAAGCCAACGTCATCTTCGCATCGCCATTCTTGGCAATGAATGGGACAAAGAAGTGGCTATTGGATGAACCACACACTATAAAAGCCAACGTCCACTTCGCATCGCCATTCTTGGTAATGAAACGGACAAAGAAGCGGCTATTGGACAAACCACATACAACGTCCGTAAAAAGCCAACGTCCACTTCTTCGCATCCACTGCCATTCTTGGCAATGAAAGGGTCAAAGAAGCGGCTATTGGATGAACCACACACTGTAAAAGCCAACGTCCACTTCGCATCGCCATTCTTGGCAATGAAAGGGACAAAGAAGCGGCTATTGGACAAACCATACACTGTTAAAGCCAACGTCATCTTCTGCATCGCCATTCTTGGCAATGAATGGGACAAATAAGTGGATATTGGATGAACCACACACTATAAAAGCCAACGTCCACTTCTGCATCGCCGTTCTTGGTAATGAAATGAAAAAAAATGCGGCTATTGGACAAACCACATACTGTAAAAGCCAACGTCCACTTCTTCATTGCCATTCTTGGTAATGAAAGGGTCAAAGAAGCGGCTATTGGATGAACCACACACTGTAAAAGCCAACGTCCACTTCTACATCGCCATTCTTGGCAATGAAAGGGACAAAGAAGCGGCTATTGGACAAACCATACACTGTTAAAGCCAACGTCCACTTCTGCATCGCCATTCTTGGCAATGAAAGGGACAAAGAAGCGGGATATTGGATGAACCACACACTATAAAAAAGCCAACGTCCACTTCGCATCGCCGTTCTTGGTAATGAAACGGACAAAGAAGCGGCTATTGGATAAACCACATACTCGTAAAAGCCAACGTCCACTTCGCATTGCCATTCTTGGCAATGAAAGGGTCAAAGAAGCGGCTATTGGATGAACCACACACTCGTAAAAGCCAACGTCCACTTCTATCGCCATTCTTGGCAATGAAAGGGACAAAGAAGCGGCTATTGGGCAAACCATACACTATGTAAAGCCAACGTCATCTTCTCGCATCGCCATTCTTGGCAATGAAAGCGGGACAAAAAGCGGATATTGGATGAACCACACACTATAAAAGCCCAACGTCCACTTCGCATCGCCGTTCTTGGTAATGAAATGGAAAAAGAAGCGGCTATTGGACAAACCACATACTTGTAAAAGCCAACGTCCACTTCGCATTGCCATTCTTGGCAATGAAAGGGTCAAAGAAGCGCTATTGGATGAACCACACACTTGTAAAAGCCAACGTCCACTTCTACATCGCCATTCTTGGCAATGAAAGGGACAAAGAAGCGGCTATTGGACAAACCATACACATAAAGCCAACGTCATCTTCTCGCATCGCCATTCTTGGCAATGAATGGGACAAATAAGCGGATATTGGATGAACCCACACACTATAAAAGCCAACGTCCACTTCGCATCGCCGTTCTTGGTAATGAAACGGGAAAAGAAGCGGCTATTGGACAAACCACACACTATAAAAAAGCCAACGTCCACTTCTGCATTGCCATTCTTGGCAATGAAAGGGTCAAAGAAGCGGCTATTGGATGAACCACACACTATAAAAGCCAACGTCCACTTCTACATCGCCATTCTTGGCAATGAAAGGGACAAAGAAGCGGCTATTGGACAAACCATACACCGTTAAAGCCAACGTCACTTCGCATCGCCATTCTTGGCAATGAATGGGACAAATAAGCGGCTATTGGATGAACCACACACTAAAAGCCAACGTCCACTTCGCATCGCCATTCTTGGTAATGAAAGGGAAAAGAAGCGGCTATTGGACAAACCACATACTTCTTGTAAAAGCCAACGTCCACTTCCTTTTGCATTGCCATTCTTGGCAATGAAAGGGACAAAGAAGCGGCTATTGGATGAACCACACACTGTAAAAGCCAACGTCCACTTCTACATCGCCATTCTTGGCAATGAAAGGGACAAAGAAGCGGCTATTGGACAAACCATACACTGTTAAAGCCAACGTCCACTTCGCATCGCCATTCTTGGCAATGAATGGGACAAATAAGCGGCTATTGGATGAACCACACACTATAAAAGCCAACGTCCACTTCTGCATCGCCGTTCTTGGTAATGAAACGGAAAAAAAGAAGCAGCTATTGGACAAACCACATACTGTAAAAGCCAACGTCCACTTCTGCATTGCCATTCTTGGCAATGAAAGTGTCAAAGAAGCAGCTATTGGATGAACCACACACTGTAAAAGCCAACGTCCACTTCTGCATCGCCATTCTTGGCAATGAAAGGGACAAAGAAGCGGCTATTGGACAAACCATACACTATTAAAGCCAACGTCATCTTCTGCATCGCCATTCTTGGCAATGAATGGGACAAAGAAGCGGCTATTGGATGAACCACACACTATAAAAGCCAACGTCCACTTCTGCATCGCCATTCTTGGTAATGAAACGAAAAAAGATGCAGCTATTGGACAAACCACACACTTGTAAAAAAGCCAACGTCCACTTCTGCATCGCCATTCTTGGCAATGAAAGGGACAAAGAAGCGGCTATTGGATGAACCACACACCGTAAAAGCCAACGTCCGTTTCTACATCGCCATTCTTGGCAATGAAAGGGACAAAGAAGCGGCTATTGGACAAACCATACACTGTAAAAGCCAACGTCCACTTCTGCATCGCCATTCTTGGCAATGAATGGGACAAAGAAGCGGCTATTGGATGAACCACACACTATAAAAGCCAACGTCCACTTCTGCATCGCCGTTCTTGGTAATGAAATGGAAAAGAAGCGGCTATTGGACAAACCACATACTGTAAAAGCCAACGTCCACTTCTTCATTGCCATTCTTGGCAATGAAAGGGTCAAAGAAGCGGCTATTGGATGAACCACACACTGTAAAAGCCAACGTCCACTTCTACATCGCCATTCTTGGCAATGAAAGGGACAAAGAAGCGGCTATTGGACAAACCATACACTGTAAAAGCCAACGTCCACTTCTGCATCGCCATTCTTGGCAATGAATGGGACAAATAAGTGGATATTGGATGAACCACACATTATAAAAGCCAACGTCCACTTCTGCATCGCCGTTCTTGGTAATGAAACGAAAAAGAAGCGGCTATTGGATAAACGACATACTGTAAAAGCCAACGTCCACTTCTGCATTGCCATTCTTGGCAATGAAAGGGTCAAAGAAGCGGCTATTGGATGAACCACACACTGTAAAAGCCAACGTCCACTTCTACATCGCCATTCTTGGCAATGAAAGGGACAAAGAAGCGGCTATTGGACAAACCATACACTTTTAAAGACAACGTCATCTTCGGCATCGCTATTCTTGGCAATGAATGGGACAAATAAGTGGATATTGGATGACCCACACACTATAAAAGCCAACGTCCACTTCTGCATCGCCGTTCTTGGTAATGAAATGGAAAAGAAGCGGCTATTGGACAAACCACATACTGTAAAAGCCAACGTCCACTTCTGCATTGCCATTCTTGGCAATGAAAGGGACAAAGAAGCGGCTATTGGATGAACCACACACTGTAAAAGCCAACGTCCACTTCTACATCGCCATTCTTGGCAATGAAAGGGACAAAGAAGCGGCTATTGGACAAACCATACACTGTTAAAGCCAACGTCATCTTCTGCATCGCCATTCTTGGCAATGAATGGACAAAGAAGCGGATATTGGATGAACCACACACTATAAAAGCCAACGTCCACTTCTGCACGCCATTCTTGGTAATGAAACGGACAAAAAGAGCGGCTATTGGACAAACCACATACTTGTAAAAGCCAACGTCCACTTCTGCATTGCCATTCTTGGCAATGAAAGGGTCAAAGAAGCGCTATTGGATGAACCACACACCGTAAAAGCCAACGTCCACTTCTACATCGCCATTCTTGGCAATGAAAGGGACAAAGAAGCGGCTATTGGACAAACCATACACCGTATAAAGCCAACGTCACTTCTCGCATCGCCATTCTTGGCAATGAATGGGACAAATAAGTGGATATTGGATGACCCACACACTATAAAAGCCAACGTCCACTTCTGCATCGCCGTTCTTGGTAATGAAATGAAAAAAAATGCAGCTATTGGACAAACCACATACTGTAAAAGCCAACGTCCACTTCTGCATTGCCATTCTTGGCAATGAAAGGGTCAAAGAAGCAGCTATTGGATGAACCACACACTGTAAAAGCCAACGTCCACTTCTGCATCGCCATTCTTGGCAATGAAAGGGACAAAGAAGCGGCTATTGGACAAACCATACACTGTTAAAGCCAACGTCATCTTCTGCATCGCCATTCTTGGCAATGAATGGGACAAATAAGTGGATATTGGATGACCCACACACTATAAAAGCCAACGTCCACTTCTGCATCGCCGTTCTTGGTAATGAAACGAAAAAAGAAGCAGCTATTGGACAAACCACATACTGTAAAAGCCAACGTCCACTTCTGCATTGCCATTCTTGGCAATGAAAGGGTGAAAGAAGCGGCTATTGGATGAACCACACACTGTAAAAGCCAACGTCCACTTCTACATCGCCATTCTTGGCAATGAAAGGGACAAAGAAGCGGCTATTGGACAAACCATACACTGTTAAAGCCAACGTCATCTTCTGCATCGCCATTCTTGGCAATGAATGGGACAAAGAAGTGGCTATTGGACGAACCACACACTATAAAAGCCAACGTCCACTTCTGCATCGCCGTTCTTGGTAATGAAATGAAAAAAGATGCAGCTATTGGACAAACGACACACTGTAAAAGCCAACGAGCACTTCTACATCGCCATTCTTGGCAATGAAAGGGACAAAGAAGCGGCTATTGGATGAAACCATACACTCGTTAAAAAGCCAACGTCATCTTCTTCGCATCGCCATTCTTGGCAATGAAAGGGACAAATAAGTGGATATTGGATGAACCACACACTATAAAAGCCAACGTCCACTTCTCGCATCGCCATTCTTGGTAATGAAATGGAAAAGAAGCGGCTATTGGACAAACCACATACTATAAAAGCCAACGTCCACTTCGCATTGCCATTCTTGGCAATGAAAGGGTCAAAGAAGCGGCTATTGGATGAACCACACACTTTGTAAAAGCCAACGTCCACTTCATCGCCATTCTTGGCAATGAAAGGGACAAAGAAAGGGACAAAGAAGCGGCTATTGGACAAACCATACACTCGTTAAAAGCCAACGTCATCTTTTGCATCGCCATTCTTGGCAATGAATGGGACAAAGAAGCGGATATTGGATGACCCACACACTATAAAAGCCAACGTCCACTTCGCATCGCCGTTCTTGGTAATGAAACGGGAAAAGAAGCGGCTATTGGACAAACCACATATCGTAAAAGCCAACGTCCACTTCGCATTGCCATTCTTGGCAATGAAAGGGTCAAAGCAAGCTATTGGATGAACCACACACTGTAAAAGCCAACGTCCACTTCTACATCGCCATTCTTGGCAATGAAAGGGACAAAGAAGCGGCTATTGGACAAACCATACACTTAAAAGCCAACGTCATCTTCGCATCGCCATTCTTGGCAATGAATGGGACAAATAAGTGGCTATTGGATGAAACCACACACTATAAAAGCCAACGTCCACTTCGCATCGCCATTCTTGGTAATGAAAGGGTCAAAGAAGCGGCTATTGGATGAACCACACACTTAAAAAAGCCAACGTCCACTTCGCATTGCCATTCTTGGCAATGAAAGGGACAAAGAAGCGGCTATTGGACAAACCATACACTGTTAAAACCAACGTCATCTTCTGCATCGCCATTCTTGGCAATGAATGGGACAAATAAGTGGATATTGGATGACCCACACACTATAAAAGCCAACGTCCACTTCTGCATCGCCGTTCTTGGTAATGAAATGAAAAAAGATGCAGCTATTGGATAAACGACATACTGGTAAAAGCCAACGTCCACTTCTGCATTGCCATTCTTGGTAATGAAAGGGTCAAAGAAGCAGCTATTGGATGAACCACACACTGTAAAAGCCAACGAGCACTTCTACATCGCCATTCTTGCAATGAAAGGGACAAAGATGCGGCTATTGGGCAAACCATACACTGTTAAAGCCAACGCCATCTTCTGCATCGCCATTCTTGGCAATGAATGGGACAAATAAGTGGATATTGGATGACCCACACACTATAAAAGCCAACGTCCGCTTCTGCATCGCCGTTCTTTGTAATGAAATTTAAAAAGATGCAGCTATTGGACAAACGACATACTATAAAAGCCAACGTCCACTTCTGCATTGCCATTCTTGGTAATGAAAGGGTCAAAGAAGCAGCTATTGGATGAACCACACACTGAATCAATTAGACACTGTAAAAAACAACGTCCACTTCAGCATCGCATTTTAGGCAATGATAGGGACAAGGAAGCGGCTATTGGATGAACCACATACACTTTGTAAAAAGCCAACGTCCACTTCGCATCGCCATTCTTGGCAATGAAAGGGACAAAGAAGCGGCTATTGGACGAACCACACACTTCTTGTAAATGCCAACGTCCACTTCGCATCGCCATTCTTGGCAATGAAAGGGATCAAAGAAACGGCTATTGGATGAACCACACACTGTAAAAGCCAACGTCCACTTCTGCATCGCCATTCTTGGCAATGAAAGTGACAAAGAAGTTGCTATTGGATGAACCACACATTGTAAAAGCCAACGTCCACTTCTGCATATCGCCATTCTTGGCAATGAAAGGGACAAAGAAGCGGTTATTGGATGAACCACACACTATAAAAGCCAACGTCCACTTTTGCATCGCCATTCTTGGCAATGAATGGGACAAAAAAGCGGCTATTGGATGAACCACACACTGTAAAAGCCAACGTCCACTTCTGCATCGCCATTCTTGGCAATGAAAGGGAGAAATAAGCGGCTATTGGATGAACCACACACTCGTAAAAGCCAACGTCCACTTCGCATCACCATTCTTGGTAATGAATGGACAAAGAAGTGGCTATTGGATGAACCACACACTTTGTAAAAGCCAACGTCCACTTCTGCATCGCCATTCTTGGCAATGAAAGGGACAAAGAAGCGGCTATTGGATGAACCACACACTGTAAAAGCCAACGTCCACTTCTGCATCGCCATTCTTGGCAATGAAAGGGACAAAGAAGCAGCTATTGGACAAACCACACACATAAAAGCCAACGTCCACTTCTGCATCGCCATTCTTGGCAATGAATGGGACAAAGAAGCGGCTATTGGATGAACCACACACTGTAAAAGCCAACGTCCACTTCTGCATCGCCATTCTTGGCAATGAAAGGGACAAAGAAGCGACTATTGGACAAACCACACACTGTAAAAGCCAACGTCCACTTCTGCATCGCCATTCTTGGCAATGAAAGGGACAAAGAAGCATCTATTGGTCAAACCGCAAACTATAAAAGCCAACGTCCACTTCTGCATCGCATTCTTGGCAATGAAAGGGACAAAGAAGCTGTTATTGGACGAACCACACATTGTAAAAGCCAACGTCCACTTCTACATCGCCATTCTTGGCAATGAAAGGAACAAAGAAATGGCTATTGGATGAACCACACACTGTAAAAGCCAACGACCACTTCAGCATTAACATTCTTGGTAATAAAAGGGAAAAAGTGGCTATTGGATGAACCACACACTGTAAAAGCCAACGTCCACTTCTACATCGCCATTCTTGGCAATGAAAGAGACAAAGAAGCTGCAATTGGACAAACCACACACCGTAAAAGCCAACGTCCACATCTGCATCGTCATTCTTAGCAATGAATGGGACAAAGAAGTAACTATTGGATGAACCACACACTGTAAAAACCAACGTCCACTTCTGCATCGCCGTTCTTGGTAATGAAATTGACAAAGAAGTGGCTATTGGATGAACCACACACTGCAAAAGCCAACGTCCACTTCTGCATCGTCATTCTTGGCAATGAAAGGAAGAAAGAAGCGGCTATTGGACAAACCATACACCTTAAAAAGCCAACGTCCACTTCTGCATTGCCATTCTTGGCAATGAAAGGGACAAAGAAGCGCTATTGGATGAACCACACACTGTAAAAGCCAACATCCACTTCTGCATCGCCATTATTGGCAATGAAAGGACAAAAGAAGCGGCTATTGGATGAACCACACACCTATAAAAGCCAACGTCCACTTCGCATCGCCATTTCTTGACAATGAAAGGGACAAAAAAGCTATTGGATCAATTAGACACTGTTAAAAACAACGTCCACTTCTGCATCACATTTTAGGCAATGATAGGGACAAGAAAGCTGTTGTTGGACGAACCACATACTGAAAAAGCCAACATCCACTTTTGCATTGCCATTCGAGGCAATGAATGGGACAAAGAAGCAGCTATTGGATGAACCGCACACAATAAAAGACAACATCCACTTCTGCATCGTCATTCTTGGCAATGAATGGGACAAAGAAGTGGCTGTTGGACGAACCACACACTGTAAACGCCAACTTCCACTTCTGCATCGCCATTATTGGCAATGAAAGGGATGAAGAAACTTCTATTGGTCAAACCGCACACTATAAAACCCAACATCCACTTATGCATAGTCATTTTTTGCAATGAAAGGGACAAATAAGTGGCTATTGGATGACCCACACATTGTAAAAGCCAACGTCCACTTCTGTATCGCATTCTTGGCATTGAAATACATAAAAGAGCAGTTATTGGATGAACCACACACTGTAAAAGGCAACGTCCACTTCTGCATCGCCATTCTTGGTAATGAAAGGGAGAGATAAGCGGCTATTGGATGAACCACACACTGTAAAATCCAACTTCCACTTCTGCATCACCATTATTGGAAACGAATGGGACAAAGAAGTGGATGTTGGATGAGCCACACACTGTAAAAGCAACGTCCACTTCTGTATAGCATTCTAGGCAATGAAAGGGACAAAAGGGCAGTTGTTGGATAACCACATACTGTAAAAGCCAACGTCCAGTTCTGCATCGCCATTCTTGGCAATGAAAGAGACAAAGAACCAGCTATTGGACAAACCACACACTGTAAAAGCCAACGTCCACATCTGCATCGCCATTCTTACTAATGAAAGCGACCAAGAAGCTGCTATTGGCTGATCCACACACAGTAAAAGCCAACATCCACTTCTTCATCGCCGTTCTTGGTAATGAAAGGGACAAAGAAGTGGCTATTGGATGAACCACACACTGCAAAAGCCAACGTCCACTTCTGCATCGTCATTCTTGGCAATGAAAGGGAGAAAGAAGCGGCTATTGGACAAACCATACACTTAAAAGCCAACGTCCACTTCGATCGCCATTCTTGGCAATGAAAGCGACAAAGAAGCTGCTATTGGATGAACCACATACTGTAAAAGCCAACATCTACTTCTGCAACGCCATTATTGGCAATGAATAGGACAAAGAAGTGGCTATTGGATGAACCACACACCGTACACGCCAACGTCCAATTCTGCATCGCCGTTCTTGACAATGAAAGGGACAAAAAATAGCTATTGGATCAACCACACACTTAAAAAAGCAACGTCCACTTCTGCATCACATTTTAGGCAATGATAAGGACAAGGAAGCTGTTATTGGACGAACCACATACCGAAAAAGCCAACATCCACTTTTGCATTGCCATTCGAGGCAATGAATGGGACAAAGAAGCGGCTATTGGATGAACCACACACAATAAAAGCCAACGTCCACTTTTGCATCGCCATTCTTGGCAATGAATGGGACAAAGAAGCGGCTATTGGATGAACCACACACTATAAAAGCCAACTTCCACTTCTGCATCGCCATTATTGGCAATGAAAGGGACGAAGAAACTTCTATTGGTCAAACCGCAAACTATAAAAGCCAACGTCCACTTATGCATCGTCATTTTTGGCAATGAAAGGGACAAAGAAGTGGCTATTGGATGACCCACACATTGTAAAAGCCAACGTCCACTTCTGTATCGCATTCTAGGCAGTGAAAGGCACAAAAGAGTAGTTATTGGATGAACCACACACTGTAAAAGGCAACGTCCACTTCTGCATCGCCATTCTTGGTAATGAATGGGACAAAAACAGTAGTTGGATTAACCACACACTCTAAAAGCCAACGTCCACTTCTGCATCGCCATTCTTGGCAATGAAAGGGAGAAATAAGCGGCTATTGGATGAACCACACACTGTAAAATCCAACTTCCACTTCTGCATCACCATTATTGGAAACGAATGGGACAAAGAAGTGGATGTTGGATGAGCCACACACTGTAAAAGCAACGTCCACTTCTGTATAGCATTCTTGGCAATGAAAGGGACAAAAGAGCAGTTGTTGGATGAACCACACACTATAAAAGTCAACGTCCAGTTCTGCATCGCCATTCTTGGCAATGAAAGAGACAAAGAAGCAGCTATTGGACAAACCACACATTGTAAAAGCCAACGTCCACATCTGCATCGCCATTCTTACCAATGAAAGCGACAAAAAAGCTGCTAATGGATGAACCACACACTGTAAAAGCCAACATCTACTTCTGCATCGCCGTTCTTGGTAATGAAAGGGACAAAGAAGTGGCTATTGGATGAACCACACACTGCAAAAGCCAACGTCCATTTCTGCATCGTCATTCTTGGAAATGAAAGGGACAAAGAAGCGGCTATTGGACAAACCATACACTGTTAAACTCAACGTCAACTTCTGCATCGCCATTCTTACCAATGAAAGGGACAAAGAAGCTGCTATTGGATGAACCACATACTGTAAAAGCCAACATCAACTTCTGCATCGCATTTTAGGCAATGATAGGGACAAGAAAGCTGTTGGTGGACGAACCACACATTGTAAAAGACGTCCACTTTGAACAAATTCTTCAACATCCAAAAGAAAAGAAGCTATTGGATTGGATGAACCACACAATAAAAGTCAACGTCCACTTCTGCATCGTCATTCTTGGAAATGAATGGGACAATGAAGCGGCTATTGGATGAACCACACACTGTAAACGCCAATTTCCACTTCTGCATCACCATTATTGGCAATGAAAGGGATGTAGAAACTTCTATTGGACAAACCGCAAACTATAAAAGCCAATCCACTTCTGCATCGTCATTTTTGGCAATGAAAAGGACAAAGAAGTGGATATTGGATGACCCACACTATAAAAGACAACGTCCACTTCTGTATCGCATTCTTGGCATTGAAAGGCACAAAAGAGCAGTTGTTGGATGAACCACACACTGTAAAAGCCATCATCCACTTCACCATCGCATTCTTGGAAATGAAAGGGACAAAGAAGCAGTTGTTGGACGAACCAAATACTGTAAAAGACAACGTCCACTTCAGCATTGCCATTCTTGGAAATGAAATGGACAAAGAAGCAGTTGTTGGACGAACCACACACTGTACAAGCCAACGTCCACTTTTGTATCGCCATTATTGGCAATGAAAAGGACAAAGAAGTGGCTATTGGATGAACCACACACTGTAAAAGCCAACGTCCAATTCTGCATCGCAGTTCTTGACAATGAAAGGGACAAAAAATAGATAATGGATGAAATAGACACTGTAAAAAGCAACGTCAACTTCTGCATCGCATTTTGGGCAATGATAGGGACAAGAAAGCGGTTGTTGGACGAACCACACACTGTAAAATCTAACATCCACTTCTGCATCGCCATTTGAGGCAATGAATGTGACAAAGAAGCGGCTATTGGATTAACCGCACATAATAAAAGCCAACGTCCACTTCTGCATCGTCATTCTTGGCAATGAATGGGACAAAAAACTGGCTATTGGAGGAACCACAAAATGTAAACGCCAACTTCCACATTTGCATCACAATTATTGGCAATGAAAGGGATGAAGAAACGTCTATTGGTCAAATCGCAAACTATAAAAGCCAACGTCCACTTCTGCATTGTCATTTTTGGCAATGAAAGGGACAAAGAAGTGGCTATTGGACAGACCACATACTATAAAAGCCAACGTCCACTTATGCATTGTCATTCTTGGCAATCAAATGGACAAAGAAGTGGCTATTGGATGAACCACACATTGTAAAAGCAAACGTCCACTTCTGCATAGCCATTCTTGGAAATGAAAGGAACAAAAAATTGGCTATTGGACAAACCACACACTGTAAAAGCCAACGTCCACTTCTGTATTGCCATTCTTAGTAATGAAAGGGACAAAGAAGCGACTATTGGGTAAACCACACATTGTAAAAGCCAACTTCCACTTCTGCATCACTATTATTGGAAATGAAAGGGACGAAGAAGCGTCTATTGGCCAAACCGCAAACTATAAAAGCCAACGTCCACTTCTGCATCGTCATTCTTGGCAATGAATGGGACAAAGAAGTGGCTATTGGATGAACCACACACTGTAAAAGCCAACGTCCACTTCTGCATCGCATTCTTGGCAATGAAAGGGACAAAGAAGCAGTTATTGGACTAACCAAACACTGTAAAAGAAAACGACCACTTCAGCATTGCCATTCTTGGCAATGAAAGGGACAAAAAAATGACTATTGGAAGAACCACACACTGTAAAAAAGCCAACGTCCACTTCTGCATCGCCATTCTTGGCAATGAAAGGGACAAAGAAGCGGCTATTGGATGAACCACACACTATAAAAGCCAACGTCCACTTCTGCATCGCCATTCTTGGCAATGAAAAGGACAAAGAAGCTGCTATTGGATGAACCACACACTGTAAAAAGCCAACGTCCACTTCTACATCGGCATTCTTGGTAATGAAAGGGACAAAGAAGTGGTTATTGGATGAACCACACTTAAAAATCCAACGTCCAATTCCACATCGCCATTCTTGGCAATGAAAGGGACAAACGAGCGACTATTGGATGAACCACACACTATAAAAGATAACGTCCATTTCTGCATCGCCGTTCTTGGCAATGAAATGGACAAATAAGCGGCTATTGGACAAACCACACACTTTAAAATCCAACGTCCACTTCTGCATCGCCATTCTTGGCAATGAAAGGGACAAATAAGGAGCTATTGGATGAACCACACACTGTAAAAGCCAACGTCCACTTCTGCATCGCCATTCTTTGCAATGAAAGGGACAAAGAAGTGGCTATTGGATTAACCACACACTGTAAAAGCCAACGTCCACTTCTGCATCGCCATTCTTGGAAATGAAAGGAACAAAAAATTGGCTATTGGACAAACCACACACTGTAAAAGACAACTTCCACTTCTGTATTGCCATTCTTGGTAATGAAAGGGACAAAGAAGTGACTATTGGGCAAACCACACATTGTAAAAGCCAACGTCCACTTCTGCATCGCTATTATTGGAAATGAAAGGGACGAAGAAGCGTCTATTGGTCAAATCGCAAACAATAAATGACAACGTCCACTTCTGCATCGTCATTCTTGGCAATGAATGGGACAAAGAAGTGGCTATTGGATGAGCCACACACTGTAAAAGCGAACGTCCACTTCTGCATCGCCATTCTTGGCAATGAAAGGGACAAAGAAGCAGTTATTGGACTAACCAACACTGTAAAAGCAAATGACCACTTCAGCATTGCCATTCTTGGCAATGAAAGGGACAAAAAAATGACTATTAGAAGAACCACACACTGTGAAAGCCAACGTCCACTTCTGCATCGCCATTCTTGGCAATGAAAGAGAAGCGGATGTTGGACGAACAACACACTATAAAAGCCAACGTCCACTTCTGCATCGCCATTCTTGGCAATGAAAAGGACAAAGAAGCTGCTATTGGATGAACCACACACTGTAAAACCTAACGTCCACTTCTACATCGGCATTCTTGGCAATGAAAGGGACAAAGAAATGGCTATTGGATGAACCACACACTGTAAAAGCCAACGACCACTTCTGCATTCCCATTCTTGGCAATGAAAGGGAAAAAAAAGCGGCTATTGGATGAACCACACACTGTAAAAGCCAACGTCCACTTCTGCATCGCCATTCTTGGCAATGAAAGAGACAAAAAGCGGCTATTGGACAAACCACACACTATAAAAGCCAACGTCCACTTCTGCATCATCATTCTTGGCAATGAATGGGACAAAGAAGCGGCTATTGGATGAACCATACACTGTAAAAGCCAACGTCCACTTCTGCATCGCCATTCTTGGAAATGAAAGGGACAAAGAAGCAGAAGCGATTATTGGACGAACCACACACTGTAAAAAGCCAACGTCCATCTTCTACATCGCCATTCTTGGCAATGAAAATGGGACAAAGAAATGGCTATTGGATGAACCACACACCGTAAAAGCCAACGTCCACTTCGCATCGCCATTCTTGACAATGAAAGGGACAAAAAAGCGCTATTGGATGAATTACACCTTTGTAAAAAACAACGTCCACTTCGCATCACATTCTTGGCAATGAAAGGGACAAAGAAAGCGTTTGTTGGACGAACCACGCACTGTAAAAGCCAACATCCACTTCTGCATCACCATTCGAGGCAATGAATAGGACAAAGAAGTGACTATTGGATGAATTGCAATGAATAAAAGCCAACGTCTACTTCTGAATCGTCATTCTTGGCATTGAATAGGACAAAGAAGCGGCTATTGGATGAACCACACACTAAAAAGCCAACTCCACTTCGCATCGCCATTCTTGGCAATGAAAGGGATGAAGAAACTTCTATTGGATGAACCACACAAACTATAAAAGCCAACGTCCACTTCGCATCGTCATTCTTGGCAATGAAAGGGACAAAGAAGTGGCTATTGGATGACCCACACACTATAAAAGCCAACGTCCACTTCGTATCGCATTCTTGGTAATGAAAGGGACAAAGAAGCGGCTATTGGATGAACAACACACTGTAAAAGCCAACATCCACTTCTTCTGCGCATCGCCATTCTTGGCCATGAAAGGGACAAAGAAGCGGTTTTGGACGAACCACACACTGTAAAAGCCAACGTCCACTTCTGCATCGCTATTCTTGGCAATGAAAGGGACAAAGAAGCGGCTATTGGACGAACCACACACTGTAAAAGCTAACGTCCACTTCCGCATCGCCATTCTTGGCAATGAAAAGGACAAAGAAGTTTCTACTGGATGAACCACACATTGTAAAAGCCAACGTCCAACTTCTGCATCGCCATTCTTGGCAATGAAAGGGACAAAAAAGTAGATATTGGATGAACCATACACTTTAAAAAACAACGTCAACTTCTGCATCGCCATTCTTAGGCAATGAAAGGGACAAAGAAGCGGCTATTGGACAAACCACACACATGTAAAAGCCAACGTCCACTTCGCATCGCCATTCTTGGCAATGAATGTGACAAAGAAGCGGCTATTGGATTAACCATACATAATAAAAAAGCCAACGTCCACTTCGCATCGTCATTCTTGGCAATGAATGGGACAAAAAAGCGACTATTGGAGGAACCACACACTATAAAAGCCAACTTCCACTTCGCATCGCAATTCTTGGCAAATGAAAGGGATGAAAGAAGTCTATTGGTCAAACCATACACTATGTAAAAGCCAACGTCCACTTCTGCATCGCCATTTTTGGCAATGAAAGGGACAAAGAAGCGGCTATTGGACGAACCACACACTATAAAAGCCAACGTCCACTTATGCATTGTCATTCTTGGCAATGAAAGGAACAAAGAAGTGGCTATTGGATGAACCACACATTGTAAAAGCCAACGTCCACTTCTGCATCGCCATTCTTGGCAATGAAAGGAACAAAAAATTGGCTATTGGACAAACCACACACTGTAAAAGCCAACGTCCACTTCTGCATTGCCATTCTTGGTAATGAAAGGGACAAAGAAGCGACTATTGGGCAAACCACACATTGTAAAAGCCAACATCCACTTCTGCATCGCTATTATTGGAAATGAAAGGGACGAAGAAGCGTCTATTGGTCAAACCGCAAACAATAAAAGCCAACGTCCACTTCTGCATCCTCATTCTTGGCAATGAATGGGACAAAAAAGTGGCTATTGGATGAGCCACACACTGTAAAAGCCAACGTCCACTTCTGCATCGCATTCTTAGTAATGAAAGGGACAAAGAAGCAGTTATTGGACTAACCAAACACTGTAAAAGAAAACGTCCACTTCTGCATTGTCATTCTTGGCAATGAAAGGGACAAAAAAACGACTATTGGAATAACCACACACTGTAAAAGCCAACGTCCACTTCTGCATCGCCATTCTTGGCAATGAAAGAGAGGCAGATGTTGGACGAACAACACACTATAAAAGCGAACGTCCACTTCTGCATCGCCATTCTTGGCAATAAAAAGGACAAAGAAGCTGCTATTGGACGAACCACACACTGTAAAACCCAACGTCCACTTTAACATCGGCATTCTTGGCAATGAAAGGGATAAAGAAATGGCAATTGGATGAACCACACACTGTAAAAGCCAACGACCACTACTGCATTGCCATTCTTGGCAATGAAAGGGAAAAAAAAAGCTAATTGGATAACCACACACTGTAAAAGCCAACGTCCACTTCTGCATCGCCATTCTTTGTAATGAAAGAGACAAAGAAGCAGCTAATGGACAAACCACACACTGTAAAAGCCAACGTCCATATTTGCATCGTCATTCGTGAAAATGAATGGGACAAAGAAGCGGCTATTGGATGAACCATACACTGTAAAGGCGAACGTCCACTTCTGCATCGCCATTCTTGGAAATGAAAGGGACAAAGAAGCAGCTGTTGGACGAACCACACACTGTAAAAGCCAACGTCCACTTCTGCATCGCCATTATTGGCAATGAAAATGACAAGGAAATGGCTATTGGATGAACCACACACCATAAAAGCCAACGTCCAATTCTGCATCGCTGTGCTTGACAATGAAAGGGACAAAAAACAGCTAATGGATGAATTAGACAAACCACACACGTCCACATCCACTCGCATCACATTTTAGGCAATGATAGGGACAAGAAAGCTGTTGTTGGACGAACCACACACTGTAAAAGCCAACATCCACTTCTGCATCACTATTTAAGGCAACGAATAGGACAAAGAAGTGACTATTGGATGAAATGCAAAGAATAAAAGCCAACGTCTACTTCTGAATCGTCATTCTTGGCATTGAATAGGACAAAGAAGCGGCTATTGGATGAACCACACACTGTAAACGCGAACTACCACTTCTGCATCGCCATTATTGGCAATGAAAGGGATGAAGAAACTTCTATTGGTCAAACCGCAAACTATAAAAGCCAATCCACTTCTGCATCGTCATTTTTGGCAATGAAAGGGACAAAGAAGTGGCTATTGGATGACCCACACACTATAAAAGCCAACGTCCACTTCAGTATCGCATTCTAAGCATTAAAATGCACAAAAGAGCAGTTCTTGGATGAACAACACATTGTAAAAGGCAACATCCACTTCTGCATCGCATTCTTGGCAATGAAAGGGACAAAGAAGCAGTTGTTGGACGAACCAAACACTGTAAAAGACGACGTCCACTTCAGCATTGGCATTCTTGGAAATGAAATGGACAAAGAAGCAGCTGTTGGACGAACCACACACTGTAAAAGCTAACGTCCACTTCTGTATCGCCATTATTGGCAATAAAAAGGACAAAGAAGTGGCTATTGGATGAACCACACTTTGTAAAAGCCAACGTCCAACTCTGCATCGCTGTTCTTGACAATGAAAGGGACAAAAAATAGATAATGGATGAAATAGACACTGTAAAAAACAACGTCAACTTCTGCATCGACATTTTAGGCAATGATAGGGACAAAGAAGCGGTTGTTGGACGAACCACACACTGTAAAATCCAACATCCACTTCTGCATCGCCATTTGAGGCAATGAATGTGACAAAGAAGAGGCTATTGGATTAACCGCACATAATAAAAGCCAACATCCAATTCTGCATCGTCATTCCTGGCAATGAATGGGACAAAAAAGCGACTATTGGAGGAACCACACACTATAAACGCCAACTTCCACTTCTGCATCGCGTTTTAGGCAATGATAGGGACAAGGAAGATGTTGTTGGACGAACCACACACTGTAAAAGCCAACATCCATTTCTGCATCACCATTCGAGGCAATGAATAGGACAAAGAAGCGTCTATTGGATGAATCGCAAATAATAAAAGCCAACGTCTACTTCGGAATCGTCATTCTTGGCATTGAATAGGACAAAGAAGCAGCTATTGGACGAACCACACACTGTAAACGCCAACTTCCACTTCTGCATCGCCATTCTTGGCAATAAAAGAGACAAAGAAGCAGCTATTGGACAAACCACACACTGTAAAAGCCAACGTCCACATCTGCATCGTCATTCTTGACAATGAATGGGATAAAGAAGTGGCTATTGGATGAATCATACACTGTAAAGGCGAACGTCTACTTCTGCATCGCCATTCTTGGAAATGAAAGGGACAAAGAAGTAGCTGTTGGACGAACCACACACTGTAAAAGCCAACGTCCACTTCTGCATCTCCATTATTTGCAATGAAAAGGACAAAGAAGTGGCTATTGGATGAACCACACTCCGTAAAAGCCAACGTCCAATTCTGCATCGCTGTGCTTGACAATAAAAGGGACAAAAAACAGCTAATGGATGAATTAGACACTGTAAAAAACAACGTCCACTTCTGCATCACATTTTATGCAATGATAGGGACAAGGAAGCTGTTGTTGGACGAACCACACACTGTAAAAGCCAACATCCACTTCTGCATTACCATTCGAGGCAATAAATAGGACAAAGAAGCGGCTATTGGATGAATCGCAAAGAATAAAAGCCAACGCCTATTTCTGAATCGTCATTCTTGGCATTGAATAGGACAAAGAAGCGGCTATTGGACGAACCACACACTGTAAAGGCCAACTTCCACTTCTGCATCGCCATTATTGGCAATGAAAGGGATGAAGAAACTTCTATTGGTCAAACAGCAAACTATAAAAGCCAATCCACTTCTGCATCGTCATTTTTAGCAAATAAAGGGACAAAGAAGTGCCAATTGGATGACCCACACACTATAAAAGCCAACGTCCACTTCTGTATTGCATTCTAGGCATTGAAATGCACAAAAGAGCAGTTGTTGGATGAACCACACACTGTAAAATCCAACATCCACTTCTGCATCGCATTCTTGGCAATGAAAGGGACAAAGAAGCAGTTGCTGGACGAACCAAACACTGTAAAAGATGATGTGCACTTCAGCATTGCCATTCTTGTAAATGAAATGGACAAAGAAGCAGCTGTTGGATGAACCACACACTGTAAAATCCAACATCCACTTCTGTATCGCCATTATTGGCAATAAAAATGACAAAGAAGTGGCTATTGGATGAACCACACATTGTATTCGCCAATGTCCAACTCTGCATCGCTGTTCTTGATAATGAAAGGGACAAAAAATAGATAATGGATGAAATAGACACTGTAAAAAACAACGTCAACTTCTGCATCGCATTTTAGGCAATGATAGGGACAAAAAAATGGTTGTTGGACGAACCACACACTGTAAAATCCAACATCCACTTCTGCATCGCCATTTGAGGCAATGAATGTGACAAAGAAGCGGCTATTGGATTAACCGCACATAATAAAAGCCAACGTCCACTTCTGCATCGTCATTCTTGGCAATGAATGGGACAAAAAAGCGACTATTAGAGGAACCACACATTATAAACGCCAACTTCCACTTCTGCATCGCAATTATTGGCAATGAAAGGGATGAAGAAACGTCTATTGGTCAAATCGCATACTATAGTGGTTCGTCTAACAACTATTTTTTTGTCCCTTTCATTTCCAAGAATGTGATGCAAAAGTGGACGTTGGCTTTTACTGTGTGTGGTTCATCCAATAGCCGATTCTTTTTCATTTTCATTTCCAAGAATGGCGATGCAGAAGTGGACGTTGGCTTTTACAGTGTATGGTTCATCAAATAGCCGCTTCTTTGTCCCTTTCATTGCCAAGAATGGCAATGCAAAAGTGGAAGTCGGCTTTTACAGTGTGTGGTTCGTCAAACAACCGCTTCTTTGTCCCTTTCATTGTCAAGAATGGCGATGTAGAAGTGGACGTTGGATTTTATAGTGTATCATTCATCCAATAGCCGCCCGTTTGTCCCTTTTATTTCTAAGAATGGTGATGTAGAAATGGATGTCGGATTTTTCTATGTGTGGTTCATCCAATAGACACTTCTTAGTCCCTTTCATTTCCAAGAATGGTGATGCAGAAGTGGACGTTGGCTTTTACAGTGTTTGATTCATCCAATAACCATTTCTTTGTCACTTTCAATGCCAAGAATGGCAATACAGAAGTCGACGTTGGCTTTTATAGTGTGTGGTTAATCCAATAGTTTTTATTTGTCCCTTTCATAGAAAGAATGGCGATGCAGAAGTGGAAGTTGGCTATTACAGTGTGTGGTTTGTCCAACAACCATTTTTTTGTCCTTTTCATTGCCAAGAATTTCAATATAGAAGTGGACGTTAGCTTTTACAGTGTGTGGTTATCCAATAGTCGATTCTTTGTCCTTTTCATTGCTAAGAATGGCGATGCAGAAGTGGACGTTGTCTTTTACACTGAGTGGTTCATCCAATAGCCGCTTCTTTGTCCTTTTCAATGCCAAGAATAGTGATGCAGAAGTGGACGTTGGCTTTTACAGTGTGTGGTTCATCCAGTAGACACTTCTTTGTCCTTTTCATTGGCAAGAATGGCGATGCAGAAGTGGAAGTCGGCTTTTACAGTGTGTGGTTCATCCAGTAGAAACTTCTTTGTCCCTTTCATTGCCAAGAATGGCGATGTAGAAGTGGACGTTGGATTTTACAGTGTATCGTTCATCCAATAGCCGATTCTTTGACATTTTCATTGCCAAGAATGGTGATGCAGAAGTGGACGTTGGCTTTTACAGTGTGTGGTTCATCCAATAGCCGCTTCTTTGTCCCTTTTATTGCAAAGAATGGCAATGCAGAAGTGGAAGTCGGCTTTTACAGTGTGTGGTTCGTCAAACAACCGTTTCTTTGTCCCTTTCATTGCCAAGAATGGTGATGTAGAAGTGGACGTTGGATTTTACAGCGTATCGTTCATCCAATAGCCGCCCGTTTGTCCTTTTTATTACTAAGAATGGTGATGTAGAAATGGACGTTCGCTGTTACAGTGTGTGGTTCGTCCAACAACCATTTTTTTGTCCCTTTCATTGCCAAGAATGGCGATGCAAAAGTGGACGTTGGCTTTTACAGTGTGTGGTTCATCCAATAGCCGCTTCTTTGTCCCTTTCAATGCCAAGAATGGCAATGCAGAAGTGGAAGTCGGCTTTTACAGTGTGTGGTTCGTCAAACAACCGCTTCTTTGTCCCTTTCATTGCCAAGAATGGTGATGTAGAAGTGGACATTAGATTTTACAGTGTATCGTTCATCTAATAGCCGCTCGTTTGTCCGTTTTATTACTAAGAATTGCAATGCAGAAGTGGACGTTGGCTTTAACTGTGTGTGGTTCATCCAACATCCGATTATTTGTCCTTTTCATTGCCAAGAATGGCGATGCAGAAGTGGACGTTGTCTTTTACAGTGTGTGGTTCATCCAATAGCCGCTTCTTTGTCCTTTTCAATGCCAAGAATGGAGATGCAGAAGTGGACGTTGGCTCTTACAGTGTGTGGTTCATCCAACAACCGCTTCTTTGTCCCTTTCATTACCAAGAATGCGATGCAGAAGTAGACGTTGGCGTTTACAGTGTGTGGTTCATCCAATAGCCCTTCATTGTCACTTTCATTGCCAAGAATGGCGATGCAGAAGTGGACGTTGGATGTTACAGTATGTGGTTCGTCCAACAACTGCTTCTTTGTCCCTTTCATTACGAAGAATGCGATGCAGAAGTGGACGTTGGCTTTTACAGTGTGTGGTTCATCCAATAGCACACTTCTTTGTCCCTTTCATTCCAAGAATGGCGATGCAGAAGTGGACGTTGGCTTTTACAGTGTTTGATTCATCCAATAACCATTTCTTTTTGTCACTTTCATTGCCAAGAATGGCAATGAAAAGTGACGTTGGCTTTTAAGTGAATTTTTCTTTGTCTCTTTTATTGCAAAGAATGGCGTTGGCGTTGGCTTTTACAAGTGTGTGGTTCGTTAATCTAATAATTTTTCTTTGTCTCTTTTATTGCAAAGAATGGCGATGCAGAAGTGGACGTTGGCTTTTACAGTGTATGGTTCATCAAATTGCCGCTTCTTTGTCCCTTTCATTGCTAAGAATGGCAATGTAGAAGTGGAAGTTGACTTTTACAGTGTGTGGTTCATCAAACAACCGCTTCTTTGTCCCTTTCATTGTCAAGAATGGCGATGTAGAAGTGGACGTTGGATTTTATAGTGTATCATTCATCCAATAGCCGCTCGTTTGTCCCTTTTATTTCTAAGAATGGTGATGTAGAAATGGATGTCGGATTTTTCTATGTGTGGTTCATCCAATAGACACTTCTTAGTCCCTTTCATTTCCAAAAATGGTGATGCAGAAGTGGACGTTGGCTTTTACAGTGTTTGATTCGTCCAATAACCATTTCTTTGTCACTTTCAATGCCAAGAATGGCAATACAGAAGTCGACGTTGGCTTTTATAGTGTGTGGTTAATCCAATAGTTTTTATTTGTCCCTTTCATTGCAAAGAATGGCGATGCAGAAGTGGAAGTTGGCTGTTACAGTGTGTGGTTTGTCCAACAACCATTTTTTTGTCCTTTTCATTGCCAAGAATTTCAATATAGAAGTGGACGTTAGCTTTTACAGTGTGTGGTTATCCAATAGTCGATTCTTTGTCCTTTTCATTGCTAAGAATGGCGATGCAGAAGTGGACGTTGTCTTTTACAGTGAGTGGTTCATCCAATAGCCGCTTCTTTGTCCTTTTCAATGCCAAGAATAGTGATGCAGAAGTGGACGTTGGCTTTTACAGTGTGTGGTTCATCCAGTAGACACTTCTTTGTCCTTTTCATTGCCAAGAATGGCGATGCAGAAGTGGAAGTCGGCTTTTACAGTGTGTGGTTCATCCAATAGCGCTTCTTTGTCCCTTTCATTGCCAAGAATGGCGATGTGAAAGTGGACGTTGGATTTTACGATGTGTGGTTCATCCAATAGCCGATTCTTTGTCATTTTCATTCCAAGAATGGCGATGCGAAGTGGACGTTGGCTTTTACAAAGTGTGTGGTTCATCCAATAGCCGCTTCTTTGTCCCTTTCATTGCAAAGAATGGCGATGCGAAAGTGGACGTTGGCTTTTACGGTGTGTGGTTCGTCAATACAACCGTTTCTTTGTCCTTTCATTGCCAAGAATGGTGATGTAGAAGTGGACGTTGGATTTTACAGTGTGTGGTTCATCCAATATTCATCCAATAGCCACCTTTTTGTCCTTTTTATTGCAATGAATGGCGATGCAGAAGTGGACGTTGGCTGTTATAGTGTGTGGTTCGTCCAACAACCATTTTTTTGTCCCTTTCATTGCCAAGAATGGCGATGCGAAAGTGGACGTTGGCTTTTACAGTGTGTGGTTCATCCAATAGCCGCTTCTTTGTCCCTTTCATTGCCAAGAATGGCAATGCAGAAGTGGACGTTGGCTTTTACAGTGTGTGGTTCGTCCAACAACCGCTTCTTTGTCCCTTTCATTGCCAAGAATGGTGATGTAGAAGTGGACATTGGCTTTTACAGTGTGTGGTTCATCTAATAGCCGCTTCTTTGTCCCTTTCATTGCTAAGAATTGCGATGCGAAAGTGGACGTTGGCTTTACGTGTGTGGTTCATCCAACATAGCCGCTTTTTGTCCTTTTCATTGCCAAGAATGGCGATGCAGAAGTGGACGTTGTCTTTTACAGTGTGTGATTCATCCAATAGCCGCTTCTTTGTCCTTTTCATTGCCAAGAATGGCAGATGCAAAAGTGGACGTTGGCTGTTACAGTGTGTGGTTCATCCAACAACCGCTTCTTTGTCCCTTTCATTACCAAGAATGCGATGCAAAAGTGGACGTTGGCTTTTACAGTGTGTGGTTCATCCAATAGCCGCTTCTTTGTCCCTTTCATTGCCAAGAATGGCGATGCAGAAGTGGACGTTGGCTGTTACAGTATGTGGTTCATCCAATAACTGCTTCTTTGTCCCTTTCATTACGAAGAATGCGATGCAGAAGTGGACGTTGGCTTTTACAGTGTGTGGTTCATCCAGTACACACTTCTTAGTCCCTTTCAATTCCAAGAATGGCGATGCAGAAGTGGACGTTGGCTTTTACAGTGTTTGATTCGTCCAATAACCATTTCTTTGTCACTTTCAATGCCAAGAATGGCAATATAGAAGTCGACGTTGGCTTTTATAGTGTGGTTAATCTAATAATTTTTCTTTGTCTCTTTTATTGCAAAGAATGGCGATGCAGTAGTGGACGTTGGCTGTTACAGTGTGTGGTTCGTCTAACAACCATTTTTTTGTCCCTTTCATTACCAAGAATGTGATGCAAAAGTGGACGTTGGCTTTTACAGTGTGTGGTTCATCCAATAGCCGATTCTTTGTCATTTTCATTGCCAAGAATGGCGATGCAGAAGTGGACGTTGGCTTTTACAGTGTGTGGTTCATCCAATAGCCGCTTCTTTGTCCCTTTCATTGCCAAGAATGGCAATGCAGAAGTGGAAGTCGGCTTTTACAGTGTGTGGTTCGTCAAACAACCGCTTCTTTGTCCCTTTCATTGCCAAGAATGGCGATGTAGAAGTGGACGTTGGATTTTACAGTGTATCGTTCATCCAATAGCCGCTCGTTTGTCCCTTTTATTTCTAAGAATGGTGATGTAGAAATGGACGTTGGATTTTTCTATGTGTGGTTCATCCAATAGCCACTTTTTTTGTCCCTTTCATTTCCAAGAATGGTGATGCGAAAGTGGACGTTGGCTTTTACGGTGTGTGGTTCATCCAATAACCATTTCTTTGTCCTTTCATTGCCAAGAATGGCGATGCGAAGTGGACGTTGGCTTTTACGTGTGTGGTTCATCCAATAGTTTTTCTTTGTCCCTTTCATTGCAAAGAATGGCGATGCGAAGTGGACGTTGGCTGTTACAGTGTGTGGTTCGTCCAACAACCATTTTTTTGTCCTTTTCATTGCCAAGAATTTCATGCCAGAAGTAGACGTTGGCTTTTACAGTGTGTGGTTCATCCAATAGCCGATTCTTTGTCCTTTTCATTGCCAAGAATGGCGATGCGAAAGTGGACGTTGGCTTTTTTTACGAGTGTGTGTTCATCCAATAGCCGCTTTCTTTGTCCCTTTCATTGCCAAGAATGGCGATGCGAAGTGGACGTTGGCTTTTACGATGTGTGTGGTTCATCCAATAGCACTTTCTTTGTCCTTTTCATTGCCAAGAATGGCGATGCGAAGTGGACGTTGGCTTTTACGGTGTGTGGTTCATCCAATAGCCGCTTCTTTGTCCCTTTCATTGCCAAGAATGGCGATGCGAAGTGGACGTTGGCTTTTACGAGTGTGTGGTTCATCCAATAGCCGCTTCTTTGTCATTTTCATTGCCAAGAATGGCGATGCGAAGTGGACGTTGGCTTTTACGGTGTGTGGTTATCCAATAGCCGCTTCTTTGTCCCTTTCATTGCCAAGAATGGCAATGCGAAGTTGAAGTTGGCTTTTACAGTGTGTGGTTCGTCAAACAACCGCTTATTTGTCCCTTTCATTGCCAAGAATGGCGATGTAGAAGTGGACGTTGGATTTTACAAACATCCAATAGTGTGGTTCATCCAATAGCCGCTTCTTTGTCCCTTTTTTGTCCCTTTCATTGCCTAAGAATGGCGATGTAGAAATGGACGTTGGCTTTTACGGTGTGTGGTTCGTCCAATAACCATTTTTTTGTCCCTTTCATTGCCAAGAATGGCGATGCAAAAGTGGACGTTGGCTTTTTTACGGTGTGTGGTTCATCCAATAGCCACTTCTTTGTCCCTTTCATTGCCAAGAATGGCGATGCGAAAGTGGACGTTGGCTTTTACGGTGTGTGGTTCATCCAATAACCGCTTCTTTGTCCCTTTCATTGCCAAGAATGGCGATGCGAGAAGTGGACGTTGGCTTTTACGATGTGTGGTTCATCCAATAATAGTTCTTTGTCCCTTTCATTGCCAAGAATGGCGATGCGAAGTGGACGTTGGCTTTTACGTGTGTGGTTCATCCAATAGCCGCTTCTTTGTCCCTTTTTCATTGCCAAGAATGGCGATGCGAAGTGGACGTTGGCTTTTTTACGGTGTGTGGTTCATCCAATAGCCGCTTCTTTTGTCCCTTTCATTGCCAAGAATGGCGATGCGAAGTGGACGTTGGCTTTTACGTGTGTGGTTCATCCAATAACCGCTTCTTTGTCCCTTTCATTGCCCAAGAATGGCGATGCGAAGTGGACGTTGGCTTTTACGGTGTGTGGTTCATCCAATAGCCGCTTCTTTGTCCCTTTCATTGCCAAGAATGGCGATGCGAAAGTGGACGTTGGCTTTTACAATGTGTGGTTCATCCAATAGCCGCTTCTTTGTCCCTTTCATTGCCAAGAATGGCGATGCGAAAGTGGACGTTGGCTTTTACGGTGTGTGGTTCATCCAATAGCACACTTTTTTTGTCCCTTCATTGCCAAGAATGGCGATGCGAAGTGTGGACGTTGGCTTTTTTTACGGTGTGTGGTTCATCCAATAGCCGCTTTTTTTGTCCTTTCATTGCCAAGAATGGCGATGCGAAGTGGACGTTGGCTTTTACGGTGTGTGGTTCATCCAATAGCCGTCTTTTTTTGTCCCTTTTATTGCAAAGAATGGCGATGCGAAAGTGGACGTTGGCTTTTACGGTGTGTGGTTCATCCAATAGCCATTTCTTTTTTGTCCCTTTCATTGCCAAGAATGGCGATGCGAAGTGGACGTTGGCTTTTACGGTGTGTGTTCATCCAATAGCCGCTTCTTTGTCCCTTTCATTGCCAAGAATGGCGATGCGAAGTGGACGTTGGCTTTTACGATGTGTGGTTCATCCAATAGCCGCTTCTTTGTCCCTTTCATTGCCAAGAATGGCGATGTAGAAGTGGACGTTGGCTTTTACGATGTGTGGTTCATCCAATAGCCGCTTCTTTTTGTCCCTTTCATTGCCAAGAATGGCGATGCGAAGTGGACGTTGGCTTTTACGGTGTGTGGTTCATCCAATAGCCATTTCTTTGTCCTTTCATTGCCAAGAATGGCGATGCGAAGTGGACGTTGGCTTTTACGGTGTGTGGTTCATCCAATAGCCGCTTTCTTTGTCCCTTTCATTGCCAAGAATGGCGATGCGAGAAGTGGACGTTGGCTTTTACGGTGTGTGGTTCATCCAATAGCCATTTTTTGTCCCTTTCATTGCCAAGAATGGCGATGCGAAGTGGACGTTGGCTTTTACGGTGTGTGGTTCATCCAATAGCCGCTTCTTTGTCCTTTTCATTGCCAAGAATGGCGATGCGAAGTGGACGTTGGCTTTTTTACAGTGTGTGGTTCATCCAATAGCCGCTTCTTTGTCCCTTTCATTGCCAAGAATGGCGATGCGAAGTGGACGTTGGCTTTTACGGTGTGTGGTTCATCCAATAGCCGCTTCTTTGTCCCTTTCATTGCCAAGAATGGCGATAAAGTGGACGTTGGCTTTTACGTGTGTGGTTCATCCAATAGCCGCTTCTTTGTCCCTTTCATTGCCAAGAATGGCGATGCGAAGTGGACGTTGGCTTTTTTTTCCACGGTGTGTGGTTCATCCAATAGCCGCTTCTTTGTCCCTTTCATTTCATTTGCCCAAGAATGGCGATGCGAAGTGGACGTTGGCTTTTACGGTGTGTGGTTCATCCAATAGCCGCTTCTTTGTCCCTTTCATTGCCAAGAATGGCGATGCGAAAGTGGACGTTGGCTTTTACGGTGTGTGGTTCGTCCAATACCGCTTCTTTGTCCCTTTCATTGCCAAGAATGGCGATGCGAAGTGGACGTTGGCTTTTACAGTGTGTGGTTCATCCAATAGCCGCTTCTTTTGTCCTTTTCATTGCCAAGAATGGCGATGCGAAGTGGACGTTGGCTTTTACGGTGTGTGGTTCGTCCAATAACCATTTTTTTGTCCCTTTCATTGCCAAGAATGGCGATGCAAAAGTGGACGTTGGCTTTTACGGTGTGTGTGTTTCATCCAATAGCCGCTTCTTTGTCCCTTTCATTGCCAAGAATGGCGATGCGAAGTGGACGTTGGCTTTTACGGTGTGTGGTTCATCCA
Source organism: Anisodus tanguticus (assembly GCA_034509755.1). NCBI lineage: Eukaryota > Viridiplantae > Streptophyta > Magnoliopsida > Solanales > Solanaceae > Anisodus > Anisodus tanguticus. Next base: position 25,612,858 of record CM067545.1, read on the forward strand.
ATAGCTTTTTTTGTCCCTTTCATTGCCAAGAATGGCGATGCGAGAAGTGGACGTTGGCTTTTACGGTGTGTGGTTCATCCAATAGCCGCTTTTTTGTCCCTTTCATTGCCAAGAATGGCGATGCGAAAGTGGACGTTGGCTTTTACGGTGTGTGGTTCATCCAATAGCCGCTTCTTTGTCCTTTTCATTGCCAAGAATGGCGATGCGAGTAAGTGGACGTTGGCTTTTACGGTGTGTGGTTTCATCCAATAGCCGCTTCTTTGTCCCTTTTCATTGCCAAGAATGGCGATGCGAAAGTGGACGTTGGCTTTTACATGTGTGTGGTTCATCCAATAACCGCTTCTTTGTCCCTTTCATTGCCAAGAATGGCGATGCGAAGTGGACGTGTTGGCTTTTACGGTGTGTGGTTCATCCAATAGCCGCTTCTTTGTCCTTTCATTGCCAAGAATGGCGATGCGAAGTGGACGTTGGCTTTTACGGTGTGTGGTTCATCCAATAACCGCTTCTTTGTCCCTTTCATTTGCCAAAGAATGCGATGCGAAGTGGACGTTGGCTTTTACGTGTGTGGTTCATCCAATAGCACACTTCTTTGTCCCTTTCATTGCAAGAATGGCGATGCGAAGTGGACGTTGGCTTTTACGGTGTGTGGTTCGTCCAATAACCATTTCTTTGTCCCTTTCATTGCCAAGAATGGCAATGCGAAGTGGACGTTGGCTTTTACGGTGTGTGTGGTTAATCTAATAATAGCCACTTTCTTTGTCCCTTTCATGCCAAAGAATGGCGATGCGAAAGTGGACGTTGGCTTTTACAGTGTGTGGTTCGTCCAACAACCATTTTTTTGTCCCTTTCATTGCCAAGAATTCAATGCAGAAGTAGACGTTGGCTTTTACAGTGTGTGGTTCATCCAATAGCCGATTCTTTGTCCCTTTCATTGCCAAGAATGGCGATGCGAAGTGGACGTTGGCTTTTACGAGTGTGTGGTTCATCCAATAGCCGCTTCTTTGTCCCTTTCATTGCCAAGAATGGTGATGCAGAAGTGGACGTTGGCTTTTACAGTGTGTGGTTCGTCCAATAACCGCTTCTTTGTCCCTTTCATTACCAAGAATGGCGATGCGAAGTGGACGTTGGATTTTTTAGTGTGTGTGTTCATCCAATAGCCGCTTCTTTGTCCCTTTCATTGCCAAGAATGGTGATGCGAAATGGACGTTGGCTTTTTTTTTACATGTGTGTGGTTCATCCAATAGCACTTCTTTGTCCCTTTCATTGCCAAGAATGGCGATGCGAAGTGGACGTTGGCTTTTACGGTGTGTGGTTCATCCAATAGCCATTTCTTTGTCCCTTTCATTGCCAAGAATGGCGATGCGAAGTGGACGTTGGCTTTTACAGTGTGTGTGGTTCATCCAATAGTTTTTCTTTGTCCCTTTCATTGCCAAGAATGGCGATGCGAAAGTGGACGTTGGCTTTTACGGTGTGTGGTTCATCCAATAGCCATTTTTGTCCCTTTCATTGCCAAGAATGGCGATGCGAAGTGGACGTTGGCTTTTACGAGTGTGTGGTTCATCCAATAGCCGCTTTTTTTTGTCCCTTTCATTGCCAAGAATGGCGATGCGAAAGTGGACGTTGGCTTTTACGAGTGTGGTTCATCCAATAGCCGCTTTTTCTTTGTCCTTTTCATTGCCAAGAATGGCGATGCGAAGTGGACGTTGGCTTTTACGGTGTGTGGTTCATCCAATAGACACTTCTTTGTCCCTTTCATTGCAAAGAATGGCGATGCGAAGTGGACGTTGGCTTTTACGGTGTGTGGTTCATCCAATAGCCATTCTTTGTCCCTTTCATTGCCAAGAATGGCGATGCGAGAAGTGGACGTTGGCTTTTACGGTGTGTGGTTCATCCAATAGCGCTTCTTTGTCCCTTTTCATTGCCAAGAATGGCGATGCGAAAGTGGACGTTGGCTTTTACGGTGTGTGGTTCATCCAATAGCCGCTTCTTTGTCCCTTTCATTGCCAAGAATGGCGATGCGAAGTGGACGTTGGCTTTTACGATGTGTGTGTGTTCGTCCAATAGCCGCTTCTTTGTCCCTTTCATTGCCAAGAATGGCGATGCGAAGTGGACGTTGGCTTTTACGGTGTGTGGTTCATCCAATAGCCGCTTCTTTGTCCCTTTCATTGCCAAAGAATGGCGATGTAGAAGTGGACGTTGGCTTTTACGATGTGTGGTTCGTCCAATAGCCATTTTTTTGTCCCTTTCATTGCCAAGAATGGCGATGCGAAAGTGGACGTTGGCTTTTACGATGTGTGTGGTTCATCCAATAGCCGCTTCTTTGTCCCTTTCATTGCCAAGAATGGCGATGCGAAGTGGACGTTGGCTTTTACGGTGTGTGGTTCATCCAATAGCCCGCTTCTTTGTCCCTTTCATTGCCAAGAATGGCGATGCGAAGTGGACGTTGGCTTTTACGGTGTGTGGTTCATCCAATAGCCGCTTCTTTGTCCCTTTCATTGCCAAGAATGGCGATGCGAAGTGGACGTTGGCTTTTACGGTGTGTGGTTCATCCAATAGCCCGCTTCTTTGTCCCTTTCATTGCCAAGAATGGCGATGCGAAGTGGACGTTGGCTTTTACGGTGTGTGGTTCATCCAATAGCCGCTTCTTTTTGTCCCTTTCATTGCCAAGAATGGCGATGCGAAGTGGACGTTGGCTTTTACGGTGTGTGGTTCATCCAATAGCCAACTTCTTTTGTCCCTTTCATTGCCAAGAATGGCGATGCGAAAGTGGACGTTGGCTTTTACGGTGTGTGGTTCATCCAATAGCCGCTTTTTTCCCTTTCATTGCCAAGAATGGCGATGCGAAGTGGACGTTGGCTTTTACGGTGTGTGGTTCATCCAATAGCCGCTTCTTTTTGTCCCTTTCATTGCCAAGAATGGCGATGCGAAGTGGACGTTGGCTTTTACGGTGTGTGGTTCATCCAATAGCACTTCTTTGTCCCTTTCATTGCCAAGAATGGCGATGCGAAGTGGACGTTGGCTTTTACGATGTGTGTTTCATCCAATAGCCGCTTCTTTGTCCCTTTCATTGCCAAGAATGGCGATGCGAAAGTGGACGTTGGCTTTTACGGTGTGTGGTTCATCCAATAACCGCTTCTTTGTCCCTTTCATTGCCAAGAATGGCGATGCGAAAGTGGACGTTGGCTTTTACGGTGTGTGGTTCATCCAATAGCCGCTTCTTTGTCCCTTTCATTGTCAAGAATGGCGATGCGAAAGTGGACGTTGGCTTTTACGGTGTGTGGTTCATCCAATAACCGCTTCTTTGTCCCTTTCATTGCCAAGAATGGCGATGCGAAGTGGACGTTGGCTTTTTACGGTGTGTGGTTCATCCAATAGCCTTTCTTTGTCCCTTTCATTGCCGAATGAATGGCGATGCGAGAAGTGGACGTTGGCTTTTTACGATGTGTGGTTCATCCAATAGCCACTTCTTTGTCCCTTTCATTGCCAAGAATGGCGATGCGAAGTGGGACGTTGGCTTTTACGGTGTGTGGTTCATCCAATAGGTTCATCCAATCTTTTCCCCCTTTCATTGCCAAGAATGGCGATGCGAAGTGGACGTTGGCTTTTACAGTGTGTGGTTCATCCAATAGCCGCTTCTTTGTCCCTTTCATTGCCAAGAATGGCGATGCGAAGTGGACGTTGGCTTTTACGGTGTGTGGTTCATCCAATAGCCGCTTCTTTGTCCCTTTCATTGCCAAGAATGGCATGATGCGAAGTGAAGTGGACGTTGGCTTTTACGTGTGTGGTTCATCCAATAGCCGCTTCTTTGTCCCTTTCATTGCCAAGAATGGCGATGCGAAAGTGGACGTTGGCTTTTACGGTGTGTGGTTCATCCAATAGCCGCTTCTTTGTCCCTTTCATTGCCAAGAATGGCGATGCGAAAGTGGACGTTGGCTTTTTTTACGTGTGTGTGGTTCATCCAATAGCACGCTTCTTTGTCCCTTTCATTGCCAAGAATGGCGATGCGAAGTGGACGTTGGCTTTTTTTACGGTGTGTGGTTCATCCAATAGCCGCTTCTTTTTGTCCCTTTCATTGCCAAGAATGGCGATGCGAAGTGGACGTTGGCTTTTACGAGTGTGTGGTTCATCCAATAGCCGCTTCTTTGTCCCTTTCATTGCCAAGAATGGCGATGCGAAGTGGACGTTGGCTTTTACGGTGTGTGGTTTCATTCCAATAGCGAAAGTGGACGTTCTTTGTCCCTTTTCTTTGTCCCTTTCATTGCCAAGAATGGCGATGCGAAAGTGGACGTTGGCTTTTACGGTGTGTGGTTCGTCCAATAGCCGCTTTCTTTGTCCCTTTCATTGCCAAGAATGGCGATGCGAAGTGGACGTTGGCTTTTACGGTGTGTGGTTCATCCAATAGCCGCTTCTTTGTCCTTTTCATTGCCAAGAATGGCGATGCGAAGTGGACGTTGGCTTTTACGGTGTGTGGTTCGTCCAATAACCATTTTCTTTGTCCCTTTCATTGCCAAGAATGGCGATGCGAAAGTGGACGTTGGCTTTTACGGTGTGTGGTTCATCCAATAGCCGCTTCTTTGTCCCTTTCATTGCCAAGAATGGCGATGCGAAGTGGACGTTGGCTTTTACGGTGTGTGGTTCATCCAATAGCCGCTTCTTTGTCCCTTTCATTGCCAAGAATGGCGATGCGAAGTGGACGTTGGCTTTTACGGTGTGTGTTCATCCAATAGCCGCTTCTTTGTCCCTTTCATTGCCAAGAATGGCGATGCGAAAGTGGACGTTGGCTTTTACGTGTGTGGTTCATCCAATAGCCGCTTCTTTGTCCCTTTTCATTGCCAAGAATGGCGATGCGAAGTGGACGTTGGCTTTTACGGTGTGTGGTTCATCCAATAGCCGCTTCTTTGTCCTTTCATTGCCAAGAATGGCGATGCGAAAGTGGACGTTGGCTTTTACGTGTGTGGTTCATCCAATAGCCGCTTCTTTGTCCCTTTCATTTTTTGCCAAGAATGGCGATGCGAAGTGCAAGTGGACGTTGGCTTTTACGGTGTGTGGTTCATCCAATAGCCGCTTCTTTGTCCCTTTCATTGCCAAGAATGGCGATGCGAAGTGGACGTTGGCTTTTACGATGTGTGGTTCATCCAATAGCGCTTCTTTGTCCCTTTCATTGCCAAAGAATGGCGATGCGAAGTGGACGTTGGCTTTTTTACGGTGTGTGGTTCATCCAATAGCCACTTCTTTTTGTCCCTTTCATTGCAAGAATGGCGATGCGAAGTGGACGTTGGCTTTTACGGTGTGTGGTTCATCCAATAGCCATTTCTTTTTCCTTTCATTGCCAAGAATGGCGATGCGAGAAGTGGACGTTGGCTTTTTTTACGGTGTGTGGTTAGTCCAATAGCCGCTTCTTTGTCCTTTTATTGCCAAGAATGGCGATAAGAGTGGACGTTGGCTTTTACGGTGTGTGGTTCATCCAATAACCATTTTTTTGTCCCTTTCATTGCCAAGAATGGCGATGCGAAAGTGGACGTTGGCTTTTACAGTGTGTGGTTCATCCAATAGCCGCTTCTTTGTCCCTTTCATTGCCAAGAATGGCGATGCAGAAGTGGACGTTGGCTTTTACAGTGTGTGGTTCATCCAATAGCCGCTTCTTTGTCCCTTTCATTGCCAAGAATGGCAATGCAGAAGTGGACGTTGGCTTTTACAGTGTGTGGTTCGTCCAACAACCGCTTCTTTGTCCCTTTCATTGCCAAGAATGGCGATGTAGAAGTGGACGTTGGCTTTTACAGTGTGTGGTTCATCCAATAGCCGCTTCTTTGTCCCTTTCATTGCCAAGAATGGCGATGTAGAAATGGACGTTGGCTTTTTTACGAGTGTGTGGTTCATCCAATAGCCACTTTTTTGTCCCTTTCATTTGCCAAGAATGGCGATGCGAAAAGTGGACGTTGGCTTTTACTGTTAGTCGTTCATCCAATAGCCGCTTCTTTGTACCATTCATTGACAAGAATAACGATGCGAAGTGGACGTTGGCTTTTACGATGTGTGGTTCATCCAATAGCCGCTTTTTTTGTCCCTTTCATTGCCAAGAATGGCGATGCGAAAGTGGACGTTGGCTTTTACAGTGTGTGGTTCATCCAATAGCCACTTCTTTGTCCCTTTCATTGCAAAGAATGGCGATGCGAAGTGGACATTGGCTTTTACAGTGTGTGGTTCATCCAATAGTAGCCGCTTCTTTGTCCTTTTCATTGCCAAGAATGGCGATGCGAAGTGGACGTTGGCTTTTACGGTGTGTGGTTCATCCAATAGCCGCTTTCTTTGTCCCTTTCATTGCCAAGAATGGCGATGCGAAGTGGACGTTGGCTTTTACGATAGTGTGTGGTTCATCCAATAGCCGCTTCTTTGTCCTTTTCATTGCCAAGAATGGCGATGCGAAAGTGGACGTTGGCTTTTACGGTGTGTGGTTCATCCAATAGCAACCATTCTTTGTCCCTTTCATTGCCAAGAATGGCGATGCGAAGTGGACGTTGGCTTTTACGGTGTGTGGTTCATCCAATAGCCGCTTCTTTGTCCCTTTCATTGCCAAGAATGGCGATGCGAAGTGGACGTTGGCTTTTACGGTGTGTGGTTCATCCAATAGCCGCTTCTTTGTCCCTTTCATTGCCAAGAAATGGCGATGCGAAAGTGGACGTTGGCTTTTACGGTGTGTGGTTCATCCAATAGCCTTTTTTGTCCCTTTCATTGCCAAGAATGGCGATGCGAAGTGGACGTTGGCTTTTACGTGTGTGTGTTCATCCAATAGCCGCTTCTTTGTCCCTTTCATTGCCAAGAATGGCGATGCGAAGTGGACGTTGGCTTTTACGGTGTGTGGTTCATCCAATAGCCGCTTTTTTGTCCCTTTCATTGCCAAGAATGGCGATGCGAAAGTGGACGTTGGCTTTACGGTGTGTGGTTCATCCAATAGCCGCTTCTTTGTCCCTTTCATTGCCAAGAATGGCGATGCGAAGTGGACGTTGGCTTTTACGGTGTGTGGTTCATCCAATAGCCGCTTCTTTGTCCCTTTCATTGCCAAGAATGGCGATGCGAAAGTGGACGTTGGCTTTTACGATGTGTGGTTCATCCAATAGCCGCTTCTTTTGTCCCTTTCATTGCCAAGAATGGCGATGCGAAAGTGGACGTTGGCTTTTACGGTGTGTGGTTCATCCAATAGCCGCTTCTTTGTCCCTTTCATTGCCAAGAATGGCGATGCGAAAGTGGACGTTGGCTTTTACGGTGTGTGGTTCATCCAATAGCCGCTTCTTTGTCCCTTTCATTGCCAAGAATGGCGATGCGAGAAGTGGACGTTGGCTTTTACGAAAGTGTGGTTCATCCAATAGCCTTCTTTGTCCCTTTCATTGCCAAGAATGGCGATGCGAAGTGGACGTTGGCTTTTACGGTGTGTGTGGTTCATCCAATAGCCATTTCTTTGTCCCTTTCATTGCCAAGAATGGCGATGCGAAGTGGACGTTGGCTTTTACGAGTGTGTGGTTCATCCAATAGCCTTCTTTGTCCCTTTCATTGCCAAGAATGGCGATGCGAAGTGGACGTTGGCTTTTACAGTGTGTGGTTCATCCAATAGCACTTTCTTTGTCCCTTTCATTGCCAAGAATGGCGATGCGAAAGTGGACGTTGGCTTTTTACGTGTGTGGTTCATCCAATAGCCACTTCTTTGTCCCTTTCATTGCCAAGAATGGCGATGCGAAGTGGACGTTGGCTTTTACGTGTGTGGTTCATCCAATAGCCGCTTCTTTGTCCCTTTCATTGCCAAGAATGGCGATGCGAAAGTGGACGTTGGCTTTTTACGGTGTGTGGTTCATCCAATAGCCGCTTTTTGTCCCTTTCATTGCCAAGAATGGCGATGCGAAGTGGACGTTGGCTTTTACGGTGTGTGGTTCATCCAATAGCCGCTTCTTTGTCCCTTTCATTGCCAAGAATGGCGATGCGAAGTGGACGTTGGCTTTTACGGTGTGTGTGTTCATCCAATAGCCGCTTCTTTGTCCCTTTCATTGCCAAGAATGGCGATGCGAAGTGGACGTTGGCTTTTTTACAGTGTGTGGTTCATCCAATAGCACTTTTTTTGTCCCTTTCATTGCCAAGAATGGCGATGCGAAAGTGGACGTTGGCTTTTACGGTGTGTGGTTCATCCAATAGCCATTTCTTTGTCCCTTTCATTGCCAAGAATGGCGATGCGAAGTGGACGTTGGCTTTTACAGTGTGTGGTTCATCCAATAGCCGCTTCTTTGTCCCTTTCATTGCCAAAATGGCGATGCGAAAAGTGGACGTTGGCTTTTACGTGTGTGGTTCATCCAATAGCATTTTTTTGTCCCTTTCATTGCCAAGAATGGCGATGCGAAAGTGGACGTTGGCTTTTACGTGTGTGGTTCATCCAATAGCCGCTTCTTTGTCCCTTTCATTGCCAAGAATGGCGATGCGAAGTGGACGTTGGCTTTTACGGTGTGTGGTTCATCCAATAGCCGCTTCTTTGTCCCTTTCATTGCCAAGAATGGCGATGCGAAAGTGGACGTTGGCTTTTACGGTGTGTGGTTTCATCCAATAGCCGCTTCTTTGTCCCTTTCATTGCCAAGAATGGCGATGAAGAAGTGGACGTTGGCTTTTTTACGAATGTGTGGTTCATCCAATAGCCGCTTTTTTTTGTCCCTTTCATTGCCAAGAATGGCGATGCGAAGTGGACGTTGGCTTTTACGATGTGTGTGGTTCATCCAATAGCCGCTTTTTTGTCCCTTTCATTGCCAAGAATGGCGATGCGAAGTGGACGTTGGCTTTTACGAATGTGTGGTTCATCCAATAGCCGCTTCTTTGTCCCTTTCATTGCCAAGAATGGCGATGCGAAGTGGACGTTGGCTTTTACGGTGTGTGGTTCTCCAAACCGCTTTTCTTTGTCCCTTTCATTGCCAAGAATGGCGATGCGAAGTGGACGTTGGCTTTTACGTGTGTGGTTCATCCAATAGCCGCTTTCTTTGTCCCTTTCATTGCCAAGAATGGCGATGCGAGAAATGGACGTTGGCTTTTACGATGTGTGTGGTTCATCCAATAGCCGCTTCTTTTTGTCCCTTTCATTGCCAAGAATGGCGATGCGAAGTGGACGTTGGCTTTTACGAGTGTGTGGTTCATCCAATAGCCGCTTTCTTTGTCCCTTTCATTGCCAAGAATGGCGATGCGAAAGTGGACGTTGGCTTTTACGTGTGTGGTTCATCCAATAGCCGCTTCTTTGTCCCTTTCATTGCCAAGAATGGCGATGCGAAAGTGGACGTTGGCTTTTACGGTGTGTGGTTCATCCAATAGCCGCTTTTTGTCCCTTTCATTGCCAAGAATGGCGATGCGAAGTGGACGTTGGCTTTTTTACGTGTGTGGTTCATCCAATAGCCGCTTCTTTGTCCTTTCATTGCCAAGAATGGCGATGCGAAAGTGGACGTTGGCTTTTTTACGATGTGTGGTTCATCCAATAGCCGCTTCTTTGTCCCTTTCATTGCCAAGAATGGCGATGCGAAGTGGACGTTGGCTTTTACGATGTGTGGTTCATCCAATAGCCGCTTCTTTGTCCCTTTCATTGCCAAGAATGGCGATGCGAAGTGGACGTTGGCTTTTACGGTGTGTGGTTCATCCAATAGCCGCTTCTTTGTCCCTTTCATTGCCAAGAATGGCGATGCGAAAGTGGACGTTGGCTTTTACGGTGTGTGGTTCATCCAATAGCCGCTTCTTTGTCCCTTTCATTGCCAAGAATGGCGATGCGAAGTGGACGTTGGCTTTTACGGTGTGTGTTCATCCAATAGCCACTTCTTTGTCCCTTTCATTGCCAAGAATGGCGATGCGAAAGTGGACGTTGGCTTTTACGGTGTGTGGTTCATCCAATAGTTCCCAATAACCACTTCTTTTTTGTCCCTTTCATTGCCAAGAATGGCGATGCGAGAAGTGGACGTTGGCTTTTACGTGTGTGGTTCATCCAATAGCCGCTTCTTTGTCCCTTTTTTGCAAAGAATGGCGATGCGAAGTGGACGTTGGCTTTTACAGTGTGTGGTTCATCTAATAGCAACTTTTTTGTCCCTTTCATTACCAAGAATGTGATGCGAAGTGGACGTTGGCTTTTACAAGTGTGTGGTTCATCCAATAGCCGAATTCTTTTTGTCCCTTTCATTGCCAAGAATGGCGATGCGAAGAAGTGGACGTTGGCTTTTACGGTGTGTGGTTCATCCAATAGCCGCTTCTTTGTCCCTTTCATTGCCAAGAATGGCGATGCGAAGTGGACGTTGGCTTTTACGGTGTGTGTGTTCGTCCAACAACCGCTTCTTTGTCCCTTTCATTGCCAAAGAATGGCGATGCGAGAAGTGGACGTTGGCTTTTACAGTGTGTGGTTCATCCAATAGCCGCTTTGTCCCTTTCATTGCCAAGAATGGTGATGCGAATGGACGTTGGCTTTTTTACGTGTGTGGTTCATCCAATAGCCTTTTTTGTCCCTTTCATTGCCAAGAATGGCGATGCGAAGTGGACGTTGGCTTTTACGGTGTGTGTGTTCATCCAATAGCCGCTTTTTTTGTCCCTTTCATTGCCAAGAATGGCGATGCGAAGTGGACGTTGGCTTTTTTTACAGTGTGTGGTTCATCCAATAGCCGCTTCTTTGTCCCTTTCATTGCCAAGAATGGCGATGCGAAAGTGGACGTTGGCTTTTACGGTGTGTGGTTCATCCAATAGCCATTTTTTTGTCCCTTTCATTGTCCTTTCATTGCCAAGAATGAATGATGCGAAGTGGACGTTGGCTTTTACAAGTGTGTGGTTCATCCAATAGCCGCTTCTTTGTCCCTTTCATTGCCAAGAATGGCGATGCGAAGTGGACGTTGGCTTTTACGATGTGTGGTTCATCCAATAGCCGCTTTCTTTGTCCCTTTCATTGCCAAGAATGGCGATGCAGAAGTGGACGTTGGCTTTTACAGTGTGTGGTTCATCCAATAGCCGCTTCTTTGTCCCTTTCATTGCCAAGAATGGCGATGCGAAAGTGGACGTTGGCTTTTACGTGTGTGGTTCATCCAATAGCCACTTTTTTTCCCTTTCATTCCCCAAAGAATGGCGATGCGAGAAGTGGACGTTGGCTTTTACGGTGTGTGTTCGTTCATCCAATAGCCGCTTTCTTTGTCCCTTTCATTGCCAAGAATGGCGATGCGAGAAGTGGACGTTGGCTTTTACATAGTGTGTGTGTTCATCCAATAGCCACTTTTTTTCCCCCTTTCATTGCCAAGAATGGCGATGCGAAAAGTGGACGTTGGCTTTTACAGTGTGTGGTTCATCCAATAGCCGCTTTTTTGTCCCTTTCATTGCCAAGAATGGCGATGCAGAAGTGGACGTTGGCTTTTACAGTGTGTGGTTCGTCCAACAACCGCTTCTTTGTCCCTTTCATTGCCAAGAATGGCGATGCAAAAGTGGACGTTGGCTTTTACAATGTGTGGTTCATCCAATAGCCGCTTCTTTGTCCCTTTCATTGCCAAGAATGGCGATGCGAAAGTGGACGTTGGCTGTTACAGTGTGTGGTTCATCCAATAGCCGCTTCTTTGTCCCTTTCATTGCCAAGAATGGCGATGCGAGAAGTGGACGTTGGCTTTTTTTACGAGTGTGTGGTTCATCCAATAGCCGCTTCTTTGTCCCTTTCATTGCCAAGAATGGCGATGCGAAGTGGACGTTGGCTTTTACGAGTGTGTGGTTCATCCAATAGCGCTTTCTTTGTCCCTTTCATTGCCAAGAATGGATGCGAGAAGTGGACGTTGGCTTTTACGGTGTGTGGTTCATCCAATAGCCGCTTCTTTGTCCCTTTCATTGCCAAGAATGGCGATGCGAAAGTGGACGTTGGCTTTTACGTGTGTGGTTCATCCAATAGCCACTTTTTTTGTCCCCTTTCATTGCCAAAATGGCGATGCGAAGTGGACGTTGGCTTTTACAAGGTGTGTGGTTCATCCAATAGCACTTCTTTGTCCCTTTCATTTCCAAGAATGGCGATGCGAGAAGTGGACGTTGGCTTTTACGTGTGTGGTTCATCCAATAGCCATTTCTTTTTCCTTTCATTGCCAAGAATGGCGATGCGAAGTGGACGTTGGCTTTTACAGTGTGTGGTTCATCCAATAGCCGCTTCTTTGTCCTTTCATTGCCAAGAATGGCGATGCAGAAGTGGACGTTGGCTTTTACAGTGTGTGGTTCGTCCAATAACCATTTTTTTGTCCCTTTCATTGCCAAGAATGTGATGCAAAAGTGGACGTTGGCTTTTACAATGTGTGGTTCATCCAATAGCCGATTATTTGTCCCTTTCATTGCCAAGAATGGCGATGCAGAAGTGGACGTTGGCTTTTACAATGTGTGGTTCATCCAATAGCCGCTTCTTTGTCCCTTTCATTGCCAAGAATGGCGATGCAGAAGTGGACGTTGGCTTTTACAGTGTGTGGTTCGTCCAATAGCGCTTCTTTGTCCCTTTCATTGCCAAGAATGGCGATGCAGAAGTGGACGTTGGCTTTTACAGTGTGTGGTTCATCCAATAGCCGCTTCTTTGTCCCTTTCATTGCCAAGAATGGCGATGTAGAAGTGGACGTTGGCTTTTACAATGTGTGGTTCATCCAATAGCACTTTTTTGTCCCTTTCATTGCCAAGAATGGCGATGCAGAAGTGGACGTTGGCTTTTACGAAGTGTGTGGTTCATCCAATAGCCGCTTCTTTGTCCTTTCATTGCCAAGAATGGCGATGCGAAGTGGACGTTGGCTTTTACAGTGTGTGGTTCATCCAATAGCTTTTTTTGTCCCTTTCATTGCCAAGAATGGCGATGCGAAGTGGACGTTGGCTTTTACAATCGTGTGTTTCATCCAATAGCCACTTCTTTTTGTCCCTTTCATTGCCAAGAATGGCGATGCGAAGTGGACGTTGGCTTTTTACACGTGTGTGGTTCATCCAATAGCCGCTTCTTTGTCCCTTTCATTGCCAAGAATGGCGATGCGAAGTGGACGTTGGCTTTTACAATGTGTGGTTCATCCAATAGCCGCTTTTTGTCCCTTTCATTGCCAAGAATGGCGATGCGAAGTGGACGTTGGCTTTTACGGTGTGTGGTTCATCCAATAGCCACTTCTTTGTCCCTTTCATTGCCAAGAATGGCGATGCGAAGTGGACGTTGGCTTTTACGAGTGTGTGGTTCATCCAATAGCCAACTTTTTTTGTCCCTTTCATTGCCAAGAATGGCGATGCGAAGTGGACGTTGGCTTTTACGATGTGTGGTTCATCCAATAGCCGCTTCTTTGTCCCTTTCATTGCCAAGAATGGCGATGCGAAGTGGACGTTGGCGTTTTTTTACGTGTGTGGTTCATCCAATAGCCGCTTCTTTGTCCCTTTCATTGCCAAGAATGGCAATGCGAAGTGGACGTTGGCTTTTTTACGGTGGTGTGGTTCGTCCAATAACCGCTTTTTTTCCCTTTCATTGCCAAGAATGGCGATGATGTAAGTGGACGTTGGCTTTTACGTTGTGCTTTTACGTGTGTGGTTCATCCAATAGCCGCTTTTTGTCCCTTTCATTGCCCCTTTCAATGGCGATGCGAAAGTGGACGTTGGCTTTTTACGGTGTGTGGTTCATCCAATAACCATTTTTTGTCCCTTTCATTGCCAAGAATGGCGATGCAAAAGTGGACGTTGGCTTTTACGAGTGTGTGGTTCATCCAATAGCCGCTTCTTTGTCCCTTTCATTGCCAAGAATGGCGATGCGAAGTGGACGTTGGCTTTTACTTTTACGTGTGTGGTTCATCCAATAGCCGCTTCTTTGTCCCTTTCATTGCCAAGAATGGCGATGCGAAGTGGACGTTGGCTTTTACGATGTGTGTTCATCCAATAGCCGCTTCTTTTTGTCCCTTTCATTGCCAAGAATGGCGATGCGAAAGTGGACGTTGGCTTTTACTGTGTGTTCATCCAATAGCCGCTTCTTTGTCCCTTTTTCATTGCCAAGAATGGCGATGCGAGTGTGACGTTGGCTTTTACGGTGTGTGGTTCATCCAATAGCCGCTTCTTTGTCCTTTTCATTGCCAAGAATGGCGATGCGAAGTGGACGTTGGCTTTTACGAGTGTGGTTCATCCAATAGCCGCTTTTCTTTGTCCCTTTCATTGCCAAGAATGGCGATGCGAAGTGGACGTTGGCTTTTACATTGTGTGTGGTTCATCCAATAGCCGCTTCTTTGTCCCTTTCATTGCCAAGAATGGCGATGCGAAGTGGACGTTGGCTTTTACGTGTGTGGTTCATCCAATAGCCGCTTCTTTGTCCCTTTCATTGCCAAGAATGGCGATGCGAAGTGGACGTTGGCTTTTACAGTGTGTGGTTCATCCAATAGCCACTTTCTTTGTCCCTTTCATTGCCAAGAATGGCGATGCGAAGTGGACGTTGGCTTTTACGGTGTGTGGTTCGTCCAATAACCATTTCTTTGTCCCTTTCATTGCCAAGAATGGCAATGCAGAAGTAGACGTTGGCTTTTACAGTGTGTGGTTCATCCAATAGCCGCTTTTCTTTGTCCTTTTATTGCAAAGAATGGCGATGCGAAGTGGACGTTGGCTTTTACGGTGTGTGTGGTTCATCCAATAACCATTTTTTTGTCCCTTTCATTGCCAAGAATGGCGATGCAAAAGTGGACGTTGGCTTTTACGAGTGTGTGGTTCATCCAATAGCCGCTTCTTTTTGTCCCTTTCATTGCCAAGAATGGCGATGCGAAGTGGACGTTGGCTTTTACGGTGTGTGGTTCATCCAATAGCCGCTTCTTTTTGTCCCTTTCATTGCCAAGAATGGCGATGCGAAGTGGACGTTGGCTTTTACGGTGTGTGGTTCGTCAAACAACCGCTTCTTTGTCCCTTTCATTGCCAAGAATGGCGATGCGAAGTGGACGTTGGCTTTTTGCCAACAGTGTGTGGTTCATCCATCCAATACGCTTTCTTTTTGTCCTTTCATTGCCAAGAATGGCGATGCGAGAAATGGACGTTGGCTTTTACGTGTGTGGTTCATCCAATAGCACTTTTTGTCCCTTTCATTGCCAAGAATGGCGATGCGAAGTGGACGTTGGCTTTTTTTTTAGTGTGTGGTTCATCCAATAGCCGCTTCTTTGTCCCTTTCATTGCCAAGAATGGCGATGCGAAGTGGACGTTGGCTTTTACGATGTGTGGTTCATCCAATAGCCGCTTCTTTGTCCCTTTCATTGCCAAGAATGGCGATGCGAAGTGGACGTTGGCTTTTACGTGTGTGGTTCATCCAATAGCAACTTCTTTTTTCCCTTTCATTGCCAAGAATGGCGATGCGAAGTGGACGTTGGTTTGTCTTTTACGGTTTTTGTCCTTTCATTGTGGTTCATCCAATAGTGGTTCATCCAATAGCTTCTTTTTGTCCCTTTCATTGCCAAGAATGGCGATGCGAAGTGGACGTTGGCTTTTACGTGTGTGTGTTCATCCAATAGCCGCTTCTTTGTCCCTTTCATTGCCAAGAATGGCGATGCGAAGAAGTGACGTTGGCTTTTACGGTGTGTGGTTCATCCAATAGCCACTTTTTCCCTTTCATTGCCAAGAATGGCGATGCGAAGTGGACGTTGGCTTTTACAATGTGTGTGGTTCATCCAATAACCGCTTCTTTGTCCCTTTCATTGCCAAGAATGGCGATGCGAAGTGGACGTTGGCTTTTACGGTGTGTGGTTCATCCAATAGCCGCTTTTTGTTTGTCCCTTTCATGCCAAGAATGGCGATGTGAAAGTGGACGTTGGCTTTTGTCGGTGTGTGGTTCATCCAATAACCAATAGCTTTTTTTTCCCTTTCATTGCCAAGAATGGCGATGCGAAGTGGACGTTGGCTTTTACGAAAGTGTGTGGTTCATCCAATAGCCGCTTTTTGTCCCTTTCATTGCCAAGAATGGCGATGCGAAAGTGGACGTTGGCTTTTACGAGTGTGTGGTTCATCCAATAGCCTTTCTTCTTTGTCCCTTTCATTGCCAAGAATGGCGATGCGATGCGAAGTGGACGTTGGCTTTTACGGTGTGTGGTTCATCCAATAGCCGCTTCTTTGTCCCTTTCATTGCCAAGAATGGCGATGCGAAAGTGGACGTTGGCTTTTACAAAGTGTGTGTTTCATCCAATAGCCGCTTTTTTGTCCCTTTCATTGCCAAGAATGGCGATGCGAGAAGTGGACGTTGGCTTTTACGGTGTGTGGTTCATCCAATATTGCCAAGAATGGCGCTTCTTTTTGTCCCTTTCATTGCCAAGAATGGCGATGCGAAAGTGGACGTTGGCTTTTACGGTGTGTGGTTCATCCAATAGCCGCTTCTTTGTCCCTTTCATTGCCAAGAATGGCGATGCGAAGTGGACGTTGGCTTTTACAAGGTGTGTGGTTCATCCAATAGCCGCTTCTTTGTCCCTTTCATTGCCAAGAATGGCGATGCGAAGTGGACGTTGGCTTTTACGATGTGTGTTCATCCAATAGCCGCTTCTTTGTCCCTTTCATTGCCAAGAATGGCGATGCGAAAGTGGACGTTGGCTTTTACGGTGTGTGGTTCATCCAATAGCCACTTCTTTGTCCCTTTCATTGCCAAGAAATGGCGATGCGAAGTGGACGTTGGCTTTTACGGTGTGTGGTTCATCCAATAGCCATTTCTTTGTCACTTTCATTGCCAAGAATGGCGATGCGACGAAGTGGACGTTGGCTTTTACGGTGTGGTTCATCCAATAGCCGCTTTCTTTGTCCTTTTATTGCAAAGAATGGCGATGCGAAAGTGGACGTTGGCTTTTACGGTGTGTGGTTCGTCCAATAACCATTTTTTTTTCCCTTTCATTGCCAAGAATGTGATGCAAAAGTGGACGTTGGCTTTTACGTGTGTGGTTCATCCAATAGCCGAATTCTTTGTCCCTTTCATTGCCAAGAATGGCGATGCGAAGAAGTGGACGTTGGCTTTTACGATGTGTGTTCATCCAATAGCCAATAGCCGCTTCTTTGTCCCTTTCATTGCCAAGAATGGCGATGCGAAGTGGACGTTGGCTTTTACGGTGTGTGGTTCGTCAAATAACCGCTTTTTTTCCCAAACCGCTTTCCCTTTCATTGCCAAGAATGGCGATGCGAAAGTGGACGTTGGCTTTTTACGTGTGTGTTCATCAATAGCCGCCGCTTCTTTGTCCCTTTCATTGCCAGAATGGTGATGTAGAAATGGACGTTGGCTTTTTTTACAGTGTGTGGTTCATCCAATAGCCGCTTTTTTTGTCCCTTTCATTGCCAAGAATGGCGATGCGAAAGTGGACGTTGGCTTTTACGGTGTGTGGTTCATCCAATAACCATTCTTTTTCCCTTTCATTGCCAAGAATGGCGATGCGAAAGTGGACGTTGGCTTTTACGGTGTGTGGTTCATCCAATAGCCGCTTCTTTGTCCCTTTCATTGCCAAGAATGGCGATGCGAAGTGGACGTTGGCTTTTACGGTGTGTGGTTCATCCAATAACCGTTTTTTTTTCCCTTTCATTGCCAAGAATGGCGATGCGAAGTGGACGTTGGCTTTTACGAAGTGTGTGTTCATCCAATAGCACCGCTTCTTTGTCCCTTTCATTGCCAAGAATGGCGATGCGAAGTGGACGTTGGCTTTTTTACGGTGTGTGGTTCATCCAATAGCCGCTTCTTTTTGTCCCTTTCATTGCCAAGAATGGCGATGCGAAGTGGACGTTGGCTTTTACGAGTGTGGTTCATCCAATAGCCGCTTCTTTGTCCCTTTCATTGCCAAGAATGGCGATGCGAAGTGGACGTTGGCTTTTACGGTGTGTGGTGGTTCATCCAATAGCCATTCTTTGTCCCTTTCATTGCCAAGAATGGCGATGCGAAGTGGACGTTGGCTTTTACAGTGTGTGGTTCATCCAATAGCCGCTTCTTTGTCCCTTTCATTGCCAAGAATGGCGATGCGAAGTGGACGTTGGCTTTTACGGTGTGTGGTTTCATCCAAACCATTTTTTTGTCCCTTTCATTGCCAAGAATGGCGATGCAAAAGTGGACGTTGGCTTTTACAGTGTGTGGTTCATCCAATAGCAGCTTATTTGTCCCTTTCATTGCCAAGAATGGCGATGCAGAAGTGGACGTTGGCTTTTACGGTGTGTGGTTCATCCAATAACCGCTTCTTTGTCCCTATCATTGCCAAGAATGGCGATGCAAAGTGGACGTTGGCTTTTACATGTGTGGTTCATCCAATAGCACTTTTTTTTGTCCCTTTCATTGCCAAGAATGGCGATGCGAAAGTGGACGTTGGCTTTTACGGTGTGTGGTTCATCCAATAGCCGCTTTTTGTCCCTTTCATTGCCAAGAATGGCGATGCGAAGTGGACGTTGGCTTTTACGGTGTGTGGTTCATCCAATAGCCGCTTCTTTGTCCCTTTCATTGCCAAGAATGGCGATGCGAAAGTGGACGTTGGCTTTTACGAGTGTGTGGTTCGTCCAATAGACACTTCTTTGTCCCTTTTATTGCCAAGAATGGCGATACAGAAGTGGATATTGGCTTTTACAGTGTGTGGTTCATCTAATAGCCACATCTTTGTCCCTTTCATTGCCAAGAATGGCGATGCGAAGTGGACGTTGGCTTTTTTGGTTCATCAATAGTTCTGTGTGGTTCATCCAATAGCGCTTCTTTGTCCCTTTCATTACGAAGAATGCGATGCGAAGTGGACGTTGGCTTTTACGGTGTGTGGTTCATCTATAGCACTTCTTTGTCCCTTTCATTTCCAAGAATGGCGATGCGAAGTGGACGTTGGCTTTTTTTACGGTGTTTGGTTCGTCCAATAGCCACCATTTGTTTGTCACTTTCATTGCCAAGAATGGCAATACAGAAGTGGACGTTGGCTTTTACAGTGTGGTTCATCTAATAGTTTTTCTTTGTCCCTTTCATTGCAAAGAATGGCGATGCAGAAGTGGACGTTGGCTGTTACAGTGTGTGGTTCGTCCAACAACCATTTTTTTGTCCCTTTCATTGCCAAGAATGTGATGCAAAAGTGGACGTTGGCTTTTACAGTGTGTGGTTCATCCAATAGCCGATTCTTTGTCCCTTTCATTGCCAAGAATGGCGATGCAGAAGTGGACGTTGGCTTTTACACTGTGTGGTTTATCCAATAGCCGCTTCTTTGTCCCTTTCATTGCCAAGAATGGCGATGCAAAAGTGGACGTTGGCTTTTACAGTGTGTGGTTCGTCCAATAACCGCTTCTTTGTCCCTTTCATTGCCAAGAATGGCGATGTAGAAGTGGACGTTGGCTTTTACAGTGTGTGGTTCATCCAATAGCCGCTTCTTTGTCCCTTTCATTGCCAAGAATGGTGATGTAGAAATGGACGTTGGCTTTTTTAGTGTGTGGTTCATCCAATAACCACTTTTTTGTCCCTTTCATTACCAAGAATATGAAGAATGGCGATGCGAAAGTGGACGTTGGCTTTTACGGTGTGTGGTTCATCCAATAGCCGCTTCTTTGTCCCTTTCATTGCCAAGAATGGCGATGCAGAAGTGGACGTTGGCTTTTTTACAGTGTGTGGTTCATCCAATAACCGCTTCTTTGTCCCTTTCATTGCCAAGAATGGCGATGCGAAGTGGACGTTGGCTTTTACGGTGTGTGTTCATCCAATAGCAACTTTTCTTTGTCCCTTTCATTGCCAAGAATGGCGATGCGAAAGTGGACGTTGGCTTTTACTTTCATTGTGTGTGTGGTTCATCCAATAGCTTCTTTTTGTCCCTTTCATTGCCAAGAATGGCGATGCGAAGTGGACGTTGGCTTTTACAAGTGTGTGGTTCATCCAATAGCCATTTCTTTGTCCCTTTCATTGCCAAGAATGGCGATGCGAAGTGGGACGTTGGCTTTTACGGTGTGTGGTTCATCCAATAGCCGCTTCTTTGTCCCTTTTCATTGCCAAGAATGGCGATGCGAAGTGGACGTTGGCTTTTACGGTGTGTGTTCATCCAATAACCATTTTTTGTCCCTTTCATTGCCAAGAATGGCGATGCGAAAGTGGACGTTGGCTTTTACGGTGTGTGGTTCATCCAATAGCCGATTCTTTGTCCCCTTTCATTGCCAAGAATGGCGATGCGAAGTGGACGTTGGCTTTTACGAGTGTGTGGTTCATCCAATAGCCGCTTCTTTGTCCCTTTCATTGCCAAGAATGGCGATGCGAAAGTGGACGTTGGCTTTTACGGTGTGTGGTTCGTCTTTCAATAGCCGCTTTTTGTCCCTTTCATTGCCAAGAATGGCGATGCGAAAGTGGACGTTGGCTTTTACGGTGTGTGTTCATCCAATAATAGCGCTTTTTGTCCCTTTTATTGCCAAGAATGGTGATGCGAAAATGGACGTTGGCTTTTACACATGTGTGGTTCGTCCAATAACCATTTTTTTTGTCCCTTTCATTGCCAAGAATGGCGATGCAAAAGTGGACGTTGGCTTTTACGAGTGTGTGGTTCATCCAATAGCCGCTTCTTCTTTGTCCCTTTCATTGCCAAGAATGGCGATGCGAAAGTGGACGTTGGCTTTTACGGTGTGTGTTCATCCAATAGCCGCTTCTTTGTCCCTTTCATTGCCAAGAATGGCGATGCAAAAGTGGACGTTGGCTTTTACAGTGTGTGGTTCATCCAATAGCCGCTTCTTTGTCCCTTTCATTGCCAAGAATGGCGATGCGAAAGTGGACGTTGGCTTTTACGGTGTGTGGTTCATCCAATAGCCGCTTCTTTGTCCCTTTCATTGCCAAGAATGGCGATGCGAAGTGGACGTTGGCTTTTACGGTGTGTGGTTCATCCAATAGCCGCTTCTTTGTCCCTTTCATTGCCAAGAACGGTGATGCAGAAGTGGACGTTGGCTTTTACAGTGTGTGGTTCATCCAATAGCCGCTTCTTTGTCCCTTTCATTTCCAAGAATGGCGATGCGAAGTGGACGTTGGCTTTTACGGTGTATGGTTCATCCAAAAGCCGCTTATTTGTCCCTTTCATTGCCAAGAATGGCGATGCGAAAGTGGACGTTGGCTTTTACAAAGTGTGGTTCATCCAATAACCGCTTCTTTGTCCCTTTCATTGCCAAGAATGGCGATGCGAAAGTGGACGTTGGCTTTTACAAGGTGTGTGGTTCATCCAATAGCCGCTTCTTTGTCCCTTTCATTGCCAAGAATGGCGATGCGAAGTGGACGTTGGCTTTTACAAGTGTGTGTGGTTTCGTCCAATAGCCACTTCTTTGTCCCTTTCATTGTAAAGAATGGCGATGCGCAAGTGGACATTGGCTTTTACAGTGTGGTGTTCATCCAATAGCCGCTTCTTTTGTCCCTTTCATTGCCAAGAATGGCGATGCGAAGTGGACGTTGGCTTTTACGGTGTGTGGTTCATCCAATAACCGCTTTTTTGTCCCTTTCATTGCCAAGAATGGCGATGCGAAAGTGGACGTTGGCTTTTACGGTGTGTGGTTCATCCAATAGCCGCTTCTTTGTCCCTTTCATTGCCAAGAATGGCGATGCGAAGTGGTGGACGTTGGCTTTTACGGTGTGTGGTTCATCCAATAGCCGCTTCTTTGTCCCTTTCATTGCCAAGAATGGCGATGCGAAGTGGACGTTGGCTTTTACGATGTGTGTGGTTCGTCCAATAACCGCTTCTTTGTCCCTTTCATTGCCAAGAATGGCGATGCGAAGTGGACGTTGGCTTTTACGTGTGTGGTTCATCCAATAGCCGCTTCTTTGTCCCTTTTATTGCCAAGAATGGCGATGCGAAGTGGACGTTGGCTTTTACGGTGTGTGGTTCATCCAATAGCCGCTTTTTTGTCCCTTTCATTGCCAAGAATGGCGATGCGAAGTGGACGTTGGCTTTTACGGTGTGTGGTTCATCCAATAGCCGCTTTTTTTTGTCCCTTCATTTGCCCAAGAATGAATGCGATGCGAAAGTGACGTTGGCTTTTACGGTGTGTGGTTCATCCAATAGCTTTTTTTTGTCCCTTTCATTGCCAAGAATGGCGATGCGAAGTGGACGTTGGCTTTTAAAGAGTGTGTGTGGTTCATCCAATAGCCGCTTTTTGTCCCTTTCATTGCCAAGAATGGCGATGCGAAAGTGGACGTTGGCTTTTACGGTGTGTGTGTTCATCCAATAGCCGCTTTTTTGTCCCTTTCATTGCCAAGAATGGCGATGCGAAGTGGACGTTGGCTTTTACAGTGTGTGTTCATCCAATAGCCGCTTTTTTTGTCCTTTCATTGCCAAGAATGGCGATGCGAAGTGGACGTTGGCTTTTACGGTGTGTGGTTCATCCAATAGCCGCTTCTTTTGTCCCTTTCATTGCCAAGAATGGCGATGCGAAGTGGACGTTGGCTTTTACGGTGTGTGGTTCATCCAATAGCCACTTTCTTTGTCCCTTTCATTGCCAAGAATGGCGATGCGAAAGTGGACGTTGGCTTTTACGGTGTGTGTTCATCCAATAGCCGCTTCTTTTCCCTTTCATTGCCAAGAATGGCGATGCGAAGTGGACGTTGGCTTTTTTACGGTGTGTGGTTCATCCAATAGCCGCTTCTTTGTCCCTTTCATTGCCAAGAATGGCGATGCGAAGTGGACGTTGGCTTTTACGGTGTGTGGTTCATCCAATAGCCATCTTTTTTCCCTTTCATTGCCAAGAATGGCGATGCGAAGTGGACGTTGGCTTTTACGGTGTGTGGTTCATCCAATAGCCGCTTTTTTGTCCCTTTCATTGCCAAGAATGGCGATGCAGAAGTGGACGTTGGCTTTTACAGTGTGTGGTTCATCCAATAACCATTTTTTTGTCCCTTTCATTGCCAAGAATGGCGATGCAAAAGTGGACGTTGGCTTTTTTACGAGTGTGTGGTTCATCCAATAGCCGCTTCTTTGTCCCTTTCATTGCCAAGAATGGCGATGCGAAAGTGGACGTTGGCTTTTACAAAGTGTGTGTTCATCCAATAGCCGCTTCTTTGTCCCTTTCATTGCCAAGAATGGCGATGCGAAAGTGGACGTTGGCTTTTACAAGTGTGTGGTTCATCCAATAGCCTTTGCTTTTTGTCCCTTTCATTGCCAAGAATGAATGGCGATGCGAAGTGGACGTTGGCTTTTTACGATGTGTGGTTCATCCAATAGCCGCTTCTTTGTCCCTTTCATTGCCAAGAATGGCGATGCGAAATGGACGTTGGCTTTTACGGTGTGTGTGTTCATCCAATAGCCGCTTTTTGTCCCTTTCATTGCCAAGAATGGCGATGCGAAAGTGGACGTTGGCTTTTACGGTGTGTGGTTCATCCAATAGCACCGCTTCTTTTTCCCTTTCATTGCCAAGAATGGCGATGCGAAGTGGACGTTGGCTTTTACAGTGTGTGGTTCATCCAATAGCCGCTTCTTTGTCCCTTTCATTGCCAAGAATGGCGATGCAAAAGTGGACGTTGGCTGTTACAGTATGTGGTTCATCCAATAACCGCTTCTTTGTCCCTTTCATTACGAAGAATGCGATGCAGAAGTGGACGTTGGCTTTTACTGTGTGTGGTTCATCTAGTCACACTTCTTTGTCCCTTTCATTCCAAAAATGGCGATGCGAAGTGGACGTTGGCTTTTACGGTGTTTGGTTCGTCCAATAGCCATTTCTTTGTCACTTTCATTGCCAAGAATGGCAATGCGAAAGTGGACGTTGGCTTTTACGGTGTGGTTAGTCCAATAATCGTTTTTCTTTGTCTCTTTTATTGCAAAGAATGGCGATGCGAAGAGTGGACGTTGGCTTTTACGGTGTGTGGTTCGTCCAACAACCATTTTTTTGTCCCTTTCATTACCAAGAATGTGATGCAAAAGTGGACGTTGGCTTTTACAGTGTGGTTCATCCAATAGCCGATTCTTTGTCATTTTCATTGCCAAGAATGGCGATGCAGAAGTGGACGTTGGCTTTTACAGTGTGTGGTTCATCCAATAGCCGCTTCTTTGTCCCTTTCATTGCCAAGAATAGCGATGCAAAAGTGGACGTTGGCTGTTACAGTGTGTGGTTCGTCCAACAACCGCTTTTTGTCCCTTTCATTGCCAAGAATGGCGATGTAAAGTGGACGTTGGCTTTTTTCACGATGTGTGTTTCATCCAATAGCCGCTTCTTTGTCCCTTTCATTACCAAGAATGGTGATGTAGAAATGGACGTTGGCTTTTACTTTTACGGTGTGTGGTTCATCCAATAACCGCTTTTTGTCCCTTTCATTACCAAGAATGGCGATGCAAAAGTGGACGTTGGCTTTTACGGTGTGTGGTTCATCCAATAGCCGCTTCTTTGTCCCTTTCATTGCCAAGAATGGCGATGCGAAGTGGACGTTGGCTTTTAAAAGTGTGTGGTTCATCCAATAGCCGCTTCTTTGTCCCTTTCATTGCCAAGAATGGCGATGCAGAAGTGGACGTTGGCTTTTACAATGTGTGGTTCATCCAATAACCGCTTCTTTGTCCCTTTCATTGCCAAGAATGGCGATGCGAAGTGGACGTTGGCTTTTACAAAGTGTGTGGTTCATCCAATAGCCACTTCTTTTCTTTGTCCCTTTCATTGCCAAGAATGGCGATGCGAAAGTGGACGTTGGCTTTTACGGTGTGTGGTTCGTCCAATAGCCATTTGTTTGTCCCTTTCATTGCAAGAATGCCAAGAATGGCGATGCGAAGTGGACGTTGGCTTTTACGAGTGTGTGGTTCATCCAATAACCGCTTCTTTGTCCCTTTCATTGCCAAGAATGGCGATGCAGAAGTGGACGTTGGCTTTTACAGTGTGTGGTTCATCCAATAGCCATTTTTTTGTCCCTTTCATTGCCAAGAATGGCGATGCAGAAGTGGACGTTGGCTTTTACAGTGTGTGGTTCATCCAATAGCCGATTCTTTGTCCCTTTCATTGCCAAGAATGGCGATGATGAAAGTGGACGTTGGCTTTTACGGTGTGTGGTTCATCCAATAGCCGCTTCTTTGTCCCTTTCATTGCCAAGAATGGCATGCGAAAAGTGGACGTTGGCTTTTACGGTGTGTGGTTCATCCAATAACCCTTTTTTGTCCCTTTCATTGCCAAGAATGGCGATGCGAAAAAGTGGACGTTGGCTTTTACAGTGTGTGGTTCATCCAATAGCCGCTTCTTTGTCCCTTTTATTACCAAGAATGGTGATGTAGAAGACGTTGGACGTTGGCTTTTACGATGTGTGGTTCGTCCAATAACAGCTTTTTTTGTCCCTTTCATTGCCAAGAATGGCGATGCAAAAGTGGACGTTGGCTTTTACGTGTGTGGTTCATCCAATAGCCGCTTCTTTGTCCCTTTCATTGCCAAGAATGGCGATGCGAAGTGGACGTTGGCTTTTACGGTGTGTGTTCATCCAATAGCCGCTTCTTTGTCCCTTTCATTGCCAAGAATGGCGATGCGAAGAAGTGGACGTTGGCTTTTACAAGTGTGTGGTTCATCCAATAACCGCTTTTTTGTCCCTTTCATTACAAGAATGCGATGCGAAGTGGACGTTGGCTTTTACGGTGTGTGGTTCATCCAATAGCCTTCTTTGTCCCTTTCATTGCCAAGAATGGCGATGCGAAAGTGGACGTTGGCTTTTACGGTGTGTGGTTCATCCAATAGCCGCTTCTTTGTCCCTTTCATTGCCAAGAATGGCGATGCGAAGTGGACGTTGGCTTTTACAAGTGTGTGGTTCATCCAATAGCGCTTTTTTTGTCCCTTTCATTGCCAAGAATGGCGATGCGAAGTGGACGTTGGCTTTTACGGTGTGTGTGGTTCATCCAATAGCCGCTTTTTTTGTCCCTTTCATTGCCAAGAATGGCGATGCGAAGTGGACGTTGGCTTTTACAGTGTGTGGTTCATCCAATAGCCGCTTTTTGTCCCTTTCATTGCCAAGAATGGCGATGCGAGAAGTGGACGTTGGCTTTTACAAAGGTGTGTGTTCATCCAATAGCCACTTCTTTGTCCCTTTCATTGCCAAAGAATGGCGATGCGAAGTGGACGTTGGCTTTTTTACAGTGTGTGGTTCGTCCAATAGCCATTTCTTTGTCCCTTTCATTGCCAAGAATGGCGATGCGAAAGTGGACGTTGGCTTTTACAGTGTGTGGTTCATCCAATAGCCTTTTTTTGTCCCTTTTATTGCCATGAATAGCGATGCAGAAGTGGACGTTGGCTGTTACAGTGTGTGGTTCGTCCAACAACCGCTTCTTTGTCCCTTTCATTACCAAGAATGCGATGCAGAAGTGGACGTTGGCTTTTACAGTGTGTGGTTCATCCAATAGCCGATTCTTTTTGTCCCTTTCATTGCAAAGAATGGCGATGCAGAAGTGGACGTTGGCTTTTACAGTGTGTGGTTCATCCAATAGCCGCTTCTTTGTCCCTTTCATTGCCAAGAATGGCGATGCAAAAGTGGACGTTGGCTTTTACAGTGTGTGGTTCGTCCAATAGCCGCTTCTTTGTCCCTTTCATTGCCAAGAATGGCGATGCAAAAGTGGACGTTGGCTTTTACAAGTGTGTGGTTCATCCAATAGCCACACTTTCTTTGTCCCTTTCATTGCAAAGAATGGCGATGCGAAGTGGACGGACGTTGGCTTTTTTTACGGTGTGTGGTTCATCCAATAGCACATTTCTTTGTCCCTTTCATTGCCAAGAATGGCGATGCGAAGTGGACGTTGGCTTTTACGGTGTGTGGTTCATCCAATAGCCGCTTTTTTGTCCTTTCATTGCCAAGAATGGCGATGCGATGCGAAGTGGACGTTGGCTTTTACGTGTGTGGTTCATCCAATAGCCGCTTTTTGTCCCTTTCATTGCCAAGAATGGCGATGCGAAGTGGACGTTGGCTTTTACGGCGATGCGAATGTGGTTTTACAAGTGTGTGGTTCATCCAATAACCGCTTTTTTTGTCCCTTTCATTGCCAAGAATGGCGATGCGAAAGTGGACGTTGGCTTTTACAAGTGTGTGTTCATCCAATAGCCGCTTCTTTGTCCCTTTCATTGCCAAGAATGGCGATGCGAAGTGGACGTTGGCTTTTACGTGTGTGGTTCATCCAATAGCCGCTTTTTTGTCCCTTTTTATTGCCAAGAATGGCGATGCGAAGTGGACGTTGGCTTTTACGGTGTGTGTGGTTCATCCAATAGCCACTTTTTTGTCCCTTTCATTGCCAAGAATGGCGATGCGAAGTGGACGTTGGCTTTTACAAGTGTGTGGTTCATCCAATAGCCGCTTCTTTTGTCCCTTTCATTGCCAAGAATGGCGATGCGAAAGGACGTTGGCTTTTACAATGTGTGGTTCATCCAATAGCCGCTTCTTTTTCCCTTTCATTGCCAAGAATGGCGATGCGAAAGTGGACGTTGGCTTTTACAATGTGTGGTTCATCCAATAGCCGCTTCTTTGTCCCTTTCATTGCCAAGAATGGCGATGCGAAGTGGACGTTGGCTTTTACGGTGTGTGGTTCGTCCAATAGCCATTTTTTTTGTCCTTTCATTGCCAAGAATGGCGATGCGAAGAAGTGGACGTTGGCTTTTACAGTGTGTGGTTCATCCAATAGCAACTTCTTTTTGTCCCTTTTCATTGAAAAGAATGGCGATGCGAAGTGGACGTTGGCTTTTACGATGTGTGGTTCATCCAACAACCATTTTTTTTTTGTCCCTTTCATTGCCAAGAATGGCGATGCAAAAGTGGACGTTGGCTTTTACGGTGTGTGGTTCATCCAATAGCCGATTCTTTGTC
Organism: Anisodus tanguticus; assembly: GCA_034509755.1. Taxonomy (NCBI): domain Eukaryota; kingdom Viridiplantae; phylum Streptophyta; class Magnoliopsida; order Solanales; family Solanaceae; genus Anisodus; species Anisodus tanguticus. The sequence continues at coordinate 25,640,567 of CM067545.1, forward strand.
CCTTTCATTGCCAAGAATGGCGATGCGAAAGTGGACGTTGGCTTTTACAATGTGTGGTTCATCCAATAGCCGCTTCTTTGTCCCTTTCATTGCCAAGAATGGCGATGCGAAAAGTGGACGTTGGCTTTTACGATGTGTGGTTCATCCAATAACCGCTTTTTTTGTCCCTTTCATTGCCAAGAATGGCGATGCGAAAAGTGGATGTTGGCTTTTTTTACGGTGTGTGGTTCATCCAATAGCCGCTTCTTTTTTGTCCTTTTATTGCCAAGAATGGCGATGCGTAATGGACGTTGGCTTTTACAGTGTGTGGTTCGTCCAATAGCCGCTTTTTTGTCCCTTTCATTGCCAAGAATGGCGATGCAAAAGTGGACGTTGGCTTTTAAAGTGTGTGGTTCATCCAATAGCCGCTTCTTTGTCCCTTTCATTGCCAAGAATGACGATGCAGAAGTGGACGTTGGCTTTTACAGTGTGTGGTTCATCCAATAGCCGCTTCTTTGTCCCTTTCATTACCAAGAATGGCGATGCAGAAGTGGACGTTGGCTGTTACAGTATGTGGTTCATCCAATAACTGCTTCTTTGTCCCTTTCATTACGAAGAATGCGATGCAGAAGTGGACGTTGGCTTTTACAGTGTGTGGTTCATCTAGTACACACTTCTTAGTCCCTTTCAATTCCAAAAATGTCGATGCAGAAGTGGACGTTGGATTTTGCAGTGTTTGATTCGTCCAATAACCATTTGTTTGTCACTTTCAATGCCAAGAATGGCAATACAGAAGTCGACGTTGGCTTTTACAGTGTGGTTAGTCTAATAGTTTTTCTTTGTCTCTTTTATTGCAAAGAATAGCGATGCAGTAGTGGACGTTGGCTGTTACAGTGTGTGGTTCGTCTAACAACCATTTTTTTGTCCCTTTCATTACCAAGAATGTGATGCAAAAGTGGACGTTGGCTTTTACAGTGTGTGGTTCATCCAATAGCCGATTCTTTGTCATTTTCATTGCCAAGAATGGCGATGCTGAAGTGGACGTTGGCTTTTACAGTGTGTTGTTCATCCAATAGCCGCTTCTTTGTCCCTTTCATTGCCAAGAATTGCAATGCAAAAGTGGAAGTCGGCTTTTACAGTGTGTGGTTCGTCTAACAACAGCTTTTTTGTCCCTTTCATTGCCAAGAATAGCGATATAAAAGTGGATGTTGGATTTTACAGTGTATCGTTCATCCAATAGCCGCCCGTTTGTCCCTTTTATTACTAAGAATGGTGATGTAGAAATGGACGTTGGCTGTTACAGTGTGTGGTTCGTCCAACAACAGTTTTTTTGTCCCTTTCATTACCAAGAATATGATACAAAAGTGGACGTTGGCTTTTAAAGTGTGTGGTTCATCCAATAGCAGATTCTTCGTCCCTTTCATTGCCAAGAATGACGATGCAGAAGTGGACGTTGGCTTTTACAGTGTGTGGTTCATCCAATAGCCGCTTCTTTGTCCCTTTCATTACCAAGAATGGCGATGCAGAAGTGGACGTTGGCTGTTACAGTATGTGGTTCATCCAATAACTGCTTCTTTGTCCCTTTCATTACGAAGAATGCGATGCAGAAGTAGACGTTGGCTTTGACAGTGTGTGGTTCATCTAGTACACACTTCTTAGTCCCTTTCAATTCCAAAATGTCGATGCAGAAGTGGACGTTGGATTTTGCAGTGTTTGATTCGTCCAATAGCCATTTGTTTGTCACTTTCAATGCCAAGAATGGCAATACAGAAGTCGACGTTGGCTTTTACAGTGTGGTTAGTCTAATAGTTTTTCTTTGTCTCTTTTATTGCAAAGAATAGCGATGCAGTAGTGGACGTTGGCTGTTACAGTGTGTGGTTCGTCTAACAACCATTTTTTTGTCCCTTTCATTACCAAGAATGTGATGCAAAAGTGGACGTTGGCTTTTACAGTGTGTGGTTCATCCAATAGCCGATTCTTTGTCATTTTCATTGCCAAGAATGGCGATGCTGAAGTGGACGTTGGCTTTTACAGTGTGTTGTTCATCCAATAGCCGCTTCTTTGTCCCTTTCATTGCCAAGAATTGCAATGCAAAAGTGGAAGTCGGCTTTTACAGTGTGTGGTTCGTCTAACAACAGCTTTTTTTGTCCCTTTCATTGCCAAGAATAGCGATATAAAAGTGGATGTTGGATTTTACAGTGTATCGTTCATCCAATAGCCGCCCGTTTGTCCCTTTTATTACTAAGAATGGTGATGTAGAAATGGACGTTGGCTGTTACAGTGTGTGGTTCGTCCAACAACAGTTTTTTTGTCCCTTTCATTACCAAGAATATGATACAAAAGTGGACGTTGGCTTTTAAAGTGTGTGGTTCATCCAATAGCCGATTCTTCGTCCCTTTCATTGCCAAGAATGACGATGCAGAAGTGGACGTTGGCTTTTACAGTGTGTGGTTCATCCAATAGCCGCTTCTTTGTCCCTTTCATTACCAAGAATGGCGATGCAAAAGTGGACGTTGGCTGTTACAAGTATGTGGTTCATCCAATAACCGCTTCTTTGTCCCTTTCATTACGAAGAATGCGATGCAGAAGTGGACGTTGGCTTTGACAGTGTGTGGTTCATCTAGTACACACTTCTTTTGTCCCTTTCATTCCAAAAATGTCGATGCGAAGTGGACGTTGGATTTTGCGGTGTGTGTGATTCATCCAATAACCATTTGTTTGTCCTTTCATTGCCAAGAATGGCAATGCGAAGTGACGTTGGCTTTTACAAGTGTGTGTTAGTCTAATCGTTTTTCTTTGTCCCTTTTATTGCAAGAATAGCGATGCGAAGTGGACGTTGGCTGTTACAGTGTGTGGTTCGTCAAACAACCATTTTTTTGTCCCTTTTATTACCAAGAATGTGATGCAAAAGTGGACGTTGGCTTTTACAGTGTGTGGTTCATCCCATAGCCGCTTCTTTGTCCCTTTCATTGCCAAGAATGACGATGCAGAAGTGGACGTTGGCTTTTACAGTGTGTGGTTCATCCAATAGCCGCTTCTTTGTCCCTTTCATTGCCAAGAATGCAATGCAAAAGTGGAAGTTGGCTTTTACAAAGTGTGTGGTTCGTCCAATAACAGCTTTTTGTCCCTTTCATTGCCAAGAATGGCGATATAGAAGTGGATGTTGGCTTTTACAGTGTATCGTTCATCCAATAGCCGCTCGTTTGTCCCTTTTATTACTAAGAATGGTGATGTAGAAGTGGACGTTGGCTTTTATAGTGTGTGGTTCGTCCAACAACATTTTTTTGTCCCTTTCATTACCAAGAATATGATACAAAAGTGGACGTTGGCTTTTAAAGTGTGTGGTTCATCCAATAGCCGATTTTGTCCCTTTCATTGCCAAGAATGACGATGCAGAAGTGGACGTTGGCTTTTACAGAGTGTGTGGTTCATCCAATAGCCGCTTCTTTGTCCCTTTCATTACCAAGAATGGCGATGCAGAAGTGGACGTTGGCTGTTACAGTGTGTGGTTCATCCAATAACCGCTTCTTTGTCCCTTTCATTACGAAGAATGCGATGCAGAAGTGGACGTTGGCTTTTACAGTGTGTGGTTCATCTAATACACACTTCTTTGTCCCTTTCATTTCCAAGAATGGCGATGCAGAAGTGGACGTTGGATTTTGCAAGTGTGTGGTTCGTCCAATAGCCATTTCTTTGTCCTTTCATTGCCAAGAATGGCAATGCGTAGTGGACGTTGGCTTTTACGGTGTGTGGTTAATCCAATAGCCGCTTCTTTGTCCTTTTATTGCAAGAATGGCGATGCGAAGTGGACGTTGGCTTTTACGGTGTGTGGTTCGTCCAAACCATTTTTTTGTCCCTTTCATTACCAAGAATGTGATGCAAAAGTGGACGTTGGCTTTTACAAGTGTGTGGTTCATCCAATAGCCGATTCTTTGTCCCTTTCATTGCCAAGAATGGCGATGCAGAAGTGGACGTTGGCTTTTACAGTGTGTGGTTCATCCAATAGCCGCTTCTTTGTCCCTTTCATTGCCAAGAATGGCAATGCAAAAGTGGACGTTGGCTTTTACAATGTGTGGTTCGTCCAATAGCCGCTTTTTTGTCCCTTTCATTGCCAAGAATGCGATATGCGAAAAGTGGATGTTGGATTTTACGATGTGTGTTCATCCAATAGCCGCCTTTGTCCCTTTTATTACTAAGAATGGTGATGTAGAAATGGACGTTGGCTTTTACGATGTGTGTGGTTCGTCCAACAACAGCTTCTTTGTCCCTTTCATTACCAAGAATGGCGATGCAAAAGTGGACGTTGGCTTTTAAAGTGTGTGGTTCATCCAATAGCCGCTTCTTCTCCCCTTTCATTGCAAAGAATGGCGATGCAGAAGTGGACGTTGGCTTTTACAAGGTGTGGTTCCTCCAATAGCCGCTTCTTTGTCCCTTTCATTACCAAGAATGGCGATGCAGAAGTGGACGTTGGCTGTTACAGTATGTGGTTCATCCAATAACTGCTTCTTTGTCCCTTTCATTACGAAGAATGCGATGCAGAAGTGGACGTTGGCTTTTACAGTGTGTGGTTCATCTAGTACACACTTCTTAGTCCCTTTCAATTCCAAGAATGTCGATGCAGAAGTGGACGTTGGATTTTGCAGTGTGTGATTCGTCCAATATCCATTTGTTTGTCCTTTCATTGCCAAGAATGGCATGCGAAGTGACGTTGGCTTTTACAGTGTGTGGTTAGTCTAATAGTTTTTCTTTGTCCTTTTATTGCAAGAATAGCGATGCGAAGTGGACGTTGGCTTTTTACAAGGTGTGTGGTTCGTCTAACAACCATTTTTTTGTCCCTTTCATTACCAAGAATGTGATGCAAAAGTGGACGTTGGCTTTTACAGTGTGTGGTTCATCCAATAGCCGATTCTTTGTCATTTTCATTGCCAAGAATGGCGATGCAGAAGTGGACGTTGGCTTTTACAAGTGTGTGTTCATCCAATAGCCGCTTCTTTGTCCCTTTCATTGCCAAGAATTGCAATGCAAAAGTGGACGTTGGCTTTTACAAGTGTGTGGTTCGTCTAATAACAAGCTTTTTTGTCCCTTTCATTGCCAAGAATGGCGATGCGAAAGTGGACGTTGGCTTTTACAAAGTGTGTGGTTCATCCAATAGTGCTTTTTTGTCCCTTTCATTGCCAAGAATGGCGATGCGAAAGTGGACGTTGGCTTTTACGAAGTGTGTGGTTCATCCAATAACCGCTTTTTTGTCCCTTTCATTACCAAGAATGGTGATGTAGAAATGGACGTTGGCTTTTTACAAGTGTGTGGTTCATCCAATAGCAACGCTTTTTTTGTCCCTTTCATTGCCAAGAATATGATACAAAAGTGGACGTTGGCTTTTAAAGTGTGTGGTTCATCCAATAGCCGCTTTTCTTTGTCCCTTTCATTGCCAAGAATGACGCGATGCGAGAGTGGACGTTGGCTTTTACAAGTGTGTGTGGTTCATCCAATAGCCGCTTCTTTGTCCCTTTCATTACCAAGAATGGCGATGCAGAAGTGGACGTTGGCTGTTACAGTATGTGGTTCATCCAATAACCGCTTCTTTGTCCCTTTCATTACCAAGAATGCGATGCAGAAGTAGACGTTGGCTTTGACAGTGTGTGGTTCATCTAGTACACACTTCTTAGTCCCTTTCAATTCCAAAAATGTCGATGCAGAAGTGGACGTTGGATTTTGCAGTGTTTGATTCGTCCAATAACCATTTGTTTGTCACTTTCAATGCCAAGAATGGCAATACAGAAGTCGACGTTGGCTTTTACAGTGTGGTTAGTCTAATCGTTTTTCTTTGTCTCTTTTATTGCGAAGAATAGCGATGCAGTAGTGGACGTTGGCTGTTACAGTGTGTGGTTCGTCTAACAACCATTTTTTTGTCCCTTTCATTACCAAGAATGTGATGCAAAAGTGGACGTTGGCTTTTACAGTGTGTGGTTCATCCAATAGCCGATTCTTTGTCATTTTCATTGCCAAGAATGGCGATGCTGAAGTGGACGTTGGCTTTTACAGTGTGTTGTTTATCCAATAGCCGCTTCTTTGTCCCTTTCATTGCCAAGAATTGCAATGCAAAAGTGGAAGTCGGCTTTTACAGTGTGTGGTTCGTCTAACAACAGCTTTTTTGTCCCTTTCATTGCCAAGAATAGCGATATAAAAGTGGATGTTGGATTTTACAGTGTATCGTTCATCCAATAGCCGCCCGTTTGTCCCTTTTATTACTAAGAATGGTGATGTAGAAATGGACGTTGGCTGTTACAATGTGTGGTTCGTCCAACAACCATTTTTTTTGTCCCTTTCATTACCAAGAATATGATGCAAAAGTGGACGTTGGCTTTTAAAGTGTGTGGTTCATCCAATAGCCGATTCTTCGTCCCTTTCATTGCCAAGAATGACGATGCAGAAGTGGACGTTGGCTTTTACAGTGTGTGGTTCATCCAATAGCCGCTTCTTTGTCCCTTTCATTACCAAGAATGGCGATGCGAAAGTGGACGTTGGCTTTTACGATGTATGTGGTTCATCCAATAGCCTTCTTTGTCCCTTTCATTACGAAGAATGCGATGCGAAAGTAGGACGTTGGCTTTTACAAAGTGTGTGGTTCATCCAGTACACACTTCTTTGTCCCTTTCATTGCCAAGAATGTCGATGCGAAGTGGACGTTGGATTTTACAAGTGTGTGATTCGTCCAATAACCATTTGTTTGTCCCTTTCATTGCCAAGAATGGCGATGCGAAGTGGACGTTGGCTTTTACAAAGGTGTGGTTCATCCAATAGCCGCTTTTTTTGTCCCTTTTATTGCCAAGAAT